>CM074123.1:34800000-36127500 GCA_037177725.1 Cyamopsis tetragonoloba
TGAAAGAAGTTGAGATTAAAAAATGTTTGAGGGACCTAGATACTCTTAAAAAGCTCCCCATGAAAACATATGTCCCTAAAATTTATCAAAGGAAGAAAAGTCAGAAAATAAAAAGTTGGAGTTGAAAGAGTTGCCGTCTCATCTGAAATATGCATTTTTAGATAAAGGGGGAAGCAATCCAGTAATTATTAACAGTTTACTATCTTCTGCTCAAGAGGCACAACTCTTAGAGGTTTTGAGAGCCAATGAAGGTGCAATAGGATGGGCATTGACTGATCTTAAAGGTATAAATCCTTCTTTCTGTATGCATAAAATACATATGGAAGAGGATTTTAAACATTTTGCCCAACCTCAGAGGTGATTAAACCCGAATATGAAAGAAGTGGTGAGGAAAGAAGTTCTTAAGTTACTTGAAGCTGGTATGATTTATCCGATTTCCGATAGTAAATGGGTGAGTCCAGTTCAAGTGGTCTCGAAAAAAGGTGGGATGACGGTTATTCAAAATGAAAAAAATGAATTAATCCCCACAAGGATAGTGACCGGGTGGCGCATGTGCATTGATTATCAAAAATTAAATCGAGCCACACGGAAAGATCATTTTCCTTTACCCTTTATGGACCAGATGCTTGAGAGACTAGCTGGCCAGGCATATTATTACTTCTTAGATGGATATTCTAGGTACAACCAAATTTTGGTAAACCCAGAAGATCAAGAAAAGGTAGCTTTCACATGTCCATTTGGAGTTTTTTCTTATAAACGTATGCCATTTGGACTGTGTAATGCACCTGCCACTTTTCAAAGATGCATGCTCGCCATTTTTTCAGATTTGGTTAAGAAATTTATCGAGGTATTGATGGATGTCTTTTTTGTCTTTGGTAAAAGCTTTTATCAGTGTTTGAACAATCTAAATATTGTGCTAGGAAGATGTGTTCAAACAAATTTGGTACTTAACTGGGAGTAGTGCCATTTCATGGTGGAAGAAGGGGTGGTGCTGGGTCCTAAGATCTCTTCTAAAGGGATTGAAGTTGACAAAGCAAAAGTGGAAGTCATTGAAAAACTTCCACCACCCGTGAATGTGAAAGGAATTCGGAGTTTTCTAGGACATGTCGGTTTCAACTGGAGATTCATAAAAGACTTCTCCAAGATAGCCAAGCCACTTAGTAATCTTTTGGTTAAAGATGTGCTTTTCAATTTTGATGCTAAGTTCTTGGAAGCATTTGAGAGGCTTAAGAAAAACTTGATAATGGCTCGAATCATAGTTGCTGCAAATTGGTCTTTGGATTTTGAGCTCAACTGTGATGCAAGTGACTATGCCATTCGTGCCGTATTAGGCGAAAGAAAAGACAAAATTTTTCACCCAATACATTATGCTAGTAAAGTGCTTAATGATGCAAAAGTTAATTATGCAACTACAGAAAAAGAATTACTAGCTATTGTATATGGGTTGGAAAAGTTTCGATCTTATCTTATAGGGTCCAAAGTGATTGTTTTTACTGACTATGCAGCCATTAAATACCTAGTGACTAAAAAAGAGTCGAAGACAAGATTGCTTCGTTGGATTCTCTTGCTGCAAGAATTCAATCTAGTCATAAAGGATAAGAAGGGATGTGAAAATTATGTGGCTGGTGATCTTTCATGACTCAATAACACAGATGTGACTAGCGAAGAAGAAGAAATTGTTGAAGAATTCCCATATGAACGTTTTTTGCTAATACAAGAAAGGCCATGGTTTGTGGATATGGCTAATTACAAAGCAGCGGGTATCATTCTGGATGAATATACTTGGCAACAAAAGAAAAAGTTCTTGAAAGACTCTTCTTACTTCGTTTGGGATGATCCATTTTTTTCGAAATTGGTGGAGATTGTCTTCTGAGGAGGTGTGTTTCCCGTGAAGAATTGAAAAGTATATTGTGGCATTGTCACAATTCACCCTATAGGGGACATTTTAACAGTGAATAAACTGCAGCCAAAATATTGCAGTCTAGGTTCTAGTGGCCAACAATCTTCAAAGATGCTCACATATATGTGAAGCAATGCGATAAGTGCCAAAGATCCGGAGGAGTGACAAGGAGGAATGAGATGCCATTAAACATTATGCAGGAGTTTGAGGTATTTGACTGCTAGAGAGTTGACTTTTTTGGTCCATTTCCACTCTCTTTCACCAATGAATATATCTTGGTAGGAGTGGACTATGTTTCTAAATGGGTTGAGGCAATCCCCTGTGCAAGAGCAGATGCAAAGATGGTAGTGACATTCTTGAAAAAGAATTTTTTTTGAAGATTTAGGTCCCCGAGAGTACTCATCAGTGATGAGGTTCGCACTTTTGCAACTCCTAGTTGAAAAAATTCTTGGAATATTATGGGGTGAGACACAAAGTTGCTAGTCCTTACCACCCTCAAACTAATGGTCAAGTTGATGTCTCGAATCAAGAAATAAAGCGAATTTTAGAAAAGACCGTTAGTGTTTCAAGAAAAGATTGGTCATTAAAATTAGATGATGCTTTGTGGGCGTACCGGACAGCTTATAAAGCTCCAATAGGATTAAATCCTTTTTCAGTTAGTCTATGGGAAGTCCTGTCACTTACCAGTAGAACTGGAACATAAGGCATATTGGGCTTTAAAGTACTATAATTTTGACCAAACAACTGCTGGGGAAAAACAAAAAATACAACTTCATGAATTGGAAATGTTGAGACTCCGTGCTTATGAATCTTTAAGGATATACAAAGAAAGAATGAAGTTGAATCATGATAAAAAGTTGGTCAAAAAGGAATTTAGTCTCAGGCAATATGTTTTGCTCTTTAATTCTCGTTTGAAATTATTTCTGGGAAAATTAAAGTCCAAGTGGTCCGGGCCATTTAGGGTTAAGGAAGTAAGACCTTATGGGGCTGTATAGATTGAAGACCCAGTAAAAAATGAAAGCTGGGTGGTTAATGGTCAGAGACTAAAGTTGTATCTTGGTGGTGACGTTGAGCAGCTCACCACCATAATGAGTTTAAAAGAAGCATAACAATGCTACAAGCGTCGAGCTAATGACGTTAAACAAGCGCTGATTGGGAGGCAACCCAATTTTTACTGTTTTTATAAATAAAAAATAAATAAATTTGATGAGTTTTGAAGGAATTTTTGTGAGAAAATTAAAAATTTGAGCACCAGAAGAAAGCTTCTTCACTATCAAACTTTTGGACTTGGCGCTCAAGCGCTAGGAGGGGGCTCAAGCAGTAGGGTTATTAATTTGGCACAGTTTTCAAAATTTTTGAGTCATATGTTGGTGCTCGAGTGCCAACATCATCGCTCAAGTGCCAGAGACACCTGAATAGCCTTTCTTCACTGCCAACAATTTTCGACTGGCGCTCAAGCGCCAGAAAAGCGTAACGGTTATATGGTAACTAGTGCACCAGCGCTCGAGCGCCAGGCACGCGTTGGGTTTAAAAACAGCATAGATTGAGATTTTTCTCTCTTTCTCTCAGCTGTTATGCGAAATCACTTTTCTTCTCACACAAATTTCTTCAAATTCATAAACTTTAGCAAGTCTTTTGGGATTTTTTTTCATCATCATCATCATGTTTAGGTAATGATTCTCTTTTCTATTTCTTCATGTTTATTCATACCCATTTATGATGATTTTCTTATTTATAGTTGATAACATGAAGATTAGCATTTTTGGTGTTTGAATACATATATATTTGGGGTGTTTGTTGAAATTGTTATGATATTGTGGACTGTTTTCATTGATTATTCACATGATAAGGAGGATTTTACATTATGAATTACATTTTACATAGAAACTATATGATAAATGTGAGTTTGGAGTTATCATGTTCTTGAGTTACAATAAGGATTTTCAGTGAAAATAGTCCCTTTCATTTTAGAACCCAAGTGTACATTGTATGCTTATACATGATGATGATGATTGGGTTATTCTGTTACTAATTTAGGAGTAATGTTAATAATGTATATAGGAAACGAGGAAAAGTCCCTGCCAATGAGCCTGAGCGAGCATCAAAAAAGAGGAAGGAAGGCCCCCAAAGGAGGAGAGGAGGCTCCTCATCGCAGGGTGGTGGTTCTGACCACCCCCACTAGTTTATTGACCGAGAAAGAGCTAAGAGGTTCCAGGTCATTGATGACTACAACTTTATTGCAGAGCGTAGAGTTGAATTACGGGATGGAGAGTGTCAGGAGTTCACTGGCATCCTCACTCTCCGAAACTGGTGGTCCATAGCCTCGCTTCTGGAGAAGTTTGATTCGGAAATTGTGAAAGAATTTTCTGCTAACTCCTTTGGGGGTAAAGACAACAAGACTCGGGAGAAATTCTCCATTATCCGAGGCATCAAAGTGTCGTACGATGCCGATTAGATCAATAAAAAAATTGGCCAAGGAGTCATTTCACCGATCTCGTCATATGAGAGAAGTGAAGGGGTGGTTGACGACTTCACAAGAATGAGGAATCAGGGGGAATTGGATCTCCAAACGACATTGGAGAGAATTTGTTATGAGGATAGGAGGATTGCGGAAACCACTAGAAAGGTTGTTCCACAAAAGGTTCTCCGGGGCAACATGAATGTGGTTTACAAACTTTGGATGAAGTTTATTCTCGCTGATCTCCGTCCAAAATCCCATTCCTCTGATCTTCCACTTGAAGAATGCCATCTCTTGGGCTTTATGAAGACTCCCAGCATCACGGTCGATCCTACTCGGATTATTTCTGATATGATTTGGGCAAATGTGCACAAAGGCGGCACGAAACAAAGTTTGGCTTTCCCGTTTCTCATCACTAGCTTGTGTGAAGATGTGGGCATCTTGATTGTTCGTAGCCAGAAAATCTGAGAGCCCATTGACAGGAAATATTTTCGTTTGTGCAGACAGGGAAATATATATATTAAATAAAATGGTAGTTTTGTTTCAATGGCAAGTGTTGGTTTTTGTTGTGTGCAAATGAGAATTTATTATGATATTGCATGGATGGGAAAAGAGGAACTATGAAAAATACTAATTTGAAAGTTAACCGATCGTGATATGATTTTTGTGCATTGGGAATTCTTAAAGATTATTTTCAAGGTTAAAGCCTTTTTAGCCTTGTATGTTGAGTGAATCCCACAAATTGTATGAGAGTCCTCTTTGTTAACATGAATGATTTTTTTTTTGAATTTGTAATTGTCATGACCAATTGAGACGTAAAAATGATAGAGGCATAGTTTTCTTGATTCAGTTTGAGCCAAAAAGCTTCCCTGTTGAATTACATCTTTTGTTGGTACCCAATTTGAGCCATAAATTCTTTGTTGAACCCTATATACTAATGAATGTTTTATCCCTACCTTTGAGTTGGAGAAAAATATTTATATATTTAGGGAGAATAATGGATATGCAAATGATGTATGATTATGTTGGCTTAAGAAGATGAATCGAGTGTTTCTCGTATATGTGTAAGTCCTTGGGCAGCCTTGTTGTATATATATGTGAAAAAAAAAGAGAAAAAAATAAGTAAATAAATAAAGAAATTGGAAGGTGCCTTGGAAAATAAGAAGAGAAACACTTGAAATGAAGTATGGGGTGAGCATGTTGTTTAGAGTAGGTTGGGGGGAACTTGTAATTATATGAATATGTATTCTTCAACTTGTTTTGCGTAACTAGAAAAACAAAGATTCTTTGTAGCCCAGCCTCATTACAACCTTTTGAAAGGACCTCTTGATTTATTGTTCGATTATGTGAAATGGTTTAATGGAAAATGAAAAACAAAATTCATGTTAAGTGACATTGAGGAATGGAGCAAGTTTGACACCATGTAAGGTTTAAGAGTGAACCTTTGTTATGGTTGATTACAATTTCTTTTGCACTTAAGTCATAAACTGGTCAATTGCTTCTGTAAATTAGGTGATCATAAGTTCTTTCTTAACTCTTTCCATGCATATCATGAAGATTAAAGTTTGACACACTAACCTTAACTCATACTTGCCATATTTCCTTTGTTTGTTTTTTTAGGGGTACATTGCTTGAGGACAAGCAAAGTCTTAGGTTGGGGGGAGTTTGATAAGTGCAAATTAGTGTGTTTATATAATAAAGAATTTTCACTTATCTTCTCATGAAATAATATGTTTTGTGTAATTTTCACCTCTGACCCATACTTTGTAAAGTTCAAGAGTAAAAAGGGAGAAATAATTATTTTTCTAACTCTAGAAATGTATTTTCAGGTGTTTTTGAAGCTAAATAAGAAAGTCAAGGTGCTAGAACATATAAGAAGCCAGCGCTTGAGCGCCATACCAAGGCTCGAGCGTTGGAACTACAATAGCATAGGATCCTCACTGCCAGTATAAATGCTCTAGCGCTCGAGCGCCACAACAAGACTCGAGCGCTGTGATTAGTTTAACATTGGATTCTTACTGCCAGAGTTATGAGTCTGCCACTCGAGCCCCACACCAAGGCTCGAGCGCCAGACATATTAACCAGACATTAAAATTCATTAATCAGCGCAGTAATGGCCAGCGCTTGAGCGCCAGACTCCTGTTCAGAACACCTATAAATAAAGCTCTGCTGAGTGAGGAAGATATACTGGATTGTAGAGAAAAACTAAGTTACATTGCTTTAGTCAGAGTTCTAGTACTCTTAGGTTTCTTTCTTGAAGTTCATGGCCTTGTTTGGCTAAGCTTTCGACCGGGATTGAATGTAATTACTTTATCTTTTATTACTTTCAATTATTAGTTATTCTATTATATATGAATTGGAGTTCTTCTTTTCTTGGTTAAGCTTGATCATCTTTACCATGTCTTATAGTTTATTTGCAAAGTTGAGAAACTTGTTTATAAATGGACTTGGAGAAAAACTCTCATAAAACCTTCGAGTCTAGAGATAGATGGAAGTTCTCATGAATGTCAAAATACTCTGCTTATTGCAAGACTTAGTTCCTAAAGCTTCTTGAGATTGAGCTCTAGAAACTAGTGTTTTAGAATCAAGTGAAAAAGATATTTTCACTTGTGACATTGAGTATGCATCTCTTTATATATAATATTTAACTTCTATTGAAATGAACAAAGTTAAGTAATGAAATTCAATCCCAGGTGAATCTTTATCTTATTTATTTAACATCTTATCAACCTTTTATCTTCTTACTAGTTTACACTTCACTATGTTTTTGTCACTCTTTTAACTCAATTCTTAATCAAATAAATTCAGTGCCCCCTGAGGACGATACACGTTTTATAACTACACTTTGAACGAGTTAACCATTTGGAGTTTTTATAAGAAAGGTTAACACTACTCGTGGGGCCCAAATTTTGAAAGAAGTTTTGGAAAGTAGATCACCATCTTCTAGCAGTTCAAAAGAAAACACTGATATCGAGGAGAGGTCAAAAGCTTTCTTAACACAAAGATCTCAATCATTGGGCCCAACAGTTTAGAAACAAGGTGTTAGAACCTCAGAGGAACGAAGATAACCCTTTAGCCATGGTCCTCTTCAAACCTCCTTTGTTGTTTTCACAAACATCTCTTCTTGAACCCTCTGAGCAAGCTGAACATCTCGTTACTAACCCTCCTATTATATTAGAAAAGCCTGCTCAACCAATAATGGCTTCACCTATAAGATTTGTTCCCTCTCTATCTTCTAAACTTGAATCGTTACCTATAGAGACATCTCCTTTAGAAGGACCTTCAAGGCCTACAACTTATGATACATTGTCCAGTAGGGATTTGGCCAAGAAACCTAGTCTTGCAACACTAGATCTTATTCTATCAAGAAAATTTGTTCATTCCTCTGCTCAATCTTCAACCTCAAAAACTTCTCCACTCACTTTCAAAAAGAATAATCACTTCACACATTGTTGGTCTAAAAGTTTTCATATATATTCCATTAAATGCATTATAAATTTGATCAGAACCAATCCATTTGATTGAATAAGTGTTTCCAAAATGATATTTGGTAACTTCAAAGGGCTCTCCCAACTTGAGGACCATATTCCATAAAATTTAGACTTTTTATCCGTTGGCAAAATAACTTTCCAAAAGAGATCTCTTTCTGAGAAGAATTTGGACGTGACCTTTTTTTAATAGTATTCTAAAAAAGAAATTAATCTGCATCAGTCAACTAATTTTATTTATCATACATCATAGCCCAATAATCATCAGTTGGTAACTCTTTTTGCCTGTGAACTCTAATTGAATTGAAATTAACTTCTAAAGGCAAAACTGAATCAGGGTCATAAGTTAATTTATAAGGAGAATAGCCAATAGCCTGTCTAGGAGTGTTTCTATAAGCCCAAAGAATCTGACTCAGAGTCTCATGCCAAGTCTTTGGTTTCTTACCAACATGCTTCTTGATCAAACTAATGATGATTTTGTTCATGGCTTCAACTTGACCATTTGCTTGAGAATAATAAGGAGTTGAAGTTCAAAGTTTGAAACCAACTTCTCCAGCATATTTAGTTATCTTCTGACCAACAAATACTAAAACTTGATTAGTAGTAAAGATTTCTGGAATCCCAAACCTATGAATCATACATTTTACATCCTATTCATCTACTTTTCTCAAAGGTTAGCTTCCACCCATTTAATAAAATAATCAACCCCTACAAATATATATTGGTTCATTTTAGAATAAGTAAGGTTAATCTGACCAATTAAATCCAAAGCACATCCTATGAATGGCCATGGTTTGATAATGAAATGTAACTCAATAGCAAGAACTTGTTGAATTTGTCTATGTTTCTAACAATCTTGACAAGATTTGGCATATTAATGACAATCCTTAATTATAGAAGGCCAATAATAATTGTACCTATTCAAAATCCATTTCATCTTGTTTCTTGCTTATTATGCACAACACATCCCATCATGCACCTTTGATAAAAGCAGTAAATGCCTCTGAATCATGAAACATCTGAGCAAAGTTCCATCTACCCTTTTCTTATATAGGTTTTCTCCAAAAAAATTACAAACACTTCAAGAAAGATTCAATTTAGCAACTGCAACAATCCATCGCCGGAAGCTGGAAAAGAGTCACTGAATACAGCAGCGACTGATCGGTCGGCAAAAAGCTAGTCACTAAGTATGCAGCTACTGATTTTAAATTTAGTCGTCGTCTGGAGACCAAAGTTCTCCGTCGCCAATTAAGAAAATTTTCTTTGGTAGATGCACTGCAGAAACGGTCAGAAAGTATATTCGCGACCGCAAATTCGGTGACAAAAAAAAAATTCGCCGTTATTTTCACCACTGTTTAACGTTTTTTTTTGTTATTTTCGTCTCAATTGCGGTTGCTAGAGGTGGCTAAATCGGTCGCCAACGTGTAAGGAATTGAAAAATAAAAACCATGTTTTCACTCCCTAAATTACTTATAAAACACCTGAAAAACAAAAACTTGTTCCAAAATATTATATATTTAATATTTAACACTAATGATACAGAAAGTTCCAAATTACACACCAAAGTATCAATAATACATAAATCTATAAGTATAAAACATAAAACAAAATATAAGGGTCAAATAATAATATAAAAGTGTTCCTAAATCCATAAGATTATATAGTCTAATTATGGATATGGTAGGCATCATCGGGATCTGGAATAGGTGGGGGATGAGAATATTCAAAACTAGCTGGGTCAAGTGGTCTATGTGAGTTTGGTGGAAGTGGAAGATGTGAAGGAACACCAAATTTTGCAGTCACGTCAATGGCACGTTCCGTGGCAGCAATAGCCATCCTAGCACCTTCAGTAGAAGCTCTCAAAGCAGCTCTCGCTTCAACCCGCTCATCTATAGCCTCATCCCGCTCACCTACACCCTAGTGAAACGTTTGGTCATTCATTTGAATGTAAGACAACATTTGTTCGGAGCTCTAGCCTCATCATTCCATGTCAATGCTAATTTAATTAATCAAGATCATGAACTCAATACTACAAAATAAATCAACCAAGAGACTTTTTGATTTTATTGTGAACTAGTACAAAATAATTTATGACAAAATGCAATTCTATTATGAACAAAGAATTCTCAAGTATTCAGATTTCTAACCGCTTTAGTAGAAAACAGAACAAGAAAAAACCCACAAACATACTTTTGGGATTAACTCAAACTTAAGCCCAAATTTAAAAACACTTTATTTATTAAATTTAAAATATGTTGCACTCTAATTTACAGCAGAAATTGCATGAAAAAATTGACTAATTACATCATTTCATATCAATCGATCACAAGAACTTAAATATATGTTGCATCTAAAATTACGTTAAGAAGCTAAATATAAAAAACAATGAATAATAGGTATAAAAATTTTAATAATTGATTAACTCTTTCATTTGACATCAATTAGTCTCAACGAGTTTTTTTATGCATCATAACAATAAAAAATAAAAGTAACTAAACAAGAACCAATTCCAAAATAGTGTTATGTTAAGAAATTATAATATATAACCAATTATTCTTTGCCTACGTGTCATGCATTATTATTATATGATTATAGTAATTGACGAAATTTATCATAGTCTCATTACTTTATGTATCGTTTGCAAGACGTGCTTGAACACTTACTTGTTTGATGGATCAGTAAAGAGGAACGGAGTATGACATTGAGACCAATGAATGAGACACATTGGTTTCAATTAAAAGGGTGGAACGGAAGATAATAGAACAACACACAGAAGAATTATCATTATTTTGTGAGAGTCATTTTTTATTAACAAAATAATATATATTTAAATTTCTTAAACCTTATATTATTATTTTTCAAACCAAAAATTCCTTTTTTAATTTTCTTAAAAAATTTACATAATAAAAATATATTCAACATAATTTATAATTTATAATTATTTTTAAAAATACATTTAATAATTGTATTTATTGAGAAAAATTTGTATTTAATAATTTATTTTTTCATAAAATATTAATAATAAATTACTATATTTTAAAAATTATTATTTAGTTATACTCATAATTTTTTAAAAAAAAAATTTAAAAAACAAAATAGTAATTTTGCCACTGAAAATTTGCACAGCCCGAGACCATGGCAAAATAACGACGGTAAAAAACACATTTGCCACGGCTTAGACCGTTGCAAAATTTGCCATGGCTAAGACCATGGCTAACTTAAGTATAATTAGATTTTGCATTTTAATTTTTTATTCTACAAATTATTTGCCATGAACTGTGGCAAATATGCCATGGTCAAAACCGTGGATAATATGGAGCAATAATATTATTATTTATTATTTTTTGTTTAATTAAAATTGTGCAACGGCTTAGACCGTGGCTAAATTTGTGAGGACCAAGATGGTGGCTAATTCTACAGCAAATATAATTTATTTTTGGTTTTTTTTAATTTGATTAAAAAATTTCCATGGCTTGGACCGTGGAAAATTTGCCACCGCCAAGACCATGGATAATTTGGTGCTGCAATATAATTTTTTTCTTATTTCTTATTTAATTAAAACGGCGCTACGCCTTGGGCCTTGACTAAATTTGCCACGGCCATGGCCGTGGCTAACTATTGCAGTTAATATAATTTATTTTCTATTTTTTATTTAATTAAAAAAATGCCACGGCTTGGACTGTGGCTAAGTTTGCCACGGCCATGACCGTGGATAATTTATAGGAAGTCCGCGTACATTATATCTTAATACTTTGGACAATTTTTATTTTTATTTTTTTGTTATTGAAATTACATGTGTGTTTGGTAACAATAACTTATAGATTATTTAGGAGCTTATAGCTTATAGCTTGTAGCTTATTGTTGGAGGTGTTTGGTAACAATTAGCTTATAGCTTATATAAGCTATAAGCTAGCTTATGAAAAGCTACTTTAAGTAGCGTATAACTTATGAAAAGTAATTTTCAATAATTCTTTCCTATTTTACCCTCTAGTCATTTATTATGTTTACTTTATCAAATAATTTATTACATGTAATTATTACTTGTCCTTTAGTCATTTAACAAATATAAGTTACCTGATAAGCTAATTTTACCAAACACCTCTACTTAATTATAAGTCACAAGTCATAAGTTATAAGCTACAAGCTCTAAGCTATAAGTCATAAACTAGTTTTATCAAATAGAGCTAAGTGTTTGCCACGGCATAAGCCGTTGCCAAAGACCATTATACTGCGCCATTTGATACCCTCGATCCTCTCTTCTCAAATCTCATTCTTCCCCTTCAAAGCTCTAGTGCTGCGCATCTTCACACTTCGGCAAACGTGATTGCAGCTTTGGCAAACGCTCCACCACCACACCTCCAGCAGCTCCGGCAAACGCGATTACAGCAACGGTTTGTGTTTGCTTCTTCTTCTTACTGCTGCTCAGTAAATCTGACAAGTATTCTATAGTGGCATGTACTCCCACCACCCTTATCACACCATCCAAATGCACTTGCAGAACTAACCCTAGAACAAACGACTCTCCTCCTCAATGAAGCTCCATTTACCGTGGCGTCACAAGGTTAATTAATTAATTATTTCACTAATCACTCATTAATCTAGATCTTCTTCCTTAATAATAGTAATTAATTCTCTCTATTTTCCTCTTAATTAATAATTAGGCATCGCTGGACTGGTCGCTATGAGGCTCTTTTGTGGGATAAGAATTGCTGGAATGAATATGAGAGCAAGAAAGGAAGACAAGGTAATCAATTCATCTCAATTAATTTTATTTATTTATTTATATATTTATTTTTCACTAATTGATGAATTTATTGTCATTTTGATCATGTTAAATTGTTAATTCCCTTGTTTACGTTGATGATGATGGCATTGAATGAATTAATAGGAAATTAAGAAAGTGAAATAAAAGATGTAAACTAATTACTACGATGAGGAGGGGGTATTATTTATCATTAGTATCTCATCACTGATCCCTTCCACTGTTCTGTATCTGCTTCACATTGTTATGATTTTAGTATGTTATCCAACAAAATCAAAGTAACAAAACCTTCTTAATTCTCAACCAAAACAAGTTTCATTCATTCTTTGTGGCATTTGAAATGAAAAACAGAACCATTTCCACATTAGCCTATAATATAACTGTTGTGTACTGGAACAACATAGAATATAGGTACTTGGCTAGGAGTTGCTGATGACGAGATCACGGGAAGAGCTCCGGTCTCTAAGTGCTCTGGCGGCGCTCCACGACAGCGAGTGGGGGGACCTGCAAGGACTCCGACGCTCAAGTCAGTGACTGTATGGGTCAGAGTAATTATTAGTATATTAGTAGCATACCAGAGTAATTATGACGTATTGTAAGGATTATTTAGGGTTTGCAGGCTATAGTTTGGGCCTCGTGAGCCTTGTCTTTAGGTGTAGCCCAACTCCAATAATATCTATGATATTGTGCCCGACATGGTATTCACGACCGGGATATCTCCCAATTCTGGTCCACAACAGAAGCCCCCCAAGCCGATGAGTTGCTGCAAGTGATGCGATGCCGTACCCGATCAAATTAATAAATTGCAATAAATGCAGTACTAGGTGCCAACCTAAGTCGTCTCTCAGAGGACCATCATTGGTAGATTAAGATTTAATCACGTTAATAAATAACAAAAAGGGGATTTGAATGTTGGTTGGAAACACAATTAAAGAAATTTAAAACAATTAATTAAAATAGATTAGCTTCCTGAAATTTAACAGTTGCTTATATCATTGGTATCAAAAGATAGTTCAGAATCTAATTAAATTCCTTGTTCAATCTTGAAATTAATTAAACAAGCGTTAATTTATTTCAGAATCTCTTACTTACATTAAGCAATGTATATTTTCCTCTATTCAAGTTTATTGAACAAGCGTCTTTAAATCTTAACAGATTGTAAAAAAAAAAACGAAATTCAACTTAACTTGGAAATTATGACTTTTGGTTTAAGAGATTAAATTAGAATCTAAATTCCTTCAAGCGTGCAATTTAGATTCTAATTTTATGAGCCAAAAGATCATAATTAAATCATAACCAATTTCTAACAAGCGTGTAATTTAGATATGAATAAATTAATTAGAAACTAAACATAAATATAATTAGAACCTCAATAACATATTATTAAAAATTCAGGAAACTAATCACAAATTCTAGCATTCCATATAGGAGGCAAATTACAAAAAAAAATAAAAATGAAAACAAATAAATTAAAATAAAAGGAAAACAAAATAAATTAAATAAAAGGAAAACAAAATAAATTAAATAAAAGGAAGTAAAGAAAATAAAAAGAAAAGAAGGAAAGAAAGGACCGTGACTCCGTGAATGCAGAGGAATGTAGGGAGAATGAAAGATTAGATGGTAGTGAATTGGTGTTTTTGGAATGGGAATGGAGATGGGTATTTATAGAAGAGAAATGGGAAATAAAATAATAAAAAGAAAGAAGTGTAGTGGATGTGAGTTGGAGATTGGGTGGAAAGTGTAGTGGATGTGAGTTGGAGATTGCGTGGAAATTGTAGTGGATGTGAGTTGGAGGTGGAAAAGATTTGGTACCGAAAATGAAAATAAACGTATCTAGTAGTAAAATTAAACCTAACGAAAAATAATTAAAATTATACAATTTTATTCCTAAAAATATTCTTGAGATACTTCAATCAATAATTCTTCTCTTCATGATCTATTGTCATCAAGTTACGTAATTACTTTTGTGCCACTGGTTATGGATGGTGTGCATAGCAATTTAGAACACTTGCATCCGTAGAACATTGCTAAGAGTGGTGCAATTAGCAAAATTCTATTTTAAGCTCAACTCCAGGCCTAGTGCTTTGCAAGGTAGAATTATTACCTAAAAATTCCAAATTAAACTCAAATAAGTATAAACTCAATTATGATTAAGTTCATGAAAATGTATTTAATTTCGATAATTAAGTATTAATCTATATTTGATTAAATTAGATAAAGGTATAAAAAGGTGGATATAATATGAGTCATCAAATTCCCCCACACTTAACTATTTGCACTCCTGTCAAGACCAAATGTCAAAATAGAAGTGTCTCAAGATTGAAAACAAGAAAAAACAATTTTTTTTTATTATTTTTTTATTTTATTATTATTTTTTTTAATTAGAATGAAATTCTGGAAAATGCAAAGGAGTAGGCAAAGTCTAACATTCAAGGATTTAAAGAATCATGATAAGAAATGAACTCTATCCAAACATCTATAGTGAGAAGAAAGTCAATTAAACTAAGAAGTGAATCAAAGTGATAGAATCTCACAAGATATGCTCTTCAACTCTCAAGTGTTTAGGTTTGTGTTTTTTCTCTCAAAGCACTTCAAGAAGATAGGAACTACCATATGTTTGACAAACCTCTAATATTCACATTTAACACACATACACATAAAGATCAAAAGGACTTTCCAAAGTTGTAATGGGCCAAGGACAAGGGTAAGGAGAAAATATGGGATAAGTAGCTAAAAATCAAAGAAAATAGAGGAGCAATGGGGAATAAGTTAAAAATAAGCAAGGAATGCACCTCTAAAACCATCAAACCTCACACAATCCCTTTTTTTTTCATTGTTTTTGTTTTCTTTTTTTTTTTTGACAAAACAACAAAAGGAACAAACTTGCCAATATATACATGTGAACCAAACTAAGAATCATCTATAGAGCACACATTCCCACACTTATTTAAGAACCCATTCCCAAAAAGTTTCCAAAGCTCCAAATTCCCTAAGGAAAGGGACAATCATGGTTTTTCACTTATGAGCTTGTACGTAGTGGGTTTCAAAACAAAGAAAAAGGATACAAAAGCTCAAAGGGGTTAACAATGGGAAATCATTCAAGGTGGCTTATTTGGCTAGTGGTTTATTAGAACAAAATGCATTGATCATTTCAATATATGCATGTGAATTAAATAGTATCAAGAAGAGTCAAGTCAAATTCTAGAGTTCAAGCATTCATGAGTGAGTTCACACAAGAAAGAAAGAAAATGACATACAAAGGTTCATTTAATCATAAGGCTCAAAATCTCACAGGGACAAATCTATCACATGTAATTCAACTTTTTAATTTTAAAGACTAACTAATCGTACCAAAAATGTTAGGATTTAATACATGTCCTATCAAGAAACTTTTATTTAAGAATGATAAAAATGTCTACAACTCATGCAGATCCTAAAATTCAATGAAAAATTTTGGCAAAATAATTAAGAGTATAACAATATTTAAAATAATATCCATTTAGAAAACACATCTGTTTCAAGTTTAAGGAGGTCAAATGGTAATACCTGAGAGTTTTTCAGACTAGAACACTCACAAACTAGCAAAGTTTTTTTTTTTTTTTTTTTTTAAAGAACATCAAAATATATACAACTCCCCCCACACTTAAACCAAACATTGTCCTCAATGTAAGCACATAACACAAATAATGGACAAAGAAGATAAAAGTAAATGAGGTGAGTAAGAAAAACTTCCCTATCATGGAGGATCAATGTGAGGCTTCTCTAAAGTTAACTCCTCCATAGTGACATCCACAGGTGATGGACTCTCGTGGAAATGCTTGAGACGATGTCCATTAACCTTGAAGCTCTTATTGGAGGATATACTCATGATTTCTACAACACCATAGGGAAAAACATTAGTGACAACAAATGGACCAATCCATCTAGAACGGAGCTTACCAGGCAAAAGTTTAAGTCTGGAGTTAAAGAGCAACACTTTCTGTCCAACAGAGAACTCTTTCCTGTTAATCATGCTATCATGGAATTTCTTAGTTCTTTCCTTGTAGAACTTAGAATTCTCATAAGCTTCTAAGCGGATCTCATCGAGTTCATTCAATTAGAGTTTCCTTTCTTCCCCAGCTTGATCAAGAGACATGTTACAGGCTTTTACCGCCCAATATGCACGGTGTTCTATTTCCACTGGAAGATGACATGCTTTCCCAAAGACGACCCGATAAGGAGACATCCCTATAGGTTCTTTGTAAGCAGTTCTATGTGCCCATAGAGCATCTTCGAGCCTACAGCTCCAGTCCTTCCTGCTAGGTTGTACCATTTTCTCTAAGATCCTCTTTATCTCACTGTTTGAAATCTCAGCTTGCCCATTAGTTTGGGGGTGATAAGGTGGAAACTTTATGAACAACCCCATACTTTTTGAGTAAAGACTGCATTGATCTATTGCAAAAATGGGTGCCCTGATCGCTAACAATGGCTCTCGGGATGCCAAACCTGCAAAACAAATGAGATCTAACAAAATCCACAACAACCCGAGCATCATTAGTCCTGGTGGCTTTAGCTTCCACCCACTTAGATACATAATCAACAGCCAATAAAATATAAGCAAAACCAAATGAGATAGGAAAAGGACCCATAAAATCAATACCCCAGACATCAAAAACCTCACAGAACAACATGGGTTGCTGAGGCATTTGTTGTCTCCAAGTGATGGCACCTCCCGCTCTTTGACACTGTTCACAAGTGCTACAAGTCTTCCACGCATCTTTGAAGATGGTGGGCCAATATAAACCACAATCCAACACCTTTCTAGCTGTCCTCTGTGGACCAAGATGTCCACCAACTTGGGAAGCATGACAAAATCGAAGTACAGACTCGATCTCGTGATCTGCAATGCATCTTCGAATAACCTGATCATTACACAACTTCCACAAAAAGGGTTATCCCACATATAATATTTCGCATCACTCTTAATTTTAGCAATTTGAGCCCTGGATGCCAGTGGGGGAAAAACAGATGCAACCAAATAATTAACAATGTTAGCAAACCAAGGAGTGGGAAAGGAAGTAGAAATGTTCAAAAGCTGTTCATCAGGAAAGTCATCCTGAATGGGCAAAGTGTCAGTAGCTCTCTCTATCCTGCTCAGGTGATCTGCTAGTAAATTTTGTGCTCCACTCCTATCACGAATCTCCAAATCAAACTTTTGGAGTAAAAGCATCCATCTAATCAACCTTGGCTTAGACTCAGCCTTCTTTAACAGAAACTTCAAAGCAGAATGGTCAGTAAAAATAATCACTTTAGAACCAAGCAAATAAGACCTAAACTTATCAAGAGCAAATACAATGGCTAAAAGCTCCTTTTCAGTGGTTGTGTAATTTGCTTGAGCAGCATCCGAAGTTCGTGAGGCATAATAAATAACTCGAGGCAACTTATCCACCTTCTGACCAAGGACAGCCCCTAATGCATAATTTGAAGCATCGCACATTAGCTCAAAAGGAACTACCCAATCAGGTGCCTACATGATGGGAGTGGTGGTCAGTGCATTCTTGAGGCAATCAAATGCTTCCTTGCATTTCTCATCAAACTCAAATAAGACATCTTTTTGCAATAACTTGGATAGTGGAAGGGCTTTCTTGCTGAAGTCTTTGATGAATCTCTTGTAAAAACCTGCATGACCAAGAAAAGAACGAACCTCTCGTACACAAGAGGGGTAAGGAAATTGTGAAATTACATTTTTCTTGGCAGGATCTACCTCTATGCCCTTACTAGAGATTACATGACCCAAAACTATACCTTGTTCCACCATAAAATGACATTTTTCGTAGTTTAAAACAAGGTTAGTCTCAATGCATCTATGTAAAACTCTATCCAAGCTATCCAAACATGCATCAAATGAAGATCCATAAACAGTGAAATCATCCATAAACACTTCTATGCAACTTTCCAAAAAATCACTAAAAATGCTTATCATACACCGTTGGAATGTAACTGGGGCATTGCAAAAACCGAAGGGCATTCTTCTATATGCAAAAGTACCAAAGGGGCAGGTGAATGTGGTCTTTTCTTGATCCTCAGGAGCAATATGAATCTGAAAGTAACCAGAAAAACCATTAAGAAAACAATAATGAGTTTTACCTGCTAAGCGTTCAAGCATTTGATCAATGAATGGTAGAGGGAAATGATCCTTCTTAGTTGCTTGGTTGAGCCATCTGTAGTCAATACAGACTCTCCAACTATTCTGAACTCTAGTGGGAATCAACTCATTCCTTTCATTCTTCACCACAGTGATCCCTGTCTTCTTAGGAACCACTTGCACTGGACTCACCCAGTGGCTATCAGAAATAGGATATATAATACCGACTTGTAGAAGCTTGGTAATCTCCTTCTTTACCACATCCAAGATTACTGGGTTGAGTCTCCTCTGAGGTTGCCTTACTGGCTTACCACCATCCTCCAAGAAAATTCTATGCATGCACATAGAAGGGCTAATGCCAGGAATATCAGCTAAGGTCCATCCAATGGCCTTTTTGTGCTTCCTTAACACTTGTAACAACTTCTCCTCTTGCCCTTCATCAAGGGAAGTAGAGATTATCACTGGGAGCTTCCCATTATCTCCCAAGTAAGCATACTTGAGGTTCTCAGGTAGTGGTTTAAGCTCTAAGGTCGGTGCCTGCAAAACAGAAGGAACAATACTAGCGGGCATTGACTCCGCTGCTTGCACCTCAACAACATGTCAGAATTCTCAATAAACTTTAGAGTGTCATTATTGCATTCCAGCTCAACAGAATCAATAGGTGCATTTAGAACTTCAGACTCAATATGCATGTGACTCTCAATTTCAGAACATACATCACACATAATAGAGTCAGAGCATTCAAAACAAGTAAATGAGTCTGTCAAAGTTGAAAAATTAAAATCATGCAAGAATTCTAACAGATGCTCATCAACTAAATCATCAAGCACATCAATATGGAAAACTGAATGATCCTCAGGTGCATGTTTCATGGCATCTAAAATGCTAAATCAGATCATAGTATCACCAAACTCCATAGACAATGTACCAGCATGGACGTCAATCTTGGTTCGAGCAGTTTTCAAAAATGGCCTCCCCAAAATGATTGGAACAGGGGTACTAGAAGATCCCTCCTCCATATCGAGTACATAAAAATCAGCTGGAAAAATAAGTTCATTTAGTCGAACCAATACATCCTCCACTAGACCAGTAGGGTGGGCAATGCTTCTATTTGCTAATTGTGTTATCACACCCGTTGGTTGTAAAGGTCCAAGACAAAGAGACTTAAACATAGACATAGGCATAACATTTATAGATGCTCCTAGATCTAGCATGGCATTTTCAAACTTGTTATTACCTATGATGCAAGGGATAGTGAACGTACCTGGGTCCTTACACTTTTCAGGAATGTGTGGAATGCCTTTCCCAATAAGTGCAGAAACATTTCTGCCCATGCTAATGTGTTCATTGCCCTTGAGTCTCCTCTTGTGAGTGTATAAGTCTTTTAGGAACTTCGCATACTTTGGAATCTGCTTAATGGCATTAAGAAGAGGTATGTTCACCTCCACTTTTCTAAAGGTCTCCAAGATTTCCGTGTCTATCTCTTCAATCTTTTTCCTTTAAACAGCCTTCGGTGGAAATGGAAGAGGAATTGAAGGTTGTTGTCTATTACCTGTTCCATTAGGAGGCACTGGAATTTTGCTTCTGTTGCTTTCTTCTTCTTCTTGTTCAGGTCGCTTTCTTTTTATTGTAGCAGCACCTTCATCCTCATCACCATCATATACAGCAATGGTTTTTTTCCTTGTCATTTATCTGCAATGGGTCAGGAAGAGATTTGCTAGTTCTCAAGGTAATTGCACTTACATTTTGTGGATTCACCATTATCTGTGCGGGAAGTTTGTCAGAACCTTGAGATTGCAACTGGTTCAAACTAGTAGCCAACTGCCCAAATTGTTCAAGTTCTGAATAGGAGCCTCAGTTCGCTGCTGAAAATGCAGGTTATTTGCAGCCATTTGCTTCACCAGTTCCTCCAAAGATGGACCATTGTTAGGAGGTGTGGTCGTCATCTGTTGCTGTTGTTGCTGGACATGTGGAGGTTGATAAGGTCTAATCGATCCAACATTACCTTGATAAGGAAATTGAGGTTGCTGTTGAGAATTAGTCCATCTTAGGTTTGGGTGATTTCTCCAACCAGGATTGTATTTGTTGGATGATAAGTCATGGTTGTTTTGCTGCTGTTGAGGTCTATAAATGTTGGCAAGCTTGGGGTGTACTCTCATTTTCGGTTTCCTGCAAGGTCGGACAACAATCAGTAGCATGATTAATAGAAGTACAAATACCACAAACCTTTGCTGGAGCAGAATTTTGATTGAGAGCTAATTGTTTGACCCATGAAGCAATATCATCAATTTTGCTCTCCAATTTGTTGTGATTTGCAGCACAAGAAGACTGAGCACCGTGCACACCTCTCACAACTACTGCATCATTTTTGACATTAAATTGCTGAGCATTTGCAGCCATGTTTTCAATCAAATTCTTTGCTTCTTGGGTAGTTTTGTCTGCTAGTGCTCCTCCACTAGCTGCATCAATCATTCCTCTATCTTTATTGTTCAAACCTTCATAAAAATACTGGATGAGGAGTTGATCATTTATTTGATGGTGAGGACAACTCGCACAAAGCCTTTTGAATATTTCCCAGTATTCATATAAACTCTCTTCTGCCAATTGTCTAATTCCAGATATGTCTTTTCTGATAGCATTTGTTCTGGAGGCAAGGAAAAATTTCTGGAGAAACATCTTTTTCAAAGTATCCCAACTTGTAACAAAATTAGGAGCCAAGTAATACACCTAATCGGTAGCAGCATCTTGCAGTGAGAAAGGAAAGGCTTTCAAATAGAGGTGATCTTCTTGGACTCCTTCTGGTTTCATGGTGGAACAGACAATATGGAACTCTTTGAGATGCTTATGAGGATCTTCACCTGCAAGACCATGAAACTTTGGCAACAAATGTATTAATCCAGTTTTAAGTGCGCAAGGGGTATCTTCTTCAGGATATTGAATGCATAAACTTTCAAATGTAAAATCAGGTGCAGCCAATTCTTTTAATGTCCTCTCGCGTGCTGCTGCCATTTTATCAATACTAGAATACTCGGAAACAGATATATCAAAAGGAATAGAGTGAACCGAATTACTTAGACAAATTGATTCAAATGACTCACTATTTAAAGATGGATTCCTTTGTTCTCTAATTAGCCTATGATATGTACTATCTATTTCGGGATCAAATGGTTGCAAATTACCAGGATTAGCTCGTGTCATTCACTAGATGCATCAAAAATTACAAATGTAGGTAACCGTAACTCACAAATAATATCAGCTGATCAAAAACCAATGGAATTTATACATGATAACAATTAAAAAAAAATTTTTAACACTAATTTCAATATTTAACTAAATGAACGATTCCTAAAAGAAAAATTACTAAAGATTTTTTTTAATTATTTATTTATTTATTTTTTTTAAAAAAACAAGGATAACAACAAAATAAAAATAACAACACACACAAGAAAAATAATAATGAAAAAAATAAAAATAAAAAAATAAAAATAAAAATAAATCTTAATCAGGAACCGATGGTCCCCAGCAACGGCGCAAAAATTTGATGCGATGCCGTACCCAATCAAATTAATAAATTGCAATAATGCATTACTAGGTGCTAGTCTAGGTCGTCTCTCAGAGGACCATCATCGGTAGATTAAGATTTAATCACGTTAATAAATAACAAAAAGGGAATTTGAATGTTGGTTGGAAACACAATTAAAGATAGTTTAAAATAGAATTTTGCTAATTGCACCACTCTTAGCAATGTTCTACGGATGCAAGTGTTCTAAATTGCTATCCACACCATCCGTAACCAGTGGCACAAAAGTAATTACGTAACTTGATGACAATGGATCATGAAGAGAAGAATTATTGATTGAAGTATCTCAAGAATATTTTTAGGAATAAAATTGTATAATTTTAATTATTTTTCGTTAGGTTTAATTTTACTACTAGATACGTTTATTTTCATTTTCGGTACCAAACCTTTTCCACCTCCAACTCACATCCACTACACTTTCCACCCAACCTCCAACTCACATCCACTACACTTTCCACCCAATCTCCAACTCACATCCACTACACTTCTTTCTTTTTATTATTTTATTTCCCATTTCTCTTCTATAAATACCCATCTCCATTCCCATTTCAAAAACACCAATTCACTACCATCTAATCTTTCATTCTTCCTACATTCCTCTGCATTTACGGAGTCACGGTCCTTTCTTTCCTTCTTTTCTTTTTATTTTCTTTACTTCCTTTTATTTAATTTATTTTGTTTTTCTTTTATTTTAATTTATATGTTTTCATTTTTATTTTTTTGTAATTTGCCTCCTATATGGAAGGCTAGAATTTGTGATTAGTTTCCTGAATTTTTAATAATATGCTATTGAGGTTCTAATTATATTTATGTTCAGTTTCTAATTAATTTATTCATATCTAAATTACACGCTTGTTGGAATTTGGTTATGATTTAATTATGATCTTTTGGCTCATAAAATTAGAATCTAAATTGCACGCTTGTTGGAATTTAAATTCTAATTTAATCTCTTAAACCAAAAGTCGTAATTTCCAAGTTTAGTTGAATCTCGTTTTTTTTACAATCTGTTAAGATTTAAAGACACTTGTTCAATAAACTTGAACACAGGAATTTAATTTCAAGATTGAACAAGGAATTTAATCAGATTCTGAACTATCTTTTGATACCAATGATATAAGCAATTGTTAAATTTCAGGAAGCTAATCTATTTTAATTAATTGTTTTAAATTTCTTTAATTGTGTTTTCAACTAACATTCAAACCCCCTTTTTGTTATTTATTAACGTGATCAAATCTTAATCTACCAATGATGGTCCTCTGAGAGACGACCTAGGTTGGCACCTAGTACTGCATTTATTGCATAGGGGGTCGTGCCTTAGACATTTTCCATATAGTGTTTGAACTAAAATGTTCATTTGTGGAGCTGAGATGATTTCTGGATCAAACGGTTGGGTTTCTTCATCAGTATTGTTTTCTGAATTAGGATAGTTTTTTTCAACTAGGCGCACCATTTTTTACTAGATTTTTGCTGACTACACCATTTCTCCCCTTTTTTTTAACGTGATGACGTTTTTACTATGCACACCACCCCACTTTTTTTTACCAAGTAGAGCTGCGACACCCTTTATTTTTTTTGCTGAACGAACCATTTATCTGAATGAGACAACTTTTGCTAGACACACGACCCGTTTTTGTTTAAAGGGCCTTTCTCTCCCGTTTTTTTTTTGCTGGCAGAAATTCACCAACTTACTTTTTTTTGTTCTTGTTGTTGGCTGATCAGGTCCGGTGTTTTGCTGGCTGCACCATTATCAGGTTTTGCTACTGGCCCCCCTTTTCTATTTTGCTAGGCACACCAATTTTTTTGAATGTGATAACTTATTGCTTCACACACCACCCGTTTTTGTCTGAAAGGCCATTTTTGACATCTTTTTTGTTAGGAGCACCAACCTTTCTTTTTTTTTGGACTGGGCCTTTCTTCTTCCTTTGTTTTTGTTTTTTTAACTAGGATGACCCTTTTTTTTATGCACCTGCTGCTGTTCTTGTTTTATGCACCTACAGCTATATTTTTTTTGGCCCATCTATTTTTGCTGGGCGCACCACCCAGCTTCTTCAACCTCATACCGCAAGGTGACAGCGCCGCAACACATTCTACCATGATTTCAGCACAATCACGCTGCCACCGTGATTTCAAACTTCAACCATTGCCATGCCTTGACCAATTCTTCCAAGGTCGGCGGTTACATGGGTTTTTCGGCACCAGTGGTTGCGTTTCCATCGTCGGAGTTGTCAGTGAAGGAATTCGGCGGCGACAGATTTGGATAGCGAGGACCTCATTGAAATCAAAACGCGGTTGTGGAGTGTGCGACGGTAGAGGGAAAACATGGAGAGGCTAGGTAGTGGTTCTGAATTTGTCGGAGGAGGCAAATCACTGTTATTTTTTTTGTCGAATTCACGTAACATGTACCTGTGCGAATTGCCATGGTTTGTTTCTCCATGATTCATAAAACGTGCCATATCCGCTGCGAAACGAGACCGTGCTAACACAGTGATAACGGTGCTTAAATCACGGGGTCACAAGGTCCGCATTGGATCATGACCACGCACCGCGAATGATTACTTGATTATGATGGCTCTTTCTTCCGGTGGTGACCAAGCAGAGAGTTTTTTTCTTTTTCTTTTTTGTCTCGTTCGGATTCTTCCAATGGTCCAATGGTGCTAGCCAGGGAGAGAATGGGGAAACGATTTACCGTTTCCCACAGATGGCGCCAATGTTGTGTTCTAAAAATACTGGAACGACATAGAATATAGGTACCTGGCTAGGAGGTGCTGATGACGAGATCACGGGAAGAACTCCGGTCTCTAGGTGCTCCGGCGGCGTTCCACGACGGCGGGTGGGGGACCTGCAAGGACTCTGGCGCTCAAGTCAGTGACTGTATGGGTCAGAGTAATTAGTAGTATATTAGTAGCATACCAGAGTAATTATGACGTATTATATTTATAAAGGATTATTTAGGGTTTGCAAGCTATATTTTGAGCCTCGTGAGCCTTGTCTTTGGGTCTAGCCTAACTCCAATAATATCTATGATATTGTGTCCGACATGATATTCACGACCGGGATATCTCCTAATTCTGGTCCACAACAATAACAAAATCTTTAAATTTGTGTCTTGAGTTAGTATGCTACTCTCCAAACTATGCAATTGGCGACATGAGCAGGTCTAATGTGCTTGACGATTTACTTGAGGGATTTCTTCAATTAGTTTGAGACCAATGTGAAATGGTGTGCAAGTTTTGAGACTAAATTATTTTTTTACTTTAAAAATCACTTGAAATATGTCTGACTAATCTGTGTGTGTCTGACTGTCTTCTTCTCCTTTTTTTTTTCTTTTTTTTGTATAGGGGTTTCATTTGCAAGATGACAAACACATAGCAATACTGTTTAATAAGGTCTAAGACAACAATGCAATAACAGTTTAAAACAAAGGTTGCACCAAAAAAACTCACTCAGAAGGTTATTTTGATTAACAAAAATAAATAGAGAGAAGTTGTTAAAATATAATGGGGCTTTATAAATTCAGAAAAATACAGGAAAACTAAATTAATCATTTCATATGATTGGGTTTACACGCAGATAAACTTGATTCCCTTCGTAAACTCACAATGAAGAGAATTTAATATTATTGGCAACAACAGTACACATTATATGCCTACTAAAAAAAACAGCACACAACTTATATAGATGTGAATGCTATATATATGTACAAACTAAACTACAAGTTCATCAATTGAGTTTTCTCTGTTTGTTTGTTTGTTTCATTGGTGAAAATGGATGAAACATAGATGTATGGAATGTTATAATGTATATACGTAAAGATGTAAATGGTAATTAGTTACCTTCTGGCGGACCTAGTCCTAGAGAGAGCCTCTCTTCGGTCTATTTGGAATTGCAATGTGGATTTGTGACAATTTGGAATTCCAATGTGGGTTGGTATGAGTAGTTGTATGAATAATGGAAATTGCAAATTGCAACTTTGAAAATAGAGTAGTAGTATGTTGGGTTTATTTATTGGTTGTAGGTCGTGTTTATTTTAGTTTGGATTTATTTATACATGTAATTATGTTGGGTTCATATATTTTAATCAATTAGCATCTGTTTTTGTTGTAGTTTGTGTACACTTTGGAGCAGCAGAGGCGGATGGAGGCCCAGGACTGAGAGATTCATTCTCTACGTCAGTCCTAGGCTAACTTGCAGAACAACGTGGATACAATGATGGAGATGATTAGAAAGATACCTGCAAGTCAGTCCTAATAGCCCGACATCGAATCATCTAGGTAGCAGCGTACTCATCCAGACTATGTTGAAGGAGATGAATGAAACAAGGGTTAAAACATTGACATTATTGTAGTATTCATATTTATATTGACATTGTGTTTTATCTTGTGTGGTATTTAATTAAGTTGTCTTATGTACTTATTTTATTATTTAATGGTTATTGTTATAAGTACTTATTTAGAAATGCTTTGATTGGAGTATTTATTATGTTTTTTGAATTATTATATATCGAGGTTTTGTCATTAAAGAACTTCAATATAAACAAAAAAATAATAAATAAATAGGTAGTTTGCCACGGTCATTTCCGTGGCAAAGCTAAAAAATAGAACAAAAATAGGGAGTTTGCCACGGATATATATCTCTGTGGCAAATTTTTCATGGCTATATCTGTGGCAAATTTTCCACGGCTATATCTGTGGCAAATTTGTCACGACTTTATCTGTGGCTAAACCGTGGCAAAGTTAAATTTTTCCACAGTTTTGGCTATTTTGCCACGGATATAGCCGTGGCAAAACATCGACATTCTTGTAGTTAAGACAGGACTTATCTCTGTAGACTCTATTTAGCTACAATATTTAGAAACCACAGTCGGGTTAGGACCAAACTGCTCTTATACCATAAATGTAACACCTAAGTTTTAAGACCATTTTTTTTAAACTCAAAGTACGTTACAGAATTCAAGTATTTCTAAATGATTCTAGTCCATGCTCTACATGGTCATACATAAAGCTTATACATATACATGCTTGGTCCCTAAGGGTTCTAGTTCCAAAATGCAAACTTAATTTGTACATTCCAGAGAGTTACATATTCGACTCGAGTAGTCATAACGAGTAAACAAATAAAGAGGTATGACTACCTAGAGATCTCAAAATATCTATCTAAGAGACACCTTCACGCGCTGAAGTCTGTGTCACTTGCAATATCGTAACTGTCAGTTATATGTAAAACACATAACTGAGTAACCCTCAGAATATGAAAATATTTTTACAATATTGTAGCCAGTCTAACTGGAAATTCTCCCAAATAGAGGTCCTGACAATCTCACAAAGCATATTCATATACAAACAACACAAATACATTCACAAATAATACACGCAATGACAATATTATGTATGTATGCATGTCATGATCTTTCTTGACATCTTTTCATTTCATTACCTTTCCTTCAATTTTATAACGGGAGTCTAGTGCACTAAATCTCCACCATGGTACCTTGGCATTAAGGCACAATTGAACTCATATCCATGGGCCACTGGCAAGCGTCCTTAACCAGAGTCAAGCTGCCAGGCTATCTTACCTATTTCAGGATAGCCCAGGACTATGTTACCCTTTTCGAGATCGTCCCTTGCTTTCAGACCATCTTACCCTATTTCTTGGAGAACCTATATTTCGTATTTATTCACAAGCTTGTTCGCTTACTTGTTTATTTCATATATAGATGAACTAGTTTGTTTTATGATCTTGGTAATGTTAATCTTGGCTTAATGCTTGAAACAAACTGGCCATTAGAATCATGATCTTGGAATCTAAGTGTATGCTGGAAAGGTGCACTTGGATTATGATCTGATTAGTGTTACTCGTTGCGTTGTTACTCCAGGAATGGATGAAAAGGTAATGATTGCAATAGCACTTGTACAAAATGGGCCCAATCCTGGATAAGTCTATTAAGCATTTTGAAAGTTTATCGATGTTTAAGAGGCTTATCTTAGATTTTATAACTAAGGAAACATTATAAATGTTTTATAGTTTGCATCAATAATCATAACTCAAAACATTTATATATATGTAAAGTTCAATTTATGGTACTCCCTTAAACTTGGGAGTACCATACTCCATTTCTATTTTTAATACATAAATTAATATTTTTTTAATTTTAGTAAAATATATAAAATAAAATAATATAAATATTAACTACTTATAGTAAGAAGTATGGTACACCTAAACTTATTGGGTGTGCCCTGAAATGACCCATATATGTAAATTGAGAAAGTGCTAAGGTGTTGATTAATGAAATTTAATCCCAGCTTACTCTCATATCTGAATCAACGATCATTTTTTTAGCTTTTGTTTTATTTATTTTTATATTAAAAAATCAATTTATTTCTTTTGTATAGAAATAATCTAGCTATTTATATCTTTAATACTCTGCACAATTCAATTTGCTCCCTGTGGACGATCCAAGTACTCACCAGATTTGTTACCTGAACGATACGGTGCACTTGTCATGTTTGAGGTTAGGTTTGACCCTGTCACCGGGCTAGGAAGGTTTTTTTAACATTGCGAATGATCTGATGTTGAATTTATCCTAAGTCTCACCTAAGGATTAAATTAGCCGCGCTGGGTAGGTCTTTTTATTTTGCGAATTATCTGATGTTGGATTTTTGCCTAAGTCCCAGCCAGGGATTAAATTAGCCGGGTTGGGTAGGTCTTTTTAACTTTGCGAATGATTTGATATTGAATTTTGCCTAAGTCCCAGCTAGGGATTAAATTAGCCGGGCTAGGTAGGTCTATTTAACTTTGCGAATCATCTAATGTTGAATTTTGCTTTAGTCCCAGACAGGGATTAACATAGCTAGGCTGGGTAGGTCTTTTTAATTTTGCGAATGATCTGATGTTGAATTTTACTTATGTCCTAGCCAGGGATTAAATTAGCGGGGCTTGGTAGGTCTTTTTTATTTTGCGAAAGATCTGATGTTGAATTTTTGTCGAAGTCCTAGCCAGGGATTAAATTAGCTGGGCTAGGTAGGTCTTTTTTCTTGTGAACACTTGACTAATCTGAATTTGTCCTTTTATTTAATGACTATGTGGGTCTCGTTAAAACCCCCTTGGGAAAAAAGACTTAAGGTAGGAAAACGAGTATGCACAAGGACTATATACATCATTTACAAATGTTAATAATAAAATAATCTGAGGTGCATAGCGTTTCATGTGTTTCTAATATTCCATCCTCCTAACTCCTGTAGTCTGTATGCTCCTTTGCCGGCATGATCGTAGATTCTGTATGGGCCTTCCCATTTGGATGCTAGCTTTCCGTGTTGTGAATTTTTCTTAGGTCCGTCAGCTCTTCTTAGCACCAGGTCGCCTACTTTTAAGGCTGCCCATTTATATGAAGATCCCTAAATTTTTCTAACAATGCCAATTCATGAATCATCATGGCGGATACATGTAAGGATTTCTAGGGCGTCAGCTACCACGTTGGCTTTACCGGGGTGGCACTTCAACTCAAAGTCGTAATCCTTAAGAAACTCCATCCACCTCCTATGTCTCATATTCAATTCCTTTTGGTTGAAGAGGTACTTAAGGCTTTTGTGATTGCTAAAGACTTAAAACTTCACTCCATAGAGATAACGCCTCCATATTTTAAACGCGAAAATGATTACGACCAATTCAAGATCTTGGGTAGGATAATTCCTTTCGTGTGGTCTCAACTATCTAGAGGCATAAGCTACTACACCTTAACTTCGCATTAATACACATCCCAACCCCATCTTAGAGGCATCACAATACACTTAGAAGTCTTTAGACACATCGGGAATCACTAACACCGGGGTCGTTCTCAATTTCTCCTTGAGGGCTTAAAAACTTTCTTCGAAATTCTCATCCCATTCAAAAGGTATTCCCTTGCGGGTTAACTTAGTCAATGGGAGAGCCAATTGTGAAAAGCCCTTAATAAACCTTCGGTAATACCCTGGTAATCATAGGAAACTTTGGACCTCGGTAATGGTTGTGGGAGGTTCTCACTTTGTCACTGCCTCAACCTTACTTGGATCTACCGCTGCCCCTCCCTTATTCACCACATGCCCTAAGAATTTGACCCCTTCTAACCAAAACTCACATTTGTCTAATCTTTCAAACAATTGCTTGTCCTTGAGAATCTGCAAGACAATTCCCAAGTGCTCCTCATGTTCTTCCCGTGTCTTGGAATAAATCAAAATGTCGTCTATGAATACCACAACAAATCGATCAAGGTACGGTCTAAAAATACGGTTTATATAATCCATAAAAATTTTCAGAGCATTTGAAAGTCCAAAAGGTACAACCAAGTATTCATATTGTCCGTACCTTGTTCGAAAAGCGGTTTTCATAATCTCATCTTGTATAATCCTAATCTGATGATACCCTGACCTCAAGTCTATCTTAAAGAAGACTGAAGCTCCCCCCAATTGATTAAATAAATCATCTATCCGGGGAAGCGGGTATTTATTCTTCACAGTTAACTTGTTCTACTCCCGGTAATCAACACATAGTCTAAGACTCCCCATCTTTTTCTTAAAACAGGGACGCCCCATGGTGACACGCTAGGCCTAATGAATTGTTTCTCTAAAAGGCCCTCTATCTGTTTCTTCACATCAACCAACTCTAATGGAGACATCCTATACGGAGCTTTAGACACTGGCCCTGCACTGGGGACCAACTCTATTGAGAACTCTACTTTCTTTTCTGGTGGTAGGGTAGATATCCTCGGGAAACACCTGAGAGAATTCACTAACAACGGGAATTGACCCTATGCTTAAATCAGATTTTGTTTCAATCAAAGAGTGAAGCATGTATCAATGAATATTACTAACTGACGAGGGTTGAACAAAATCAAAGATGGGAGAATGAGAACACGCGGTATGGTCATCAGTTGTAGGAATGAATATAGAGTTTGTTTGCACAATTAAGAACAACACCATGAAAAGACATCCAATCCATCCCCATGATAACATCAATATTACTTAGAGGCAAACAAAAAAATTCCACACAAAAAGTTCTACCCTGATAAACTAGGAAAGAATGAGTACATATAGAAGAAGTAGACACTTTACCCTCAGCGGAAGTGGAGACGGTCAATTCAAAAGGGAGTTTAGAAATGGGAAGGGTTCAATCTATTAACACAATCATAAGAAATGAAAGAATGAGTGGCACCCGAATCAAATAGAAAAATTGCAAAGTCGTTGTTTATTAGACACTTACCTTGGATGAGGTTATCAGATTCACTAGCTTTCTTACAACATAAGGTATAGACCCTACTCTGCGTCGGTGGTTGCGACTCGGTGGCACCCTTACCCTTCTTGAGTGGACAATGATAAGCTATGTGTCACTTTTCTTGCAATAGTAGCATGTCGCGGAGTCCTTTAGACACTCCCTGTGATATTATTTCTCACAATTTTTGCAAAGTGGAGCGGGCTTTAGCCACATGCTTTTCTTTGACATCCTTTCCCTTTTGCTTTGTCTCTCTGGAACTATGCTCCTCCCGTTTTTGCTTCCAACCCCCTTGCTTATTCACATTGATCTTACCCAGAGATTGTTCGGTCAAGCGCCACTTACAGACAAGAGTTGGATAGTGTCAAATCTCTTATGTGACTACTTGGTTCTGAATCTCTGGTCTCAACCCTTGCTCAAACCTCTTCGATTTCCATGCATCGTTGGGTTGGTTTCTTAAATTGTTGGAGTAATGAGCTAACTCTTAAAACTTGGCCACATATTGGCCTATCGCCATTTCCCCTTGTTTGAGTTCAAAAATATCTATTTCCTTTTAATCATTAAGATTTGAGAGGAAATAATTTTCTAAGAAGTCACCCCAAAAAAGTTCCCACGTTATTGGGGTTTGAGACTCTTCCATCTGATGTCGGTACTCAAGCCACCAGTGTTCGGATTCTCCGTGTAATTTATATGTGGCCAAGTCCACCTTTTGTGGTTTCTACACCTCATGACCCTGAAGATGAGCTCCATGTGTTGGAGCCACCTTTCCACAGCAATGGGATTAGGGTCTCCTAAGAAAGCTGGCGGGTCGAGAGACTTAAACTTCTCGTAGTGATCATCTCGGGTTTGAGCTTCAATCGTCCTTATCATAGCTTGGGCATTTTGTTGCATTAAAGGTGTATCGTTTGGCCCTTGAGGATTTGGAACCTCGGGGTTTGGTTCTTGGCTCTATTGGTTCGCCCTCGATGGTCTCCCTGGCCTCCTAGGTGGCATAACTCCTGCATACAAATACACAATATTGATTTGATCAGTCTCAATATTAGTGGCTTTGTAGTTCAAAGTATATGTTTACCAAGAAGCGGAATAAGACTAAAAACATCAAACCAACTCGCCTACTATAACTCTCATGCTCCGAATGGTTTGAATCGCTTAGATACCAAATGTAACACCCTAATCAAGGTGGCCTCAATACTTGCATAGGAAACACATGGTGATTAAGTGTTCATGGGCCTCAAACATACTACAAAAACTATCCAGACATAAGTCTACTTAGCTATTATAGTATATTATATGGGTGATAGTTATATATATAGCCCACTTGGCTTAAGTCTCAAAACATGAGTCTAAACATGACAAAAATAGGATTTCCATTATAATTATAAATTACAATGCAGATTAACAAAATATAAGGAAATCTTCAAGATATAAGTCTTCTACTTCTTTGCTCCTGCATTAGCATCTTCAAAATCACCTACAATACTGTAACCGTGAGATACATGCAATCACACATATCTCAGTAACCCCCAGTTTGTTTAAACATGTTTACACAGTGTTGCAGGAAACAAGTTGCAAACCTATCCCCATTTCTAATAACTACGGAAACATCATCATTCAGGCATCAAAGGTCATCACCATGAAGAATCTCAATCTAGGAGTCTATACAGAAAAATGCTATGCATGAGTTTATCTGTAAGTTTTGTGCCGGTAGCCCGCACCCTGATTGGAGATATCCGTTGTCCAAGGAAGCGTCCCCCCTTGAACCCTGATTGTGCCTAGTGTCACACCCGAAGGTGATCATTGTAGTTTATTTTTAATCATTAATGAAGACGCATAAACCAATGCAATATAGGCTTCATTCTTATCCTCATGCCAAGGCCATAACCCATACCCTTATTGATAAGGAGAGTTATTCACATAGTCAATTACACAAGTTCATGTTCCATTTTTTATCTTATTCATCACACACAATGGGGCAATTCATCCACAACCATACATAATACAATTACATGTCCCTAAGCAAGATTTCTACAACATTCAGACCTATATTTTATTCATTCTAACCCTAAAAGGGTCCATGGAGGTTTAAAAAGAATTTCTGAAGCCAAAACAGGTCAAGAAACATGAGGACACTGGCGCCTGGGCGTAGAGTACGTGACAATTCTGCCAGAAAACAGAGCTCTGTCGCCTGGGCTCCCATCCTGGCACCTGGGCGCTGGTTACTGGTGTAGGGCTATCATTTTGTGGAGTTCTGGTGCTTGGGCACCCATTCCAGTGCCTGGGCGCCAATTACAGACCGAAATTTTTGAGTTTTCCATTAATAACACCCTTTTATACCTCCCGTATTCTCCCTTATGTCCAAGTTGTCTCCCAAAACACAATAACCATCAGCTAAGTAGCCACCCATGACACATGCAAGCTACAATTACTATACATCAAGTTCACAACAGAAGGGCATAAGCAATCACAATCTTGAATCAAACGCACAAAAGCAAAGAAAATCATCATTTCATTACCCAATTGCACAAATAAGGTTCTTTTTTTTCAACATCTGCACTTCCTTTCACTAACAAATCACAAAATTGGGGATTTTGAAAGAATTAGGGTTACCTTTGATGAAATCTATTGCTTTTACCCTTGAGTATCCAAGCTCTAAGGTTTTGGCCCCAAATCCACTACTTATTTGCCTTTTTCTTGTCTTGAACCCTATCCCCTTGGAACCCTATCGCTCTTTTCAATCAACACAAGACCCATATGAGTGAGTGCCATAGGAACCACTAAGAGGAAGAGGAAGTGAGAAAAATGCTTACCCAATGCTCCAAACTAAGAGGAATGGACCTAATGATGCCTTAAAATCCACATGCAAGGCTTGGAAGTGAGGATGAAGATGCTGGTTTTAGAGAGAAGAAGGAGGAAAATGAAGTTCTAGAGAGAGAGAGGGATGTGGCGAGAATGAGAAGGAGAAGGAAGAATTGGGCTCTCTTTTGTGTGGCCTATTCTCATTGGTATGGGAGGGACAACTTTGCAAATATTAAAAATTTGCAAGTAGGTCCTTCCTTTCTTTTTGGGTTCCATTCTCAATCCTATTTCCAATTACTTGACACTAAATTCTTAATTTAAGTATAAACTATTAACTAATTGGGATGTTACAGTCAATGTCTCTTTCCCTCTTGTGTCACCACAACATTTTCACATCTTGTACCTCTTGGTTGAACTTAGAGGGATTGAGTATTGCTCTTGAGGCTTCCCCTCCATTAACCACTTCCTAATGTTCTCATTCCTTGGGAGCAAAATCCACTACTTGACTAGCATCGTAAGCGGGTGTAAGGATTCCCTTCTTAAGGTATTTGCCATGACGTTCGCCTTATCGGGGTACCCTTGGCTATAACACATGAAGTTTGAAATGTGATTTAGCTGTGAAGATGATGTTACTTAATCCTTAAGGTCTAGATCACTTTAAATCTAAAGTTTGTCTGAACAGAACTTCATTCCAACCTTAAAGCAGCGATCGAGAAATGATAACTGATAAAATTAGAGGTTCATAGTCTATGGTCTATCGATAACAGTTAACTTGTGTGAGAGTTCAAGGAATGCAAGTCCTAGGGATATTAAAGTTTTGGAAGTCAAAGAGGAAATTGTAAGAGGTCCCTTTATGCTTCCCCTATTCTCACCATAATTGATCTATGATTGAAACTTTTGCAAGTTCTGTTCTTCCCTTACTCGACAATCTTTCTTGGACACTCCTCTATATATGTGTTCTAACTTGAGTTATACGAGTTGAATTTTGGTGGAACCATAGCCCTTTGATATCTAACGTCAAGCTCTATAATGCCGCAAAGCACATTAAGAGTTAATTCCTTTATTATCCTATGCTCGAGTGTCATTTCCACGCTCAAGCGCCAGCTTTCCTGAAGCTAGGATCTTCCTCCATCATTATGGGCTCGAGTGCTTGGTGGGGTCCCACGGCACATGGGTAGAGGGCGTTATGTGAATTTTGCTCCTCTCAAAATCCCCAAACCTGATCCGAACCTTTCCCACTTCCATAACTCCTTAAATACATCATAACTTGAGATTTCGTATTCACCATGCGTAAATTATACATTCCTCTTATGATACTTTAAACAATGAAACAAAACTAATTCAGTCCAATGAGTTCCCAACACCAATCATCAAACGTCAGCCAAGTGCTTAGTGCGTCCATACTAGCTTGAGCCTCATGCTAGCTCATGAATCCATTTCGCCCTCAAAATCAAAACTTCAAAGAAATGGAGAAATCTAAAGCATCAATTTCACTAAGTTGGAGTGCTATGGTGGATTATTCATCAAGTACTCACGCTGGGTGAGATCGTTGAATTCACTTTACGAGGTCTGGGTTAAACCTTCATTAAACTTAGTCACCCATTTTGCTATGGTCATGTCCCATGTTTGAATTCAAGGGATTCAATCTTATTCTAAAGTATACCATGTCCCACTTAATAAGACCTTTTCAAATTTTGAACATGTCGGGCCTGTTGTGTATCATCTTGCTCTTGCCTACAAACCTCTCTAATCTAAAAACTGTATTTCAAGTGTCCCAACTCCAAAGCGCATTTTCAACCCACCGCATATCCTAAATCTCCTAAATAGTAAGATTGAAGGAGGACTTGTCCTATCAATCCAAACCGATGAGGTTGCAGATTGTACTTCAAACACTAAGGGACTAGACAATTCCCATTAGTGAAGGTGATATGGTAGAGTCCTGGTTCCATTGAGGCCACTTGGGAAAAGGAACTGAATATGCAAGAATTGTACCTAGAGTTGTTCAATGATCAATAAGTTCAATTTTGTGTGCAAGGAGGGGGGGGGGAGGGAATTGTAACATCCCTCAATTTACTAGTGATAATATTTAGAGGTTATTTATTGTGGTATATGCTTAGTTAAATTCTAAACACCAACAATTAAGAATTAAAGAAAAAGGGACTAAAGGAGAGAAGAAGGACTAACTTGCAATTTCCAAAAAATGCTCATTAGTCCCTCTTACTTGATAGAAGATGGCAAAACACCCAAACTCACCCTTTGATCAGGGCAGTACCCGGTTAAATATAATATTGAAAATGTAATACTTGGAAGTGAATCCTAGGTCGTCTCCCAAGGACCATCAATTCCAAACTAAGATTCAAACACATAGTAACACACATTTGAAGGGGGGGGGGGGGTTGATTTAATGGTGACCAAATAAAGAAAACACAAATTAAAAATAAACTAAAAACATTAAAAGAAATGTGATTAACCCTCTTGTTCAATTGCAATCAAATCAATCATTGGTCACAAAAGATTGTTCCATTCATTCAAATCCCTAGTGCAATTGAATTGACTAACTAAGCAAAAATCATCCAGGATTTCTTTACTTCCAAAGCCAAAGAGAAATCAATCAAGTAAGGTTAGTGACAAAGCATCCCTAATACTCCCAACTCAACCAGTTAAACCAAGCAATAGAGATATCCAAAAGAGGGTTGGTGATTAAGCATCTCCAATTACTCCCAATTTTACTACTAACACTAGAAATCATTGAGTTTGCACAAAATTAAGCATTTCATATGCATGAACTAATCACTAATCACATAGAATTAAGTAAACTATGGATAGAACTTTAGCTCAACAACAAAAGTTAAGGTTATTAAGCATAAATCCTATAAATTGAAATTAAACCATCACCCAAGGAAGCATATACACATTTAAGCAACAAAACAATAAGATTAAGCATACAAATAGCAATATGGCTCAAATAAAAATTAGCAAGAGATTAGAAGATGAAGAATTTAAATAAATTAGAAACCAAAATTAAAACATAAACCCCAAGATCTTTATTGGAATATCCCATGATGATTAATCCAAGAGTCTAATTCATGGAGGGAAGAATATAAAAAGAAAGGAAAAAGAAAAGAAAAAGGGAAAGAAGAAGGAAGTGGAGAGTGAGGCATTGCTCCCTCTCTCTGTTCTATGTTGCTACCTCCCTCCTTTCCAAATTATCGGCTCTTTCATTATATAATGAAAGAAGAGAGACAAAAAAAACAAATGGCCCCTCCTCACGTGATGAATGTTCAATATCCCACTTTTACTTTTTAACTCTAATATATATATATATATATATATATATATATAATATCTATTCTAATAATTGAATCCTAATCACCTAATAAATTAAAATAGTAATTTAGTTTACTATAATTAACACGTTAAAATCAAACTCCTAAAGTTGATGTAATTGGTAATGCTCCTCTTCAAATTCATCAAGCCCAATTTCTGTTGTCAAATTATACCTAAAAAATAATATGTAACTTAATTAGGATAATTAAATCATATTTAATCAAAATACGAATAATAGCCTAATAAAGCCTAATACATTAAAAACATGTCAATTAAAATTAATTAGACACTACCAATAATCAATAATAGCTAGTTAAGGTTATAAAATATGAATAAAATATAGCTCATCACCCTTACCTTTTCATTTGTGCCATTTTCCCTCCTTCTCTTAAAAACTCCGTTTCTCCTCCTTCTCTCTGGAAAGCCAACTTCTCTCTAGAAAATCTACTTCCTCTAAGCTCCAAATCCTACATGCAACCTATGATCTGTTATCTCCTCCAACATACCTCTTGATTGCAATGCTTGTTTATGGCTAAAAGCAAGTTTGGGCCAAGGATTCAAGGAAAGCTAAGGAGATGGTGGGGATGGAAACCAAGAACAAAGGAGAAGGAAACTCAAGATTATGAAGATCAAGTCTAAGGAGAGAAATGATATTGAAAGTAGAGGTAACGTCAAGAAAACCCCACTTGGTGAAGTTTAATGGATTTGACAATTTATTGTTGGATGCATGTTTTATTTGAGAGTTTGTATGATTGTTATGATGATTAATTTGTAAATATATGGTGTTGATTTCATGTTTGTTCCTTAATTTTGGATGTTGTGTAGTTGATTGATGAGTGTGTGGTTTAGGTCTCATTTAGATTGAATGTGATGATTATATGAAATTCTTGAGTGATTGCATGTGTGATCGGTGGTTTTGATGTTGAATTGTGCTTGGATGTTGATTTCTAGTTTATTGGTACGTATATGAGGAGGAGAGTAACCATGGGAAGGTTGGAATTGGTGAGGAACAAGCAGAATTTCGTGCCCTGTATCTATAACATTCGCTGCAATGAAAGTAATTTTGCTGGTGTGAAACTAGAACAGAACAGAATGACAATTCTGCGCTCTTTTCCCTGAAGCAAAAGTAATTTTGCTGTAGTGAAAATATAAAAGTTGAGTAAGCCTTCGAGGTCTTCTACCGTATTGTAGAGCTCAATGATAGATTTCCAATGCAACTGGTTTCACCAAATTCCAATTAGTATAGCTCAAGTTATAAGCAATACAATGCAGTGTGTGCGGCTGAAGAAAATCAACAATTGGTTTTCACTTGTAGTGTAAATTACCCATAGGAGGAGTTTGAATTGGGACTAGGTGTCTCTTTGAAAGCTATATACAATTGTGTTAGCTTTATTTTAAGGCAAGAATCACCTTAATTAGGGTTCTATACCTTAAAATAGAAGACATATACTAAGGTAGGGTTGAAACAGGAATCTAAGAAGACTTGGTTGTGTGTAACATTATAGGTGTAAGAAATGATTGTTATCTCATCTACATGTATTATACTTTAAGTGAACTATATGAATCACTCATGGATAAATTATGTTTAAGAAATTAAATAGCTCTCGTCATCAATAAGGGTATATCTTAAGGCCTTCATATGAGGAAAAAAGTGAGGTTTTGAAATTGAAAGTAACAATGCAAGGGAATTTGTAATGGCCTTGCAATGTTGAGGGGCTATAATCCATGTTTTTCAAGACTAAACGATAAGTTAGCTTATGATTGCATGATGTTGACAGGTATTGAATTGTGCAATCGCATTTGTGACAAAAAAGACTGCATACAAACCTTCGGATGTAAGACCAGACAGATTGAGAGTTCAAGGAGGGACTCTTTGAAACAACTAAATTTTTAGACTGTATTTTTTAAGCTCAGAGTACCTTGCGCAAATAAACATAATTAAACTATTCAAGTGTACCTTCTACGAAGCAATGCATATACATATATATACATACCACCATTCTAACACCTAAGGGTCTAATCCCATTACAAGTTTTGTATTAGTACACAACCAAAGAGAGTATGTCCGACCAAGGTAGTCAACATGGTAAAAAATAAAAGATCATGACTTCTTCATTTGACATATCAATCATTTAGAAACAAACTTAGCAATTTCCTTCTTCATTCCCGGCCACAAAAATAACTTCTTCATATCTTGATACATCTCCGTTTCCCCCGAGTGAATAGAGTACTTACTACTATGGTTTTCTCCCAACATCATCTGTTTAATACTTTTATCGTTGGGAATGGACACTCTGTCCCGAAATCTATGCACTCCATCAGTGGTAGTGGAGAATTCAGGTTGACCCTTCAATTCATGCAATTCGGGGTCAAGTGCTTGTGCCTCCGTTATCTGTTCCATAAGAAAGTTCTTCACATCCACCTTGCTCATGTACAAGCTAGTACTGTGATATTCTACTTCTAACTTCAAGTCTATGAACTTCTCCAAAAGTTCTATCTGATGAACCATCATCGTCGAGACATACAATGATTTCCTGCTTAGTGCATTAGCCACGACATTGGCCTTCCCCGAGTGATACTTCAACTCGAAGTCATATTCTTTTAGAAATTCCATCCACCTCTGTTGCCTCATGTTCAATTCCTTCTGATCAAACAGATATTTGAGGCTCTTGTGATTTATGAATACCTCAAATGTAACTCCATACAAATAATGCCTCCAGACTTCAATGCAAACACTACCACAACTAGTTCCAAGTCATGAGTCGAGTAGTTAACTTTATGAGGTCTAAGTTGTTGGGAGGTGTAAGCAACAACTTGCCCTTCTTACATAAGGACACATCCCAAACCTTGCTTAGACGCATCACAATACACTTGGAAATTCTTGGTTAGATTAGGAATCACCAACACCATTGCCGTTGTTAATTTCTCCTTCAAATACTAAAAACTCTCCTCACACTTGGGGTCCCACACAAATGAAACGTCCTTTTGAGTCAACTTAGTCAAGAGGATGACAATCTGAGAAAAGCCCTTGATAAATCTTTGGTAGTAATCGGTCAAACCAAGGAAACTACGGACTTCTGTGACATTGGTCGGCCTCTCCCATTTCAACATGGCTTCCACCTTGCTTAAATCCACGCCTACCCCATCTTTGTTTATCACGTGGCCAAGAAATTGGACTTCCTCCAACAAAAATTCACACTTATCTAACTTGGCATACAACTATTTTTCTTTTAGAATTCCTAGCACCAATCTCAAATGTTCTTTGTGTTCCTAAGTAGTCTTAGAGTCAATGAGGATGTCATCAATGAAAACTACAACAAACTTGCCCAAGTACAGTCGGAAGATATGATTCAGGTAATCAATAAAAGACCGCATGCGCATTCGTCAACCCAAACGACACTACCAAGTATTCATAAGTATCCCACTTTGGAACATCTTCAATCTTGATCCTGATTTGGTGGTATCCTGACCAAACTTCAATCTTTGAAAAGACTTTGGCTTCCCCAAATTGATCAAGGAGGTCGTCAATACGGGGCAACAGATACTTATTCTTCATTGTTAGCTTTTTCTGCTCCCGATAATCCAAACAAAGGCGAAGTGTTCCATCTTTCTTCTTTACTAGGAGCACTGGGATTCCCCATGGTGAAGCACTCTGTCGGATAAACTGCTTTTATAACAATTCCTCAACTTGTTGTTTTACTTTCGCTAACTCAAGTGGTGCTATTCTGTATGGTGCCTTGGAAACATGCCTAGCTCTAGGGATTAATTCAATCGAGAACTCTACCTCTCTTTCCGGTGGCAGGGTTTCAATGTCATCAGGGAACACCTTCGGAAAGTCTGAGACTACGGGAAGAAAATTAATGTTCACCGGGTTCTTAACATTAGTTATTGAAATAATTAAAAATATTGGACTATTATCAAACACAGATAGATTATGGAGATCAAAAGTGGGATGGTGCATACAGTATACCTCCAAGTTTCGGTCCGTAAAATGCATAGTTTTGGTGGAACAATCTATCTTGACTTTGTGTGCATTTAGCTAGTCCATGCCTAGGATCACATCTAGTCCCTTTATCAGAAAGCAATAAAAATTCGAGCAGAACGTTTTGCCTTGATATTCTAGAAATATGGGAGAGCACATAGAAGTAGTACAAATTTTCTCCTCAGAGGGGAGAGATACTAACACTTTGTAAGGAAGCTTAGATATTGGGAAATACACCAATTTTGCACAATCCGCAGAGATAAACTAGTGAGTTGCACCCGAGTCGACAAAATACTAATAGGTTTATCTTTTATTTGTCACATACCTTGGATAAGGTCCTTGGATTTGTCAACCTCTTCCGCATTCAGTATGAATACTCGGCCCCTCACCGGATTCTTCTTCTTTGCCTCATCGCTTGTCTTCTGGTGCTTGAGTGGCCATTGCCAGGTAAGATGTCCTAGTTTTTGACATGTGAAACATAGTCTCTTGTTTTTGTAGCATTCCCCCTGGTTGTAATTCCTGCATCTCTTGCACTTCGGGTTGGATCCCCTTCCCTTGTAGTCAATTTCCTTTCCCTTGCTCTCTTTTGAAGTCCCTTCCACACTTTTGTGCTTCCAAGTAACTTGCTTGCTAGCAGTCACCATGGCCAAGGGTTGTTCAGCTAGTTGGAAAGCTTGGATAAGGGTCTGATATTCCCAAATCCTCTAAGTGATCAAAATATTCCCCACCTCTTGGCGAAGTCCTTGCTCAAACCTTTTGGACTCCAAAAATTCATATGGAGATTCTTTGAGAACCATGCCAAGCTTTCAAACTTAGCCACATATTCATCCATCGTCATGTCGCCTTATTGCAAAGTAAGAAACACCACCTCCTTTTGATCCTTCACATTGGTTGGGAAGTATTTGTTCAAAAAAGTGTTTTAAATTCATCCCATTTCAACTGGCCTCCATTTTCTTCCATATTCTCTTGATACCTTTTCCACCATTGTGCCGCTTCTCCTCGAAGTCGATAAGTAGCTAGATTCACTTTGTCCTAATCTAGGGATCTCATTATCCGAAAGATCTCCTCCAATTAGTCAAGCCACTCCTCGGCCACCATAGGGTCACTTCCACAGAGAAAAGTAGGCGAATCGTACCTTGGGAAACTTTGATACCGATCTTCTAGCCCTTGAGTTTCCATCATTTGGGTCAGGGCTGGTACCATTTATTGCACAAGCGACAAGTCAATTGGAGTAAGGGTCGCATTAGAACAAGGTCTTTCGGGATGTTTGCCTGCTATGTTTTCCTACATAAAACACACCACACTAAGTTGATCAAGCTCAATATAATGAATCGTACACAAGATAGCATCTCAGGTTAAGATTGGACTTATCTGTCTAGACTCTATTAAGTTATATTATTCAGATACCACAGTCTGGTCAAGATCAAACTACTTTCATACCAAATTGTAACAAATAAATTTTAAGTTTGTTTTTTTTTAAGCTTAGAGTACATCACGGAAAAAAAACATGATTAAACTATTCAAGTGTACCTTCTACCTAGACTTGCATATATATATATACATACATTCCACCATTCTAACCCTTAAGGGTCTAATCCCATTACAAGTTTAGTTTTAGTACATAACCAAAGAGAGTATGATTGACCAAGGTAGTCAATAGGGTACAAAATAAAAGATCATGACTACCTAAGGATAGCATAATAAGTGCCTAAGTATTGTCTTGAAGTGCTAAAGTTTTCCGTGTCTGTGTCACCTGCATTATTATAACCGTCAGTTATGTGCAAGACATATAACTTCGTAACCCTCGACTAATAAAAATAGCTTTACAATATCGTAGCCAGTCTAACTGGAAAAACTCCCCAAATACAAGTCCTAAAAATCACACCACAGATGCATGAAATTACAATTGGGGATGTATGCATGCCATGAGGTTGCATTAGATTTCATTTCATTATTTTCCTTTCGTCTTTTAATGGGAGACACCATGCACAGGGAATCCACCATAGGTGCATGGCAGTGTATGCATGACTTGAGCTCATATCCATGGCCACTGGCAAACGTCCTTCCAGGGTCCTACTGCCGGGCTAACTACCCCCTAGGGCTAGCCTAAGGACTATCTACCCCTTTCGGGATAGCCCCTTTGTGCTTTAGGTTATATACCCATTTCGGGATAATCCAATACTTCACGTTATCTACCTCTTTCGAGATAACCCTACATTTCATCATCATTGTCATACTTGTCTGCTTACCCAGTCTACTTTCGGTGGGACTTAACCCACTTACTCAACCAATGTTGGTGGGGAAAGCATTTCCTCTATTTCATATTTACCATTCATTCACCACATTATTACAAACTCACACTATGTCATGCATTTAACAATTGTAATGTTGTATAAAAAGGCATCTTGGATGTAATTGAAGGCTTAAAGGTCCCAAAATCTCAAAATTTTACAAGTCAGGATCTTAATGTTTTCACTGTATCGAAACCATTTTCGCTACAACGAAATTAGGGAGTTATAGGTTTTTCCTGTTGCGAAATCAAATTCGCCAAAGCATAATAGACCCAATTTTTACCAAATTTTTCTGAATTAATTTGGTTGTAGCAAAGTTACTTTCGCTGGAGCGAAATATGCCCAGATTGTATCCCATCTGCTAAAGCAATTTTGCAATAATAGCAAGGAAATTTTGCCGTAGCGAATTGGCTTTTGTTCGTGGCCTTTGAATTGGGCCATTTTTGTATCACCTAAATTTCAAGACCGTTTTTTTTAAACCTTTGGTACTAGCCGGATAAACCAAGAAAACTACGAATCTCTGTGACATTTGTCAGCCTCTCCCATTTCAACACAGCTTCTACCTTTCTCGGGTCCACATCTACCCCATCTTTGTTTATCACGTGGCCAAGAAATTGGACTTCCTCAACCAAAACACACACTTATCCAGTTTGGCATACAACTGCTTTTCTCTCAAAATTCCTAACATTAGTCTCAAATGCTACTCGTGTTTTTCAACGGTTATGGAGTAAATAAGGATGTCGTCAATTAAAAATACCACAAACTTGTCTAAGTATTGTCAGAAGATGCGATTCATGTAGTCCATAAGGACCACAAGTGCATTTGTCAACCCAAACGGCACTACCAAGTACTCATAATGGTCATACCGCGTTCAGAAGCCAGTCTTAGGAACATCCTCAAGCTTGTTCCTGATTTGGTGGTATCCCGACTGAAGATTAGTCTTTGAAAACACCTTGGCTTCTCCCAATTGGTCAAGGAGATCATCAATCCTAGGCAATAGATACTTGTTCTTTACAGTTAGCTTGTTTAGTTCCTAGTAATCCACACACAAGCGCAATTTCTCATCCTTCTTCTTGACTAGAAGCATTGAGGCTCCCCACGGTGAAGCACTCAATCGAATAAACTACTTCTGCAATAATCCCTCAACCTTTTGTTTTACTTCTGCTAACTCCAACGGTGCCATCCTATATCGTGCCTTTGAAATAGGCCCAGCTCTAGCAATTAATTATATTAAAAATTCTACCTCCCTTTTCGGCGGCAGGGATTCAATATCATCAGGGAACACTTCCGAAAGTCCTAGACTATAGAAGAGAGTCAATATCCAAAGGGTTCTTAACATCAATCATAAAAACAATCAAAAACCTTGGACCATCATCAAACACACAGATTTTGGAGATCAAAGGTAGGATGGTGCGTAAAGCATATCTCCATGTCTCCATCCGGAATATGCACAATTCTGGTGGCACAGTCTATCCTAACTTTATGAGCATCGAGCCAATCGATACTTAAGATCACATCTAGTCCCTTCATCGGCAAGCAGTATAAATCTAAACAAAAGGTTTTGCCTTGGAAATCTAAGAATACAGGAGAACACATGGAAGTGGTACATATTTTCTCATTGGAGGGGGTAGACACTATAACTTCATATGGAAGCTTAGTTATTGGAAAATACACTCGTTTTGCACAATCCACAGATAGAAACGAGTGAGTTGCACTCGAGTCGAACAGAATACTAACAGGCTTAGCTTTTATGTGTCACATACTTTAGATAAGATCTTTGGAGTTTTCCACCTATTCAGCATTCAATGTGTACACTCGGCCCCTCACTAGATTCTTCTACTTGTCTTCATCCATCGGCTTCTGATCTTTGTTCGGACAATGCCAGCTGAGATGTCCCAGTTTTTGACATGTGAAGCACTGATGGGTTCTAACTTAACCACAAGCACGGCAAGTACAGCGTATCATTCAAGTAATAGATCCGGTGAGTACTGGGATATAACCATAGGGAGCAGATTGGATTGTGCAGAGTATGAAGATATAATTAGTTAGAGTATTTCTATACAAAATAAATGATTTGATGTGTTCATGACAAAAATAAATAAAATCAAAAGCTATAAAAATGATCTTTGATTCAATTACAAGAGTAAGCTGGGATTGAACTTCATTAATCAACCTCTTTATACTTGCTAAATTTTCAAATATATAGATATTTTGAGTTATGATTCTTGATGCACACTATAAAACATTTATAATGATTCCATACTTATAAAATCTAAGATAAGCCTATTAAACATCAATAAACATTCAAAATGCTTAACAGAATTATCCAGCATTGGGCCCATTTTGTACAAGTGTTATTACAATCGCTACCATGTCATCCATTCTTGGAGTAACAACGTAACGAGTAACACTAATCAGATCATATTCCAAGTGCACCTTTCCAGCATACACTCAGATTACAAGATCATGATTCTAATGGCCATTTAGTTTCAAGCATTAAGCAAAGATTAACATTACCAAGATCATAAAACAAACTGGTTCATCTATATATATGAAATAAACAAGTTCAAGAGTTGAGAAATTACATTCAATCCTGAGCTTTGAGAGCTTAGTTGCTCATGGCAACCGTACAATGTTACAGACCTTTGAAAATAAGCTGTAAAGAGGATTCCTCACTCTTCTTCACTCTTATGTACTCTCAAATTGAACCATGATATCTAAACTACACGCCTTATAGAGTTCTGAGGTTGGGTAATTTCACCGCAGCAAAAATAGCCTTGCTGTAGCGAAAACCTTGATTCATCAGGAAGAAATCTCTTTAATTGCAGCGAATTTTGGTGGCAAAGCTTGAAATCCAAACGGGGGAAGTCTCGCTACAGCTAAATTCCTTCGCTGTAGCAAAATCAAGGAAGTTTTTATTTTCGTTTAAGAGTCTCGCTACAACGAAATTATTCTCGCTATAGCGAAAAAGACCTTTCTTTACCCTTAAGTTCTGGGCCATTTTTGCAATAGCGAAGCTGTTTGGCTGCAGCAAAAATGCCTTTTTTCCAGATTTTCTCTATGTCTTTTGGACTTGCTTTTGGAATTCCTTTTGCATGTTTTCTTCTTTTCTTCAACCTTCAAAATCACCAAAAAGGGATCAAAGTTCCCATAGTTTATGATTAAAACATATATATCTTACAAAGCAAGCTAAGATTCATGTTTGGTGGGATTTTTATGCTTTTTCAATACAAATTTCACAAAATGTGCTTTAAAATGGACTATGAAAATTACTAAAAATTGGCACTTATCAAGTGCAGTCTCTTGTTCTTATACCATTCCCCTCGGTGAAACTTCCCACACGTCTTGCACTTTGGGGTGGCTCCCTTAACCTTGTGGTCAATTTTCTTCCCTTTACCCCCTTTTGAATTCCCTCATCCCTCTTGCGCTTCAATGTGAGTAGTTTGCTAGCCGCCACCGCGGCCAAGGATTGTTCAGCTAGTTGACATGCTTGGATTAGGGTCTGATACTCTCGGATTCTTTGGGTGATCATAAGATTCCTCACTTCTCGACGAAGTCTCTGCTCAAAAATCTTGGACTTCCAAGCTTCATCGGGTTGATTTTGAAGGTTGTTGGAGAATCGGGCTAGGCTTTCAAACTTAGCAAATATTCGTCCACCGTCATATCTCCTTGTTGTAGAGTACGGAACTCCACCTTCATTTGGTCCTTTACGTTGGTCGGGAAGTACTTGTTCAAGAAAAGAGTCTTCAATTCATCCCATGTCAAGTGGCCTCCATTTGTCTCCATGTTTTCTCGATACCTCTTCCACCATGTCAAGTGGTCCTATTATCGGGCTACCAACCCCTCTAGGGTTAGCCCAGGGACTATCTACCCCTTTTGGGATAGTCCCTTTGTACTTAGGTTATGTAGCCCTTTACAGGATAACCTAGAACTTTAGGTTATCTAGCCCTTTCGGGATAACCTTACGTTTCTCCTGATTTTCATGCACACAATAGTGCTATCCAAGTGAAATCCAACATACAATCAAATAGTAATGCATTTTTCCAAACAAATCAACCACATGCATCACATTGACACATACATGCAAGAGCTTATCTTTAGCAAACATAAGCCACATACATTTGAACAACACACATGTAGCCCAAAAATTCATATTCTAACAAATCATGGTTTCCTTTCCTAACCACATGCATCATCTATCCCTAAACTTCCCTAATTTGGGATTTTCATGGGTTACCTCTTGATTTGAGCTCCCAATACTCTTGTCCCCAGTCCTCCAAGCTTCAAGATCTTCACCTAAATCACTTGGAAATCCCTATAGTTCACAAAGGTTGGGCCATTAGCACTCATAGAGACCCATTTAATGACTTACATGTAGACAAGGAAAGGTTGAGACTCATTTTCCCCGAAAGATGAACTATAATCCAAGGATAAGGAGATTGGTTGCATGGACTTACCGAAGTCACCCTTGTGATCCGTGATTCTTGGAAATAACATTCCAACCTTTGAAATGTAAGGATTTGGAGAGGAGGAAGCTTGATCCTTTAAGATTTAGGAGTTACCCTAGGAGAGAAGAAGGAAGAAATTGAGAGTGTAAAGAGAAGGGGAAGATGGTGTGGGGGAAGGAGAGAGGTGGAGTGAGGTCTTTTGTCCCTTCTTGAATGTTTCCCTTATTTTCTAAGTAGTCCTTCTTTAGGAGTTTTAGGTACTGCTATTTAGTCCTCCTCCCCTTTTTATATGAGAATTACAACAAAAATCCCTAAAGATCCCAATTTTCAGGAATTTTTAGGGATGTTACAATTTTCAATGTACCGAAATCCATTTTGCTGCAACAAAAATGTTGCGATTCAGAGAAACACTTCCCCTATTTTTGCCCACTTCAAAAAAACCCTCCTAACCATTTTGGGACTATGTGACAACTCACAATAACACCCAACAACAAGTATTCCAACACTAAATTGTCCATGCATAATCATTTAAACCAATTCAACACAACACTATCCAAAATTCATACATGCAAGAATATCCAAAACACTTTGGCCACCAACCAAGTGGAATGCAACATGAAATCAAGTAGTCAGGCATTTCTTAAGTAATTAGTTGACATGCTTCACAATAGTCCACACATGCAAACCAAAACAAGTCCTATTCCACAAATTACTAACATGCATTTGCACAAAACATAAATTGATCCCTAAAATCATGTAATCTAGCAAAATCATTGTTTTCATCTCCTAACCACATGTATTATCTATTCCTTGATCTCCCTAATTTGGAGTTTTAGTGGGTTACCTCTTGATTTGAGTTCCAAGCTCCAAAGTCCATTTTTCCTCAAGCTTCCCAACCTTAGCTTCCAAGATTTTAACTCCACACTTGATTTCCCTAAGATTTACAAGTATCAAGTTAGAATGCAACCCCATTTGAGCCAAAACCTTGGGTTGCATGTAAGATTGGATGAACTTGGGAGCCTTGGTTCTTAAGAGAGAAGTGAAAGAGGAAGGGTAGGGGTGTGTTGCATGTGACTTACCTAAGTTCTCCTTGGTGCTCAAGTGCTTGGAGAAGAGGAACATGCCATTGAAATGGAGGTTTTATAAGTCTTGAGAGGATTAATGGTGGACAGAAGGTGCCAAGCCCTAGAGAGAAGGAGGAGCAAATTAGAAAGAGTGAAGAAGAGTGCAATGACGTGGGGAGGGGTGAAGAAGAAGGCAAGGATTTTATCCTTCTTTGCAACTTCCTCATATTTGAAATAAAGCCCCTACAAAAATTTTATTGCCAAATAATCCTTCCTCCCCTTTTACATAGTAGTTGCAACAAAACCCCAAAAATCCTAATTCCTTTCAAAGGGAGTCTCTTGGGGACTAATTTTACAATTTCCTTGAATTTTGACTCATATATAGGAATTTTAGGGATGTTACACTCTTCCTTGGAAATTGGAGATCTCCAAAAAGGGTGTGAGTTGCGGGCACAAAAAGGATTGAAAGGAAAACTAAACATGCATACATTTGCTTGTGATTCATGTAACACCCTAATAAAATGACATTGTACTATCACATGAGGCATACATGCCATTCGTATAATAGAGCAGCATTATTTGTAAATTCACGAAACTATCCTGTTGTAATCATTCATTCATAACTACAAAACTTTACTAGTGAGAGTTATACACATGACTACATGGCTAGTGTCCCGAAATACAAAGTCCAAATGAAATAAAAATGAAAGAGCTTAGTCATAATGACTTGGGTACTATTTAAACTCTACAACTACATAGACAAAAATCTAAGTACAATCCTTCATTCCTTTTCTCTTTCGTCTTTCGCCACGGGATTAGCTGCAATACTGTAACCGTGAGATATATGGATTCACATATATCACAGTAACCCTCGGTTATAGAAAAACGTTTTCACAGTGTTGCAAGAAACAAGTTTCAAAACTATCCCATCCTAGATCTAACACAAACATCTTCAATAAAACATCAAGTTTCATCATAATCAATCATTTACAATCTATTTTCCTTTTAATCAGTTTTGTGTCGGCAGCCCGCACCCTCTTTGGAGATCTCCAATGTCCAATGAAGTGTCCCTCCTTGAACCCTCAATCTGTCCGGTCTTACACTCGAATGTGTATATGCAGTCTTTTCAATCATGCATGGAAATGCACAAACCAATGCAATATCAACCTCATAAAATCAAAAGTTAAATCATCATTTCATCATGAAAACATGCTTAAAGCCCCTCAACATTGCAAGGCCATTACCAATTCCCTTGCAATGCTAATTACATTTCAAAACCTCATTCTCTTTCTCATACCAAGGCCTTAAAACATACCCTTGTTGATGAGGAAAGCTATTTAACATCTTAAGCATAAATTATGAGTCATTCAATTGTATCAATCACTTGACCAGAATCATAAATCCGGATTCTACTCAAAACTGCATCCTCTTGGTATTTTGGCCATAACTTGAGTTCTAGACTTCCAAATTAAGTGAAACCAAAAGAATTTGAAATCTAATAGAATTATCTACAACCCTTATGAAGACAACAAAATCCAGTTATAAAAATATGATTTTCAAAAATCGTCACCTTTGACAGGGAAGTACTCTCAACAAAATAGGTACTTCAATATTGACCCTGTCTTAGTAATTGGGCCATAACTAGAGTGGTAAACCTCCAAATGAAGTGAAATCAAATTCACTTGTAAGATAAAAGGATTATCTACAAATCTTGCGAACACATCAAAGTCGAATTCCTAAGTTTTCAATGTCTTATTCGCATAACTTAATCGATTAAGATGTGTAGAATTTTAGAAATTCAGCTCCAGGATGCTCTTAATCGAATAACTCATGCATGTTAATCAATTAAGTCCAGCGAAAACCCAAAAATCTCCCATTTCAAGCATATAAAACTCTCCAAATACCAAATCTAACCTATGTCCATAATCAAGCACACAAATCCATAATCAAATCAAGTCCACGAAAAGAAATTTCATCAATTATACTTCAATCAAAACATCAAACAACATACAAATACCAATCTAACATAGTGAATCAACACATGCATCACTCAATTCTTCAATCAAAGTCCAAAAAGCTATCATTACCTAGTCTTCTAGTATCTAGCAAACCTATTTGGGAATTTTGAGTTTATTGGGGTTACCTTAGAAACTTGTTCTTTCCATAAAGCTTGATTCCCCAACCCTAGGGTTTAGCTCCCAAGTCCATAACCTCTTTTCCTTTCTCATTTCACTACAAGAATGTGCCAATTTAGCGACAAATTATATGCGACATCCCGACACCGTTGCAAAATTGCGACGGAATATATAACTTTTGCGACGGAAAAAACCGTCGCTAATTTTTGAAAGGGAAAATTCCGTCGCTAAGTGGCGGCATTTGATTTTTTTTTTTTTAAATATCAGGGGTAGCGACGGACTGGGCCCAGCCGTCGCAAATTAGCGACGGGCCCAACCGTCGCAAAAAGCCTTTTATAAAAAAAAATTTTTTTGGTGTTGGGGGTAGCGACGGGCAAAAAATTTCAAAAAAAAAATTTTTTTTCGCAAAAAGCCTTTTAAAAAAAATTCAAAAAAAAGAATTTTATGAAAAAAAAATTTTTTGGTGTTGGGGTAGCGGCGGACTGGGTCGTCGCTAATTAGTGACGGGCCCAACCGTCGCAAAATGCCTTTTATAAAAAAAATTTAAAAAAAATTGAAAAAAAAATCTTTTTTTGGTGTTGGAGTAGCGACGGACCAGACTGGGCGTTGCTAATTACTGACGGGCCTAGCCGTCGCAAAAAGCCTTTTATAAAAAAAAAATTCAAAAAATAAAACTTTTTTTTGGTGTTGGAGTAGCGACGGAATGGGTCGTCGCTAATTAGCGACGAGCTCAGCCGTCGCGAAAAGCCTTTAAAAATAATTTCATAAAAAAAAAATTTTTGGTGTTGGGGTAGCAACGGATATTTCTGTTGCTAATTTTTTTTTAAAAAACTTTTCGGAAATGGGTCAAAATTGTTTTTTTTTTTAATTTTATTTTTCGGAAAGAGGGTTAGCGACGAATATTTCCGTCGCTAATATTTTGCGCCATGTGTCAAAATTTGATTCGAAGATGGCAGCATGTGATGCGGATTAACCATAGTGAGATCCCAACGATTGATTCTCTTTAATCTTGTCCGTTCTTTCATACACTTATTCCTATTTATTCATTTCTTCTTCCTCTTATTCCATTCTCTTCTTCCATTAACTTCTTTTTATTCTTCCATTCGCTTGTTTTTCTTCTTCCATTCACTTCTTCTTCTTCAATTAAATTATTCCAATCACTCTTCTAACACCACCCTACACCTCACGACACATCCATCTCCGACGACTTGCGCGAAGCTCCAACTCCAACGACTTTCATCTCTGACGATGTTCAACTCCGATGACTTCCATCTCCAGCGAAGCTCTAACACCACCCTTCATCTTCTTCTTCTCTTCTCTCTTTCTTTCTTCCTTTTTTTTCTTCTTCTTCTCAACCGTTCTTTCTTCCTCTCAACGTTCAGTTTGTATTTCCAACCGCGGAGCTCCTGCTCCGGCATATTTTTTTAAAAGAATAAGAAACTTAGCCACGGAAATATCCGTGGCAAAGTTGCGATGGACATATACGTGGCAAATTTGCGACGGAAATTTCCGTCGCAAACCTAAATTAGAGATGGATTATAAGTGGTGCCAAAAATAAATATTTGCGCAAAAAAAAAATTAGCCAGGGAAATATCCGTCGCAAATTTGCCACCGTTATTTCCGTGGAAAATTTGCGACGGATATTTCCGTGGAAAATTTGCGACGGATATTTCCGTGGCATATTAGCCACGGATATTTTCATCGCAAATTAGCCACGGATATTTCCGTCGCAAATGTTAGCGACGCCACTTTTAGCGATGGCTCAATGGCTGTCGCTAGTCCGTCGAAAAATCTATATTAGCGACGGAAATTGCTTTTTTGCCACGGGTATTTCCGTGGCTAATAGGAAACATTCTTGTAGTGTTTGCTTGGTCCTTGGATGGTTAGTGTATCCCTAATCACCATTCAATCCCAAAAGCACAAGATTAGAGAATGGAGAAGAAAACCATGAATTGAAGGAGCAAGAGGTAGAAGGGGAAGACTCACCCATGGCTTGAACTAGTGAAGGATTGAGCTTTTGGTGCCAAGGCTTCAACACGCAAGCCATCTTCATGGAGGAAGGAGGAGCTCTTCTAGAGAGAAGGAGGAGAAAATGAGGGTTTTAGAGGGAGAAAGGGGTGGCGCATGAATGGGGGAGTGGAAATGAGACTTTGTCATTTTTGGTCCTCTTCTAACTTAGTGAGGAGGGACTACTTAGCAATTTCCTAATATTGAAAGTTTATCCTTCCCTTTACCATTAACCTCTTTACATCTTAAATTGGGAAAATTAGGGATGTTACAATTCACAATTGCTATTGACTGTATATTGATAAAATATGTATACGAGGATGACTATAATTGCTTGAGTGTACGTTTTATTGACTATGTACTTGATAATGAACCATTGTGGGTGGATTTGCAACCTAGTTGCCAGCAATACTGTTAAAACAATTTCTTTGACCATGAGGTTATTGAGATATATGTTAGATCGTATATCTCACGATTACAATATTGCAGGTATCGTATCGGAGGACGGAGATGAAGTTCAAGTTGAAGACTTAGACTTTTCATTCTTATTTTGTGAGAAGACATTGATAGTTCCTAATTTATTTAATGGGGATATTCTTTTTATCCTTTTGGACTTTGTATAGACACCTAGAAATTGATGTAAAAATGTTTTAAATTAAGTCTTTAAGTAACTTGTTTCAATTTGGTAATCAAAATTGATGGATAAGCCCACTTATCTATGCTTCCATAAAAAAGTTGTGGATTTTTGTTATGACTAGCAGGTTATGAAAATTTAGGGTATTACACTAATTCAATTGCCATAATTTTTTATGTTTTTAAAAATGCAACAATCTTTTCTACAAATTTTGTACTATAAACATGAAGAATAGAGTGTTTTTCAAAACACAAAAAAAGGAAGATGTACTTTTTAAATTACTTAAATTATTTGAATATTTTTTATAAATAGTTTATTACACACATTGAAATTTCTAGCTCAATTTATATAATTTTTTATACTTTAAATACAGCAACAATTTTTTTTTACATATCGTGTGTTATACACTTGAACAATATGGTGCTTTTAAAAATGAACACGAAGATGTGCTTTTTAAATTACGTAAATTGTTTGAAAAAAGAGTATTAGTCACATAGAAGTTTCTTGCTCAATTTATATAATTTACATAGAGAACGTGTACTATATACTTGAAGAATAGGATGTTTTTCGAAAGAAAAATAAAGACGTGCTTTGCAATCAATTACTTAAATCATTTGAAGTTTTCTTGTTCATGTTGTATTAGTCACTTTGAATTTTCTAAAGATTTTTTGTAAATAGTTTATTAGTCACTTGGAAGTTTCTATCTCAACTTAAATAATTTTTTACATTTTTAAAATTGCAACAATTTTCTAAAGATCGTGTCCTATATACGTAATGAATAGTGTCTTTTTCGAAATAAAAATGAAGACGCACTTTTTAAGTTACTTTATTTGTAAATGGTGTATTAGTCACTTTGAAGTTTCTATCTCAATTTACATAATATTTTATATTTTTAATATTGCAACAATTTTTTTGGAAATTGTGTACTTGAAGAATAGGGTGTTTTTAAAAAAAAATTGAAGACGCACTTTTTAAGTTACTTAAATCATTTGATTTTTTGAAACAGTGTATTAGTCTCTTAGAAATTTCTAGCTCAGTTTACATAATTTTTTATTCTGTTAAAATTGAAAGAACTTTTACTAGAGATCGTGTGCTATATACACTTGAAGAATTGGGTGTTTTTCGAAATAAAAATAAAGACACACTTTTTAAATTACATAAATTATTTAAAATGTTTTTCAAAATAGTGCGTTAGTCACTTTGAAGTTTGTAGCTCATTTTGCATAATTGTTTTTATTTTAAAAATTGCACTAACATTTTCTAGAGAACTTGTACTATACACCTGAAGAATACGGTGTTTTTCAAAATAAAAATGAGAATTAAATATGTTTTTGGTCCTTCAACTTACGCGAGAATCTATTTTTAGTCCTTGAACTTTAAAATGTCATTTTTTAGTCCCTAAACTTTGAAAAAGTTCAGTTTTAGTCCCTACGTCTATTTTTTGGTAACCTGACAAACTTATCTAATGACACGTGAACCTGATGAAGGACTCTTAGTTTGTCACGTCACCAAAAAATGTATGCAGGGACTAAAAGTGAACTTTTGAAAAGTTAAGAGATTACAAACCGACATTTTAAAGTTTGAGGACTAAAAACATATTCTCGCTAAAATCTAGGGACCAAAAACATATTTGACCCTAAAAATGAAGGTGCTCTTTTTAAATTATTTAAATTATTTGATTTTTTTGTAACAGTGTATTAGTCGCTTTGAATTTTCAAGCTTAATTTACATAATTTTTTATAGATTTAAAATTGTAACATTTTTTCCATAGATCGTGTATGTAACATCCCTAATTTTTCCCGAATTAAGGAGTAGGCCTTTTAAAATAGCACATTGACCCTTGAGGGACTCTTTTGAATAGAATTTGGAAATTTAGGAATTTGGTTACAATTACTAAGAGTTTGAGTGATGAGGACCAAATTGCAAAGATTTAGAAAATTGCAAACTTAACAAATAAGCCCCTCACCTCTTCTTCCTCCCCATATGCTCCTCACTCCTCTCTCTCTCATTTCTCCATTTTATCAAACCTCTCCTAGGGTTTTCTTTCATTCACTCATCACCCACTAGCAAATCACTCTAAAAACTTCAACATCAAGGCTTAAGTGATCCCTAGCTTCAAGGGCTCCATAGCTCCCAAAGGTAAGTTCATGCAAGCTCCATTCCCTTTCTTGTGTTTAAATTGGAAATTGAAGAAGAGTCCCAAAAATCACCACAATCCTCACATGCAACTCTTAATTGGGTGTAGGAGGATCTTAAATCACTTGGTGATTTTAAACATGGAAGTTACAAGCAAAAAGGGGTGTAAATTGAGAGTAGGGTGGTAAACTCTTGAAAAAGGGAATTTTACATGGAACTAAAAATCAAGGTAACCCACGAAATCCCCAAATTAGTGAAATCATGAATTAGATGATGGTATGAGGTTATGGGTTGGACTTGATTTTGTTAGATTGTATGGATTTAGGTGGCATGTGTTATGTTTGAGTTAGCTTGGATTATATTTTGTGTTTTGGAAATTGAAGTGAGTGATGATGCTTGTTTGTTTGTAGACTCCTTGTATGATGATGAGTCTAGCTGTACGCTTTTGTGGTAATGCATGTTGATTGTAGATCTTTGTGTGTATTGCATGTTGAAATGAGGTCATGTGGTGAATTGAAATGAGAAGCAATGGGTGTGTGCATTGAAGTAATGTTCCATGAATTAGGTGTTTGAGATATGCATGATTGAGGTTTTAGGTAATGGTTATGTTATTGCATGCCATTAGAAGGATCTTGATGATGATGTGGAATTGGACTTTTTGTTAATTAATTCATGAGTGACTTATAATGAACTAGATGAAGTTGATATGATTTCGGATAATGGAGATGGTAGGTAGGGTTGAAATTGTGAAAAGTTGATCAATATCATTTTTCCCTGTTTTGGTTGAATCTTTGTACCACTTGAACTGGATATTTGACTTTGTTTTAATTGGATTCATATTTCGTGGTCTCTTATAATGTTGTAGTAAATGTTTTTAGCTTTGTAATACCACAAGTTTCATCAAAACCCAATTTGTATAACTTGAGCTATAGGCAAAATACTGAAAGCTGCCAGATTTGGGTTTTTATCATGGGCAGATGCATTCAAGTGAAATTATCTACTAGAGATTGATTGATTCAGGTCTTGATATCTGAACAAAAGTTGTAGATAATTTCATTGGATTTCAATTTCACCTTATTTCACTCTATTTAGAGGTCTACAACTCAAGTTATGGCCAAAATACCAACAAGATTCATTGTTGTCGAAAAATAGCAGGGCTGGGTCGAAATCGCGGCAGCAAAAATTTTCGCTGCAGCGAATATGTAATATGAAATGATAATGGAATAATTCTCCCTTCAACTATAGTTGAGTAATTGTGTTGACGATTTCCCACCGGTAGTATACCGGGTAAGCATACAGACAATTGAATTTTTTAGGATATAAGGTCTCCCATAAATTGCGGTTACGATGGCCTCAAAATTTAGAGACTATCTCGAAAGGGGTCAAGATAGTCATAAGCTATCCCGAAAGGGGTTAAGATAGCCTGGTAGTGTCCTAGAGATTCAGGTAGGGACGCTTACCGGGGGTATCAGTGAGCTCAAATTATGCCTTTCTAACGAGGTACCTATGGTAGAGGTCTAGTGCACTAGTCTCCCATTAAAGAATATAAAACATGATATGGATTAGTAATATGTATGAATTCTAATTTATCAATTCATATACCTCATATGTGTAAATTGTTGTGATTGATAGGATTGGTAATTGGGGAAGTTTTCCAGTTAGACTGGCTACAATATCGCATTATTATTAATTTCAAATACCAAAGGTTACTCAGTTATGTGTTGTACAGATAACTGACGGTTTCGATATTGTAGGTGATACCGAGGACAAGGAGTACAGCGCGTGAAGACAAGTCTTAGATATTTATTTTGAATTAAGCTAGGTAGTCACATCTTTTCTCTATGTACATATCTACTGTGACTACCAAGTCGGACACTTGTTTCTCTCTGGGACTGTATAGCACCATGACTAGTATGTTGTGATATAAACTCTTAGGACTTGGTATCTATGTCGGAATTGGTCTAATGCTCTAGTGTATGTACATGTAAGATAGAGACTTGGATAGTGCATAGAAAAGCAGTTTCTGCTTTGCACTCTAATTAAAAAAAAAAATCCAAGTGTTACATTTACTCATCCAGAAACTTAGGTGTTACAGTGTACTATATACTTGATGAATAGGACATTTTTTGAAATAAAAATGAAGACAAGTTTTTTATATTACTTAAATTATATGAAGTATTTTTTAAATTTTTTTGCATTAGTCACATTGACGTTTCTAGCTCAATTTACTTAACTTTTTTTATTTTTTAAAATTTCAACATTTTTTCTAGAGATCTTGCAGATACCTTTGAAGAATAGGATGTTTTTCAAAATAAAAATGAAGACGCACTTTTTAAATTAATTAAATTATTTAGATTTTTTTGTAAACAGTGTATTAGTCGCCTTGAACTTTCTACCGTAATTTACGTAATTTATATTTTGGGTAAATTGCACAAAGTACCCGAGGTTTTAGAAAAAAGCATAAACCACCAAACTTTTAAAAAATTAGCAGTCCACACTATTTTCTCAAATAGACACTAACCATAGTTAAATCTCTCTATTTTTTTTCTATAAAAAAATCAATTTTTCTGTATGCTTTTTTGTACAAAATTCATCTACTAAATTTTCTCAAAAATTATATTTTCATAAAATGCAAAAAAATTATTTGTGAATAAAAATATATTTTTTGTAACTTAAAAAATAAATAATTTACAAATGATTTTTTTATTTTTGAACAAATAACTTTTGAGAAAATTCGGTAGATGAATTTGGTAGAAAAAAGCATATAGGAAAATTGATTTTTTTATTTATAGAAAAAAAATAGAGAGATTTAACTATGGTTAGTGTCGAAAATGGTGTGGACAGCTAATTATTTTTAAGTTTGGTGGTTTGTGCTATTTTCTAAAACCTCAGTTTGTGCAATTTACCCTTTATATTTTTAAAACAGAGACAAATTTTTCTATAGATCGTGTACGTACTATATAGTTGAAGAATAGGGAGTTTTTCGAAATAAAAATGAAGACGCGCTATATAATTTTGTAAACAGTGTATTAGTCACATTGAAATTTCTAGTTCAATTTACATAATTTTTTTTAATATAGAAACAATTTTCTATATATCGTGTGCTATACACTTGAAGAATATGATGTTTCTTAAAATAAAAAGGAAGACGTGCTTTTTAAATTACTTGAATTATTCAAAAAAAGAGTATTAGTCAAATTGGAGTTTCTAGCTCAATTTACATAACTTTTTATATTTTTTAAAATTGCAACAATTTTTTCTAGAGATTGTGTACTATATACTTATAAAATAGGTATTTTTCGAAATAAAAATAAAGACGCGCTTGGTAAATTACTTAAATCATTTGATGTTTTCTTGTAAATGTTGTATTAGTCACTTTCAAGTCTCTAGCTCAATTTACAAAATTTTTAGATTTTTTATAATTGGAAAAAAAATATTCTAGAGGTCGTGTACTATATATATTTGAATAATAGGGTGTTTTTCGAAATAAAATTAAAGTTGTGCTTTTGAAATTACTTAAACTATCTGAAGTTTGTTTGAAAAAATATTACTAGTCACACTAAAGATTCTAGCATAATTTACATAATTTTTTGTATTTTTAAAATTGCAACATTTTTTTATGGAAATTCTTTCCTACTCACAATTCTTACAAAGCGGAGCAGCTCTGGAGGGGGCTTTGGCCACTTGCTTTTCCTTAGTATCCTTCCCTTTTTGCTTTGGCTCTCGGGGGCTAGGTTCCTCTTGTTTTCGCTTCCAACCCGCTTGCTTGTTTACATTGATCTCACCAAGAGATTGTTCATCTAAACAACACTTGCGAACAAGAGTTCGGTAGTGTCGAACTTCTTGTGTGACCACTTGGTTCCGGATTTCTGGCCTCAACTCTTACTCAAACCTCTTAGATTTTCATGCATCATCAGGTTGGTTCCTCAAATTGTTAGAATAATGGCTAGATCTTCAAACTTCGCCACATGTTGGCCTATGGCCATCTCCCCTTGTTTAAGTTCCATAAATTCTATTTCCTTTTGGTCCTTGAGATTGGAAGGGAAATAGTTTTCTAGGAATGCACCCCGGAAAAGCTCCCATGTGATTGGCATTTGCGTCTCCTCCATATGTTGTCGGTATTCATGCCACCAATGCTCTGATTCCCCGTGCAACTTGTATGTGGCCAAGTCAACTTTTTGTGGGTCCGTGCACCTCATGACTCTGAAGATGCACTCCATGTGTTGGAGCCACCTTTCCGCGGCCGTTGGATCGGGGTCTCCTAAGAAGGCTGGCGGGTCATGAGACTTAAACTTCTCGTAGTGGTCATCTCAGGCCTAAACTTCTCGTTGCATTAAAGGTGTGTCTTTTGGCCCTTCGGTTTGGGACCTCAGGATTTGGTTCTTGGTCCGTTTGATTCACTTTCGGCGGTCTCCCTAGCCTCCTGGGTGGCATAAATCCTGCATACAAACACAAAATATTGAGTCGGCCAGACTCAATATTAGTGGCTTTGTAATTCAAAGTATATGTTTACCAAGAAGTGGAATAAGACTCAGAACGTCAAACCAATTAGCCTACTATAACACTCATGGTTCGAATCGTTCGAACCGCTCTATACCAAATGTAACACCCTAATTAATGTGGACTTAATCTATAACAGAGAACATACATGATATTCAAATGTTCCAAAGGCCTTGTCCTTACATACATGAACTATCTTGTCAAAAAAACCTACTTAAACTAATATATCAAATTACATGAGTGAGAGTTATACATAGCCTACTTGGCATAAGTCTAAAAACATGAGTCCAAAAGGTATCAAAATAGGAGCTCCATCATAAAATAACACAATGTAGATTAATAAAATAAGATTAAGACATCTAAGCATAACTCTTCTAATTCTTGGCTCCCGCATCCTCGGCTTCAAAATCACTTGCAATACTGTAACTGTGAGATACATGGCTTCAAAATCTAAGCATGAATTCACCCTGGTTTAATTAAAACATTTTCAAAGTGTTGCAGGAAACAAATTGCAAAACTATCCCCTCCCTAAATCTAACACATCATACATCATCAATCAAACATCAAGTTTCAATAGAATCAATCACTTACAATCTATGAATCTAACAAACATTTGTTATGCATGATTCTTTTTATTAGTTTTGTGCCAACAACCCGCACCCTCTTTTGAGATCTCCAATATTCAATGAAGCATCCCCCATTGAACCCCCAATCTTCCCGGTCTTACACCAAAGATGCATCTTTTAGTCTTTTCAAACATAATTGGGAGTGGACAACACATTGCATTGACATTCCAAGTAAATCACAAAAGTTCCCATTCAAGTTCTACCTTATACATCATATACTTTGCATATAGCTAACTTGAGCTATACTCATCAGAATTGGATGAAATATGTGCCCTTAGAAAGCTAACGCCGAGCTCTACAATGTAGTAGAAGACCACAAAGTCAAATTCCTAAGCTTTCAATTTCTTATTCGCATACCTTATTCAATTAAGAAGCCATGTTAATCGATTAAGAAATAAATATTAATCGATTAACATGTACAAAATTACAGAAATTCAGCTCCAAGATGCTGCTAATCGATTAACTTAATCGATTAAGAACATTATGCCTTAATATTAATCGAATAAGGGAGCTTCCTAATCAAATAAGACATCCCAACTTGCCGGGAAGGGATCCTAGGATGATTCTTAATCGATTAACTCTACTTGTTAATCGATTAAGTCCTCCGAAAACAAAGAATGCTCCCATCCCAAGCATAAAAAACTCACCAAAATCCTATTGTAACCTATATTCATGATCCATCTAACACAATTCCATCACTAAATCCAGTCCAACACAGAAATTCCATCAATTACACTTCATCCAAACATCAAAGATCATGCTATCCACTCAATCATAACCAATCAATACATGCAACAATTCAATTTCATTCAAGACCTAACATTCACATGCTCATCTAGCTATTCTAGTTGGGGATTTTAGTTATTGGGGTTACCTCCAAGAAGACTCCTCTTGTCTTTACTCTTGAACTTCAACTTATAGGGTTTGAAATTAAAGTCCAACACCTCGTTACCTTTTCCCTTAGCTTGTGCCTTGGGTAGTTATTGTGTCCCTAATACCATTTCAACCAACATATGAACCCAAATGAGTGTGTGGTCATAGAAATCATTGGGAGGAGAAGGGATGGAAGAAATCACTTACCCAAAGCCTAAATCAAGGAGAGGTTGGGCTTAGAGATTCCCAAAGACTCACATATATGGTCTTGGAATGGGGTCGGAGTGTTGAATTTTAGAAAGAAGGTGGAGAAAATGAAACTTAGAGAGAGAGAGTGAGAGTATGGCGAGAACTAGGGGAAGAAGAGAAAGTGTGTGACTTGAAGTGTGGTCTCTTCCACCTCTAAATTGGAGGGACTACTTAGAAATTTCTAAATATTGCAAGTAAGTCCCTCCCTCCCTTTTAAGTTCCCTCTTCTACGTAATTTCCTAATGGTTGGTACTTAGTACTTGCTTTAAACATATGCCACTAGTTAGTGGGGGATGTTACAACTTCAATTATTTGAAATTTTTTTGTAAAAAAGTGTATTAGAAACTTTAAAGTTTCTAGGTCAATATTCAAAAAATTTAATACTTTTAAAATTGCAATAATTTTTTTCTAGAGATAGTGTACTATGAAGTTGAAGAATAGGGTGTTTTTCGAAATCAAAATGAAGACGCGCTTTTAAAATTAGTTAAATTATTTTCAATTTACATAATTTTTAATATTTTTAAGACTGCAACAATTTTTTCTAGAGATCATGTACTATATATACACTTGAAGAATATTGTGCTTTTCAAAATAAAAATGAAGACGCGCTTTTAAAATTACTTTTAAAGTTTTCTTTTTGTAAACAATGTATTAGTCATGTTAAAAGTTCTAGCTAAATTTACATAAATTTTTTATATTTTTAAAATTGCTATAATTGTTTTCTAGAGATCCTGTATTATATACTTGAAGAATTGGTTGTTTTTGGAAATAAAAATGAAGACGCAGTTTTTAAATTACTTAAATTCTTTTAACGTTTTTGTAAACAGTATATTAGTCACATTGAAATTTCTACCTCAATTTACATAATTTTTTATACTTTTAATACATCAACAAATTTTTTCTATATACACTTGAAGAATATGGTGTTTTTCAAACAAAAAATTAAGACGTGCTTCTTAAATTACTTAAATTATTTGAAGAAAAAGAGTATTAGTCTCATTGAAATTTATGGCTCAATTTATATAATTTTTTGTATTTTAAAATTGCAACTATTTTTTTTTAAAGATCGTGTACTATATACTTGAAAACTTGGGTGTTTTTCAAAATAAAAATAAAGACGCGTTTTGCAAATTACTTAAATCATTTAAAGTTTTCTTGTAAATGTTGCATTAGTCACTTTGAAATTTCTAGCTCAATTTACCAAATTTTATGTTTTTAAAATTGCAACAATTTTTTCTAAAGGTCGTGTACTATATACTTGAAGAATAGTGTGTTTTTTGAAAATGAAGTCGCGCTTTTTAAATCACTTCAATTATTTTAAGTTTTTTTGTAAGTAGTGTATAAGTCACCATTGAAATTTCTAGCTCAATTTACATAATTTTTTATACTTTTAATAGAGCAACAATTTTTTTTCTATAAATCGTGTTTTGTACACTTGAAGAATTTGTTGTTTTTCGTAATGAGAATGAAGACATGCTTTTACTGAAATTATTTTTTTTTAAAAAAGAGTATTGGTCACATTGAGATTTCTTGTTTAATTTATATAATTTTTTATATTTTAAAATTGCAACAATTTTTTCTAGAGATCGTATACTATATACTTGAAGAATAGGATGTTTTTCAAAATAAAAATAAAGACAGGCTTTGCAAATTACATAAATCATTTGAAGTTTTCTTGTAATTGTTGTATTAGTCACTTTGAAGTTTCTAGCTCAATTTACCAAATTTATATTTTTAAAATTGCAACAATTTTTCTAGAGGTTGTGTACTATGTACTTGAAGAATATGGTGTTTTTCGAAATAAAAATGAAGTCAGACTTTTTAAATTACTTAAATTATTTGAAGTTTTTTTGAAAAAAGATTACTAGTCACACATAACATTCTAGCATAATTTACATAATATTTTATATTTTTAAAATTACCAAAAATTTTTACTGAAATTATGTACTATACACTTAAGACATGTTTTTTAAATTACTTAAATTATCAAAATTTTTTTGTAAACAGTTTATTAGTCACTTGGAAGTTTCTTTCTAAATTTAAATAATTTTTCACATTTTTTACAATTGCAGCAATTATTTTAGAGATCGTGTACTATACACTCGAAGAATAGTGTCTTTTTCAAAATAAAAATGAAGACGCACTTTTTAAATCACTTAAATTATTTGAAGTTTTTTTGTAAACAGTGTATTAGTCACTTTGAAGTTTCTAGCTCAATTTACATAATATTGTATATTTTTAAAATTGCAAATTTTTTTGTGAAAATCGTGTACTATACCGTTAAAGAATAGGGTGTTTGTCAAAATAAAAATAAAGACGCACATTTTAAGTTACTTAAATTATTTGATGTTTTTGAAACAGTGTAATAGTCTCTTTGATGTTTTATGCTCAATTTACATATTTTTTAATTTTGTTAAAATTGCAACACTTTTTAAAATTGCTCAATTATATGTTGTTTTTCGAAATATAAATGAATACACACTTTTTAAATTACTTAAATTATTTAAAATAGTGTATTAGTCACTTTAAGATAATAGCTCATTTGACATAATTTGTTTTAGATTAAAAATTGCAACAATGTTTTCTAGAGACCGTGTACTATACACCCGAAGAATAGGGTGTTTTTGGAAATAAAAATGAGGATTAAATATGTTTTTGGTCCCAAAACAATCATGAGAATCTATTTTAGTCCTTGAACTTTAAGATGTCGTTTTTTAGTGCCTGAACTTTGAAAAAGTACACTTCCCTACGTATATCTTTTTGTGACGTGACAAATATATATGTTGACACATGGACTAAAAGTGAACTTCTCAAAAGTTAAGGGATTAAAAATCGACATTTTAAAGTTTGAGGACTAAAAATAGATTCTTCCTAAAGTCTAGGGACCAAAAACATATTTAACCCTAAAAATGAAGGCAGTCTTTTTAGATTACTTAAATTATTTGATTTTTTTGTAAAAGTTTATTAGTTGCTTTGAAGTTTGAAGCTCAATTTGTATAATTTTTTTATAAATTTAAAATTGCAAAAAAAATTTCTAGAGATCGTGTACTATATATACTTCATGAATAAGACGTTTTTTGAAATAAAAATGAAGACGCACTTTTTAAATTACTTAAATTATTAGAATTTTTTTAAAATTATGCATTAGTCACATTGAAGTTTCTAGCTCAATTTACATAATTTTTTTATTTTTAAAAATTGTAACAATTTTTTCAGGAGATCGTGTACTAAATAGGGTCGTTTCCAAAATAAAAATGAAGACGCACATTTTAAATTAATTATTTTTTGGGGTGAACCAAGGGTATCCCCGGCCAATAGCCGAAGACTAATCCCCTCGAGGTGTAGAGATCACTGAAGTGGGCATTGCCTCTCCCAACAAAGCCTTCTCTATACGCACTGCCAGGATTCGAACCCCTGTCAACATGCTTAAAGGACCTAGCTATCTGCCAATTGTGCCGGACTTTGTTGGTCACTTTTTAAATTAATTAATGTATTTAAATATTTTTATGTAAACAGTGTATTAGTCACTTGGAACTTTCTAGCTTAATTTACGTATTTTTTATATTTTTAAAATGAGAGAATTTTTCTAGAGATCGTGTACTATATGATTGAAGAATAGGGTATTTTTATAAATAAAAATGAAGATGCGCTTTTTCTAAACAGTGTATTAGTCACATTGAAAATTCTGCTCAATTTACATAATCTTTTATATTTTTAATATAGAAACAATTTTTTCTATATATTGTGTTATATGCTTGAAGAATATGGTGTTTTTCGAAATAAAAAAGAAGATGTACTTTTTAAATTAATTAATTTATTTTGAAAAAGAGTATTAGTCACATTGGAGTTTCTTGCTCAATTTACATAATTTTTTATGCTTTTAAATTCAACAATTTTTCTTGTGATCCTGTACTATATACTTATAGATAGGTATTTTTCGAAATAAAAATAAATACGCGCTTTGTAAATTATTTAAATCATTTGATGTTCTCTTGTAAATGTTGTATTAGTCACGTTTTTTAAATTACTTAAATTATTTAAAGTTTGTTTGAAAAAATATTACTAGTCACACGGAAGATTCAAGCTTAATTTACATAATTTTTTATGTAAATAGTATATTGGTCATTTGGAAGTTTCTAGTTCAATTTACCTAATTTTAATATTTTTAAATCACAACCATTGTTTCTAGAAACAATGTACTGCACACGTGAAGAATTGGGTGTTTTTCAAAAGAAATATGATTACACGCTTTCTAGATAACTAAATTATTTAATTATGTTTGAAACACAGTATTATCACTTTGAAGTTTTTAGCTCAATTTAGATAAATTTTATATTTTTAAAATTGCAACAATATTTGTAACACCTTATATTCTAGACCATTTTTTTTTTGCTAACATCAACTAAATCTTACTTTGAAAACCTGATACTTAAAAGTTCTTCTTGAAAATTTAAAACTTGCTACTTGGTGATGATGATGAAATATTTCTTTATTTATATTACAATTTCCTATACAGCCGAACAATACAATTTCTGAATAATCTTAATTTCACCATGTATGGCTACTTCTAAAGAAATCCTAGAGCTTTTTCTCATCTGTTGCTTTAGCTCCACAATCTTCTCATACCTGTCATTCTGAGACCGTCAGTTATATGTAAAACATATAACCGAGTAACCCCTGGTCTAACTAAAAACATTTTAAATCAGTATTGCAGCCAGTCTAACTAGAAAATACCCCAATGACACACATCATACACATAACACATACATTCACAAACAACACATTCATATACAATGCATGCAATGACAATATTAGGTATGTATGCATGTCATGAGCCACTTTTATCACTTTCCATTTGATTTCTTTTCTTTTCCTTTTTTAACAGGAGACCCCGTGCACAGGGAATCCACCATAGGTGCACGACAGTGAATGCACAATTGAGCTCATCATTATGGCCACTAGCAAGAGTCCTTCTAGGGTCCTACTGTCGGGCTACCAACCCCTCTAGGGCTAGCCCAGGGACTATCTACCCACTTCGGGATAGCTCCTTTGTACTATGTTATCTACCCCATTTCGGGATAACCTAGCACTTCAAGTTATCTACCCCTTTCGGGATAACCCTACATTTTCTCATCATTTTCATTTTGTCCACACCCGGCCTACTTCTGGCGGAACTCAACCCACTTACTCAACCAGTGTTTATGGGGGAAAGAATTTTTCTTTTCAATTTACATCACACGTTATCATGCATTTAACATTCATCTCATATCATTTACATTCAACATGTTTCATCATTCATCACATTACAATTTCGTTAATCATGAATTAAAATACTTGTCATCCATGTCACATATCACAACATTTCAATGACCTTATTGCATATCCACTCAATCAATAGCAAAACCATTCATATCATGCATTTTAATTCCATTCTAAGTCATAGAAATTGTTTAGGATGATTATAAGCACCAAAATCACTTAATTATTTCACTCCCAACCTTTTCTATGCCTTAGAATAAAGTCCCTATTCTGAGTTAAATTCACCGCCACCAAAACTTTTGCTGCCGCGAATTTTACACAGAATCTTCAGATCAAATTCCTTGCAGCGAAATTTTTCGCTGCCGCGAATTCGGCCCAGAACCAATGTTGGTAATTTGGCCATAACTTGAGTTGTAGACCTCCAAATAGGGTGAAATCAGGAGAAAATGAAAGATAATGAAATTATCTACAACCTTTATGCAGGATCAAAGATCTAAATCAATCTAATTATAGTTGATATTTTCACTTGCATGCACATGCCCATGATAAAAACCCAAATCTGGGAGCTCTTAGTATTTTGCCTATAACTTAAGTTATACAACTTGGATTTTGATGAAACTTATGGCATTAAGAAGATAACAAAATTTACTACACCTTTTTAAGAGGCCATGAAATCCGACTCCAAATAGAACCAAGTTAAATATTGAGTCCAAACTGTACTAAGATTTAACCAAAACAGGGGAAAATGGTATTGATAAACTTTTCACAATTTCAATCCTACCTTCCATCTCAATTCATCAAAATCATACCAAATTCATCTAATTCAATATAAATCACTCAAGAATCAATTCACAAGAATAACCAAAGTCCAATTCCATCAATTTCACATCATCATCAAGACCATTCTCATGGAATACAATATTATCATAAACATTCAATTTCAACAAAACAATACCTAAGACTTCAATCATACACATAATCAAACATTCACACCAAATGTATCAACAAAATTAAGTTCAACCCTAGTTCTAACATATAATGGTTCAAACCCTAACATCATAAAGTCACTAATTTCTATATTTTCCTAATTGGAGTTTTGAGTTTGGGGTTACCTCAAATAAACACATCCTTTTATTGTCAATCAAAAGGACATATAACGCTACCACTTGCAATGCAAGAAAGAGGAATGTACCTCAAGGAAGGAAAATGTGGGTGCCCAAAAACACCTTGATCAAAGCAAACTCTCAAGGACCCAAGAAACCATCGGTACCTAAAAGAAGAATGTTTTGTAGGTATGCTTGGTAGCAAGACAATCCAAATGGTATTGAGACAGTGGATGTTCCAAGCATATGACGGGTGACAAATCTAAATTCTCATCTCTCACTCCAAAGGATGGAGGATACGTCACCTATGGGGACAACAACAAAGGGAAAATCCTTGGTATAGGTAAAGTTATTGATGACCTTGTAGGTAGCTTTGAAGACATGAATATCATTGATGATAAAGAAAGTGAAGAAGTGGAAAAAGATAAATTGGAAAGCTCAACGCATGATCAAAATAAACCTCATGATGAACTTCCTAAAGAATGGAGAATCTCAAAGCACCACCCCATTGACAACATTATTGGTGATATATCAAAGGGGGTAACAACTAGACACTCTCTTAAAAATGCATGTAATTTTATGGCATTTGTATCTCAAATTGAACCTAATACCATAGATGAAGCAATTGGCGATGAACATTGGGCCATAGCTATGCAAGAAGAGTTAAATCAATTTAAAAGAAATCAAGTTTGGACTTGGTCCCTAGGCCTAGTGATCATCCAATCATAGGTACCAAATGGGTTTTTAGAAAAAACTATATGAAAATGGAGTAATTACCAGAAACAAGGCTAGACTAGTAGCTAAGGGATATAACCAAGAAGAGGGTATAGATTATGAAGAAACATATGCTCCCGTAGCTAGACTAGAAGCCATTAACTCCTTCTCGCCTTTGCATGCATCGTTGATTTCAAACTCTATCAAATGGATGTCAAAAGTGCATTTCTAAATGGTTTCATTCAAGAAGTATATGTTGAACAACCTCCCGGTTTTGAAAACTTTGAATTTCCAAACCATGTTTTTAAACTTAAAAAGGCTTTGTATGGTTTAAAGCAAGCTCCTAGAGCTTGGTATGAAAGGTTAAGCAAATCTCTTTTGGAAAATGGTTTTCAAAGAGGAAAAGTGGATAATACATTGTTTATGAAACATAAGAATCATGACATACTTCTTGTCCAAATCTATGTTGATGATATTATATTTGGTACAACTAATGAGAATTTGTGCAAAGACTTTGCTACAAGTATGCAAGGTGAATTTGAAATGTCCATGATGGGAGAACTTACTTTCTTCCTTGGGTTTCAAATCAAACAAACTGAGCAAGGAACCTTTGTATCACAAACCAAATATTGCAAGGAGTTACTTAAGAAATTTGGCATGGAAAAATCCAAGGAGATGGCTACTCCAATGAGCATCTCTTGTTACCTTGACAAGGATGAAAACAGTAAACCCGTTGATGTGTCCAAATATCGTGGCATGATTGGGTCTTTATTATATCTAACTGCTAGTAGACCTGGTATTATGTTTAGTGTATGCATGTGTGCTAGATATCAATCATGTCCAAAAGAATCACATCTTAGTTCCGTTAAACATATTATGAGATATTTTCTTGGCACGTGTAACATGGGGTTATGGTATCCTAAGGGTGCATCATGTTTTCTAATTGGATATTATGTTTCTAATTTTGCTGGATGTAAATTGGATAGAAAAAGCACTAGTGGAACATGTCATTTTCCTGGTCATTCATTGGTTTCATGGCATAATAAGAAACAAGTGAGCGTAGCTCTTTCCACCGCCGAAGCGGAATATGTCGTAATTGGAAGCTGTTGTGCTCAAATCCTTTGGCTAAAACAACAGCTTGAAGATTATGGCATTCACATGCATCATATTCCTTTAAAATGTGATAATACATGTTCAATTAACCTCACCAAAATTCCCATCATTCATTTTAGAACCAAGCATATAGAAATAAGACATCATTTCATTGGGGTGATTGCATGCTTGAATTCATTGAAACATCTAAACAACTTGCTGATATTTTCACAAGCCTCTTTCAAAAGAAAGTTTATATTTTATAAGAAGAGAACTTGTCATAATTGATCAATGATGTGTTGTTTGAATCATAAACTGTGTTTAAATTCCTAAAATCTTATTCATCAAATACTGACTTGAGCGTCGGAGGCTCTTCTTTGTGTTTTGCAGGTCCTCTTAATTGTAAGAAGACATAAGTATATGAATATCATTCATTAGATTCTTCAAATTCAGGCTCATTTAAAATTTTGACATTTTTAAGTTAATATTCGAATACATATTCGAATATATGCACTCTGTTGCATGAATATTCGAATATATATTCGAATATGAGAGTCACCATAAGTCTCCTCAAATTCTCATTCACTTTCTTATATGTCTTTACTCGAATATCAAATACCAATATTCGAATATCCAATGCTCATATTCGAATATCCAGTCCCAATATTCGAATATTCAGTCCTCATATTCAAATACCAAATCCAAATATTCGAATATTTGACTGCCTTGACTGAAGTTTTGACGGCATATTTGAATATATATTCGAATATGATACTCCATATTCGAATATTGAAGTAAATCCACTACTTTAGGTATTTCCTTTTTGGGACTCTCTCTCTCATCTCTCACATTCTCTCACGAAGCTCTCTCTTCTCCCTCATTTACAAACCTCCCCTCTCTCTCTCAAACACTAAACCTCATCAATGGAGTTTGCCTCTTCTCCTTCTTCCTCTCCACCTCATCTCCACCACCTTCCAACTCACCTCCATCACCTACCCCAAACGTACCAGATTCAAACGCACTGCTGTCAAAAAACCCATTTCCATTCCTCGTGGGCCACGCACAGGGTCCTCCTCCTCTGTTCCCTTGAAAACTACTGGTGTCTCTCCCGAATTCCAACGGTGGTTCTCCTCCACTGCACAAATCACAAAATTCCAGAAAACTTCGCTGACTGAAAATTAGTCGACGCCAGATGGGTCAATTTTCATTGGTTCCACCAACAAGGTTTCTCTTTTGTCCCTTGGTGGGAGAATGCTCACCTTGTTCCCTTCTTGAGCATCAAAGAAAGAGTTTATCCTCATCTTGTTCACGTCTTCTACTCCAACATGGTATATGATGCTGAATCATGCCCCATCACCTCTGAAGTGAAACGAATGAAGATTGTTCTTCCTCCCTCTCTCTAGACCACTATCACTGGGATGCACTTTGATGGCGCCCAAATTTCTGGATCCACTGCTACGGGCCAATGGGCCAGTGAGTATAACCCAATACAGGCCCTTAGGACGATGTGCCACCTTCGTGCTTCCTTCCACGCCTCCAAGCAGGGAGACTACTTCCCAACTAGCACTCTGACTACTTCCCAACTAGCACACTCCACCTGCTTCCGGCCCACTTTAGACTTTTTGATCTCTTTCCCTAACTCTGATTACACTACACTTGCTCATGACTAACTTAGTTTAGTTTGCTTATTTTGGGAATATTTCAATTTGACTATTTTAAACTGGATTATTTTGGAGTTTTCATACTCGCAATTTTGTTTCTGAATATTTTCAGAATTGATACTTGTCCAGTTTCATCCCTTTTTTTAATAATGACAAAAGGGGGAGAATCAATGCTGAATATGTTCTTGATTAATGATGATATCTTATGAACTTGAATTTATGATGAAAATTGTTCATTATATTTTTAAATCTTTTACAAATCAATGAAAATTAAAGTGTTGTTGCTTAAATTTTTATCTCCTACCTTAAAAGCAAAATGTGTATATCTGCATATCGAAAGGGGGAGTCAAATCCCTTTAGAAAGGGGGAGTATTTAAACTTTATGATATTCTGCGCCAAAAATATCTGATATACTGATTTAGAATTTCATTTGTTGACGTCATCATCAAAAAGGGGAGTATGCGGGTGCAAATGCTCTAAAATGCCTTAACACTGAAGTTTTGATGATTCCAACACAACATGAGAATCGAGCCCATTTTGGCAAATCAAGAGATCGACCGCTATAAATCAAGAACGCAACAACAAGGGTATATAGGATTTATTTTCATAAATGTAAATTTGATTATGGCTCTTTAAAATGAATCAATATGTTTTTAATCAAATCTTCTATGAAATAATCCCTTGAAAATGTTTTCTTCTTGAAAAAGAACTTTAAATTATGTTTGAAAGCTTAGAACAATCTCATGCCTCTTTAGAAAAGCTCTTTTTAAAGGTATATTTGAATATAAGGTTCTGGATTCAAAAACTGCATTTTTAACCTTTATATTCGAATATACATTCGAATATGGGTCTCCATATTTGAATATAAATTCGAATATGAAGTTGTGGCTTGGCCTGTGTCTTTTCCAGAATCTCAATATTCGAATATATATTCGAATATGGAACTTCTATATTCGAATATATATTCGAATATGACAGTGAGCCTTGGCCTTTGCTTTTCCCAGAACCTTAATATTCGAATATCTTAGTGATGCTTTTCAATTTTATTTTTCCAGAGGCTTCATATTCTGATACATATTCAAATATATAAGTGATATATTCAAATATATATTCGCATATTGCATTCTTTCTGAATGCTTCTAAGCTGCTCTTTCATTCTCGTTAAAAGGAGATCTTTGCTCATTTATGAGACACACCCTTGCAAGCATTTATTGAGCCAAAAAAAAACGTCTTTGATAATATTATCTCTATTACTATCCTCTATCAAAGGTCTTTTGACTTAAGGCTTTCTTTGTCTTCTTTTTTCTAACCTTAAATTTGATTCATTACAAAAGAGCCTTAATTAAATATTCCTTGTGCTTCAAGTTGTATCATATTGCTCTATTGAAAGTTTCTTGGTTGTAAACACTTAGTCTAAATCCTTGAGTGAAGGTGAGGTATGCTTCAAGTTAGTGATTAGGGTGAGGTATCCTTAGAGTGAGGCTCTTGCAATTGGTTGGGTATCCAATTGAGAAGAGTGCTCTTAGTTTATACCTTGTTCAAGTTTGAATGTAAGTGTTCTTACGTAGGCCACAAGGACGTTTAGTAGCTGAACCAGTATACATCTTGGTGTCATTCTCTCTAACTCTCTACTCTTATTTTTGTGCATTGCATTGCATCTTTAACATTCATATTCATCTCTACATACATACATACTTCAACTAAACTACCACTTAGTCAAGCTTTGCTGCGTTTTGTTAAAAGTTTTTGAAAAAGTTTTAAAGCTCAATTTACCCCCCCCCCCTCTTGAGCATAGAGGCCCTTGTCTAACAAATTGTAATTCCATTGACCAATCTGACACGGAAAGGTGTTCTGTTTGTGTGGGATTCCAAATGTGAAGAAAGCTTTTAGTTACTAAAGGAAAAGCTGACAACAGCACTGGTGTTAGTAATTCCTAATCTAACAAAGAATTTCCAAATATATTGCGATGCGTCGAAGCAAGGCTTGGGATGTGTACTTATGCAAGAAGGACAAGCAGTTGCTTACACTTCCCGACAGTTACGGCCACATGAAGCAAATTACCCAATGCATGACTTGGAGTTAGCCGTTGTAGTGTTTGCGTTGAAAGTCTGGAGGCACTATTTGTACGGAGTCACGTTTGAAGTATTCAACAACCACAAAAGCTTGAGATATTTGTTCAATCAAAAGGAGCTGAATATGAGGCAGCGATAGTGGATGGAGTTCTTAAAGGATTATGATTTTGAGCTGAAGTATCATCCAGGAAAAGCTAATGTCGTGGCTGATGCACTAAGCAGGAAATCTCTAAATGTGTCAACTATGATGATTCATCAGATGATACTCTTGGAGAAATTCAGAGACTTACACTTGAATGTGTCTTGTTACAGTGCTGGCATTTCTGTGTGCCAAGTTGACTTGAAGAATGCACTACAAGACCAAATTCAAGAAGCACAGAAATATGATCATGAACTGCAGAAACTCAAGGGACAAGCTGATTTCTCTGTGCCTGGTGATGGTATGATTTTGTTTAGAAAAGAGTATGTGTTTCGAGTGACGGAAAAATCAAGAAGACAATATTTGAGGAGAATCACCGTAGTCAGTACTCGGTACACCCTGGTGCTACCAAGATGTATCAAGACATGAAGAAATTGTTTTGGTGTCTGGAATGAATAAAGAAATTGCAGAATTCGTGTCTAGGTGTCTCACTTGTCAGAAGATCAAAGTAGAACATCAAAGACCCTCTGGACCGCTTCAACCGTTAGACATTCCCGAGTGGAAATAAGAGTCTATAGCCATGGAATTTGTGGTTAGATTACCCAGAACACCAGCACGACACGACTCAATTTGGGTTGTAATGGAAAGGTTGATGAAGTATGCTCACTTCTTGCTTGTCAAGACTACCTACTCAGTGGAAAAATATGCCAAAGTATATGTTGCAGATATAGTCTGACTACATGGGGCACCGATGAGTATAATATCAGATAGAGACCTTAAGTTCACTTCACATTTCTGGGGAGCATTTCAGAAGGCTTTTGGGACTCGGCTGCATTTAAGAACTTCACACCATCCCCAAACAGATTGGCAGTCCGAAAGAATAATTCAGACTCGGGAAGACATGTTGCAAGCATGTGTATTAGAAGGGGTGGTGACTGGGGAAGATATCTGCCACTGGTAGAATTTTCCTATAACAACAGTTTCCCTTCAAGTATAGGCATGGCACCTTATGAAGCACTCTACGGGAGAAAGTGTCAGTCACCGGTATGTTGGTTTGAAACTGGAGAAAAGTTACTATTGGGACCAGACTTGGTGCAAGAGACAACATATAGCATTAGGCGAATCAAGGAAAGATTGAAAAGAGCACAAGACCATCAGAAAAGTTATGCAGATCAATGGAGGAAGCCCTTAAAATTTGAAGGAGAGAATGTATTTTTAAAAGTTAGACCATATACCGCTGTTGGAAAAGCGATGAAGACGAAGAAGCTTCAGCCTCGTTTTATTGGTCCTTATCAGATTCTCCGAAGAATAGGACCTGTTGCTTACCAACTAGCTTTGCCTCCTCATCTTTCCAATCTCCATGATGTATTTCATGTATCGCAACTCCGAAAGTACGTCGCTGATCCCTCTCACATTTTAGAAGAAGATAACATTCTATTGAAGTCCAATACCTCCTATCGGGTGGAACCTGTAGGGATCTTAGACAGAGGAGAGAAGACCTTACGGAATAAAGTGATCCCTCTGGTAAAAGTTCTTTGGAAGAACATCGACTCATCATAGATCACTTGGGAAAAGGAGCAGCACATGAGAGACGCATACCCCGAATTATTTCAGTAATGGAGGTAATACTTTAATTTTGAGGACAAAATTATTTTAAGTAGGGTAGAATTGTAACATCCCTAAAATCCATAAAGAAAACTTAGGAATTAAGGGATTTGATTACAATTTACAAAGAAAAGAAAACGAAAGATTAGTTGCAAGTAGAGAGGTCAAAATAGGGACAAAAATGTCATGTATATTCGAATATAAATAGCCATATTCGAATATGCATGCATATTCGAATATGGATGTGTCATATTCGAATATGGACTGTGCATTCAAAAATGAACAGTAATATTCGAATATGGATTATGCATATTCGAATATGGACTGTGCATATTTGAATATGAACAGTCATATTCGAATATGGACTGTGCCTATTTGAATATGAACAGTCATATGCGAATATGGAAGTGTGGAATTGAATACAAAAGCCTTATATTCGAATATATGTTCGAATATGGACCCCCAAGCTCTATATAGGGGTGCTCTGCCTCCAACACTCACCGTTTACCTCTTCGTCACTCTACACTCTCTCAATCCTTCGCTAAACCTCTGTCACTAATCAACCACACTCTACAACTCCTTCATCCTAAGGTACCTTTATCACAAACTTCTTGGTTAAGGTTCCAAGAGTTGAGATTCAGATTCGGAGATAAGGAGTTCTGAAGAAAGGAGTTGGAGATTGGATTGGAATTGAAGGATAAAGGATTCAGGAAGTTCAAGGTAACCATGAAAACCCCAAATCAGAAATATAAGAACCTTAGGAACATGTTATTAGGGATTTAGAAACAATATGTTTTAGGTTATTTGATTTAGAATTATGTGTGTTTTTGTGAGGTGTATGCTAGGCTTGTATGATGTCAATATGGATTTAACATGTTAATAGATTATGTATGATTAAGAATTTCATTGGAAATGTGAATGATGATGAAATCGGAGAATTGTATAAACAAGAGATTCCAGATTATACTGTGACTAGAATTTGGGACTTAGACTTTAAGCTGATTTCAAAACTGTTTTGGAAAAACACGTCTAAGGGTTAGAATATTCAAATATGTATTCGAATGTTGAAGATCATGTTCGATTAGATACTTGAATATAACACTTCTATCACAAAATCATAGAATGTGGGATGTCTGGAATTCTTGTTTGAATGCTATGAAATGAATATGAATGTTTGATGCATTAGAACATGAAACGAGAAATCAAACGAAAAGGTGGGGCTATTACAAGAAAGGCTAATAGTTCTTGCAGACCTCTAAGGGGTGTTGATTCTGAATAAAAGAAATAATTGGGAGCTATTACCGGAAGGGGTAATAGTTCTTGCAGACCTCTATTGGAGGTGATTCATGGACTCTAGTTAAGAATGCTTACTAGGGTTTGCAGAGTTCTCTAGAGTGCTATTGCCACCCACGTGGTGGATTCCCGCGTGCACCGGGTTTCCCATTAAAATGGAAAGAAATGGAAAATGAAAAGGAAAATAATCATGGCATGCATACCTACTTAATTATCATTTATATTGTGTGTGTTTGTTAGGAATTTGATTTGGGAGATTTTCCAGTTAGACTTGCTGTAATACTGTATATATATACCTTATTTTCAATATCGACGGTTACTTAGTTATATGTCATACATATAACTGACGGTTACAGTATTGCAGGTGATACGGACTCGGAGGGTGTCAACGCTAGAGAAGACGTTAGCAGCTATCTTTTGATACTTAGGTAGTCATTATTTGTTGTTTGACTATCTTAGCTGGACTAGTACTCTTTGGATTGTACATAAAACACCTTATGTAATATATATATATATATATATATATATATATATATATATATATATATATATATATATATGTATATGTGTGTTAATAATGTTTTGTCTTCTGCGGTCTGTTTTAAAAAAAAAAATTACCCTAAAATCTAGGTTTTACAAAAAATATGTTGTTTTTCAAAATAAAAATGAAGACAAACTTTTTTAATTAATTAAATTATTTCATTTTTAAAATGAAGTCAAAAATTTTATATATTTTTAAAATTGCAACTATTTTTTCTAAAGACCGTGTACTACCATACACTAGAAGAATATGATGTTTTTCGAAATAAAAATGAATATGCAGTTTTTAAATTACTTGCATTATTTGATTGTTTTATAAAAGTGTATTAGTCACTTTAAAGTTTCTACCTCAATTTACATATTTTTTTATATATTAACAATTGCTAGGATATTTTCTAGAGAACTCGTATTATAATAATTCAAGAATATGATGTTTTTTGGAAAAAAAAACTAGAGGACCCACTTTTTCAATTACTTCACTTATTTTAATTTTCTTGTAAAAGGTGTATTAGTAAGTTTGAAGTTTCTAGCTCAATTTTCAAAAACTTCAATATTTTTAAAATTGCAACTATTTTTTTTTCTGGAAATTGTGTAATATACACTTAATGAATTGGGTGTTTTTCGAAATAAAAATGAAGACACACTTTTTAAATTAATTAAATTTTTTGAAATTCTTTTGAAAAAGTGTATTAGTCACTTTGAAGTTACTTATTCGATTTACATAATTTTTCATATTTTTAAAATTGAAACAACTTTTTCAAGACTATACACTTAAAAAACAGGGTGTTTTTCAAAATAAAAATAATGACCCGCTTTTAAATTACTTAAACTATATGAAATGTTTTTTGAAATAGTGTATTAGTTACTTTAAAGTTTCTAGCTCAATTTAAATAATTTTTTTTATTTTCAAAATTGCAACAATTTTTTTTCTAAAGATCTTGTACTATACACTTAAAGAAAATAGTGCTTTCAAAAAAAAATCACATGCTTTTTAAATTACTAAAATTTTTTGAGATGTTTTTTGAAACAGTGTATTAGTCACATAATTTTAGCTCAATTTACATAATTTTCTATATTTGTAAAATATGTAAAAATTTTTCTAGAGAACGTATTCTTTATTGATGAATAGGGTGTTTTTCGTAACAAAGATGACGACGCGCGTTTTCACTTATTTATGTTATTTGATATATTTTAAAACAGTGTATTAGTCACATTAAAATTTCTACCTAAATTTACATAAGTTTTGATAGTTTTAAAACTGTAACAATATATTCTTAAAAATGTGCACTATACAATCCAAGAATAGGGTGTATTTCGAAATAAAAATGAACACACCCCTTTTCAATTACTTCAATGACTTGTTTTTTTTTTTTTGTAAAAAGTGTATTAGTCACTTTAAAGTTTTTAGCTCAATTTTAATTACATCTTATATTTTTAAAATTGTTGCAATTTTTTCTAAAAAGCGTGTAATTTACACATGATGAATAAGATGTTTTTCCATATAAAAATGAAGACGCGCTCTTTCAATTACTTCCATTATTTCATTTTTTTCATAACAGTGTATTAGTAACTTTGAAGTTTCTAACTCAATTTACAAAAATTTTATATTTTCAAAATAGAAACTGTAACACCCTAATAATTGGGCTCCCACAACTAATGGAAACACACATGACATTCAAGTGTACAAAGGCATTGTCTATACACCATATAGCACTAAGTCATGAAACCTACTTAACCATACATACTATAACACATAAGTGAGAGTTACACATAGCCTTCTTGGCTTAAGTTTATACACTTGAGTTCAAGTAGGAGCTCCATCATAATTAAACATTACAATGTGGATTAACGAAATAAAAGCAAGTTTTCTTGAAGAATTCCTTCTACTTTTTTGCTTCTGCTTCAGTATCTCCAAAATTAGCTGCAACACTGTAACCTTGAGATACATGTAATCACACATATCTCATTAACCGCTGGTTTGTTTAAAACATATTCACACAGTGCTACAGGCAACAACTTGCAAAAACTTTCCCAATTTCTAGTGATTATCTCATCATAAAAGATACATTCAAACAATGACAATTACAAACATATGATATGCATGGTTTTCTTTTTCATTAGTTTTGTATCGGCAGCCCACACCTTGAGTGGAGATCTCAACTTTCCCAATTTCTAGTGATTATCTCATCATAAAAGATACATTCAAACAATGACAATTACAAACATATGATATGCATGGTTTTCTTTTTCATTAGTTTTGTACCGGCAGCCCACACCCTGAGTGGAGATCTTTGTTGTCCAAGAAAGCGTCCCTCTTTAAACCCTCAATCTGCCCGGTCAAACACCCGAAGGTGCATATGTAATCTCTTTTTAAGGATGAATGAAAATGCATAAGTCAATACAATATGAACCTCATTCTCTTTCTCATGACAAGGCTTTAACCCATACCCTTGTGTATGAAAAGAGTACTTCACAAATTGAATTGACATACTTAATCAATCAAGCATTTCATGTTCAAACTTTCTATCTTATCTAACACATACCATGAGGCAATTCATCAATATTTTCATGTAATACAACTACATCGCCCTAAGCATGATTTCTATAACATTCAGACCCACTTTCCTTTCAATCTAACCCTAAAAAGAGTCTATGGAGGTTTGAGAAACATTTTGGAAGCCAAAACAGGTCAATTCACATCAGGACACTGGTGCCTGGGCGCCAGACTGCGCGTGTCAAAACTGCCAGACAACAAAGCTTTGTCGCCTGGGCGCCAGTTACAGGTGCAGGGCTTTCAGTTTGTAGGGTTCCGGCGCCTAGGCGCCCATCCAACGCCTTGACGCCCATCCAGCGCCTTGGCGCCCATCCAGGGCCCTTACGCCAATTATAGACCCAAAATTCATGATTCTCCATCAATGAGACCCTCCTACTCCTCCCATCTTCTCACTTATGTCCAAATTGACTCCCAAAACATAAAAACAAACCATAATTTAACAATTCACCATACATGCAAGTCACAATTGAAACACATCGAGTCCACAAACATAAACTCAATCATTCATACTCACAAATCAAACACACACAAGGCAATGTTCACTATATCAACAACCAATTTCACAAATAATGGTCCATATTCAATATTTACACTACCAATCACCAACTAGTCACTAGAAATTTGCTAGTAGGTCCCCTCTTTCTTTTAGGTTCCACTTTCAATCTAATTTTAAAATCTCAATTTACTTGGCACTAAACTATTAATTTAAATATAGACTATTAACTATTTGGGATGTTACAATTCTCCCCCTCCCCCCTAATTTTTCCCTCAAAATTAAACTTACCAGTTCTCAAATAGCTACAGGTACAGTTCTCGCATATCCTGTTCCTTCTCCCAGGTGGCTTCATTTGAGTCTAAGCTTTTCCAAATCACCTACACTAAGGGAATGGTCTTATTCCTTAGTATTTTCTCGCTATGATCCACAATCTCAATTGGTTTAGCTTGATAAGACAAGTCATCTTCTAATTTTACTATTTCAGGATGCAGGATATGGGATGGATCGGGAATTTATTTGCGGAGTTTGGAGATATGGAAAACATCATGCAAATTGGAGAGATTAGGGTGAAGGGCAAGCTGATATGCAACAGGCCCAACACGTTTTATGATTTTAAAAGGCCCTATGAATCGGGAATGTAAATTTTTGGCTCGAATGGCTCGTCAAACTCCTTTGGTGGAAGTAGCTTTCAAGAATTCATGTTTTCCCTCTTTGAACTCTTTTGTCGGCTTTGAGCAATTTGAAGCCTTTCCCATATGTTTCTAATCCTCTCAGACGTTTCCTTAACCATGTCTAGCCCCAAATTGGCCTTTTCACCTACCTAATACCAACATAAAGGGGACCTACACCTCCTACCATACAAGGCTTCATATGGTACCATCCCAATGCTAGAATGGAAACTGTTATTGTAGGCAAACTCAATCAGGGGTAGTGTCTCACTCCAATCCCTCTTTTCATCAAGAAAACAGGCCCTCAACATGTCCTCTAAGGTTTGTATGGTTTGCTCAGATTGGCCATCTGTATGTGGGTGGTATGCGGTGCTAAGACTCAACCTACTCCCGAAAGCCCTCTACAACGCTCCCCAAAACCTAGAGGTAAACTTTGGGTCCCTTTTTGACACTATATTTAGTGGTGCCCCATGAAGCATAACTATCTCCCTCACATACAAACAGGCATATCTATCCACCAAGTAATTGGCCTTCACAGGAAAGAAATGAGCAAATTAAGTAAGCCTATCAACAATAACCCGTATGGAATCGAAACCGGATTGGGTCCTGGGTAACCCGGTTACAAAATCCATTGCCACACTTTCCCATTTCCATTCGGGGATTTCGAGGGGTTGCAACTTTCCTGAGGGCTTTTGATGTTTGATCTTTAATCATTAGCAAGGAAGGCATTTGGCTACAAACAGAGCGATATCCATTTTCATCCCTGGCCACCAAAACATTTTCTTCAAATCCTGATACATTTTTGTGATGCCTTGATGAAAAGAGTATCCGCTTTTGTGGCCTTCCTATAATATCATTTGTTTAAGACCCTCGTTGTAAGGAATAACGATTCTATCATGAAATAAAATAACACCATCACTAGTTTCAGAAAAACTAGGCTGACCTTTCTTTTCTAGGATATCTTTGTCTACTAATTGAGCTATCTTTATCCTCTCCCTAAGCTCATTTCTTATTTCCATTTTAGTCAAGTGCAAACTTCAAGGACAAATCAAGGTGAAGATCCCTAAATTTCTCCAACAATTCCAATTCACGGATCATCGTGGAGGATACATGTAGGGATTTTTGGCTTAAGGCATCAGCTACCACATTGGGTTTACCAAGGTTGTATCTCAACTCAAAGTTGTAATCCTTAAGAAACTCCATCAACCTTCATTGTCTCATATATAATTCCTTTTGGTCGAAGAGGTACCTAAGACTCTTGTGATCACTAAAGACTTCAAATTTCACCCTGTACAGATAATGCCTCCATATTTTCAATGCAAAAACAATTGTGGCCAATTCGAGATCATGGGTAGGGTAGTTTTCCTCATGGGGTCTTAACTGTCTAGAGGCATAAGCCACCACACCTCTACTTTGCATCAATACGCATCCCAAACTGATTTTTGAGGCGTCACAATATACTTGGAAGTCTTTAAATACATCAGGAATCACTAACACCAAGGTAGATGTCAACTTCTCTTTAAGAACTTGGAAACTAAATGCAGTTTTATGGACATCTTCCGCAATAAAGATATAGTTATAGCCTGAATATCCATTAATGAATCTCAGAATTTCATTTTCTGTTGCTGAGTCGACCATCATAAAAGCAATTGGCATAGGATATTCATCTTTAGGGGTAGCATTGTTCAGATCTCAAAAATCAATGCAGACCCTTAACTTGCCATTATTTTTCATAACTGGGACTATATTAGACAATCATTGGACATACCTAGCAGTCTTGATAAATTTTTCCATAAGAAGTCTTTCGGTTTCTTCTTTTATTTTCAGGATTATATCAAGAGCAAATCTCCTGGGTGGTTGTTTGACCACCTTTGTTTCAGGAATTAAAGGAAGTTTATGTTCAACGATATCTCTGGACAATCCAGGCATTTCCTCGTATTCCCAAGAAAAACAATCTTTGAATTCTTTCAAGAGTTCAATTAATTGACTTTTGAAAGCATAATTAACAGATTGCTAATATAAGTTACTTTTTATGTTGATCATCACCAAGATTTACTTCCTCTAAAGGATCTTCGACCTCTACAGTCTTATCATGATGATCTGACTTTTTGAACCCCAAGGGTTCATCATCATAGATACAATCTGGAGGGGTTTTATATTCAACATAACTGATAATCTTGTTAATTGATTCTTTAATTTGTTGATTATCAGAATCAGGACAAGTAAAGGCATTGCCGCCCAAGTATCCTTGTATTTTCTAGACAAAGTTAATACTCTCGACTGATTGATCAAATGATTCATCTCGGTCATTCTCAATTCTGCAAAATCCATTAAAAGAGAGCCTGTAATTAACATGGATTTCATTATTCAATAACATTTGCAATACAACAGACCATTGCCCAAAGAATGAAGAATCTGGTTGAAGCACAATATTACACATCTTGGCTTTATGAAGCCTTATTGAAAAAGAAACACATAATGAATTTAGTCAGTCACGAAAAAACTTAAAACATAAGTATTAAAAAGAAATTGATCGACCAGTAAATCAATTAAGAGGGTGGGCCTTCAGCAACCCATCACAGAAATCTTCAATCCATCTGTAGATCGAATAAACATCTTAAATGATTCTTCAGTAAACCATTCCTTTTGGAAAATTGGCCCATCAACAAGCCAAGCTTAAATGATCCCTCAATAGACCATTCTATGTTTCGACCAACCCTTCAGTGAGTGGGTAACTCTACTTCCCTTACTGACTTTAACAATTAGTCTTCACCTGCCAGGAAAGTTTACCACTTAATATTCAAGTGTCATTTTCCCAACCAGTTGGTTGGATGTCTGGATAATAGGGGTGGCAAAACGGGCCAGCCCAGCCCGTTTGGCCTGCGGCCCGTGTAGCCCGCCAAAAAATGAGACGGGCTGAATTGCGAGCTCAATTTGCTAGCCCGGCCCATTGCTTTAAAAAATAGGCGGGTTGCGGGCCAGCCCGCTAGCCCGCCATGCTTATAAAAAAAATTGGACATATGTTTTTTGTCTATTTTTGCTATTTGCACCATGTAAATGACATAAGGTTTTGTTTTTTAAAAGAAAATACAAAAGATATAAACTTTGTTAAAAAAATATATATTTTTTTTGCTTTATGTTTTTTATATTTAATAAAATTTGACTTTTATTATTTTTAACTATGGGTTTATGTTCTTTTTTTATGTATTTTTATTTTTTGTTTGGTTTGGATCTTTTTTTGGTTAAGCCTTATTAGATTTTTTTTAAACAATACCAACTTCAACCATTAATTTACAAATAAAAACACACACTAGCCCAACGGGCCAGCCCAGCTCGCCACCTTCGTAGCCCGACGGGCTTGCGGGTTTGGCGGGGTGGGCTGCATGGGCTAACAGGCCAAAATGTCTATCCCAGCCCGCCTATTTTTGGCGGTCCGGCAACCCCTACTTGTTTTTCCATCGCTACTGGATAATGAACTTCTTCCCTTGGAGTAGGCATTGGGGCGAAACTTTAACAACAGTCTGACCATCAACACTTTTTCAGAATTGAATTCAATGACTTGACACTAATTCACCCTCTTGAGACGCTCTTTCTCGTAGAATTGATCCCAATCAAAGAAAGTCACTATTATCCCAGGGTCATTGACATCTTTGGATGGCACATGACAATAAAAGTTTGAGTAACACTAATGACTTCACATAGAATTCTTCTTTAGTTGGTACATTCAGAGGTTCGATATTAGACAATTTCTTATCAAAATCTACAGTGTTTACCTCACGTAGAAAGTAGTCCTCATCTCCATGACTAAACTCAATCTTGCCCAAGTAATTCCACATGAATATTATTTGGTGAAGGGTCCAAGGAACTGTGCCAACACCATGTATCCATTCTCTCCCCAACATAATATTGTAGTTTGCGTTTGTAGGCACTACCATAAACATGGTTGTCATAGTGATTGAACCAACTTTCAAGTCTAAGGCTATACATCCAGGGGATTTGGACCTTTGACCATTAAAATTTATTATGACCATATTATGTGGCATAAAGTAAGAGCAAGACTTGTCTAGCTTTTTGACTACACGTTTTGGAATGAGGTTGATTCCAGCCCCACCATCGACTAAAAATCTCTTTATAATTCTTCCTTCGGCCTTGACCTTGATTAATAGGGATTGGGAATATGGCAGCATTTTTTGCATCAAAAGTCATAGACTCGTGAATAATGACTGGCCCCTCATCTTCGTCGAAGAAATCTTCTTCTTTTTCAACCACTTTCACAGGTATAAAGAAGTCTGATTGGAGGACGGATACCACATTGCAAATGACTTTTAGGTTGCCAGGAAAACCAGTTTCAAACGTAGAACTATCGACTTCTTCCTCAACATCTGAGACTTGCTTGCCTTTGTCCAGATTCTTGGGAACCATCTTTTGAGGAGGGCAATTGATTTCTTCTTTAGAATTATTTTTAAATTTCTTTATTCTCTTATTCTCTGGCAGAGCTCTCTTCCATTTGAACCTTGATTTATTCTTTTGTCGAGGATTGGCACCATGAGGAATATAATGATAGTTAAGACATATTTTTCCATATTTCAAAATTTTGAAATTATCATACTCAGACTTGTTCCCTTGATATCCTTGATTGTGATTTGGTGAATACCACTCAGGAAGTCCTTCCTTATGAAGATAAACTATAGAAGTCTGACCAACCTTCCATTTTCCTTTTCCTTTGAAGTAAGCATACCTTTGTTCTCTGTTCTGCCTGTGCCTTTCTGCTAAGTCGTTAAAATACCTTTTAAATTCAGTTGGCTCATAAGTGTCAGCAACATCGTGGTCGAACACAACACTACATCTGGGGCACAATGCTACACCCTTTCCTTCTTCCGTTTTCCTCCAAAGAAAGTCAACTAGTGGCTCCCCCTTGTGAGGATACATTTCCTTTTGAAAGGTGTCAAAATTTTCTATCCTATACCTTGATTTTATGTAAGCCTGGACCAGAGATGTTGCCATGTTGATTTCAAAGGACCCAGGTTCGACTAAGTTAGCCTCCACAGCAAGTGGGTCAGTACCAAATTTTATTGGGGCCTTTGTTGCTTCGAATTTCAGCCTGCCATCCTTAATTGCTTGCTGAATTAAGTCCTTGAAACGGATGCAACCATTAGTAGTGTAGATATTGGGGCCTTTTATTTTGGAAGTTTCAATATTTGCATCCCTTAAGTTGGCCAGGAGTCATAAACTTATGATCTTGAGATAACAATATTTGTTTATCTTTAACTAAAACATCAAAGATTAAATCGGATTTAGTTATGTCAAAGCCGTTTGTTTTCTGAATCCAATTATCATTTTTATTACCATTGTCCTTTCTCATGCTAGGATATAATGATTTGCAAACATAAGAAGAACCATGTCTTAATTCTGCTACATTAATTTCTCCTTCATTCTCATCCGAATCTACTTCCATTGATTCATTAACATCTATATAAGCAATTCTCTAATTTTTAATACCCTTTTTATTGACTAGCTTTTCAGCATTGAGGTTCTTTATTTTTCTAACTCTATCAGCAAGTTGAGCCATATCTACAATATGATGGTCGAGAACCTTCTTCTTAACTTGGTAGTCTAGTCCCCTTACTGCCATTTTGATCAATTCAAGTTCTGGTAAAAGAGTAGGGATTATTGACTTAAGTTTTCTAAATCTAAACAAATAGTCATCTATGGATTCATTGGGATATCTTTTAATACTTGACAAATCTACTATTGCTATCCTTACTTCTCCCCTATAGAATTGCTTGTGAAATTGTATTTCTAATTGTACCCACGACCTAATACTATTGGGAGCTAGAGTACTGAACCATGAGAAAGCTTCTTTGGTCAAAGAACTAGGGAAAAGTTTCATTTTTATCAATTCAGAATCGGCCAAGTCTCCATATTCCAATGTAAACTTGGCAACGTACTCAAAACTATATTCTTCTGGTTCTCGTGCAAACTTGGTGAATTTAGAGATTTTATAACCCATAGGCATGTCAGTTGCATGGACTTCAAATGGGAAAGGAAAAGCAAATAACATTTTATCTGAAAAGTGAATATTGAACCCATGTTTGTTGAGTGTTTGTTCAACCATACGTTCAATATTTAAATTCCTAACTTGTTGTTGATAATCCTGATAATATAACTGATTATGGGGATTAGGATTAGGCTGGAAGATTCCTTGTTGAGCAGTTTGACGAAAAATATCATAAGGCTGATTCAATGTGGCATTTGGTGGGAATTGCATGCCGCCCAATCCTAGGAATGTTAGCAAATAAATCGAAGATTTGACCATTATTCAATCTAGCATTTTGACAAATAAAGTGATAAACATTATGACCTCCTCCAGCTTGATGCATACCTTGACTAACAACAGGTTGACCACTTGCAATATAACTAGTAGAAGCAAGATTAACACTCAAAAGGCTGGGAGAGTTTGGAATTCACATGATTAACTTGGTTCAAAGGTTGATTAACCCCTGATCTACTTAGGATAGTATTTTGACCAAGATCAGGATTTCGACAAACATTTAGGTTAGCTTCTAATAGATCAGTCATTCGATCAAATCTTTGCAACAAGGGATTTAACATTATCCCTCTGTGCTGTGCTAACACATTGGATGTAGTTCTATTTGAATTTTCAATGATGTTTCTAATAGTTTCATGAGTAGCTCCATTAGAAGTTCCTAACGAAGCTTGACCAATTTGAAGACCTCCAAGCTGCTGTAGTGGAATACCACAAAGTCTTTCAGTCGAAGCAGAAATAGGATCTTTGTTGTCTCCTCCAACAACACTTCATATATTAACTTCATGTCCATTTGGGTTTACAGTTGCAGTGGCTGCAAACGTAGGAGTGGATGGAATCCCTTGAGTATTGTTATTCCAAACTAAAGGCATCCTATATAAAGGAGCATTCATACTAGTCGTATTATTACTTGAAGTTGCGACATTAAAGGAGGAAACTTGGCTTATTGTTGTGGTCATTGCTTGAGTATCATTTGAATTTTCTTTATCATTTATGTTTGGGCTGGCTGAATTGCCCCCTTGACCAGCATTTGCATTTAAAGCATTTCCGCCGGTCGAGGCACTCATTGTTGATGCAACATTCATTTCTTCGTTTGAACTCTCCCTACTAATTACCTTTCCACTATGCAATAGCATAGAACGAAAGAAAAACAAACTTCCCTTGCAGAGAAACTAACTCACAAAGATACTTACAAGGAGATGTTTATTTTGGTAAGACAGTTATGGTTAGTTTTAGGACAAGAATAACTGAAAAATAGTTTATAAACGATCAGAACTATAAATAACTAAACAATAACAGAAAATAATGATTTAAGATAGAAATCACAAACAATCTTCATGACAAAAAAAATAATACTAAAATGAAGAAATCACATAACGTCACAAAAAATCATAAGAAACTTCCTTCACTCCCTATTTAGTCAGAGAACTTCCGACAATTATTCCAATACAACAAACAAGAGTAGTAGTAATAAGTCCCAAAGAACTTGAAAAATCTACAGTAGTAACAAATCCAGAGATTTTAAAATTCTGTAGTAGTAACAAGCCGAATGGTGTGTGAATGTGATCATAGAAAATTCATGACAATGTGACACCAATGATGAAAATATGTCCCACCGGGCTTGCCAATTTTTTACCGTATTTTTAACAAAACTAAATAAGCTACTATCCTAGGTTTATTAGTGAGGAAGGGAATAGGTCTTTCTTTAAAATGGGCTCTTTCTAGTAGTTAATTGTCATGAATTATGAACACTTAAGATTGATATCCAGCCACATAATTTTTAGTTTGCAACATGAATGCATGAAACACAGAAATTTGTGATTATATTATATGGAATATATTACAAAAAAAGGAACACAATATATTAATATACAAAAGGGATGTGAAACAAATGTAAAGAACAATAAGAATACAACAATGATTTGACATAAAAAGCCTTATTTGATGCTTCAGCTAGAGGTTCACTAATGAAAAAAAGATGTAGGAAAAGCTCAAGAATTAGTAGAGACAATGGCGGAAAATGACTATAATATGCTGAGTAGTAGAAACAATAGAAAAACGTGAGTTGTGGAACATGAAGTTTAAGATGCCATTCTTTCTAAAAATAAATTATTTTCTCTATAATTAGAAGCTTTGAGCAAGGAATTTACAATAGCAAATCCAATTAGAGGTGATTGTGACCCTTCTTAAAGTGGGCCTGTAGAGCAACCTCAAATTAACTACATGGGGAATACACAAAGGAACAACTTCAATCGCAAATCAATATATACTACCCAAGTATGAGGAATCATCTGAATTTGTCCTATAAGAGTTCTAATTTTCATCAACTGGATCAACCTCAATTCACACAAAGTAATGGTGCTCCACAATTCTGCCATCCTTATGGGATGTTATTCAAAATGCTCAAGAGGTAAGGCAATCTTCTCAAATTAATTCCTCACTTTTAGGGAATACACTAATATCTTTCATGCAATGCACAAAGACATATATGCAAGACTCTCAAGTTGCATTCAAGAGTCATGAAGTGAAGCCTACCATGATCTCATTGTAACTTGTGGTGTTTCCCATCAAGTTTTAGACGCCACTCCATTATTTTTTTTACTTGACAAAAATCTTGTTCGTGTATGGAACCACCAAGAACACTCTGCACCCATAACCAAAGATCCAATTGAAAGCTCATGGTTTCTTTGTGATTACACTCTAATTATACTCTTTTGTTGCTACCAGATAGATCGCTAACCACACCGCAGTGTTTTCCTTTAACAATGTCGTAAATTTCTGACACACAATGATAGCTTCATTCCATGCTAACGGTCTTTGGGACGTAAGGTTCAAACCCTAAGACTAATATTATCTCTGAGTCCCTTCATGAAGAAGCTCAAGTAACTACTCTCAGGTTGATGACCTAATTGAGTAGAGAGGAATTGGAATTCTTTGGTAAGATCTTTGATTGTCCATGATTGCTTCAAATCTTCCAAATCTTCCAGCGGATCCTCCAACCAATCGTTGCCGTAAGGACAGGTCCAAGCTATCTTGAATGACTTTAAAGAAGGAGAATCTTTAGAGTCACATGTCTAGAACCAATGATATTGCTTGAGAGCTTGAGAGCTTGAGCTTGTTCACCTCTGATATTGCTTACACATAGAAGTAAGTCCCAACACGGGTTATCCATCTTCAAGAGTCAATGCCGTCAAGCACTTGCAACTCTACTATATTCATCGTCAGTCAAAAATATTCCAAAGAACAACACATCATAGTGTTTTGAAACGACCCCATTCCATTTCCAACGTTCCCATTTTTTGGCCCATTAGCCGGATTTCACTCCGGTTCCTTTTCTAGATTTCTTCCAAATGATTGTCAATAGTCATGAGGCAATCTTCCATTGATTCCATATGCCCTTCCATTCACATTTTTCATGGAGAAAGAATGAAGGAAAATACAATTATAAGGATTTGTCCCTCCCAAAGCTCTATGGCTCCTTTCCCAGAGCTCTAGGATCCTCTAGTGTAAATTCTAAACTAGCCACTTGGTTACAATGTAATTTCTCTCCTCCAATTCCCATACACTAATTGGTATTATTTGTCCTAATTAATTATCTAAATCTACCTTAACAAACTATTACAACTCATCCTAAAACTAACTAACAAACTAGTAACTAAATCCTAACAAGTTCACTTATCCCTTTTAATCTCTAATTCGCTTCAATCACATTACCAAATTAATTTCTAACAACCCTTACTAATTCAATTATGAGTCAATGGTCATGCACTAACAATGATCTTTTCACTAATTAGTCTCCTAGATGGCCACTAAAGGAATTGAAACAAGAGAAAAATAAAGATTCGAAGTGTTGTTAAATCAATAACTAGTTAGAAATGAGAATCATAAATTGGTCTTTTGAGATCCTTTACTTGTCTAGTTTTTATTTCCATTAATTAGGTGAGAATGGTCATCTACAACTAATAACTAAAACATGCCAAAGAGTAATCAATTCTCAATCGCAAGATTAAAATACCAAAGTAGAAGCAACTAAAGCAAACAAATGTAGTTAAATTGAATTAAAAAAATCAAAAGAGGTTACATAAGATCCCCCAAATCCCAAGCTATGGTTTAGCTTCTCACGTTTGAAGATAAAATATAAATAAAACTAAAAACTTCAAAAAGAACCCACGAATAAGAAATTGAATCAAATCTAGAGCGGATATATCGTGTTGTTGATCGTTGATCGTCGTTTGGTGTTGATTGCCTACAAATTCCTTAGAGAATGACAAGGGATGATAAAATGGCTCAAAATGGTGCTTAGGAGTATTTGAATGAGAAAATGTAGGTTTAATTTTACCTTTAGTGTTTAAATATACATTATGTGATTTTGGTCCATGAGACTGTCGTGCTTGGGTGGAAACCTGATGATTCTAAACCAAAGAAGGTACATGGCCATGCAAAAATTCAACGTGGGCATCCCTCCTATCAAATGCTAATTTCCTTTAGCAAGGCCATGGCTAAGATGGGTGTGGCTGTGTTAGCATGTGGCGAGGTTATGCCAGCTATAAACTTGAACCATTCTTCTCCAAACTTCAAGATTTATCCATTTTACTCCGAATTAATATCATGGGACAAAATATGGGAAAATGAGTACATATATATGCTATAAACGCATTATTTAGTACACATACTTTTGCAAAGTCATGTAAAAATGAAAGCATGCAAAATTCTACTTTATCAACACCCCCACACATAAAGTTTGCTTGTCCTCAAACAAAGAAGCTGGCTAAGAGTAAAGGTAAACAAGAAGATAGCATGACACACACGAAAAACCATTATTTATATAAGTTGTGCATGTGTGATTTTAACAACCACTCCAACGGATAAGTACACCAATATTTATTATCCCAATTGGAACATGTGTTCTTGTGAAGTTAATCTCATTAGCTTCTTTATTATCACCAATATTTAGTACACATGTGCATGTTTTAAGGGTGAATTACAACATTCAAGTTTCTCACTAAGAGTATGATACCATATACTTGATAATGAACCAAATATCCACCACATAGTTTACATACTCTCAAAATATGAAAAACAAAGAGATTTTTTATATTAAAGCATATTAAGTTTACCATTGAGAAAAATTTCATTAAAAAATAGATAGAGAACTATGTATTCTCAAGTGGTGTAACTTCAATTCAACCCAATACAAAATTCATAATTCTCTCTCTCTCCTTCTCTCTCACTTTTTCTTTTTTTTAACTTTACACATTCTTTTTCATTCTTTTAGTCATGCATACACCCTTTTAACACCACATTTTGTTTATCATAGTCACTCCATCTTTCTTTATACATATATAAAGGGGAAAAAATGATATTCAATCAGTTTGGGTGCCAATGAAATATATTCTAGCTGAAAATGGACAGCTAAGGATAAAACAATGCAAAGCATTTTAAGGCCAGCAAGAAAAACCTAAAGTACTCTAATCAATGTAAATCATGCATGCCAAATAATGCTAGTCTCGAAATGGTTCAAATTAAAACCATGTTTTATAGAACATAATCAAAGAAAACCCAACATTAGCGCCATCTGTGGGGAACAGTAAAACGTTTTCCCATCCTTTACCATGGCAGGCATTAGGGGATTAAATTCTGCCACCAAACGTCACGGTAAAACCAGATTCAAAGCCTATATACACACCTGAAGTCATAAAGAAGAGACAGCAGAAATTCTTTGTTTGCAATTTCAATGTTGTCAATAATCCTCATCCAAGACTTAACAGCTCACAAAATTTGGGAATCATACATCAATTGAATGCAATGATTTGATCCTCATCGAAGGAGATAGAGCTTCTGGAATCACAATTGAAATCCAAAGGCAAAAAAGCTTCAAATGGCCACACACACCTTTGTCACTGTCGTTACCTCCGGCGACAAAACGTAAACAGCTCCATACACCGCCATCACATTCGACGACGAGACAGACAGTACCATGCAGTATCATGGCGGCAGCCACCACACGTCAAGGCTCAGCAGCTTCCTAGGTTTGAAATCAAGAAGGCAGAAGGTTCCATGCGCGCATCATTATTTTTTTGAAGAAAGGAGTGTTTAAGGCACTATGAAGATATTCAGTTCACGTTTCTAGGTTAAATAAGATATGTGGTGCACCTAACAGAAAAGGACACCTGTTAAAACTGGGTGGTCCCCTTAAAAAAAAGAACCAGATGGTGCATCTGACCACACAAAAAAATAATAAAAAGGAAGAAGTGGTGCAATAAAATAACAAAGAAAGGCCCATGTGCCTCATCAAAAAAAATGTGATAAGCAAAAATAGGTGGACGCATGAGGAGCAAGATGGTTACGACCATCCAGAATCAACACAACCAAATAAACAGTACACAAATGAGATGGTTACAACCATCTTGAGTCAACGCAACAAGACCAACAATACATGAACGAGATGGTTACGATAATCCCGGATCTACACTACAAAGAATAATGATAATTAAATGGGATGGTTATGACCATCAGAAAACAACACGACAAGCAACACTCAAATGAGAGGTTACGATAATCTGAAATCGATGCTACCAGATCAATAGTATCTAAACAAGATGGTTATGACCATCTCGAACCTATTCTACAAGCTAGACAACATTCAACCAAGAAGGTTACGACCATCTCGGACCTATGCAATAAGGTCATCAATACTCAATACTCAATGAAATGGCAACGACCATTGCAAAAAGACAATCCTAAGGGATAATGAATTGATCCACAAGCTAATCCAAGAAAAACACTTGGATCAAAATTCAACAAGGCTAATCCAATCTCAAGAAGATAATCCCCCGAGAGATTAAAAAAGGCCTACAGGCTATTCCAATGGAAACTACTTGAACCAAATTTGTCGAGACTACGACCATATCGGGATGACAATTCCCCGAAATATCAAACAAAATGGCTACAGAAAATTCAAAGAAAAAAATACTTTGAACAAATATTGAATAAGCTAGTGTTATCTCGGGATGTTCTTTCACCGAGATACCAAGAAAGGCCAAAGGTCATTTGATAAGAGTCCACTTATATATGTTTTAGAGTTATATTTTAGGGTGTTTTGTAGTGTTTTCTAGTGTTTGGTTCCATTTTAGTGGCCATTTAGGAATATATTCACATCTTTGTGTTAGTTGAGTCATTTGTTAGAAATGTGTAATTTTTGTGTTAATTTTGTTGTTTTTCATCTTAATTTTGATGTTTTTGTTGTGTCGTAGGATCAAGAGAATTGAGAGGTTGAAGAATCAAGCATTGGAAAGAGTCAAGGAGCATGAAAAGGAGCAAGAATGGATGTAAATAATCAAGATCCAGCCAAGAAAAACATCCAAAATAGCCAAAACATGATGATTTGAAGATGTTGTCAGGTGCTGTTAAAAGCTGTCAACCGTTGTTAAAAGCTGTCAAAGTGATGTGAAAAGCTGTAAGGTGTAGGGCAGCGTGAGCACGCCCAAATCAGCGTGACCAAGCGCCCAGGAGCAGCAAACAACATTAGGGAGCGCATGAGCATGCCCAAATCAGCGTGAACACGCGCCGCACCAGCTATATATAGTCCAAATTAGTTATTTTGAGAAATCTTTGGCTCATTTGTCGATTTAGGCGCGATTTTCTCTCCCTCTTCTCACTTCTCTCTGTTCTTGGAGTGTTCTTAAGCTCTAAAAAGAATTTGTGGAAGCAAGACTTTGAAGATCTCATGGATTCCTCCTATTCTTTGGTTTTTCTCTCTTCTCTTATCTCTATTATGTTCGCTTAGATGTTTTTGGTTAGGGAAATGGGAATTTAGATCCCAAACTATGTAATTGAACCTAAGTTGTAATTCAATGTTCTTTCTTGTTAATTGAGTGATTACTTTTTTTCTTAATGCATCTTCATTGTTGATTATATTTAATTTTGGTGGGATTGCCTTTGACGTGAGTGCTACACTTGAATTAATCAATTGGGATTTTGATCTAGATGCAATTAGGCAATTGGAAAATTGGTAATTGTATTGAAACTGTTGTAATTCACCATAATCTTGCATGATTCTAGGAATATAAGTGGTAGGTTGTGAGGATTTGTGAAAATCCACTTCGTTCTTGTTTTCTCTAAAATTGGCCTAACGAATTAGGGGGTTTTTGTTAGAACAAAGGGGCTAATAATCTAGTAATAGACTTAGTCTAAAATTGTGCATTAGTACCTTCAATTAATGAGATTTAACTTGAACGAAATTCAGGGGATAATTACATATGGGAACAATCAAATGAACCATGACCCCAACCTCTTCTTTTCTTGATTCTTCATCTTACTTCGTTTGCTTGTTTTATAATTATTGCATGAATACACACTCAATCACTTGTTTTGGATCGTCCAAATAGCGAAAGTCTTAGGAATTCGGTATTCTTTGGCATAGTCCCTGTGGGGACGATACCCTATTCACCTCTATTCTCTTTTAAACGAACTAGTGCACTTGCTAGCAAGGCAATTGCCGATCAAGTTTATGGCGTCGTTGCCAGGGATTATTGATTAGATATCAATAGTTCCCAAGGTGTTCACTACTTTGGACACTTCATTAATTGTACATAACCATTTTTTTGTTTCTTTTCCATTACATTGAAACTAATTATGCTATGTTAGCTCAACTTGATTTCTCAACAATTTCATCTTTTACACTTGCAAACTAACGTTGCTCAATTGGGAGCATTCCAAAAACAAAGTTTTCAAAGTGCTTGTGTAGGTAAACAATCCTAAGGGATAATAAATTGGCCTACGGGCTAATCCAAGAAAAACACTTTGATCAAAATTCAACAATGCTACGACAATCTCAAGAAGATAATCCCCCGAGAGACTAAAAAAGACCTACAGGCTATTCCAATGGAAACCACTTGAACCAAATTTGTCGAGGCTACGACCATATCGGGATGACAATTCCTCGAAATATCAAACAAAATGGCTACAGGAAATTCAAAGAAAAAAATACTTTGAACAAATATTGAATAAGCTATGTGTTATCTCGGGATGTTCGTTCACCGAGATACCAAGAAAGGCCAAAGGCCATTTGATAAATGTCCACTTATCTATGTTCTAGAGTTATATTTTAGGGTGTTTTGTAGTGTTTTCTAGTGTTTGGTTCCATTTTAGTGGCAATTTAGGAATATATTCACATCTTTGTCTTAGTTGAGTCATTTGTTAGAAATGTGTAATTTTTGTGTTAGTTTTGTTGTTTTTCATCTTAATTTTGATGTTTTTGTTGTGTCGTAGGATCAAGAGAATTGAGAGGTTGAAGAATCAAGCATTGGAAAGAGTTAAGGAGCATGAAAAGGAGAAAGAATGGATGTAAATAATCAAGATCCAGCCAAGAAAAACATCCAAAATAGCCAAAACATGATGATTTGAACATGTTGTCAGGTGCTGTTAAAAGCTGTGAACCATTGTTAAAAGCTGTCAAAGTGATGTGAAAAGCTGTAAGGTGTAGGGCAGCATGAGCACGGCCAAATCAGCATGACCACGCGCCCAAAAGCGGCAAACAACATTAGGGAGCTCATGAGCATGCCTAAATCAGCGTGAGCACGCGCCGCACCTGCTTATATAGTCAAAATTAGTAATTTTAAGAAATCTTTGGCTCATTTGTCGATTTAGGCGCGATTTTCTCTCCATCTTCTCACTTCTCTCTGTTCTTGGAGTGTTCTTGAGCTCTAAAAAGGATTTGTGGAAGCAAGACTTTGAAGATCTCATGGATTCCTCCTATTCATTGGTTTTTCTCTCTTCTCTTATCTCTATTATGTTCGCTTAGATCTTTTTGGTTAAGGAATTGGGGATCTTGATCTCAAACTATGTAATTGAACCTAAGTTGTAATTCAATGTTCTTTCTTGTTAATTGAGTGATTACTTCTTCTCTTAATGCTTCTTCTTGGTTGATTATATTCAATTTTGGTGGGATTGCCTCCAACGTGAGTGCTACACTTGAATTAATCAATTTGGATTTTGATCTAGATGCAATTAGGCAATAGGAAAATTGATAATTGTATTGGAACTATTGTAATTCACCATAGTCTTGCATGATTCTAGTAATAGAAGTTGTATGTTGTGAGGTTTTGTGAAAATCTACTTCATTCTTGTTTTCTCTAAAATTGGCCTAAGGAATTAGGGGGTTTTAGTTAGAACAAAGGGGCTAATAATCTAGTAATAGACTTAGTCTAAAATTGTGCATTAGTACCTTCAATTAATGAGATTTAACTAAAATGAAATTCAGGGGATAATTACATATGGGAACGATCAAATGAACCATGACCCTAACCTCTTCTTTTCTAGATTCTTTATCTTACTTCGTTATCTTGTTTTATAATTATTGCATGATTACACACTCAATCACTTGTTTTTGATCGTCCAAAGAGCGAAAGTCTTGGGAATTCGGTATTCTTTTGCATAGTCCCTGTGGAGACGATACCCTATTCACCTCTATTCTCTTTTAAACGAACTAGTACACTTCCTAGCAAGGCAAATGCCTATTAAGTTTATGGCACCATTGCCAGGGACTATTGATTAGATATCAATAGTTCCCAAGGTGTTCACTACTTTGGAGACTTCATAACATTGTACATATCCATTTTTTTGTTTCTTTTCCATTACATGGAAACTAATTATGCTATTTTAGCTCAACTTGATTTCTCAACAATTTCATCTTTTACAATTGCAAACTAACTTGGCTCAATTGGGAGCATTCCAAAAACAAAGTTTTCAAAGTGCTTGTGTAGGTAAACAATCCTAAGGGATAATAAATTGGCCTACGGGAGAAAAACACTTTGATCAAAATTCAACAATGCTACGAAAATCTCAAGAAGGTAATCCCCCGAGAGACTAAAAAAGGCCTACAGGCTATTCCAATGGAAACTACTTGAACCAAATTTGTCGAGGCTACGACCATATCGGGATGAGAATTCCCTAAAATATCAAACAAAATGGTTATAGGAAATTCAAAGAAAAAAATACTTTGAACAAATATTGAATAAGCTATGTGTTATCTCGGGATGTTCGTCCACCGAGATACCAAGAAAGGCCAAAGGCCATTTGATAAGTGTCCACTTATCTATGTTCTAGAGTTATATTTTAGGGTGTTTTGTAGTGTTTTCTAGTGTTTGGTTCCATTTTAGTAGCCATTTAGGAATATATTCACATCTTTGTATAAGTTGTGTCATTTGTTAGAAATGTGTAATTTTTGTGTTAGTTTTGGTATTTTTCATCTTAATTTTGATGTTTTTGTTGTGTCGTAGGATCAAGAGAATTGAGAGGTTGAAGAATCAAGCATTGGAAAGAGTCAAGGAGCATGAAAAGGAGAAATAATGGATGTAAATAATCAAGATCCAGTCAAGAAAAGCATCCAAAATAGCCAAAACATGAAGATTTGAACATGTTGTCAGGTGCTGTTAAAAGCTCTTGGGAATTCGGTATTCTTTTGCATAGTCCATGTGGAGACGATACCCTATTCAACTCTATTCTCTTTTAAACGAACTAGAGCACTTGCTAGCAAGGCAAATGCCTATCAAGCTTATGGTGCCGTTGCCAGGGACTATTGATTAGATATCAATAGTTCCCAAGGTGTTAACTACTTTGGACACTTCATTACATTGTACATATCCATTTTTTTATTTCTAATACATTACGTGGAAACTAATTATGCTATTTTAGCTCTACTTGATTTCTCAACAACTTCATCTTTTACACTTGCAAACTAACTTGGCTCAATTGGGAGCATTCCAAAAACAAAGTTTTGAAAGTGCTCGTGTAGGTAAACAATCCTAAGGGATAATAAATTGGCCTGCGGGCTAATCCAAGTAAAACACTTTGATCAAAATTCAACAACGCTACGAAAATCTCAAGAAGATAATCCCCCGAGATACTAAAAAAGGCCTACAGGCTATTCCAATGGAAACTACTTGAACCAAATTTGTCGAGGCTATAGCCATATCGGGTTGTCAATGCCCCGAAATATCAAACAATATGGCTACAAGAAATTCCAAGAAAAAAGTACTTTGAACAAAGATTTAATAGGCTATGTGTTATCTCGGGATGTTCTTTCACCGAGATACCAAGAAAGGCAAAAGGTCATTCCAAAAAAAAAGTTCTTAGGAAAAATTTGAAGAGGCTATGTGCCATCTTTGGATGTTCTTCCCCTGGGATAATAAAAAGGCTAAAGGCCGTTCTAAGATACAAGTACTGTGAGTAAACTCAAAGATGCTATGCGCCACCCCTGGATAATATAAAGGCGAATGGCCGTTCTGGGATGAATGTCCCCCAGGACACTATCAATGAGCCTAATAGTCGTTCCGGGATGAATGTCCCTCGAGATAATACGCAGGAGGCCATAGGCTATTATGGGATTAGAATTCCCTTGAAAATAAGCAAAAGAATCATGGAATAAGAGTCGAAATTAGGAAGGAAAACTCCCCTAAAAATAGCATTGGTGGAAATTTTTGGAGAAGGCTACAAGCCATATATGATACAAATATCTTGAAAGAATAATTAATTCGGGATTAAGGTATTTACAAGAGACAAAATTCCTTCTAAATCATGGTGAACAAGCTTATGCCCTAGCAAAATAAACACATCAAGCTATGAATATCAACAATATATTCAAATTGATTAGTGGCCAAAGCACGAAAGAAACACAAAGGTTCATTATAAAAGAAATGGTAAAGTAAAAAGACGTTAGAAGATAATTCAAAAAGCTATGAATATCTACATGTTAACTTTATAGCTGCATTTTATAGCAAAGCACATGACGACAATTTCCTCAACTAGGCTTCAAGGCTATATCGCTAGCGTGATACAGGCTCAAACAAAGATCGTTTAGAGACTAAGTTCCTAATTTGAGGATGATACCCTTGGCAAGATTGTTGATCCCAACAAGATTTTCACTGTAAACTTTGAAAATAAGGTTCATGTCAGCACAAAAAAAAGGGTTTATATTGTAAATGAGTAACAACCACCATGAATGAAGGAAAGGTCAATAGTTGGAAAGAATTTAGAACCTTTAGGAAAGGTCAAAGAATCTCAACATTAAAGGATTTAAAGAACTGAACCTGACATGCGAGAGATTAAGTAAAGAATATGGTAGCTCGTATATTCAAGGACTTAGTCTCTATTCAGCGGTTATAAGTCAAGTAATCATCAACCACATCACAATAAAAAGTCAGTGTTTCCAAAAACCAAAGGGGAATAACTAGGACAAAGAAGCCCATCTTCATAATGAAGATACATATTGTTCGAAGAAAATATTGCTAGAGAGATCAAGAAAAAAACCAAGATAGCTTTGAAGAGAACCAACAAAGTTCACTAGTTAACTGTAAAAGGTTCGAAAATCTATATTACATTTGGGCTGAAATTCTAACAAGATATTAATCTTTGGAAATTCCATATGATATTCAACGAGATATGATTACAGAGCATGGGATGCCATCAGTATCCAAGATAGCTTCAACGATAGGAGTCATCATAAACCTTGATTAGAATATTCTAAAGTGCCTTCGAGAGTTATTGGATCATGCCGGACAATACCGGTATTAGTAGAGTAAGTGAAAACAAATTATCTAAAAGACTGCACTAAAAGCGGATGGCAGTGACAACAACCTTGGGGATTGTAATCCCATATCCGAATTAATGATGCAGACCAGAGTTGTAAACAATGGCTAAGGGTCACAGGCCCCATGCAAAAATGAAAAGGATTGAGGATCTCAGTTTCAAGATCATTTACTCACAAAAAGCGAATAACAAACACAAGAGAAAAGAAACCAAGTTGCTCGATTCATATTCACCGGAAGTGAAGGTACACATAAGCTGAACTTGATAAGCCAATTAATCTGCACTGCCAACCAATTTGGGGGATAACAAAAATGGTGATATTCTGACATAACCATTAGAGACAAAGTGTTTTGATCCGACATGCACAAAGCTTCTCGTCTCATATTCACCAGAAGTGAAGGTACACATAAGCTGAACTCAATAAGCCAGTTAATCTACACGGTCAACCAATTTGGGGGACCACAAAAATAGTGAAGTTATGACATAATGATTAGAGACAAAGTGTTTTGATCTGACATTCATGAAGCCAAATTTTTACCTTCGGTGGAACATCAACTCAAGGGCAATTATAACCTTGTGAAGAGTTTCAATTTCAATAGAGTACCGACTTGGGGCATACTACTACTGCTGATATGGAACAAATCAACTAAAAAAGATATAATGGTCTAATGAAGTGAATTTTCCAAGATTTTGAGATTTACGATGATAAAATGTATAAAAGATCATAAAAGGTAGCACCCAACTCTAAAACTAGAAGAACTAAGAGAACAAACAATTCATCTTACGAGATGAAATTAGACCCAACATGTGATACATTTGAGTCAGAATTCTACTCCGGTAAAACACCAACATGGAGGCAGTGAAAAAAATCATCAAGGTGATGATCAGTCACAAAAATATTTCTTCTGCTCATAAATGGGTGAGGGGGGGGGGGGGCAATTCACTGGGTTTGAACACGCGAAGTTTGAAATTCGACATCCAACAAGACTTATCAATCAAGCAAATGAAGCTTTGAATATTGAGGTAACTAAAAGATGCTATAAATGTGAAATGATTAGTACAACTATAGTTTGGTTAACATCAACGCATAGAGAGAAACCATCACAGAAATTGACGAAGTTGAGAAAGTAAATCAAGTCTGCAAGGTGAAGGCGAAGGCTTCAATTGATAGAAATGAACCCTAGTGAATAAAAGAGCGACAGAGCTGAAAAACTTGATACATTCCGGATTTCAAGATCGACAATAACTCGACATGGATACTTTAGGACATCGACTTGCTTGCGAGCAACTTGCCGGCTTGGGGGGGCAACTGTTGTGGACCGATATTTTTGTAATATCTCGGTAATAAAAAACCATGTCGGACACAGCATGGGGATCCGATCTCGGTATTATTTCAGTAGATTACCGGATGGACAACGATGTCACAACTTTTATGAGAATTGGGCTAGATCCAAGGACAAGGCCCACAAGACTCAAAATACAACCTGCAAGCCTTAATAACCCCACTAAAATACCACACATTATAATGAACAAGGTACGCTATTAATATGATATTATTACTCTAACCCTAAATAGTCACTTTATCTCGTAGATGATTACATTGATATAGAGTTACACTAGGATAATAAAATCATCAAAGAAGATTATGAGACCCATGAACAAGGTTTAGAATATGTAGATCGAATTCTTCACTTAGAAGAGAAGTATCATCTCCCACATCACTTGCAGAGGCTTGATAAGTTATTCTGAAGTACACCAAACCTCCTAAAGAATCTCAAAATTGCACAAAACCTCAAATTATATGAAAATAAGTAGTTTACTCTATTGAGTCAACTAGACACTAACGCCATCCAAATCTAAACTAACCATATTTTATACTCAGTGTTGAAAACGAAAAAATAAACCCAACCTTGGTTAAGGTAGTTAAGTTGCATGAGCATTGAACTAGATACACCCATATATATGTCGAATTGTTTCCACCAGATTCTGAATTTCTTATGAAATTAATGTTTTTCTATAAATAAAAATTTCCATAACCACCTCATCGATCACCATTTATTTTTTATAAAAATAACATTTTTAATTTATAAAGATTAATAACCTAATATGAATAAGTTGAAAATTTAATTTTTTGGTTACAAAGTAATTATTTAAAAACAAATAAAAATTTCAAATAAAAATATTAAATTATCTATATTTCTAATTTCAAAAATAATGATATTAAGATATTAATCTTTGTAAGTTTAAAATATTAATTTTTATTTATATATTTTTAATAAAAATAAATATTTAATTTATAAGGGTATCAGCATTATAATTTATGGATAAATTAATATTTATTGACATATGTATAATAAAAATAAATACTGTTATGGACCGGTATCCCCAGCATCCCGGCTCATCTGCATTTCCGACCCGCCATATTTCAAGGCATCCCAGGATCATCTCGGGAGCCCACCGAGATGAATGTTAACCCATAGAGGATGCCATTATGATGAGTTAGACCCACGACACAAGATCCAAGGTCCAATAACTCCGTGGTCAATCCTAATGCCTCCACTATAAATATCACCACTAATGCACCAAGCTAGGTATGTAACATTCTATAATCGCACATAAACTATAATCCACATACTCACTTGAGTGTTAGAGTCCTCTCAAGTGCACCCACCGCTGCTATGGAGCTTGGACGACTTAATTTTCATACTTTAATTTTCCCAAGATAAATAAGTTTTTGTAATAAAAGACTTGGAGGACCAATTTCCTAGGACAAGAGCATGGAAAGCAAATGAAAATTATCCATCAAGACGACTAAAGTGGCACCACATTTGGAAGGCACTTGAAGGTGCCATCCAATGAGGACCTTTTTAGCATTTTCTAAGTTATAAAACAAGGCCAAATTAATTGTATGTTGGCTGTCCAAAATAGTGTCTTAGGTTGATCAACTAATGGGCAAATTTCTAGTTTTTGTTTAAGTTGTAATAAGGCCCAAATGTGGTGACAATAAGATGATGTAATTAGGATGACACCATAGTCATGTGCACCACTTAGTGGACATATTAGTAGAGCACTAGTGGAGCACTAGTTAGTCGTAGTGGAACACTAGTGAGTGGAAATTATTAATGAGCACTAGTGGATTTTGTAGAGTTTTGTGGCTGCCACCTTATCTATAAAAAGGGGACCATTTTATCATTGTAAGAAACCTAAGTTTGATGATCAAATATAACTTGTGCGAGTGAATCTCCTCTTAGTGTTCTTGAGTGATTCAAGACACATCTTGGTTTATCAAAGGATTTCCATCCCTTTGTGTGTTTAGCCTTCATAAGTGGTGTGATTCCACTTAGCCCCTTTCCATTCCTTTTCTATCTCATCTAAATTCATAAAAGTAGAGCAAGAACATTAGTTTTTGCTGCCCAGATTTTGAGCACACAAACCAGCCCTCTAACCATCTTATTTTCATTTCCATCCTTTTTCCTATACAATTTAAACCAGAATTTTTCCTAGCCTTTGCCCATCTTCAAACCTTCAATTTTTCACCAAAACAAAATTATATTTCCTCAATTTTCTGCCCAGGATTTTGCACACAAAACAGCCCCAAAATTCCTTGCATTTTGGTGTTTGTTTCAACATACTTTTCATCATCAAATCTTTCTTTACAACACTCATCAATTGCACATAAGGAATTTAATTCCTACAAGAGTTTTCCGGCGATTATTTTTCCTAGACGGTCCATTTCCGCATCAATGTAATATATGAACTTTACTCCATGGAGTTGAATCAACAAAGCAAGGCAAGCCCCATAGAAAAGGCATTAATAGACGCGTATTCTAAATTCAATGAAGAAGAGAAAAAGAAGATTGAAAGGTGTCTCAAAGAGCTTGATGCTACTAAAGAATTGAAAAGCGAAGAATTCCAAATGGAGAAATTGCCCAACCCTGAAAAGGCAGAGGAAACAAAGCCTGAATTGAAGTTGTTACCTTCCAATTTAAAGTATGAGTTCCTTAATGATAGAGGTAACAAGCTGGATCTGATTAGTAGTAAGTTGGCTTTAGAGGAAGAAAAGAAGCTCATCAAATTATTGAAAAGCAATCAAGGAGCATTTGGTTGGACTTTGTATGATCTCAAGGGCATCAGTCCTTCTTATTGCATGGAGAGAATACACATGGAAGAGAATTACAGGCCAATTGCATAGCCACAAAGGAGAGTCAACCCCATCATGAAAGAAGTAGTGAAGAAAGAGGTAATGAAACTACTTGATGCAGATATGATCTATCCTATTTCTGATAGTAGTTAGGTGAGTCCTGTGCAGGTTGTTCCAAACAGAGGAGGAATGACTGTAATCAAAAATGATAAAAATGAATTGATTCCAACCAGAACTGTTACTGGTTGGAGAATGTGCATTGATTACCGAAAACTCAATCAAGCAACAAGAAAAGATTATTTCCCACTCCCTTTTATGGATCAAATGTTAGAAAGGTTAGCAGGACAAGCATATTATTGTTTTCTGGATGGATATTCTGGTTATAACCAGATTACTGTCAATCTAGAATTTTAGAAGAAAACTGCATTTACATGTCCTTTTGGTGCTTCTGCATATAGAAAAATGCCCTTTGGACTATGTAATGCTCCTGCTACCTTTCAACAATGTATGCTGGGAATCTTTTCAGATCCTGTTGAATAATGCAATGAAGTTTTTATGAATGATTTCTCTATGTTTAGATCTTCTATTAATGATTGTTTGAAAATTTTGGAGACCGTGCTGAGGCGGTGTGTAGAAACCAATATGGTTTTGAATTGGGAAAAGTGTCATTTTATGGTTATTGAAGGCGTGGTACTTGGTCATAAAATCTCTAAAAGGAATCAGAAGTTTCTTCGCTCATGCTGGCTTCTATAGAAGATTTAGAGCTTGTTTGAAACAATTTTTGTTTTTAGTTTTTAAAAATTGTATTTTAAAATAGTTTTCATAAATATATTTCAAAAAAAGTGAGGGCAGTTTTCAATACAAATTTGTGTGTAAATTTAGAAAACTGAAAATCGGAAACCAAAACAAGTTTGAGATGTTTTCAAATTTTGATTTTTAAATACCTAAAAACAAAAACTGTTCTCGAAAACTATTTTTGAAAACTCGTCAGTCAAACTTTAGTTTTCTGTTTTTAAAATACGAAAATTGTTTTCAAAAACAGAAATCAAACAAACCCTTATAAAAGACTTTTCAAAAATCGCTAAGCCACTCAGTGATTAGCTTAATAAAGATGTTGTTTTTAACTTTGATTCTGTGAGGCTTTTGAATTAATCACAGAGAAGCTTGCACGTGCCTCTGTTATTGTTGCTCCTGACTAGAATATGGATTTTGAATTAATGTGTGATGGAAGCGATAATGCAGTAGGAGCAGTTTTAGGACAGCTTAAGTCTAAACTTTTTCATGCTATATGCTATGCCAGTAAAGTTTTGAATGAGGCAAAGATTAACTATGCCACCACAGAAAAAGAGTTATTGGCTATAGTGTATGCATTGGAAAAGTTTAGATTTTATCTGATCGGTTCCAAGGTTAATTGTCTATACAGATCACGCACAGATCACGCACATATCACGCTGCTATAAAGTTTTTACTAAAGAAATCCGACTCGAAGCAAAGATTACTTCGTTGGGTTTTGATTTTACAAGAATTTGATTTAGAAATAAAGGATAAGAAAGTAGTGAAAACTTTGTAGCAAATCATTTGTCTAGAGTAGTGAACGATGAGGTTACCAAAAAGGAAATGGTAATAATAGAAGAATTCCCTGATGAAAAACTTTTTATGGTGCATGAGAGGGCAAGGATTCGCTACAGCGAAACTATTTTCGCTACAACAAAAATAGCCAACCTCAAAACTCTATAAAAGGGGACTTAGGGCGTGTAGTTTAGATATCTTGGATTAGTTTGAGAGTACATAAGAGTGAGAAGGAGAAGAGAGTGAAGAAGAGTGAGGAATCCTCTTCGGAGCTTATTTTCAGAGGTTTGTAATGTTGTAAGGTTTCCATGAGCAACTAATGTCTCCAAGCTTGGGATTGAATGTAATTTCTCAACTTTTGTACTTTTTTATTTCATATTTATAGATGCACCAGTTTGTTTTATGATCTTGGTAATGTTAATCTTCGCTTAATGCTTGAAACCAACTGGCCATTATAATCACGATCTTAGAAACTAAGTGTATACTGGAAAGGTGCACTTAGATTCTGATCTGATTAGTGTTACTCGTTGTGTTCTTACTCCAAGAATGGATGACAGGGTAACGATTGCAATAGCACTTGTACAAAATGGTCCCAATGCTGGATAAGTCTGTTGAGCATTTTGAAAGTTTATCGGTGTTCAAGAGGCTTATCTTAGACTTTATAACTGAGAAATCGTTATAAATATTTAAAGTGTGCATCAAGAATCATATCTCCAGATGCTCACAAAGTTATAAATATATATGTAAATAAAGTAAGTACCAAGATGTTGATTAATGAAGTTTAATCCCAGATGCTCTCATATCTAAATCATAGATCACTTTTCTAGCTTTGTTTTATTTATTTTTGTATGAACAAATCATTTTATTTCTTTTGATATAGAAATACTCTAGCCATTTATATCTTCAATATTCCGTATGATTCAATCCGCTCCCTCTGGATGATATCCCGGTACTCACCGGATTTGTTACTTGAATGATACGGTGCACTTGCCGTGTTAAAGGTTAAGCAAAAACCCCCATCAGCAACCTACATGACTTTTCAAATTTCTTATCTTTTTATTAAGCTTGTTATATTTGAATCTTGGTAGGAATTTTTGTGTGATTTTTAGTGTAGTATGTTTGAGTTTTTATGAGTGATTTCTTCTTTTATTTAGTGATAGTATGAAAAAGGAAGGAGATTTGATGAAAATTGATATCGGTACAAGTTTTGAAAATTTAAATTTTTGAAAGATTCGCTACAGCGAATATATACATTGAAAATCCAAGTTTTAAAACTGTTTCAAATTTGCTACAGCATGTTTGATAAAATAGGGTTTTGAATTTGTCTTAAATACGCCACAACGAGGAAATTTTGGCTTAGTGAAACTTGTTCAAATTTTGAAAATTCAAAATTTGCTACAGCGAGAAACACTGACCAGAATTCGCTACAGCGAATTTAGGCTCGCTACAGCGTATTTTTTAAGACCCTGTTTAAAAAAAACGCAGATTCAAGATTTCCAACGAAAAACACAAAGTTCTCGAGGTTTCTCTCAACCCCCACTATATCAAACTTCATCAAACTCTTCCAAACTCTAGACAACAATCAAAGTTCATACTACTCTTGGTAATGTGCATTAGTTCATGAGCAAAAGTTACACATTTCTACTTCTATTCTTCTCTCCATCTTCTTCTCCTTACATCTATAAAAAAAAATTGAAAGCTTGGAACCCTAGGCTAGAGGATCTGAAATATTGGTGGATATTTGTTGTTATTTCATGAAATTATGCAAGTGAGAACATAGTGTGTGAAGAAATTTGACATGCATGCATAAACAAAGCATTAGGGTTTCACTTGGAGAAAACTTGGGGATTTTTGGAAACTTGGATGAAGTTGTTTCGAGATGCATGTGATGGTGATTCGTTGTCATGTATTACCCCAAAAGTAACGAAGTTATGAACCATAGAAATGCAATTATTCCAAATAAGGTTCAAAAGTTCATTACTTTGCACTTCTAAAGAAAAAAGTGACAATGAATTTTGAATTGCATGTGTTAAAAATAGGTTTATCATGTTTAAAATCTTGAAGAATAAATGATCTTGTTGCTAATGCCAAAGGGAATAATATATTGTTCATGTCTACAAAGAATGAAATTTAAATCCTAAGGGAACCAACTGAAAACAATGACCAAACAAGGTTCAAATTTCATTACTTTGTGAAGTGAGTTCCTTTAGAATTAAGATGATTTCATCTTCTTGAAAATGAATCCAAAATTTTGCTTAAATCCTCTAGAATGTTCATTGTGTGCATAATTTGCAAAATTAAACATATGGCAACCAAAGGGCCTAAGAAGAAGAAGCAAAAGAAGGGTATTGAATCATCACCCTCAGCTCCAAATTTTGACAGCACAAGATTTATTTCTAAGGAAAATGAAGATCGATATTATGAACTCAAAACTTGGAGAATAATCAAGGAAAGGCCTGTAAAACTGAAACAAGGAGAGTACACTGAGTTTACAAATGAAATCACTAAAGAAGGTTGGGAGATACTCACAAAACCTCTTGATTGCTATGATCCTGCGATAGTCTGGGAGTTTTATGCCAACGCATTTCCTCCATCAAGCCAAAGAAGATTCCAAAAGATCACAACTGCGCGAGGAGTTCAAATTGATTATTCAAGAGATGCAATCGACCAACTCTTAGGAAATCCTTTGGAGCTTGAGCAAGGAGTGCAAGACTTCTATTATGCCAGATTGGGAAGTTGTGGTGAAGAATTGGAAGATGCGCAAACTGAAGAAGTCATTTGTGTGCCAAATCATCATTCCACAAGAAATGTGCAAGAAAAAGCTTTAAAAATTTTAAGAAAAGATATGAAAACCTTGGCACAAGCTTGGACTATTTTTATACTCCACAACATGGTCCCGATTAAGCACACATCTGACTTAAGGATGCAGTACTGCCACTTGCTCTATTGTGTTATGAAAGGATCACGGGTAGATGGGACACAAATTATCTCCAACAAAATGCATTATTTTGTGACTAAAAAGGTTAAAGAAAAAGGATCATTAGGATTTCTGGCCTTAATAACACAAATGTGTATAAAGGTTTGAGTGCCCAATGTGAGACCCACATATCCCATAGAGGGACCAATAGACAGGGCGTACATCAAGAATCATTTCATTGAAAGAGAATCAGAGCCAGAACAACTTCCTGCTACTTTCCAACCATAGCAGCCACAGCAAACATCTCAGCTACCCCCACCCTCTATTAATGATCAGTTTGCATTTATCCAGTTTCAACTTAGTCATTTATCCAGTATTGTAAAATTTATTTTTTTGTGGACTCAAGTACTTTGCTTGAGGACAAGCAAACTTCTAAGTTTGGGGGAGTTGTTTAGTGCCAAATTTCACTATTTTTCATAGATTAAGGCACTTTTCTGGAAATTATCTTCAAAAAGAGTAAAAAATCCTTCAAATATGAATCTTATTGAATTTTGTATAATATATAAGTTTTATTTTTAATTATAGAAATTTTGATCCTTTGTTTGTGATTTTGAAGGTTTGAAGGAAAGAATAAAGAAAGCAAAAAGAAATCTAAAAACAAGTTCAAAGAGGAAATTGAAAAAAATCTAAAAAGGTCCATTTTTGCTGCAGTAGAACAGTCTCGCTACAGCGAAAATGGTACAAAAGTTAAGGGCGAAGAAAGGTTTGTTCGCTACCGCGAATATTATTTCGCTGTAGCGAGAAATTCAAAGGAAAATTAATTATACATTGGTTTCGCTACAGCAAAGGAATTTTGTTGTAGCGAATCTTCCCCTAATTTGGATTTCAAGTTTTGCCTCCCAAATTCCCTGCAGCCAAATAGCTTTCTTCCTAATGAAGTAATGTTTTCGCTGCAGCGAGGCAATATTCGTTGTAGAAAAATTATTCAAACTCAAAATTCTATGAAAGTGGTCTTAAGATTCGTAGTTGAAGTATCTTTGTTCAGTTTGAGAGTTCATAGAGTCAGAAATAAGGAAAGAGAGTGAAGGAGAGTGAGGAATCCTCTTCGGAGCTTGAGTTTAGAGGTTTGTAACGTTGTATGGTTGCTATGAGCAACTAATCTCTTAGCTCGGGATTGAATCTAATTTTTCAACTCTTGTATTTGTTTTTATGTCATATATATAGATGAAGACTTTGTCTTATGATCTTGGTAATGTTAATCTTTGCTTAATGCTTCAAACAAAATGGCCATTAGAATCATGATGCTAGAATCCAAGCGTATGCTGGAAAGGTGCTCTTGGAATCTGATCTAATTAATGTCACTCGTTATGTTGTTACTCCAGGAATGGATGACAAGATAAGGATTGCTTATGCTCTTAGGCCCAGCTTAATGCGGGATAAGTCTAGTAGACATTTTGAAAGTTTATCGGTGTTTAAGAGACTTATCTTAGTTTTTATAACTGAAGAATCGTTATATATTTAGAATAAGTTTGCATCAAGAATCATAATTCAATACATCTATATAAATGTGAATTAAGCAAGTACAAAGATTTTGATTAATGAAATTCAATTTCAGCTTACTCTTGTAATTGATTCAAAGATCACTTTTATCAGCTTTTAATTTATTTATTTGTTTTCATGAATAAATCACATTAATTCTTTGTATAAATATACTCAAACTACTTATATCTTCATAACTTTCACAATCCAATCTACTCCCTGTGGACGATATCCTAGTACTCACCAGTTTTATTACTTGAACGATACGGTACACTTGCCAAGTTATAGCTGGTGGCACAAATCTACGGATTATTGATGATAAGAAAAGAACTCAGTATGCACAGGATTATTGTTCATAGGTAGTTAAATTAAATAACTTCGTTCTCGCTTTTTCATATGCAAATTTGCCAGAAGGATAAAGACTTAATTGCTGACTTACATGAGACCTTCAAACAATTACACAGGTATGATTTACGATTGAATCCTAATAAATTTACTTTTGGTATGGATGCCGAAATGTTTCTAGGCTTTATGCTAACTACGCGGGGTTGAGATCAACCCGAACAAGTGTAGTTCTGTGTTAAACATGTAGAGTCCCCAGACGATCAAGGAAGTCCCGCAGTTAATGGGAAGAATAGCAGCTCTGACGAGGTTTTTACTAGTCTCTGCTCATAAATGTCTCCCAAACTTTAGAACCCTGCCCAACAAGAAAGAGTGCCACTGGGATCATGAAAGTGAAAATGCTTTTCTAGACTTGAAGGCAATCCTATCATCACCGCCTGTCTTATCCCGACCTGATCCCGGGCAAACGTTGTACCTTTATCTGGTGGTTACTGACGAAGTCATAAGTGCGGCCTTGGTTAAAGAACAATCTCAAACTCAAAGCCAGATATTTTTTGTATCCAAGGCATTACAACAATCAGAACCTAACTATCAGAGGCTGGAGAAGGAGACCTACACCCTACTGTTGGCATCTAGAAGCCTACGTCCCTACTTTCAGTGCCATCCCATCACAGTACGCACTAACCAGCCAATCAGGCAAATTTTACACAAACTTGACTTGGCTGGGAGGATTATGACCTGGGCAGTGGAGCTATCCCAATTTGACATCTCTTACAAACTTTGCCAAGCCATTAAAGCCCATGCCTTGGTGGAATTCGTAGCAGAAATGACACATCCCAATGACCAACCTCAAGGGTCTTGGCAATTTTTATGGATGGGACATCAAATCAAAAAGGGGAGGAGCTAGAATACTAATTGAGAATAACGAAGGGGTAACTGTGGAGTACTCGTTGAAGTTCGGCTTCCCAGTTTTGAACAATCAGGCGGATAATGAAGCATGCCTAGCCGGGATAAGAGCGTCAAAAGAGTTAGGGGAAACTGCAATAACTTTGTGTTTTGACTCTCAGTTGATCGTCTCACAGATCAAAAGTGACTACTAGGCCAAAGAAACTTTAGTATAGAAATATTTTCAAAAGTGAAAGAGGGTTTGGTCGAGCTTTCTAAGTTTGAAATTAAACACATCCCGACGAAAGACAACGGTAGAGTTGACTTGTTGTCAAAATTAGCCAGCACCAAGTCCCCCTCGACCTAAAAATCAATTATGGAAGAGGTTTTCCCTGTACCTTGCGCAGTTCTCCAGGTGGAAGCAAGTGATTGGAGGACTCCTTTGAGAGATTACATTATGAAAGGGATTTTACCAGACTAAACAAGAGGTGATAAAACTAATTCTGAAGTCATCTTGCTACTGTGTGGTTGAGGGACAATTGTTTAGAAGAGGGATGTCAACTCCACTACTCAAGTGTATCGACCTATCAAAGACTTGGTATGTTTTAGAAGAAGTGCAAGAGGGAAGTTGTGGTCACCATGTCGGAGGAAAGTCGCTGTCCTGGAAAGCGTTAAGGGAAGGGTACTTCTGGCCAACTATGAATGATGCTGCTGCCATGCACTTCAAGAAATACCATGAATGCTAGGAGCACAACCTAATTTCTCATATCCCAGCTGAGGACTTACACAGCATCTCGACACCATGGTCGTGCTACACGTGGGGGTTAGATCCGCTTAGGCCATTCACTCTGGTCGGTTAAAACATTTAATTTTTGATGTTGATTAATTTACTAAATGGATTGAATTTGAACCTTTTTATAGCATAGCCTTAGTTAAGGCCAAAAATTTTGTGCTTCGGCAAATTATTTGCCGTTTTGACATCCTGGCAGAGATCATCATCAATAACGGGACCCAATTCACTGATAAAGATTTCTAGGAAATTTTGACAAGGCTTCATATCAAATAATACTTTGCTAGTTTAGAGCATTCGCAGTCCAACGGAAAGGCTGAATCGCTAAGAAAGTAGTCCTTAATGTCTTGAGGAAAAGGCTAAAAGGCACTGCAAAAATTTGGGTAAAAGATCTATACCAACTGCTATGCAGCTATAGAGCTACACCATATAGCACCACTAAGAGACGCCATTCAAAATTGTTTATGGAGCATATGTGGTCATTCAAGTAGAGATTGGACAACCATCTTGGCGGGTTATGTATCCCACTGAAAATAATGAAGAACTACAAAAAGAGAGCCTTGATATGATTGATGAAGTTAGGGAGATTGCCAGGATTAAAGAGCTGTCTAGAAAGCAACAAGTAGCCAAGAGATATAACGCGAAAGACACGAAGAGAAGCTTTCAAGCTGGCGACTTAGTGATCCGGAGAGCAAGCATTTGTAACTAGAATACGAGAGGCGGAAAGTTTAGAGCGAATTGGGAAGTCCTGTATCGAATTAAGAGTGCTACCACAAAGGGAGCCTACCATTTAGAGACATTCAAAGGTTTTATCCCTAAGGAGGGATTTACTGTTGGATGTTTTAACGAGGCCCTAACAAACATTTTATGATCTCTACTGACTATTGTTATTTGCATTCTATTAGTAAATTTTTATGAGAAAGGAAACAAAATTTGGCAAAATCAATATCCCGGAGAAACGACCGTTATAGAATTTTAAAGGGCAAAGCCATCAAAAGATGTGGCAAGGGCTATGGCCACCGGGATGCTAAAAATCATCTATGAGCAATGGCTACAGCCAACCCTGTTTTAGAAAAGTGAGATGCTCAAATCGTCTATGGGCAACGGCTACGGCCAACCCTGTTCTACAAAAGTGATATGCTCAAAGTGTCTACGGGCAATGGCTATGCCCAACCGTGTTCTACATAAGCGTGATGCTCGAAACGTCTATGGGCAATGGCTACAGCCAATCCTATTCTACAAAAGTGAGATACTTAATCGTGTATGGGAAATGGCTATGACCAACCCTGTTCTACAAAAGTGAGATACTTTAATCGTCTATGGGAAATGGCCACGTCCAACCATGTTCTACATAGCGGAACCGTCTAAAGGGCAATGGCTACGGCCAATCCCGTTCTACCAAAGCAACAATAATCAAGGGACATTGACTATGGCCAACCCGATTCCACAGAACGTGATGATTAAAATCTAGAAGGGAAAAGATCATAACCAGCCCAAGCTTAAACTATGTAGATATACATCTCAAATTAAGCGAAAGGCGAAATGAAGACAATCACAAAGTAAAAAGTAAATTAGCAACACTAACTTTGATTGGAAATTAGAAGATAAAATTTGAAGGTACGTACAAAATGATTGTTTTTACATTAAGGCTCTTAAAACTGAGCAATACAGCTACAATAGAATGAAAAAAAAGAAGAGAAATAAAGGAGAACTCCTATTCAAGCCTCACCCCCTTCTATGCCTCCATCAGTGGTGGCAGTAGTATGAGTGGGAGGGGTGCTGCAATCAAATAGTTTGAGGTTAGGATCAGCTGGGTCCAATGGGATGGGATTGTGATAATTATGGAAGTCCCATAATTTTTCAGCCTTCACTGCATGATAAGGGTCCAACCCGCTAGTATTCAGGTCGATACCGGGATTGATTAAAGTGATCAAGTTCACGCAATCCGAGTAGGCATCAAAACCAACTATGTCCACGTCCATGTAGGCCTCTTCTATCCGCTCCTAGGTCTTCTAAAGCTCATCACACAAGGCTGCTTGGGCGATATCATAATCTGCGACTTGTCATTCAAGCGAGATACCCCATCTTTAGTCTCTCGACCTCACCCATCAAGGCAGAATTCTTTACCTTCTTTTCAGTAAGGGATTTCTCTTTACCGGAAAGAGCCTCCTCCTTCTTGGAAAGACTCTATTTCAGGTCGGAGATCTCCTTTGTATTTTGCTTCTCCAACTCCTTGGAGCTCTTGAGTAGAGCTCCTTTCAGTTTGATTTTGTCGTTTATATCTCTGAGTTGAGACTTTGAAGAAGAGATAGTCGCAAAGTCTTCTGCATCATCACAGAGACTTTGTAGCATGGCCATGTTTATGGCCATCCATCCAATCACCAACTTTGCCCGACCCTGAGACATCAAAACATCACGTAAACAACATAATATAAAATCCTATCAAAGTAAAAGGAGGCGAAGAGACATGCCACTCGGGTATTCGCATTGCTCCGCTCAGAAAGTTCCCGTGTTAGAATTGAATTAACGGAGACTTACAGCCCTCCCACATAGACATGGGAGCAAAAAACACAGGGATAATTTCCTGGGATGGGCGATCCCCACCCTCAGACCAGTCACCTAACAATATACACCAAGGTAAATAATCAACAAACAAACTAAGTAGACTTCGTAAAATTCTAGCCAAGGGGAATAAAAGGTTTACCTTGCCCCTTAACAAGCGGCGACGCTTGGTTTGAGGTCCCGCTGCAACCCCAACTGTAGTACTGGCATCAGGAGTTGGCGGGATGATCATCTGGAGAATCTCGCCCATAGTAATCTCAGGCTAGGCAACATTCAGAGGAGCGTTCATTCCCCCAGCCACTTCAAAACTTGGGGCCGCAATACCAACTTTTCCTTTTCTTTTTACGTCGCGTTTAAAGGTGCGGACGACAAAGCTAGCTATGATAAGAGCTGAAAAGAGGAAATGTCATATATCAATTTAACAGGATAACGAAGAGAATTAATAAGCAAAGCCAGAATACAAAGAGGCATGAATAACAAAGTCATACATCGACAAGCTGCTCGATTTCGACGAGGGGCCCCCAAAAAGTCTCTACAATGGATGGGAATCTCACCTTCCCTGATAAAATCACAAAGTTTCTGGTACGTTGCTCGATCCCCCTCTTCGAGGAATCTGCGTCCCAACTCAGCAAGAGATAGAGACTTGGAGTAGTGATCCACGGTCCAGGAGAGAGGGAAGACGAGTTGACGGTCGGGACCCACCCAGAAAGGGACAATTTGGCTATCATGGGGAACAACCTTAACATAAATGTCCCGGTTCACCTTGAAGGAATCTTCAAAGGGGGTAAAAAGAGATGGGATCCAGCTCTGATGCTGTAGAGAAACCCATGACCTCCTTCCACCGCTATAGGGGTCGAAGCGATACAAGAACAAGGCAGAAGAATACTACCATTCGTTGGCCTAGCATAATACCTTGAAGGCCTAAAGAGAACCTCAATTATTTGGGTGGAGTTTGGTTGGGGCCAAGTGTAGATTATGTAAAACTTTGATTTGAAACTCCAAAAATGGGAACCAGGCCTTAAGTTGATCAAACAAAGACTCATACATCATGATGTGTGCAGTCTCGCCCTCTATAGCGGGAGTACAGACCCTTTCATCATCCCTAGGGATCTCCAACTTATAGTTAGAGGAGAGATCTAACTTGGTATTAGCTTTGACCGAGTTGGGACCGAAGTAAAAGCACTTCTTCCAACGTTTCCCTACCTTCTTGAGTCGAGCATTGTTTTCAATCCAGTAGGAAGCATGCAAAAAGTCAGAAGGAACCCACAAGATAGATATTATATTCTTCAAAATTCTCCACTCAGGCCGGCATTCCAATGGCGGAAGGGAGGTACTGGGACCGACGCCAAAAGGGCCGAGATGACCATGAAGAGCGTCTTCATCATTACTGCTTGGGGAATCCTGGGTTGGTGGGATATTGGCCCTCTCTCGGGATAGAGGCATCCTTTATAAAGGCTCCATATCTACATAATCAGATGAATCTGGGTTAGATCCCGGAGTGGATGAACTAGGATCGGAACATGCCGAAGGGCAATAAGTGGGATCAGACTCAAAATCAAGAGAATGGGACATGGAAGTTAAGGGAGCATCATTGTCCCCCGAGGTGTTTCCGGGATCGCGTTTACTAGGGTCAGAAGCGTCCTGATAGCATCTTTAACAAGAGCTTGACTAACAGATTTCTTGTTAGAAACGTCTACGAGAACATTTTGATAAACAGGGGGTTCAGGATTCAAAGTACTAAAGGAACCAATCACTCTCTGAGTCACAGACTTACCACTCTCAGATTTATGGGGAAAATACACCCAATTATTTTAAGGAAAAATGAGGATTTGCAATGGAAAGCATACCTCTCAGATGAGGTTGGAGTCAACAATGGACAAGGGTTTCGGAGTTCTCCTCGCTATGTTTACGATAATCTCAGAATCACAAAAATCAAAAGAGTAACCCCTTGACAAATCAATAATATCATCACCCATTTTGAAAAGGGGAAAAACTAGAAAAAGAGAAACGAAGAAGACTACGACCTAAAATTGGAAAAGTAATGAATAACATAACCACGGGCCAAATTATCGAATAAAAAACCACAAAGATGGAAATTGGAAACAGTCGATTAGTTGAAAATTAACGGCATCGACGAACTGAAGTACAGAGCTTGGAGGCAAAACTCTGCTAGCACTGTCAAGGCAGAACGGGGGGAGCAATGAAAGAACCCCAACAAACGGAAATCCGAAACCTGGCCTTCAAAAGAAAAGAGAAGAAGGCAGCGAAGAACTTGTTGTTTAAGAGTAGAGAAGTAGAAGAGATTTGGGGGATTTTTAAATATGAGGGGTTTAAGAGCCTTTTTATTTTTAAGAAAAGAAAATGGTAACGTATAAAAAAAAGAAAAATGGAAAATGATCACATCGCATTAAATTTTGTGGGGCCCCAGACCACTGTAATCATCGCACAAAAACCCCGAAAAAACCTCGCTGAAGATACCTCGTCAACCTGTCTTTGATGTCAGGAATGCAAAGGAACATCCCAGAAGTAAGAATGCTAACTTGGCCAACATGCAATGCAATGGCACCAACTCACCTAAAGGTAACTCTCCGACTTTAGGGGGCAAGTGTTATAGACCGATCAGTATCCCTAGCATCCCGGTTGATCTGCATGTCTGATCCACCATACTTCAATTCATCCTGAAATCATCTTGGGATCAACTCGTGAGCCCACCGGGATGAATTTTAACCCGTAGAGGACTTCATTATGATGAGTTAGGCCCACGACACAAGATCCAAGGCCCAGTAACTCCGCAGTCAACCCTAATGGCTCCACTATAAATATCACCACTAATGCACCATGCAAGTTACGTAACATTCTATATTCGGACATAAAACCTAATCCACATACTAACTTGTGCGTAGGAGTCCTTGCTGTTGCACCCACCGCCGCTACGGAGCTTGGACGACGGAGATTGAACATTCCTTGTCACTTGGTGCTTCATCCTCAGATTTAGTGATCCCTCCTAACCAGGTCAGGTCACAACAAATACTAATATTTTATGGGTTTTTTAAACAAATATTAAGTTAGCAATATCTCAAATTTGCCCATTTCACCTTACCATTTTGCTCTTGTGGTTCGAAAGTTGTCCCCTAAGTCCCTAAATGGTATACCTAAGGCCCTAACAATCAAAAACTAATGAAAACAAACTTAACTATAGATGAGAAGTTTCATATTCTATCAAGATATGTTGGTTCCATTAGTGTCTAAGAGCAGAGTACTTATTTTTACATGATCTAAAGTTTTGTCAATTTCGTGATACAACAAAAGGGTTCGTGAGTTTTTCTTATAAGTTATTCAAAACCTCATTTTAACTATGTGATGAAAGTTTAAAATATTTTATATTTAGAGATACAAAATGCACTGATTGTTCATTGGAAATTTATGTTATTTTTTGGAATCCGGCAAGTATACCAGAATCAAGTTATAATATAGGTGATGAGACCCGATATCGTTCCACGGGGAACAAGTATTTTATATTGTTTCTTACTTAAGAGACTTATTTATCATATGTACAAATAAATAGTTGATTGAATGAATCATATGAACAAATGGTTAAATTAATAAGATCAAAACTGTAAATATTTGACTAAATTAGAGATCAAACCCTTGAATTGATGAATATCAAACTCGTATGAATTCAAGTAACTTAAGGGTATATAGGTATCGGATTTATATAGCTTGATGCAACACTTAAATATATCTTATACTGATGTCTCAAATAAAAGATCTAACATAGATTCCTTATATATAGATGTCTCTAATATATAAGAAATAAATCTAGTATTTTAACTAAATGTTAACTAGCAATTAGTCCATAAATATCTATTCCTAGTGTGTCAGTAGCTATTCTTAGATTATCACAGATTAAATCATCAATTCAGATCATAATCCGTAAAATACATGTCTGCTGTATAATAGATTCAACATCATCCTACTATCGGCCTAATAGAATTAATTAAGCATCAAGGAGAGATTAAATTACCAAGATATATAAAGTCTAGGACTATATATAAAAATAACCTGAATTATATAAGAGTTCATTATTATAATCACATCTCTGTGAGAGACTTAGATATACATTAGAATATATCAAAAGAATAAGAATAGAGTCGTGTCCGCGCTCAAAGTTTATTCCCCTTCTCCTTCTCTCTCAAGCTCTAAACTACAATGCTTAAACTCACAAATGAGACCCCTGTATATAGTGTTTTAGGTTTAGCTCGCTCGCTTAGGCACACAGATCGTCGCCTGGGCACACCTGGGGGTGACATAAGGGATGATTTCATCAAAACGCACTCCTGCTTGCCTGTATGCTCGAATAAGCGAGCCTTTTCTCGCTTAGGTAGAAAGTTAGATCACCTTAGGTCAACATAGGTCAGCATGACACAAAAAATTAGGTTAGGCCAGGTGAGTGGGCGCGCTTAGGCGCACTGTAGCTCACTTAGACAAGCTATGTTACCTAGAATTCCTTGCTTTCTTGTCTTGACTTCAACTCCACTTGTAGAGTGTGCACTTGACATCAACTTTTGTCAAAATGAAGTCATCTCTTTAAAATAAGTATACAAATTCAATTTTTCTTGATCAGGGTTTAAACTTCAAATATAGAAAATTAAGTAGTCGTAAAATAATATAAAAGTAACAATTAGTCAAAGTTCTTATATAGTATCTTTCTTTAAAACTCCCATGTTGCCTAGTTCTCATCTTTTCAACGGCTTTATATAAGTAGTCATTTTTCCTGGATTCTTAAGATGGATGACAAGTGGACTAAAGCTTGCCCTAACACATGTGCAAAGCTGGATTGATGCTTCGTAAAAAAGAATGAATTTTCGGATACTTCAACAGTAACGATTTGAATTTTTTTGCATGTTTAATATTTCCATATCTTCATGTGGATTTTAAAGAATCAGCGCATATCTGTTCATTGGATACAAAACTTAATTGAGAAGGATTCTATGCGTGTCCTTATCCACCTTTTTTGCGCGTATGGTATTTAATTTTACGCTTATGGTAATTAAAATTACGCGTTTCGGTGATTTGTTCAATCCTCAATATTAACCTTATTCATTTCCTTGTAGCTACCCACTCGCTTATAAGTAGAGAGCTTCTAACGAGTTGTTCTATACACTAAAAAGATACAAGCTTTCTCTCCTCCTCTCCTCTCTTCCTCTCCTTTCTTCTATACTTGTTATAAGCAATGAGTTTTTAAGACTACAATGCTCTGCAACGTGCAATGCACAAGTTTTCGAAACACTAGTTCTTGGCTTTTCGCAAATAAAGAAAGAAAACATTAATTCCAAGAAATGCCTCTAAATTTTACCATCATAGCTTTATTTAACCTTTGCTTTTGTAGTACTTTGTGTTCATCAAATCTGTATGTGAAATTGTGTGTATCCTGTTTGTGCTTTTGTGTTTTAAATCTCTAGCTAAAATCTTCATCTCATTCGATGGAATCTAATTTCTATTATTAGCTACAGAATGTATTAGAGAATAAAAAATAACTTTGATTTTTGCTTGTTTCTAGACTTGCGTGTGTTTTTTGGCTAAATGGGTCGTTTCCTTCTTTTAGGCCTGTGTGCCTCTTTTTGGCAAACCCACTAGGGTTTTGCCTTGTATTTTTCCTTTATAATGCTCTATGTTCAGAGAAGCATGTAAGACAATTAATTCATTTCTTCTTTTCCGATACGCGTTTCCATTTCCCTTTATGGTATCATGCGCCTTTTAGGTTTTCGATTGCTCTGCTAGGGTTTCCTTTTGGTCTCCCCTTTCTTTCTTCTTCCGTCTCCGCCATGTGCGATGTTGATCTGGCTATGGCCACACCACATCTTTGTCCTCAAAATCCTTCAAGCCCATATTATTTTCACCCTGGTGACAACCCTAACAGCGTTGTTGAAACTCCAATCTTAGAAGGTACAAAGAACTACGATCTCTAGCTCTGTAACATGTCCAAATGCCCTTGCTTGTAAGGACAAGCTTGGCTTCGTCGACGGTAGCATTCCTGAACCTGTGCAAGACGAACCGCTCCGATCTGCATGGCGTAAGTGCAATACCATGGTAATTTCATGGTTGACAAGGTCTGTATCCTCTCAAATCGCTCATAACATTACTTTTTTTTAACACTGCTACTGAAGTCTGGCAAGATCTTCGCATTCATTTTTCTGATGGAGATTATTTTCGCTTATATAATCTTTTGGAGGAGATCCACTCCACAAGGCAAGGAGACAACGATCTTGCCCCTTATTTCACGAATCTGAAAATATTGTGGCAGGAACTTGATGCTTTGCGCCCTGTGTTTGTTTGCTTATGCAGCACTAAATGTTCTTGCACTCTCCTTCCTAATATAAAGAAACATCATGAATCAAAATACGTTTGTTGTTTTTTGAAAGGCTTCAATGATTCTTACGACGTTGTTCAGCGTCAAATTTTGTGTATGGAACCCTTGCCTTCTATTGCTAAGGCTTTCGCTATTGTTCAACAACAGGAGCGAAAGTTAAACCCTAACGGTAAGATCCTTTCTTCCGCTACACAACCTCTGGTTGCTGCTGCTTCTTAGAAGCCAGGTAGTACAAATTCAGGTAAAGGGAGGGGTAAACCACAAAATAATCGTGGTACCTCTTCTGCTGGTAAGATCTATAACTTTTGTGGACGTCTTAATCACGCCGTTGAAACTTTTTATTTTAAACACGGTTTTCCGTCTAATTTCAAGTTTAAACTAAGGACAAACATTACTTCTATTGACACTGCTAACACTGCCACATCTTCTATGAATCTTACCAACACCACCACTCACACACAGACACCTTAATGCTGATGATATGAAAATGCTTATGGACTTGCTTGATAAGGCTAAGAACCAGAACACTACACACACTATTAACCAGTTCACAACACTGTCAATTCTGCTGATAATAATCAAGGTTCTTCTCTTGGCAAAAGTTTGTGGATTGTAGATAGCGATGCAACTGATCATGTTTGTAACAACATTAATGCTTTCATTTCTTATCATATGGTGCTTTATTTGTTGCTAAATATCAAGGCAGTATCCAATTCTTGAACAGGTTTGTTTTAAAAGATGTGTTATACATTCCTGATTTTGAATTTAATATTCTTTCTGTTCACAAAATTGTTTATGCCCTAGACTTAGTAATTAGTTTTGACAAATCTTCTTGTTTTTTGCAGGATACGACATTGAAGAAGACGATTGGACTAGCTAGAGTCTGCAATCGTCTATACATATATGAGAATGATTCTCATACCAATATTGACAATACTGTTTTGACTTCTGTTTCTAATAATTCCATGACTTTTGTTTCTAATAATTCCAGTGAACATTGCTTTGATCTGTCGCACTTTCATCTGGGACATGCTTCTGACTCTGTTTTGGATACTGTTCACTCTCGTTTTCCTTATGTTCGTTTTACCAAACATATTGCCTGTGATCACTGTCAATTTGCTAAGAAAACTAAGCTTCCTTTTCCTAATTTTAATCATCGCACCAACTATTTATTTTCATTAATTCATGTAGACATTTGGGGTCCCTTAAGGACTGACTGCATTCATGGACATCGATATTTTTTAACCATTGTACAAGATCACTCTCATTTCACATGGGTTTTTTAATGAAATCAAAATCTGAAACCAGACCATAAGAACTATGTCACTTTTGTTCACACTCAATTTAACTTTTCTATTAAATGCATCAGAAGTGACAATGGTCCTAAGTTCTCTATGCATGATTTTTACAATGAAAATGGCATCATTCATCAAACATCATGTGTAGAAACTCCTGAACAGAATTCTGTGGTTGAGCAAAAACATAGGCACATATTGAATGTTACTAGGAGTTTGTTATTTCACTCTGCTTTACCTCGTTCTTATTGGTGCTTTGCAGTTGATCATGCTGTCAATATCATAAATAGCTTACCCAGCAGAATTCTTCAACAAGATTCTCTGTCAAAGGTATTGTATGGTGAGCCTCCTACCCTTCTTAACTTCAAAGTTTTTGGGTGCTTGTGGTATGCTACCACAATCACCCAAAACAGGTCAAAATTGGACCCAAGAGCCAAAAAGTCTGTCTTTGTTGGTATTCAGAAAGGTATCAAAGATACATTGTTTTAGATTTTCAAACTAAAGCCATAATTGTTTCCCGAAATGTTGTTTTTTATGAAAATATGTTTCCTTTTAGACCAGCCCACCAGAGTAATGTTAATCTTGATCTACCTCTTAAATCCACCCATGATTTTTTGAAAGATTTTCATTGTTATCAAATTCAAGGCAATTCTCCTCCTTCAGATTCCAAAGTGCGATACCCTCTTTCCAACTACACTGGTTATGATAAACTGTCTAATTCCTTTGCTTGCTACGTGTTTAATATTAGTGTTATTTCTGAACCTAAAACTTATGCTTCTGCTATTAAACATCATGAATGGGTTAATGCTAGGAATATGGAATTAGATGCGCTTGCTAATTCTAACACTTGGACTCTTATGCCTTTTTCCTAAAAATAAAACGACAATAGGCTCTAAATGGGTTTACAAAATTAAATATAAATCTAATGGCTCCATAGAACGATATAAAGCTCGTTTAGTAGCTAAGGGTTATACTCAAGTAGAACGAGCAGATTATTTTGATACTTTTGCGCCTGTTGCTAAATTGAACCACTGTTTGCTTATTACTTGCAATTGTTTCTGTTAAACAATGGCATTTACACCAATTAAGACATTAACAATGCTTTCTTGCATGGTGATTTAAAAGAAGAAGTTTATATGGTCCCTCCTAAAGGGATTCCTATTTCTCATTCTAATATTGTTTGCAAGTTAAACAAGAGCTTATATGGTTTAAAACAGGCTAGTAGAATGTGGTTTGAAAAACTGTCTACTTTTTTAAAATTTGTTGGTTTTGTTCAATCGGGTAATGATCATTCTCTGTTTGTTAGAAATACTCTAACTTCCTATATTGTTGTGTTGATCTATGTGGATGATTTAATCATATGTGGCAACAATCTTTTTGATTCCTCTTTTAAAAGTATGATGCATAACAAATTTTGTATTAAAGATCTTGGTGAGTTAAAATATTTTTTGGGTTTGGAGATTGCCAGATCCAAACTCGGCATTTCCATTTCCTAGCGTAAATACACCCTTGATTTACCAGACACTGCCGGTTTATTGGCAGGAAAACCCGTCAAAACTCCTATGGTCAAGGGTGCTATGAAAGTTTCCAAGTCTTTTTTTGATGATTCAGACCCTGCTGGTTATTGTCGGTTAATAGGAAAATTACTTTATCTTAATACGACTAGACTTGATATCACTTTTGTTGTCCAACAGCTTAGTCAATTTATGGTCACTCCTAAAATGCATGATTATACTGCTGCTATACGTGTCTTACGTTACCTAAAATTCAATCCGGGACAAGGTGTCTTCTTCCCTGCCAACAATTCGTTACACATTAAAGGTTTTAGTGATTCAGATTGGAGCACTTGCCCTCAAACTAGAAAGTCAGTTACTAGTTATTGTAATTTTTCGGGGAATTCCCTTGTTTCTAGGTAAGCTAAGAAGCAAAGCACTGTATCCAAATCCACTTGCAAGATTCAATGGCTTGATTATCTTTTCCGTGATTTAAAACTCAATTATGTTAGACCTGCTTTGTTGTTTTGTGACAATAATTCTGCAAGACATATAGCCCAAAATGTTGTTTTTCACGAACGAACGAAACACATTGAAATAGATTGTCACGTCGTTCATGAAAAACTGCAGAATGGCCTTTTCACATTGAGAGTTCTCATCAACTCGCACATATTTTCACAAAACCTCTTGAACAAGTGCCATTTGAATCTATGCTTTCCAAGCTGGGAATACTCAATATATATGCTCCAGCTTGTGGGGGGTATTGGAGAATAATAAATAACTTTGTTTTTTTCTTGTTTCTGGACCTGCGTGTCTTTTTTGGCTAAATGGGTCGTTTCCTTCTTTTGGGCGTGTGCACCTCTTTTTGGCAAACCCACTAGGGTTTTGCCTCGTATTTTTCCTTTATAATGCTCTCTGTTCAGAGAATCATGTAAGCCAATTAATTCATTTCTTCTTTTCCAATACGCGTTTCATTTTCCCTTTAGAATGTCAGATGTTACCTAGAATGTGAAACTCTCTCACCGCGAAGGAATTGTTGGACATCGGAAAACTTGTCACCAGGTACGTACATTAGTTATTTAATGGACAAGGATATGCTCTCTAGTTTGGGTGAAAATTGTATGTGAATTCTCACGTCCCCAATTGTTGGATTAATAGTCTAATGGTATGATAATAAAAAGGATATAAGTAAATCTATTAGGATTAAGATACTAGTTTGTTAGTTAGTTTTGGGATGAGTTTTAATAGTTTGTTAGGGTAGATTTAGAGAATTAATTAGTATAAATAATAACAATTAGTGTAAGGGAAGGGGAGAAGGGAAATTACATTGTATACAAGTGGTTAGGCTAGAGTTTGATGAGGTACTTACAGCTCTAGGAAACGAACCATAGAGTTTTGGGTGAGAGAAATCCCTACAATTGTATTGTTTTTTCATTCTTTCTGGTACAAGACTCTAATCTTTTATTGTTCTTGTTCAATATTTTTAATACAAGACTCTCATTCCTATCAGAACACTAAAGCCATAGGTTTTCCATAAGTGAATCTTCTTTTTTCTTTCTTTTTTGTTATTTACGTTGCATTCTTAAATTCTCATCACACTTGTAACGTCTATCTTACATAAGAGTGTAAAGAATTCGTTAGTTGCTGCTACTCCCTTTGACACGATAACCCCTATTTTCATTATGTTACTTGCTGGTACGTTTCCATTTTGTCACACCAGATCCATGTAACATAGTTTCTTCATGATCATGATCACACAACACATAATTAAGATCATTATCCAAACCAAAAAATATTTTTAAATTTAGTGTTCAAGAATTGTGGAGTGTGGTGATTTTTTTGGATTAGCAAAAATGAAATGTGGTTGTTTGAGGGAATGTGTGAATTATCTATTTTGATGATAATCAAATTAACTATTTGTTTAATTCGTATGGTGGAAGTGCCGCAAAACACTCAAGAGTGTTGCTGCTTCATGAATCAAAAAGGAGGATGGCCTTGTTATCTTAAGATTTGTCATAGGGCCTTTTGAACAGGTTAGCTTGATGATCGATATATCCATAAAAAGTTATTCCTTTTAATTTTTTTTTATTTTTTCTATTTTATTCATTAATGTGTATTTGTATGTGAATTAATCAAATATGGGGGAGAAGGAAAAGGAAATCAAGGTATTAAGAGATTGGAAATGTCCAAAATGTAGAGGTATTTGCAATTGCAGTTGTTGCGTGTGAGTTCTGTAATTGATGTTTTTTTGATGAGTTGTTACGGTTCATTCACTCACAACAAATATAACTAATTGAAGGGAGAATATAACTAGTTGATTAAATGTGCTTTTTGGAATAGAGAGACACAAAAAGAGACGACTTTGTTTGATAGACAGGTAATTTCAATATGAATGAACTATAAAAACTCATCAAAACACAAATTAGAACTCACATGCCGCAATAAATTCAATTGCAAATGCCTCTACACTTTGGAAATTTCCAATAGCTTAGTACCTGGACTTCCTCCGTCTTTTCCCCATATCTGAATGATTCACACACAAATACACATTAATTTACAAAATAGTTCTGAAAAATAAAAACAATTTTTCAAAAAAATATTAAAAGGGATAACCTTTTAGGATCAAGCATACATGTTCAAAAGGGACTTGTGACAAATCTTAAGATAACAAGACTTTCCTCCTTTTTTATTCTTGCATGAAACAACAACACTCTTGAGTGTTTGGCGGCACTTCAACCATGAAAATTAAATAAATAGTTAATTTGATTATCATCAAAATAGATAATTCACAGGTTCCCTCAAACATCCACATCTGATTTTTTTTTTTTCCAAACAAATCACCACACTCCACAATTCTAGAACACTCAATTTAAAAATATTTTTAGGGTGGATAATGATCTTAATTATGTTTTTTGTGGTCTTGATCACCTTGATACTACGTGACACACACACAATGTGTGAAAAGGAAGTTGTACCTGTCGTGCAAGTAATATAGTAAAAGTAGGGGTTGTCATATCTAATAGAGTAGTATTAATTATCGAATTCTTTAGATTTTTATGTGAGATAGACGTGACAAGTGTGATGAGAATTTAAGAATTCAAAGTAAATAATAAAAAGAAAGAAGATTCACTTATTTAAAACCTCGGGCTTTAGGGTTCTAATTGGAATAAGATTATTGTATAAAAAATATTGAATAAGAACAATAAAGAAAGAAACTTTATTAACGGAGAAAGAATTAATAAACAATACAATTATAGGCATTTTTCCCTCCCACGGCTCTATGGCTCCTTTCCTAAAGCTGCAAGTACCTCCATAGTAAACTCTACTATAATCACTTGAAGACAATGTAATTTCTCTCCTCCCCTTTCCTTACACTAATTTGTATTATTTATACTAATTAATTTTCTAAATCTACCCTAAAAAACTATTACAACTCATCCCAAAACAACTAACTATTAATTGAATCATGACAGGTTCACTTACCCTTTTTATAACCATACCATTAGATTATTAATCTAACTATTTGGAAGCGAGAATTCCGATACAATTTCCACCCAAACTAGAGAGTATATCCTCATCCATTAAATAACTAATGTACATATTGTGGATACAAATACTCTAAGTTTCCCTAATTAAGAGTCTTGATGATTCTACAACAACCGTAATTCATCAAATCTTAATTGACATCGAGCTAATCAAGAGCTATAATCAAGAAAGCAATGAAGAGAAGGGTATATAGGATTTAATTTTTCATGTTTGTAAATTTGATTAAGTCTCCTTAAAAACTACTACCTAAGCGTCTCAAAAAATGGCTGCAAGCGTCTTCTAGGCACTGACACCCTCTAAGTCTGTATCACCTGCAATACTGTAACCGTCAGTTATATGTACAACATATAACTGACTAACCATCGATATTGAAAACAATATATATACAACGTTGCAGCCAGTCTAACTGGAAAACTTGCCTAAATCAAATTCCTAACAAACACACACAATATGTATGAAATGACAAGTTAAGTATGTATGCATGCCATGATTTATTCCATTTTCCATTTCATTTATGTTAGACAAGGGCCTCTATGCTCAAGAGGGGGGTGAATTGAGCTTAAAATATTTTTCGTAAATTCTTTGATAGCAAGACTTGAACAAAGTATATTTTAGTTGATATATGGAATTAAAAGACAATGAATATAGAAATAAAGATGCAACAAAATAAACAAGTATGAGTTTTAAGGATAGAGAGAATAGCACCAAATTTTATACTGGTTCAGTCACACACCACTTGTAACCTACGTCGAGTCTACGAATCTCTGCCGCGCGAGAATTCTTGCATTACTTCTCAACAATTTACACACTAAGAGCACCCTTCTCAATTGGATACCCCACCAATTTCAAGGGCCTCAATCTAGGGATGCCTCACCCTAAAACAACCTTGAAGGATACCCCACCTTCAATCAACTAGAAGGATACCTTACCTTCTTAACACTCCTTAATTTAAACTCACCACAATGAAACTCTCAAAAGAGTAAGTAATACAACTTGAAGCTCTAAGATATTTGATTTAAGGCTCTTTGTTTTAATGAAAGAAACAGAGTAAGGGAAAAACAAAGAAGGCCTTAAGTAATAACACAAGACCCTTGATTCAGAAAGATTGAGGATAAAAATACTTTTTCAAAAACGGTGATTAGCTTGCAAGGGTGTATCATACTTTTTGTCAGAAGCCCCTTTTATAGAGAGCAGAAATAACAGATGGAAGATGCGCACAGTTCATTAACATATTCGAATATGTATTCGAATATGACACTTACATATTTGAATATGTATTCGAATACAGTGTTTCTGCATTTTGAAAATTGAATTCTGTGGGCTTCATATTCGAATATGGAGGATCCATATTGAAATAGGTATTCGAATATAACAATTCTAGAAAATTGAAAAGCCAAGGGACCATGTTATATTCGAATATGTATTCGAATATTGCAAGCCATATTCGAATTGTTTCTGGAAAATGAGTAGTCCAAGGCAATATAACATATTCGAATATGGCAAGCCATACTCAAATATATATTCGAATATACTGGTCAGAAATTTCAAGTTTTATTTCCAGAACCTTGATATTCGAATATACAACCAATTTGGATTTTTTCAAGTAAAAATCAAGTTTAGATATTTTCTTTGTAATTTTCTAGGAGGGTCTTTTCTTTGAAAATATTTTTAGCACAGCTTTTAACATTTTCTAAAAACTTGTTTGATTTTTAAAAAAATGTTTGTTTCACTTTCAAAGAGCCTTAATCAAATTTACATTTATGCATAAGTTAAATCCTATATACCCTTGTTGTTGCGGATCTGTTTACTGCGCTTGTTTGCTTGATTTACCCTTTCAAGACTTTGATTCTTGGTTTGTTGTGGAATCATCGAAACTCCAAACTTAGAGCATTTGCATTTAAAATTTCTTTCCTCTTTTAACGAGAAACCCTGTGCACAGGGTATCCACAATAGGTGCATGACAGTGAATGCACAATTGAGCTTATCATCATGGCCTTGGCAAGCGTCCTTCCAAGGTCCTATTGCCGGGCTACCAACCCTCTCTAGGGCTAGCCTAGGGACTACCTACCCCTTTCGGGATAGCCCCTTTGCACTAGGTTATCTACCCCGTTCTCAGGATAACCTAGCACTTCAGGTTATCTGCCCTTTTTCAGGATAACCCTACATTGTCATCCTTGTATGCTTTGTCCACTTACCCGGTCTACTTCCAGCGGAACTCAATCCTCTTACTCAACCAATGTTGATGGGGGAAAGCATTTTCCACTTTTCCTTTTTATTTGATTTCATATTTCATGTTCTCATGCATCAAACATTCATTTTCATATCATACATTCCTACAAGAGTTCCAGTAACCTCGTATTTGAATACAAGCATCCTATATTCAAATATCATGTGACAGAAGTGTTATATTCAAATATCTATTCGAATATGGCCCTCCATATTCGAATACATATTTGAATATACTAACTCTGGACTTATTCTTCTAAAACAGTTTGAAAATCCATCTAGAGTCCTAGTCTCAATTTCATCACATTATTATCTAGAATCCCTAGTCTTTTTCAACATCATTCACAATTCCTAAACATGCATCATCTACTTGCATATTTAATCAAAACAAACATCATTCAGACATAACATGCAAATCTCAAACATGTACAGAATCCTAATCAGACAGCCTACAACATATTGTTTTAAATCCATAACCACATGTTGCTAATGTTCTTAGTGTTCTTGATTTGGGGTCTTTAGGGTTACCTCTTATCTTTTAAAATCCCTTTCTTCTTCAGGATCCAATCCCGGTCTTCAACTTCCTCCTTCAGCACTTGCTGTCCTTCAGTATGAATCTTTACCCCTTGGAGTTTAGTCAAGAAGAAACTTGTGAGATGGGACTCTAAGATAGAGAGTTGTGGAGTGTTGTTGATTTGTGACAGAGGTTTAGTGAGGTATTTTTGAAGAGAGGATGAGAGAGTGGAGAGGGAAATGGTGAAATTTGAAAGGTGGGGCCCTATATTTATAGTTTAGGGGGTCCATATTCGAATATAAGCCTCCCATATTCGAATATGAAGCTTTTGTAAGCAAATCCCACACTTCCATATTAGAATATCAGCTTTTCATATTCGAATATCAGACCTTCATATTCGAATATCATACATCCATATTCGAATATGAAAAGTCTGTATTCGAATATCACTATTCATATTCGAATATGCAAAGTCCATATTTGAATATCACTTATCCATATTCGAATATAGGTCATTCATATTCAAATATAGCTATTCATGTTCAAATATACAAGTCCTTTTTGTCTCTCATTTAACCTCTCTACTTGCAACTAATCCTCCTTCCTCTTTTTTGTTTTTGTAATTTGCAACTAAATCCCTTAATTCCTAAGTCTCTTAAGGATTTTCGGGATGTTACAACAATGCTTATATTAAAATTAAAACGTATTATTTAAATTACTCAAATTATTTGAATTTTTTAAAAAATAATGTATTATTCACTTTCATGTTTGAAGCTCAATTTAGTTGTATTCTTTTATTTTAAAAATTGCAACAATTTAATTTTAGAAATCAATTACAATAAACTTGAAGAATACCGTGTTTTTTTATTTAAAAATCAAAACATGTTTTTAAATTACTAAAATTTTTGAAGTTCTTCAATAACAATGTGGTTGAAATCATGTACTATCCACTTGAAGTATACGGTGTTTTTAATTTAAAATCAAAATGTACTTTTTAAACTACTTAAATTACTTGAAGTTTTTTAAAACTAATTTATCATTCACTTTGATGTTTCTACCTCAATTTAAATAATTGTTTTATATTTTTAAAACTGCAACAAATTTTATTTAGAAGTCATGTACTATACGCTTGAAACATGTGGTTGATTTATATAAAATGAAAATGTGTTTTTTAAATTACTTCAATTATTTAAAGTTTTTTCAAAACAATGTATTATTCACTTTGAAGTATCTAGCTTAATTTTTATATATATATTTTTTACATTTTTGAAGATGTAACAATGGCTCTAGAAGTCTTGTACTATACATTTATGGTGTTTTTCTTTAGAAATCATAACATGTTTTTTGAATTACTTAAGTAACTTAAAGTTTTTTTTTTTAAAAAAATGTATTATTCACTTTGAAGTTTCTCGATCAATTTAATTTTGATTTTATATTTTTAAAATTTTGATAATTTGTTTTAGAAATCATGTACTATATACATAAAGATTATGGTCTTTTTATTAAAAAATCAAATTTTGTTTTTTTAATGTCGTCAGGTTTAAAAGCTGGTATGTTAATCTATGTAAATTGGCTAAATGAGCTGTTAATGTGTATTAGGCCGTTGCCATAGCTCTATACATGGGCTGGAGACTCCATTTTATTAATAATTTGTTTTGCATATAAAAAATAAACTTTTTTTAGGAATCATGTACTATACACTAGTACAGTGTTTTGATTTAAAAATCAAAATGTGTTTTTTAAATTATTTGAAGTTTTTCAAAAATAATGTATTATTTATTATAAATTTCTTAGCTCTATATGATTTTTCATATTATTAAACCGCAACAATTATTTTAGAAATCATGTTCTATAAGCGTGAAAAATACGGTGTTTTTATTTAAAAACCAAAATGCATTTTTTAAATTACCTAAATAATTTGAAATTTTTTTTAAATAATGTATTTTTCTATTTGAAGTTTTAAACTCAATTTAAATTAGTTTTTGTATTTTTAAAATTTCAACAATTTTTTTTAGCAATTATGTACTATAGAATTGAAGAATATGGAGTTTTGATTTAAAAATCAAAATGTATTGTTTTTTAATTTACTTAAACTATTCATAGTTTTTAGAAAACAATATGTTATTCACTTTGAAGTTTCTAGCTAAATTTATATAATTTAATTTTTTTAAAATTACTACAACTTTTTTGAGAAATCATGTACCAAGAATATGGTGTTTTAATTTATAAATCAAAATGATTTTTTCAAATTATTTGAAGTTTTTCAAAAAAGAAGAAATTATTCTCTATGAAGTTTCTAGCTTAATTTACATGATTTTTCATATAAATCTGTAACAATATTTCTAGAAATCATGTAGGATACCCTTGAAGAATACGGATTTTTTATTTACTTAAATTACTTAAATGATTTGAACTTTTTTAAAATAATGTATTATTTAATTTGAAGTTTCAAGCACAAATTACATAATTTTTTTATATTTTTGAAATTGCAACTATTTTCTTAGAAATCATGTACTATATATACACTTGAAGAATACGGTGTTTTGATTTAAAAATCAAAACACTACAAGAATGACAAAAATAGCGAGGGTCAACACTGTCGCTAAATGACCAAGAATGACCAAAACACTACATCGAGCCGTCGCTATTTTTTGCGTTGCTAAAATTAGCGACGGTAAAAGCCATCGCTAACTAGCGGCGGAAAAAGCCGTCACTAATTAGCGACGGTAAAAGCCATCGCTAAAATACGATCTGGTTTTTTAAAATTTTACACCTATCTAGCGACGGTAAAAGCCGTCGCTAAGTTTCTTTTTTTAAAAAAAAATAGCTCTCGGAGGAAGAACTCCTTATACTTTTGTGAAGAAGAAGGAGAAGAAGGAGAAAGAGGAGTAGGAGGAGAAGAAGGAGAAGAAGAAGAAAAAAAACTATCCTAAAATCTAGGTGTAATATATTTACAACTACAACAATATTTTTTAAACAATATCATGTACTATACGCTTGAAATATAAAGATATTAGATTTAAAAAATAAAAATGTGTTTTATAAATTACATAAATTATTTAAACTTTATTTCAAATAATGTATCATTTATTTTGTAGTTTCAACCCCAATTTACATAATTTTTTTATCTTTTTGAAATTATAACAATGTTTCTAGAAATCTTGTATTATAAAGTTCAATAATATGGTGTTTTGATTTAAGAATAAAAAAAATTAAATTATTTAAATATTTTGAGGCTTTTTCAAAATAAGAAATTATTCACTTTGAAGTTTCATAGTATTTTAAAATTTTCAAATTGCAACCATTTTTTTAGAAACAATAGACTATACACTTGAAGAATACAATGTTTTGATTTAAAAAACAAAACGTGTGTTTTAACTTACAAAAATGATTTGAAGTGATTTTGTAATAATATATTATTCACTTTGAACTTTTTAGCTCAATTTGCATAATTTTTTATATTGAAACAATAGTTTTCAGAAATCATATACTATACGGTGGAAACAAAACAAAAATTTATTTAGAAATCAAAACATGTTTTATAAACAACTTAAATTATTTAAAGTTATATATATATATATATATATATATATATATATATATATATATATACATATGATGTTTCGACTTCGGCTATTGTGTTTAAAAAAATGATCCTAAAATCTAGGTTTTACATTTTGGTATCAAAGCAGTTTCGTCCTATCCGAACTGTGGTATCTAAATATGTAACTTAGATAAAAGTCCAAATCTTGTCTTAACCTGAGATGTTGACTGTATACGATTCATTATATTGAACCTGATCAACTCAGTATGGTGCGTTGTATGCAAGAAGGCATGACAGGAAGACACCCTGGTAGACCTCGTTCTAACTCCAATGCGACACCAACTCCAACAGATTCCCCGCTGATACAGCAAATGGCACAGGCCATGACCCAAATGATGGGGGCACAAGGTCGGGAAGATCATTATCAAAGTTTTCGGAGGCATGATCCACCTAATTTCTCTGGGGGAAGAGATCTTGAGGTAGCAGAGGAATGGTTAGATCAGTTAGAGAGAATTTTTCGAGTGATTAGGTCTGGTGACCAAAACAAGGTGGAATTGGCTACTTATAGACTTAGAGGAGAAGCATCACAGTGGTAGAAAAGACATCGAGAACATATGGAGTTAACTGGAGGACTTATAATATGGGAGGATTTCAAAATAGTCTTTGCATTGAAAGTCTGGAGGCACTATTTGTACGGAGTTGCATTTGAAGTATTCAACGATCATAAGAGCCTAAGATACTTGTTCAATGAAAGGGAGCTGAATATGAGGCAGCGACGGTGGATGGAATTCTTGAAGGATTACGAATTTGAGTTGGAGTATCATCCAGGAAAAGCTAACGTAGAGACTGATGCACTAAGTAGGAAATCTTTGCATATGTCAACAATGATGTTTCAGCAGATGGAACTCTTTAAGAAATTCAGAGATTTACACTTGGATGTGTCTTGCTACAGTGATAGCATTTCTGTGCATAAAGTTGACTTGAAGAATACACTGTGAGACCAAATCCAGGAAGCACAGAGATATGATCACGAACTCCCGAAGCTCAAGGAACAAGATGATTTCTCCATGATGGGTGATGGTATGATTTTGTCTAGGAACAGGGTGTGTGTGTCGAATCACGCTAGAATCAAGAAGACGGTACTTGAGGAGAATCACAGTAGCCAGTACTCTGTACACCTTGGGGCTACCAAGATGTATCAAGACATGAAGAAGTTGTTTTGGTGGCCTAGAATGAAGAAAGAAATTGCAGAATTTGTGTCTAAGTGCCTCACCTGTCAAAGATCAAAGTAGAACACCAAAGGCCCTCTGAACCACTTCAATCGTTGGACTTTCTAAAGTGGAAATGGGAGTCTATAGCCATGGACTTTGTTGTTGGATTACCTAGAACACCAACAGGACATGACTTAATTTGTGTTATAATAGACAGGTTGACCAAGTCTGCTCACTTCTTGCTTGTCAAGACTACCTAACCAGTGGAGAATATGCCAAAGTGTACATTGCAGAGATAGTCTGACTACATGGGGCACCGATGAGTATAATATCAGATAGAGACCCCAAATTCACTTCATGTTTCTGGGGAGAATTGCAGAAGGATTTTGGGACTCGTTTGCATTTGTGTAGCTCACACCATCCCCAAACCAATGGGCAGTCCAAAAGAACAATTCAGACTCTAGAAGACATGTTGCGAGCATGTGTGCTAGAAGAAGGTGGGGACCGGCGAAGATATCTGCCATCGATAGAATTTACCTGTAGGCATGGCACCCTATGAAGCACTCTATGGGAGGAAGTGCCGGCCACCGGTATGTTGGTTTGAAACTGGAGAAAAAGTACTATTGGGGCCGGACTTGGTGCAAGAGACAACCGATGGGATAAGGCGTATCAAAGAAAGGTTGAAGAGGGCTCAAGACCGTCTGAAAATATATGCAGATCAACGGAGGAAGACCTTGGAATTCGAAGAAGGAGAACATGTGTTTCTAAAAGTTACACCTTATACCGCTGTTTGGAAAGCGATGAAGACAAAGAAACTTCAACCTCGTTTCATTGGTCCTTATCAAATTCTCCGAAGAATAGGACCTGTGGCTTACCAACTAGCTTTGCCTCCTCATCTTTCCAACCTTCACGATGTATTTCACGTATCTCAACTCTGGAAGTATGTTGCCGATCCCTCTCACATTTTAGAAGAAGACAACATCCCATTGAAGTCGAATACCTCATATCGGGTGGAATCTGTAAAGATCCTAGGCAGAGGAGAGAAGACCTTACGGAACAAAGTGATCCCACTAGTAAAGGTTCTTTGGGAGAACATCAACTCATCACAGATCACTTGGGAAAAAGAACAAGACATGAGGGACGCATACCTTGAACTGTTTCAGTAATGAAGGTAATACTATAATTTTGAGGACAAAGTTATTTTAACTCGGATAGAATTGTAACATCCAAAAAATCCCTAATAGACTTAGGACTTAAGGGATTTGGTTACAAATTTCAAAGAAAGGAGTAAGAAGGATCAATGGTAAGTAGAGAGGTTAAAGGAGGGACAAAAAGGACTTGTATATTCAAATATGAACAACTATATTCTAATATGCATGATCTATATTCGAATATGGATGAGTCATATTTGAATATGGATTGTACATATTCGAATATGAACAGCTATATTCGAATATGGACTTTTCATATTCGAATATGGATGTGTCATACTCGAATATGAAGTCTGATATTCGAATATGGAAAGATGATATTCGAAAATGGAAGTGTGGAATTGAGTCCAGAAGCTTCATATTCGAATATATATTCGAATATGGACCCCAAAATCTATAAATAGGGGTGCTTTACCTCCAAAAATCACTATTTCCCTCTCCCTCACTCTACACTCTTTCATTTCCCAAGATCCTTCACTAAACCTCTGCAACGAACCCACAAAACTCCACAAATCTTCCATCTTAGCATTCTTCCTCATAAGCACACTTCTTGACTAAAGGTTCCAAGGGGTTGGATTCAGGCTCGGAGATAACAAGTGCAAAAGAAGGAAGTTGGAGACTAGGACTAGAGTTGAAGGAGAAAAGGATTCAGGAAGATTTTAGGTAACCCTAAAAACCCCAAACCAAGGAAATGCTAGGAACATGTCACTAGGAAATGCTAGGAACATGTGTTAGGGACTTAGAATAATGTCTTAGAGATTGTTTGCTTTAGAATCCTGGGTATGTTGGAGATTTGTATGCTATATGTGAATGATGATGAGTTAATAAAATTGTATAAACAAGAGATTCCAGATTGTAATGTGACAAAATTGGGACTTAGACTTTGATTTGATTTCAAACTGTTTTATGAAAAACAAATCCAGAGTTAGTATATTTGAATATGTATTCGGATATGGAAGGTCATATTTGAATAGATATTTAAATATAGCACTTTTGTCACATGGTATTCGAATATAGGATGTCTGTATTTGAATATGAGGCTACTGGAATTCTTGTATGAATATCTATGGATGTTTGATGCATTAGCCCCTATGACGTGAAATCAAACAAAAAGGAAATGTGGAAAATGCTTTCCCCCATCAACATTGGTTGAGTAAGAGGGTTGAGTTTCTCTAGGAGTATACTTGGTAAGAGGACAAAGCATAAAAAGATGAGAATGTAGGGTTATCCCGAAAAGGGCTGATAATATGAAGTGCTAAGTTATTCCGAAAATGGGGTAGATAATCTAGTACAAAGAGACTATCTCGAAAGGGGTAGATAGTCCCTGGGGTAGCCCGGCAGTAGGATCCTGGAAGGACGCTTACCAGGACTATGATGATGATGAGCTCAACTGTGCATTTACTGTCGTGCACTCATGGTGGATTCCCGGTGAACAGGGTTTCAGATTAAAGACGAAAGAAATGAAATGGAAAATAAAAAATGGAATAATTCATGGCATGCATACATACTATATTGTCATTGCATACATATTGTGTGTGTTTGTTAGGAATTGGATTTGGGGCAGTTTTACCGTTAGACTTACTGTAATACTGTATATATACTATTTTCAATACCGCGATTACTCAGTTATATGTAGTGCATATAATTGACTGTTACAGTATTGCAGGTGATACGCACTCGGAGTATGTCAGTGCCCGAGAAGACCCTAGTAGCTATACTTGATACACTTAGGTAGTCATTTGTTTCGTTGTATATATATGATGTTTCGACTTCTGCGGTTGTGTTTAGAAAAAAAACTGATCCTAAATCTAGGTGTTACATTGAAGTTTCTGGCTCAATTTACATTATTTTCTTATATATTTACAACTACAACAATATTATTTAAACTTTATCATGTACTATACACTTGAAATATAAAGATATTAGATTTAAAAAATAAAAAAGTGTGTTTTATAAATTACATAAATTATTTAAACATTGTTTCAAATAATGTATCATTTATTTTCAAGTTTCTACGTCAATTTACATAATTGTTTTTATCCTTTTGAAATTATAACAATGTTTCTAGAAATCTTGTATTATAAAGTTCAAGAATATGGTGTTTTGATTTAAAAAAAAAATTAAAATTATTTAAATATTTTGAGGCTTTTTCAAAATAAGATATTATTCACTTTGAAGTTTCAAGATCAATTTACATAGTATTTTATATTTTTCAAAGTGCAACCATTTTCTTGGAAATAATAGACTATACACTTGAAAAATACAATGTTTTGATTTAAAAAACAAAACGTGTTTTAATTTACAAAAATTATTTGAAGTTATTTTTTCAAACACAATGTATTATTTATTTTCAAATTTTCAGCTCAATTTACATAATTTTTTATATTTTTGAAATTTCACTTTAATTTAGAAATCATATACTATACACTTGAAGTATAATGTCTTTTTATTTAAAAGTCCAAAGGTATTTTTTAAAGTACTTCAATTAATTGAATTTTTTTTTAAAACAATGTATCACTATGAAATTTCTTTATCAATCTACATAACTTTTATATTCTCAAACTTGCAAAAAAAAATTTAGAAATCAAAAACTATATAATTGAAGAATAAGATATTTTTATTTAAACATCAATTTGCATTTTTTAAATTACATCACACATTTGAAGTTTTCATTAAAACTACTAAGTATTTTTTATTTTGAAGCTTCTAGCTCAATTTAAACTAGTTTGTATATTTTTAACATTTGTCCAACTCTTTTAGAATTCATGTACGTATACACTTGAAAAATATGGAGTTTTGATTTAAAAATAAAATTGTATTTTTGAAATTACTCAAATTACTTGATGTTTTTAGAAAACAATGAATTATCAATTTCACAGTTTGTAGCTCAATTTACATAACTTTATATATTTTAAAAATTGCAATAAACTTTTTCAGAAATTGTATACTATACACTTGAAAAACTATGTATTATTCACTATGAAGTTTCAAGATTAATTTTCATAAATTTTTATATTCTAAAACATGCAACAAGTTTTTTAGAAACCATGTGCTATACATTTAAAAAAATACGATATTTTTATTTAAAAATCTAAACACATTTTTAAATTACTTCAATTATTTGAAGTTTTTTAAAAATAATGTATTACTTACTTGAATCTTCTAGCTAAATTTAAATTAATATTTATATTATTATCATTTCAACAAATTGTTTTCGAAATCATGTACTAAAGAATAAGGAATTTTGATTTAAAAATCAAAATGTGATTTTGAAATTACTTTAATTATTTGAAGATTTTAGAAAATAATTTATTATTCACTTTGATGTTGGTTTCTCAATTTACATAATTTTTTATAAATTTAAAATTGCAAGAATCTTTTTTGGAAATCATGTACACTTGAAGAATATGATGTTTTGATTTAAAAATCAAAATGTGTTTTTTAAATTTTAAATTATTAGAATTTTTTTGAAAGCATTGTATTGTTCACTTCAAAGTTTCTATCTCAATTTACATATTTTTTATATTTTTAAACCGGCAACAACTTTTGTAGAAATCCTATACTATATACTCTTGAAGAATACTGTATTTTTTCGATCAAAACACTTTTTCCTTAAAAAAAATTCTTAAATAATTTTAAGACTTTTTTAAAAATAATGTATTATTCACTTTGAAATGTATATCTTAATCTAAAAATTTGTTATTATTTTTAAAATTGGAACAATTTTTTAGAAATAGTGTACTATACAAATGAAGAATACGGTATTTTTCGATCAAGAAGTATTTCTTAAATTGCTTAAATAATTTGAATTTTTTAAAAAAACATAATGTATTATTCACTTTGAAGTTTCTTCCTCAATCTTACTAAATTTTTTCTATAATGAAAATGGAAACAACTTTCTTAGAGATTGTGTACTATATACACTTGAAGAATATAGTGTTTTTTGATCAAAAAGAATTTTTTAAATTAATTCAATAATTTGAATATTTTTTAAAACAAAAATTATGACACTTTGAACTTTCTAGCTTAGTTTGTACTATTTTTCATATTCTTAAATTTGAAATAATTTTTTTGGAGATCGTGTATTATACACTTTGAAGATATAGTAGTTTTCGGTCAAAACATGTTTTTTAAAATTACTTAAATCCTTTGATGTTTTACAAAAAAAAGAATTATGAAAAAAAATAAAGTTTCAAGCTAAATCTACACTGGACGAAAAAAAAGAAGAAAAAAAGCTAAATATAAATAATTTTTTATATTTTTTAAATTGCAATATTTTTATTAGTGATCGTGTACTATAAGAATTCTGAGTTTTTCGATCAAAATGCGTTTTTCAAATTACTTAAATCATTTGACGTTTTATTGAAAACAATGTATTTTTTACTTTGAACTTTCTAGCTCAATCTACACAATTTTTTCTATAATTAATATTGTAACACGTTTTTTAGATATCATGCACTATATACATTTGAAGAATAGTGTGTTTTATTATCAAAACACGTTTTTTTTTTAAATTGCTTAAATAATTTGAAGTTTTTTGAAAACAAAAGTTATGACACTGAATTTTTTATAACTTTTTAAATTGGAATAATTATTTTTAGAGATTGTGTATTATAGTGTTGAAGAATATGGCGTTTTTCGATCAAAAGGCATTTTTTAAATTACTTAAATATTTAGAAGCTTTTTGAAAATAATGGATTATTTACTTTGAAGTTTCTAGCTCAATCTGAACATTTTATATATTTTTCAATTTGGAAAAAAAATTAGAGACATTGTACTGTAACTTAAAGAATACTGTGTTTATCTAACAAAATGCGTTTTTCAAATTACTTAAATTTTTTGAAGCTTTTTTGAAAATAATGTATTATTCATTTTGAAATTTTTTGTATTTTTAAAATTAGAATAGTTTGTTTAAGTATTCGTGTATTATACACACTTGAAGAATTATGTATTTTTCCATCAAAATGTGTTTTTTAAATTACTCAAATAATTTAAAGAATTTTTTAAAATAATGTAGTATTCACTTTTAAATTTCTATCTCATTCTACAAATTTATTATATTTCTAAAATTGAAACACTGTGTATAGAGATTGTATACTATACACTTGCAGAATACGCTATTTTCGATTCAAACGCAATTTTAAAATTACTGACATAAGTTGAAGTTTTTTTTAAAAAAAAACATGTTATTCACTTTGAAGATTTTAGCTCAATCAAGACAATTTTTATATTTTTCACATAGGAATAATTTTTTTTAAGAGATTGCGTACTATACAGTTGAAGAAGAATACATTGTCTTTCTATCAAAACACTTTTTTTTTTAAATTACTTAAATAATTTGAAGTTTTATTTTGAAAATAATGCATTATCAACTTTAAATTTTCTAGGTCATTCTACAAAATTTTTAATTATTTTATCTTTTTAAAATAGGAATAATGTTTTTTAGAGATTGTGTACTATAGAGTTGAAGAATACACCGCCTTTTGATCAAAACACTTTTTTTTTAAAATTATATAAATAATTTGAAGTTTTTTTTGGAAAATAATGCATTATTCACTCTTAATTTTCTAGCTCAATCTACAAAATTTTTAATTATTTTTAACATTGGAACAATTTTTTTAAATATAGTGTACTACATGTACACTTGAAGAATACGATGTTTTCCGATCAACAGCTTTTTTAAATTGCTTAAATTATTTGAAATTTTTGAAAACAATGTCTTATTCACTTTTATGTTTCTAGCTTGATCTACATGTTTTTTATATTTATTAAATTAGAACAATTTTTTAGAGATATTGTTCTATACACTTAAAGAATACTATGTCTCAAAATGCGTTTTTGTATTAATTAAATAATTTAAATTTTTTGAAAATAATTTATTATTCAATTTAAATTTTCTAGGTCAATTTACACATTTTTTATATTTTTAAAATTGGAACAATGTTTTTAGACCACGTGTACTATACACTTGAATAATACGTTGTTTTTCAAACAAAATGCATTTTTGGAATTTCTTATATAATTTAAAGTTTTTTTAAAACAATGTATTGTTTACTTAAAATTTTCTTGCTCATTCTATACAAATTATTATATTTCTAAAATTACAATAATTTTTTTAGAGATAGTGTGCAGTACCTTAAATTTTTAAGACCTTGTTTATTTTACCAACATAAACTTTTCTAACACAGAGAATTCAACGTAAGTAATACTATGATTAACTACTAAGTCAATCCACATTTGTAGTTATATACATACATTTGCCCCCAAGGGTCTTAATCCCAAAATATAATTTTTGCTTTATACATTCCAGAGAGAAACTCATCCGACTCAAGTAGTCAAACTAGGTACAAATCCAAAGGGGGAAATGACTACTTAAACAATCAAAAAACAATCCTCCATGCAAGGTCTTCACGCACATAAGTCTTATTCGTCTTTAACACTTACAATATTGAGATCGTCAGTTGTATGCAAAACATATAACTGAGTAACCCTTAGTATATGAAAACAGTTTTACAATATTACAGCCAATCTAACTGAAAAATCCCCAATTTATCCTATTCAATAACACAACACATATCATTCACTAACAAATCTTGTAATAATAATAATAAGGATGTATGCATGCGATGTTCTTTATTATTTTTCATTGCTTTTCTTTTCTGTATCTCTTTTACCGGGAGTCTAGTGTAGTAGAACTCCTCAATGGTGCATTGGCAGTAAATGCATAGTTGAGCTCATCCATGGAACACTAGGAAGCGTCCTTAGCCAAGGTTAAACTACCGGGCTATCTACCTTTTCGGGATAGCGCTTTATGTACCTCAAGTTATCTACTCCTTTCGGGATAACCCTTGTAATTTAGGTTATCTACCCCTTTTGGGACAACCATACATTTCTCTTTCATTTTACGTGTCCACTCACCCGATGTGCTACTGGTGGGATAATCAACCCACTTACTCAACCAACGTTGAAGGGGGAAAGTATTTCATACTATCATTCATTTAATCATAAACCAAAGTATTCGTCATACATACTATCACATATATCCCAAATTCACATGTCAATTACAAGTAATTTAAGCTGTAAGTGCAAACTAGTTACTTAATTTCTTTAGCCAGACACAACACATTATTTGGCTTATAATTGAAGCTATACTAAATGGAATAAGGGGAAACCAATGCCATTGGTAAGCTAGCACTGAGTTCTACAATGCTCTAGAAAATCTCGAAGTCAAATTCCTATGTTTTTTATGTCGGATTCGATTAACTTAATTGATTAAGAACATTCTGTCGCTGTATTAATAGATTAACACATCATCTTAATCGATTAATATATGCAAAATTGTAGAATTTCACCTCAATAAATGTCTTAATTGATTAACTTGTCGTCTTCATAGATTAAGAACTTTCTGCTCCACTATTAATTGATTAAGAAGTTATCTTAATAGATTACAATGTGCAAGTAGTAATTTACTCCCAGGATGTTCCTTGTCGATTAACTCATGAATGTTAATCGATTAACTCATCCCAAAACCCATAATTTCTCCTATCATCCATACCAAATTTACACCGATTCCAAAGGAACTCAAGATTATATTCCAAAATACAATCAACACAACAATTATGGTCATTCTCAAGGACATTTCATCAACATCGTCCTTGCAACAACACATAATTTGCATAACCCACAAAAAATCTCACATTTAACACAAAACCCAGATGCATTTTCATTTTCTATTCCTAAGTTCACAACTAACCCAAGTCAATTTTCCAAACATGGACTCAAATACACATACAAAACCATGTTACCATATCCAAGTTCACCTCTCAAGAACACAAACCTCATCTCATCAATTGCAAAGACTCAAGCATACATGCACCAACATCATCACATTCAAATTTCCAATTCCAAGAGATATGCAAATTGTTACATAACAATCAAACACCCAAAGCAATGTAAGCCACAATCATCACACATTCAACATACATGCTACTCAAAAGCCCAAAATCAAGTTGGCATTTTAAAGAACACAAATAGCATTCCGTCTCCAATTTCACAATCAACCTAATATCATTTCATCTACCACAATCAAAGTTCCAAAACCAAGTTTGCAACAACCCAATGGATTCAACTTTGGGGTTGCATGTAGGAGGAGAAGAAGAGTAGAGATGTTGCAGGTGCCTACCTAGACAAGAAGCTCCAATTCCTTGAGCTTGGGAATAATGAAGAAGACTAGAGGTAGATGCTTCAAGCCTTAAAATGGATAATCCATGGAGGAGAAGGTTGGTAGATGGAGATTGAGAGTCAATCTTAGGAGAGGAAAAGAAGAACAAGTGTGAGGGTGAGAGTGAGAGAGTGGCGTGAGTTGAGAGGGAGGAAGATGAGAATTTTTATTTCCTTTTTGCAACTTTTAGATTTTTGAATTTGGTCCCTCCATCCATATTTCTATTGTTTTGCAGCCAAATCCCTAAAATCCCATTTTCTTTCCAAAAGAGTCCCTTAAGGACTAAATTAATATTTTTACTAATTTAACTCTTAACTTGAAAATTTTAGGGATGTTACATAGAGTACTATATACCATTAAAGGATACAAAGTTTTCTGAAAACAAAAGTTATTATGGCACTTTGAAGATTCTATTTCAATCTACATATTTTTTTATATTTTTAAAATTGGAATAGTTTCTTTTTAAGTGTTTGTGTATTATACACACTTCAAAAATTCCATGTTTTTCGATCAAAATGTGTTTTTTAAATTACTTAAATAATTTGAAGTTTTATGAAGATAATGTATTATTCACTTTGAAGGATCTTGCTCAGTCTATACATTTTTTTATATTTTTAAAATTGTAACAAATTTTTCAGAGATAGTGTATTATATACACTTGAGAAATACAGTATTTTTAATTTTTTTTATCAAAATGATTTTTTTAAATTACTTAAACAATTCGAAATTTTTTTGAAAAAAAAATTATTTTGATACTTTGAAGTTTTTAGTTCAATCAACATATTTTTTTAAAATTGGTATAGCTTTTAAGTGTCCATGTATTATACACACTTGAAGAATTCCGTGTTTTTCGAACAAAATGTGTTTTTAAAAGTACTTAAATAATTAAAAAAATTTTGAAGACAATTTATTATTCACTTTTAAGTTTCATGCTCAATCTACACCTATTTTATATATATTTTTAAAATTGGAACTATGTTTTTAGACACATGTACTATACACTTGAAAAATACGGTGTTTTTAGAACAAAATGCGTTTTTTGAATTACTTAAATAATTTGAAGTTTTTTTGAGTACAACATATTTTTCACTTTAAAGTTTCTTGCTCAATCTAAATATTTTTTTTAATATTTTTTAAAATTACAATAATTTTTCTAGAGATAGTGTACTATATATACTAAAAGAGTTAATACTGTGTTTTTTTATACAAACACGTTTTTTAAGATACTTAAACAGTTTGAAGTTTTATGAACACAAAATTTATTACAACACTTCGAAGTTTCTAGTTCAATGTACGCAACTTTTTTATTTTTATTTTTAAAATTGGAATAGTTTGTTTAACTGTTCGTGTATTATACACTTGAAAAATTTAGTTTTTTTTTATTTATCAAAATGCATTTTTAAAATGCTTAAATAATTTAATGTTTCTTGAAAATAATGTATTATTCATATTTAAGTTTCTAGTTCAATCTATACATTTTTAAAATTGGATCAATGGTTTTAGAGATCATGAACTATATGCTTGAAGAATATGGTGTTTTTCTATCAAAATCGATTTTTAAAATTACATAAATGATCTAATTTTATAAAAAACAATGTATTATTAACATTGCAGTTTTTAGCTCAATCTAAAAATTTTTTAATATTTTTAAAACTGGAATAATTATATAAAAATCGTGTATTATACACTTGAAGAATAAAGTGTTTTTCAATCGAAACACGTTTTTTAAATTACTTAAATAATTTAAAAGTTTCTTTTGAAAATAATTTATCATTGAATTTGAAGTTTCTACTTCAATTTAATAATTTTATTTAAATGGGAACAATTTTTTTAATGTTCGTGTAATATACACTTGAAAGATACCATGTTTTTTTTTTATTAGAACAGGTTTTTTAAATTACTTAAATAATTTAAAGTTTTTTGAAATTATGACACTTTAAAGTTTCTAGCTCAATCTACACAATTTTTTATATTTTTGAAATTCGAACAATTTTTTTAGAAATCGTGTAGTATACACTTGAAAAATATGGTGTTTTCCAATAAGAAAATATTTTTTAAATTACTTAAAAATTTGAAATTTTTTGAAAACAATATATTATTCACTTTGAGGTTTCTAACCCAATATACAAATTTTCTTATTATTTTTAAACTTGGAAATTTTTTTTTAAATATCGTGTACTATACCCTTGAAGAATAACGTGTTTTACAATCAAAACGTGTTTTCTAAATTAATTAAATAAGTTGAAGTTATTTAAAATAGTGTATTATTGATAAGTGCATCTTGTTGACATATTCTAAGTCTTTTTTAAGTGCTTATCACTCTTGAATTGTTGTTATATTTGCCAAAACTCCCTCTCAACTAGGACGTAGCTAGTCTTCAAGTATTTTTAGAGAGTTGAGTAAAAACGAGTTCCTTTTGATCTCATTTAATGTTGTATAGGTCATGGCAAGTTGGAATGAAGAAAGATTTCCTTCAGAGTTCCAATGCCCAGGTGGTCATTTTAGCGCCCAAGTGCCCAACCATGTACAAAGGAAGTGAGTCCAGTGCCCAAATCGACGCCTAGCAAGGAGCGTCTATTGTGGGTTTTCAGAAGTCTAGTGCCTAGGCAGCCAATCCAGCGCCTAGGCGAAGTAGAAGAGGATGTTGTTGTGATTATTTGAATTCTAGCGCCTAGGCGGCCATTTCAGCGCTTTGGCGGTAGAGGCAGAATGCCAGAGGCCAACCTGTAGCGCCTGGGCGCCCAAATGAAGGCCCCAACGACAGAGATGCGTCCAACTTACCAAAAAATACTTGTTAGTGTTTTATTTTGAGGAGTTCTGATTCTTTTGTGGGTTTGAGAACATTTTGTAGAGTGAGAGAGATCGATTTGAGGGCTGGATATACTAGGAGAGATTGGCTCTTTGCTTCATCTTCTTCTTTGATTGCTTGTACCACTATCTTTTATCAAACTCTTTAAGACTCATGTAAGTATCTTTTCTATTAATTAAGTTGGGTTTTCTTTCCTGTTTTGATTTGTATGGTTAAAGCTTGATTTCCTTTTACCATGTTTTATGATTTTGAAGTTTTAATGATAGTTTAGCTTTGAAATCTATAGTGAATTGGAAACCTGAATGTGTTAGTGGTCTAGAGACAGTTATTAATATGTTGATTTCCCTTTTATAAGCCTATATTTAATGCTAGGTTAGAATTTCTTGCACTCAATAGATTGATGCATTAATTTTTTGCCTTAGGATCAAACTTAAGAGATTTCTTTGTTTGTGAAAAATGATGCGTTGTATCAATTTACTTAGTTGGTTAAATATGTTTTTGGTCCCTAAACTTTTGCGAAAATCTACTTTTAGTCCCGAAACTTGAAAACGTCGGTTTTTAGTCCGTTGAAAAAGTTTTCTTTTAGTCTCTCTGTACATTTTTTGGTGACGTGGAAATCTGATCTGTTGACACGTGGACTTGGTAAAAGGCCACTAGTTTTCCACATCACCAAAAATTGTACGGAGGAATTAAAAGTTAACTTTTTAAAAGTTCAGAGACTAAAAACTAACGTTTTAAACTTCGGAAACTAAAAGTGGATTCTTACGGAAGTTCAGGGACCAAAAACATATTTAACCCTTAATTAGTAGAATTGATGATTACCTCTCAGTTGGAGAGTGTGTGAGAAGGTATTAGGTGAAATTTAATCTCAACTGTTTCATTATATTTGCTTAAAACCCTTTCTTTATTGCTTAGTTTTTGTAACCAAAACTGTTTCAAATTTATACACTTGACATTGAACTTTAGCTATCTAATTGTGCTCTTGGTTGCTCCCTGTGGACGATAACCATTTTTTCACTATACTTGTACCATGTTGAGCGAATTAGCTTTGCTAAAATGTCCTACAAGTTTTTGGTGCTGTTACCAGGGAGCGCGGTAGCCCTTTTAGTATCTTGAGTTTATTGGTCAAGTTGTGAATAACTTTCTTTCTTTGTTTTTGTGAATATTTTATTTTGCCTAACCCTCCTCACAATTTTCTTGTGTATGCATACTCGTAGCAAGGGTAATAAAGATCAAATTCAATTTTTAAATGAGGTTGAAGCTTTTGCTAGGAGAAAATATTCAAGTCAAAGGAAACTAGAGCAAGTAGAAGAAGAGGTTGACTCAATTTCTTCAAATTCACGTTCAAATTCTTTCAAGCAGATGGAAATGGGGAAGAACCACCATCTCCTCCACCTCCTAGAATGATACTTGGTAACTATTCAACTCCTCAAGGCCCAAGGAACCACTCGGCTATATATAGTGCTTTTGGATGAAGCACAAAAAATGGAGATTAAGACAGCTTGGTTCAATCTCATTATTACTAACCTATTTGCCAGGAAGGACCATGAGGATCCACACACCTTCCTAGAGACCATTTATGACTTGGTTGCTACTATGGGGTTGGAGGAAGCAAGACTTGAGGATGCCTACATGAAAATATTTCACTTAGCTCTTATTGTTGATACCAAGGAGTGGTTTAAGACCATTCCAAGTCAAAGCTTGAGAACATGGACTGAAGTTGAGACATTATTCCTTACACGTTTTTTCCCTCCCACAAAGATGATTCTTACTAAGTCCGAAATCACTGCCTTCATGCATGGCCATGATGAGGCATTCCATGAGCGTGTGAGAGGTTCCAAAGATTGCTTAGAAAGTGTCCAAACTGATGCGAACATGACCGAGGACAAGAGGAAGGGAAGACAAAGGAGGCTCGTCATCAGGTGGTGACTACGTTACGTGAATAAAAGCCCAAATTCAAAGTCCAAAATCATGAATTGCATTAAGGCCCAAGTGGGGACTCAAATAAGGTGCCATTCCATGGAGATATTTCTTGTTTTTCTAAGTTAACATTAAGCCCAAATCTTTTGTAAAGTTGGCGGTCCAGTTCTTGTTTTTGATTGACCAACTAATGGGCTTAATTCATAGTTTTTTTTTTGTTTAAGTGTCATAAAAACCAAAATGTGGTGACAATAATATGATGTCATTAGGATGACATCATAGTCATGTGCACCACTTAGTGGAAATATTAGTAGAGCACTAGTTAGTGGAGTACTAGTGAGTGGTAATGTTTAATAAGCACTAGTGGATTTTGTAGAGTTTTGTGGCTGCCACCTTATCTATAAAAGGGGCACCATATTATCATTGTAAACACAAAAGATTGAAGATAAATATAATTGTGAGAGTGACTCTCTTTTGTTCTTGAGTGATTCAAGAATCGAGGCTTATCAAAGGTATCCACCCTTTGTGTGTTTAGCCTTTTCCTCAAATGGTGTGATTCCACTTGTTCCCATCCATTTTCCTCTCTTTCCTTTATCCAAAAATCACAAAAAGAAGCAAGAACATTAGCCCAATTCTGCCCAGAATTGTGCCTCCTTTAGCCTATCAAAATCATCCCATTTTCACCTTTAGTTCCCATCCTTTCCTTTTGAAAACAACCCAGAATTGGTCCTACCTTCAAACCATCTTTAAACCTTCCATTTAGCATCCCTAAGTCCAATTTTTCCAAGCCTAAAACTGCCCAGAAAGTTCCAGCCTTTTTAGCCTCTAATTCCCTAACTTTTCCTTCCCAAAACACACCATTTTCCCCTTCATTTTTGGCACAAAGGAGCCCTTCATCATTCCAAGGATTTTTTTTTCCCAGCAAAGTTGAATCCTAGACGGTCCAATTCCTTCCCTTGCTTTGAGGGATCATATCACAAACCATAGTCTAACTAAAGTGGCTATGCTCAACATCTTTTGCAATGGCTTGAACCATGAGTGGACGATCCATTTGAATGCCACCACAGGAGGGTCCATGAGGACCGTTGATGTGCTAATTGCCTTATCCATTATCATTTCCATGGTGGCTAATGATAGAGCTAGGCAACAACAAAGAAGTCAAGCTACAAAGCCTAGGGGAGTATTGGAGTTAAGTAGCATGGATGCCATTTTTGCCCAAAACAAGCTAATCACTCAAAAAATTGAGCTTTTCAACAAGAAAATTGCTCAACTTGTGCCTCAAGCACAACCTCAAGCTTAAGCCCAGTCTCCTCAACAATTGAAATTGGTGGCCCAACCACAACAAGTGGTGATATCTGAGCTATGTGGATGCAACCATCCATTCAACCAACATCCTCACTCAAGTGCGTTCAAAGGGGAAGAAGTCCAATGCATTAACAACCAACAAAGGCAAGCTAACTTCTTATCTCAACCTTTTAAGACTAACTTCTTTAATAATTTTTTGTAAGGTGGGTTGAAGAACAACAAAGGCAAAGGCATGTGGAAGAATGATGGAAGCTCCTCTAGTAGACTTCCCTTCACTCCATTGGTTGAAAGGACTACAAAGTTAGAGGATACCTTGGAGAAGTTCATTCAAGCTTCAATGGCTAATCATCAAAGCAATGAAGCTTTGATAAATAATATTTAGGCCTCAATTTGGAACCTTGAGACACAAGTGGGGCAAATAGCAAAGCAATTGGTGGATCTTAGTACAACACCATTCTCCGCTAACACCACTACATATCCAAAAGAGCATTGCAAGTCAATCACAAGAAGTGGGAATGAGATTGGCAAGGGTATAAGAGACCATTTGAGAGAGGAGGAAGATGTTGGAAAGTAAAATCAAAAGGGAGATGGTGAGGAGAGTGAGAATCCAAATGAAGTGAATGAAGAAGGAGTTGAAAAAGTGAATAAGAATGTAAATACTGAAAAATGAAAAATTGTGGGGGATAAAAAAGAGAGTGAGATCAAGAAGAATAAAGGTCGAAGTTCCAATATTGAAGGATGTGTTAGCTCTTCATCCCTCCAAGAAAGACAAGGAGAGACAATATGCACATTTCCTAGATATATTCAAGCACCTCCAAATTAACATTCCCTTTATGGAGAACATGGAGCAAATTCCTACTTATGCTAAATTCATGAAGGAATTGTTGAAAAAAGGAGGGAGTTCAAGGAGGGAAACGATGGAGTTGGAAGCCGGATGTAGTTCAGTAATTCAAAAGTCATTGCCAACAAGACAAAGGATCCGAGTAGCTTCACAATCCCAATAAACATTGGTGCATTATTGGTGGGAAAGGCTCTATTGGATCTTAGAGCAAGCATAAATTTGATGCCTTTGTCAATGCTCAAACGCTTAGGAGACTTGGAGGTCAAGCCAATAAGGATGACTTTAGAACTTGTGGATAGGCCCTTTAAGTTCGACCGTCACTAGGGGAAGATGTGCATTGACTACCATAAGCTCAATCAAGCTACAAGGAAGGATCACTTCCCCTGTCCTTCATAGATCAAATCTTGAGAGGCTTTCCAGTCAAGCATTTTATTGCTTTCTTAATGGTTTTATTGGATACAACCAAATCACTGTGGATCCGGAAGACCAAGAAAAGACCACCTTCACTTGCCCGTTTAGAGATTTTTCTTAAAGGAAGATGCCCTTTAGGTTGTGCAACGTTCCAACTACTTATTAAAGTTGCATGATGGCTATCTTTTTTGATCTAGTGGAGAGGTGCATTAAGGTATTCATCGACAGTTTTTGGGTCTTTGGCTCCTCGTATGATCATTTCCTAGCTAATTTGGATCGTGTTGAGTAGGTGTGTGGAGACCAATCTTGTGCTCAATTGGGAAAAGTGCCACTTCATGGTGACCAAAGGTGTGGTACTAGGCCACAAAATCTCCTCCAAAGGCATAGAGGTGGACAAAGAAAAAGTGGAGGTCATTGAGAAGCTCCCACCACCAACCAATGTGAAAGGAATTATAAGCTTATTGGGACATGCCAAATTCTATAGTTGGTTTATCAAAGACTTTTCAAAGATTCTAAGCCACTTAGCAATTTGCTTAATAAAGATATTGCTTTCAACTTTGATGCAGAGTGCTTGCAATCCTTTGAGTGTCTTAAGCAAAAAATTGATTTATGCTCCTATCATAGTTGCTCCTAATTAGTCGCTTGAGTATGAATTGACACGTGAAGTGAGTGACTATGCATTTAATTTTTCATTTAATCCTTTCCTTTATAAGGTAGTATTAGTATATGTAGTTAGATAAGTAGTAGGATGTAACAATGCTCAAATTGATATATAAAAAGGTCTTGCTAACTAGTACCCTTAGGGCACTAGTTACTAGAAGATATACGCCTAGCACAAGCACACAATGACTGAGTCACCACCTAGAAATTTCACACAAGCCACTTAAGGGCACCCCTTAAGATTTATGCAACAATGAACCCAAGAATCCTCTTAGGATTTTTCAAACACTTTATGTGCACCACACAAGGAAAACCCTTTGGGCAAGCCTATTGCCTCCAAAGTTCCTTAAATTCACTAAGGAGAACAACATTTATGGGTTAGAGGTGCCAAGCACTTGACCCACTTGCACACTCACAAAAAATAGAGAATTCAATTCAAATTACAATGTCACTAAATTACAAATTGAATCAAAATCAGAAAAATGGAAGGAGTTCACCTAGAATATCACCAATTGACTCATATGAAGCATTATTTCTTAATCAACCATGGAGAATTTCAGAGCTAGATCAATTGAATGTGAAACCCCAATGATTACCTTGAAGATTGAAGGAAGAATGAATGAAATCTTGATGCAAATCACAATCAATCTCCAAATTGTTGAACCCACATGAAAACTTTGAATATGAAACCCTAGAAGAGCCTTTTGAGAGGTTTTAGATCACTCAGTTTCGTGCAAAATGAAATATGATTCGTTCTCTTAAGTTCCAAACACAAAACCTCTTTAAATAGGGTTTTTAGCATCTGTACATCGATGTACATAGCTAATTTTCTCCCCCTGGGTGGAAAACTACATAAAAACAAGTTTTGACTTGTGTACATCGATGCACACTCCCTCTGCCTCGATGCGCATAGTTTTTCAAAGCAGAGAAATTTGAACTATGTACATGCCTGTTATGCACTTGTACATCAATGTGGGCAACAAAAAAACCTTCCAAAACATCAAAAACACTTTGAACATCAAATCAAACATTTCTAAGATAAAACAACTGATCATAATAATTTCATAACATTTTTAGAACACTTTGTAAAACCTTTGTTCAAAGAAAAGAAAAGTCTCTTGTCTACAAGCAATGCATAGGAGTTTTTCTCAAAACTTTTTATGTTATGCATGCATGAATGATGTAGTTTTATTTGGGGCCATTGAATATGAATCTAGTTAGCCTATCTACTTAATGATCAGTCAAGCATATGTCAATCATATAAACCAACTCATGATAATACTCTTTACCAAAAACTAAACAATTAACTTAGATTCAACTAGCAAACAATACACAAAAGTAATCTTCATTTATTGGCTTTGTCTTCTCTTCAAGTGAAGCTTTGCCTTGTTCCCTCTTTGGTTGCTAAGTTCCTTTGTCCTCATGAAAACACATACCTTCAACCTTTTGGGTCAACCATCTCCCATTTTTTCATGATGACAAACTCTTCACTGTAGGAAAAATAGGCTTAGCTCTTTGTCATGCAAACTTCTTGAGATTTGTTTGATCTTTCAACTTATGAAGTTAGAAACTCAGGAAATACTTGCAAATAGGGTTAGTAGCAAGGAAAACAAGGAAACTCAATTCTCCCCGTTACTATAAGCACTCTCCCTTCAAAGACTCTTATAGGAAAATTTCAAGAAAAACAAATCACAAGTAAACCAAGAGAAGCACAAGTCACCAAATAAACCAATGAAAAGCACAAAGTCATGTAAAATCACAAAAATCACAATTAGTTCGTTTGTAATTAACCCCTGAGTTTCATTCAAGTCCAATCTCATCAATTGATGGTAATAATCCACAATCATAGACTAAGTCTATTCCTATATTGTTAGCCCCTTTTTGTTTAATTAAAACCCCATAATTCCTTAGGCCAATTTTAGAGAAAACAAGAAAGAAGTGGATTTTCACCAAACTCACAATCTACAAGTTCTATTCCTAGAATAATGCAAGATTATGGAGAAGTACAACAGTTCCAATACAATATCCAATTTTCCAATTGCCTAATTGCATCTAGATCAAAATCCCTATTGATTAATTCAAGTGTAGCACTCACGTCGGAGGCAATCCAACCAAAATTGATTATAATCAACCAAGAAGAAGCATTAAGAGAAGAAGTAATCACTCAATTGACAAGAAAGAACATTGAATTACAACTCAAGTTCAATTACTAAGGTTGGGATCAAAATCCCCAATTCCCTAACAAAAAGATCTATCCTAACATAGTAGAGAATAGAGAAGAAAGAAAAACCAAAGAATAGGAGGAATCCATGAGATCTTCAAAGTCTTGCTTCCACAAATCCTTTTCAGAGCTCAAGAACACTCCAAGAATAGAGAAAAGTGAGAAGAAGGAGGGGAATCATGCTAAAAACTGAGAAATGATCCAAAGATGTCTAAAAATAACTAACTAACAGCTATACATAGCAGGGGCAACATGTGCTCATGCAAGATTTAGGCGTGCTCACGCTGCCCTAATTGATGCCTTCTTCCTTCTGCTTCAAGGAAGCGCGTGCCCACGCTAGATTTTGGTGTGCTCACACGCTATCTAGGTGCTTCCATTCTCCAGGGCGCGTGCTCACGCTGGATTTGGGCGTGCTCACGCTCTAATTCCCGACAGCAATTTCCATCCAAGCGTTGGCAACTTCCTCTTGAGCGTGAGCACCCTCAAAATAGTTGTAATTCCTTCATGAATGGGCGTGAGCACCCTTGGATTGGGTGGTTTCTTGCTTAGCTCACTTCTGTTTAAGCTTTATTGCTCTTCCCTTGCTTGGTTCTTCAATCATCTCCAACTCTTGATCCTTGATGGTAACCAAATGAACAAAACAAGGATCAAAAAGTGGGATTTTATTAAGAAAACAACAAAAACTAAAAAGTCTATCCTAAAGCAAAATATTCCAACAAATGAGCAATTTCTCATAGTTTTCATGCTTCAAAACACTAAACTACACTAAAAACAAGGTGAAAATAACCCCTAAAACATAGATAAGTTGTAACATCCCAAATTTCAAAGTTTCTAGAGTAAATTATTTAAACTTACAAGTTATGTCCTTAAGGGGCTATTTTAGAAAAGATAAGGAATTTAGGGAACTAAAATGAATTATAAAGCATATAGGATTAGGGGAAGAAGACTAGGCTAGGAAATAAATACAACTAGAGATTAAAAAGGTAGAAAGGTGGGCTTAGGATATTAAAATATAAAATTAGAAAGTTATAATTATATCCTTGTGGTTTTATTTATTTAAAGTATGTTAATTTAGACTTTTATTAAATTTTATAAAGACAAGGACTTAGGTGCAATTTTTAATAAATTAAAACTAAGGACTACGCTCTTACCATGCACCCTCCCTCACCTAACCACACACCCTCACCTATATACCTCACTCCCTCACGCACACAACACAAAAACACAAAACAAAATTGATTAAAATGAGAAAGAGAGGGAGTTGGCGAGAGGGAGAAGAAGTGGTGGTGATCACCACTTCCGGTGGTTGCATGGTGGCCTTCCGGCCGCCGGTTGCTGCCGGAGCAGTTGAAGAAAATGATCCATGTGTCGAGAACTCCAATTCTACCGGTTTAGAATCTTCCACGGTGGAATGTAGAGATTGAGTTTAGAGCTCCAATTCTAAGGTAACCCACAAAACCCCCAAGTTAGTGAAATTATGGATTAGATGATGGTATGAGGTTAGGTGTTGGAATTGGTTGTTTTAGATTGTAGAAATTTGGTTGCATGTGTTTCGTTTGAATTAGCTTGAATTATATCTTGAGTTTTGAAAAGTGAAGTGAATATTGAATGCTTATGATATTGTATGCTTTGAGAATGATCTTGATGATGATGTGAATTTGATGAAATTGGACTTTGGTCATCCTTGTGAATTGATCTTTGAGTGATTTATATTGAATTAGATGAAGTTAATATGATTTTGAGGAATTGAGATGGAAGGGAGGATTGAAACTTGTGAAAAGTTGATCAATACCATTTCCCCTGTTTTGGCACGATTTGAACTGGATTTTCGAATTGGAATTTGACTTTGTGGTATTAATAAGAGGTTTAGATAATCCTCTTACCTTTCAAATGCTTTTGGTTTCATTCCATTTGGAGGTCTACAACTCTATTTATGACATAATAACTGAGACAGGATCTATGTGAAACTATTTATTTATTTGATTGCACATACCTGTCAACGATTACTGTTTTTGACAATTACATTTTTAGAACTGGGTTTTGTGGTCGTCATAAGAGTTGTAGAGAATCCTCTTAGCTTTCAAATGATTTTGGTTTCACGCTATTTGGAGGTCTACAACTCAAGTTATGACCAAAATACGAACAGGGGTGCGCACACATTCCTGGGCTGTGCGCACAAGATTGGACAGCAGCTCCAGGGGGAATTAAGGTGCGCACCTGTTGGAAAGCTGTGCGCACAACTGGAGGCAGCAAGCAAAAACACAATTAAGGTGCGCACAGCTGAGCAAAGTGTGCGCACAGTTGGGGAGAAATTCAAACCCACACCCTTCTAGCCTTCATTCTTCAACTCCTTTCATCTCTAGCTTCATTCTCTAAGTCTAATCTTCAAAGATCAACACTCCTCCATGCTTATTCCTACATGAACATAATCAAACAAATTGCAATGTAAACATCATAAATCCATTTCTAGGATAGGAATGAATGAAATTAGGTTCATGTGACTTATAAACATGCTATAGGATCATTGAAATGTTGTGGTATGTGTTATAACCTAAATGGTGAGTAATTTGATTGATGTTTTATATGATTGAGATGAGATGAATGATGAATGTTGGAACATGTTGAATGCAATTAATGTGAGATGTATGTTTGATGCATGATAACATGTAATGTGGAAACCAATGATAAGAGAAATGCTTCCCCCATCAACCTTTGTTGAGTAAGTGGGTTGAGTTCCGCCGGAAGTAGACCGGGTAAGTGGACAAGCATGGAAAAGAGATTAATTGGGGGTTATTATCTAGATGGATAATAACTCTTGCAGACCTGTAATGGGTGTTGACTCTGAATAAGAGAAATGATTTGGGGGCTATTACCGGAAGGGGTAATAGTTCTTGCAGACCTGTAATGGGTGTTGACTCTGAATAAGAGAAATGATTTGGGGGCTATTACCGGAAGGGGTAATAGTTCTTGCAGACCTATAATGGGTGATGACTCTGAGAAAGAGAAATAATTGAGGGCTATTATCGGAAGGGATAATAGTCCTTGCAGACCTCTATTCGAGGTGAGGCATGGACTCTGGTTAAGGACGCTTACCAGGGTTTGCAGAGAGCTCTAGAGTGCTATTGCCACGCACATGGTGGATTCCCGTGTGCACCGAGTTTCCCGTTAAAAAGAAGTGAAATGAAAAGAAATAGAAAGGGATCATGGCACGCATACATAATTGATATTGTCATTGCATGCATTGTATATGAATGGGTTGTTGTATGTGTATGTGCTATGTGTATGATGTGTGATTGCTAGGGCGTCTATTTGGGGAGTTTTCCAGTTAGACTGGCTGCAATACTAACTTAAAATGTTTTTAGTTAGACCGGGGGTTACTCGGTTATATGTTTTACATATAACTGACGGTCTTAGTATTGCAGGTAGCCAGAGATTTTGGAGCTAAAGCAATGGATGAGGAAAAGATATAGGAATTCCTTAGAAGTAGCCATACATGGTGAAACTAAGATTTTTATTCAGATGTTATATTGTTCAGCTGTATAGGAAATTATAATCTAATAAAAGAACGTTTCCGCTTGTATTTTAAATGAAACCAAGTAGCAAATTTTGGTAGTTTCAAGAAAAATTTTAAGTATCATATTTTTTTTAAAAAGGTAATATTTTCCGTAACTACTCTTTACAAAAACTAGGGTGTTACATAAGTCAACACTTATCACAACCCCAAACTTATCTTTTGCATGTCCCCAAGCAAATACAAAATCAAACTAAGGGGCAAAACAATTTGCATAGCATCCATCCTAAGCTTCATTCAAGACTCCTCAAGCACCTATACACCTTAAAATCATGCATGCATCTCCATAAAAGGTAACACACTCCCTCAGGTCATCAAAGCACAAGTTGAAAATATATGAAACAAAGCAATCAACTAGGAAATTGGCACAAGTCATGTAGAAAAGCAATGCATCAACAATCCTCACAAGGATAAAGTGTATGTCACTCATCACTCAAGTGTTTAGGCTTTGTTTAATGTCACTTAGCTTGACGCATATATCACCTTATTGAGGTTTAAAGCCATGGCCAAAGGAACCGTCAAAGTTATTGACAAAAGTTTGGTTTCCTTGGCCATGTGTCATTTCCATGGGTTATCTACAAGAATATCCAATGGCTTTCTCAGAATTTTTCACCAAATTTGTGGGCTTCCAATCATGTTGGGGCCCTTCCACACAAGCAATATGCCTGCCAACACATTTGCTCTCCACAAGGGAAGAGTAATGTTCCTTGTTCACTTTCTCAATTTCCTTCCCACAACCCATCATTCTTTCTCTTAACTCTTCCAACAATCTTTCCTCTAGCTTTCCACCTATTGAATTGTAGAAAATCACTGGTAAGGTGCAACTTGCATCCATAAAGACACAATCAAAGTTAGAGAATGATTGTTGAGGTGTGTTCAACGAGTTTTCACAAGCAGCATTTTCAACCTTGGAGGCCTTCTTATGTGGAAGTTTCTCTTTCGGAGAGGTTTTAGATCTCTCACTGGCTATGCACTTGATCTTCTCATAACTCACTTCATTCTTTTTCTTTGGTTTTAGATCTCTGATTGGCTATGCACTTACCAAATCATTTCCTAGAAAGTGGCATGTATCGGAGGTACTCTTTCTATCAATGCGGCACCCCGCAAATTCGCAGTCACAAAAACTAATCATTTCACATACATTCCCTTTAGCACACCACAACCCTAGGTTAAGAGATCCTTTCAAGTATTTTATAATTCTTTTCACAACTTTTAAATGTATTTCTTTTGGACAAGATTGAAATCTAGCACATAGACAAATGGAGAACATATTGTCCGGCCTAGACACCGTCAAGTACAAAAGTGAACCAATCATAGCCCTATACTTTGTTACCTCAACCTTTTTACCTCTTTCATCGTTATATAGGTAGCAATTTGTGGCCATTGGTGTTGATACCCCCTTGGAGCTTTCAATTTCAAGTCTCGTTATCAAGTCTTTACAATAGTTGCTTTGGTTGATGAAGATACCATCCTTGGTTTGCTTTATTTGTAGCCCAAGGAAGTATGATAGTTCTCCCATCATTGACATTTCAAATTTACTCTTCATCAAGTTAGAGAAATGCTCACACAAAGAAATGTTAGTAGCACAAAAGATAATGTCATCAACATAAATTTGTACAAGTAGAATATGTTCATCCTTCTTTAACACAGAGAGTTTTATCAACTTGTTCTCTTTTATAGCCATTTTCAATAAGAAATTCACTTAACCTTTCATACAAACTTCTATGTGCTAGCTTTAATCCATAAAGAGCTTTCTTTAGTTTAAACACATGATTAGGATATTCAAAACTTTCAAAACCTAGTGGTTGCTCTACATAAACTTCCTCTTTTATGTAACCATTCAAAATAGCACTTTTTACATCTATGAGGAAAATTTTGAAATTCATAATGCTCTACATAAACCAATTGAGATTCCTCTACTCACAAGGTTGATTTATTAAAAAATTTATAAACTTTGCAATTTGAGGAGTAACCAAGAAAAATGCTTTATTCAGATTTAGTATCAAATTTATCAAGAAATTCTTTCCCATTTTTCAATTCAAAACACTTACACCCAAAGATATGCAAATGACTAATATTAGGTTTTCTTCCCTTAAAGAGTTCATAAGGGCTTATCTTTAAGATGGGTCTTATCAAGACTCTATTTAACACAGAGCAAGTGATGTTAACCTCATCTGCCCTAAAGTACTTAGAAAGCTTAGATTCGTTCAGTAATGTCCTTGCCAAGTCTTCCAAGGATCTATTTTTCCTTTCAACTACACCATTTTTTTGAGGTGTTCTAGGAGTTGAAAAATTGTGTGAAATGCCTTTTTCTTCACAAAACATTTTAAAGACATGGTTAGTAAACTCTCCACCATGGTCACTTCTTATAGAAACAATCTTACCATTTTTCTCGTTTTCTATTCTTTTAGAAAACCTTTTAAAATCTTGAAAGGCATTACTTTTCTTACTAAGAAAAAGGGTCCATGTGAACCTAGAGTAGTCATCTACTATCACCAATTCATAGTAGTTACCACCTAGACTCATTATCCTAGAAGAACCAAATAGATCCATGTGAAGAAACTCAAGAGCCATTGAAGTAGAAACACACTTTTTAGGTTTAAAAGAGGCTCTTGTTTGCTTACATGTTTGATAAGCCTCGCATAACGATTGCTGGACAACCTTCAAATTTGGCAAACCCAATACAAGATCTTTAGAATTCAACTTAGAGAAATGATCAAAATGAATGTGAGCTAGTCTCTTATGCCACAACAACACATTATCCTCTTTCATAATTAAGAACATAGAATGGGAGTCAATTCTTTGGCTATCCAAATCAATGATGTACACATTGTTAGTTCTACTTCCTATCAAACATGCATCGGGATTATTCTCATGTTTAATCATGCAAAATTTCTTGTTAAAAGAGACATCTAGTTTTGAATCTCATAATTGGCTAATGCTAAGGAGATTGTGCTTAAGATTTTTAACCAAGAAAACATTATTGATAAGTAAGGTATCTTCCTTACCAACCATACCAATACCTATGATTTTTCCTTTGTAGTCATCTCCAAAGGTCACGTTTCCTTCATCAATAGGTGTGATATGTTGGAATTTCTTAGGATCTCTGGTCATATGCCTAGAGCATCGACTATCAAGGTACCGATATTTTGGTTTACTCTTTCTTGATGTCTCCTACAAAACCAACAAAAACATAATTAAGGTACCCTTTGTCATGGGTCCTCAATGGTTAGTTTTGATTCCCTTAGGAACCCATACCAGCTATCCTTTTGGCACATAAAACAATTTTGCGAAAAGCAATATGTACTAATATGGCCATCTAGTCCACAATAATGGCATGTAAACTTTCTAGATTTAGCACTAGCATGGTTATCAAAAAGATTCTTTTTAGGCAAATCATGCACATACTTTTTCCTTTCATACATATGATCCTTACTACATATACCATCTTTATATCCAATTCCAGATTTTTCGAATGCGCAACTTAAGCACATATGAAGATTATGAGATGCATTTGAAAACTTGTCAAAAACACATTGTAGTTTATTTATCTTATCATCGTTATGCACAAATAGATCACAAGACTTATCAACTAAAGAAATTTTTGAAATTTTCATTCTCCATTTTCAAATCACATATTTCTTTTTCTAAAGATGCACCTTTATTAACCAAAGTCAATATTGTTTTCTTTTCCATATCCAAACTTTCAACCAACTTAATAGATTCCTCATATAATTCACTAAAGGCAATTTTCAATTCGTCATAAGAATTCTCATCAGCTTCACTACAAGAGTCACTTACCTCACTATGGGAGTCATCTTGCTCACTTGTTGCCATGAGACAAAGATTTGCCTCTTCATCACTTGAGGAGCTTGATGAAGACGTTGTGTGATTATCCTCCCATGCAATATACGCTCTCTCTTCTTATTGTTCTTCTTACTTTTACTTTCAGCTTTGTCTTCCAATGTTGGAAAATCCGATTTGATGTGACCGAGCTTACCACATTCATAGCATACAATGGAGCTTAAAGGTGAAGATTCACTCTTCTTTGGAAATTTCTTCTTCACTTTCATCTTTTGAGCCTTCTTCATCACTATTATCTTTCAATGAAGACTTCAAAGCTAGTCCTCTCTTCTTTTTATCCATATCTTCATTTGATTGAAGGCGGTGAAGTTCTAATTCATATTCTTTAAGCTGGACAAATAGTGTAGCAAGATCCAATTTCTCTAGATCTCTTGATTCGGCAATTGTGGTCACTTTTGGTTGCCACTCGTTAAGCACCAGAGCACTTTATTCACAAGGTTCTCATTTGAAAAAGTTTTGCTAAGACACAACAAATGATTTACAATGTGAGTAAAACATAATTGCAAAATTTTAATTGATTTATTAGCATTCATAGTAAAACGTTCATACTCATGCATCAAAGTATTCACTCTTGATCTTTTAACCTCATTTTTACCTTCATGTACCACTTTAAGTGTATCCCACATTTCTTCAACGGATTTACAATTTGAGGCCCTAAAGAACTCATTATAAGATAAAGTGGAGGTGATAAAGTTCTTGGCTCTAAAATTCGGTTGAGCTCTCTTTTTTTTATCCTCATTCCACTCACTCCTAGGTTTCTCAATTTATTTTTCAACCATCTATTTTCATAGGCACGTAGGGTCCGTTTTCTATAGCATCCCAAATATCTATCCCAAAGGATTCTATGAAGATTCTCATTCTTTTATTCCAATAACCATAATTCTCACCATTAAAGCTTGGGGGTCTATTTATGGAGGATCCCTCACCAATGCTCATCTTACCATTATCCATTTTGAATTGGATCTTTTCGGAGTATTTTACCTAACCCGCTCAGAAGCCAATTGTAGGGTAGGATAGTGAATAGTCTACCTAAGAGGGGGTGAATTAGGTAGAGTTTTGATTTGAGATTTTATGCGCGGAAGCTTTTCAAAATTGTAAATCCATTTAATCAATGTGAAATATGGATGTAATTAAAGATAACCAATGACAATGCAAGTTAGACGTTGATCTCAATCAAGTGTAGTGTGCGTGTGTTTACCTTGCCTTGCCATTGTTAAGTTCAATTCACAAGATAACAATAGGCAAATATAAGTGTGATTCGCATGTGTTAAGAAATTAAACTAGAAAGCAATAAAAGAGATAAATAACAAGCGATTTATATTGGTTCGACGTTCTAACACGCCTATATCCAGTCTCAAGCCTAGCCAATCACGAGTTTGGATTTTTCACTATTCACACAATGTCAATTACAATAGTTTTTAGATACAACATTTACCCAAACCCTAGGAAGCCTCTACCCAAACAACTATTTCACCAAGAGAACACCTTCTCAATGGATTTGACAAATCACTCAAAGTCCTTTAGGATTTTCCAAGCCTCCTAAGATTCCCTTAGGACTTATGCCACCACCAAAGACTTAGTTCTTTGGATTTTCAACCAAGAGACTCCCTCTCTATGATTTTCACATAAAGATCACGATTTAGTGATTTTCACAATCCACTAGAAGATATACTCCTAGCACAAGCACACAATGCCTAAGCCACCACCTAGGACTTTAACACAAGCCACTTAAGGGCACCCTTAAGATTTACGCAACAATACACATAAGAATCCTCTTAGGATTTCAATCAAATACCTTATGTGAACCACACAAGGCAAATCCTTTGGGTAAGCTTATTGCCCCCCCCCCCCCCCCCCGATTTCTTAGATTCACTAAGGAGAGCAAGACTTATGGGTTAGAGGTGATAAGCACTTGACCCACTTGCAGACTCACCAAACAATAAGAATTCAATTCGAATTACAATGTCATCAAATTACAAATTGAATCAAAAACTGAGAAATCGAAGGAGTTCACCTAGAATATCACCAAGTGGCTCATATGAAGCATTCTTTCTTAATCAACCATGAAGAATTTCAGATCTTGATCCATTGAATGTGAAACTCCAATGATTATCTTGATGATTGAAGCAAGAATGAATGAAATCTTGATGCAAATCACAATCAATCTCCAAATTGTTGAACCCACATGAAAACTTTGAATATGAAACCCTAGAAGAGCCTTTAGAGAGGTTTTAGATCACTCATTTCGTGCAAAATGAAATATGATTCATCCTCTTAAGTTCAAAAACACAAAACCTCTGTAAATAGGGTTTTTAGCAGTTGTACATCAATGTACAGAGACCCCGCATCAATGTAAATAGCCAATTTTCTCCCCCTGGGTCCAAAACTGCATAAACAACAAATTTTCTCCCTCGTCATCGATGCACATAGCCTAATTTTCTCCTCTGCAAACAGGTTTTCAAAACAAACGAATTTGAACTTTGTACATGCATGTTATGCACTTGTACATCAATCTGGGTCACAAAAAACCCTTCAGAAAAATCAAAAACACTTTGAAATTCAAATCAAACATGTTCTAAGATAAAAAAATGATCATAATCATTTCAAAACAATTTTAGAACACTTTGAAAAACCTTTATTCAAAGAAAAGAAATGGCTCTTGTTTAGATGCATTGCATAGGAGTTTTTCTCAAAACCTTTGATGTTATACCTGCATGAATTATGTAGTTTTATTTTGGACCATTCAATTTGAATCTAGTTAGCCTATCTACTTCATGATCAATCAAGCATATGGCAATCATATAAACCAACTCATGATAATACTTCTTACCAAAAACTAAACAATCAACCTAGATTCAACTAGCAAACAATACACAAAAGTAATCTTATTTGTTAGCTTTTTCTTCTCTTCAAGTGAAGCTTTTCCTTGTCCCTCTTTGGTTGCTAAATTCCTTTGTCTTCATCAAAACACATGTCTTCAACCATTTGGGTCAACACTTTTTAGCAATAGCTTTAGGGCATTTAGCGATGGTTTTGGCCTCTCTATTTTTGGCCATTCTTGTAGTGAACTCACACGGCTACATAGTATTCAGGCTGAATTTAAAAAATTTGGAATATAATGAGAATTTTTGCTCGCATCCTATTTTAATAGGACAAAAAAAATTTTATGTTTAATTTTATAACTTTTTGTGCTACAAATTCTTTATTGGAGTTTTATAATTAACCAATTCTAACATATGACAAAGTTTGTGGAGCAAATAAAAAGGTTAAAAAAGAGATATCAAAGAAATATCAAAGAGATTGAAATAATAATAATAGTTAATAAAATACGTTTAATAATTTAAATAAATTTACACAAATATTGTAAAAATTTAGGGCCTTCTAAATTTGAGATTTTAGATAATGACCTTTTTTGCCCAAACAAAAATCTGGTCATGATAATAATAATACAAAGTGATATGTGTGACTTAAATTGTAACTAGAAGCAGGCCACAACACAGTGTAGAGGCAAACAATTGCTTGGGAGAACAAGCCATGGCCGTTCTACACGATCTGAAAACACGATTAGATTATTCACAGATAAACTAGGATGAAACAACACAAAGGAACTATGACTCACATGAGCGCAACCGAGACGTGCACGAGCACAACTGAGACCCGTGAAGAAAAATTGCGAAACTCAAAAAAATGATTGTCAATCTGAAGGGTCAGTTTAACACATGCTAGCCATGACCGACCCTAACACAAATAGAGAGGGTTCTAGGCCGACAACTACCACAGAAATTCCTCAATTAGATTCGTCTATTCAAAACTCCCATCTCGGATGAGCTTATGGCCATGGATGTACCTAAGAATTTGAAACCGCACATGGACCTTTATGATGGAGAAGGTGACATGCTGGAGCATCTAAAATATTAGAAATCTCCGATGTCGACCTACTGCTCTAAAGAGGCATCTGTGTGCCGGCTATTCCCGAGAACTTTGAAGAAAAACGCAAACAGATGGGTCAAATGCATCCCCCCACGTTCCATCAACAACTTTTTCCAACTAAGAGATTTTCATTGCATATCTTTCCTTTATAGTCATGAGAAAATGTCACAGGAAGACTTGAGAAATATTAAGCAGGGGGTGAACGAGATAATGAAGGATTACCTAAACTGGTATAACCAGGAGTCCATCATGGTTGATGATCTGAATCAAGAAGTAATGAATAATCAGATCATCGCTAGTGTACAATTTTGTGCATTTTACTAGTACCTCAAAAAGAAGAGAATCATTGGTCGCTCATTTCAGGAGGAAGGCTGATGAGTTGATATCCATGGAATAGGTATGTGCTGCCAAGATAGATGATCTAAACGTGGCAACTCAGCCCAACAAAGGAAAGACAAAAGCAAAGGCAGAAGGTTGTCAACCTTGCCCACCTAACTGAGATTACAAAAACAATATTACAATGCTACAGAGCTTTCGATATAAGGACATATTTACCAATTACACCAAACTTAACTATAGTTGGGATCAATTTTTTTTGAAGTCCAGAAAACCAAAAGAATCTATCTTTTGTCGAACCTACTTCTTGGTTATCCCAAGATTGATTGTTCCAAAGGATGATGCATCGTTCTTTTGTACATATAACAGGGGAGTGCATAAACTTGAAGGACCACATATATGAACTGATCCTGGATGAATACTTGAAGGAATGCGTTCTATGTCTAGATGGCGATGGCGGTAGGCACTGATGTCGGTTTCCCACAAAATGCACAAGAAGAGGTGGAGAAGCAAGCTCGACTCATAAGAAACACCTGCAGGAAATCTTGAGTAAGAACTCAGTAGCTGCCGAGTCAAGTAAACCTAGATATCAAACCATTTCATTTTTCGCTGTCAAATTTGTGGGTGTTGTCTTATTCAAGATGATCTAATGCTGATATCATTGAGACGGCAAAATTCACAATCAAGCAAGTCATCGTGGATCATGGGAGTGCGATTGATATCTTGTATTGGATGACACTTGGGAACTTGGGGTTCCTTACCTCCTCCTTGGGAAATTACGCAAGAAATTTGGTGGGTTTTCCTAGAGAACAGGTTAATGTGAGGGGGAACATCGAGCTTAGTACCACTTTTAGTGAGGGAGATTCGGCTAAGCAAATCAAGGCCTCCACCTCTTTGAACAATGTGATAATCGTAAGGTCGTCATTGAACACTTTGGTATCATAGTGTCCACCTCTCACATGACAATGAACTACCAGATGTCGTGTAAGCGAGTGAGGACTCTTATGGTTGGTCACAAGATGGCTCAGAGATGTTATAACGACATTATAAAGCGCTAAGACCAAACAGATTCCAGGCTACCTTTTTTTAAAAAAATGGAACATTGTGGGGGATTATATCTTTTGCCTTGTCAGTCATGATTTCAATACTAGGATTTCCATATTCTGCTACAGAGGATCTTATTGTTTTAATTCCAAAGGTTGACTTTCATAAATATTTCAAAGAGTTTTGACCAATTAGTTTGTGCTATATAGTATTCAAATTGATTATAAAGGTATTTGTGAATAGATTGCTACCTTTTTTTTATCTGATATCATAGGTCCCTTACAATGCAATTTTTTTCTCAGGAAGGAACTCATATGATAACTCCATTATTCTTCGGGAAATGATCCATGACATAGAGAAATCCAAAAGAAGGCTTGGGAATATTGGTTTTAAATAGGATCTTGAGAAGGAATATGATAGGCTAGATTGTAGATTCTTTAATTCTACCTTATCCGGTTGTGGCTTTCCCCCTATGCTAGTGAATTTGGTAATGAATTGCACATCTTCGGCTTCACTTAGTTTGATCTAGAATGGGAATAAGCTTCCTAGTTTCCAGCCAAAGCAAGGTCTGAGGCAAGGGGACCCCATGTCTCCTTATTTGTTTGTCTTGTGCATGGATAATTTTTTGGTATCTATTTAGGAGAAAGTTGAGGCTAGACACTAGCAACCTGTGTGTCTTTTAGACAGGGCCCTCCAATATGCCATCTTCTATTTGTGGATGATGTCCTTCTTTTTGCTAAATCTAAGACAAAACAGGTCGGACTTATCTTTGGTGTTGTTGAGAAATTTTATAGGGGCTTAGGTATTCATATAAATTTTGATAAATCTAAAGCTTTATGTTCCAAAATGGTGCCTCATGTGAAGAGAGATAAATTCACTAGCATGATTTCCACTCAGTTCACCTTGATCATTCGAAAATACTCGGGCGTTCCTATCTTCCATAGGAGGCCAGGAATAGAGGATTTTAATTTTATAATTGATAAAATTCGGTTGAGGCTATTAGGGTGGAAGAGCAGGCTCGTTTATATGTCTGACACGCTCACCTTAGAAACTTCTGCTGTATCATATATGCCTTTATATGTGATGCATAATCTATGGCTGCCTACGTCCATTTGCAATCAACTAGATGGAATTGTCAGGGATTTTATTTGGGAAAATCATTATAACTGAGGAGTTCACTGGGTTGGTTGGAAAAAGATTTGCACTAGTAAAGCTTGTGGTGGACTAGGGGTCCGAAAGGCACGACTTTCTAATGTTTCACTCCATGGAAAGCTTGTTTGGGATTTACTACATCTTCCAAATAAGCTTGGGGTTACTATTTTCTCTAATAAATACTTGTTGCATACTAATATTCTCTAAAGACCCTTTATTCATGGCTCTGTGACTTGCAATGCAATTCAGAAGGCAGCAGATGCATTGAAACCTAGTTTCTATCTTAGATTGGATCATGGCAAAAGCTCTTTGCAACCAAGTCCCATTTGTGCAGGTTGTTGACACAACTATTATGTCGGATGATGCTTGGTATGGAAAAAAAATGGAATTAGAACATCTTCTCAACACCTTCCATCTGTCAAGTTGTGGTGGTTTAATTTGTAATCAACTTTCTCTATTTTTAAATTCAAATACTTCTCATTCTATGGTGTGGAGTCAGAGCTTGCACGGAAAGTATAGTGCCAAGGAATGTTACAAGTGGCCAGTCTGTGAAGACGGTTCCAATGCTGCCTTAGCTGTCAAAAGAGAAGATAAAATTCTTTATTTTGTTGATTTTTCATAATTCTCTCCCTTGTAATGTTGTTCGAAGTAACCATAATCTTATAGGTGTTAGCACTTGCAGCCGTTGTTCACTTGCGGAGGAAGATATTTAAGAGACTGTCAAGCCACACGTATGATATGGGAAGCTGCGATTTTTGCTCGTTATGCTGATTTTTCAGCATAGGTGATGCTTCAGTTGGATTCATGATTATGGTATTTAAGATAATCCGCTTTTTTTAACAACTATGGTTAATTTGGCACGCAAAAAAAAATTGGTTTGAGGGAACTCAGTCGAATCTGTCATTGACTCTCATAAATACTTGAATTGTGTGATGACCTGTATTAGATGAAATTGTGTTCTTCAATAAAGTAGCAGCTCATCTCATGGACGCCTCTGTTGGAACATTATGTTGCAATCAATGTCGATGGTAATTTCCAAGGAAATCCAAGTGGAGCAGGGTTTGGAGGCCTTATTCACATCTCTTTTGGCAAGTGGATCTCAGGTTTCTATGGCAATGTTGGTGGTGGTGACAAATGACAAGTGTATTGTTGTCGTTGCAAGTAATAAAATCTTATGAGCACCAGGATATCGTCCTATGGGATTATGGCCAATTATCACATTCCCAAGTTACACAACTATTTAGAAATCCACAAAGATAAATTTATTTAATAGTGAAAATAAATAACATAAATAAATATATCCTAAAAGGTACTTGGAGTTTAATTTCTTTTGCGTATGCATCCAGAAACTTCATAGACAAAGTTTTATTTGAATGATCAATAACCTCGTTAACCTAATACGTATATTCTTATAACCCTAATGATAAATTCCTTGACTCATTTACCCTTTAATGTAACTAAAGAGATCAACTCCTTGACTCTACTTAAGCCAAAACAAGCATTCAGAATAAGAACTCCAAAAGACCACATGTAGGTATAGTTTATTCCTAGATCTACAACACATGCGGTATCATATACAAGAAACGTACTCATATCTTACTGTTCCCAATATCAATATGAGTAATCTAATAAAAAATGTTGATCAGGCATCCAAAAGCATTATGAATAGCATAGATACTCAAATAAAGAAAAATACTTCTTAGATTAATTTAGAAACAGTCAAACTTCAAAATAAACAAAATAATATAAGATGCAAATACAAGTAAGAGAAGAGGGATAGAAGAAATTCCATAGAAGTGGATTAAGGTTGGTGGAAACGTCTTTCTCCTACCTCTTTCGCGCTCCATGAAAGATTCCGCTAGGGGTTCTTAAGCTTTTACATGATAATCCAACCTCATTCAATCTTCTCCTTGAGCAAAATGGCCTAGGAACTAAGATAATCATAAATCTAGAGAGAAAAATACAAGAACCATGAAAAGCCTCCTCAAATTTGACCCAAAGAAACATATTTTCACTACAGCGAAATTATGGTAGTTTAGATCTAGAAAGTTGTAGTATTTTTGCTGTAGCTAAAATGAGGCAGAATTTCCCAATTTTCCAAACTTGAACGGTTTGCTTGTTTCTTCAATTCTTTAAACTTTGGCTCCTTCGTTTACTTGAATCCACCTTGAAAATAAGCATTTGGGGATCAATTTCATTTAATTTTTATTCAAAACACATAAATAAACATGTAGATTTAATTACTCTAAATTAAGGGGATTTGAACTATTAAATTCATACTTTCAAGTACAATAAGTGCCTAAATCCATGGCCAATTTTCACTTATCAAACACCCCCTAACCTAGAATCTTGCTTGTCCTCAAGCAAGGTAACTAAACCCATAAAAACATACAAAAAAAACTATGTAAATGGTATGATAGAAATCAATCCTAAATCATTCAATCATCTAGAGCAAACTCAATCCATCCAAAATGAAAGTAAATTATACACAGAGATGGTGATTCCAAATCCAAGCAAGAACTTGATATGAAAACATTTCATGAACTAGAAGAATAAGAAAAATAAAGAATTAAGTATGATCAAGAGAATTATCTCAGAATTTCTCATAGGTGAGTGTTTCTCCTATTTCTTCCTTAAAATCATACAACTTGGATTTTCCGTTCATTTTGAATCAAACCATATGCACATATTCAGCATGGATCCGTTTAGCGTGTATTTTACCAAATAAATAATTCCTTGATCTCGATTTCGGGAAGGGAATTTTCTTCCTCTAAAAGTTTTTCAATTAGTAGTGTAGTTTTAAACAAACTTATAATAAGAGGTTAATTATATTAGAACAAAGATTTCTTATTATGTTAATTCAGAAATAGCAAAAGATAAGCAAAATAACTTAGAATGCATTTTAACTAATAAATATATGATTACATAGTGCAAAAAAAAAAGAGAATTATTAAATTATCTTCAATTATAATACATTAAAGTGTACATGAACACTAAGTCAAGAATCTCAAACAATCAAAGGGGTTAATCTATGCTTACATATATCCCATGGTGATTCGTTGTTAGCTATGTTTTTGTCGTGGACAAGTAAGGCATGATAGGAAGGGTTCTAGGGTGTTAGAATAATCAGGATAGATGACCTTGGTTTGTGTTTTCGTACAAAGTTGATTTTTTTGGTATGTAACGTCCTAATTTTACAAAGTCAAACACATGATTTTTTGTCAAAATATGAGCGGAAGCCTTTTTTTTATAAAAATATATAATAAAATTCAAAATCTTTTAATTAAAACAAAATCTATACAGCAGAACAATTTAATATCTAAACAATGGACTTAGGTTCACCATATACAAGAACTTACCAAGATTTTATATATGGTTATACCTAAGGACACTATGAAGCTTGCCTTATCTGTGATGCTTGCTCCACTTGTCTTCTGATACCTGCAATAGTGAGACCTTCAGTTATATGTAAAACATATAACCGAGTAACTCCGGGTCTATAAAAACGTTTCATAGTATTGCAGTCAGTCTAACTGGAATAAGATGTATGTTTGCATGCCATGATCCATTTTTAATTATCATTTCTTTTCTTTATTTCTTTTACCAAGAATCTAGTGCACTATAACTCCTCCATAGATGCATTAACTGTAAATGCACAAGTGAGCTCATATCCATAGACCATTGGAAAGAGTCCTTATCTAGGGTCTTCTTGCTGGGCTATCTACCCCTTTCAGAATAGCCTAGGACTATCTATCCCTTTCTTCTGTACCTCATGTTATCTACCCCTTTCGGGATAACCCTTTTACTTCAGGTTATCTACCCCTTTCGGGATAGCCCTACATTTCTTTTTCATTTCTCATGTCCACTTACCCCGGTCCACTACTGATTGGATAATCAACCCACTTACTCAACCAGCGTTCATGGGAAAATAATACCAATTTTCATTTAGTGTGTTCAAACATTTGTCATTCATATCATCACATAATAGGCACATTTGAAATTCAGCCCTAATTATGATTCGTTAGATGACTTGACATCAATTGTCACATCAATTCCCAAAATGTTCACTCAGAGTCCTCGCAACCACAACCGTCGGATCAGCCAAAAAAAAGGGGAGGAGGGAAAGAGAGAGAAAGAAAAAGGAAGGAGGCAAAAGCAAATCAAAATGGACGCAAAATAAGATAAAATAAACTTTTCTTATTCAAGCAAGTTCAAGATAACACAATAGATGACCTCGCACCCTTTTCATCACAAAGCGCCAAGATTACAAAATGCACTCTCCAGTATAGCCAAATGACAAGTCAACTCCTAATACATGGGTACACTGCCAAAAACAACATCCTAGTACAAAAGCAAAAGCTGCCCTACATCCAAGAACTATTTAAGTTGCTTCCAATTTGAGTAGGGTCGTCAATCTGTAAGATACATCCTTAGAACAATGCACCTAATTAAGCTGAGGAAAGATAATGATCACAAGTGGAAGAGCCACCCCATGCCCATAACTCCACAAGCTTCTTCCGAAGACGTGAACCAGATTGCCAATCCACAAAACGAATCCTCAGAACAGTTCCCTCATTTCAGCTGAGGAAACCTTTTGATTCCAAGCTGGGAAGGACAAGTATGATGCCCAAGTAGGAATCAAACTCTGGCCAAAGACAACCTGGCAGGAGCAGATACCACTCAAATTTATTCAAATCATAAAAAGTTGCACACAGTCTCAGGCGTCAAATCCTAGGATTTGGGAATGTTAGATACCCCAGAGGCAGCTCAACCTAGACCAATGTCATAGCTTTCGTGGTCAGAAGTACGACGTGGTAGCAAGGCCCACTTCTCACAAAAAAACTATAGACATGGCCTCAGTTGGAGGCCATAGAGATTCCAATGGCAAGCGAAATTTTCGCTTCTTTCTCATAATGAAATCCCCAAACATAACCACAAGGGGGAAGAAGCCACTATTTATAGAGGATACAATCATAAATTTCCACCTGACAAAAGAAGAAAATTAAGAAACAGTCATGTCAAGTAATAAATACGACACAAAAAAAGAAGAGCCAAGTAACCGACAAAACATTAATGCAAGAACTAACTACATCAAGCCTTCTCAGCAAAGGGCTTCAAGACTTAGGGGGCTCATGGACTAGCCGGTCTCAAACTGGCCCGAACACAACTGCATCAAGCCTTCTCAACCAAGGGCTTCAAGACATAGGGGGCTGATGGACTAGCTAGTCTCAACCCAGCCCCAACACAGCTACATCAAGCCTTCTCAGCCAAAGGCTTCAAGACTTAGGGGCCTGGTAGACTTGCCGATCTCAGCTTGGCCCAAATTAACCAGTCCAGGCCCCCTCAACCAAAGCAACTCGAACCTCACCCGAAGACCCTTGTGCGCCGATATTAAGGTTCATCCACCCGCAGGGAAATCAAGAACGTATCAAGCATCATTTATGAAGATAGCGAATCAGGAACGTATCAAATAGAATTTATGACAATAGGAAATTAGGAATGTATCAATGAGCATATACTTTAGACCCTTTCCCAGTGGAGGACAAATAAAGACACCAGGGGTCCGAGGGCCCATATTGTATAAATAGCCTAAGAACCCTCATTTGTATTCATGCTCACAATAAACACCATAGTTCTAATTAGGGTTCAGGCATCGAAACATAACTGCTGTCGGGGCTCGGGAGCTTTGAGTAAACAATCGGTACAAAAGATCATCTACTCAACTCAGTCCCTAGTTCAATTCCAGAATTAACAACTAAAATTCATTAATACGAGACTTCCTTCCCTTAACGGATATTTCGTCAACCTAGGTTTAGAAATTAAGCATCTCTAAATAGCACCTAAGCTTGACTGGTAGAAATAGGAAATCATTAGACACACACATAATTAAGCATTAAGCATGCATCATCTAATCTCTAATCATTGAATTAAGAAAACTATGAAAAAAAATTCATTCAAGCATGTAACTAAGATCATTAAGCATGAAAACAAAATCATGATGAACAATACCACAAGAACCACACGAAAATAGGAGAAGAAGAACTAAAATGAACATAAACGAATTTCAATACATAAACTTCAAAGATTAAATTGCAATCTACTCAAGAAGTTAACCAAAGAGTTTAGCCTTCTATGGAAGATTCAAAGAAAAAGTGAAATTGGAAATGGAAGAAGATGAACATAAACCCTAGGAGAGCTTTCAAGAGAAAACGAAAATGAGAATCGAGAGTAAAGCATGTGTAGTGCCTGAGTTGTGTTCGCAAATCCCAAAATAACTAAACCCTACTCAGCCACAATACAAGATATGGACCTAAAATAACAAAGTCTGGCCCAAAAATAAAATAAAGAGAATAAAATCTATTCCTAAAAAAAATCTAAAAAAAAAAAGTCTTCTCTTCAATCCCCAAGGTGCTCTCCATGTAGAAAAGTTCCTCGAATATGACCTAAAAATAATATGGACAAATTTAGGCACAATTACTAAATAATGAGTCCATAAAGGCAGCAAATTATGGGTTAAATATGACTCATCAAATCCCTCCACACTTAGCCTTTTGCACTCCTGAGCAAAATCAAGACCAAAAAGATCAACCAAAAGCACACAAGAGACATCAAAGAGAATCATGCTAAGGGACACAAAAATGGTATACTCCTCAAAGAATTCTAGAAAATGCAAAGAAATGGGCATTGTGCAAAATCCAAAGACTCAAAGAGTCAAAACACTCATGAAAATCATCAAAACATCTCAAGCATGCAAGAAAGCCAATCAAACCAAGAGGTGACTCCACCAAGATAGAGCCTCACAAGATATGCTCTCTCACTCTAAAGTGTCTAGGTTTGTGTTTACACTCAAAGAGCTCAAGAGAACAAACACTACCATAAGCTTGGCAAGCCTCTAACATCAACACATAACACACATGCACTTAAAGATCAAAAGGATATTTTAAAGGTTGTAATGGGGCCAAGGTCATGGTAGAGGATCAATTTTATTGATAAAAAACTATACACCAAAGGGAAGAGAGGAGCAATGAGGAATAAATAAAAAATAAGCATGAGAAGTAACCTCTAAAACCTCTGATTCCAATCCTATTTTGCCTCATACAACTTTTCTTTTATTCAACTTTTCATTTCCTTTTCTCTCTATTTTTTTTCTTCACCTTTTTCATCATTTTTTCTTCTTTTTTTTTAATATACATATATCATGGATAAACAGAAGAAACCAAGAAAGAAACTAGCACATGAAGCGTAACAAAGAATCAACATCAACAAGGCACACACCCACACAATTATTTAAGAGCCTATTCCCAAAACAATTACAAAGCTCCAAAATTCCCTATGGAAGGGACAATCATTTGTTTTCACTTGAGGTTTGTAATGTGCTAAGAAACTAAGAAATGGGATAAAAAGGCTTAAAAGGGAAATCAAAGGAGTTAATTCAAGGTAGGCTATTTGGCTAGTGACTTATTATAACAAAGAAGGGCCTAAATCATATCAATACACGCATGTTAGTCAAGAGCATCAACAACAGTCAAGCCAAGTTCCAAAGTGTAAACAATCAAGAGTCATATCACAAAAGAAAGAAAGAGGATCACATCGAATGGTGCATCCATCATAAGGCTCAAAATTTCACAAAGAACAATCTATCAAAATCAATTCAACCTCTTCAGTTTGAAGACAAACTTAACATACAGAGAGAAGCAAGGATTTCAATCCACAACATGTCAACAACTCCTATTTATCCAAGAATGAAAAACAAGCCCAGAACTCATACAAATCCTAAAGAATCAATGAAAAGCTAACCATTTTTTTAAACATAAAAGAAAGTAAACATAAACTACTCCTAATCCTAACACCCTCTGTAACATCCCAAAAGTCTTTATTCTATAAATTTAATTTCCTAAGATTTTGTTTTAGTCATAAGGGACTATTTTCTAAATTTTAGGGAAATTGGGGACTTGAACTAGGAAATAGTGAAGGCTAGGGGCTATAGTGTAAATTTTTGAAATTTCACCTTAATCCTTCTCCTTGTTACTCGATTCCTCTCTTCCTTTCTCACTTTTCTTTTTAGCTCAAAACTTCCCCACATATCTATCTCTCTAAACACTCCACATGCAAATGCATATCCTTCATCCACTTGCTCTCCTCTAGCTATAAGTGTAATGGGTTTTGGCTGGGGCAACAAGGATTGAGAAGTAATGGAAGAGTGAAGAAACTGAAGATTGAAGGTTGAAGATCAAGTTCTTGGAGGAGTTCATGGAACAGGCTTAGTGCTAAGGAACCAAGTTGGTGATGGTGACAAATTAGAAATTGGGAACTTAAGGTAACCTTGTATGCATCCCTAGTTTAAGATTTTGTTTATGCAAGTTAAACATTAGGTGAATTTAAGCCTAAAAATCTAGGAATTTTGGAGTAGGAAGCATCTTGGTGTGAGTTATGTTAGGATTTTCAAGTCTTCTCTGATCCTAGGAAACTCGCTATTGTGGATGCAATAGTAGGACATATAGATGGCTGAATTTGTGTTTTGGTTCTTCTGAGAAGTTGTAGAAAAACACGATAGCTTTCCAATGGATTTAGTGTCAAAAAATTTGAGTACCTACAGCTCTAGATTTGGCCCAAATACTGAGACAGAGTCAATCTTTATGGGCAAGGTTTGTTTAAGTGTACCTTTCTATACGATGAACCATTTTGACAATTATAATTTTAGAATTGGATTTCGATATCTCACTAAAATTGTAGGAAATCCTTTTAAATTCAATATGCCCCTGACATCATACCAATTCATGGTCCATAACTCAAGATATGCTCAGATTACTGAAGTAATAACCAAGGTAGAACAACTTCAGGTGCACAATTAGTAGTGTATCTTTATCTGTAGTTTTGACCTCTGAAACATTTCATTATACCTTCAGACCCATAATAAAAGGTGTATATAATTTTATTATCTTTGAAATGCCATGTTTTTCATGTCACTCCAATAAAAATAGCCCAAGTTATAGTCAAAAGAAAGAAGTAGGTTCAAAAATTTAGCTTCTGTCATGTAGTCAACTTACAACTAGAAGTCCAATTTCTAAATGTTGGATTTTAAACATGACTCCTTCAAATGAATTGTAGTTAAATGTGTTAGGTTTCATCTCCAATTTGTTTCACCCACAGTTGTATCTACAACTCCAAATATCGCGAGATGATGAAGCTGTGTCAGGATGCGAAGCTTGGGGCTTGAAGTTGAGGTAACCCCAAAGTCCAAAACCCCACTAGATTGAGTCATTTCATGAGAATTAATGAATTTTATGATGATTTCTATATAAATGTTATTTCGATTGTTATCAATTTTGTGATTGCGTGTTAATGGTTGCTATGTATGTGATTTCATGGTATATGTGATATCTTTGAGTGATAACTATGATGATTTTGATTAAAATCTGATGAAATTGGTTGAAATGGGCATGTATGTACAATGCGGTGTTGAGATGATGGTATTTGGGTGTTAATTGTAGGGATTTCAAGCCCAAATGGTTAGGATTTGGCTTTGGTAAAGTTGACAAAACAGGGCAAGTGTTGCTCTGAATCGCGGCATTTTTGCTACAATGAAATGGATTTTGCTACAGTGAAAATGGCCTAAGTTAGAGGCACCTGACTGAAGGCAATTTTCTATAGTGAATTGGCCTCGCTACAGCGAAAAATTCAAATTTTCGCTGCAGCGAAAATGACTTCAGCAGAAATGGAAAAAACTATGGCAGTTTCATTGTAGCGTAGGAGGCTTCGCTGTAGTGAAAAAAAGCCTCACTTAAAAGGGGAAAATCACACTGTGGCTATTTCACTGCATCGAGGAGGCCTCACCACAATGAAAATGCCAGGACCCTGATTTCGCTACAGTGAATGATATTTCACTACAGCGAATACTTCAGCATCATGACTTATAAAATTTTATAATTTTGAACCTTTGAGGCCTTCCAATACACCCATGGTACCTTTATATTCAACATCTCAATTGTTAAATGCATGGTGTGACATATGTTGTTGATCATACGATGAAGAAGTGATAATAATGAAAAGAGAAAGAGGAAAATTCTTGCCCCCATCAATATTGGTTGAGTAAGAGGGTTGAGTTCCATCGGAAGTTGACCGAGTAAGTGGACAAAGCATGAAAATGATGGGAAAATGTAGGGCTATCCCGAAAGGGGCAAATAACCTGATGTGCTAGGTTATCCCGAAACGGGGTAGATAACCTAGTACAAAGGGGCTATCTCGAAAGGGGTAGATAGTCCCTGGCCTAGCCCTAGAGGGATTGGTAGCTAGACAATAGGACTCTGGAAGGACACCTGCCAGTGGCCATGATGATTAACTCAATTGCGGATTCACTGTGATGAACCTATGGTGGATTCCCTATGCACGTGGTCTCCTGTTAAAAGGGGAAAAGAAAAGAAAAGAAATGGAATGTAATAAAAGTGGATCATGACATGCATAAATACATGATATTGTCATTGCATGCATTGTATATGAATGCGTTGTTTGTGAGTGTATGTATTATGTGTATGATGTGTGTCATTGGGGGATTTTCCAGTTAGACTTGCTGCAATAGTGTAAAATATTTTAGTTAGACCGGGGGTTATTCGGTTATATGTATTACATATAATTGACGGTCTCAGTATTGCAGGTATCAAAACTGTGGAGCTAAAGCAATGGATGAGACAAGTTTTAGTATTTTCTTAGGTATAACCACACATGGTGAACCTAAGCCGTTATTCAAAAATTATATTGTTCAGCTATATAGGAAATCGTTTAAATTTAAATAGATGTATTTATCTTTATTATTTATTGTAAAGTAAAATTTAGCTTCCGTTAGTGTTTAGGAAAAATAAAACAGACTCAAAAAAAAAATTAAGGCGTTACATTTATGGTATTAGAGCAGTTGGATTCATCGGATTGTGATGGTAATGAGTCAATAGTCAGCTGAACGATTAATATTCTGAACATATCCATTTGGTGTGTCATAATCTTCGAAAGAACGTGCAGCTAATATTGAGTCTGATCAACTGAATATTGGTGCATGAGAGTTGAAGTTATGACTACTAATGGATAGGAATGATCTTTAAAGGGATTGTTCTTCTTTTAGTATCATTCATGGAAAGTAGGATGAGACATCGGGATACAGGTGTACTAGTGTTTGTTATTGTAAGATATTGGGCCTGGCCAGCCAGTTCAGTACCTTAGTCACGACATTCATGCATTTGTAACCGATGGATTCAAGTCACTAGCCTAGATTGAGTATCAAGTAGAATATGTTTTAAGGATAAGTGTGGTTAGCCTTCTAGAGTAGATAGTGGAAAGTGAGTGTGAAGATTATGCAGAGTTGCTCTAAGTCGAATTTTCCCCAAGTTAGAAGTTTAGACGTGAAGCCAATCAGAGTTACGCAACAAAAACAACAAGAACCCTTTTTCCTCTACGCTGGAACTCCGAAGTTTATTTCCTTTGGGATTCAAATTTCTTAAACCCTCCATCATTTGTAAATGTGATTGACGAACTATCCATGTAAATCCTACAAATCCGATTCTCTATCTTCTTCGGGAAATTTACCAAGCCTAAATTCAAATTAATTTTGCGATTAAAGAACATTCATTACTCATTCTAAACTATCTTATACCTTCTTTCTTGATGAACTAAGCATCGATTCTAACTCGACAGTCATATATCCTTAGAGAGGTTTAAGAACTTATTATCTTATATGGAATTGATGTTCCTACATGTAGATACATCTTATAGTAACTCTACTCCCTTCACATAAAAGTGGCATAACATTGTCTCTTGAAATTTGTCCTCTTTGCGAGTTTTCCTTGAGATATATTCCAAGATGCGTTTAAGTTCAAGTTTTAGAAATGAGTCCTGATTTTTGTACTCAAGGTTTTCTGTACTCAATGTACTCATTGGTTATGTACGTTTAAAAAAGTGGTTACATTAGTTATTTTTTTGGTTACAGTGTTTTTTCGGATTTGGTGGTTACACGTGTAGAAATATGTGGTTACAATGTAAACATACAAATTCAACAAAACCTCTACGTGTGTAACCTGATATTTTAACGTATGTAACCATGAGTATAAAGTGAGTACGAAAAATGTGAGTACGAAAATCTCTTTTCATTAGAAATTCTCTCTAATCGAGATGTATTAGGTTAGTTTTGTCAATCTAATCATTAAGTTAAAACAAGTCCTACACCTTACCTTATCATCAATCTTAGAATTATTTGTTTTGAACACTTTAGACCCTGAGTGTATCCTTACTCGAAGCTGATAAGTTAGAGGCTAGGTATATCCAGTTTAGACTTCAATTCATATTGTGGACACCAAGCAAAATTCATTGAATATATTCCTACAACTTAGAGTTAAATTACAACAATGACAGAAACCCATATTTCTTTCTATATGTAAATCTTGACACCTCATCTTTCCCTCTACTTGCCAATAATAGGAACTTTTAATAAACGACAGTAGTCGTCAACTTTATCTAAACTCCATTCTTTGATTGGCACGCCTTTAATCGATTATCCATTTAATCTTAGTTTAAATCTCATTATAGGATCTAGACAATGTTGTTTTACCCCTGATGACATAGGGATAAATCTTTCTCTTCTTATGATAATTGAGAAAGTTTTGGCGATCGGTTTCCCTCATAATCTATTGGTATTTTAAATGACACTCTTAGACGCTCCTATACAAAGGTTTCTGTTAAACACAGATCTCTTAAACATTTTTAGGTACTTTACAAAGACTAGAAACCACCCTTGTAACTTAACTAAGTTGTTACACTCGTTGGTCCTCTAAGAAAGTATGTTACTAAGTCGACAATCAAAATGAAGTCGAATTTATACCATCTTACCAACTTGAATTTCACGTTTTCAAAACTGTACTCTTCATGATTCCAAAATTTGTCTAGTTCTGAAGTTCTAGTTTGTATATGAAATTCTTTCAAGCCTTAGTGCAATATCATAGTTAAGATTTCTTTGGTGATCTAAATTCATGGTTATCAAAACATCCTTATTGATTTTCAAGTTTCGAATCTTAGATCTGAGTTACCTTGGATGACGAGTCAACTAGTCAACCAGAGTGGTACAACAAAAGTGTTAGAGGACTTTTTTATAATCTTTTATTTAGATTCGGAAGAATTCGGATCTTTCCAAAGTTTGAACCCATATAAGTCTCTATCTATGCGATTCATCACTAACGTATTACTATCAATCATTAAGAGAATACTTTTCTATCTCTCCCTTTCAATTCGAACTTAGTCTCTCTAACTTGGATCCTTTGGAGCCTAGGCAAATTCAACTACCCTTTGTAATTATATGATTTCTAGTTATTAGACCGTTTCCTTTAGAACTTCCTAGAGACTCAAACGATTCTGGCTTTCTTATAGTTTTGCACTCCATTTAAAACGATTACTCTATAAACTCGTCAATATTATTTTTCAGTGTATAAGCTAAAGATAAGTTTAGCTTTATATTAGGTCTCTAAATTAAATCATTGTAAGGTTACGAATATTTCCATGTTATAATACATTGTCATTATAGTGATCAACTATAACGCTCCCACTAAAACAAATATATTGGCACTCAAATCAGTTCCCAATTTCCTCAATTTCGAGTTCTTACTTAAGTAAGAAGACAACAAACCCCTATCATGTTATCGTCATTTCAGCTATTCTCTTTAATATCATGACAATAAGTTCATAAACTACTAGTGCAGAGAGCCACGTGTGAAGCACATTCTAATCCACTCCAACTCATATCGACAACTTGGAATGATTTAATCTTCCTAGAATTAAAGTGTTACCCCTAAGAAGGAATAGAAAGTTGCTTTGATTCAAGTAGTCTTTTGCAACATGTTCAAGAACTCTATGCTTCTTGCACTTGATTTCCTTCTACTCTACAACAAAGACATAATGGGTTATACAGATTAGAACTCAGAACTAACTTGTGCTCGAAAAATCAAGACATGTAAATTTTAACGTGAATTCTAATAAATCAAGACGTTTGTGTGCCTCTTATTCCATTAAGTTTAATTTACAACCTAATGGCCACCTAGGGTTATTTCCTACCCAATTCAAGTTTTCACGAGTTTGAAAGTTAAAATTTATGACAACTTCATAAGTTATGTTTCTTCTGTTCACTAAGTCTATAGAATTCTATTAAATATTTGATGATCGTATTCATCAATTCTAGAGTTATCCAAAATTTTCAAACATTCTCACTGATTTATATCGAATACCTATGTGAAATACAGGTCAAGTCTAAAGGGTAAACACTAATTTCTAAAGTGTACTCAAAATGAAAATATCACTTTTATCCAATCCCTTTCAAATCCATGATTGTGGAAATCACAATTCTAAAAAACAAGGTCCTAAAGCCAATTTCCTCCAAATAGTGTATTGTTCACTATATCGGTTTAGGTCTTCCTACAATTATATAACATTCATGTTGAAATTTTAAGTAAGCCTCACTACATTTGTGAAAGTTTACCCCATCAAACTCCCGACTTTAGTCGAGACTCTTGTTAGTTTAAAAGGCGTTGGGTTTTGAACCTAGGAGTTAAAACGAATTGTGAGTACACAATTCTTTTAAGGGGGCAGAATTATAACATCCCAAAAGTCATTATTCTATAAATTTAATTTTCTAAGAGTTTGTTTTAGTCACTAAGGGACTATTTTCTAAATTTTAGGGAAATTGGGGACTTGAACTAGGAAGTAGTGAAGGCTAGGAGCTATAGTGCAAATTTTAGAAATTTCCCCTTAACCCTTTTCCCTCTTACTCGACCCCTCTCTTACTTTCTCACTTTTCATTTTAGCTCAAAACTTCCCTACATATCTATCCCTCTAAACTCTCCAAACCCTCCTCCTTCTCTCTAAAAATCCAACCTCTTAAGGATGAGACTTCCACATGCAAGTGCATATCCTTCGTCCACTTGCTCTCCTCTAGCTATAAGTGTGCTGGGTTTTGGCTGGGGCAGCAAGGATTGAGAAGTTATGGAAGAGTGAAGAAGCTGAAGATTGAAGGTTGAAGATCAAGGTCTTGGAGGAGTTCATGGAAGAGGCTTAGAGCTAAGGAACTAAGTTGGTGGTGGTGACAAATTGGAACTTGGTAACTTAAGGTAACCTTGTCTTTATCCCTAGTTTAAGATTTTGGTTCTGCATGTTAGATATTAGGTGAGTTTAAGCCCAAACATCTAGGGAATTTGGAGTAAGAAGTATCTTGGTATGAGTTATGTTAGGATTTTGAAGTCTGCTTTGATCCTAGGAAACCCGTAATTTTGCATACAACACTAGGACATCTAGATGGCTAAATTTGTCTTTGTGTTTGTCATAGAAGTTGTAGAGAAACATATTATATTTCTAATGGCTTTGTTTTCACTCCATTTAAGTACCTACAACTCTATTTATGTCCAAGATACTGAGACAAGGTCAATGTTTATGAGCTAGGTTAGTTTAAGTGTATCTTTCTAATCCAGGAACCATTTTGACAATTATAATTTTAGAATTAGGTTTCGATGTACACATTAAAATTGTAAAAAATCCTGTTAAGTTCATTGTGCCTCTGACTTCATACCAATCCATGGTCCATAGCTAAGATATGCTTTGATTACTGGAGTAGTAACCAAGTTAAAATAGCTTCAGGTCCATAATTAGTAGTGCATCTTTATCTGTAGCTTTAACCTCTGCAACGAATGATTCTACCTTTGAGCTCTTCATAAAAGCTGTAGATAATTTTAGTATCTTTGAAATGCCACTATTTTCATGTCAATCTAGTAACCATAGCCCAAGTTATGGTCAAAAGAATGAGGAAGGTTCATAAATTCAGCTTCTGTCATGTAGTCAACATACAACAAGAAATCCACTCTCTAAATGTTGGATTTTAAACATGCCTTCTGCATATGAATTGTAAATAAATGTGTTAGGCTTCATCTCCAATTGGTTTCACCCACATAATGTATATACAACTCCAGATATCGCGAGTTGATGAAGCTGTGCCAGGATTGGAAGCTTGGGACTTGAAGTTGAGGTAACTTCAAAGTCCAAAACCAACTAGATTAAGTCAATTGGTATAATTGAGTCATGTCATGATAATTGAATGAATTTGATGATGATTTCTGTATGAATTTAATGATGATTTCTATGGATGTGATTTCATGATATATGTGATATGTTTGAGTGATAACTATGATGATTTTGATTAAAATGTGTTGAAATTGGTTGAAATGGGATGAAATTGGTAGGGATTTCATGGCCCAAATGGTTAGGATTTGGCTTTGGTAAAGTTGACAAAGCAAGGCAAGTGTTTCTCTGAATTGCGGCATTTTAGCTGCAGCAAAATCGATTTTGCTACAGCGAAAATGGTGCAACTCAAGGACCCCTGACTGAGGGCAATTCGCTATAGCAAATTGGCCTCGCTACAGGGAAAATTTTTGCAGAAGGGGTAAAAGCTGTGGCAATTTCAATGTAATGATAAATGCCTTAGTTAAAAGAGGAAAATCACACTATGGCTATTTCTTTGCTGCGAGGAGGCCTCACTACAGCAAAAATTCCAGGACCCTTATTTCGATGCAACAAATGAGATTTTGCAAAAGCGAATACTTCCACATCCTGACATATAAAATTTTATGATTTTGAACATGGGAGGCCTTCCAATACACCCATGGTACCTTTATATTCGACATCTCAATTGTTAAATGCATGGTGTGACATATGTTTGTAATCATATGATGAATAAGTGATAATTATGAAAAGTGAAAGAGCAAAATGCTTTCCCCCATCAACATTGGTTGAGTAAGTGGGTTGATTTCCGTCGGAAATAGACCGAGTAAGTGGACAAAGCATCAAAATAATGAGAAAATGTAGGGGTATACCGAAAGGGGCAGATAACCTGAACTGCTAGATTATCCCGTAACGGGGTAGATAACCTAGTACAAAGGGGTTATCCTGAAAGGGGTAGATAGTCTATGGGCTATCCCTAGAGGGGTTGGTAGCCCGATGGTAGGACCCTAGAAGGACGCTTGCCAATGGCCACGATGATATACTCAATTGTGCATTCACTTTCGTTCACCTATTGTGGATTCCTTGTCCACGGGTTCTCCCATTAAAAGAGGAAAAGAAATGAAATGAAATGGAATGTAATAAAAGTGCATCATGGCATGGATACATACATGATATTTTCATTGCATGTATTGTATATGAATGTGTTGTTTGTGAGTGTATGTGTTATGTGTAAGATGTGTGTGATAAGGGGATTTTTTCAGTTAGACTTGCTGCAATACTGTAAAATGTTTTAGTTAGACTGGGGATTACTCGATTACATGTTTTACATATAACTGATGGTCTTAGTATTGCATGTATCAGAGGACTATGGAACTAAAGCAATGGATAAGCTATTTAGGAACTCGTTTAAATTGAAAGAGATGTAATTATCTTTACTATTTATAGTTCAAAAAAAAATTAAGGTGTTACACCCTCCCCCACACTTAATCTATACATTGTCTTCAATAGAAGCAAACAACATCAAAATAGGACAAGTAAGGTAAAAGAGCAGAAGAGGTGAAAGAAAATCCCCTATCAAGGTCGGTCATATGTGGGCTCCTCCAATGAAACATCCTCAATGGTGACATTCATAGGTTAAGGACTCTCATGGGGTCCTTAAGGTGATGGTTATTGACTTTGAAGCTCTTGCAAGAGGATTCACTCTTGATCTCTATAGCTCCAAGTCTAGAGTTGTATAACAACACTTTTATACTAACCAAGAATTCCTTTCTAGCTATCAAGTTATCATGGAATCTCTTGGTTTTCTCCTTATAGAACTTGGAATTCTCATAGGCTTCCAAATAGATCTCATCATGTTCATTTAGTTGGAGCTTCCTCTTTTTTGCAGCTTGATCAAGAGCCATGTTACAAGTCTTCACAGCCCAATATGCACGATGCTCTATCTTAACAGGGAGATAACATGCTTTACCAAAGACATCCATGTGGGTGCCTTGTAAGTAGTCCTATGTTCCCAAAGAGCGTCCTTAATCCTATGGCTCCAATCCTTCTATTAGGCTGCACCATCTTCTCTAAGGTCCTCTTTATGTCCCTGCTTGAAATCTCAGTTTGCCCATTTGTCTGGGAGTGCTAAGGTGTAGAAACTCTACGAATGACCCCATACTTCTTGAGCATAGATTGCATGAATTTATTGCAAAAGTGGGTTCCTTGGTCCCTAATAATAGCTCTAGGGATGGCAAACCTGCAAAAGATGTGAGATCTAACAAAATCCACAACAACCTGAGCATCATTAGTCCTAGTGGCCTTAGCCTCCACCCACTTAGATACATAATCAATAGCAAGAAGAATATAAGAAAACCCAAAAGAAATAGGAAAGGGACCCATCAAATCAATATCCCAGACATCAAAGTTCTAACAAAACAACATAGCTTGTTGAGGCATCTATTGTCTCCAAGTAATGGTACCTCTGGCTCTCTGACACTTCTCACAAGTGCTATAAATCCTCCGTGCATCCTTGAAGATGGTGGATCGATAGAATCTTGCATCAAGCACCCTTCGTGATGTCTTTTGGCACCAAGATGTCCACCAAAAATTGAGGCATGGCAAAACTAAAGGACAGACTCAATCTCATGATCTAGAATGCATCTTCTGATCACGTGGTCATTACACAACTTCCAAAACTGTGGATTTTCCCACACATAGTATTTTTCATCACTTTTAAGGTTATCAATTTGTGCTTTAGATGCAAGTGGGGGGAAAACAGATGCAACCAGATAATTCAAAATGTTAGCAAACCAAGAGGTGGGGAAAGAAACAGAAATATTCAAAAGCTATTTCATTAGGAAAGTCATCCTGAATATACAGTGTCAACAAGTCTCTCAATTCTGCTCAATTGATCTGCCACCGGATTTTGTGATCCACTCCTATCACGAATCTCCAAATCAAACTCTTGAAGCAAGAGCATCCATTTGATCAACCTTGGCTTGGACTTAACCTTCTTCAACAAGAACTTCAAAGCTGCATGGTCAGTAAAAACAAACACTCTAGAGCCAAGCAAATAGGATCTAAACTTGTCAAGAGAAGAAACATTGAGCAGCAGCCAAAGTCCTAAAAACATAGTAAATGACCCTAAGCATCTTACCAACCTTTTGAGCATGGACAGCCTCCAATGCATAATTTGAAGCATCACACATAAGCTCAAATGGGACTGTCTAATCAGGTTCTTGGATAATGGGTGTAGTAGCCAAAGAACTCTTGAGGCAATCAAAGGCGTCCATGCACCTCTCATCAAAGTCGAACACCACATCATTTTGCAAAAAGTTGGACAATGGGAAGGCTTTCTTGATAAAGTCCTTGATGAACCTCCCGTAGAACCGTGCATGTCCAAGAAAAGAACGAACCTCTCGCACACAAGAGGGGTAAGGCAAGTGTCAAATCACATCTATCTTGGCAGGATCTACTTTTATGCCCTTACTAGAGATCACATGAACTAAGGTTATGCCCTGCTATACCATGAAATGACACTTATCATAATTTAGAACAAGGTTAGTCTCAATGAATCTATGAAATACTCTATCCCAGCTAGCCAAACATCCATCAAATGAACATGCATAGTCAGTGAAATCATCCATAAACACCTCTATGCAACTCTCTTAGAAATCACTAAAAATGCTCACCATGCATCGGGTACCAGGGGCGTTGCATAGGCCAAAAGGCATCCTCCTATCAGCAAGAGTTCCAAAAGGGAAGGTGAATATGGTCTTCTCCTAGTCCTCAGGAGCAATATGAATCTGAAAGTAACCAAAAAAGCCTTCAAGGAAACAGTAGTGAGATTTACCTGGTAGGCGCTCAAGCATCTGATCAATGAAAGGTAGATGAAAGTGATCCTTTTTGGTTGCTGGATTGAGCCTCCTATAGTCAATGCAAACTCTCCAACTATTTTGCACTCTAGTAGGAATCAGATCGTCCTTGTCATTCTTCACCACTATAATTTTTACCTTCTTAGGAACCACTTGGACATGACTCACCCAATGACTATCTGAAATAGGATAGGTTATCCCGGCTTGCAAAAGCTTTGTCTCCTCCTTCTTTACATCATCCAAAATTATTGGGTTGAGTCTTCTTTGCGGTTGCCTCACCGGTTTAGCTCCATCCTCCAAATGCATCCTATGCATGCACATGGAAGGGCTAATACAAGGATTGCCAGCTAAGGTCCAATCTATAGCTTTCTTATGCTTCCTTAGAACTTGTAGTAACTTCTCATCTTTTTCAACACCAAGGTAGGAGGAAACTATCACAGGGAGCTTCTCATCATCCTCCAAGTATGCATACTTGAGGTTCTCAGGTAAAGGTTTTAGCTCCAATGTAGGTGGCTGCACAACATAAAGAACCAAACTAGTGGACATAGAATCAAGCACCTCAGTATGTGAGCCAGATCCTTATGTAATTCCTATAACCTAGTTAGTACAATCTGAATCTATGGAATCAATAGGTACATGCAACATGGAAAACTCTATATGCATAAAATGATCAATCTCTTGACACACAGTACACATTAAAGAGTCAGTGCATACCAAACAAGTAATGAATCATCAAATGTTTCCAAGGATGAAAAATCAACATCACGAATAAATTAGAATAGATCATCCTCAATCAAATCATCAAGTAAATCAACATGAAACATATAATGGTCCTCAGATGGATGCTTTATAGCATAAAAAATGTTAAATCTGACCACATTATCATCAAATTCCATAGAAAGTGTACTCACATGGACATCTATCTTGATTTGGGCTGTCTTTAAAAATGGTCTTCCCAAAATAATAGGAACTGTTTTATGAGAAGACCCCTTCTCCATATCAAGTATGTAGAAGTCAGCAAGAAAAATAGGTTCACTAACCCGAACCATGAAATCCTTTACCAAACCAGCAGGGTGGGCAGTACTCCCATTTGCTAATTGTATCACCACACCCGTTGGTTGTAGAGGTCCAAGGGAAAGAGAGGTAAAAATAGACATAGGCATAACATTAATTGAAGCTCCTAAGTCATGTATGGCATTCTCAAATTTTCTATTTCCTATGATGCAAGGTATAGTAAATGTCCCTGGATCCTTACACTTCTTAGGAATGTGAGGAACATGTTTACCTATGAGTGTAGACACATTTCTTCCCATGCTGATCCTCTCATTAATGGCTTCAAGAAGAGGTATGTTCACCTCAAATCTTCTAAAGGTATCCAAGATCTCCTTGTCCCCTTCTTCCATCTTTTTGCTTGGGACTGTTCTTGGTGGAAATGGAAGAGGGGTGGAAGAAAGTTGTTGCTCATTGGCTTGTGCACTTGGAGAAGGGTCACTTGCATGGATTTTTCTACTACTTCTCTCCTCCTCTTTTGCTACAAGCCTCTACCTCTTTGATGTATCTCATTTCTCAATGTTAGAATTTTGCTTTTCTGGTTCGGCTATAGGTACTTCAATTTGCTTGCCTGATCTCGTTGTAATGGCACTGACATTCGTTGGATTTTTCAGAGTTTGGGCAGGAATTCTATCTGAATTTTGAAAGTAGAGTGTGTGTAATGGTTGAGTTGGGTGCACAAACCCAAAGGTGCTCTCCATGCCCAAAAGTGCCTCAAATACGACGTGAAAATAATAATGGACTAAATTAGGATAATCAAATCCCAATTAAACCAAATTAGAATTAATTGTCCAATAAAATCTAAAATATTAAAATGTGCCAAGAGGAAACAATTAGGCCCAATACTAAATAATATGAGTCCAAAAAGGGAGCAAAATATGGGCGAAATATGACTCATCATTGTCCTGACCAAGAGAATTTTAATCATTACTTTCTTAGCAACAGAAAATTGTCTAGAAGAGAAATCAAACTGCCTGTAAATTACTTTTTATTTAAGGTTGGACTTGTACGTGACTAGTAAGGGTTCGACGTTAACTTACACTTGAATCGATTTAAAATGAATACCTACATAAGGCGTAGCATGAAATGATTCAATGTTCTTAATAAGGGTTTATTTGACTTGCAGGAAATGGATCGTCGAGGCTGCAACAAATCCTGATGATCGTTCGAGTTAGAATCTAGTTGAGAGCTCTAAGCTTGAAATCGTAATCATGGTTAATATATTAATGATATGGCTCCTATCCAGGAGGGAACTACCATTAATAAGGACTGAGTTTGTAACCATGTGGTTTGGCACTCAGATTAATCTTGAACTTGTCTGAGGGGCTATGAGTCAGTGAATCAAGTAAATGAATTATAACGAATTGTAACCATTGCTGTCACTGAATTGAGATAGTCTCTAGCCATGAAAGTACTGCTATTAACAAACTCAGGTCTGAATGATTGGGGTTCAGAAACTCAGATTACTTATCATACTAGTCTGAGAAGCCATAAGTTGATGAATGCAACGAATAAATTATAATAAATTGCAATATCTTGAAGAACGCTAAACAATAGACGAAATGCATGAGCAACCTGGCTTGAATTATGAATCATCATCGGGATCTAAAACCCTAGAAATGTGAAGATAGTTAATGGAAATGATAACATTAGAGATACGAATTACCCTGATCTTGAAATCTACCGTGAAAACATGGAACTAGATATGGAATTTGATTATCCTCGTTCTTAATTAAAACATTTGGCATTCAAAGGCTGAGAATTAAAATCTGTTATTGGTAGTATGCCCAAATATGATCTTAAGGGGTCAAACTCTGGAGGAGGTTGAACTTTAGAACTTTAGGGAAAAGATAGGAGTGGGTCCTTTTATGCTTTCACTTCACACTCTGATTAACTCTTAACTCGAGACTTGTAAAAGTTTCGACTTCATTTTTTGGGTGAGTGTTTTCTCTGATCTTATGAGGATTCAAATAGGGAATATAATTAAAGAAACTATAACTCGACATTCTGAATTAAAAGAAGGTTAAATTACTTGAGGGTCTACTCTTGAACTATGGAATTAAAATGGGGGAAACTAAACAGTTCAAAGAGGATTTTTGGAGTTCACATATTAGAATACGGTCTAGGAGAACCAACAAGTGGAGCTCATTCATGTAAGTGAAATTGGAAATCATCACAATAAGGTTTAAGAATTCATCTATGTCATCAAACAAGGCTGCAACGCTATGATAACTAGTTGTTTGAAGTTAAGCATTTGATTTAAAATAAAAATTAGATGCAAATATTTGTTAGGGTTAAATATGTTTTTAGTCCCTAAACTATCCCAAAAGTCTTCTTTTAGTCCCTAAACTAAAAAAAGTTTGCTTTTGGTCCCTCAACTTTTCGATATGACTGTTTTTAGTCCCTCCGTCTAACTTTCATTAAATTTTTTCTAACATGGCTAATGGAGTCCGTGCCAGCATTGCTTAGTTGGATTAAATTATGTGAAATTCCTAAGTTACCCTTAATGTTTCAAGTAAAGTCTGCAAAATAACCCTAACCCTAAATTCCCCAAATTCCCCAAATCCGAAATCAGGAAACAGAGAAGAGAAAGCTGCGAAATCAGGAGTCCGTCCCAAATTTACATTAGTTTTAACTTTACATTGAACCGAAAATAGTGGGATACCTTAGGTGGAGCTAGTCCAATGTAAGTTTTAATTCTCTTTTTTGTGGACGGTTGTTTTGAGGCAGAGGCTGCAGTGATCCTTGAGGAAGACGTTGCTGCAATGACCTTCTTGGAACCACTTGCAATGACTTTCTTAGCTGGAAGTTTCCTAGGTGAAGTCCTTGTTGGAGGTTTCTTAGTAGGTCCTTGTCTACCCTTGGTAGTTCCAGATTGTTGAGTCCCAACCATTCCTTCTTCAACAACCTTACTAAATAAACTTCTATTGGCAAAAGTTGTAGTCTGCTGTGATTCCTGGATAGGGCATTCCTGAATAGAAGATACATTCCTTCTAGGAGAAATCTGAGAAAAATTAAAGTGCAGATACATGCAGTAAAGTTCAGGAGCATTAAGGGAAAATTAAAGTGCAGATACATGCAACAAAGTGCTAAAGAATGCAGTAAAGTGAAGATACATACCCTTGGAGCAGTTTGTTGTCTCTTTTTACCTCTCTGTTGTGCCTTCCTTGGAGCAGTTTGTTGCTCATTATGCTCTTCATCTGGCTTTTGTTGTTGCTCTTCCTTGGGGGTGGTGGTGGTGGAAAAGGACAACACCTGATGTTATGCCCAACTTGGTTGCATCTGCTACAACTCATTGGAATATTTAATTTCCTCAATTTTCCTTCCCTACTTGCATGTTTTTAATGAGAAAACAGAATTAGTTATATGAGTATAAATACAATTAACAATATGAGTGCAAACACAATTTATTAATAATATAGTACCTTCTTCATATGAGTCTCTTTTTCTTAATTTTTTAGGTTTCCAAGGGCCACGTTTATAGCTTGGGGGTAATATTTCATCACATTGGGTCTTTGGCCACATGTTCTGACCATTGATTGGAGATATGGTTTGTCCATAGCACAAAGTATAAGCCTCTCTCTTGTAGCACCTATGAACATATTGAATTGGGTCATCCCCCTTTTAGGTAATGGCTGCCACTGCATGCCTACAAAGAATGCCCACTAGCTCCCAGAAATCACAAGTACATGAGTGTTTATCAAGGTTTACCACAAATCTTTTTGATCTTAGGGTGTGTTTTATCTCTAACTCATTTTTTCCCAGCCCATGTAGCAAGCCAATTCCCACTCATTTCAATCTCTCTATCAAGTCTTCTATTGGGTTTAGGCATGACATCTTCTTCATATCACCCTAGTTTCTCCATTAAAGCAGCAAACATACCCATTATATGTGTTGTGATCCACTCAAACATTGATATGATAGGTTTTTCTCTAGCTAGTAAAATTGTTACATTAAAGGACTCGGATAAGTTGTTCATTAGTACATCACATCTAGGATAGGAACTAAATGCATGCTTACACTAAGACTTAATGAGAATTGTTGCAAACCATTCATATGCTCTCTCATTAAACTCCTTTATTTCTGCTATCTTTTCTTCCCAAGCCTGCACGTATGTAGCTTTGGCAGCCCCCATCATCATATCTCTTATCAATGTTCCTCCCCCAAATTTCTTCTTAAAATTTTTGTATAAATGCCTATCGCAAAATCTGTGCTCCACTCCTTCTAGCAACTCATCAACTACAGGCATTAAGCCCTGTCCAAACATAAGAATATGCAAAAATTAGTTATGTTTAAAGTAATGAATTAATGCATGAATATTGTTTAACATAACATTAAAATATGACAATAGGTCAACTAACCTTTTGTTGATCAGAAATGAAGACCCATCTATGAGTTGTGATGGGTCCAATGTCATCCAACAACAATTCCAAGAACCACTGCCATGTTTGCTTAGTCTCACTTTCCACAACAGCAAAAGCAAGTGGGAAGTACTGATCATTGGGATCTCTTCCCACTGCACACAACAATATACCCCCATATTCACCTTTAAGATGACAACCATCCACTCTAATGAAAGATCGACATCCAACCAAAAAACCCTTTTTGCAACCTCTCAAACACATGTAAAACCTTCCAAGTCTAGGCTGCAAATTCAATGTAGGTCTGTCCACTTCAATCCTTCAAGTATTACCAGCATTATGCAACTCTTGTCCATAAGAGCAAAGAAGTGTGTATTGTTTTGCCACATCTCCATCAACCATCTCCATTGCAATTTCTCTTGCCATTAAGGCTGTTGACTTTTGATTCCAGTAGCATAATTCAACCTCATATCCTCCATAATTGCAATCAATGTCATCTTGTTGTTGACCCTTAACTTGTCAACAATTTTCTTAGCCACCCAAGTTGACTTGGCACTATTATTCCTATAAACCCTACCACAAGTATGTTTACTGTTCAATGTCTTCATCTTGAATGTTGTGGACTTCCCTACCCTACTAACAAATGCAAGAAACTTGCATTTTTTTTCTTACAAACAACTCTTACTCGGGTAGCATCATTCTTGACAAATTTCACATGTTTCCCATTCAACACATAATGTTCAAGAATAGTCTCCTTGAACTAATTTAATGAAGAAAACTCCATCCCTACCCTAAACTGGAACGTAGCACACATGTCTTCACTATTGAACTTGTCAACTTTTGGTTGCTGTAAGCCATCACCATCACTATCCTCCGAAGCACTGTCCAACTCCTCGCTGTTATAACCATTTTCAATATCATGTTCTACAATCTCATCAATATCCAAGTCATTAACACAAACCAAATTTAAACTGCTTATATTTGTAGGGTCCACAACCTTAGCTTTGTTCTTCTTCATAAATTCAAATTTTGCATTTAGGGTTGCGTCGGCCTCGAATTTGGGGAATTTAGGGTTAGGGTTATTTTGGAGACTTTACTTGAAACATTAAGGGTAACTTAGGAATTTCACATGATTTAATCCAACTAAGCAATGCTGACATGGACTTCATTAGCCATGTCAGCAAAAATTTTATGGAAGTTAGACGGAGGGACTAAAAACAGTCATATCAAAAGGTTTAGGGACCAAAAGCAAACACTTTTTAGTTTAGGGACTAAAAGCAGACTTACGAGATTGTTTAGAGACTAAAAACATATTTAACCCAATTTGTTATTAATAGAGCTCATGAAATTATTGAGGCAACACTACTCCTGTGCAACAATAATGGCTCTCAATCTCATTAGTCACAATAAAAGGGAATTTTGGAATCCAAGCACTTTGAACTTCACTATATAATAAATCTAAGGTATCTGTTTACGTGGAATCATCATAGCTAATGACTATAACGCCAACATAGAGCGCTAAGAGAATTTTCGTGACTTTCCAATCAAGGAATTTAGAATAAAGATGAGTCCACCCTTAGCTTGGACACTAAACAAGTAGAATTGATGAATTTGAAGTTTCATCTTTAGTCCTTAAGTCCGAGTCCCATTAAGGAAAAACTGAAATTGCCTATCTTTCTAGCATACTCTGACGGAAATTGATTGAGAACCTGAAATAGAGATCTTACTCGAAGATCAAAATTCACAGGAATGTTCTGATCAAACCCAATGGCTGGAGTTTCATTAGACACTATAAAACACACGAAGATACTCCTAGATGTTTTTGTTGTGCTCTTCGATTGGTTGACAATGGGTCCTTTATTCCCTTAAGTGCTTCAGATTCAATTTGAATGCAGTCACCAAGGAAATTTTCACAGGAAATCACAAAAGGGTCAAGGAAAATGAATTTGACACAAACCAACACAGCTTACATACACAATTAAAGTATTCAGGTTGCGTGCGCAGTTTATTTTCTTGCCAATTACAAGTCTTAGGGAAAAAGAAGTACTTCTTATGATTAAACGAGAACCCCTCTTAAACTCCTCCTTCACTATACCGTGGACACTAACTCATCCTACTACTTCTATTCTATTTATTTCGATCCATCAATTATAGATGCATCAATGTCCTGATTAAGGTATTGAATTTTCCAGATCCAATAGCCTATACACCAATAACTGGTGATACCTATGTCTCAATTCATCAATCTACTGCCCATAAAAGGAACGAAAGGAGGGAAGATCCTATAGGTGGAATCTAGAGTAAGGAATTTGGCTCAAAACCAAATAGCTTTGCCAACTGCCTAAACTGGAACTCTTAAAACTCACACGTTTTATTATCCAACTTATCAAACCTCATAAAAGGTATGAATCATTTATGATAATTTTGAGATCATTGTAATCCATTAGAGGCCATAACTTCTACTTACATGTACCAATATTCAGTTGATCAGACGCAACATTAGTCAGACATTCCTTCGAAGCTTATGACACGCCTAATAGATATGTTCAAATTATTAATCGTTCAGCTGACTATTGACTCTTATCATTACAGTCCGATAGTTTCAAACTGTTTTGATACCATAATGTAATGGCCTAATTTTACAAAGTCTAGTACATGATTTATTTTTTTTTGAAAACATAAGTGGAACCCTAATTTTTATTACAATATATAATAATATTCATAATCTTTTAATTCAAACAAAATCCTAAACAGGTGAACAATTTAATATCTAAACAAGGGACTTAGGTTCACCATATATGAGAATTTAGCAAGATTTTATGTATGGTTATACCTTAGAACAATCTGAAGCTCGCCTCACTTGTGACACTTTCCCCACTTGTCTTCTGATACTTGCAATACGAAGACCGTCAGTTATATGTAAAACCTATACCTGAACAACCCCTGGTCTATAAAAAAATTCACAGTATTACAGCCAGTCTAACTGGAAAATCCCAAATGACATACAACATACACACAACACCTTCATTTACAAACAATGCAGGCATTGACATTAAGATGTATGTATGCATGCCATGATCCTTCTTTAATTATCATTTCTTTTCTTTATTTCATTTAACGGGAGTCTAGTGCACTAGAACTCCTCCAAAGGTGTATTGGCAGTAAATGAACAAGTGAGCTCATATCCATGGACCACTGGAAAGCGTCCTTATCAAGGGTCATCTTGTCAGGCTATCTACTACTTTCAAGATACGCCAGGAGTATCCACCCCTTTCAGGATAGCTGTTTCTATACCTTAGGTTATCTACCCTTTTCGAGATAACCCTTGTACTTTAGGTTATCTGTCCCTTTCGGGATAACCCTACATTTTTATTAATTTGTATGCACTTACCCATTTCACAACCATTGGAATAATCAACCCGCTTACTCAATCAACGTCGATGGGGAAAATAATATCATTTTTCATTTAGTGTGCTCATACATTTGTCATTCGTATCATCACATAATAAACACATTGATACCATATGTAATTAGAAGTGTAAAAGTCCAGTAGTGACAAAAGGGAGAATGTAGAGTTTATGTGTTTTTGTTGCAGCGAAGTCACTTTCTCGGTTGAAAAATAGACCCAAAATTTCTCCTGATATTGTTCTGGTGCAAAACAGATTTCGCTATAGCGAAAATGAAATTTTCGTTGTAGGGAGCCCGTTTTCACTAGAGTGAAACTGCTTCAGCTTTTGGCCTTGAAATTATGCCATTTTTCTGTAGGGAATATCATTCACTATAGCGAAAACATCGAGTTCCTGAAGGATATAAACTCTATTTTCTCTTACAGGAAGGACCCCTTTGTGGGTCCTAGGTTCATTCCTCATAAGTTCCACCAACACCCAGATTTCAGAACAGGTAAACACCAACCAACATTGTATTTTACACCTTTTCCGCTCCACTATGAATTTAACAATTGGAAATAAAACCAAGATACATACTCCATCCACCATATTCAAATCAAACAACCAAAACCCCTTATAAGGCAAAGCACCATACATGCAAGCAATAGAACCAAAATCAATCAATTTCCACATCATCAATTCAAACGACAATGATAGTTGACTCCCTACATTGGATTTTACACTTGGGGTTACCTTTGAAGATTTGATCTAAATTCCAGCAACTCCAATCTCATATAGTAGCTTTGGCCTCCCCTTCTTCGTCCTCCTTTCTTTGCCCTTCTTGGAAGATTATGTGTCTCAATTCCTATCACACATACACGATCTTAGCATCTTTGATCCACCACAAATCAAGTTACACTCAAATAAATTTAACCATCTTAGACTCTCTAGATAGCTAAGGGAATTCTCTACAACTCTTATGGAAAACATGAAGGCAAATTTGGTCATTTATAGGTCCTAAACTTGCAAGCAACAACATGGGAGACACAGATCATAGCATAAACCAAGACACTTTCTCAACTTAAACCAACATACTTCCTACCACGAATTTCTCTAGCCTTTGGTTCCAGAATGAACTCAATTTCTACTTAAACTCGTCATGTAAGGAATTTAATCAACCTAGAACCTGAAGTTCTAGATGTCATTAATGAAGAGATTCTAAGGTGATGTGGGGGTTTACCTCTAGAAGACTTAAGCCCCTTATATTGAATCATTAAGCTCTTCCACCTTAGTCCTAGAAGCAGCCACTAATTTTGAGAGGGTAGGATAAGGCTTATTTGCTGACCAAAATTCCCAAAGAACCCCAACCACTTCAAGGGTGATGGTTTAGGCTTTGTGTGTGGTAGTCAAGGGTCAATTAGTAAGGACTTGAAGAAAATTTCAACTTCTAAAACCCTTAAGCAAAGAAATCACCTTTCTCATTTTAATATTTCCTTTTGACCAAGGTTTGGTTCCTTCAACGTTGATGACGGTGTCGTGAATATAGTAGAGGAACTGTGTTTGGGTTTCGTTGAAGGATCAATGGCATGAAGTTTGAAGGAAGGATTGGATTGATTCTTGTATTGGTAGTTTAGGAAAGCTAAAAGCATAGTATTTGGGAGGACAGTGGGAGAATATGTGAGAATAATTTCAAGTCTCCCTTCACTGTAGAAAGGCTGGGCAGCATTGAAATGAGAAGGAATTAGAGTGAGTGAGTGGCGTGAGGAAGGAAGTGGGAGAATGAGGGCTTTTTTACCAAATGGCAACAACTCAAATGTTCTCTTACAGGAAGGACCCCTTTGTGGGTCTTAGGTTCATTGCTCATAAGTTCCACCAACACCCAAATTTCAAAACAGGTAAACACCAACCAACATTGTATTTTACACCTTTTCCGCTCCACTATGAATTTAACAATTGGAAATAAAACCAAGATACATACTCCATCCACCATATTCAAATCAAACAACCAAAACCCCTTATAAGGAAAAGCACCATACATGCAAGCAATAGAACCAAAATCAATCAATTTCCACATCATCAATTCAAACGACAATGATAGTTGACTCCCTAGATTGGATTTTACAATTGGGTTACCTTTGAAGATTTGATCTAAATTCCAGCAACTCCAATCTCATATAGTAGCTTTGGCCTCTCCTTCTACGTCCTCCTTTCTTTGCCCTTCTTGGAAGATTATGTGTCTCAATTCCTATCACACATACACGATCTTAGCATCTTTGATCCACCACAAATCAAGTTACACTCAAATAAATTTAACCATCTTAGACTCTCTAGATAGCTAAGGGAATTCTCTACAACTCTTATGGAAAACATGAAGGCAAATTTGGTCATTTATAGGTCCTAAACTTGCAAACAACAACATGGGAGACACAGATCATAGCATAAACCAAGACACTTTCTCAACTTAAACCAACATGCTTCCTACCACGAATTTCTCTAGCCTTTGGTTGTAGAATGAACTCAGTTTCTACTTAAACTCGTCATGTAAGGAATTTAATCAACCTAGAACCTAAAGTTCTAGATGACATTAATGAAGAGATTCTAAGGTGATGTGGGGGTTTACCTCTAGAAGACTTAAGCCCCTTAGATTGAATCATTAAGCTCTTCCACCTTAGTCCTAGAAGCAGCCACTAATTTTGAGAGGGTAGGATAAGGCTTATTTGCTGACCAAAACTCCCAGAGAACCCCAACCACTTCAAGGGTGATGGTTTAGGCTTTGTGTGTGGTAGTCAAGGGTCAATTAGAGAGGACTTGAAGAAAATTTCAACGTCTAAAACACTTAAGCAAAGAAATCACCTTTCTCATTTTAATATATCCTTTTGACCAAGGTTTGGTTCCTTCAACGTTGATGACGGTGTCGTGAATATAGTAGAGGAACTGTGTTTGCATTTCGTTGAAGGATCAATGGCATGAAGTTTGAAGGAAGGATTGGATTGATTCTTGTATTGGTAGTTTAGGAAAGCTAAAAGCATAGTATTTGGGAGGACAGTGGGAGAATATGTGAGAATAATTTCAAGTCTCCCTTCACTGTAGAAAGGCTGGGCAGCATTGAAATGAGAAGGAATTAGAGTGAGTGAGTGGCGTGAGGAAGGAAGTGGGAGAATGAGGGCTTTTTTACCAAATGGCAACAACTCAAATGTTCTCTTACAGGAAGGACCCCTTTTTGGGTCCTAGGTTCATTGCTCATAAGTTCCACCAACACCCAAATTTCAAAACAGGTAAACACCAACCAACATTGTATTTTACACCTTTTCCGCTCCACTATGAATTTAACAATTGGAAATAAAACCAAGATACATACTCCATCCACCATATTCTAAAATCTAGAATTTAATGAATAAATGGACTCTATGTATGAGACTACTTTTTTTCATTTTCCTTTCTTTATATTTTTTGGCAATAAAATACCCGATTTAGTCTGTGACATTTTATCAACGATACAAAAGCAATATAAACCAAGAATGAGAGAGAGAGAGGAGAGAGAGAGGAGGCGGTGGCAGCTGGACAACGATGGGGACAGGGGGTATTTTTAGGACGTGAGGAAGGAGCAGATGACCGTAGGAGAGGTCGTGATCCTATTGAAATTCTTTACCGTAAAACAACATCATTATTTTACACCCATTTCCCTGAGGAGGTTAGGGTGTTAGAGCTATGGTAGGAGTTTCGTCGATTTGGGAAGGTTTCATATGTCTTCATTCCAAAAACAAATTGCACAAGTATGGTCAATGGTTCGGATTTGTACGGTTCGCTGACATCACTAACCCCTTTGATATGGAGAGGAAGCTAGGGTCAGTGCTCATCGGTAACATGTATTTGCAGGTGAACTTGTCCCATTTTAGTAGGGTCAAGGGAGAGGAAGACATTGTCCGTAACACTAAGAGAGAGGTTTTTTCCAGTAAAGGGAAGCAGGTGGCAGTAGCCTCTCACACTAGAACTCATGTGGTGAATGACAAAAGGATCAATGGTGAAACAAGTTATGCTGTGATGGTAAGGAATGATTCAAATCTATTGGGGAGTCCCATGATATCGTATTCCCCGTAGCAATCCAAACTGGATAAATGGAAAAAGACCTACGTGGGGAAGTTTCAGCGGTTGGTGGTTTTCGGTGATCTTGAAGCAACTTTTTGTGTGGCCCTGTATTATGGTATATCCCTGGTGCCAATGGGACTAAACCTCGTCCTTATGACGAAGTGGTAACCGAATACATTTCAAAAAAGGCAGATGGGCTCTATAAGTTATTTGAGTCCATTCACCCGTGGGATCCTTTGTTTGTAGAGTCAGAATGTTACACTTGAATTAAATGTTTTGGCATCCCTCCACATGCATGGGACGAAGGTTTTTCCATAGATTAGTCGTTGGGACGGGCAATCTTATTAAATTGGACCGTGCAACAATGCTACGTCGGCGGTTTGATGTCGGCAAGGTCCTGATTTTGACGAGTAAAACTAATTTTATATCTGATTCTCTTCAGGCATGGGTGGGAGGTAACACTTACATTATTTGTATCGTTGAAGAGGTAACACTTCTGATTCGGAGGAGGAAGATGAATGACGATTTTCAGACCTAGACGCTGGTAACTCAACGGAGGAGGATGAGGTTGTTTCGGCGACGGAATTTTCTGGCAGGGAGGGAGAAAAAGTTAAGGGTAACGGAAATCAAGGTGCAAATTCTGTGGGATCTCTAGATACCATAATAGATTGGCTTATGGAGAAGATTACAGAATTGGGTTTGGAGAATCCTAATGATAAGGCATGTGATAATGATCAGTTGCAAAATTTAGGGGATTTGAATATTGAATTGGATGTGGTAGAATATAATGCTAATAAGGAATCATTGGCACTAAAGTGTGGAAATATAGCTAACAACGTGATGGCACAGGGAGGTAATATGGGCCTAAGTCTTGCATAGCCCAATTTGTTTGTTGGAGCAAACTTGGATGGGGGTCGTGTGCTAGCAAGGAGAGTGGCTGGAACCAAAAGAAGGAATGGGGAGGTGCAGGAAGGGGAAATAATTTGTGGAACACACCACTTGTAAAGAGTGGAGCACATCACTTATCCAAGAGTAATGCTTCGATGAGGATAGAGAAATCCCAACACGCTAATGACGACGATGTCAAAGCCACATCCCAAATCCATTTACCTTGTAAATAGGTTGAAAGGCAGTGGAAGAGTGGTTCTTTGGGGGATGAAGCTCCAAATCACGGCGAAGGGAAGCGAAGCATATTTGTGTCGTGGGTGCGGGGTCGAAGTAAGGAGAGAAAGGGAGTTCATGCGAAAAGAGGTGCAAGCATCAATTGTTTGTGCAAGCTGCGACGACTGCTCCATCTTTTGTGACAAGCTCGTTCTCCTAAAACCCAGTCACAGAGTTCAGGTGCGTCCTTTCTCTAAAAGAAAAAGCTGCAGAGATTGGGGAAATTGGTGCGAATCTGGGTGTGAAATTTACAAACGGACAAGATAAAGTTGTTGATCACCTTGTGGAGATGGAGAAGTGGGAGGTGTTGAAAAAGAAAAAGGGATTATAAAGGAAGATTGTCGATGACAAGGAGGATGGTAAGGTTACTAAATTATTTAAGTTTCCTACAACATTAGGGGCTTTGGAGGTCAACACAAAAGAAGGACTGTGAAAGATGTGGTATGGAAGGAAAAAGCTCAGTTTGTGGCTATTCAAGAATAAAGGTTGTGTTATGTAGATGTGGGGTTGATCTGATTTCAATTTTGAGTTTGATGCATCTGAGGGCTCTGTTGGGGGATTGATCTGTGTGTGGGATGCAATGGTCTTTTCGAAGGAAAGAGTACATAGGGGATCGAGTTTCTTGGGTGTGTATGGGGTATATGCAGGGGTAGGTTGTTTGATTTTTAATGCTTATGCAAAATGTGAGTACAAGAGTAAAGTCAATCTTTGGGATAACTTGAAGAATCTCATTACTCAGTATGAGACACATCATGTTTGTGTGTTGGACAATTTTAATGTTGTCCGTTGTAGGGAGGAAATGAAAGAAATGAAAGGAGATCAACGAGATATGGATGCTTTTGATAATTTTCTCATAATAGCAGGCCTAATTGTCTTTCCTTTGGCTAGGCGCAAGTTCACTTGCCAGAATGCGAGTAGGACAGCTGCTAGTCATATTGATCGGGTAATGGTAAATGACAGATGGTCTAATACCTGGCAAAACTATACTCAAACTAGCTTGGATAGAACAATGTCTGACCACTACCCGATTTCATTTCGAGTTTCATTGAAGGATTAGGGGCCCAGAACTTTACGTTCTTTAGACTACTGGTTCTCTGATGCTGGTTTCAGGGGTGGTTTTAATATTTCGCAGTGCAAAGGATTTATTTTGAAGGAGAAGCTAAAGCACTTGAAATGGGAGTTGAAGGTGTGGAATGAAAATCATTTTGATATCATTGATGTTTCTTGGACAAGCAAAGTTGAATTGCCGAAAGCGCCTTCTCATCCAACTCGTCTCATTGCTCATCAGTCATGGAAGTCAGTTTCTTTGACTTCGCGTCCAAAGTTTGTTTAATCCATTCTGAGTAAGAACGACTCTCATTTGGACACGCCAAAAAGCAAAACTAATTTTGCTATCAAACTTCTCAATGTAAAACTTGGTGACAGTTGACATAATAAATTCTTAATTGAATAAGTGCTCTGATACCACTTGTTACGGTATAAGCTCTACGCGGAAGCACGATATGAAAATCAATTGAAGAATTATGAGAAGAAAAATAATATACAAGACTATATGAGACAGTGAGACTTGTTTTGTAAAGTGGAATGTTTTAATTTACTGAATGTTGAATAAATTTAAACTTACTACAGAAAAGCTTATATAGGCTACATAGAATAACTTTAAACCAATAACTAAACTAATGGCTAACATTAAAATACAATAATAACCATTTGTTTTTGAGTAAAAATAGAACAATCAAATGAGAGCCACCAGAAGGAGCATTACTTGCTCAACAAGCATAATAAGGTATTTTAGTTAAAGAAGATTAAAAAACCAAAGTAAACACATCCTTATCAAGAAGAAGAGATTCCGCTGACAAAGATATGTGTATTTTACCTCTTATTTTAGTTAAAGAAGATTAAAAAACCAAAGTAAACACTTTCCTTGTTTATATGTGTATTTTACCTCTTATTTCCTTTCCTCTATCCGATATAGGACTTGGATGAATACCTACTTTGACATTCTTCATAATATTCAATGTGTAACGAAGTTTTGAATTGAGCGTATCATTAATTCAGTTAACTTCATATTTAAAAAGCTGTCTAAAGTGTTTTTATCAGTACAGATCACAAACAGGAACTAATAAATTGTTCAAAGCATAATGGCTATCACGAGAAAAAAGGCGCAGGCTGCGAACGCTGCTGCTCAAGCATGAAGAGAAGTGGAAGAGCAATCGTTGGTGAACAAACCCTGGCTAGTTAAACAAGAGGATCTCTTAAGAGCTGAACCCACTGTTTCTGAGCAACGAATGACTACAATAGAAGACGGGATGCAAGACCTGAAAGAAATGATTGAAAAGCAGGCTGAAGACATCGAGAAGATGACCAGAGAAAGGGCGGAATGGCAAAAACAGCAACAAGAATTCCATCAGATCATTCTGGCTCTAGGAATGGGACAGCAGATACCAGTGAACGAAGCTCAGCAACAGACACCACAACAGGAGAGACAAGCCTCGATGGGGGGCCCTCTGAACCCGCCACCGAATCCCGCGATCATCCCGCTAGTGATTCTCAGGAATGATGTCCTGAAAAAGAAAGCTGAAAATGACGTAGAGATTGACGGTTGTAACAACCCTTTCGCGACATGGATTATGAAATATGAGATGCATGCGAATCTCAAGTTCGCTGTCCAGATTGACCCATATGATGGTACTACTGATCCACATGACCATGTGGAGATTTTCTAGCAAACCATGGTGTTTCAAGGCGCTAAGGAAGCAGTGATATGCCGCCCCTTCCCCTTAACTCTTAAGGCCGCGGCTAAGAGGTGGTTCTTCTCTCTCACGGCAGGATCCATCTCGGGATGGAAGTCGCTTAAGGAGAAGTTTATCATGAACTTTACCAGCAGCAAGCAACAGTTCGAGACAGAGCATCATGTCGAGCGGATTAAGCAGAAGCCTGATGAGCCTCTGCGAAATTATATTATCCGTTTTAATATGGAGGCCTTGGAAGTATGAGATGTGGCCCCTAACATGATTCTTTACTTTTTGCGGCAGGGGTAAAAACCAAGCGGCTTTGCAAAGGATCTCGCTGGGGAAAAGTCTAAAACCATGAAAGAACTCAAGCAAAGAGCTGAAAAGTTGATCTAGATAGAAGAATGGATGAGAAATAACTGTGCTAAGAGTCAAGCTATTAAAGAAGCATGGGATAAAAAAAGATAAAGGGAAGTCGGTGTACGACAACAAACAACGAGATGACAGGCCAACAGGCAGGTCAGGTAAACCTCCCAGGGGAATTATTCCAATTACATGAGGCTTACGATGCCGCCCTCGAGGGTGTACAAAGAGATAATGTACTCATAATTGAAGGACATACGTCCACCACTAAGAACACAGTCCAAAAATAAGGACAAATTTTGTCTATACCACAAAGATCATGACACTAAACTAACGAGTGTATCCACCTCAAGGACGCCATCAAAAACTAATTAGACAAAGGAAGCTAAAGCATTTTGTTCAGAGAGCGGATGAGGGATCATCCCGTGGCAGGAGCCTGTCACCTCCAAGAAGACACGGCTCAGGCTCTAGGAACAGAGACACAGACCAAGGCTGAGATGAGAGACGAAGGTCAAGGTCTCGAAGCCCCAGGCGACATGATAATGCTGCCCCCAAAGGCATCATCAATGTGATCACCGGTGGGATAGTAGAAGGGGAATCATTAGAACCATCGAAAAAGAGAACAATCGAGGAAAAGGATTATTGCCTAACAGTCAATGCCATGAGAAGGATGGCGTTGGCCTTCTCAGAGGATAATTTACCGCTGGATGACACGGGATCTAACGCTCCTTTAGTCATCTCAACAAGAATGGCAAGACACGAAGTCAAGGGACTATTTGTAGATCACGGAAGTTCAGCAGACATTATGTTCTAGGACCTCTTCCAGAAATTGGGACTGAAGGAAATGGACCTGATCGTGCACAAACGAAACCCGATAGGCTGCACTTGGGACACCATCTCCCTGAAGGGCTATGTTAAAATGAAAGTGACCTTCTCGGGGAGAGGAGGAAGTCTCACCATTGAAGTGAAATTCCTCGTTGTCGAATGCCCTTATACTTACAATGCCATATTGGGAAGATTGACATAAATATATTAGGGGCAGTGATCTCAACTCTACACATGGTCATGAAATTTCTTAGTAACAGGGACGACACCGTTACTGTAAGGGGAAAAGGCTTGGAATCAAAACTATACTATTTAGAAAGCTTGAAAATCGCAAAAACGACTTCCTCACAAATGCAGGGAGAGCCAAAAGGCAAGACAAAGAATGACCCGAAAGGCAAGCAGATATGTACAAGGCGATATTCCACGGTAATGATGACGGATCTCGACCCCAGGGGAGAATTTCAACATCAACACCCAGAACCGAGGGGGATTAATTGGAAATCCCAGTAGGGATATGACAGAATTGCTACAAGCCAACAAAGACATATTCACATGGATAGCTTCTGACATGCTAGGAGTATATCCTCAATTCTGTTGTCATCGACTGGCAGTGTGAGTAGGAGTAAAGCAAATCGCATAGAAGAAGAGGAGGATGGGCCCAGAAAGAACAACAGCAATTGAGGCCCAGGTACAGATGCTGGACGTGGGATTCATCCGCGAGATACAGTACTCATAATGGCTCTCGAATGTCGTAATGGTAAAAAAGGCCAACAAAAAAGGGAGGATGTTAACCGATTACACATATTTAAACAAAGCATGCCCAAAAGATCATTTTCCGCTACCGTGCATCGACAAGCTGGAAGACAATTCTGCAGGTTATCGATACTTATCATTTTTAGATTCTTGTTCCGGATATAATCAAATACCTATGAACCCTAATGATCAGGATAAGACATCTTTTTATCACTGATCTAGGGGTATTTTGTTATAATGTAATGCCCTTTGGATTGAAGAATGCAAGGGCGACATACCAAAGGATGATGGACAAAGTCTTTGCCGTGATGAGAGGCAAAGAAGTGGAAGTATACATTGATGACATGATCGTCAGGACTAAAGAAGGTGCAGATCCAATCAGAGATCTGGAGTCCATTTTCCAGTGTTTACTTCACTACGATCTACGTCTCCACCCCTTGAAGTGCACCTTCGGGATGGAAGCAGGAAAGTTTCTGGGGTTTATGCTTACAAGTCGCGGGATAGAAGCCAACCTGGACAAATGTCGAGCAATACTTGACATGGCAAGCCCTAAGGTTCATTAAGGAAGTGCAACAACTTACGGTAAGAATTGCAGCATTATCTCACTTCCTCCCGACATCAGCTAAACGCTGTCTTCCTGTGTTCAAGATTCTTAAGCATCAAGATTCATTCAATTGGTCTCAAGAATGTCAAATTTCTTTCCAAGAGATTAAGACCTCACTCGTCTCTCCACCTCTTCTAGCAAAGCTAGTCCCGGGTGAAACATTAATAACATATCTCGCAATGAATGACGAAGCGGTAAGCGCAGTCTTGATTCGAGAAGAAGGCAAGTCTCAACTACCAATTTATTTCGTTTCGAGAGTCGTACAAGGTGTTGAGATAAATTACCAGCGACTTGAAAAAGTGGCATATGCTCTATTGATTTCTTGTAGGAAATTGCGTCCATATTTTCAGTGCCATCCAATAATAGTCAGAACTAATTGTGAATACTAAATTTTATCCTAATAATAACAATGTTAATTAGTCAATTACTTTGCTAGTTGTTAATAATAATAAAAAAAAAAGAGAAAAGAAACGAGAGAGAAAATGTGAAAAGCTGAAGAGAAAGGGAATATATTATTATTATCATTGTTACTTGACTTAGTCAAGTATTTGTTTTTAAAAAAAACACAAATAAAAAATAAATAATAATAATAATAATTATTATAATAATTACTATTATACTTATTATTATTATCATTATAAGTAATGGTCAAGTAATTTTCAAAAAAGAAAAAAAGAGAAATAGAAGGAAACAGAACAAAAAGTGAAGTGAAGTTATTCTCTACAAATTGAAAATGCCAACAAAATTAGGTGGAGTAGGGAGACATGGGTCTGTTTCTGTTGATTAAGAGATAAGATTTAAAATCTCCCTATAAAAACTCTTATCTTGACTCAAAGAGAGGAGGTTTTTTTATAGTAAAAAAGAAAAGAGCAGAGAGAAATTAAATACTTCATAAATTTATTTTTAAGAGTGAAAATAAGGAATTCTCTTTCATTCAAGAGAGAAATACAAGCAAGATTACGATTGACTGATCTTCACAGGTAAGACTACTTTGTTATTGTCGTAATTAAATTTTTCTTGTAGTTTATGTTCATCATACATTTTATTCATAAAAAAAAAATCATTTGTTCATCACCTAAATTAGGAGAAGAAATATATATAATTTAATAATAACAATAACAACCTTCACCTTCCCTCTTCAACATAATCTTCATCATTGTCTCTAAAAAAAAACATTCTCCGCGGAACCTTAACGTGATTTTCATCAGTCTTTTGTTTTTTTTTTTTTGTCTTTTCTTGTGTTTGTGTTTAGTTTTGGGTTTATTTTGTTTCTGGGCCTTTTCATTTTTTTGTCTCTTGTGTTGTCTGTTTCTGTTTTTGCATTTTTGCTGTTTGAACCGCCCAGCATTTTAGCTGTGTTTTTTTACCTTCGGCACCTCAACTTTTTAGGCATGCTGTATTATTTTTTATTTTTTTGCTTTCTGCACCACTCAATGTTTCCAACACAATTTCAACAAAAAATATGATCTTTTGTTGTTGTTGTTGTTTTTATTATTGTTGTGATCTTATTTGTTATCTTCAATATGGGCCTTTTCATTTCTTTTGCTTTCGATACCCTCAACATTTTTGTGTCTCTTGTGTTATCTGTTTCTTTTTTGTTTTTTTTCTGTTTGAAGAGCCTGGCATTTTTGCTGTGTTTTTTACTTTCCGCACCTCAACTTTTTTAGGTTTGTTGTATTGATTTTTATTTTTTTGCTTTCTGCACCATCGATGTTTCCAACCCAATTTCAACAAAATAAACATGATCTTTTGTTGTTGTTTTATTGTTGTTGTGATCTCATTTGTTGTCTTGAATATCGGCCTTTTCGTTTTTTTTTTGCTTTCGAAACCCTCAATATTTTTGTCTCTTGTGTTGTCTGTTTCTGTTTTATGCATTTTTGTTGTTTAAACCGCCCTGCATTTTTGGTGGACTGTGTATGGATTTTCACTTTTTTTTTCTTACGGAACCTCAATTTTTTTGGGTATGCTGTGTTTTCCATTTTGCTTTCTGCACCACCCAATATTAACAAAAAAACATGATCTTTGGGTCTGACTTAGTTGCTAATGCTTCTTTCATATTCAAATTAGGTTTATTGAGTAGCCTTGTGCTAACTTAAGCCTAGTTTTCATTCTTTGATTATTTATTATTTATTTATTTCTATTATTATTATCATTACTTTCAAAAAAATTATGAATGACGATTCTTGATCTGACTGAGTTGCAAATGATTCCTTCAGAGTCAAATTGTCGAGTGTGGGTTTACTGAGTAGTCTCGTGCTAACTTAAATCCAAGTGTTTTCTTAATTAATCTTCTTTAAACCTTACTTTGTTTTTAAGAAAAAGAATATATATTTCTCTTAAAATCTGACTGAGTTGTGATTGCTTCCTTCAGATTTTGGGTTCACTGAGCAGTCAAGTGCTGATTTGAACCCGCCCTTTCCGAAATCAATCATTCCCAAAAGAAAACCTTAAGAACTACGTGACTTTGATTCCTCCTCGAGCTGAGGATACGTAGGAGCGGGAACCGAACCCGTCGAGCCTAAATAAATAAAAAAATATTTTCCCTCTAGTTAGTAAATAAGTGTAAATGTTTTTTAGTGATATTAAATATTTTTTAAAATTAACAAATTTTTGCACAATTAATTAGAAGGTAACCACTTACTTAGTGGACGTCGTAGGGTGCTAACACCTTCCACTAGTGGAAAACTACCCCTTTTACATCGGCTCTTTTTGACTTGTTACATCGGCTACTGAGTCGATGTCTATCCCGCCGATGTAAAAACTGGCTACTTTTTACATCGACTAAATAGCTGATGCAAAAAAGTATGTAATATTGGCTAAAAAAAGAGCTGATGTAAAAAGGTGTGATTTTACATTGGCCGGATCATAATAGCCGATGTAAATGTCGACATTTTGCATCATATAATTACTAAACAGCCGATGTAAAAGGTCCCCTTTTTATATTAGCTGATGTAAAATGTATTTCTTTTTTACACATTCTGACATGATCTGCATTATCTACTTTTCTTTTCTTTTTTCTAATTTCCTGTGACTCAAGCAGAACATTTTATCAAAGAAAAATAACTTTGCAAACATGATAATACAATAAAAAAATCCCATAACTTAAACTTAATTTGCATTCATTAAATTCATTCAAACAAGTTTGATGTCCTAACATTGAATATTGAATTAAGAAGAAAGAAATATCCATCTAGTATCATAGAAGATTAAAAAAAAACACATAATTCCCTCAACTTTCATTGATTGTGCAGAACAGGTCCTCTTAACTTGGTTACTGCGCCACTTGGTAAACCGAATGCAGAACATCCTGAGATTTTAATTATCAGTGGTCTTCACATCCTTATGAGCTTCAATTAAAGTTTTCCATTTGTTGCACCAATGACCTCAGCTTGTCAGTTGTGAAATCCATGCCCTATAGATTAAAGTTATCTCAATTATGTTATCATCATGCAAGATAATAATGTGAACAATTTTTTTTGGCAACCATCATACCCAGAAGTTAGTCAAAACATCCTTCTCTTACACAGCTTCGACTCTCAACATAATCTTCTTGAACGCATGGTCTTAATCTCCTTGAAAGATGAATGAATGCATGCATGCGTGAATGAATCTACCCTAACATAGTCACCCAAAACAAACATCAACACAAGGTGTTGCCTACCCCAAACTTAGAAATTTGACTTGTCCTCAAGTCAAGCTCACAATATACCCCAAACCAAAACCTATAGAATTCTCCTCCTAAGCACAAACAACCAGGACCCCAAACTTAGGCAATTGGTCGGTTCCCTAAGCAAAAATAACCGCAAACTTAGAAGAAAACTCTATACCCAAGTGCATAACCAATGCTCTATGTGTGTACATGGTAGGGATGATTGGTTTTACACTTATTCGGCTTGTAATGAGCTAAATAACAAGAAATGAAGGGCAAATCAATGCTCAAAGGGGCTAGCAATGGATAATGAATAAGACAAAGTTTAATTTGGCTCAAGGCTCACAACAAGAAAAATGCCTCTATCATATCAATCCTAGCATGTGATTAGAAATCTCAACCAAGGGCAAAATCAAATCCAAGAGCACACCTCAACATAATGAACTCTCATGACAAGGAACATGTAGGAGGTTCAAATTCCTCACCTAGGTTGCATGATTGTTACACATTGCTAAACCACATAAAATATGCCACAAACCTAGTATTCTTTCACTATTGCACACATTTGTCAACAAACACTTACCAAACAAACAAGAGCATGCATACTTTACAATGGATCACAAGTTTCAATCCCAAGTGCCTATATCACAAGAATCATTCTTACTAGAACCTAGAATTGAGACCATGCCATCAACAATCACTAGAGTAATCAACAAGTCTAGGAAATCTATCAAGTAACCAACCTAATCAAGACTTAGAAAATAAGGGTTAAGAAGGACTCCCCTTTGAAGTCCACTCCAAGCTTCTTGAAGTTTGCAACAAATTGTCCACCACATAATGTTTCGAAAGTTACACAACAACACAACAAACACAACACACAAAATACAAATGAAAACTAAAAAGGTTACACTTTATTCATCTATTTCTCATTTTTTTCTAGTACCATCCTTCATCTTCTTTCTCATCCTCATCATCGTCTTCTTCATCTTCTTCTTTAACTACCTTTTCTTTTCCCCAACCAAGTTCAACACTTTCCCCCACACCCTCAAAATTCCCAAAAACTTCAAATCCATACCCAAAACACTCATAATCAAGTAATTCTAGCTCATACAAGAATAATCAACAATCAATCCATAAATGCATGAGAATTAGAGAGATTCAAGTGTTACCTTTGGGTCTTGAACTTGGGAACTTGAAAAATCAAAAGGGGAAAATCAATTCTAATAAAGTGAAGATGGTGAAGGGAAAATAAAAAAGGAATACAAATTTTAGCCTAACAGGTTAAACTTGCTCCTACGTATCCCTAGTTGCAATTGAGAAATCAATGCTACATAGTTCTTAAGTAGAAAATGATTGTGTACACCCCAGGTATTTCGAGAACTAGGATAAACAAACAGTGCAATCAAAATATCCCGGTTTTAATAAAAGGTTTTCAATTAATTAAATGTGGGTGGATTTATTTTATTAATTTATTACGCACTCGTTTCAATTAATCGCTCTATCTCACCGGATAAAAATAAAAAGAAGCAAGCAAATAAGTAAATGAACTTTCAGTTTCTGGATTTATGCGCTATTATTCGAGTTTGGTGCTTCCTGGAGTGGGTTTGCTAATGCTATCTCTCAATATCATTTAATTTCAGTACTTCATATGTTTTTATGTGTTTTTTTTGAATAAATTAATTAAATTAATTAAGTTATTTTAATGAAATTTAGTGTTTAAATCTTATTTCATGTCACATGCCTATTAGTAGTTTTAATTTTGTGCACTAATTCTAATGCTTTGGTCTGTGAATAATGATGGTTGTGTGATAAGAAAATAAAACGTACTCCGAACCCTTAAATGGACTGATTGATATGTCATTGTCTATTTGACTTAAAATACATAACTATACATACCCAAGACAGACAGGGAGATGACGCTCTCATATGCTATGAACTCTAGTAGGACAGAATGTCTTTTCTTGTAGGAAGGAACAACCGCTAGCGGTGAACTTGTAGAAGGTGATGATTGCAAGGTAGAGTATCTACTTTAATGCTTAATTTCATTGAATAACTTATTGGTTCATTCGTAAAATGTGTTAGATATTGCTATGTGAATTTGTTCGTTGCACATTGTTAGTTGCTCCAGATAATCTTCTTTGCCTTTGTTTAAGCATGTCCCTATTTTTAATTTAATTATTATTATCAAGATAGGTAGAAACACTAGCAGAACTTCAAATTCATTATGATGAGTTTGTTGAGTCTACCGATACCTGCCATTAGATCGTGATGTAGCTACTAAAAGACCTAGAAGGTATGCTATTCTTTCTCTTATTTCCTACTAATATGCCTTCAAATATTAGTTTATCTTTTTCTATTTTTATAACTTCAGGATTTTGAAGGAAGTATTAGATTTAATTTTTGCTGAAGTGGGTGGTTGTGGCCTCTTTTCCTGTCTCATATTTCTTATGCTCTAGTGAAAAGGTATATATCTATATGATAAAAGGTTTATATATATATGGAGGTTTGGGTACGGGTAAAACTATGTTGATGGACCCGTGTTTGACCAATTTCTAAATGTTGATGGACTTGTGAGGTTAGCATGGATAGGAGGCCTCAAAGACTCTAAGTTTTGAAGAATTTCTTTAGTGATTATTGATGTTTTCATTTGTAATTTGGTTCCCAAGAGTTGTAATATGCTCCAAGACCTTGTACTTAAGCTGTAGGACTTCCTTTGGATTGTATTTTTGCAGTTTTTAGCGTGCCCACGCAGCTCGAGAACGTGCTAACGTGGACAAGTCCGAGAACATCCGACTGTATGCATGCTCACGCAGATCGAAGGTGTGCTCACGCACCCTTTGTTGTTGCATGCGTGCTCACGTGCAATTTTGGGCTTGGTCACGCACCCTCCTAACAACACCTCGCGTGCTCACGTGCCCCTGACGTGGCAAGTCTGTATTTTACCGCATTTTTAGGATCCTACACCATATAAATACTTGTATGAATTATTTCCATTCAGATTTTGGATGAAATTGAAAGATGGTTTGAGAGTTTTCTCTCTTAGAATTATGGTTCTTAAGCTAGGGTAGCTTATTTACCTTGATTGGATTCTTATCATTGGTCTCTAATACCAATGTAGCGGATCAAAATCGATCTTATCACTAATCTCTATGATTAGTGTGGCGATCCTCTTTGTTTCTTATCATTCATTATAGAATCAGTGTCGCGAATCTTCACCTTTCTTATCTCTAATTTCTATTGGAGTGGTGATCCATCTTCTAATCTCTTCCGCTTGCTTGATTTTCCTCTTGATTTTGTGTTTCCCAACCTCAATTGAAGCTACATCCTAATCCTATGAGGATTCATTCTCATCATTTGGTATCATAGAGCCTTGGGCTTCAATTTGTGGTAATTCTTGAGCTTCAATTGTCTTTGATTTCATGAATTTTTCTTTAATTCTCATTTTCCCCAATTTTTGTTTTCTGATTTTTGGTGCAATTTCTGCATAATCCATCAAGAATTTGAAAATTCTTAGTTTAAATTTGGATTCTCCATGGTTGAAAACCTTGGGATCAAGTGTTGATTTCAAAATTTCTACATATGTGTTCATAGGTGTTCTTGGATGTTCTTCATGTTCAATGCTTGATTCTTGAATCATTGATGTTTGAATCCAAAATTTGAGTTGTTATCCATCATATATATATATATGTTATTGTGCCACTTAACCCTCTATTATTGAGTCTATTTGCTGAGTCTTTTGTGTTTGGGTTTTTGTGTTCTTTGTACATACTAGGTGTTCGTGAAAATTCCTAAGTGAATCTTGTGTTTGAGTCACCCTTTGTTTCTTCTTTGTTTGCATTTGTTCATGGATGCTCATCATACTTGTTCTTGTTTGTGTGCCACATTTCTTCTTGTTAGCTAGCATTTCTACCATGTATGTCTTTTGATATCTTTGTTCCATGTGTGTTGTGTTAAGTGTGTGAATTCTTGCGACATAGAGTGCAAGATTAGTTTGAGAAAGTGAAAAGTGCAAAAGAAAAGAAAAGAAAGAAAGAAAAGAAGCATAGCAAAGCATAGAATTCAAAAAAAAAAAGAGTGGAAAGAACAAGAAAAGCAAAGCAAAAACCAAAGTTCATATACAATATTGTGTTTGTTCCATTCTTGACTTGCACACACCTTATAGTCACATTCTATTGTAGTCACTTAAACTTACACACATTTGGGTGATATTTTTCACATTCTTTGTTGACTTTTTGGTGGATCCTAGCTATCATCGTTGTGTTTCTTTGCACTTGTTTGGTTTTCTTAGTCTTTCATTTCTTGTGCCTTTGCCACATTTATCCTTCTCTTCCACTTTGAGTAGCAGTTCACTTGATTGAGTCTAATTTTATTGTTTGTCTTCTTGACCTCTAGTTTTATCATTGAGTGTGTCCTTCATTTGTTCTCCTTGTGTCACTCTAATTATGGTGATTCTTGATAAGCTCTTTAGTGATTTTCCACTTTAGTACAAACAAATTAGGGAGATTCGATAGGACTTTCAAGTTTTCTTGAGCTTCCTTCTTAAGCTCCCTTTTTAAAGAGTTGAAGAGTGGTAAAACGCTAGAGTATACATTATAGAAAAAGCCATTAAAAGTGTGATATACAAGGGACTTTATTTCTTGCTTGAGGGATACACTTGGTGAGTCGTGTGATATTGGTGAGGCCCTTAGCAAGTTTTTATTTTCTCCTTTTGATTTGTTTTATACTTATTTTTTGGGTTAGCTTTGGCCACATGGCTATATAGGCTTTCCTTTGTTCCTTTGTATTGTCAACTACACTTGTAGTTTGTGGTTTATATTTTTCTTGTGGACATTGTAACCATGGAAGCTTGGGCTAGTCACTTGGATAAAGTGGTTGATCGAAGCTTTGATAGAGCCTTTGCAAACCATGCAAGATGATCTATGTATCATGATTATGACTCTCATGACATCAAAGAGGTAGTACTTCTATTCCTATACTCATGAGTATGATGCTAGACATTCCTTGCATAATTGTCATAAATGTTTTAGGCTTGATTGAATGACTATGATACCCATCCTAGTCATGACACTGATACTAGACATGCTACATGTGATGCATATACTAGGCATTCTAGAGATACTAGTATTGATGGTTCTCATGTTAAGAAGCATTCCAAGAAGAAAAGGGATTATGCTATAGGTGAGGAGGCTCATAGGTTGCATTGGGAAATATTGAAGAGAGAGTCAAAATTAAGAGATGAAAGGGAAAGGTTCAAACATCAAATTTTAGATATCCTTTCGAATGGGACGAATGACTTGACAAGAAATTTTGTCAAAGGTACTAAAGAGTGTGAAGATGTTATGTCTAGCATGGGAAAGGAATATGTTCCTAGTGTCAATAGGAGTGAGGTAGAGGATGTTGAGTAAGTCGTACAACCTTTCATTCCTTTGGATTATAATGTTTCTTCTCTTGAGATCACTAATAATCTTCATTGTCAATCTTTGACTACTTTCAAGGTTAGTGATGAGCTTTAACGTGAGGAAGTAAGAGGTAACTCTTTGGCTAAGCAAGGTATGGATTTGATTTTCAATATTTAATTATCTTCATTAGCAAGTTCCATAAGGTATACTTCTCTCTTCCTTCCTTTTGATTCCTTGCCACATTTTGGATCCATTTCCTTATTTATGCATAGGTTTTGGATACTCAAGTTTGGAAATCTTGTTTTACTTTGTTTGAATACTATCTTGTGTTTAATTGTGATATCCAGAGGTATTTCCATAGATCTTGTTGATGATGCATTTGTGCATGAGAAGCCTTCTATCAATCCCACACTTGAAAATTCTCATTTAGACTTATCTCTTGGGACCTTTTTGCTATGTGATTTCATAGGTCCTATTTCCATGGATCATATTGACGATGAGTTTGTGCATAAGAAATCTACCATCATGTCTACATTTGCAAGTTGTCCTTCACACTTACCTTTTGGGCAACTTTTGCATTATGATTACACTTGTTTTGGTTTGTGCCACTTTCCCATGGTGCTAAGTTGTGCTCTTACCTTTGTGATTGTGAGTTGTGGAGACTCTTACATACATATTCTCATTTTTTATGAATTATCTTGTTTGATTACATTGAAGCCGCTTGGGAAACTTATAATTTTTGTGTTTGATCCGGATTGTTATATTCATTTTTACCTTGCTCATTGTTCATTCCTGTATTTTGTAGGTGAGTGACCTATGGATTCGAGGATGAATCCTCTCTAAGGGGGAGGGGATGATGTGAGCATGGATAGGAGGCCTCAAAGACTCCAAGTTTTGAAGAATTTCTTTAGTGATTATTGACCTTTTCATTTGTAATTTGGTTCCCAAGAGTTGTAATATGCTCCAAGACCTTGTGCTTGAATTGTAGGACTTGTTTTGGATGTATTTTTGCCGTATTTGATGTGCCCACGCAGCTAGACAACGTGCTCACGCGCACAAGTCCGAGAACATCAGAGTCTGTGCATGCTCAAGCGGATCCAAGGAGAGCTCACGCGCCCTCTTGTGCGTACTCACGCGTCTCTGATGTGGAAAGTCCGTATTTTACTGCATTTTTAGGATCCTACACCATATAAATACTTGTATGAACTCTTTATATTCATATTTTTGATGAAATTGAAAGTTGGTTTGAGCGTTTTCTCTCTTAGAATTAGGGTTCTTAAGCTAGGGTAGCTTAGTTACCTTGATTGGATTCTTATCATTGGTGTCTAATACTAATGTGGCGATCAAAATCGATCTTATCACTAATCTCCATGATTAGTGTGGCGATCCTCTTCGATTCTTAGCATTGATTCTAGAATCAATGTGGCGAGTCTTTACCTATCTTATCTCTAATTTTGATTAGAGTGGCGATTCATCTTCTAATCTCTTCCGCTTGCTTGATTTTCCTCTTGATTTTGTGTTCCCCAACCTCAATTGAAGCTAGATCCTAATCCTATGGGGATTCATTCTCATGAACTTGTTTTCTAATCAGTTTTACATGTATACAAGCCCCCATTTTATCCATTATTCAAGGCTAACTATCCATCAAAGTATGATGAAGATAAGAGGTTCAAAATTTTACATTTACAAGAGTTTTTTAATTAGAACGTTATTATGTTTAGTTTATATTTAAGCCTTCATTCTATATTAATTGCACGATGTTTTGCTATGATTATTTTCTTCTATAACTTAGAACTCATTCTTGATGAGTTTTCTTTTCAGAGACCACAGATTGAAATGTGAGTTGCATTCTGTTGTCTCTTCTGATAATTAGCTGAATCTGTGAGCTTGCTATTACATATTTTCTTTTTGTTATGTTGAGTAGTGAAGCTCTTAATTGTTTTTTACCGTTGAGGCTTCTTTGCTCTATTTTTGATCTTTGTAAGACTCTACTTTATATTTTTGATATGTGTTATATTTATATTGTTCTTCCTTACACAGATTCTGCTAACACCTGTCTGATTCTCGGTAAATAGTTTCATGAATAACCATATTGAAGCAACTACTAAGCAGAAATCGAAGGACAAAAGGCTTTAGAATTAAGACACTCTTTGATTAGAAATCATGAAGTTGGAAATCGACGACCATCAATTTTTGCATCTTTGAATTGATGCATGTACTATCAATCAATATGTATTTTGAGTTTGTAATTCATATAATTGTAGCTAGTTATTTTGTGAACCTCAATATTTTGTAGTTCTCTCTTTCATATATGAAAGAATGATTATTCTTCATTTATTAATGACTTTACTTTACAAATATATTAAAAGAATTAAACCTAGTTGTAAGTACAAACAATTAAAAGAATAGAGAAAAAATCAACTTTAAAGTTAATTAGTGGTGGTTCTAGAACTACACACAAAAATAGCAAATATGACTAATTTGTAATTGGCAGCAATTAGAAACCACAGAGATTTCCATTCCAAACCGACACAAAATGCCAATTCCTGAAGTTTTGACATTGTTGTTGGTGGTTTAAATCGCCAGAAAATTTTAGATAACCTCCACAATATTTTATCTGCGGCTATACTTGCGGTTGATTATAACTGCCAGTAAAATACCTAGAGATAGACAAAAAGGCGGTAGTTTTGTAACCGACGGAAGAATCATTTTACGGCAATTTGAACTGCCGCTAAATGCAAAAACAGCCGCCACTAAATTCCACTTTTGTGGTGGTAAACAGGGAATGGACTTATAAGTGAAAAGAATCATTGACTGTTGTATCGAATTGAATTGAATGTTTGATTGCTTATGAGTTGACTATTATATGCATGTTCATCTGCACGTTTTACTTTACACTGTCTGTTCACAGGTTGCACTCACTGGATGACTTTGTCGCTCATCACACGTTTGTTATATATTATACTTGCATGACCACCCTGAAAAAGTGACCGGTTAAAAGTTGATCCATCAGACTTTGAGCATGATGACCATGACCTCCATTCTGGCTTCCAGTACGATGGTTTCAGAACTCCGGCCACTCACCTGGCAGTGAGGGGGGTACCTGCAAGCACTCCGACGATCAAGTCAGCGGGATTCCATAGAGAAGGAAACTCAGATATCAAGTATTAGAAAAGCGTACCAAATTAAGATAGGTTACATGTTTTTATAGAGCTCTTTATGCTACTAAAGTCAAACCTATCACTGTCACGTTCCTGTAAATTGCGGCGCTAAGTACAGATTTTTAACCAACCCCATGTGGGGGTGGAACTCTCTGGTCATTAAGTCGGGTGACCATGTCGTGTCTAGCATGACATGGTACCTAAGACTTAAGCCACCCACGTGGGCCTAGCACGTGCCTCTCTTGCGGGTTAAGTCCATAACAGTTGCCCCCAAATTTGTAGTATGTTGTGAGGCATGCCGTTGACTTCTAATCCTGACATGATCTAGCGACGTGTACCCCTTCTAAGTCATTGTCATTTGGATTCTACCGCCGGTCTTCATCTTGGCACGTGCTCTTATTGGGTTGGTCGCGACCCTTCGTGGGCCGCACCCATCATCACTCTGTCACATCAGGCCTACGGGAATTTAATGCACCTTAGGCCGTTACTTCTTCCTCACGTTTCGTATTCCACTTCTCTGTCTATAAATACATCCCCTTTCTGCTCGAGAATACTTCTTCACCTCCAAGTTTCCCTGCATATTTTCTCTCATTTTGTAGCCAGTTTCTTCCTTTTCTCGCTGTTTTCCAGCCATCTCCAACCTTCTCCTCTTCAACTTTCTCAGGTATTTCCTCCGTTCCCTGCTCATTTTCTCTGTGTAATTTCTTTTTCATTCCTTTACTTTCTCAAAATGTCAAAACCTAGACGCCCACTAATTTTCCCCCAAAGGAATCTCTTTCTGGGGAAGTTAGGGATTTCGTTGGTTCACCTTCTGGGCCTGAAATAAGTGATGGCAGCGGGCATCACATCCCCACTCCCCCTTCAACCTCTGGTTTTGACAATGAACCTCTCTTTGAAGCCTTTGGGGAGTTTTTCCATGGTATTCCCCAACGTGTTCCTTTCTCAGGGGCTCCCTTTTCACTATTTGTTGCCCCCATACCTTTAAGGTATGGGGTTTGTAAATATGAGTATGATGAGTCTTCCGAAGGTAGTGACAACGCTACAACGTCTAGGTTACGGCTTCCCGTGCCCTTGATAGTCTGTACCTCATATGAATCTTCTAGTTGTGCTTCTTCTACTAGTTCTGCTAAATCCTCTAATTCTAGCTCTTCTAACCCTTTGTATGTTCCTCCAATTTTTGCTGTAGAACCCATGTTGGCTTCCACTCCCATGTCAGGTTCAGAGTCGCCCACGAATCCCGCTCCAGCTCAACTCGCCAGGAGGCCTTCCAAGAGCAAAGCTTTAGAACGCCGACGCCAAACGATTAATGAATGGTACGCCCCCCCCCCAAAGAAGGCCGCCAGAATCGAAGTCCCCATAAAGCTTCAGGGGATTCGGGAGGTGAGGAAAATGTATTGGATCGACCACGACATTCTTCAAATTCCCTCGGTGCTAACCTCAACATTGAATTTCCATGTCGCATAGATTGAATTCAGGGAGGCCATGCACTTCCCCGGGGCTACACCAGGGGAAGACGTTCCTTCCGGTTCCTGCCCCCGGAGAGGAGCGTCGGATTTCTTGATGCTCTATGGGTGTCTCTTTCGCGACATTCAGTTGCGCTTCCCTTTTTCTGACTTCCAAATCGAGATCCTCAACCAACTTGAAGTTGCACCCTCCCAACTCCATCCAAATGCTTGGGGATTTATTAACGCCTTTGAGATTTTCTACTGGGCGAACAATTGGGAGGTTTCCAGCAATCTTTTCTTGTATCTTTTCATGCCTTACCATCTCTGCGATTTTGGCTTCATCTCATTTCGTCAATGGAAAGATCATGCATTTTTCAAGCTTTTCGATGATTCCTTTCCCCCCTTCAAAGATTCTTATTTCAAGGTTCCCTCGTAGTCCTACCATCGCTACCACTGTTGTTGCCACAGCCCCTCTCCTGGAGACTCAAGCTGCCCGGAAGAAAAAAATTGTTCTTCATAACTAGGCTTTTATTGCCAACGCATCCCTGGATGTCACCGACTCGGTGCAAGGAGAGGAGATTTCCATCTCTGATGAGGAGGACACAAAACCTATTGGTCGTGCCCATAAGCGACTTAGGGGTTAGTTTCTTATGACTTGCTATATCCTGCTATGAACGATGTCGGTTTCTTATGTTGCCCATTCTTATGGTTTTATTTGTTTCAGAGTCCACTGCTGCTGAAGATCCTTCTTCTTCTTCTCGATGGGGAAACTTCAAAGCTCCCATCATCTCCTTCCATCATGGGAACTTTTTCGACGAGCTCCCTCGAGCTGCCCTTAAGGTATCCATCCACTAGCTTTATTTAAGATTAAGTTATTCTTATTTTTGGTCTCTCATTTCTGAGTCGTGTGCTTACATCGCAGGAGAATATCGAGGAGAGTTTGGGCTGGATGTCTCGTTGAGCCATTTCCATAGTGAACTGGAAAAGCCTAATCCCTCTGTCAATCTGTAGCAGCATTTGCTGGCGACTAAGGCTTCTGACGAATAGCAAATCCAGGCTCTCGCCAAAGAACGGGATGCCCTAAACGCCTCTCAAGCCGCCCTTCGCGAGGAAGTCTCCACGGCTACTACCAACTTCAACCAGCTGAAGTTGGAAAACTATAAACTTTCTGAGGAGAGGAAGGAGGTTCAAGTCGCCTTTGCAAAGGCTCAGGAAGAACTGGCCGCCCTTCGTTTGGAGAACACCCACCTGTCTCGTACTCGGGATCAGCAAACCACAGACAAGGTGGAATTAGAAGCTGAAAATGATAGGCTAAAGTCCGAGATTCAAGAACAGGCACAACTGATCTCCAATGGGCGTACATGGCATTCTCCTGCTGCTTAAAGTAGGAGTTTTTGAATCCTGGTGTACAACTGACCTACATGGGGATCCATCCCCTTCACGGGGTAGAGAATGGTAAGCTGCTGGATTATGACAATGATCCTCTTACCTCTACAGATCTCAATGATCCCGAATTCGAGGCTTTTGACCCCTAAGGCCATCAATCCATCTCGCTAGCGCCGGCTGAAGGTTGTGAAGTTGTTTCAACCGAGGCTTCTCCTGCTCCTGCTAATCCTTGAATTTACCTTTGTAATAATTAGGTTTATTTTTCTATGAACGATTTTCTGATGTGTTGGCCATCTTTTCTTTTGTAATGTTAAACTTTTAATGACGTTTCTACGTCCTTTATGTCTCCACTGCATCTTCTGTTTCGTAATTCACCTTGTATTTCATCAATATTGTTATACGTAACTTGTTTGAGTAAGTACTCTTGTATTTGCAATATGTAGGTATAGCGTTTTATGTCGCCCTGTTGGGGTCTTTGACCCTTTTGAAGTATTTCAAGGCCCGTGGCCATATCGTCGGTGCATGTTGCCCAAGTTAGGATCTTTGATCCTTTTGAAGTACTTCAAGGCTTGTGGCCATATTATTTGGGCGTGTCGCCCTATTGGGATCTTTGATCCTTTTGAAGTACTTCAAGGCCTGTGGCCATATCGTTGGGGCATGTCGCCCTATTGGGATCTTTGATCCTTTTGAAGTACATTAAGGCCTATGGCCATATTGTTGGGGCGTGTCGTCCTATTGGGATCTTTGATTCTTTTGAAGTACTTCAAGGCCTGTGGCCATATCGTTTGGGCGTGTCACCCTATTGGGATCTTTGATCCTTTTGAAGTACTTCAAGGCATGTGGCCATATTGTTGGGGCATGTCGCCCTATTGGGATCTTTGATCCTTTTCAAGTACTTCAAGGCCTGTGGCCATATCGTCGGTGCATGTCGCCCAAGTTGGGATCTTTGATCCTTTTGAACGCTTTTTTGGATTGTAATCGTCAAATGTCTGCAACTGAAATCTTAAAAATTTGGCAAATTCTTGTTCTTATTCATTATATGATTAGGTTACAAAACCCGGAGCCTCATTAAAACCTTCAATGTAAAACCCTCCTTAGGGATAAAACCCAAGAAGGAAAAAGAGTACCCCTTACATAAACTATACATCAAAATTCGGAATACAACATTGACCTGAACATAAATGGACATACTAGTCTTTAGCTGTAGTACCTCCTTAGATCCGCGGCATTGAAGGTCCTCGGCAATTTTCTTCCTTGTAAAGTTTGTAGCGCGTATGCACCTTTCTGTGTATTTCTTATAACGCGGTAAGGACCTTCCCAGTTGGCTGCAAGTTTCCCATCCTTTGCGTTCTTTAAATCAATGCTAGCCCTTCTGAATACCAGATCATTCACTGAGAACTCGCGTTTCACGAACTTGGCTTTATATCTTTGTGCAACTCGTTGCTTTCTTGACATTTATGTTAACCATGCCAACTTGCGGACTTCATCCACGAGATCTAGTTCTTCTCTGAGAACTTCCTCATTGTCTTGTGGAGCATGCATAACCCTCCACGATGGTTCACCAATTTCTACCGGGATGATTGCCTCCGTTCTGTATACAAGCTGAAAGGGGGTTTCTCCCGTTGTACTCTACAGAGTAGTTCTGTAACTCCACAATATTTGATATAAGTTGTCAACCCAGATTCCCTTAGCATCTTTAAGTCGCTTCTTCAAAGCGTTCAGGATAACTTTATTACCTGCTTCAGCCTGTCCATTTGTTTGCGGATGCTCAACACTTGAAAAATGATGTGAATCTACAGCCCTTCCAGGAGCTCTCTGAACCGACTTCCTGTAAATTGAGTCTCATTGTCTGTGACAATCTCGGCCGGGATCCCAAAGCGACATAGGATTGTTTTGAATGTGAAGGCTTGCACTCTTGCTGAAGTAATTGTGGCTAGAGGTTCTGTTTCAACCCATTTGGTGAAATAATCCACCGCTACCACCAAATGTTTCAATTGTCCCGAGGCTTTATGAAAGGGTCCTAGGATGTCCATTCCCCACGTGTGGAATGGCCACTGCGCTGAAAGAGTATGCAGCTCTTCTGGCGGGATATGAGGGATGTTAGCATGTTGTTGGCACTGTTCGCATTTTTTTACGTGATTAGTTGCATCTTCCTGCATTGTCGGCCAAAAGTATCCTGCCCTCAATGCTTTTCTGGCTGAAGATTTGGCCCCAAAATGATGTCCACAGCTTCCTTCATGTATCTCGGCCAACACGTACCAGACTTCCTCTGGACCAATACACTTCATGAGTGGGGTTGAGATCCCCTTCTTGAATAAGTGGCCTTCAATCACTGTAAATCTCGTTGCCTTTTTTATTATCTGTTTAGATTCTTTGTCGCCCTCTGGCGTGACTCCCCTTTTGATATATAATCTATTAAGGGCATTCTCCAGTTGGCTTCTTGCACCTGCAAAGTTAAACTAGGATAAGGGATTACCTCATCCACTACTGAGTGGTAATTTGACGCCTTTTTTGTGCTGGCCAGCTTGGAGAGGAGGTATGCACGAGCATTTTCTTCCCTTGGGATATGTTTGTTCTCAAACTTGGATAATCCCACCAAGGCATCTCGTACTTTGTCGAGATACTTCTGCATTATAGGTTCCTTTGCCTGATACTCTCCCTTAATATGAGAAACAACCAGCCTCGAGTCTGAGCAGATGGTGACAGCATTTGCCCCCAACTCTTTGGCCATCCGTATTCTAGCAAGGTAGGCTTCATACTCAACTTGATTATTTGATGTCGGGAATTCAAATTTCAATGAATATTCGATTGCGAAGGCATCCGTATTTTCAAGGATCACACCCGCGTCACATCCTTTAGTGTTTCACGAGCCATCCACATATAAGATCCATTCTCTGGGATGTGATTCCCCGGGATGCGTCATCTCTGCCAGGAAGTCGGCTAGGACTTGAACCTTAATTGCAAGCCGCGGTTCATATGATATATCGTACTGGGTTAGTTCAATGTCCCACGACATCATCCTACCGGCCAAGTCTGGCCAATGCAATATCTGTCGTATTGGTTGATTGGTTTTGACCAGAATTGGATAACATTGGAAATACGGTCGCAACTTCCTGGAAGCTATCAGCAACAAGTCGGTGATAGTTTACCTCGGCACCTTGCAAAGCCCTGGAAAAAAAGTAAATGGGCAATCGATCATTGCCCTCCTCTCAGATTAACAAGACACTTACGGATTCGTCTGCTACCGTGAGATATACTACCAATGTATCGCCCAAGGTTGGTTTTGTCAAGACGGGAGGAGACGCCAGGGAGGCTTTGACTTCTTGGAAGGCATCTTCACACTCCTGGGTCCAGTTGAATGAGTCTTGCTTCTTAAGGATTTTGAACATTGGGAGGCAATGTTTCACTGATGCCGAAAGAAAGCGCGACAAAGTTGCAATCCTCCCAGTGAGCTGTTGTACGTCTTTTACCGACTTTGGGCTTGCCATGTCGGGGATTGCCCGACATTTATCTGGATTTGCCTCTATGCTGCGACTCGTGAGCATGAAGCCCAGAAACTTTCCTGCTTCCATACCAAATGTACATTTCAAAGGATTAAGTCGTAAATTATACCATCATAGGCGTTGAAAGACGGATTCCAGGTCCTTGGACAGGTCTTCTCTATCTTTGGTCTTAACGATCATATCGTCTATGTACAACTCCACCTCCTTGCCCCTCATCTCGGCAAAGACTTTATCAATCATCCGTTGGTACGTCGCCCCTGCATTCTTTAAACCAAAAGGCATCACGTTGTAGTAGAATACCTCGTGATCAGTAATCAAAGACGTCTTATCCTGATCATCGGGGTTCATGGGTATTTGATTATACCCTGAATAGGCATCTAGAAATGAGAGGTATCGCTAACCAGCAGAATTGTCTACCAATTTGTCAATGCGGGGCATTGGGAATGGATCCTTTGGACAAGCCTTGTTTAGGTCCATGTAGTCAGTGCACATCCTCCATTTGCCGTTCGCCTTCTTGACCATAACGACATTGGAAATCCAATCTGAGTACTGTATCTTGCGGATGAATCCCACGTTGAGCAGCTCGTTGACCTGCGCTTCAATGGTCGTTGCTCTTTCTTGGCCCAGTCTCCTTTTCTTCTGGGCAATTGGCTCTGAACCTTCCCGTATTGTGAGCTGGTGGCAGCAAAATTGGGGGTCCACCCCCGGCATATCCGAGGCAACCCAACCAAAAATATCTTTGTTATCCTGCAATACTTTTATCATATTTTTCATAACGTTAGAAGGTAAATTTTTCCCGACTTTAACTACCTGTTCTGGTTTGTCACCGACTTGTATCTTGACTGAGTCGCCTTCAGGTTCTGGTCGTTGATGTTGGAACTCCCCTCTTAGATCGAGGTTCGTCATCATAACTACAGAATTTCGTCTGACAAATTTTTGTTTCCCTTTTGCATCTTTTTTGGATCTTCTTTTTGCTCTTCTTTTTCTTGTGTTGGGGCAGCTTTTGTTATCTTTAAGCTCTCCAAATAGTAGAGCTGGGATTCCAGGCCTCTACCCCGCACTGTGACAATGTCGTCACTTGGGAACTTCATTTCCATATGTAGGGTTGAGACCACCGCTCTTAACACATTCATAGTCGGCCTACCAAGGATAACATTGTAATCCGATGGACAGTCAACAACTAGAAATTTTACTTCCACTGAACGGCTTCCTCCCCTGCTTGAGAAGGTCACCTTCATCTTCATGTTACCATTAGAGGAGATAGTATCTCCTGTAAAGCCTATAAGGTTTCCTTTGTGTGCGATCAAGTCTTTTTCAGTCAGACCCAACTTCTGGAAAAGATCCCACAACATTATGTCGGTCGAGCTTCCTTGGTCGACGAACAGTCTCTTAACTTCATACCCCGCCATTCTAGCCGAGATGACTAAAGGGGCATTTGATCCCGTGCCGTCTATTGACAAGTCGTCCTCCTAAAATGCGAGCGTCATTCTCCTCATTGCCTTGACAGTTAGGCAATAATCCCTTTCATCTCGAGTTCTCTTTCTCGACGATTCTGATGGTTCTGCCTGATCCAAACCTCCTACAATCATATTAATGACGCCCTTAGAGGTCGTGTTGTCATGTCGTCTAGGGCTACGAGACCTCGACTTTCGCCTCTCGTCTCGTCTCTGATTAGAATCTCTATTCTCGGGACCGGAGCCACGCCTTCGTAAAGGTGACGGGCTACTGCCCCGGGATGTTCCCTCGTCATTTTCCTGGACAAATTGTTTTAACTTTCCTTGCCTGATTAACTTCTCTATAGCGTCTTTCAGGTGGATGCATTCATTAGTGTAGTTCCCTTGGTCTTTATGGTATAAGCAAAGTTTATCTTTGTTTTTTGACTGTGAACGTAATGGCAGGGGTCTGTCTTTGAGGTCTGAGTACATGAATCTCGTTATATACTCTCGAAGGAGGCATCGTAAGGGGTGCATAATTGGAGTAAGCTCCCCTGGGTGGTCTGCCACTTCTGTCGTAAGTTTGCTCACTGTCTCTGGACTTCCAACCATAAGCTGTCTTTCCCTTGTCTCTTTTATCCCGCTCTTGTTTCGCGGCTTGATTATCAGCCTTGTTGTTTCGGACCCATTCTTCAATCTGGATCCATTTCTCAGCTCGTTGTTTTAACTCTTCCATGCTTTTCGGCTTTTCTCTTGCCAAGTCTTTGGCGAATCCTCCCGGCTTCAGGCCCTGTCTAAGAAAATACAACATCATATTTGGCGCGACATCATGTACCTCTACGGACTTTGCATTAAAGCGGATGATGTAATCCCTTAAAGGTTCATCTGGCTTGTGCTTTATCCTTTCCAGATGGTGTTCTATTTTGAATTGTTGTTTACTGCTTGTGAAATTTGAGATAAACTTGTCTTTGAGTGCCTTCCATCCCGTGATGGATCCCGCAGGTAGCGACAAGAACCATCTTGATATGGTCTTGGGGGTCAACGGTTCCGTCATACGGGTCAATTTGCATAGCAAATTTAAAATTTGCTGGCATTACAAAGTTCATGATTGCTGGAACAAATGGATTGTGACATCCATCGATCTGAATGTCGTTTTCTGCGACCCACTCTCCTTGGTCGATCTCGTGGAAGCGAGGAGGAAGATTGGCGGGCTGAGACAGCGGGATTCGCAGTCCCACCATGGAGACTTGTTTTTCATCATGCTGGTTCTGTCCATCTCGCTGATTTTCTTGTTGTGGAGGAGCTTGTTGTCCTAAGTCAAGGTTCACCAGGATTGTCTAGAACTCCAACTGTTGCTTTTGCCAAACTTCATGCTTCTTATTCATTTTCTCAATCTCTTCAGCTTGCTTTTTCTAAACTCTCGTCCTCAATGGTCACCATCCTTTGTTCTGACATTGCTGGATCAACAATTTTGATTTCCTCTTGCTGGCATGGAGGAGGTCCATTTGCGGAAGGCTGTTCCTCCAGCAGTTCTCTGCCGCGAGCAGAGGTTCCCAATTGAACCACCTATTAGTGTAGGTTGTTTCCTACTTTCATGCAGATATAACAATTATTCTTGTCATAGAATTTGATAAAGCTGTGCAAAGATATCAATGGAGTTAAGCACAAGAAGATGATCGGTAAAAGCATGTGAATATGCTGAAATCAGATCGTACGCCTAACAGAAATGCCAATAAAATTGATATCTGTTCAGTTAATCGGTCGAAAACCATGCTTCCACCGATTAATCGGTTGAAAACCATGCTTCCATCGATTAACTGTCCAGAATTCACCTTATCAAATGGTGGAAAGCGATTAGATCAAGAAACGATTAGGTTTCTTGACTCCGAAGGTCTTCTCCCTGCGAAAACCAGAAAAAAGAAGATATAAGATGAATAAATCGGAGAAGAAAAAATTTCCTCCCCACAGACGTCGCCAATGATCCGTTAGGCTTTGAGCATGACGACCATGACCTCCATTCTGGCTTCCGGTACGGTGGTCTCAAAACTCCGGCCACTCACCTAGCGGTGAGGGGGTACCTGCAAGCACTCCGACGATCAAGTCAATGGGATTCCACAGAGAGGGAAACTCAGATATCAAGTGATTAGAAAAACGTACCAAATGAATATAGGTTACAGGTATTTATAGAGCTCTTTAGGCTACTAAAGTTAAACCTGTCACTGACAGATCCCCATGAATTGCGGCGCTAAGTACGGATCTATAACCAACCCCACGTGGGGGTGGAACTCTCTGGGCGTTAAGTCGGGTGACCTACGGCTTAAGCCACCCACATGGGTCTAGCACGTGACTCTCTTGCAGGTTAGGTCCATAACGAAAGTTAAGGATGCTAAGTTGCTTAGTGGCATTGCAGCTTAGATAGTTTTTTTTAAAATGTTATTGCTATGTAATAAATGGTGAACCTATGTTAGGATCACATTTTACTCTTTCTTAAAGACTTGGCGGCAAGGCGTTACTTCCTTCTATGTCGTAGATGTTTTTCTTTACTGATTTTCCAATAAATGCAATTGCCGAGGTTTATTTTGGAGAAATATTCAAATCTTTATTAAACCGCGTGCATGTTTCTATTTAATCTACGTAAGGTGTTACACTTTGTGTGTGTGTGTTGAAAAAAAAAGAGAGAAGAATTGATGATATAAAGGAAGATTAAGGTGTTGTGGCTATGAAAGTTGTGTGTGTAAATGAAGATGGAAGGAGAAAAACGACGGAGAGAGATTTTGTAATTCAAGAATTGAAGGATGGAGAAGAGAAAAAGAGAATTTTGAGTGTCATTGAAAATTTGAAAGAGTCATCATGTGCTGTGCTAATAAGTGAGGTTTGGGTGTTGTGTATGTGCAGAAAAAATAAAAAAAATAAAGAGCAAGACGAAAGGAGAGTGACGGCTAGTGTAAGTGAGGATGAGTGATGTAATTAGGTAATTGGGTTCCCTAGAATTGTGTAAAAAAGGAGTATAAATAGGGGATGGAATAATAAGAGAAAAGATAGAAAATAAAATTTAAAAATAAAATAAAATAATATTGTGAAATAACTAATGAATAAAGATGAGTGACTTGAGGATAGAGTGTCTTTACATGGTCCCCAAACCATTTTATTCCCATAATTAATATAAATAATATTGCAATCTTGCTTCCTGTGTTAAACTCATGCTGTTCAGCATTGCTAAACACACCACCCCCTCTTTTATTCTTTCTTATTTTTTTGTCCAGAAGCTTCACTGATGCTGCCCAAAAACGCTAAACGCACCACCCGTTTTTAAAACCAGCCAAAAACAAGAGACTTTCCTTTTTTCACTGCTTAGAACAGACCTGCCAAAAAAATAAAATTCACTAGTTAGAAGAAAACAAAATTCACAATTTACTCAATCTCTTTTTCTCCCTTTTAGGTGCCCCAACCCCCTTCTCACCCTTAACATGTCTTCTCCAACTTCTCTCTAAAACAAGCTCCTTCAATCTCTACTCCCATGGCTTGCAAGTGGGTTTCTTAGTACTTTTAAGCCTAATTCCTCCCTACTTCAAGCTTTGGGAAAGTAAACTCCTCATTCCCTTCTCCATTCACTACAAAGAAGTTGGACATTAATGGCGGATAAATTTCAGCAGTTTTAATCAAACCGCCTCCGCTAAAATTTAAATGGCGTTTTGCTTGGCGGTGTGAATAACAACCGTGGATTACAAACAATAAGTTGTGGCAACTGAGACTCATTTGTTTACTTTTCCACAAACTCTAAACCTTTCCATCTTCTTTTTTTTTTTCCCTCTTCCTTCACTTCTGCATCCCATGGCGCTACCATTTTCTCATTCTCCATCATCTTTCTCTCTCACTCTCTTTCATCTCTCGTTCTTTTGTTCTCTCGCTCTCCTTCGTCTCTCGCTCCCTCTCGCTCTACTTCGTCCCTCTCACTCTACATCGTCTATATTCAACGACGCTACACTCCATCACAATCACCTCTGTGGCTCCATTCTCTGTCAATGTTCCCTCAGTTCTTGGTCACTCTTATTACATGCGAAGGTAATTTCCTATCTTTTTCCTAGTTTTTTGTGTGCTTCTTCCATCTCTTCTTTGTTTTTCAATGGATGCTTAAAATTCCTTTGATTTTAGCTCCTAAATTTTTCATTTGAGAACCCTGATTTCAACTCCTAAAGTTTTCATTTGTGAACCCTAATTTCAGCCCAATTTTTTTTGTTTAAGAACCCTAATTTAAGCCCCAATTTCGTGTAACTTATTAGTTGTCCTATTTCGTGTTTGCAGGTTTGAGCGTTCAGGGCCTGTAAAGGTGTTGAGCATCTCTTTCTCTTTTTCTTATTTCAGTTTCTAGAATTTGTGATATACTCTAATATTTTGATATTTGTTACTTGGAGATTATTGCTTTAATTTTGTTTTGGAATGTGAGAGTTTGGTTTCAAGTACCGTACAATGAAATTCAATCACGATTATAATTGTCATTTATGTTATTTTATCCATTCCTGTGATATGCTTTTAAAATTAAAAGGTTGAATGAGTTGATTGTAGCATATATATATTAACTAAATATTCATAGCTTAATCATCCACTCATTGGTATTGTTAACCTTTTTCACTTGTGGAAGCTTCATATTCACGAGAACTAGAAACAAAGCACAGGGACGAACAAAAGGGAGAAAGAGGAAAACTAATATTATGTATTTGTTACAGATAAAAAAATATGGCTAACTAACTATACAATACCCTTTTAGATTCCTCTTATAGTTATTGAAAGGAAGGGATGAGATCAAAAGATAAAAAAGAAACAAACTACCAGATCTCCTGAAAACAGAAAAATTGGTTTCCCTTGATAACATCTATCAGGGACTTAATTGCAAAGAATGCGGCGTCTACTTAGCTATACTTAAAAGCTTCTGTGTGTTTCCTTATACTTTCATTATTTGCTGATGAATCCTCCTCGCTTAATGCTTGATCATATGCAAACTCCTTGGTCATGTCTTCTCTCTTACTTGTTTTTCTTCCTTCAACACGCCCCCACAAGTTGGACTGTGTATATTCCTCATTCCAAGCTTGACTTCTGCATCTTCGAAAGGTCCTCGAGCAAGGCTTCTTGTGAATATATCTGCTACCTGAGATTCACTTCGAATGGCTATGAGTTGAATTAGGCTTTTCTCCACAGCATCTTTAGTTATATGGCAATCCATCTCTATATGTTTCGTTCTTTCATGGAAAACTGGATCGTTTCCAATATACACGGCTGATTGGTTGTCACAGTAAAGAGAAATTGGTAGGTTTTGCTTCATATGAAAATCTTTGAAGAGTTTCAAAAGCCATTAAACTTCACAAGTTCCATGAGCAAGCGCTCTATATTGTGGTTCTGCTGATGATTTTGATGGTGTGTTATGTTTCTTACTTCTCTAAGATATCAGAGATGATCCAATAAAGAAGCAGTATCATGTAGTTGTTTTTCTTGAGTCAAGACATCCTCCCCAATCTACACAGTGAATCCTCGCAACGATAGGTCTGATTCTGCTGGAAACAACAGACCCTTCCCTGGTGATTTCTTCACAAATCTCAGTATCTTCATGGCTCCTTGATAATGTTTATCCGTTGGCTTTTGCATGAACTGACTTAGGTGGTTTACTGCATAACATATGTCTGGTCTACTATGAGTTAGGTAGAGAAGTCTTCGTATGAGTCTTCTGAAACTCTCTGGATCAGTCATTGGTGTCCCTTGGTCTTTGCTGAACTTCACCTTGTTGTCAATTAGAGTATTGCATGGCTTGGCATCCATGAGTCTTGCATCCTTCAAGATATCTAGATTGTATTTCCTTTTGCTAAGAATGATTCCTTTGCTGGTTCTGGCTAGTTCCATCCCCAGGAAGTACTTTGCATTGCCCAAGTCTTTTATGCTGAACTCCCTATCCAACTGCTGCTTTTTTTCTTCAATTTCAGTAGCATCATATCCAACCATTAGCAGATCATCTACATATACCAAAATAAAAGTCAGTAAGTTTAATTTTCTTTTTGAAAATAAGGATTAATCATATTTGGATTGTGTGTATCCAAAACTGATGAGAAAAGAACTGAGTTTATTGTTCCATTCCCTGCTTTCTTGCTTTAGCCCATACAATGACTTTCTGAACCTGCAAATAGTGGAAACATTTTTTACATTCAATCCATGGGGAATTCACATATACACTTCTTCCTTTAGCTCTCCATGAAGAAAATTTGTATTAACATCCAACTGTTGGAGGTTCCACCCTTTTGCAGCCACCCAAGAGAGCAAGATCCTCACAGTCGACATTCTAACAACAGGACTAAAAGTATCTGTATTGTTCAATCCTTGAGTTTGTGTGAATCCCCTTGCCACCAATTTAGCTTTATGTCTTTCAAAACTTCCATCTTCCTTTCTCTTGAACTTGAAAACCCATTTAACCTCACGACCTTTTTTGTTTGGTGGCAATTTAGTCAATTCCCAAGTCTTGTTCATGCTGTGAGCAGCTAGTTCTGCTTTGATAGCTTCTCTCCAGCATGCATGTTGGACACCCTCGTTGTAACATGTTGGTTCTGCATCACTAGTCAAAGTTAGACAAAAATGTTTATAATTATCAGATAGATTGTCATACCCTACATGATCAGATATAGGGTATTTGATCTTCTCTTTTTTGTTCTGTCCTTCAATGACATTAGTAATATTGGTGTTCTCCATGTCTTCTTCTCCTGCGAGGCTCCACTCAAAATCTTTCAAGTGTGCAGGTGGTCTCCTGTCTCTTGTTGATTTTCTTGTGTCATCACCTTGCTGTTCTGGAATAGCAAGTTCAACAACTCCTCCTTCTTTTTCTATTTCCTCGAGATACTAACTTCTCAATCTTGTTAAAGGTTCATCTCTCAAAGTGCAAGCTTCCTCTGGACTCTTTTCTTGTTTTTCTATAAAAGGGAAAATTGTTTCATAGAATTTGGTGTTTCTACTAAGAAAGACCTCTCTGTTGTCTAGATCAAACAAAACACCTCCTTTTACTCCTTGTTTAAAACCTAAAAACATGCAATTCCTAGCTCTACTATCCAATTCCTTTCTATTTCTAGTCAAGGTAGATGCATAACAGAGGCAACAAAAACACATAAGGTTTGAAAACATCAACAATCTTATTATGAAGAATATGATATGGAGACATGTTATTAGATGATTTACTTGGCAATCTATTGATGATAAAAATAGCATGCGAAACAGAATAAGTCCAGAATATCTTAGGAATGTTAGATTATTGCATGAGAGCTCTAGTTACACACAAGATATGTTGGTGTTTCCTCTCCATTATCCCATTTTGTTCAAGGCATTCTACACATGATGTTGGATGCATTATCCCTTTAGATGCATAGTAATATGTTAACAAGTACTTAGGTCCATTATCACTTCTAATGCATTTAATGACAATTTTATGCTGAGTTTCTGTTAAGCTGACAAAAGATTTAACAAGATTAGATGCTTCAGCTTTTGTTTTCATGAAAAAAAGTCCATGTATGTCTACTATGATCAATAACAACAGTTAAAAAATAGCTATGTCCAAGAATTGAAGGAATGGACAATGGTCCCCATATGTCAAAATGAACAAGATCAAAAATAGAAAGAACAGTATTGTCACTTGAAGTATAAGAATTCTTTCTTTGCCTAGAAGTATGGCAAACATCACAAAGCATAGAACTTTTATTTATATCAATGTAAGGATAATAGCTCTTCAATTTGTTCATCTTCTCTATAGGAGCATGACCAAGTCTGACATGCCAAATGTTCTTTTTATCTACACTAAGAGAGTTTACAACAGAAGAAGAGACAAAATTAATAGATCCATCTAAAGCATATAGTCCATTTTTTACACTAGCAGCACCAATCTTCCTCAATGTAAGTTGGTCCTGCACAACACAGTTATTTTTGGTGAAGATCAATTGACATAAAAGATCCGAGGTGAATTTTGAAATAGCTATAAGATTATATTCAAAATTTGGAATAAACAAAATATCATTTAAATAAAGATCCTTGGAGAAGATGACAGTTACAACTATAGTAGCTCTAACATAGTCTCCATTGGGTAATTTAACAGATAAGGGTTTGATTATTTTGATGGATTGAAAAACTCTCTGGGAGTCACAGACATGGTCTGTTGCTCCTGTATCAATTATCCATCTTGAAGGTTTATAATTAAGCAACAAGGTTTTATTCATACCTTGAGTATCTTTAGGCTGTTGATTAGATTTACTGGTAACCTGCTTAAATGAATGCACCTTGGTCTTTATCTGATTTATGTTGTGAGCAGAGCTTCTTGACGATTGTTGTATTATTGACATTATGGCCTTCTTCTGCTCAGGTGAAAATTCAAGAACAGATTCATTAGTAGTAGCTCCTCCTTCTTGTGAATCTGAAACATCCTCACTGTCCCCAGTACTGTCCTCATCGGCAACAAAATTATTGGCTGAAACATTTTTCTTAAAATGCGCAAGGAACCCATGCTTTTTGTAGCATGTTTCTGCTATATGGCCAATTTTCGCGCAATACGTGCAGACTTTGTTCATGTAGTTACCACCTTTTGAGTTTTTGGACTGTCCTGAATGTTGACCCTTATACTTTCCTTTGAATTTCTTCTTCTCCTAAAGGTTGGTGTTGAGGAAGACCTTAGATTCTTTTGCATCTTAGCTCTATTGCCTCTCTTGTTGACTCAAGAGATTAAAAAATTTCTCAACATGCAGTGGGGTCATCATAATTATGTGAGATCTAACATTTGCAAAAGACTCATTGAGACCTCTCAAGAACATGATCACATAATCACTTTGTTTTTGGGCCATGATCGTGGGAATAAGAATGCAAGAACATGTCACAGCACACAAACATTGTGGAATGGGTCTGAAACTATCGAGTTCTAACCGAAGTTTCTCCATGCGAGTAAAATACTCAACAACACTTTGTTCTCCCTGATGAAGGTTATACAACTCTCCTTGAATTGTTGCATTCCTAAAAGCATCTGCTTGATGAAACTTCTTCCCTAGATTCTCCCAAATCTCTTTCACTGTATCCAACCAAATCACACTCTCAGATATGGATGGACTCAACGTTTGATTGATCGAACCGATGACCATAGAATTGCATATGTCCCAAGCACCAAAAGTATCATGATCATCCTTTAGCTTGGGAAGGCTTCCATTGATGAATTGAAGCTTATTCTTGATCTTAAGAGCAACACACATGGCTCTAGACCAAGAAATATAATTTGGCCATTAAGAACCACAGAAATCAAGGGAGTCCCAGGGCTCTCATTAGGATGAATGAATAGAGGACTTCAAGCATCAATGGTGGTCTTTGCCATTTTCAAGAAACTGTCAATCAAACGCAAAACAAGAAAAACAACCGCACGAAGAAGAGATAAAACGAAAAGAAAGAGAAGAAAAGAAAACTAGAGGAAGAACAAACAGATTAACTGTGGATCGTTACGCAACCATGGCTCGAGATACCTTGTTAACGTTTTTCACTTGCGGAAGCTTCATATTCACGAGAACCAGAAACAAAGCACAGGCACAAACAAAAGGGAAAAAGAGAAAAATTGATATTATATATTTGTTACAGAGAAAAATAATATGGCTAACTAACTATACAAGTCCGGTAGATAGTCCCTGGGCTAGCCCTAGCCGGGTTGGTAGCCCGACAGTAGGACCATGGAAGGACACTTGCTAGTGGCCATGAGGATGAGCTCAATTGTGTATTCACTGTCGTGCACCTATGGTGGATTCCCTGTGCACAGGGTTTCCCATTAAAATACGAAAGAAAAGAAATGGAAATTAAAATAATTAACTTGTTGCATGCATTCATCCATAAATTGTGCTAGGTAGGGAATTTGTTTGGGGAATTTTCCAGTTAGACTGGTTGTAATGTTGTATATCTTATTTTCAATACCGATGGTTACTCAATTATATGTTGTACATATAGCTGACGGTTATAATATTGCAGGTGACACCGACTCAGAGAGCTTCAGTGCTTAAAGGCAACATTAGCAACTTTATTTTGATATTATTAGGTAGTCATGTGTTTTGTTGTATACCTAATGGCTACCTTAGTTGGACGTAGCTCTCTCTGGCATGTAAGGTAACTTAAACTATTTTGGATTTGAATCTCTAAGAATTTAAAGAGTAGTATGTATATGTAACTAAATGAATATGAACAACCACGGAGTTAAGTAGCTAATTATGTTGGAATTTTCATTGTGGACTTGAAAAAAAAAACTATCCTAAATTTTAGGTGTTACATCATGCTCAACTATATTCAAGAATGTTCATATCATTTCAAAATCTAAGCCCAACCCATTTTACCAAATTCACAATTCAAGAGGGAAAACACTTCAACAATACATATCAATTATCAACCCATCAAGTTTCACAAGAATTTCACTAAATTTCAAACATCAAGAAACTCAATAGCACAATCATCTTCAAATTCATGCATTCACATTCAATCTATCAGTAAAATCATATTCGACATAATTTCCTCACAACTAACATACAATTGTCCAAAACCTAACATCATAAATTCTCTAATTTCTAAACTTCCCTACCTGGAGTTTTAAGTTTAAGGTTACCTTAGAATTGAAGCTCTAAACTCAATCTCTAAATTCCACTGTGAAAGATTCTAAAACCGATAGAATTGGAGTTCTCGACGCGTAGATCGTTTTCTTCCAATGCTTTGGTGGCAACCGGCGGCCGGAAAGCCACCATGCAACTGCCCAAAGTGGTGGTCACCACCACCTCTTCCTTTCTCTCTCGCCACCCTCTCTCTCCATTTTACAAAGTTTTCTTTGATTGTGTTGTGTTGTGTACATGAGTGAGAGGTAAATAGGTGAGGGTGTAGTGGTTAGGTGAGGGAGAGTGCAAGGTAAGAGCGTAGTCATTAGTTTTAATTTATTAAAAATTGCACCTTAGTCCTTGTCTTTATAAAATTTAATAAAAGTCAAAATTAACTTAATTGAAATAAGTAAATAAAAATCACAAGGACTTAATTTCAACTTTTTAATTAAGACGCATTTTTTTAATTACATAAATTATTTAAATTTTTTGAAATAGTCTAGTAGTCACTTTGAAGTTTCTAGCTAAATTTATATAATTTATATATTTTTAAAATTTCAATAATTTTTTCTAGAGATCGTGTACTATACTTGAAGATAAGGGTGGTTTTCAAAAAAAAAATAAAATTAAGATGCATTTTTTAAATTACTTAAATTATTTGAAGCTTTTTGTAAATATGTTATTAGTCACTTTGAAATATCTTGTTCGATTTAGATAGACTTTTATATTTTAAAAATTGCAACAATTATTTCTAGAGATCAGATACTATACAGTATAAGAATAGAAAGTTTTTCAAAATAAAAATGAAGACGAGATTTTTCATTAAATTGAATTTTTTAAAAATAGTGAATTAGTCAATTTGAAGTTTTTAGCTCAATTTAAAAAATTTTACATTTTTAAAATTGCAACAATTTCTTTGTATAGACCGTGTAGTTTAAACTTGAAGAATAGGGAGTTTTTCGAAATAAAAATGAAGACTCACATTTTAAATTACATAAATTATTTTATTTTTTAAAAAAAAACAGTGTATTAGTCACTTTCAAGAATCTTTGCCAATTAACATAATTTTTTATATTTTAAAAATTACAGCTATTTTTTCAAAAGACCAGATACCATATTGTTGAAGAATATAGTGTTTTTTGAAATAAAAATAAAGACACTGTAACATCCCAAAAATCCATAAAGAGGACTTAGGACTTAAGGGATTTGATTGCAATTTACAAAGAAAAGAAAAGGAGGAATAGTTGTAAGTAGAGAAGTCAAAAGAGAGACAAAAAGGACAAGTATATTCGAATATAAACAGCCATATTCGAATATGAAGGATCCATATTCGAATATGCATGTGTCATATTAGAATATGGACTGTGCATATTCAAATATGAACAGTCATATTCGAATATGGACTTTTCACATTCGAATATGGAAGGCTGGAACTGAAAACAAATGCATGATATTCGAATATATATTCGAATATGGACCCCTAGGCCTATAAATAAGGGACTTGACTTCAACATTTCCGCATTTCCTTCTCCCTCACTTTATACTCTCTCAAATCCTTTGCTAAACCTCTACCACTAATCAACCACACTCTACAACTCCTTCATCCTACGGTTCCCATCTCACCAAGTTTACTTCTTGATTAAAGGATCCCAGAGTTGAGATTCAGACACGAAGATAAGAGTACTGAAGAAGGGAATTGAAGACTGGATTGGAGTTGAAGAGATTCTGGAAGTTCCAGGTAACCCTAAAAACCCCCAATCTAGGATATTGAGGACTATTAGGAACATGTGACTAGGAAATGCTAGGGACATGTATTAGAGATCTAGAAATAATATGTTTTAATTTGTTTGAGTTAGAATTATGTGTATGTTTGAGCTTTGCATGCTATGCTAAATGTTAATTGTATTAATTAAACATGCTAGTAGATGTTGCATGATTAGGAATTGAATTGGAAACATGAATGATGTTTTGAAGATCATAGAAATGTATGAATAAGATATTCCAGATTGTAATGTGACTAAATGGGGACTTAGACTTTGACAAAATTCATTATGTTTTAAGAAAACAAGTCCGAGAGTTAGTATATTCAAATATATGTTCGAATGTGGAAGGCCATGTTCGAATAGATATTTGAATATAACATTTCTATCACATAATATTCAAATACGAGATGTTCGTATTCGAATATGGGATTACTGGAATTCTTATTTGATTGATTATGATATGAATATGAATATGTGATGCATGAGAACTAGAAATGTATCAATTAAAAAGGAAATGTAAAAATGCTTTCCCCATCAACAATGGTTGAGTAAGAGGGTTAAGTTCTACCGGAAGTAGACCGGGTAAGAGGTCAAGCATAAAAAAGATGAAATTGTTGGGTTATCTCGAAAGGGGCAGATAACCTAAAATGCTACGCTATCCTGAAAACGAGGTAGATAGTCTAGTATAAAGGGGCTATCCCAAAAGGGGTAGATAGTCCCTGGGCTAGCCCTAGAGAGGGTTGGTAGCCCGGCAGTAGGATCCTAGAAGGACGCTTGCCAGGACTATGATGATGAGCTCAACTGTGTATTCACTGTCATGCACCTATGGTGGATTCCCTGTGCATGGGGTTTCCCGTTTAAAGAAGAAAGAAAGAAAATGAAAAATGATCATGGCATGCATACATATTATAATGACATTTCATACATCTTGTGTGTGTTTGTTAGGAATTGGATTTGGGACAGCTTTCCAGTTATACTAGCTGTAATATTGTATATATATCTTATTTTCAATACCGATGGTTACTCAGTTATATATCGTACATATAACTGACGGTTACAGTATTGCAGGTGATACAGACTCGGAGGGTGTCACCGCTTGAGAAGATTTAACAACTATCTGTTATTATTTAGGTAGTCATTACTTTTTTTGTATGACTATCTTAGCTGGACTCGCACTCTCTCTCGATTGTAAATAAAATACTTTGTGTAAATATTTGTGTGTGTGTATATATATATATATATATATATATATATATATATATAATGTTTTGTATTACGCTGTCTGTTTTTTTTTAAAAAAAAAACTAATAAAAAAATCTAGGTGTTACCAACACACTTTTTAAATTACTTAAATTATTTGATGTTAGTTTTAAAAATAGTGCATTAGTCACTTTGAAGTTTCGGAAAAAAAATTTGAAAAATCGCATTTCAAATTACTTAAATTATTTGAAGTTTTTACTTAAATAGTATATTAGTCACTTTGGAGTTCCTAGTTCAATTTACATAATTTTTTATATTTTAAAAATAGTAACATTTTTACTTTACACTATCTAAAATATACTTGAAGAATGGGGGTGTTCTTTGAAATAAAATCGAAGACACAGTTTTTAAAGTATTTAAATTATTTGAATTTTAATAAAATAATATATTAGTCACTTTGAAGTATCTAGTTCAATTTATATAATGGTTTTTGGAAATAAAAATTAAGATATGATTTTTAAATTACTTCATTTATTATTTTTTTATTTGAAACAGTGTATTGGTCATATAATGTTGCTAGCTCGATTTACATAATTTTTATATTTTCAAAATTGTAACAATTTTTACTAGAAAAAGTGTACGATACACCTGAACAATAGGGTGTTTAGTAAAAAAAGAATGAAGACGCGCTTTTGAAAGTATTTAAATTATAAGATTTTTTTAAAAAAAACAGTGTATTAGTCACTTTGAAGATTCTAGCTCAATTTACATAATCTTTTATATTTTAAAAATTGCAACATTGTTTACTAGAGATCGTGTGCTATATACTTGAATAATAGTCTGTTTTTCATAATAATAATGAAAACGTTTTTTTTAAACTACTTAAAATATTTGAAGTTTTTTTTTATAAATATATAGTTTTTAGTCACTTATAAGCTCCTAGCCAATTTTTTTTTTTATTTTTAAAATTAAAACAATATTTTCTAAAAAAATCATTTACTATACACTTGTACAATATGGTGTTTTTTGAAATAAAAATGAAAACGTGTTTTCTAAATTACTTAAATTATTCAATTTTTGTTGTAATAGTGTATTAGTCACTTTGAAGTTTCTAGCCCAATTTACATAATTTATTGTATTTTAAAAGCTCCAACATTTTTCACTAGAGATCCTTTATTGTACAATTGAAGAATAGGTTGTTTTTCAAAATAAAAATAATGACTTGCTTTTTAAATTACATAAATTATTTGAATTTCTTTTTTTGTAAATTATGTATTAGACACTTTGAGTTTATAGCTTAATTTACATAATTTTTAACGTTTATTGTAAAACTTTTCTGGAGATCCTGTACTATCACTGGAAGAATATGGTGTTTTTTGAAATAAAAATTAATATACGCTTTTAAAATTATTTAAACTATTTGAATTTTTTTTGAAATAGTGTATTAGTCAGTTTGAAATTTCGAGCTCAATTTACATAATATTTATATTTTTAAAAATACAACAACTTTTTCTAGAGAGTGTGTCCTATACACTAATGAATAGGTTGTTTTACAAAATAAAAATAAAGACATGCTTTTGAAATTACATAAATTATTTGAAGTTTTTTTTTTTGTAAAAAGTCTATTATTCACTTTGAAGTTTCTACCTCAATTTACCTAATTTTTTATATTTTTAAAACTGCAACAATTTTTTCTAGAGATCCTGTAATATTCAATTGAAGATTAGGTTGTTTTTCGAAATAAAAATGAAGACTAACTTTTAAATTACTTAAATTAGTTGATTTTTCGGAAACAATGTATGAGTCACTTTGATGTTTCTAGCTCAATTTAAAAAATATTTTATATTGTGAAATTTGTGACAATTTTTTTTAGAGATCATGTACTAACACTTCAAAAATAAGGTATTTTTAGAAATAAAAATAAAGATGCGTTTTTTAAATTATTTTAATTATTTGATTTTTTATAAAGAGCATATTAGTCACTTTCAAGTTTCTAGCTCTATTTACATTAATTTTTATATTATAAAATTTTTAACAATTTTTTCTAGGGATCTTGTCTTATACACTTGAAGAATAGGCTGATTTTCGAAATAAAAATGATGACGTGATTTTTAAATTACTTAAATTATTTAATTTTTAAAAAAAATTGCATTATTCACTTTTAATTTTCTAGCTCAATTTATGTAATTTTTTATATTTTAAAAGTTGCAACAATGTTTTCTAAAGATCTTGTACTATACACTTGAAGAATAGATTATTTTTCGAAATAAAAATGAAGACTCGCTTGTTAAATTACTGAAATTATTTGAATTTTTTTTTAAAATAGTGTATTATTCACTTTGAAGTTTCTAGCTCAATTTTCATAATTTTTTATATTTGAAAAATTGCAACAATTTTTACTAAAGATCGTATAGTATACACTTAAAGAGTAGGGTGTTGATAGAAATAAAAATGAAGATGAAGTTTTTAAATTATTTAAGTTATTTGAAAATTTTGAAAATAGTGTATTAATCACTTTGAATTTTTTAGCTCAATTTAGATAACTTTTTTAAATTTTTTATCATTGCAACAATTATTTTTAGTGATCATGTACACTTTATGAATAAGGTGTTTTGGAAAATAAAAATGAAGACGCTTTTTTGAATTACTTAAATTATTTGATTTTTTTGAAATAGTGTATTAGTCACTTTGAAGTTTCTAGCTCGATTTACATAAGTTTTTATATTTTTAAAAATGCAACAATTTTTTCTAGAGATTGTGTAATATTATACACGGAAGAGTTGGATGTTTCTTGAAATAAAAATGAAGACGCACTTTTGATATTATTTAAATTATTTGAATTTTTTTAAAAGAGTGTATTAGTCACTTTAAATTTTCTAATTCAATTTACATAATTTTTAATATTTTAATAAATGCAACAATTTTCCTACGGATAATGTAATATACAATTGAAGAATATGTTGTTTTTCAAAACAAAAATGAAGACTCGCTTTTTAAATTTTTGAAGTTTTAAAAATTGTGTATTTGTCACTTTGATGTTTCTAGCTCAATTTACATCATTTTTTATATTTTAAAATTTGCAACAATTTTTACTAGAAACAGTGTAATATAGACTTGAAGAAAAGGCTATTTTTCGGAAAAAAAAAATTGAAGACACGGTTTTAAAATTACTTTAATTATTTGAATCTTTTTGAAAAATAGTACATTAATCACTTTGAAGTTTCTAACTCAATTTATATAATTTTTTTATATATTTTTTAAAATTTCGACAATTTTTTTTCTAGATATTGTGTACTATACAATTGAAGAACAAAGTTTTTTACAAAATAAAAATGAAAACGCTTGGTCTAAATTACTTAAATTAATTGAAGTTTTTTTTATAAGCTTTATTAGTTACATTGAAGTTTCTAGATCTATTTACACAATTTTTTTATTTTGAAAATTACAACAATTTTTTCTAGATTTATTTTATATATAATTTGTAGAATAAGATTTTTTTTTGAAAAAAAAAGAGAAGAAGACGTGGTTTTTAAATTGCTTTAATTATTTGAATTTTTTTGGTAAATAATGAAGTTTGTTCCTCAATTTACATAATTTTTTATATTTCTTCAAATTGCAACAATATTTTCCATAGATCGTATACTATATACTTATAGAATAGGGTTTTTAAGGAAAAAAAATGAAGACGCATTTATTTAATTACCTAAATTTTTTGAATTTTTTTGTAAAACGTGTATTATTCACGTTGAAGGTTCTAACTCGGTTTACGTAATTTTTTATATTTTAAAAATTGCAACAATTTTTTTAGACATCTTGCACTATACACTTGAAGAATTGGTTGTTTTTCAAAAAATAATTAAGATGTACTTTGTGACACCTAACATTTAAGACTCTTTTTTTTTATTTTCTGAAATTCATTTGGCAGAAAATAACATATCATAAATTCTCCAAATGCATAATTCATGAGGGCTAATATATTCCATAGCCAAAATACATAAGTTTTCCTACGATGAGACTAAATCTCAACACAAAATAACTTATACAAATTCATAGACATGAAGTCCGATACGGTAGCCAACTAATGTACTACATGGGAGTGAATTGGCTACCCAAAAATCAAAATAACTAGTTGGTCTCTTATTCAAGCACGATACTCCTCTTCGTCCGAATCTCCTGCAATATGGTAACTGTTAGCTATACGTAAACATGTAAATGCAAATGCTCTAAGTTTGGAGTTTCGATGATTCCACAACAAACCAAGAATCAAAATGATAAATCAAGCGAACAAGCGCAGTAAACAGATCCGCAACAACAAAGGGTATCTAGGATTTTAACTTATAAATAAATGTAAGTTTGATTAAAGACTCTTTGATATTGAAACAAACACTTTTAAAAAAGGTTTTTAGAAAAATACTAAAAGCTAAGATAAAAAAATTTTCAAAGAAAAGACCCTCCAAGAAAACGTCAAAGAAAATATCTAAAAATTGATTTTTACTTAAAAAGTCTAAATTGGGTGTATATTCGAATATCAAGGTTCTGGAAATAAAATTTGAATTTTCTGACCAGTATATTCTAATATATATTCGAATATGACATATTGCCTTGGCCTGATCATTTTCCAGAAACTGTGCATTCGAATATATATTCGAATATGGCTTGCCATATTCGAATACATATTCGAATATAACAAGGTGCCTAGGCCTTTCCACCCTCCAGAACTATTATATTCGAATACATATTCGAATATGGTATCTCCATATTCGAATATATATTTGAATATGAAGCCTACAGAAATCAAATTTTAAATGCACAAACACTATATTCGAATACATATTCGAATATAATAGTGCCATATTCGAATATAAGAATGTCATATTCGAATATCCTATTCGAATATCTTAATGAATTATGCACATATTTGTCTGCTGTTTCTGCTATCTATAAAAGGGGCTTCTGACTGAAAATATAACATACCGTTGCAAGCTTAACATTGAATTGAAAAATTACTTTCTATCATCAATCTCATTGAATCAAGGGTCTTGTGCTATTGCCTAAGGCTGGCTTTGTTTTTCCCTATTCTGTTTCTTTCATTAAACAAAGAGCCTTAAATCAAATATATTAGAGCTTCAAGTTGTATCATTTACTCTTTTGAGAGTTTCATTGTGGTGAGCTTATTTTAAAAGTGTAGAAAAGGTGAGGTATCCTTCAAGGTTGTTCTTAGGGTGAGGTATCCCAAGATTGAGGCCTTTGAAATTGGTGGGGTATTCAATTGAGAAAGGTGCTCTTAGTGTGTAAATTGTTGAAAAGAAATACAAGAATTCTCGTGTGGCGGGGATTCGTAGACTGGACGTAGGTCACAAGTGGTGTGTGACTGAACAAGTTAAAAACTCGGTGCTATTCTCTCTATCCCTAAAATTCATATATGTTTAGTTTGTTTGATCTTCATTTCTGTCTTTCATTATATTTTAATTCCATACGTCAACTAATATATACCTTGTTCATGTTTTGTTATAATTTTAAACGAATTTACGGAAAATCTTTTAAGCTCAATTCACCCCCCCCCCTCTTGAGCATAGAGGCCACTTGTCTAACAAGTGGTATCAGAGCTCGGTCCTTGTTTAAAGAGCTTCATAGCTTCAAGGAAATGGCCTTTTTTCAAAATATTTCTATCCAGGAAGGTGCCTCCACCAACAGACCTCCATTATTTAATGGAGACAACTACTCCTTTTTGAAAATAAAAATGCAGGCTTGGGTAGAAGGTATTGATGTTGCCGTATGGGATGCTATAGAGGAAGGACCATATATTCCTATGCACACTGTTGATGGTAAGCTAGTAGAGAAGCCTAGAAAAGAGTGGTCTCTCGAAGAAAAGAGACTTGCTCAATTTGGTCTTAGAGCCAAAACCATAATTATCTCTACATTAGGTAATGATGAATTTCCTAGAATTTCAAATTGCAAAACTGCTAAAGAAATGTGGGATGTGTTAAAAGTAACACATGAAGGAATTGATGAGGTAAAGAGATCAAAGATAAATGCATTGACTAGAGAATTTAAAATGTTTCAAATGAATCCAGGAGAAAACATTCAAGATATGCAAAAACGTTTTACATATCTTATAAATCAACTACATGCTTTGGGAAAAGATTATTCTAATGAAGATATTATTAATAAAGTTTTAAGATGTCTTAGCAGGGATTGGCAACCGAAGGTTACTGCCATTGGCGAAACAAGGGATCCACTCACAATGTCATTAGCAACCTTGTTTGGTAAGCTAGAAGTGCATGAGCTTGAGTTGAGTCGTTTGGATCAACTTGAAGTAGTTGACAAGAAAAAGAAAAGCATCGCTCTCAAAGCAACCACACCTCCACCTCAAGAGATAGAAGAAGAAGAAAGCAACTTTGATCTAACCAACATGGATGATGAGACCGTGGTTCTCTTCGCCAAAAGATTCAATAAATTCTTTAAGAAAAGAGAATCATCAAGAAGACCATCAAATTTCACATCAAGGAAAATATTCAACAAAGGAGAAGGGTCAAATCAAGGTCCAACTTGTTATGAGTGTGGAAAAACCGGACATATGAAGATGGAATGTCCCATGAAAAAAAGTAGGAATGAAACACAGGAGAAAAGATTTGCCAAAGGAAAGAAAAGTAGAAGAGTGTACATTGCTTGGGATGGTAATGACACAGAGTCATCTGATGAATCGGAGAGTGAGATAGCCAACCTATGCCTCATGGTCAACCATGATGAAGATGATCTTCTTGATGAAGATGAGGTAAAAGATTCTGAACACTCTAACTATAGCTTTGATGAATTACAAGATGCTTATAATGAGTTACATGAAAAATCTATGATCATTGCTAACTTGCTAAAACCAAGAAAGAAAAAGGTATCCTAAATGAAAAAATAGACATTCTTAGTCGTGAAATTATTAAAATGAGACAAGTTTAAATTCCGTTTGGTAGTTTTCAATATGAATGTAAATCTTGCCAAATGAACAAATCACCCACTTGTACTTCATGTGATATTCATTTGAAAGAAATTGATAAGCTGAAGAATATGATTGCCAAAGGTAAAGATCCTTTGACAAAAATTGAAAATGCTTGGAAATCACAAACATGCACCTCTTGTGATTTACACTTAAAAGAAATTGAGGATTTAAATAATGTGCTTGCGAAATTTACAATGGGTAGAGACAACCTAAACATCTTGCTTGGTAAGCAAGGATGTCATTTCAAAAAGGCTGGTTTAGGATATAATCCCACCAATCATCAAAAGCTCTATAAAAATTTCTTTGTCTCTTCAAAAACTTCCTCTAGTCCATTCATAACTTGCCATTATTGTGGGTTAAAAGATCATAGTGCTACTACTTGCAATGCAAGAAAAATTGGTGTGCCACATGAAAAGAAAGTATGGATTCTCAAAGGCTCCCTTGGAAAAACTAACCCTCAAGGACCCAAGAAACCATGGGTACCTAAGAGACGAAATTAAAATGTTCTTGTAGGTATGCTTGGTGATAAAAGAATCCAAATGGTATCTGGATAGTGGATGCTTCAAGCATATGACAGGAGACAAATCAAAATTTTCATCCTTCACACCTAAGGATGGAGGATATGTTACATATGGTGACAACAACAAAGGAAAGATCCTGGGTACAGGTAAAGTTGGTAAGACTCCTTCAACTTCCATTGATAATGTTCTTTATGTTGAGGGATTAAAACACAATTTGTTAAGTATTAGTCAATTATGTGATAAAGGAAATGAGGTTATTTTTAATTCCTATTCATGCTCTATTATTAGTAAAGAAAGTAACTCCATCAAATTTATGGGTCATAGAATTAACAATGTTTATATGATTAGTTTAGATGATATATCCTCAAATGATGCACAATGTTTTATAACTAAAGAAGAAGAATCTTAGCTATGGCACAAAAGGATTGCACACATTCATATGGATCATTTAAATAAATTAATTTCAAAAGAATTAGTTATTGGTTTACCCAAAATTCGTTTTGAAAAAGATAGATTATGTGATGCTGGTCAAAAGGGTAAACAAACAAAAATCTCTTTTCAACCTAAAAATATTGTTTCAACCTCTAGACCCTTGCAACTATTGCACATGGACTTATTTGGTCCCTCAAGGACTATGAGTTTAGGGGGAAATTACTATGGACTAGTAATTGTTGATGATTCTTCCAGATATACGTGGACACCCTTTTTATCTCACAAAAATCAAGCCTTTAATGCTTTTAAGAGATTAGCAAAAATTATTCAAAACCAAAAGAATTTCAAAATTTCATGCACACACAGTGATCACGGAAAGGAATTTGAGAATATCAATTTTGAAAAATTTTGTGATAAACATGGCATTGAGCATAATTTCTCATCTCCAAGGACCCCACAACAAAATGGTGTTGTGGAGAGGAAAAATCGCTCACTTGTTGAGTTGGCTAGAACAATGCTCAATGACATGGATCTTCCAAAATATTTTTGGGCCGATGCAGTAAGTACCGCATGTCATGTTATGAACCGAGTTCTCATTCTACCTATTTTAAAGAAAACTCCTTATGAACTTTTCAAGGGTAGAAAGCCCAACATATCTTATTTCCATATTTTTGGATGCAAATGCTTTGTGCTTACTAATGGGAAAGAAAACCTGGGCAAATTTGATGCCAAAGCTGATGAGGGTATATTCTTAGGATACTCCTCAACTAGTAAAGCATACAGAATTTATGATAAAAGAACAATGACTATTGAAGAATCCGTTCATGTTACTTTTGATGAATCTAACCCCAAAAGCTTGGAAAGAAAGGTTGATTATCTTGCAGGAACTCTTAAAGACATAAGTATTCATGAAGAAAGAAGAATAGAAGAAAATGAGAAGAACATACCAGAAATTCCAACTCACATACCAACTGAGACACAAAATGAACTCCCCAAAGAATGGAGAGCTTCAAAACATCATCCAATTTATAACATTATTGGTGATATTTCAAAGGGGGTAACCACTAGACACTCTCTTAATAATGCATGTAACTTTATGACTTTTGTGTCTCAAATTGAACCTAAGACCATAAATGAAGCAATTAGTGATGAACATTGGGGGATAGCTATGCAAGAAGAACTAAATCAATTTGAAAGAAATCAAGTTTGGGATCTAGTCCCAAGGCCTAATGACCATCCAATAATAGGCACTAAATGGGTCTTTAGGAACAAACTAGATGAAACTGGCATAATAACTAGAAACAGAGCTTGATTAGTAGCCAAAGGGTATAATCAAGAGGAAGGCATAGATTATGAAGAAACATATGCTCCCGTAGCTAGGCTTGAAGCCATTAGACTCCTACTTGCCTTTGCTATTATCATGGATTTTAAACTTTATCAAATGGATGTCCAAAGTGCTTTCTTGAACGGCTATATACAAGAAGAAGTTTATGTTGAACAACCTCCTGGGTTTGAAAACATTGAACTTCCTAGTCATGTTTACAAACTCAAGGAAGCCTTATATGGACTAAAGCAAGCCCCTAGGGCTTGGTACGAAAGACTAAGTAAGTTTCTCTTGAACAATAACTTTCAAAGAGGCAAACTAGATAACACCTTATTTATAAAACAAAGGCACAATGACATACTACTTGTACAAATTTATGTGGATGATATAATATTTGGTGCTACTAATGAAAATCTTTGTAAGGAGTTTGCTACAAGTATGCAGGGAGAATTTGAAATTTCCATGATGGGAGAACTTATATTCTTCCTTGGATTTCAAATTAAACAAACAAAGTAAGGAACGTTTGTATCACAAACAAAATATTACAAAGAATTGATCAAGAAATTTGGCATGGACAATGCTAAAGAAATAAGTACTCCTATGGGTACTTCATGCTATCTTGACAAAGATGAAAAAGGTAAACCCGTTGATGTGTCAAAATATCGAGGCATGATAGGATCCTTGCTATATTTAACTGCTAGCAGACCTGATATCATGTTTAGTGTATGTAAGTGCGCTAGATGTCAGGCATGCCCTAAAGAGTCACATCTTAGTGCTGTAAAAAGAATTATGAGATATTTGATTGGCACAAATTCTCTGTTAAAACAACAACTCGAGGACTATGGTATTCATTTGCATCATATTCCACTAAAGTGTGACAACACTAGTGCCATAAATCACACGAAAAATCTTATCATGCACTCAAGAACCAAGCATATTGAAATTAGACATCACTTCATTAGAGATCATATTCAAAAAGGTGACTGTGTGCTTGAGTTCATTGATACATCTAAACAGCTAGCTGATATTTTCACCAAACCTCTTCCAACAGAAAATTTTTAATTTATAAGAAGAGAGCTAGGCATACTTGATCAATATTTTTTTATTTAAAGTACTTTATATTTACTTATTGATCCTTTACTGACTTGGGCGTCACAGCCTTTTCTTTTAGTTTTGCAGGTCTCATTGGAAAAATCAAAGCAAAAGAAATCAGGATCTCAATCTTATAACAAATACTATGATTTTTGCTTCAATATTCGAATATAATATTTGAATATGACCCTTCTGTGGTCTTATATTCGAATACAAAATAATTTTAAATGTTTTCAACATATCCCTTTAACTTCCAGAACTCATGTATTCGAATATGCTCTTCCAGCACATTCATACTCTAATAGATATTCGAATATTTAAGTCAAATATTCAAATACCACTTTATCTATATTCGAATATTCCATCATATATTCGAATACATATTCGAATATTGCACCCAATATTCGAATATATATTCGAATATGGGCATCCATGCGCATATAAAAGGACAAACTTTTTAACTCCCACAATCTCACTAATTATCTCTTTCGTTCATCTCTTGTTTAACATACTTCTCTTCAACAGATATCCATCAATTATCTTCATCTCTCTCTCCAAAATCACCTAATGGCCTCCTCATCACCATCCTCTCCTCCTGCTGCCAATTCTCCACCATCTCAGACCCATAAACGACCACGTTTCAAACGCACCGCTGTCAGCAAGCCACCTTCAATACCACGTGGGCCACGAAGTGGATCTTCTTCCTCCTCCATTCCTCTCACTACAACTGGTTTTACTCCGGATTTCCAGCGATGGTTCTCCAACACCTCTCAAATTACAAAATTCCAGTATGGGTTTTCTGATAAGAAAATTGTTGACCCACGGTGGGTTAACATGCTTTGGTTTTGTTCTCAAGGCTTTTCTTTCGTCTCTTGGCTTGAATCAGCCAACCTTGTGCCTTTTCTCAACACTCAAGAAAAGATATATCCCAACCTTGTCTGTGTATTATACTCCAACCTTGCCTACAATTCTGAAACCTGCTCACTCACATCTGAAGTCAAAAAGACAAAAATCCACATTTCTCCCTCTCTCTGGAAATCTCTCACAGGGCTACAGTTCGACGGAGCCCAAATCACAGGATCAATTGCCATGGGACAATTGGCCGCCGAATACAATCCTATTCAGGCAATCGGGGCTATGTGCCATGTGAGATCTTCCTTCCATACTTCCAAAATGGGCAACTACCTTCCCACCAGCACACTCACAATGGACTCTCGTATAGTCCATCTCATTATTGCTCGTGTCCTCCTCGATCGCGTTGGCAATTTCACCAAAGTCCTCCATGATGACCGTCTCCTTCTCTGGGCCATAATCAAAGAAAAGCCCGTTGAATGGGCAAGACTGGTTCAGCATCACATGTTGAAGGGGGCAACCGACACCACTCCTCTTCCCTATCCCACCTTGATCACAGTCATTCTTCGGTACTTCAGGGTAAGTCTGGCCGATGAGTACAGTACCACCATTGATGGCCACAATTTTGAAATTGGTCAATCATTGCTGCATCGAGCAGGCATTGTTTATGCTGCCGAAAATTGGTACATTCAGGAATTGGGGATTGAAGGCAATCGCCACAAAGAAAATTATCCTGATATTGATCCTGAGGACCTCCCTGAATCAGACCCAGAGCAACTTCCACCACATTTTCAACGGCTGAGTCTTCAATTCTCTCAAATGATGGACGCGAAGTTTGAACAACAACGTCAGTACATCGACCAGCGGTGTGAACAGATGGAAACCGCTCTTCGAGGGGAGATTACTTCTCTCTGAGAAGAAATTGCTCGTACCAACTCCACCTTTGTGCCTCCATACTCCCAATCTGCCTTTCCAGCAGACCAAGGTGATGCAAGCGGGTTTCATCAGCATTTTGGCGGTATCGATCTCCAAAGTTTTGCGGCTCAACCAAGTTCTGACTTGGATTTTGATTACTTTCAAACACTGCCTGCTTCCGGCCCTCAATGACTGCTCCACAACTTAACTTTTTAAACTTCATTGCATCCTAACATAGATTAGTTCTTATCAAAATTGGGACAAATTGACTTTTTGAACTGGTTTATATTTGGGATTATTTTTATTCTCACAATTATGTCTCAAAATTATTATCTCTTTTTTATGATGCCAAAAGGGGGAGAAATATATTATTGCACTTAACCGGAATTCTGTTGATGCTTATTAAAAACGCTTAACATGTTTATATGCATATTGACAGGGGGAGTCGAACTTCGTGAGTCGAACTTCGTAAGTAAGGGGGAGACTCAGAATATTGCACGCAATAAGTGATCTGATTCGTTTGTTGTTTGTCATCATCAAAAAGGGGAAGTATGTAAATGCAAATGCTCTAAGTTTGGAGTTTCGATGATTCCAGAACAAACCAAGAATCAAAACGATAAATCAAGCGAACAAGCGTAGTAAACACATCCGCAACAAAAAAGGGTATATAGGATTTTAACTTATGAATAAATGTAAGTTTGATTAAAGGCTCTTTGATATTGAAACAAACACTTTTTAAAAAGGTTTTTAAAAAAATACTAAAAGTTAAGATAAAAACATTTTCAAAGAAAAGACCCTCCTAGAAAACTTCAAAGAAAATATCTAAAAATGATTTTTACTTAAAAAGTCTAAATTGGGTGTATATTCGAATATCAAGGTTCTGGAAATAAAATTTGAATTTTCTGACCAGTATATTCGAATATGACATATTGCCTTGGCCTGATCATTTTCCCGAAACTGTGTATTCGAATATATATTCGAATATGGCTTGCCATATTCGAATACATATTCAAATATAACAAGGTGCCTAGGCCTTTCCACCCTCCAGAACTATTATATTCGAATACATATTCGAATATGGTATCTCCATATTCGAATATATATCGGAATATGAAGTCTACAGAAATCAAATTTTAAATGCAGAAACACTATATTCGAATACATATTCGAATATAATAGTCCCATACTCGAATATAAGAATGTCATATTCGAATATCCTATTCGAATATCTTAATGAATTATGTGCAGACTTGTCTGCTGTTTCTGCTATCTATAAAAGGGGCTTCTGACTGAAAATATAACATACCGTTGCAAGCTTAACATTGAATTGAAAAATTACTTTCTATCATCAATCTCTTTGAATCAAGGGTCTTTTGCTATTGCCTAAGGCTTGCTTTGTTTTTCTCTATTCTGTTTCTTTCATTAAACAAAGAGAAATAAATCAAATATATTAGAGCTTCATTGTGGTGAGCTTATTTTAAAAGTATAGAGAAGGTGAGGTATCCTTCTAGTTGTTTGAAGGTGAGGTATCCTTCAAGGTTGTTTGAAGGTGAGGTATCCTTCAAGGTTGTTCTTAGGGTGAGGTATCCCTAGATTGAGGCCTTTGAAATTGGTGGGGTATCCAATTGAGAAAGGTGCTCTTAGTGTGTAAATTGTTGAAAAGCAATACAAGAATTCTCGCGTGGCGGAGATTCGTTGACTGGACGTAGGTCACAAGTGGTGTGTGACTGAACCAGTATAAAACTCAGTGCTATTCTCTCTATCCCTAAAACTCATATATGTTTAGTTTGTTTGATCTTCATTTCTTTCTTTCATTATATTTTAATTCCATACGTCAACTAATTTATACATTGTTCAAGTTTTGTTATAATTTTAAACGAATTTACGGAAAATCTTTTAAGCTCAATTCACCCCCCCTCTTGAGCATAGAGGCCACTTGTCTAACAAAACATATAAGTGAGTAACCCACGACATTTTCAAAAATGCATGTTATACCATATCGGACACAGTCTAACTTGAAAACTATGCTATGGTTGGGTTATATATGTATGCATGCTATGATCTTTCATTATTATACTTGTTTCATTTATTCTCTTTAGTCTTTTACGGGAGCCTAGTGCACTAAACTCTACCATATGTGCATGGAAACAACACACATTTGTGCTCAATTATGGGACCACCGGCAAGCGTCCTTACCGTGGTCAAACTGCCGGGCTATCTTACCCCAATCACTAGGATAGTCCTTTCTTTCAGGCCATCTTACCCCGGTCACCGGGAGACCCTACTGGTTTAGGCCGTCTTACCCCATTCATTGGGAGACCCTACATTATCATTCTTTTACATGCTTGTCCACTTACCCGATGTGCAACCGGTGGAACTCAACGTGCTTACTCGACATCCGTTGATGGGGGAAGGCTTAGGTTTATCTTTTGCAAATCATTTCATTATGTCTTGCATGTATGCATCTTTAGTGTAGCTTAAATAAGTATTTTGGATGTAATTGAAGGCATAGTATCTTAGAAATCACAAAAATTAACAAAACATGGTGTTGGGCTTTTTTATAAATAAGATATTAGTCACTTCGAAGTTTCTATCTCAATTTACATATTTTTTTTATCTTTTTAAAATTGTAACAATATTTTCTAGAGATCAAGTGATATATACACTTGAGAAATAGAGGGTTTTACGAAATAAAAATGAAGACGTGTTTTTTAAATTACTTAAATTATTTGAAGTTTTTTTTGAAAAAAGCATTTTAGTCAAATTGAAGTTTCTAGCTCAATTTACAAACTTTTTTATATTTTAAAAATTGTAAAATAATTTTCTAGAAATCTTGTACTATACATTTAAAGGATAGGTTGTTTTTCAAAATAAAAATAAAGACTCGCTTCTTAAATTACTTAAATTATTTTAAACTTTTTTATTAAATAGGGTACTAATCACTTTGAAGATCATTGCTCATTTTACATAATTTATTATATTTTTAAAATTGTAACAATTTTTCTATAGATCATGTACACCTTCGGGTGTAAGACCGGGTAAATTGAGGGTTCAAGGAGGGACGCTTCCTTGGACATTGAACATCTCCAAAGAGGATGTGGGTTGCCGGCACGAAACTGATAGAAATGAACATGCATAGCATATGTTATTTAAGTTCATAGATTGTACATGATTGATTATGATGAAACTTGATGTTCTATGGAAGATGTTTGTGTTAGATCTAGGAGGGGATAATTTTGCAACTTGTTGCCTGCAACATTGTGAAAACGTTTTTCTATAACCGAGGGCTACTGTGATATATGTGAATCCATATATCTCACAATATATTTTAGGTAACCCCGAGGCGAAAGACGATGGAGCAAAGGAATAAAGGATTGTACTTAGATATTTTGTCTATGTAGTTGTAAAGTTTAAATTGTACCCTTGTCAATATGACGAAGATCTTTCCTTTTTATTTCATTTGGACTTGTATTTTGGGACACTAGCCTTGAAGTCATGTGTATAACAGTCACTAGTAAATTTTTGTAGTTATGAATGGCGGATTAGAACAAGATAGTTTCGTGAATTTACTGATAAGGCTGCTCCACTATACGAATGGTATGTATACCTCATGTGATAGTGCAATGTCATTTTATTAGGGTGTTACAGCCTCCATCCCTAACTCCCTTCATCTCTTTGCTTGCTAGCTTATGGCCATGATCTCCTTCCCACCCAAAGAGAAGGTGAAATTGAGTGGATTAGCAGTTTGCATGTGGGATTTGGGGCTTGGAAGGTGAAATTCTTAGAGAGGGTTTTTTAACGAAGGTGATGATGGTGTTCATAAGAGTGAGAGAAAGGGAGAGTGAGAGCACGAGGAAGGGAGTGTGAGGAAGGAAGGAGCTTTGTCCCTTTTTGCGACCTTATAGTTATTGCAATTTGGTCCCTAAAATTCCTAAGTTCCATAATATCATCCTTATACTTCTTAGTTTCTCAATTTAGTCCTCCATCCTTCAACATCCTTTCAATTAAGTCCACAAATTTTTAAATCTTACAAAGTAATCCCCTAGGGACTAAAATTAAAATCTAAGCATTTATTTATGAAATGTATAGTTTTGGGATGTTAGAGCAATAATTTTTTCTATGGATCGTGTGTTATACACTTGAAGAATAGGGTGTTTTTCGAAATAAATGAAGACGCACGTTTTAAATTACTTAACTCATTCAAAGTTTTTTAGAAAAAAGCAGTATTAGTAACATTGAAGTTTCTATTTCAATTTACATACTTATTTATATTTTTAAAATTGCAACAAGTTTTGTAGAAATTTTGTATCATACACTGGAAGAATATGGTGTTTTTTTTTAAACAAAAGGAAGATGTTCTTTTTAAATTACTTAAATTATTTGAAGGTTTTTCGTAAACAATTTCTTAGTCATTTAGTTCCTAGTTCAATTTCCATCATTTTTAGTATTTTTAAGATTGCAAAAATATTTTCTAGAGATCATGTACTATATATACACTTGAAGAATATTGTGCTTTTAAAAATAAAAATGAAGACGCGCTTTTAAAATTACTTTTAATATTTTCTTTTTGTATACAATGTATTAGTCACCTTGAAATTTCTAGCTAAATTTACATAATTATTTATATTTTTAAAATTGCGACAATTTTTTTCTACAGATCGTGTATTATATACTTGAAGAATTGGTTGTTTTAGGAAATAAAAATGAAGACGCAGTGTAACATCCCGAAAATCCATAAAGGAGGCTTAGGATTTAAGGGATTAGGTTACAATTTACAAGGAAAAGAAAGAGAAGGATTAGTTGTAAGTAGAAAGGTCAAAAGAGGGACAAAGATAACATGAATATTTGAATATGAGCTATCATATTCGAATAATATTCGAATATGCCTTGTCATATTCGAGTAGTATTCGAATATGCATGTCAATATTCGAAAAGTATTCGAATATGCAAGATAATATTCGAATATACAAGTGTGGAACTGAATACAGGAGCCTTATGTTCGAATATATATTCGAATATGGACCCCAAATTTTATAAATATGGGTGGCTTGTCTTCAGAACTCATGATTTTCCCTCTTCCTCACTCTACATTCTCCCAAAAACATCTGTCGCAAACCAATCACGCTCTGTAACTCCTTAATCCTAAGGTTCCCTTCTCACATTAAAGTTCCAAGAGTTGAGATTCAGACTCGGAGATAAGGAGTACTGAAGGAAAGAGTTGGAGATTGAATTGGAGCAGAAGGGTAAAGGATTTTGGAAGTCCAAGGTAACCTTAAAACCCCAAATCTAAGAACATTATGAAATATTAGGAACATGTGATTAGGGACTATAGATAATGTGTTAGGAATATGTCTGGTATTATTTGTTATGTTTGCATGATGTTAACATGCTAATTGATAATGCATGAGTGGAATGGGAGATATGAATGAATATGATGTTTGATATGCTTGTAAATGATGCATGAATGGGAATGAGAATATGAACATGATATTTAATATGTTTACATGACGTTGTATGATATGGCTGAATGTGATCAAATGTGCAAAGAGATGTTGCATGATCAGTAATAATGTGTGAATGATAAAATGAATGTGACAGACAAGGGGTTCCAGATTATAAAATTGAGAATAGAACTCAGGATAGATTTTCATACTGTTTTAGAAAGATAAGTCCAGAGATATTATGAACTCGAATATGTACTCAAAGATGGCGGGCCATATTCCAGTAGATATTCGAGTGTGGTACTTATGATTCATAATAATCGAACATAGGATGTTTGTGTTCGAATATCATGCTACTGGAAGTCTTGTTTGATTGATGGTGATATGATTATGATGTTTGATGCATTAGAACCTATAATGTGAAATCAAACAGAAAGGAAATATAGAAATGCTTTCCCCATCAACATTGGTTGAGTAAAAGGGTCGAGTTCCACCGGAAGTAGACCGGGTAAGTGAACAAGCATGGAAAGAAAATGATTGGGAGCTATTACCAAAAGAGGGTAATAGTTCTTGCAGACCACTATTTGAGGTGAGGCATGGACTCTGGTTAGAGACGCTTACCAGGGTTTGCAGAGAGCTCTATAGTGCTATTGCCACGCACAATAGTGGATTCCCGCGTGCATCGGGTTTCCCGATAAAAGAGGAAAGAATGGAAAATGGAAAACGATCATGGCATGCATACATACATGATATTATTGCATGCATTGTGTATGAATGTGTGAATTTGTATGTGTAAGTGTTATGTGAATGATAGGTGTTTGTTAGGAATGTTTTTTGGCGCAGTTTTCCAGTTAGAATGGCTGCAATACTGTAAAAATGTTTTTAGTTAGACCGAGGGTTACTCGATTATATGTTTTACATATAACTGACGGTCGCAGTATTGCAAGTATTGGAAGACTATGGAGCTAAAGCAATGGATAAGACAAACCGTTAGGCTTCGCTTATGTAAAACCACATTGGGTGAACCTAAGCCTTTTGTTCAGAGATTATGTGGTTCAGCTGTATAGGTAATCTGTAATTTAAATAAAGAAAAGTTTTCCGCTGTATTTTAAATGAAACCAAGTAATCAGATTTGTATTTTCAAGAAAGCTTTTTAAGTTTCAGGTTTTCAAAGTTGACATTTTTCAGTAATTACTATTTTCAAAAATTAGGGTGTTACATTATGGTATCAGAACAGTTTGATCCTTCGAACTGCGATGATTTAATAGTCAGTTGAACAACTAATATTCTGAACATATCTATTAGGCATGTCATAAGCTTCGAATGAACATGCGGCTAATATTTTGTCTGATCAACTGATTTGGAACTTTACTCTATGTAATTCCAAGTTCTTTGTACTCCTGAGGTTCTAATTAGCATAGAAAATCATTTCAAACTTTAGAGCAATCTCACTGTTAAAAGATTTCTTTGGTAATCTATGCTCATGAAATCATTTTGACAGTTACCTAAATTATCCTTATCGACATTCAAGTTTCAAATCTTAGATTTAAATTACCAGAACAACCTAACAGTGGTCTGCAAGAACTAATACCCTTCCGGTACTAGCTCCCAATTATTTCTCTTTCCCTAGAGTCATCACCCAATACAGGTCTGCAAGGACTGTTACCCTTTCCGGTAATAGCCCCCAACACTTTTCCTTTTAGATACATTTCACATTCTCATGCATCACACATTCATTTGCATTTCATAACCAATCAAACAGGTGTTCCCACAGCATAATATTCAAACATAATCATCCTATGTTTGAATATTATAAGTGTCACGCTCGAATATCTATTTGAACATGGTCTTCCATATTCAGATACATATTCGATTTCATACTAAATCTGCACTTATATTTTAAAATAGTTTAACAATCTATCCAGAGTTCTCTTATCAATTAGAATCTGGAAACCCTTGTCTGTTACATACACCTTATTGTTTCAAATTCTCAACATACATTATTTGTTTACATTTTCAAACAATGCAACATCATCAAATCATATCATCCAACATCATGGAAACATATCAAATAGTATCAAACATGAATCTAACTCAGTTAATTTCTAACATATTGTCGATATTCTCTAATAACATATTCCTAACCATTTCAAAGTGCCTTAGATTTGGGGTTTTAGGGTTACCTCAAATCTTCCGGAAATCCTTTTCTCCTCCAAATATAATCTCAGTATCCAACTCCCTTCCTTCTGCACTTGCTGTCTCTAAAGCTGGATCTCAACTCTTGAAACCTTTAGTTAGGGAGTAAATGTGGTGAGATAGAATTCCTTGGATGGAGAAGTTAAAGAGTTTGGTTGATTAGTGGCAGAGGTTTTGTAAAGAGAGGAATCGGGGAAACAATGAGTTTAGAAGACAAGGCACCCCTATTTATAGATTTTGGGGTCCATATTCGAATATATATTCGAATATAAGGCTCTTGTATTCAATTCCTCACTTCCATATACTATTTGAATATTGACATGCATATTCGAATACTATTCGAATATGACAATGCATATTCGAATATTATTCTAATATGACAGCTCATATTCAAATATTTATGTTATCTTTGTTCTTCTTTTGATCTTTCTACTTACAACTAATCCTTGCTTCCTCTCCTTTGTTAATTGTAACCAGATCCCTTAAGTCCTAAGTCTCTTTTATGGATTTTCAAGATGTTACAATTCTACCCCCGTTAAAATAATTTTTCCCTTAAAATTAGCAATTAACTCAACTATGTAAATAACTTTGGATATGCGCTTCTCATATCTTGTTACTTTTCCCAATTGATTTCTGAGGAATCCACATTCTCCCAGAGGACCTTCACTAATGGGATCACCTTGTTTCTTAGTGTCTTTTCTCCTCGGTCTAAGATCTTCATAGGCTTCAACCGATATGAAACGTTTGACTTCAACGGAATGTCATCGGCTTCTAAAATGTGTGAGGGTTCAGACACGTACTTCCGGAGTTGGGATACGTTAAACACGTCGTGAAGGTTCGAAAGATGAGGTGGCAAACCAAGTTGATATGCAACAGGTCCTACTCTTCGGAGAATCTGATAAGGGCCAATGGATCTAGGTGGTAGCTTCTTTGTTGTCATTGCTCTGCCAACACCGATGTAGGGTGAAACCTTCAGAAACACATGATCCCCTTCTTCAAATTCCAAAGGCTTTCTCCGCTGATCTGCATAACTCTTCTGGTGGTCTTGGGCTCTTTTTAACTTTTCCATGATACGCCTAATCTTGTTTGTTGTTTCTTGCACCAAATCTGACCCTAATAGCAACTTTTCTCCCGTTTCGAACCAACATACTGGTGACCGACATTTTCTCCCGTAGAGTGCTTCATAGGGCGCCATGCATATACTTGAATGAAAGCTGTCGTTATAGGCAAACTCTACTAACGGCGAGTACTTTCCCCAGTCACCACCCTCTTCTAGTACACAAGCCCGTAGCATGTCTTCCAAAGTCTGTATTGTTCTTTCGGACTCTTCGTCAGTTTGGGGATGATGAGAGGTACTTAGCTGTAACCGAGTTCCAAAAGCTTTCTGCAATGCTCCCCAGAAGCGAGAAGTAAACTTAGGGTCTCTGTCTGAGATAATACTGGTCGGTGCCCCATGTAGTCGGACTATCTCTGCAATATACAACTTGGCATACTTCTCCACGGAATAAGTGGTCTTGAGAGGTAAGAAGTGAGCAGATTTAGTCAGTATGTCTGTTATGAAATTGAATCATAACCTGCTGGAGTCCTAGTCAACCCAATCACAAAATCCATAGCAATAGACTCCCATTTCCACTCGGGAATATCCAATGGATGAAGTGGTCCAGAGGGTCTTTGATGCTCTACTTTGATCTTCTGGCAAGTGAGACACTTGGAAACAAATTCTGCAATGTCTTTCTTCATTCCAGGCCACCAGAATAGCTTCTTCATGACTTGGTACATTTTTGTAGCTCCAGGATGTACCGAGTATTGGCTACTGTGATTCTCTTGAAGTACTGTCTTCTTGACCTTTGCATTATTCGGAATACACACTCTATCTCTGAATAAGATCATCCCATCACTAGTTAAAGAGAAATGATCGTGCTCTATGAATTTCTGTAACTCATAATCTTGTTTATGCGCTTCTCGAATTCGGTCTCTAAGTGTATTTTTCAAGTCAAGCTTATACATAGAGATGCTATCATCGTAGCAAGACACATCCAAGTGTAGATCTCTAAATTTCTCCAAGAGCTCCATTTGATGAATCATCATAGTCGACACGTGCAAGGATTTTTTGCTTAAGGCATCGGCCACTACATTAGTCTTTCTTGGATGATACTTTAACTCAATAAATTCACAATGTTAGAGGATTACAATAAGGCGATACAACCTAAAGGTAAAATACACTAATAAAAAATAATAAAAGAAGGAGAAATATATACAATATAATTCTACGTTTGTAGGTCACTCAAGAGATCTCTTTCCTTTAGTTTGATTGCTTTGGTAGAGAGGTTTCTTACCACCCTATCCCTCTCAAATCGTATCGTACCAAAACTCATATAAAAAAGCATTGCTAACATTGTGAACTCACAAACTTCATCAAAATGGATCCAATACAAAGCTTTTCTAACACTCTAGAAGACGTTTGATCCTTAATTTCAAGGTTTTCTTTGATGATTTCCAATCTAACAATTTCATTACCCATTCTATTTAGTGAACATCTTTTAGATCTATTTTTTTTTCATAATTCTATGAAATCCTTATGTGCATGTTGTGTGATTGATACTTAGATCATTAGATCCACTACACTTAAAAACTAAAGAACTGTACTCTATGGATATTTGTTCCTTGCAACCAAAGGGTAAGCTTTCGGCTCGTTAGTCTTCAATATCAGGTGATTTTTATGAGGAAATTTTAGTTTCTTTTTTTTTTTTTTTGTAAATCTCAAACTATTTGTGAAACCTTATTTATACTTTCCTTGATAGATAATGGATAGATGGGTCACTCTTATAAATTAAATAACACAATAGAAATTCCTAATTCATTTTTTTAAAAAAAAAGGAAAGTTGTATAAGGGCATAAATATTTTTGAGATTTTCTTATCCCCAAGGCAATTTTCACTTACCTTCAAGTCAATTTTCACATAAATGATATCCTAAAATGATTTGGGCCATAATTATAGTTGAAGGGTGAGTTTAAAGTATGTGTTAGTATGTAAAAAACCAATCAGTGTTATGCCCAATACGTGCACCTACTCATTTAGCAATGGACATTTCTAATTGTTTTATCAGCGAATGAAAAATAAATTGAAAGTATCACTGAATAATTGACTTATTTCTCTGAAAATTGACTTGCAGATAAGTGAAAATTCACATCGGGCAAAGAAAATACAAAAATTACTTATCCCTTATACAGGTATCTTTGTTTTAAAAAAAATTATAAAGAAACTCTATTTCTGCCAAAAGCTTGTAGTTCAAGTGGCATAAGGAGGAGCTTTTTGTCAACCTTTTTATGCAACTATAATGGATTAACTCGTTTCAGTATAGTGATAATACGTGTATCGTCCTCAGGGAACACTGAATTTATCAGATTAAGAATTAAGTTGATAGAATGTCCAAAAACATAACAAGTGGTGAATGAAAAATAAAATATAAGCTTGGTAAAAAGATAAACAAATGAAATAACAATTCACCTGGGATAGAGTTTCATTACTTAACCTTGTTTCTTTCAATAGAAGTTAAATATTATAAGAAAAGATGCATACTCAATGTCACAAGTGCAAATATCTTTGTCACTTGATTTTAAGACATTAGTTTCTAGAGCCCAATCTCTTGGCACATTAGGAACTAAGTCTTGCATTAAGCAGAGTATTTTGGCAATGATAAGCATTTTCATCCATCTCTAGACTAGAAGATTTTATGAGAGTTTTTCTCCAAATCCATTTATAAACCGGTTTCTCAACTGTGCAAATAAACTAACACATGGAAAAGGTGATAAAGCTTAAACCAAGAAAAGAAGAACAGAAGAAGAACTCCAATTCACATATAATATACAACTAACAATTGAAAGAAACAAGAGATGAAGCAATTACATTCAATCCCAGTGGAAAGCTTAGCCTAGCAAGGCCATGAACTTCAAGATTTAAACCTAAGAGTATTAGAATTCTGACTAAAGCACTATACTTTGTAGTTTATTTCTCTACAATTCAATATATCCCTCCTAACTCTAGAAAGTTGTATTTATAGGTGTTCTGAGCAAGGGTCTGACGCTCGAGCGCCCTCCTGGCGCTTGAGCGATGGCCTTCCACGTGTTGGTAAATGAGCTTTAATTCCTGGTTAATGTGTCTGGCACTCGAGCCCTGGTGTGGCGCTCGAGCGCCAGGCTCATAACACTGGCAGAAAGGATCCAATGCTCAACGGTTACTGGCGCTCGAGCCTTGGTGTGACGCTCGAGCGCCAGGGCATTTACACTGGCAGTAAGGATCCTATGTTACTCAGCTTTTAGTGCTCGAGCCTTGGTCTGGCGCTCGAGCGCTGACCTCTTTTATGCTCCAGCATCTTGACTTTCTTATTTTTCTTCCAAAACACCTGAAAATACATTTCCTAAGTTAGAAAAATTATTATTTCTACCTGTTTACTCTTGAACTCACAAAGTAAGGATTAGAGGTGAAATTTTACATAAAAACATGTTATTTCTTAAGAAGATAAGTGCAAATCCTTTATTATATAAACACACTAATTTGCACTTATCAAACTCCCCGAAACCTAAGACTTTGCTTATCCTCAAGCAATGTATCCCTAAAACAAAGAAAACAAGCAAAAAGAAACATGGCAAGTATGGGTTAAAGCAAGTGTCAAACTTCAATCTTCATAATATGCACGGAAAGAGTTAAGAGAGATTTATGGTCACCTAATTTATAGAAGCAACGGACGAGTTTATGACTTAATTGCAAAGTAAATTATAATCAACCATTAACAAAGGTTTACTCTCAAACCTTACATGGTATCAATTACGCTCCATTCCTCAATGTCACTTAACTTGAATTTTTTTTTCATTTGCCATCAAAGCATTTCACAAAATTGAACCATAAATCAAGAGGTCTTTTCAAAAGGTTGTAATGAGGCTGGGCTACAAAGAATCTTTGTTTTTCTAGTTACACAAAACAAGTTGGAGAAAATATATTCATATACTTACGAGCTCCCCCCAACCTATTCTTCATAACATGCTCAACCCACACTTCCTTTCAAGTGTTTCTTTTGCTTATTTTCCAAGGCACCTTCCAATTTCTTTATTTATTTACTTATTTTTTCTTTTTCCTTTTTTTTTCACATAAATACACAAGGATGCCCAAGGATTTACACTCATACCAGAAACTCTTGATTCATCTTCTAAGCCAACAGAATCATACATCATTTGTATACCGGCCCGCTATTCTCCCTAAACATAATGTTTTTTCCAACTCAAGGGTAAGGATAAAACATTCACATAGGTGTCTTAGGGTTTAAGAAAGAATTCATGGCTCAAAGTGGGGACCAACAAAAGATGTACTTTTAACAGGTAAGCTTTTTCGCTCAAACTCAATTAAGAAAACTATGCCTCTATCATTTTTATGTCTCAATTGATCATGGCAATTACAAAATCAGAAAAAATTCATTCAAGTTAACAAAGAGGACTCTCATAGATTTTTGTGGGATTCACTCAACATACAAGGCTAAAAAGGCTTTAACCTTGAAAATAATTTTTCACAATTCCCAGTGCACAAAAATCATCTCATGATCGGTTAACTTTCAAATTAGTATTTTTCACAATTCCTCTTTTCTCATCAATGCAATATGATAAAAAAATTTCATTTTTCACACAACCACAACCAACACTTGCCACTGAAACAAAACTACCATTTTATTAATATATATATTTTCATTTTTTTCAACAAAAGAAAGAAAAAAAACTACAATACTTTTATTATAAAAAGAAAAATAAAAACAACAAGAAAAACTAAACAAGTCAAGTCAAACATCCCGAGAAACCAAAGAAAGAAACTTCCCTATCAGATTAATGCATCATCCTCCTCCAAATAATCATTGATATCAATGTACCCATCACCACCAGACCCATCATCTTCCCCGCTACCACCACTACCACCACTCCCTTCACCTCCCTCTCCAGCCGCCTCCCCCGGTGGAATTGGATGGTCCCCAGGCCATTCCATATGCGGAGCAAAAGCCTCCGGAGGCTAGAAAAATGTTTGGCCTGGCATAGAGTGCTTAGCCATCGAATAGTGGGAGAGGTGAAGGCTAATCAATCCCCAATGTAGGGCAGCAAATTGCTTGTCATTGTGATCAAGCCTAGTGCTAATACGGCCCCACAAATCCTCCATTGTTCTCCGTGGAAGGTGCTGCCTCATCCCGTGCGCACACCCTCCAGGACATGTGCGCACCTCAAATGGTGCAGGGCAGATTTAAGTAGTGCGAAACAGAACAGTTTTAGGGACTTTTGGGCGCGATTTTCTCTCCTTTTCTCGCCTTTTCTCCTCATCTTTGTGGATGAACTTGGAAGATCCTTGGAGTTCTTGGTGATTCTTAGTTCCTTCATGATGATTTCCTTCATCTCCTCTTCCATTTCTTCTTCTCTCTCCATGTTTGGCTAGTTTCTAGGTTAGGAGATTGGGGATTTTGATCCCAAATCTGATGTAATCTGAATTCTTGTGGTTAATTCATGTTCTTATGATTCTAATTGAGTAATTTCTTCTATGCTTAATGTCTTTGAATCTTCAATGTCTTTGAATCTTTTAAGAACCCTAGTGATAGCAAAACATGCACGAATATAGATGTAGTGGATACTCCATTGGCACATACTTGCGAAATTCAAGATGCTTTTGTAAAAAATTATGTTGCCAATGAGATATCCAACTCATCTATTGCTTCCATGATTCCACAAAAAAGAATTCTCAAAAGTGGGTGAGAAGATATTTGAAGATTCTAAGTTTGAGCTTGAACAACTTCCTTTTGATTGCCACTACATTTCTCTTGATGGAAAGCACACCTTCCCGGTGATTTTTCATGACTCGGTGGAGGGTGGTGCAAAAGAGAAGTTGCTCAAGGTTTTGAAAGAGAATATGTTGGCAAAGGGAGGAGAACCATTGATTTTGAAGGTGGATAAACATGATTTGGATTTGAATGATGAAAAGTGTGGAAAAGGGGATGAACCGGTTCTTGGAACCCAAGATATGTGGGAACCATGGAATCCGGGTGAGAATGTTGTTGAGCCAAACTTGGAGCTTAAGGGGAAACAAGTGCAATATGTTTTGAAAAAGGAGGAATCACTTGTTTCCAACTTCAAGCCTCCATGATGTGGTCACACGTCAAGCTAAGTGACGTTAAACAATGCGCTTTCGGGAGGCAACCCGCGTTTGATTGATTGGTTTGTTTTTTTTAGGATATTTTCATATAAAGAAAAAAAACAGAGTATAGAAAGAAAGGAAAAGGAAAAATATACTTGTGTAGTTTTGCATGTGTTTGCTTTTTGTAGGCTTAATAAGCTTTGGAGCATTGATTTGTGGTGATTGTTGAACCTCAAGAGCATTGGTGGTCTTTAAAGGGGAGTCCTTCTTAACCCTTCTTTTCTAGTTTTGATTAGATTGGTTACTTGATTAGCTCCCTAGGTTTGTTGATTGCTTTTGTGATTTGTTAATGGCATAGCATTGATCTTTGGTTCTAGTAGAAAAGATTCTTGTTTCTGAGACAATTAGGATTGATACTTGTGTTCCATTGTGAAGTTTACATGCTCTCGATTTTTTGATAGGTACTTGTTGACATATGTGTACATTAGTAAAAAAATTAGGCTTGTGGCATGTCTTATGTGATCTAGCAATGTATAGCAATCATGCAACCTAGGTGAGTATTTGAGCCTCCAACATGTTCATTGTCATGAGTGTTCATTGTGTGAGGTGTGCTCTAAACTTTGATTTTGCCCTTGGTTGAAATTGCTAGTCACATGCTAGGATTGATATGATAGAGGCATTTTTGTTGTTGTGAGCCTTGAACCAAAATTAAGCCTTGTCCCTTAAATTGTCCATTGCTAGCCCCTTTGAGCCGTAATTCACCCTTCATTTCTTTATTATATAGCTCATTACAAGCCAAAGAAGTGTAAAACCAATTGTCCCTACCATGTACACACATAGAACTTTGTTTTATGCACTTGGGAATAGAGTCTTCCTCTAAGTTTGGGGTAGTTTTTGCTTAGGGAACCCGCGCAATTCTCTAAGTTTGGGGTCCCGGTTGTTTTTGCTTAGAAGTGATTCTATAAGTTTTGGTTTGGGGTGCATTGTGAGCATGACTTGAGGACAAGTCATAATTCTAAGTTTGGGGTAGGCAACACATTATGTTGTGTTTGTTTTGGGTAGTACTTGGGGTAGAAACCATTCACTCATGCATGCATTTCATTCATTTTTGCAAATTTCCACTTTTCATTGTTCCATTTGTATGTTATGATTGAGATTTTGGGATACCAACTCATGAAAAAGCAAGCAAAGTCAAAAATTGGCAAAGATAGCATATACATGAAAAATAGCTACAAAAAAAATAATAAAACAAAATTGAAAAAAAATAGAAAAGAAAGAAACAAGATTGTGAAAGAAAAGTATGAAAAAGAAGAAAAACAAGTTGAAAAAGATTGAGAAGAAAGAATAAAGAAGAGTTGGTACTCTCAAGTTTTGTGATAATTCATTGTTTGTGTTCATTTTTGCTCTTTTTCCATCTTCTTTTGCATTTTCATCAATTTTTGCATATAGGTATCTAGGATTTCATGCATTCCATTGTCCTTGTGTGATACATGGTTTAGCTAGTTTTCCTTCACATTTATCCACCCTACCTAAGCCCCATTACAACCTTTAAAGACCTCTTGATCTTTCTTAGACTTGTGATTTTTAGTGGTGGAGACTTAGAGGGCATTCTCAAATTTATGGATTCCACATCTCACATGATTGATCTGAGTGCACTAATTTAGCCCAAACACTTGAGTGATGAGTGACATACAATTTAGCCTTGTGAGGATTGTTGTGCATTTCTTAGTTGCATGATCTATGCCACTTGCCTAAGTTAATTACATTGCTCATATTTTGTAGATTTGTGCCTTGATGAGTTGATGGAGTGTGTAACTTCCAATGGTAACACTTGCTTAATTCTAAGGTGTTTAGGTGCTTGATGAATTTTGAATGAACTCTAGGATTGATGTCATGCCACGTTGTTTTGTTCCCCTTGGTTTGGATTTTGTGTTTGCTTGGGGACAAGCAAGATTTTAAGTTTGGGGTTGTGATAAGTGTCCACTTATCTATGTTCTAAGGTCTATTTTAGTCTCTTTTTATTAGTATTGTAGTCTGTTTGTGGCCTTTTAGCTCTAAGAAATGATTAAAATCAAATAAAGTTCTTTCTTGCATGGTTAGTTGTAGTCTTGATTTGTTTTTAGATTATGTTTGATCTTGATTTGTGTTTGATTATGTTTAGGTAGGAATAAATGATGAATAAGTTTTGTTTTTAGAAGATTGGACTTGAAGAATGAAGAAAAGAATGAAGAAAGTTGAATAAAAGAGGTTAGAAAACACTAAGAAGCTGTCAAGTGCTGTCAAATGCTGTCAAGTGCTGTCAAAAGCTGTCAAGTGCTGTCAAAGCCCAAACCCGTGCGCACACCCTCCAGACATGTGCGCACCTTAATTGGTCCTGGAAGGTGCTGCCTCATCCCGTGCGCACACCCTCCAGGACATGTCCGCACCTCAAATGATGCAGGGCAGATTTAAGTAGTGCAAAACAGAACAGTTGGGGATTTTCTCTCCTTTTCTCGCCTTTTCTCCTCATCTTTGTGGATGAACTTGGTAGATCCTTGGAGTTCTTGGTGATTCTTAGTTCCTTCATGATGATTTCCTTCATCTCCTCTTCCATTTCTTCTTCCTTCTCCATGTTTGGCTAGTTTCTAGGTTAGGAGATTGGGGATTTTGATCCCAAACCTGATGTAATCTGAATTCTTGTGGTTAATTCTTGTTCTTATGATTCTAATTGAGTAATTTCTTCTATGCTTAATGCTCTTTCTCTTTTGATTATGCTCAATTGTTGAATTGCTTTCGTTGTTGAATGCTCACTAGAAATTGATCAATGAGAATCTGATTTTGATGCAATTGTGAATTGGAAAATTGATAGTTGTGTTAGAATTGAAGTAGATTACCATAATCTTGCATGTTCTTAGGGATAAGACTTGTAGATTGTGAGGTCTTGATGAATTTACTCTTTCTCTTGTTTCTATTGGAATTGTTCTAAGAGATTAGGGAATTTGGGTAGAAGCAAAGTGATTAATGATCTAGGAATAGACTTAATCTATGGTTTGGTAAATTCTACCTTCAATTAGGATTTGTGAACTTGAATTGACCTTAGAATTAGGATGCATAAGGGAAGGATCAAATGAACCAAATCTCCTAGCTCTCTTCTCAATTGGTTGCGCCATCTTTCTTAGCTAGTTCTTGTAATTTCTCTATTTTTGTTGTAAAATTCTGCTATGATACACTATTCTCTATGCAAAATGTTTGTCCGAATAGCGAAAGTCTTGGGAATTCGATAGTCTATCGCATAGTCCCTGTGGATACGACAACCCCTATTCTCCTTATTCTATTTAAACTCGACTAGTGCACTTGCTAATGTGGCAATCAAGCTATCAGGGACAACAATAAAATAATAATAAACAAAAAAATTGGAGGGAAATTGGATGCATGTGAGAATGACGCATGGCATGAAATGTAACTTAGAGTCCAAGAAGAGGTTTCTTTTCTTATAGTATATGATTCTTGAAGACTCATAAGCACGGAGTCTTAATTCTTCCAATTCATGAAGTTGTACTTTTCGCTTTTCCCTAGCAGTTGTTTGATCAAAATTAAAGTACTTTAAAGCCGAATATGTCATATGTTCCAATTTGACCGGTAAGTGACAGGACTTCCCATATACTAACTGAAAAGGTGTCAATCCTATGGGAGCTTTATAAGCTGTCCGGTACGCCCACAGAGCATCATCTAGTTTGATGGCCCAATCTTTTCTTGAAACACTAACGGTCTTTTTGAGAATTTGCTTAATTTCTCGATTCGAGACTTCAGCTTGACCATTAGTTTGGGGATGGTATGGATTAGCAATTTTATGTCTCACCCCATAATGTTCCAAGACCCTTTTTAATTGGGAGTTGCAAAAGTGCGAACCCCCATCACTTATGAGTACCCTTCGGGACCCAAATCTTGAAAATATGTTCTTTTTCAACAATGTCACTACCGTCTTTGTATTAGCTCTTGCACAGGGAATTGCTTCTACCCATTTTGAAACATAGTCCACTCCCACCAATATATATTCATTGGTGAAAGAGGATGGAAATGGACCAACAAAATCAATTCCCTAGCAATCAAATACCTCTACCTCCTGCATAACCGTTAGAGGCATCTCATATATCCTCGTTACTCCTCCGGTTCTTTGGTACTTATGACACTGCTTCACATAAATGTGAGCATCTTTGAAGATTGTTGGCCAATAGAACCCGGACTGCAATACTTTGGCTGCAGTGCGTTCACAGTTAAAGTGTCCCCATAGGGTGAATTGTGACAATGCCACAATATGCTTTTAGATTCCTCATGGGAAACACACCGTCTTAGAAGACCATGTCCTCCAATTTTAAATAAGTATGGATCATCCCAAATGAAGTAAGAAGAATCTTTTAGGAAATCATTCTTTTGTTGCCAAGAAAACCCATCCGAAATAATTCCTGCTGCTTTAAAATTTGCCATATCCACAAACCATGGCCTTTCTTGAATTAGCAGCAAACGTTCATCTGGGAATTCCTCGACAATTTCTTCTTCTTCGCTAGTCCCCTCTGTGTGATTAAGTCGGGAAATATGATTAGCCACAAAATTTTCACATCCTTTCTTATCCTTGATGACTAAATTGAATTCTTTCTTAGTCACCAAGTATTTTATTGCTGCATGGTCAGTATAGACAATCACTCTGGACCCTATAAGATAAGATCTAAATTTTTCCAACCCATATACAATCGCTAGTAATTCTTTTTCTGTAGTTGCATAGTTCACCTGTGCATCATTAAGTACTTTACTAGCGTAATGTATTGGATGTAAAATTCTATCTTTTCTTTTGCCTAATACGGCACCAACAACATAGTCACTCGCATCACAATTAAGCTCAAAGTCCAAAGACCAATTCGGAGCAACTATGATTGGGGCCATAATCAAATTTTCCTTAAGCCTCTCAAATGCCTCCAAGCACTTAGTATCAAAATTGAAATTCACATCTTTAACCAAAAGATTGCTAAGTGGCTTGGCTATGTTGGAGAAGTCCTTTATAAATCTCCGGTAAAAACCGACATGTCAAAAAAACTCCGTATTCCTTTAACATTCACGGGTGGTGGAAGTTTTTCAATGACTTCCACTTTTGCTTTGTCAACCTCGATCCCTCTAGACGAGATCTTATGACCAAGCACCACCCCTTCCTCCACCATGAAAAGGCATTTTTCCCAGTTAAGCACTAAATTTGTTTGAACACATATTCCTAGTACAATATTCAGATTGTTCAAACATTCTTCAAAACTTTTCCCAAAGACAGAAAAATCATCCATGAAAACCTCGATACATTTCTCAACCAAATCCGAAAAATGGCGAGCATGCATCTTTGAAAGGTTGCAGGCGCATTACACAGTCCAAACGGCATACGTTTATAAGCAAAACCTCCAAATGGACATGTGAAAGCAGTCTTTTCTTGACCTTATGGATTTACCAAAATTTGGTTGTACACAGAATATCCATCCAAGAAATAGTAATATGCCTGGCTAGCCAGTCTCTCAAGCATATGGTCCATAAAAGGCAAGGGAAAATGATCTTTCCTGGTGGCTTGATTTAATTTTCTATAATCAATGCACATGCGCCACCCGGTCACTGTCCTTGTAGGGATTAATTCATTTTTCTCATTTGCAATGACCGTCATCCCCCCTTTCTTCGGGACCACTTGAACTGGACTTACCCATTCACTATTGGAGATGGGATAAATCATACCAACTTCAAGTAATTTGAGGACTTATTTCCTCACTACTTCTTTCATTGTTGGGTTCAATCGCCTTTGAGGCTAGGTCACAGGTTTAAAATCCTCTTCCATATGTATTTTGCGCATCCAGAAAGAAGGACTTATGCCTTTAAGATTTGTCAATGCCCATCCTATTGCCCCTTCATTGGCTCTCAAAACCTCCAAGAGTTGTGCCTCTTGTTCAAAAGATAGTGAACTGTTAATAATAACTGGCTTGCTTCCCCCTTCATCTGAAAATGCATACTTTAGATGAGACGGCAACACTTTCAACTCCAACTTATTATTTTCTGACTTTCCCTCCTTTGGTAAGTCTTCCGAGACAAATGTTTTGATGGGGTCCTCTTTCAGAGTATCTAGGTCCCTCAAACATTTTTCAATTTCGACTTCCTCCAAGTCATACAACTTCGTATGAGATTGCACTAAGGCTAAAGGGCTAGCACTGTAAAATTCTTGCTTCCCTAATAGAAATGCCTCCTCCATGACATCCACCCTAAAGGCTGACTGTTTTTCCTTTGGGTGTTTCATGGCCTCCAACACATCAAATTTTACCTCATAATTCTCAACTCGTACCTTGAGTTGACCATTATCCACATCAATGATGACTCTTGTCGTTTTCATGAAAGGACGCCCTAAAATTAAAGGCACCTCCAAATCTTCCTTGATATCCATGATGACAAAGTCAACCGGAAAAACAAATTTATCAACCTTCACTAGAACATCCTCCGCTACACCATAAGGGAAATTTAATGACCTATTCGCCAATTGGAGGGTCATTCTAGTGGGTTTCACTTCCAAATCACCAATCCATTTTAACATGGATAACGGCATGAGGTTTATACTTGCACCAAGATCCAATAATGCCTTCCCCACAGGAAGAGCACCAATAATAACAGGGTTAGTAAAACTACCCGGATCTTTGGTCTTATGAGGCAAAGATTTTTGAATAATAGCACTACACCCGGCTTCTAGTGCCACAGTTTCATCTTTGAACTTTCTCTTTTTCGTCAACAAGTCCTTCATGAACTTGGCATATGTGGGCATTTCCTCCATAGCTTCCATAAATGGTACATTTATTTGAAGCCGTTTGAAAATGAATAGAAACCTAGCATATTGCCTTTCCTTCGTTTTCTTTGATGGATGAACAGGATAAGGAACCTCCTTCACTTGAGGCACTCTATCCATCTTTTCCTTGTACTTACTCTTCTTTTTGGATTTTTTTTTTCAATATTTACATTACTTTTCTCCTCACTTCTTTCACTTTCACTTTCCTTCTCTACTTCCTCCATGGCTACGATTTCCTTCCACCTCCTTGGGTTCATGCAAATCATCCCCTATTTCCAAGGTGTTTTCCAATTTGATGGTCCTCTCTACCAATGGAACAAATGGCGGCCTGTTTGATGAATTCGTTGAATTTTTCCAGTTTGTTTGACTCTGTCCTTGAGGATTCTTCCACCCTTGCATTTCAGCGTTGGAAACATTAGATTTAAAGGGTGAAGAAAAGAAATTTCCTCTTGACTGATTATTTATAAAATTTAACTCCTCATCTTTTTGGCTAGAAGCATGCGGACATTGCGTATATGAATGAGCTTCACCACACAATTCACATGCTCCTATTTGAACTTGTTGTGGCTTTGGCACCAATTAGGTAATAACTTGACTCTAGAGTTCAATTTGCTGAGTCATAAGCTTATTCTGTGCCAGAATAGCATTAGAAGAATTTAATTCCAAGACACCCTTGGGCTTTGAGACTTTGCTTATGGGCTGATGACCAGCTCTATCACTTGCTGCCATAGAAGTGACAATTTCCATTGCAGTAGGCACATCAATGGTTTTCAGTGACCGTCCAGCAGTTGCAGTAAGATGGATTGTCCATTAATGGTTCAATCCTGGACAAAATTTATTCAGCTTCGCAACATCGGTCAACCCATGATTCGGGCATTTTCTCAACAACCTTTGATACCTTTCCCAAGCCTCGTGAAATGCTTCATATTGCCCCTACTTAAAAGCAGATATTTCAGATTGCACTTGGATCATTCTAGAAGGAGGAAAGAACCTTGTTAAAAAGGCCATTTCAACTTCACTCCATGTGTTCAAATTTTGACTCGGAAGAGTCTTGAACCATTCCTTCGCATCTCCAATAAGTGCTGAATGAAATAATTTCATATAGGCATCTTCAGCATTTGATTCATCCAAGCCCATAGTCGCTACAAGATCATAAAAGGTCTCCCAGAAATTATGCGGATCCTCATGACCTTTCCCCATAAACTGATTAGTCAGAATGAGATTTTACCAATATGGTTTAATCTCGATTTGCTGAGCTGTGGGGGACAAGACAATAACGGACCGATTCCTTGGACCTTTAGGAATCACATAGTCACCCAGGACAACCCTAGGCGCATTATGAACTTCCTCAACCATATCAAAAGTAGTAGAATGTGTAGTATGAAAAGAAAACTTTGAGGAACTCTCTCCCTCCTTATGGTCACGGTATTTTATTGCAGACTTTCGTCTAGCAAATGCCTCGATTTCGTCAACAAAAACTAACTTTTCTCTTTGTCTTTTGCTACGAGTTAGTTACAAATATACAATACTGGAACAACAGTGAGAGTTAGTTACAAATATACAAATACTTACAAAAAGAATGACTATTCACAGTTTTTACAAATCAACTCAAAACTTAAAAGAAATAAACAACCGTGCTCCCCGACAATAGTGCCAGAAATTTGTCAACCTTTTTATGCAGCTACAAAGGATTAACTTGTTTCAGTATAGTGCTAATACGTGTATCGTTCTCACGGAGCACTGAATTTATCAGATTAAGAATTAAGTTGATAGAATGTCCAAAAACATAACAAGTGGTGAATGGAAAATAAAATATAAGCTTGGTAAAAAGATAAACAAATGAAATAACGAATCACCTGGGATTGAGTTTCATTACATAACATTGTTTCTTTCAACAGAAGTTAAATATTATATGAAAAGATGCATACTCAATATAACAAGTGCCAATATCTTTGTCACTTGATTCTAAGACACTAGTTTCTAGAGCCCAATCTCTTGGCACTTTAGGAACAAAGTCTTGCATTAAGCAGAGTATTTTGGCAATGATAAGCATTTTCATCCATCTCTAGACTAGAAGATTTTATGATAGTTTTTCTCCAAATCCATTTATAAACAAGTTTCTCAACTGTGCAAATAAACTAACACAAGGAAAAAGTGATCAAGCTTAAACCAAGAAAAGAAGAACGAAAGAAGAACTCCAATTCACATATAATATACAACTAACAATTGAAAGAAACAAGAGATGAAGTAATTACATTCAATCCTGGTTGAAAGCTTAGCCTAGTAAGGCCATGAACTTCAAGAACTAAACCTAAGAGTATTAGAACTCTGACTAAAGCACTATACTTTGCAGTTTATTTCTCTACAATCCAATATATCCCTCCTAACTCTAGAAAGTACTTCGCTCCTTCGATAAGAGGAGTGACAACGACGCTGATAGGGTTGTCCGCTGGATGTAGAAAGTAGGGCTAGAGGGATCTTAAGAGGGATCAGGCTTTTGCACCAAAGCGGAGTTTTCTGTATGAGCCATGGTAGGCATAGAAACAATGAAGGGAACGACAAAGAAGAGGGAAGATCGCTGCAACGACGCAACCCTCATCACAGCTAACCCTAGGGCTCTATGATACCCTATGGAAGAATATGATTGAATTAGTGAATGAAGGATACAGAGCGCATCAATATATACACAAAAATTAGGTTTAGTAAAGCGTATGGCTCACATGCCCAAAGATGGGAACACAGGCCCAAAATAGTAAAGGCCCAAAAAGGAAAATAAAAAGATGGTTAGAAATCAGTTTTTGTATCCTCTAATAATACATGAAGAGACTCATCATGTCACCCTTCAATGAAACTACTGACGGGGTGAAATTAAATTCATTTTCCCTAGTCAAACACTAAAAATGGTTAGAAATTATGCCATATAACAAATTAAATATTAATCATTACCAAAAATGGTATTAGCGTGATAAAGACATATTCATCATAGTTTGAATCCTCAAAAGCATACCATTTAGAAAGACAAGTCTCCCTCATAGTAATCAGTAACATGTTATAGCGTCGCTCTCGCACTATGGCAGAGCGTCGCACCCCCTGCCCACTATTGCGGAGCCGTCATGTCGCGTTTTGATGTCGTAGGCGTTGCGTGTGCTATCACATTCTCTCGTGGCTGCTACTATGCTTTTTGGGTCTCTACGGCTGTTAGTGAGTTTTTTGTCTTTACGGTTGCTACTCAATGTGCTAGTGAGTTTAGGGTTTCTTTTTTTTTTTCAAAAGACCAAATTCACCATCATTACGGGGGGTTTAGACATTTTGCCCATTCATTCTTTAAAAAAGAGAGATATTTTATTTTTTAACATAGTTTCTTATATCTGTTAAAATCATTGTGTAATATGTTTTTCTTCCTCCTTCTTTTCCACCTCTGCCTCCTCAAATTGTGCATCTGCCGCATCTCTTCTACTCTCAATGTCTCGTCCTCTACCTTCTCTTTTCCTCTCTCAGATTTCGCAATAGTGGCAATCACATTATACGCTATCCTATTATAGCTTTTTGGAAGGTTGGCCGTTACGCTCCGCTATTCGGGAATAACTACTATGGTCTCCCTGTTATTGTATTAATCTTCTACCCTAATATTAAGGTGAGGATATCAATCCAAACAAATAAAAAGAGTGACTAATTTGGACTTCCATGTTATTGGACAAATTTTGGACCTTAGAGAAAAGAGATAAAGAGAAAAAAGAGGGATATAGATAGACATAAAGGAAATACCTACAATCTATCACTTCTTAAAACCATCTAGAATGACAATATCATGTATTGAAACATAAGCTAAAAATGAAAGTTTAGGCTATGCTTGTTTTGCATTGGTGGAAGATGATGAGGTAGAAAATTTGGAATAAAGATCACTATATTAGTTTGGTATAACAAAAACATTCGGTGATTGAATGTACAAAATAGGGCCATTATAACAACGAGTGAAAATTAAAACCTTCTACCCCACTATAGTCACTCCCCTCCTTGTTTTTTACCTTCCTGTTTTCCACGTACCCAAACAAGCATATCCTTAATTACTAAACTCTCTGTTTTTTTTCCATCAACTCTTAGGAATAAAAAAAATTAATTAAAGATTATTCCAATCAATCTGATTTTTTGCTGAACTGACATGGGCCTCGGAAAGCTAAAACCACATACCTAAGATTTATGTAGTTTACTCAAAATTATGTTGAATAATCTAACAAATTGTTTTAATACTATAACAACTAAATTTTAGTAGATCACATCAATTTGTTCAATACTTAAAGAGATATATTCTTTTGTTATTTTTCGAACGTTTTCGCGCTCCAAGTTTAATACTTAAGAAGTACTTCAAAGTTATATGCTTCAAACGTTCCAATTTGAAACAGCTAATATATTACAACTTTCCTAATGATATCTCACATAGGCATGTGGATATTACAATCGGATCCTATCTTAGGCTTAAGTAGTAATTCGTTTGTTCAAAATTGAGTATATGAGTTAAAAATTTAATTTCAAGATGAAATTGACGCAATTTTGTAATCTAAAGAAGGAAAGAAAAAAGAAATTAGGGATAAAGGGAAAAAATCTTAAGCCCCTTACAAACTATCATGCTCAATAGCATCTCAATCATAGATGGGTGAACAAACGATGTAACTAGAGGTTCGTCTTCAAGATATCTGAACTAAATTGGAATGCCTAAACTTAGAATCAATTAACTAGCTAGGTACTTCACATATATCTATGAATCAAAAAGTAGTTACCTAGAAATTCTATTGACAAAGTAACAAACATTTACACACTTGGCAAGAGAAGCTATGAGCTAGCAAAACAACATAATCTCTAAAAATAGTATTCAGGTAAATGAACAAAATTTGACATGTATATTTCATAAATTTTTTTACCATCATCTTAAAAGCAATCCAAAAGCACCAAGTTAAAGACTGAACGGAGACTGAGTATGACCATGAGCGCTCAAACCCAAAGAACTAAATATTGAGTCCAAAGAGTACCATTGCATTAGAAATGGACAAACATCTTGAAACATAATGCCAATTCATGATGCAAGATCCCAAACGGCATTGTCTGCAATTAGAGCAGAAGCCATGAATCAAATATCCGAACTAGACTTACTAAAAATGAACAAGAAGAAGAGAGCAACCACTGAGCTCGTCAATGATTCTTGCCTGAAATCCAAGTGCAAAAATGAACAGCTATGTAACAACTTTAGAGAACACTGATCAAAGGTGGGGAGAGGTGTGAAACCCTCCAATGTGATAGATCGAGTGATTAAAGGAAAGAAGATCGGAATCGTTAAATGGATTAAGACGAAAACAAAGAGAAGAAAGAGTGATTGAGAATCGACATCATAAAACGAACTTGAGATCGTAAAAGTATAGTTAGAAGATTCTCTCGATTGTGAAGATGATGTGGTGTGGTGCGATTATGGAACCGAACACTAGAAAATCCAACGATGGAGAGAAGAATCAGGAAAGGGGATTTCTGTGATTTTCTCCGTAAAAATGATAGAGAAAAGGTGAAGATTAAGGAAAACAAGAGATCGAAAGTGAGAAAGGTGATGAGGAAGAAGACAAAACCAGATGCGACAAAATAAAAGGATGGAAAATGATTTATTTGAAAGATTATGATATTAGGTATTTTAAAAATAAATATTTGAGTTAATTTTTACTAAATTTTGAATAAAAATTAATCTCAATTTAAAATAAAAATATATTTTAGGAAAAAGTTATCACATTTAATAAATTTTTTAAAATTAATTAATAATAAAAACCTTAAGGATCTGATTCGTTCAATGGGTGGGAGGGGAGAGAAGGGATTTTAATAGAGGGGAGGGAAGGGAAAATAAAAAATTTCTGTAATATGATTTGTTCAAATGGAGTGAAGGGAAAACATGGGAGGGGAGACATAGTAGTGTTTTGTGTATTTTTTGAGGGAATGGAAGGGACTTTAAGTGTTAAAAACTGCTCCCCTCCCCTCCAAACCCCTCCACATTAGGAGAGAAGGGAAAAATAACCAAAATCCCTCCCCTCCCCTTCGCTTCCCTCCCCTTCCCTTCTATTTTTTTGAACCAACCATGGTTCCAAAATTAAAATCCCAACCCTCCCCTCCATTTCCCTCATTCCAATCAGGCCCTAAGAAAATCTAAAAAATACATAATTACAAAAAAATCTATAGAAACAAAAATCTTCAAGAAAATCCATAGAAAATCTAAACCCTAAGAAAATTCCCAAGAAATAGTTCAAATGAATATCCAAGGGAACATAAATTGACAGGAAAATCCCTAGGAAAACCCTAACAAAATCCTAAAGAAAGAATTCAAAAGAAAATCCACAAAAACCAAAATCCCCTAAAAAATCCCAGAAAAGCTATGCCCTAAGTAAATCCCCAAAAAAATAGTTCACAAAAATATCCGCACCAACTAAAATCCCTAATAAAATTCATAACAAAGCATCCGAAAGAAAAATTTGTAAAAAAATCCCAGGAAAGTCATGCAGCAAAATCCCCAGGTAAAGTTTCTTGCAAATTTTCATGCCAATTTTTTTGGGGAATGTAGTTTCTTGCAAATTTTCATGCCAATTTTTTTGGGGAATGTAGTTTCTTGCAAATTTTCATGCGATTTTTTTTGGGGAATTATGGCATAAAAAAAATCTGTTTGAAAAACTAGCATGAAATAATTTTTTCCTCCAAGTTTTCCTACAAAATTTTTATCCATAAAAAAATCAACAACATCCTTTGGAAAATATGTAGGAAAATTTAGAAAATATTTGCATGAAAATTTCAAGGAAAGTAAGAAAATTCTAGTAGTGACTATGTAATTATTAGGAGTACTGATTCTGATCTCAACATCATTTCATATCAGTATCAGTTCATCACTTATATCGGCTTTCTGGTATTGAGATTTTTCTGCATAATATTAGTCTTCAGTTCTCTACATAAATGCTTCCTGCATCGCTATTAACCTGATCACATGAGCAGCACGTGATATCTTAGAGAGTTGAGATTTGTTGTTATCTAGTTTTAACCTTTTATTTATAACATAAATAACTGTATGAAACTATTTTTCCCTCTTTCCTTTTCCTGTTTTTTCCTTCTTTTGTATGGGTCTCTCTCCTATATATTGAGGACTATCTTTGTACATTTGCTCTTTGTGAAATAATAAACTCCAATTTTACAATTCAAAATTCCTTTAGTAGTTTCTCCTTTCCTTATTTTTGGGGAGTTAGTTACGACTCTAACTAACTAATATGGATACATTTATATCTTCTATAACACACTTTTGGATTAAGCTGAATCAATGAAATATTCATCATCTTCAACCTCTTTTCTCACTCTCTCATCTACATCTTTTGTGATTTTGTTAATTGCTTTTAGTGCAAATTTCTTTAATGGAATCTTTGCTTTGTAATAAGGTATCAAATAGCCTTCGCTAGGGGCTTTTGCGGTTTATTCTGTTTGCTTCTATTTCTTCGATTTTTCTTCATCCCAATTCAATCTTCTTTTTTTGCATATGCTTCAATTCTTATCATCCATGGTGACTATCGTGAATCCGTTAGCAGATCCTACTAGTCTTTACTTCCTTTCATCTAATGAGAGTGCTAATGCACAACTTTTTGTTTTGAAGAATCATGAGAATTACCATTCTTGTCTCACACAATGCTCGTGATCCTTGGTATGAAAAAGAAATTACCTTTCATTGATGGCTCTCTACCTCGTCCACCACCTAAAAGTCCTTCTCTCATTGCTTGGGTCCACTGCAATAAGTTTGTTCTAGCTTTGATTTTTCAGTCCCTTGACGCTTCCATTGTTCAAAGTGTACTCTGGATGGACATGGCCTTGGAGGTGTAGACTGATTTTCGACAACGTTAATATCAAGGAGATACATTTCGCATTTCTAAGTTGCAAGAAGAGATTTATTCTCTCAAGCAAGGTACTCTTTCAATCACTACTTAATTGTTTTACTAGGCTATAAGGGATATTGCAATAATTTGATCATTTTCAGTCAAACTATTCGGGCTTACATAGAGGGGGATTGCATCATTCGCTTTCTCAAAGGTCTTAATGACCAATATCATACTGTTAGGTCTCAGATTAAGATGATGGATCCGTTACCTTCCATTAATAAAGCTTTTTGCATGTTAATTCAACGAGAACGTCAATTAGGACTTTATGGTTTTGAATCTCAAGTTTTTTCTACTGCTTCTTCATTTGCTGATAAAAGCAAATTCAATTTCTTTAAGTCTCAAAACAAGGATTATGGATTCAAATCTAATAACATCTAGGTATGTTCTCACTGTAAAAGACTAGCCATACAGTTGATACTTACTTCAAAAAGCATGACTACCCACTTCACATGTAGAAATCTTCTATGATTAATAATCTTCAAGCAGAATCCGATAACGATTCTGATGAAGCACCATCTGTGAATTCCAAGAAGGATGGTGTTGAGATGCAAGGACCGATGTTTATGCCTATAAGCAACATTATGCTTTGTTGCCACTCTTACAACAACAATATGATGGTCCTCTTGGTCCTTCACTGCATCAATTTGCAGTATTTTCAAAAGCCAATACCAACCCTTATGGTTTAGGTATTATCCTGCTTTTTTCTAACTCTCCTGACAGTACTTCCTAGGTCATTGACATAAGAGCTACTAATCATATATACAAGACTCTTTCTTTATTCAAAACATACAAACCAATCAAACCAATTGTAACATTAAATTTCCCAATGGTAATCAAGTTCTTTCTTTTATTGCTGGAACCATTCATCTAACAGATGATCTCTACTTGACAGATGTTTTACACATTCCTGAATTCACCTTCAAGTGGTTATGTGTTTCAATGACTTTTAAATGATCTCTACTTGACAGATGTTTTACACATTCCTCAATTCATCTAACAGACAATCACTTTTAAAACAATTTGTTTCAATGATAGAAACTCATTTTCATTGTAGAATCAAAACCAATAGATCAGATAATGGTTATGTGTTTGTTCTTAAACATTGGTATGCTAGTTTAGGAATATCTCATCCATCTTCATGTGTTAACACACCTCAACAAAATGGAATAGTTGAGGGAAAACACCAACATTTGCCAGGTCCTGATATTTCAATGTAATCTTCACAAAAAAAATTTGAATTATGCACTAAGTCAAGCTATTCACATAATTAATAGGCTCCCTACAAAATTCCTTAATAATATGTTTCCTTTTGTTGTTTTTTTGTTGAAATATTCCTGGTATTTCTCATCTCCGAGTGTTTGGTTGTCTTGCTTTTGACTTTACTCTACAACATAATCCAACTAAGCTTGATCCTAGATCTAGGAAGTGTTTGTTTTTAGGCCATCACCCTTGCACCAAGGGTTCTATTTTATACATCCAGAAAGAGTCCAAATAAATTCAAAAGAAGAGGGATAGCTATGATAGCAAAAATTAGGATTTTCATGAGAAATGTTTTGGTAGATGCTTAAATTGTTTTAGTTTCTTTAGTAAATCTTAACTAATAAACCTTCCCATTTATTCTAACTCGAGAAGTTTTGTTAATCAAGTGTGGGGCAACTGTTTTAATTAGAACCCTAGCTACATCATACCCTTTTTTTAAAAGGAAAGTAATCCCACCAAATTAAATAAAAACTCCAATAGAAAAAACTAAGAATTTGAAAAATTCTTCTACCCAAAAACACAACACTCGGGAATGCCTAAGATTCATATCCAAGAGAAACGCTCCACTACTATTAGGTACTCAAGGGAACTGATCCAATAAATCTGCAGCCTAACTAACCAATATTTCCAAAACCCCTTGTTCTTCTTCCTCCATTTGCACTAAATTGGAACCCAAAGGATTCACTGAAACAGAGAAAATTCCAAAAGAGTGAAAATGTTTCTGCATTTCAAAAACATCGTCTTGGTCTGTCCAATCCTCGCTTCGTATTATAGCTTAAGAGAAATCCTTGATTATTACTCTGGTTATGATTATTACTAGAGGATTTAGATACCCAAACTTCTTGTATTATCGCTCCCTTTTTCACCTTCTGAGCATAAGTCATTCACTTCTTTGAATCTCCAACTTTTATATTTGTTCGAGACCTCACCCTTTTGTAAAAGCATGACAATGATTCTTTTGATTTTGGTCTCCAACCTTTCCCCCAGATTTATCAAATTTGGACAAGTTAACCACCATTTTCATGTACCCTATCGTCATATGGTTGAGCCTTTTCTCAAGAGCTTGAATATCATCTACCTCATCAAATCGTATGAAATCATCTGCTCCGATCGTGTTTAGCTTGAATGAATACGTCTATGTCCTTACCCCATAGCTGGAATATTTTCTAATTGTAATCACCATAGACAAATGATCATTTTCAATTGTGCTCCAATGGTTGACAGAAATAATTGAGACATATAAGTTGGAAACGTTTTTGGAAGCCATGTGTAATATATACTTGGAAGTTGTAGTGATTGTTGGCAATGGCTAAATATAGGAAGGAAAGGGTGATAAATACTGGAAGCCATGTGTAATATATATTTTTTTGTTGATGAAAAAAAAATAGAAGCTAGTCCATCACTCTTCCATCTTTCTTTCATAAAATTTTCTGTAGCCCCCTATAACTCTTCTTTCTTCTCTGATTCCCAAAACATAATCTCCCCATCTTCCATATATAAAATATTGCAAAAAACCCCTCTTCCCAAATCAAAGTGTATATATCTTACCCCAAATCCTCTGGCTCTTCTATATTTTACATGTGGCTCAAACTCAAGAGTGGCGTTCTTCATGTTCAAGTTGGAAAGGACTCATGTTGGCATCATGGTTGGAGTTAAAGTTCGTTAGTAGCATTTGCAGTTTACCACGTCGTCTACCGTTTACGGTGGTTTTTTCAACAGTGCTGCACAACTGACTGTGGTGTTCATTGCGGTGTGGCTCTCGAGGGTTCATTAACATGGGGTGGCATGATTATACCGTTATTTTTTATAAGCAATTGAAAATTATATTAAAAAAGAGTACAACGTGTATCCGAAACTAATTACATGATCTAGAATCCCATCAATTCTGAAGCCCAAGAACCCAAGCCCAAAACATTGAGTCCATTTTTTTGAAACAGAGAAGAATTCACATGAAGAGCAGTCATTGTTGACAATGGAAGCTTATCATAAGAGGCAAACCCCCAACTCCTAACTACCAACTGTATTCAGCCGAGATATTTCTAATATTTTATGTATTTTTAGCTTCCTCTTGAGTAGTATAAATACCCCCATCGTATCTTGGTTTAAGCATGCTAGATTGAGTGAATTCAATTTCTAAAAATTGAGAGTTTCCTCTCTTTTCCCTCAGCCTCTGTACCATTTGGTAATCAGAGCAAGGTTTGAGTCCCTTCTACGCCATTAGGTTAGCCAGAAAAAGTGAATGAGTTTTTGCTCACCGGAGTAATTTCGAGTACCTTCGAAAAACCACTTTATAGGCATTTTCTAGCAAAACCGATCTTGTAGAAGTGCTCAGGATGTCTCAAAACTTTGGGAACCGACCCATACGCGCTAGCCAAAGGTTTAAGATGACCACGTCATTGCCACCACAGCGGCTGTGTCATCCTTCAGCCACTCAGAAATAGCCATGTGTAACCACGTTTTAGAGCAAACTGAGTCTTCCTGCGGCACTTGTCTATTAACGAACCAATCACGCTCGGCCACATGTCAGGGTTGACCAAAAGTCAACATTCACAGAAAAGATTTTAAAATTGCAAAAAGCCCCTGAACTTTCTGAAATTTCAGTTTAGTCCTTGTACTTTCTGAAAATGCAGTAAGGCCCCTCAACATTCTAAAATTACAATTTAGCCCATGTACTTTCCAAAATTGCATATTCACCCCCTATATTTTTCCAAAATTTCTAAAATACGCCTATTTTTTCAGAAATTTCATAAATACCCCTATATTTATCAAAATTCTAAAATTACCCCTAGCCTCTCAAAATTACCATTTTACCTTTACCTTTCTGGAATTACGTATTTGTCCCTACTTTCACCAAAATTTCCATTTTAACGCTATAATTACAATGTTGCCCTTACCACCTAGAATTAGCATTTGAACCTAACCACTTAAAATTACCACCTTATCCTTAGCCATGTACAATTACCATTTTACCCTTAAACAGCTTAACACTTCTCATTAACCCTAAACTCACAAACATATACCTTTCATCATGCCTCCCAAAAAGCAATCGGAAATCACCATTCGAGCTATTGAGTGGGAAGATATGAAAAGGCAAGTTAGAGAATTACAGGAGACAATTGCAACACAACATGAGATGCTTAATCAGCGTAAAGAAATCAATGATTCTTTTGGAAGCGACTCTTCCTCCACAAGCAGTCGATACTCTAGAATAAGATCATTCCAAAGGAGTGATATTAGAGCGGATATTTTAGAATTCAAAGGAAAGTTAGACCCAGACAAATTCATTGATTGGCTTTAAACGGTGGAACGCATGTTTGACTTGAAATACTACACAGACAAAAAGGTTAAACTAGTGGCCCTCAAGTTACGAAAACATGCGTCGATTTGGTGGGAAAACCTAAACCAAAAACACAGAAGAGATGGAAAAGACAAGGTCATGACTTGGGTGAAAATGAAAAAGCATCTCAAAAGAAAGTTTTTACTAGCTACCACCACCAAGATACTTTCATCAAGTACCATAATCTTCGACAACCGTCAATGTCAGTCGAAGAGTACACTAGAGAATTCGAGCATTTACAGATGAAGTGTGATTTAAATGAAGACGAGGAACAATCCATTTCTAAATACGTTGGTGGATTAAACCCAGAGATTGCTCACCAGGTTCAATTACAACAATATTGGACCTTGAATGACGTAATTCGCCTGGCCATCCAGATAGAACAACAACTCCCCAAGAGGTCCCTATTCCACCCTTCCTCTTCCAAGTCACCATACCAACCTTCCACATCCAAGAACCCGCTATACCCTCGAAGATCACCAGCCTCCCAACCAACCACCACAACCAAGGCCCAGTTTAGAGCCAAACCATCCACAAATAACAACCCAAAGACCCCCGCTCAATCCAAAACAACCGTAAAATGTTTCAAATGTCAGGGATATAGACATATAGCCCCTGATTGCCTTAATTGAAACGTTATCACAATCAATGAAGGTGAGCCATATGAGGTGTCTGATGAGAAATCAAAAGACGAACTTCCTGCACTCGTATACGACGATAAGATCACACTTGCAGATCATGGAGAAATGCTAATTATCAGGAGAAGTCTACACACTGAGTCAGTCTAGGATGACTCTTGATTGCGGCGCAACATCTTCCACACTAGATGCACAAGTCACGGTAAGGTTTGTTATGTCATAATAGACCGTGGAAGTTGTGAGAATGTAGTGTCCAGCTACATGGTGGATAAGCTGCAACTACCTACACAATTTCATCCACATCCTTACAAATCAAGTGTCTAAGTGGTAAGGAGATTAGAATGCTTCAACCAAGTCCAGCACCTAATTTTAATTAGATTAGGAATTTGGACAGCATCCCAAACACCATTATAAAAAATTACCGAATTTCTCATTAAACCATATTGACCACACCACAGAATGCCATACCCCAGCCAAAGCCTTCTTTTGCTTCTTAGAGCGAAGACAAGAACAGAACAAACTAAACCATTCCTGTAAAATACTCGGAGGTTGTACAGACAAACTAAACAAGCCCAAAACCACATATCATACCCCACGGGCAATACCATTATACCATTATTACTTCCATTTATAATAGTAATTCCAATTTATGGTTATTTAATTATCTTCTATCTTTAATGTTTCATTAGTGTTTCAAATCACTATAAAACTACTTTTGCGCTTTTGGAATCACATAAAATACTACACATTAACACCACAATTAACCAAGTCTTTATCACAATAGAGAAGAGCATGCCTTGCAGTTAAAAACTTAGAACAATTGCCATATAGCTTCTAAAAACCAAAAATAATGTATTGAGACAAAATTACAAGTTCAGTAATTATTGAGCTAAAGTTTCTTCCAAATAGAAACTAAAAATAATTATGAAGTACAGCTATAAAACTTATTATTATGATTACACTACGCCAGATTTACCCCTTTTGCAGTGTTTATTTCGACAATTCACAGCGCTTATCAAGCACTGGAAATGCGACCACTACAAAAGGATCATTACCTTTTTCCAGCATTTATCTAAGCGCTGCAAATAAACAATTTTTAGCAGCGTTTATTATTTCAAGCACTGCAAATTGTCATTTCATTAGCAGCGCTTACATTATCAAGTACTGCAAATGGTCATTTCATTAGCAGCGGTTAATATTGCAAGCAATGCAATTAGTGATAGCGAAGAGTAGTACTAGCAGCGTGTCAGGTATCAAACGCTGCAATATATTAAATAGTCAAAATACATAAAATGCAGTCACACATCCATACAATACATAAAATCCAAGTAAAAATTCCCTAACACCTATGTCTTCATACATTGTGAGACCAAGTAGGTTGCCCACTCTTCAATGACCTCCTCAATCTGACTGTTGACATACGTTCCTCCAATGCAATCCGGAAAGTACTAATAAATTGAAACAAGTTAAATTAAAATAATTCTATTCAATATCAATATAAAAAATATAGTTTATAGTTAATTATATTCAAGTACTTTAATTTATATTTGATTTACTTCTAAAGGAATAGAGGACGTGTCATGTAGGATTATATCCCTTATATATCGCATAACATAATAGTCGCAATCAATATTATTGTTTTGCTTTGGTACCTACATTGTAAAATAAAAAGATAAAGGAAATTAGTAAAAAAATTTGGAATAAAGACACGAGTTTAATTAATGAAGATGTTCATACCTTGATCTTCATCCACTTAACAAAGTTTGGCGGCTTTCGTGGTGCTCCAATTTTATGCCGATAAATTGTAAGCGCTCTAATAATGAAACAAAGTCATAAGTTGTAAAAGATAAAAATAAAATAATTAACTCTACTTAATTAAATACTTCAAGATATGTATTTTTGCTTACCTGTTGAACATTAGCTTCGTATCTTGACGATTATTCGGATCACCATGTACTGAGTCGAGATAATATACGGACTCTGAAGCACTGGGATCGAAGACAACCAAAACCCAATGCCCCCTACACTTGAGTTGAATTAATAAGCAACTTCAAGATATGGTATATATTTTAATCATTACAATCCCACCATGATAGAAACTTACTCACCCCACATTGTGCGGTGCCATAATCAGTTTTTTCGTGTCTTTATGGGAATAGAGTATACCAGCGACACGTTTGCTTTTGTCTTCCATGAATTTTTTTTCTCCAATAGGTGTCATGTGTGGAGAAATGAACGAAAAATGATCTGTTTGCCCATTAGGCACCATGAAAGTATAGTAAATGAACCTTCGATGATAATGACATACATGTTAAGCAATGAATATATGAGAAATTGCTAAATTGACCAAAAATCTAATTGGGATTTATATTGGTAATTACCTGATATACGTAGTAATTATAGAGGCACCTATCTCATAGTGACGTAGGGCCTCCATGATCTGATCTCACCCAAGAGCTTCTGTAAATGCTAGATTGAAGATGCATTCTGCCATGTCTACTGTTAGTACTCTATTTTCTTGTAATTGCGTCTTAGCATACCTACTAAGTAGTAGTAATGGATCATCTTCAAACGCTACCCTATCTCCCCCTATAATATCAAAATATCAAAAAAGAATCTCTTTCAGAACATAAAGTAGTTCGGTGAAACTCTTGTCGGTCCATCCATTCCCAGCCTTCAAGTTGTATAGTTTCAAAACTGCAGATAGCTTTATGAACTTGGTACATCCCTCATACAATGGAGTGTTTGCGTCAGTTTTGATCCTCTCAAACATTTTCGGACAATCACGAAAATCGTGTTCAACCACATCGACCATATCTTCTAAAAAGTCAGCCTCATAAGTGTTTGTTCCCATATCAAATCAATCGTCCCTAGCATTTGACCTCCAGTTTGTTGATGAATTAACTGACTCTCCGTGCTTCGTCCAACATGTGTAGGTCGGATCAATCCCATGGCACACTAAATGATCCATCAACCCTTCTGCATTCGTTCTCTTGAAGCAACCACATTTTGTACACGGACAGATAATCCTACTAGGATTTTCTGCATGCTCTATTGCAAAAATGATGAAGTCTTTGAGTCCATCCTCATATTCCGTCGATAAGCGGTTTGCAAGACATCCATTTTCTATCTATGTTTGTTATCTACCTATAGAATCAAATTCATTTTTTTTATTCCTAATTTAAAAATCAAACAAGTACATGCCAAACTCTAACTGTAAAAGTACCTAAGTCTCTCTCTCTCTTTTATGTGTAGAGTTGGCTGCTACGGGAGAGAAAGAGACGTAATAATTACTGTCCAAGTAGAGTTGGGCAATCATATATATATATATATATATATATATATATATATATATATATATATTTATAAGATATGCAATATATATATAGCAAATCATAATTGCATAGGATAATTTGTGCCATATATATATAAAATATTCAAGCAGAGGATCAAAGTAATATTTTTAATATATATTTGACAAGAGATAACAATAACAATGTCAGATCAACGGCCCAAAAAATCAATGTAAAGTCACATAGCATACAGCTAGTATTCATTGAAATTGCATGCCTTGACGGTTGGCCTCTTGTCAGGATTCCTCTCAAACTTAATCTGGTAATAGTCCAGCCAATTTTGGAGTCTATCTCTTCTCACAAATATAGCAAACTTGTTTGCATTGTATACAGCCTGAAAAATTATAACAATAACAATAAGATATAATACAAAGAAATATTCTCCTGAATTAAAATAAATTAACATTATGACCATGTATAAATGTTATATTTTCATTCAAGTTCTTCCCTATGTTTACATAACTGCATCAAGAAAGAATTTCTATTGGTTGATTTGATGTAACCATTATAGATTTTTCAACAAAATAAAATAGTGTATGCTTCCAAGAAAAAGCTTCTGTCAACTGTGAAAACATGTAACTACAGAGTCATTTCAAGCTTTTTTATGAACAGGATCTGTGAAAAGAGTGATACAGGGGAAGAAGCAAACAACATTTTGTTACTTGCAAAAACAAAACACAAAACTTGTATTTGCTTAGGATAGAGACAAATCAATGGCGAGAAAATAACCAACAAAACCTTTGAAAAGAATCATATAAAATAAGCAATAAAAAATTGTTCAGCATAGAAAATAAGAGATAGATGAAACTAAGAAAATTGAACTAGAAACAATGGCAAGAAATTGAAGAATTAAGGAAAGAAAGAAACAGAACGTCGCTGTCACATGGTCCTGGCGAAAGAAACAGCAGCGTTGCGTTTTGGAGAAAGAAACAGCGTCTCTATCATGTACAAAGCGCTGCTATGTGATCGCAAAACCCCTTTCTTCTCCATTTTGAAAACTTCAAACCCAAAAAACCCTATTCCCCTCCATTTTCGAAATTGAAAGAACAGAGCAGAATAGAAATAATTCGAAATTGGGAGAACAGAACAGAAATAATTCAAAAGCTACCTTAGAGTGATAGGGAGAACGAGAGAGAGCGCGAAGGTGAAGAACGAAGGTGAAGAAGGAGCAGCGCTTGGATTTTTCGTAAGCTAAGAGTGATATGGAGAACGAGAGAGAGCGCGAAGGTGAAGAACGAAGGTGAAGAAGGAGCAACGCTTGGATTTTTCGTAAGCTAAGAGTGATAGAGGGAATTGGGGATTAGGTTAAAAGGGTCAATGGCAGCGCTTGGCATTTTGTGCGCTGCAAATTGAAACAAATTCCAGCGCTTGCATTGTAGGCGCTGCAAATGATTTTTATTTTAAAAATAAAATATTTAGTTCACAGCGCTTGATATATGATGCGCTGCGAATGATTTTTATTTTAAAAATAAAATATTTAGTTCCCAGCGCTTGAGATATGACAAGCTGCGAATGATTTTTTATTTAAAAATATAATATATAATTTCCAGCGCTCCTGCTACCATACGTTGCAAATGACCCTTTTTTAACATTTGCCAGCCCGTCCGTGTGGAAGCGCTGCAAATTGATGCGCTAAATAAAGGTAAATCTGGCGTAGTGTTACGACACTATAAAAATAAACGATAGGAAATGATCAATTTTTATGGCTGACTATGCTGCATATTAAGTCCTATTATAGACTTATAGTTGTCGCCACATGGAAGGTCTCGTTTGGTAGTTGTAACTGCTGTAAAGGAAAAAAAAATTGATATTTCAATTTTATGATTAATTAACACAGAAATCAAAATGTTGTATGTGGGTATTTCAATTTCAATAATTTATGTATGTGTGTGTATCATATGTAGCCAAAAGAAAAACAAATATTTCATTGAATTGAATAGGGTCAAATTAGCAAATAGGAATTAATTAAACTAGCTTTACCCAACAATTTATCCAAATTCAAATGCAACTTATATATTAATCCATAAACGATTTCATTTGTCTGCTGTACACTTCGAATAAGAGCTTAATTCCAACTTTGGACATATTTTCGTGACTTAAAATTAAAATGAACTTTGAACTAATTTCTTTTTTTATACAACTGAAAAAATGAAACTAATATTTAAAAGAGTAATGTTATATATATAGTTCTACTTCTCCGTCTACATATATGTTAAGAAGTTATAACCAAAAAATATATAAAGAATTTGATAATTTTTATCTTAATGCCTTTTAACACCAGCTAAAAAAGACAGTTAACACCGATTTTACAACCGATATCGATCTAACTACTGTTAAAACTAGTCTTTTAACACCGGCTGTATAGCCGGCATTAAAATTGCCATTAAACACTTATTTTTCTTCAACAGCCAAAGTTAATACCATTCATTTAACATTGGATGTTATATTTTAGCCGGTGTTAAAAATCATTTTTTCATGCGACTTATATGAACCACCCACATCTAAGAACATCCTTCCAATAATACCATAAAAAATTATTAGATATATTCATCACATAAAAAGTCAGTGGATTTATAAGAATATTGTACTAGAGGATACAAAATACTCTAGAGGCAGACCTGTGAAGAAGAAAGGCCTCTGTCTTTGGAGGTTCGGTTTTCGGCATCTTCCTTCATCACGGCCGTTGTTCGTTTGCAAAGTGAGCCCTCCGTCTCAGGCTGCAGATTTTCTATCACAGATTCCAACATCAATCGATGTAATGTTGATATTTTGTGGCTAGACAAAGGGTTTGACCTTGCTTTTATTTAGAACTAGTACCATACCTGTGTTCTTGACGGTTTTCTATAAGTGTGACGTATGATTTTGTAAGATAATTAATTACTATTAATTTATATGATTAGCAAAAAATACATGGAATCCAAGATGAAAAATTGAATGCATGGTTAAGCAATTAGTAACAATCATTTGTGAAAAATAGGTTGACATCACAAAAAAAAAAAAAAAATAGAAGAAGCTTCATGTTCCTCAAAAAAACCAAGAACTTGGTATCACAAACTGAATGATAAATTTCCATCGATGAAACAATTTGTGAGGTGTAATTCCAAAATTGCAGTGCTTAACGGTATGTTTAGTACCTATTAGAACATAATCATGATTAAGTATCTGTTCACAGGGTCTTCAATGAAACGTTTGCAAGTTTGTAATAATGTCTTGTAATGAATAAACAATAGAACAATCAAAATTATTAAAATGATCCTCCTTGTATGTTGGGTAGTTCTAAAGTGTGGGAATTTGTAAAGGATTTCCCAAAGGTAATAGACTCAGGACCGACCAAGCTGCCAGGGTTTGGAACCCTCCATAACTGGACTAAGAGGAGCATTTTTTGGGATCTTCCATATTGGAAAGATAATATGTTAAGGAACAATCTTGATGTGATGCATATTAAGAAGAATTTCTTTGACAATGTGTTTAACAATGTTATGAATGTTGCAAATAAGACCAAGGACAACGAGAAGGCAAGTAAGGATTTCGAAAAATACTGTCTGCGGAGAGACATAAAATTGGTTTGACTGCCTAACGGGAAAATGGGAATCCTTAAAGCAAGGTATAGATTGACCATAGAAAAAGCAAAATTAGTTTGTCAATGGGTAAAAGAATTGAGAATGCCAAATGGTTATACATCAAACTTAGCTTGGTAAACAGATGTAAACAAGGGGATCATGTCTGAATTGAAAAGTCGTAATTATCATGTTTTCATGCAAAGTCTACTTCATATTGCCTTCCGTTCGTTACACGAGCTCGTGTAGAAACCTTTGACTGAAATCAGCTAATTCTTTAAGGATCTATGTTGTAATTCAATAAAAGTTAGTGACATGGATAAAATGGAGCAGGATATCCCATTGATTTTATGCAAATTAGAGAGAATTTTTTCAGCTAGGTTCTTTGACTCCATTGAACATCTTCCTATCCATCTACCTTATGAAGTAAGACTTGGTGGCCCAATTCAATATCGGTGGATGTACCCATTTGTAAAGTAGAAATTAAATATCTTTCTGTTTGAACATTAATTGTTTATCTTTTAATTACACATTCTAGTAATAATATCAATTCTTGTATAGGATGATGGGTCCATACAAGGGCAGTGACCCAAAAAGGGAGGTTGGAGGGATCTATATGTGCCGACTATCATGGTGTGAGATTAGTTATTTTTGCTCTCACTACTTTAAGGCCTTTAATTTGATCCTAATTTCTAGTCTTAGGAATGATCCTGGTGATAGTGTTCCAAGTTCTTTGTTGTCAATATTTAAAAAGCTTGGACGACCAAGCAGGAGGGTTGGGGAGCACTATCTAAGTGATGAGGAAATGAGGTCTGCTCCTGTACACATGCTGATCAATTGCAACGAAGTTAAACCATACATGGAGTAAGTGGTAACATTCAAATGATTGGTGGTTTTTTTTTTCTTTACTATATACTTTCTAATTTAAACACTTCATGCAGTCTGTACTTAAGAACTTAATCGTATGCATGAAGAATTTCCAGCATGGTTTAAGTCGTATTTAAGTGCTATCTTACTACTTCACAAACCAATTTTCTTACATTAGTGACTTAATTGTATGTAATGCAAACATTTTTTATTAACAGGTACATGATTGAAGTAATGGAGTCGTTAACAATGACTTAAGGTTATTGTCATGGGTCCCTATAAGAAGGTTGTGTCATAGCAAATGTATTTCGTGAACGGGTATAAATTCCACAAAAGGGCTTACAGTCATGGTAAAAAAATGATAAATTGCGACATTTGCGTAAAAGGCGTTACACAAATTGGTGAAGATGATTATCATGGGATTGTGGAGCACATATATGAGTAGGAGTATCATGGTTTACCTAATAAGATTACGCTTTTATACTGTCAATGGTATGACCCATCACATAGAGGCAAATAGTACATCCGCAATACAAGGTAGTAGAAATTAACATGAGCAGACGGTATCAACAATTTGTTCAATTCATTATTGCTCAACATGCGACACAAGTTTACTATTTAAATTATCCAACAACGTGTGGTAGAAATTTACGTGGTTGGTGTGTCGCAATTAGAACCAAGCCATGGGGACACATAGAGGTAGATGACATACTTGAGGGTGCCGAAAATAATGAATCACCTTTTCTAGCTAATGAATCTGTTTCGCCTATTACGGACGTTGAACAAATGGAAAGGTTGGTTGATGGAGATAGAATTGAACGTGTAGTTGATCCCCTTCCAGAACCGATGGATGATGATACAATTTTGGAAGAAGTTAGAGATGTGTTTGATGAGGATAATGATGAAGTTTACGAGAATGTCGACGATGATGATAACATTTATTATAATAATTAGTTTAGCTTAAATTCACTTTTGTTATTAATAGATTCTTGTATGTTTTCCTATTTCATAAATATATAACTATGTATAAATGTTTGTATGTTACTATATATATGTCTTTTCAGGATAGAGGCAAGGGTCGAGGCATGGGTAGGGGATGCTCCTATCTGCGACAGGGAGAGTTAGAGAGAGAGCTGCGTGATTAGAGGCAGAGGATGTCTCATAGGCCTTCATCGTCTCACCCTACTAGATCACAGTCTCCAGCATCACGTTCCTCACACTCAGTTGTATCAGAGACTCGATCATCACAGCCTCCTGCATCATAGCTAGTTGCACCACAACCTCTCGCATATCAGCCTACTATATCACAGCCATTAGCATCACATCTTCATGGCAGTGTTAGGATGATATCGACTCCTGGGTTTTTGCCACCTTCATCAGTTGCAGACATTGTACCACCTCACCCATCATGGGGATCTTTCCAGGATGGAAATCAACGCGAGGAGGAGGAGGACCATCATGTGGATGACCAGACTCATGTTTTTGGGGATCAAGAGTTTGATCAGGAGGAGTTGGAGGAGTTAGGGGAGCAGGAGCAGGCGGATGACCGACGTGCTCGGCGATGCCCTCGCTTACGGGCAAAACCACGTAGTGAATGGGAGATCGAGTCTGCTACCGGGAATATTATCCTTAGGCATGATGGCACTAAGACGCAAGTAACACATTTTAATTATATTTGTTTTTTTTTAAATATTTCATATCATGTTTTTTTGTCTCATTATTTAAATCATTTTATAGGTGGATGCCTAAACAAGCTGTGGTCAGCGCACTTGTTGAGATTATCAAGAAGGATTTGGTTGGTCCATGGTCTTCTTGGAAGAAGATCCCACGGGACCATTGTGATCGTTGGTTTAATGCATGGAAGAGGAAAGTCACTAAGCCAACGACTCATGACGGACCCATGAGGGACAGCTTCGAACACGTTGGCTTGAAGTGCTTATCTGGATTGCTTACCTTTTATAGGTTTAAGGGGGAGTGGCCTGCTTGGATTAGACCTATGGACTGGAACACCTTACTGGAGTACTGGGCGTCCAAGCCATGTCTGCACAGAATGAGCGTAGGATGGATCAGATGATGACTAATTGGCAGGCTCGACGTGATCCACGTATGTCATCAAGACAGATGCCTCCATCGCCTAGACCTCCAGCGCCTCAAGGCTATGATACAGATTAAGACCCTTCCCTCGATGATATTCCCTTCCTTGATGATCGTGATGGGGTAGTTGATCCTCCACCACGCCGATACCGTTTCCCCTAGTTGTTTACCCTTTTTTATTTATTACTTTCATTTTTCTTATGCTATTATTTATTTTAGGGTTAAATATGTTTTTAATCCATAAACTATCCCGAAAGTCTGCTTTTATTCCCTAAACTAAAAAAGTTTGCTTTTGGTCCCTAAACTTTTCGATATGACAATTTTTAGTTCCTCCGTCTAACTTTCGTTAAATTTTTGCTGACATGGCTAACGGAGTCCATACAGCATTGCTTAGTTGGATTAAAATAAATTAAATATTAAATAAAAAATAAAAACAATTTGAAAATACAAAAAATAAGACTAATTGAAAATTAAAATCCAAAATTGAGAACTAAAATCCCAAATTGGAAACCCTAATTCCTTGTTTTCTATTCTATTGTTCTAGAAAAGTAAACCCTTATTTCACGCTTAAACCCCAAATCCATATCTGCGACCTCCGTTCCGTGGCAAGCACCAACGTTCCGTGGCAGTGACCTTCGTTCCGTGGCAGTGACCTTCGTTCCGTGGCAAGGACCTCCGTTCTGTGGCGTGCACCCTCCGTTCTGTTCTGTTGCGGCCCCTGTTCTAACTTCATTTGGATTCGTCTCAGAATCCAAGAACATTGCACGTGAAGTGGAGGGAAAAGCTTCATGGGTTTTTCAAGGTAAGCATCTTATCTTCTATTTTTTTGTGAATATTATATTGTCTTTTGTGGGGTAGTGGTAGCATGTGGGGACCAAGTGGTTTATATCTGTTTGTGGGGTCTGTTGATGATTTTTTATTCTGCAAATTGTGATGGTTACATGTGTAAGGATGAGATTCTCTGTGGCATTCTATCACATGGGTTCATTATGTAGGGAACGAAAACTGCATTACAAGGGTGGAGGTGTTTACCTGCATCATGCGTTGAACCCAGATAAGTGGTCAGTCGTTGAGGCACTTGGTATACTAGGGGAGTTAGGATACAAGCATGGTGATGTTGAATTTGATGACTGGCTGAAATTGTGGTGGAAGGGATCTCACTCTGGATTCGATAATGGTTTGAAGCAATTGCAGAATGATAGGGATGCATTAGAGTTGGCTAGCTATGCTGAGAACAAAGGATGTGTTGTGGAGATATATGTGGAACATCCACCAAGTGTTGCTGCTAGCTCATATGAGGAACCTGATAAGGTTGGGAAGGTTATTGACAAGGGTAAAGGGATTTTCTAGGAAGTTGAAGAACAAGGTGAAGAACAAAGTCAAGTACAACTTGGAGTGGAGGTTGATTCTGATGAAGAAGATAGCAGTGATGAATCATTGGGGGAAGTTTACCTAGAAGACAGCCTAAATTTAGAAGCTTTTACATGTGTTTGGGAGGTTGCAAAAAGGGTTTTTTGGCTGGATGTCGACCTTTCATTGGAGTGGATGGTCGTCATGTTAAAGGTAAATATGGGGGTATATTGTTGTGTGCAGTGGCAAGAGATCCCAATGATCAGTACTTCCCACTTTCTTTTGCTATTGTGGAAACTGAGACTAAGCATAGATGGAAGTGGTTCTTGGAATTGTTGTTGGATGACATTGGACCCATCACAACTCATAGATGAGTCTTTATTTCTAATCAACAAAAGGTTAGTTGACCTATTGTCATATTTGAATGTTATGTTAAACAATTTTCATGCATTAATTCATTACTTGAAACATAACTAATTCGTGCATATTCTTATATTTGGACAGGGCTTAATGCCTGTATTTGATGAGTTGCTAGGAGGAGTGGAGCACAGATTTTGCCTTAGGCATTTATACAGCAATTTCATGAAGAAATTTGGGGGAGGAACATTGATAAGAGATATGATGATGGGGGCTGCCAAAGCTACATACGTGCGGCCTTAGGAAGAAAAGATGGCATAAATAAAGGAATTTAATGAGAGAGCATATGAATGGTTTGCAGCAATTCCCACTAAGACTTAGTGTAAGCATGCATTTAGTTTCTATCCTAGATGTGATGTACTAATGAACAACTGATCCGAGTCCTTTAATGCAACAATTTTACTAGCTAGAGAAAAACCTATCATATCAATGTTTGAGTGGATCAGAACATATATAATGGGTAGGTTTGCTGCATTAATAGAGAAACTAGGGAGATATGAAGAAGATGTCATGCCTAAACCCAAGAGAAGACTTGACAGAGAAATTGAAATGAGTGGGAATTGGCTTGCTACATGGGCTGGGCAAAATGAGTTAGAGGTAAACCACACCCTGAGATATGAAAGATTTGTGGTCAACCTTGATAAACACTCATGTACTTGTAACTTCTGGGAGCTAGTGGGCATTCCTTGTAGGCATGCAGTAGTAGCCATTACCTACAAGGGGGATGACCTAATTCAATATGTTCATAGGTGCTACAAGAGAGAGGCTTATAGTTTGTGCCATGGAAAAACCATATCTCAAATCAATGGTAAGAACATGTGGTCAAAGACCCAATGTGATGAAATATTACCCCCAAGCTATAAACGTGGCCCTAGGAGACCTAAAAAATTAAGAAGAGACCCATATGGAGAAGGTACTGTGTTATTAATAAATTGTGTTTGCACTCATATTCTTAATTGTATTTAAACTCATAATTCTGTTTTCTCATTAAAAACATGCAAGTAGGAAAGGAAAATTGAGGAAATCAAATATTCCAACGAGTTGTAGCAGATGTAACCAAGTTGGGCATAACATCAGGTGTTGTCCTTTTCCACCATCACCAGACAACAAACTGCTCCAAGGGAGGCACAACAGAGGGGGAAAAAGAGACAACAAACTGCTCCAAGGGTATGTATCTGGACTTTACTGTTGTATCTGAACTTTATTGCATGTATCTGCACTTTAATGCCTTATCTGCATGTATCTCAGATTTCTCCTAGAAGGGATGTATCTTCTGTTCAGGAAGCCCCTATCTAGGAATCACAGCACTCTACAACCTTAGCCATTAGAAATTTATTTAGTCAGGTTGTTGAAGAAGGAATCGTTTGGACTCAACAATCTGGAACTACCAAGGATGGACAAGGACAAGCTAAGAAACCTTCAACAAGGACTTCATCTAGGAAACTTCAAGCTAAGAAAGTCATTGCAAGTGGTTCCAAGAAGGTCACTGTAGCAACCTCTTCCTTAAGGGTCACTACAACCTCTTCCTCAAAACAACCATCCACACAAAAGAGAATTAAAACTTACATTGGGCTAGCTACACATAAGGTATCCCACTATTTTCGGTTCAATGTAAAGTTAAAAATAATGTAAATTTGGGACACTTACTATGTTATTTTTAATACAGAAACTGATGAAGAGAAGAATGAGCAACAAACAGATCCAAGGATGCCTCAACATAGGGGGAAAAAGAGACAACAAACTACTCCAAGGGAGGCACAACAGAGGGGAAAAAGAGACAAAAAACTGCTCCAAGGGTATGTATCTGAACTTTACTGCTGTATCTGAACTTTACTTCATGTATCTGCACTTTAATTTTTCCTTATCTGCATGTATCTCAGATTTCTCCTAGAAGGGATGTATCTTTTGTTCAGGAAGCCCCTATCGAGGAATCACAGCAGTCTACAACCTCAGCCATTAGATGTTTATTTAGTCAGGTTGTTGAAGAAGGAATGGTTGGGACTCAACAATCTAGAACTACCAAGGGTGGACAAGGACCAGCTAAGAAACCTCTAACAAGGACTTCACCTTGGAAACTTCAAGCTAAGAAAGTCATTGCAAGTGGTTCCAAGAAGGTCACTACAGCACCCTCTTCCTCAAGGGTCACTACAGCCTCTACCTCAAAACAACCATCCACACAAAAGAGAATTAAAACTTACATTTGGCTAGCTCCACCTAAGGTATCCCACTATTTTTGATTCAATGTAAAGTTAACAATAATGTAAATTTGGGACACTTACTATGTTATTTTTAATGCAGAAAGTGATGCCAATGAGACCTAACATTGTGGAGCAGCAGGGACCACAAGTAGCTGCTTCCTGTGCAGGGCAACAAATGAAGGAAGCATTAACTAAGAAGGATGCTCAGCAGACTACCAAAGAATCAATGAAATCTGGGGAATCAAAGGGTAAGAAACAGAGCAACACTCTAGGTGCAAGGACTACAAGACCCATCACTCGCAAGATGGGATTTCATTCACCAAAGCTGCCTCCGGGGTCAAATGGTTCCACTGATAACCCTATTATGCTGTGAAGACTTGTGGGTCATTTTGGAAATTGTAGATGGGCCATACTCTTTTTTGTAGTTTGTTGGATCTGTTTTTAATTTAGAAACTTGTTGTAATTTGCTTTTTGTGTGTATGTATGTTGCACTTAATTGGATATGAGTTGCAATAGTGACATCTTATTTTTTGGTGGATGTTTGTTGCACATGGGCCACTACATTGGCATGTTTTTTTTTTGCAATTTGGAAGGATTCATATGAAAGACTTGAATGTAGTATTGTTAAAGGTTCTACTTTTAATGAATTTGGTTATTGGAAGTAATTTCTTCATCTACTTTTAATATAATTCACAACTACCTATTCAACTTTTATCTCCATTACTATACTTTCTTTGTCAAAAGAATTAAACTCATAATTCAAAGTCAAGAGGGACCACATAAATCAAAATGCAAAGCCAAACAACTTCCATTATAAGTCAACAGGGATTACATCATTACATCATTACATCAAGCCAAAAAGGGATTACATGGGTACATAAATCCAAACAACTTCCATTCTCTTTGTCATTTGATTTCTCATTAGTACATAAACACTTGTAAAAAGCACAGCAAATGTAATAAGCCATGATCCACGAAGTATACACAATAACAATTTCACTTTCTTCCTCTCTACAGCAAGCTTCCTCTGTAAATTCATGGTCTTCTTTTTTCCTTCTTCCACTTCCCCTTGGTGCTCTATTAGGTTCAATCTGCTTCCAACAGATTCGGTATTTTCAGCCATTGAAAAAAATTGCGCCTTTGATTCTAGTTCTACACACACCAAAACGAAACAGAGGATGCAGATTTAGAGATTTACATTTTGAGCTTTAGATAGAGAGCTTTAGAATCCTTACCCTCCATAGTGGGCACCTCCAAAATTGTTTCCCTGGGTTATCTTTGCTCTTGGATGTCAAGAGAAGCTATTCCCGACACCTACAATACTTCGAGCGTGGCAACAAAAACTCTCGCGACTTCGAAATCCCCTTCCTCTTCTCTGCTTTGGACATTGCCACATTCATCCTCATGGTTCCTTTCTTCTTCGCAGTCCAGCAGCTTCCAATCTCTTCTTCGCAACTTTCTCTTCCTCTGTTTTCTGATTTGGGATTTGGGAAATTTGGGGAATTTTGGGATTTGGGGAATTTAGGGTTAGGGTTATTTTGGAAATTTTACTTGACAGATTAAGGGTAACTTAGGAATTTCACATGATTTAATCCAACTAAGCAATGCTGACATGGACTCCGTTAGCCATGTCAGCAAAAATTTAATATAAGTTAGGCGGAGGGACTAAAACCAGTCATATCGAAAAGTTTAGGGACCAAAAGCAAACTTTTTTTAGTTTAGGGACTAAAAGCATACTTTCGGGATGTTTAGGGACTAAAAACATATTTAACCCTTTATTTTATTTTATGGTACTTAATTATATACTTTTGTTAATTGTATTATGGGATATGGTATTTTTCTTTATATACTTATATTTTATGTTATTATGTCATTTATACATTAATTATTTATTTATAGTTTTAGTTTGATTGTATGTTTCAAATTGTACTTAAAGTTGTAAACCAACAAAAAAAAATTAAAAAAAATGTGACCCAAGTGACACAAATTTTCTGTCCGCTTCCTCCGATGCAAATTTACGTTCGCTTTAGCCCTAGCAAAAGAGGAAATTTTGTGGGCAAACTTGGCGCCATTTTCCTGTGTTTGTGTCCGCTTTGGAATTTGGCCGACGTGCGAAAAAGCATTTACATCGACGTAATTTGCGTCCGTCCCGTGGCCAATGCAAAATTGCATTTTTCATTTTCTTTTTTGAGTTTACGTTGGCCAAAAGCTGACACAAAAAATCGAAATTCTTTTAGTGACACAATGCCTAAGTTACCACCTAGGACTTTCACACAAGCCACTTAAGGACAGCTCTGAAGATTTATGCCGCAATGCACCTAAGAATCCTCTTATGATTTCAATCAAATACCTTGTATGCACCACACAAAGCAAACCCTTTGGGCAAGCCTATTCCCCCTGAAATTCCTTAAACTATCTAAGGAGAACAAGATTCTTTGGTTAGAGGTGCCAAGCACTTGACCCACTAGCACACTCACCAAAACCAAGACTTCAATTCAAATTCAAATTATAAAGTCACCAAATTACAAATGAAATAAAAAACAGATAAATGGAAGGAGTTCACCAAAAATATCACCAATTGACTCATATGAAGCTTATTTCTTAATCAACCATTAAGGGTTTCATAGCTAGATCAATTGAATGTAAAACCCCAATGATTATGTTGAAGATTGAAGCAAGAATTAATGAAATCTTGATGCAAATCACAATCAATCTCCAAATTGATGAACCCACATGAAAACTTTGAGTATAAAACCCTGGAAGAACCTTTAGAGAGGTTTTAAATCTCTTTAAATAGGGTTTTTAGAAGCTGTACATCAATGTACATAGCCTCTGCATCTATGTACATAGCCAATTTTAACCCCCAGGGCAAAAAACTGCATAAACAACCATTTTTAACCAACGTAGACCGATGCACACTCCCCTCTGTGCACAGCTAAAAATTGTCCTCTGCACATAGTTTTTAGAAACAAAGGAATTTGAACTATGTACATGCATGTTATCCACTTGTACATGATGTGGGCAACAAATTTTCCTTCAAAAACATCAAAAACACTTTGAAATTCAAGTCAAACTTATTCTAAGATAAAACTAATATTCATAGTCATTTGAAAACACTTTGAAAAACCTTTGTTCAAAGAAAAGAAAAGGTTCTTATCTAGATGCAATGCATAAGAATTTTCTCAAAAATCTTTAATGTTATGCATGCATGAAATATGGATTTTTTTTGGGGCCATTCAATATGAATCTAGTTAACCTATCTACCTCTTGATTAATCAACCATATGTCAATCATATAAGATAATTCATTACAATACTCCTTTCCAAATACAAAAAAATCAACATAGATCAACTAGCAAACGTACAATACACAAAGCATAATCTTCATTTGTTGGCTTTGTGTTCTCTTCAAGTGAAGCTTTGCCTTGTTCCCTCTTTGGTTTCTAAGTTCCTATGTCTTCATCAAAACACATGTGTTCAACCTTTTGGGTCCACATTACCATCCTTCACAATCAAAGAATTTTTGTAGAAGTACGTATGCTTAAATGTTAAATATATTATGTTTTGATGATCACAAATACAATAGCAATAAGTTATGTGTAGTATGTTTTGATGATGACAAATGTAAGATGAAATTAGAAATTAACATGCTACATTAGAGTTCATTATTCTATGCATGATTATGTGTTCTATATTGTGATATACAAGTTGATAATCATGCAATGTGTACATCAATGCTTGATAGATTAACTAGTTATATATTTATAAATCAAGCATATTTGATCTTGTGTTTTGAAATGTGGACTAACTATGGTTTTCAAGTGAGAAATGTCTTGTAGGATAGTCCAAATATTAAGATTTAGCAATGATAAAGAAATATGGAAAAATCAACTATGTTCGGCTCAAGAAGGAGAAAGTCGATGATAACCAAACGTTTATAATAATTATGGAAGAGAAACTAAAAAGCTTGAATTTGGTCAACAAGGTTTTACCACATGATGAATATAGGACCTAGGCTAAGTAAGTGTGAAGCAAGTAAATCATCACTTGATAGGTCTTACATTTTGGACCGCCCTTGAACTGCATTGATAGCCATCAATTTGATCTATAGTCGTAAAATCGTGTTTTTCAAATGAAATTAGTTAAGAAACGTTTTATTATGAAAAAAACCATTTTACATTGAAGCCATGTGATTGAAAAATGGTTTTGTGTTTAAAAGAGATCAAATATCTATTTTGAATATGAAAAAAAAAGACCAAAGATACATATTTTAATGTACTAGTTTTGGTGATATTTCAAAATGTACTAGTTTTGGTGATATTTTATGTTTTGTAAGCTGACATATGTTTACTATTTTGATCATAAATTACAAGATACTTTGCGTTTAGAGATAATGTTTGCTTTATATAAAACTAGAGTCAAACAGCTTTCTGATGTGTGGTCATTTGTTAAAAATGAACAAGAAATGAGAGTGCTATGAAATTTTGAATTCAGCCTTTGTTTTTAGGATTTAGAAATTGACCTTTGTTAACGATTTTGATCATATCGATATCTTTAAAACTACTTTGAGTTTTGATCTAAAACTTATTTCATATGAAAGTATACTTAAAAGCTTTCTAACGACGGGTCATTTGCTTTAAACGGATGAGAAATGAAGGCGTTATGGTTTTTCAAAGTTAGCCATCATCTGCAGGAATTTATATTCGAATACATATTCGAATATCTAAGAACCAGTAAGTGCATATTCAAATACATATTCGAATATAGGTTTCCATGTTCGAATAAATATTCGAATATTGCAACCAGAACAACTATAAACAGCTAGTAACGACTAGATTTTGCTGGAGGGCAAGAAATATGAGTTCTTAGGCCATTCTAGCACATGAAGCAAGGTTTTTTCACTCTAGTATCACACTACAATCATATTATCTCATTTCTATGCTTCTTCTAATATGAATCAAATGCTTTAATCGTGGTCTTTCATCTTATTGAATCATTCTCATCATTCAAAAAGCTTTGTTATTCAAAATTTCTCTATCTAAGGCGTGCTCAAATCTTTGTCCTTCAAGTTGTAATATCTACTCTTTCGAGAGCTTCATAATTTGTAAAACCTTAAAGTGAATTGTTGAGAGAAGGTGAGGTATCCTTCTAGTTGATTGAAGGTGGGGTCTCCTTGAAGGTTATTTTAGGGTGAGGTATCCCTAGTTGAGGCCTTTGCACATTGGTGGGGTATGCATGGTGGAGAGTGCTCTTAGTGTTTAATCTTGTTGAAGATTGAATACAAGTATTTCCGCAGTGCCATTTTGAAGACAGGACGTAGGTCACATTGAGGTTTAGTGACAGAAGCAGTATATATTTGAGTGCCATTTTGAAGATTGTTTGATTCTCTCTTCCCTATTCTTTCAACTCTCATATTTGGTGCTCTATATTTTTGTTTCTGATCTTGCTTCATACTCTAATTCCTCATAATCTCATTATATTTGAGTTGGTTGTGCAAATTGAATTCTTTATAAACTTGTTCCACTGCTAATTATTGTTATTTGCACAAAATTATTTAAAATTTTTGAAAATGTTTTAAAGTTTTAAATCACCCAAATTACCCCCCTCTTGAGTGATGGTTGTCATGACAAACAATTTTGAACAAATTGAAGACTCTAATTCTTCGATTTTTCTTAGAGCATGAATTAGCTTACCTTTACTATTTACTTGTACCACCTTTCATTAGTTCAACCCAAAAAAAACTTTAATATTTCGTTGAACTAGTGCTAAGTGGTATAGATGTGTAGTAGTAGTAAGCCAATCATTTAGTTTTTTCTAAAACCAATTTGAATTTAACAAGAAGAGTACAATGAGTACTCAATAAATATACAATGTCAGAAGATTACACTAAGGCGATACAACCTAAAGATAAAATACACTAATAAAAAATAATAAAAGGTGGAGAAATATATACAATATAATTCTATGTGTGTAGGTCAGTCAAGAGATCACTTTCCTATAGTTTCATTGCTTTGGTAGAGAGGTTTCTTGCCACCCTATCCCTCTCTCGATCGTCTTGTACCAAAGCTCATATCAAAACGCTTTTCTAACATTGTGAACTCACAAACATCATCAAAATTGATCCAATAAAAATCTTTTCTAACACATTAGAAGACATTTGATCCCTGATTGCAAGACTTTCTTAGATGAATTTCAATCTAACAATTTCATTACCCAATGTATTTCAATTCCTTCAACCTTTTTGTTCTTCAAATAGTTGTCCATATGATCATATGATTTATTTTGTGAAACACTTTTAGATCTATTTTTTTTTTCATAATTCTATGTAATCCTTATCTGCATGTTGTGTGATTGATACTTATATCATTAGATCTACTACACTTCAAAATTATACAATTGTACTCCATCAATCTTTGTACCTTGCAACCAAGGGGAAAGTTTTAGGCTTGTTAGTCTTCAATGTCGGGTATTTTTTTGCGGAAATTTTAGTTTTTTTTTTTTTTTTTTTTTTTGTAAAACTCAAACTATGTGTGAAACCTTATACATACTTTCCTTTATATATAATAGATAGATGGGTCATTCTTCTAAATTAAAAAACAAAATAGAATTTCTTAAGACATTTTTTTTAAAAAAAAATGAAGAAATCTATATAAGGGCATAAATATTTTTGGGATTTTCTTATCCCCAAGACAATTTTCGCTTACCATCAAGTCAATTTTCACATAAACGAGATCCTAAAATAATTTGGGCCATAATTATAGTTGATGGGTGAGTATAAAGTATGTGTTAGTACCTAAAAAACCTATAAGTGTTATGCCCAATACGTGCACCTACTCATTTAACAATGGACATTTGAAATTGTTTTATCAAAGAATGAATAAATAAATGAAAGTATCACTGAAAAATTGACTTATTTATGTGAAAATTGACTTGGAGATAAGCAAAAATTGACTTGGGGCTAAAAAATCTCAAAATTACTTATGCCCTTATACAACTTTCTTCTTTGTAAAAATAAAATTATTAAGAAACTCTATTTCTCATAATGGAATCTATCCCATGGTAGCGAGAAAGGAACCAAGTACCATTTTGTTATTTAACTTAAAAGAATGACCCATCTATCCAATATCTATCAGCAAGAGAATATATAAGGTTTCACAAATAGTAGAGTTTTACAAAAGAACCTAAAATTTCCACAGAAAAATCACACAACATAGAAAACCAACGAGCCTAAACCTCACTCCTTGTTTGGAAGGTACAAAGATGGACAAAGTATCATTCTGTAATTTTTAAGTATAGTGAACCTAATGATCTAATTATCGATCACACAACATGCATATAAGGATATCATAGAATTATTAAAAAAAGAATACTAAATCCATAAAATTTTCACAAAATAAATCATATTATCACATGCAGAACTATTTGAAAATGGAAAAGGTTGACGAAACTGAAATAGATTGGGCACTGAAATTGATATATTGAAAATATTCATAGAAAATCTTACAATTAGGGATCAAACCTTTTCTAGAGTGTTAGTGAAGCTTTATATCGGATACATTTTGGTGTAATTTGTGAGTTCACAATGTTAGAAGGTGCTTTCTGATATGAGCTTTGATACAGGATCATCGGGAGAGGGATAGAGTGGCAAGCAACCTCTCTACGAAAGCAATCAACCTAAAAGAAAGAGATCTCTTTAGTGACCTACAAACATAGAATTAGATTGTATATATTTCTCCTCCTTTTATTAATTTTAATTAGTGTATTTCACCTTTAGGTTGTATTGCCGTATTGTAATAGTCAAACATTGTGTATTTATTGAGTACTCTTTGTACTCTTTTTGATAAATTCAAATTTGTTATAGAAAAAACTAAATGACCAGCTTACTACTACTATCCACTTATACCACCTAGCACTAGTTCAACGAAAAGAATGTTTTTTTTGGGTTGAATTGGTGGAAGGTGGTACAAGAAAATACTAATGATAAGCTAGCTAATTCTTACTCTAATAAAAATAAAAAAATTAGAGTCTTCAATTTGTTCAAAATTATTAGATTGTTAAGGATGATATATAGTTCTATTTCATGCATGACTGGGTATTCTTCACGTCATGCCAATGTGGACGACAATATTAAAGTGTTACAACAGTAAGTGGACTTCTTTTTTTGATGATGTCAGAATTTTATGTCTTCTTTTATAAAATGTAATTTTTAGAGTGAATAAAAGTATCCATTTTAATGATTTTCTTAGATGGTAATTGAATAAAAAGGGAAATACATAAAACTCAATTATTAAGTATTTTCACACAAGAACCTTTCTAATAATATATATTTTAAATAACAATTAAATATATATATATATATATATATATAGATATATATACTTTTTTAAGTATGAAATTAAATGTTGCTTTAAATATATTCATCTTACCTTGTAAATTGTCTAGCAGGTTAGGAAAAAATATAAAATTAGAAGAGATAAAGATCAGTTATTAAAATAATGATTAACAACATAGGATATTGTGAGAATTTAACTTGCGGCTTGTTGCACTTATGGAGAGAATCATTCCAGTACACTAAACATCATAATTTTTTTTAGAACAATTAACTTTAAACACAATATAATACTTTTTTATGGTGTGATAGAGCATAATAGTTGCATAAAGCTGTTGTATAAACTCAATGAAAGTAACATAGTAATTAGACCTCTCTAGTAAACATTGTGTTGAATAATCTATACAAATTGTTTTAATATTCTAACAACTAAATTTTAGTAGATCGCATCAGTTTGTTCAATACTTAAAGAGACATATTCTTTTGTTATTTTTTGAACCTTTTTGAGCTCCAAGTTTAATACTTGAGAACTACTTTAAAGTTCTATGCTTCAAAGGTTCCAATTTGCAACAGTTAATATCTAACAACTTTCCTAATGATATCTAAGATAGGCATGTGAATATTACAATCCGATCCTATCTTAGGCATAAGTAGTAATTCGTTTGTTCAAAATTTTGATTATATGCATTAAAAATTTAATTTCAAGATCAAATTGACCCAATTTTGTATTCTAAAGAAGGAAAGAAAAAAGAAATTAGGGATAAAGGGGAAAAATGTTAAGGCCCTTACCAACTGTCATGCTCAATGGCATCTCAATCATAGATGGGTGAACAAATGTTGTAACTAGAGGGTGGTCATCAAGATATGTGAACTAAATTGGAATGCGTAAACTTAGACTTAAAAAACAATCTAGGTACTTCACATATATCTATAAATCTAAAAGTAGTTATCTAGAAATTCTATTAACGAAGCTATGAGCTAGCAAAACAACATAATCACTAAAAATAGCTTTTAGGTAAATGAACAAAAATTTGACATGTATATTTGATCAAGAATTTTACCAAGCAGATTATAAGGAATCCAAAAGCACTGAGTCGAAGACTGAGAAGAGGAGACTCGGTATCACCATGAGCGCTCACACCCAAAGAACCAAACTTCGAGTCCTAACAGTACGATTGTGTTACAAATGGACAAACATCTTGATCCAATGTAGAATGCCAATTTATGATGCAAGATCTGAAACCACATTGTGTGCAACTAGAGCATAAGCCAAGAATCAATTACCCAAACCGAACTTACCAAAAATGAACAAGAAGAAGAAAGCAACCACTGAGCCCGTTAACGATTCGTGCCACAAATCCAAGTGAAAAAATGAACAGCTATGTAACAACTTTAGAGAACACTGATCGGAAGTGTTGAGAGATGTGAAACCCTAGAGTGTGATAGATGGAGTGATTAAAGGAAAGAAGATCCAAATCGTTAAATGGATCAAGACGACAACAAAGACAAGAAAGAGGGATTGAGAAACAAAATCATAAAACGAACTCGAGATCGTTAAAGTATAGTTAGAAGATTCTCTCGATGGAGAAGATGATGTGGTGTCGTGCGGTTGCGGAACCAAACACCAGAAAGTCCAACGATGGAGAGAAGAATCAGGAATGAGGATTTTCTATTATTTTCTTGGTAAAATGAAGTAGAAAAGGTGAAGATGAAGAAAAACAAGAGATCGACAGAGAGAAAGGTGATGAGAAAGAAGACAGAACTAAATGTGATAAAATAAAAGGATGGAAAATGAATTATTTGAAGGACTATGATATAAATTATTTTTAAAATATATTCAAGTTAATTTTTACTAAATTTTGAATAAAAATTAATCACAATTTAAATTAAAAATATATTTTAGAAAAAATTATCACATTTAATAAATTTTTTCAAATTAATTAATAATAAAAGCCTTAAGGGTCTAATTGGTTCAAAGGATGGGAAGGGAGAGAAGGGATTTTAATGGAGGGGAGGGGAGGGAACGGAAAATAAAAAAATTCTGAAGTTTGATTGGTTCAAACGCAGTGAAGGGAAAACAGGGGGAGGGGAGAGATAATATTTTTTTTTGTGTTTTTTTTTTGGAGGGAAGGGACTTTATGTTTTAAAAATTGCTCCCCTCCCCTCCAAATCTGTCCACAATGGGAGGGAAGGGAAAAATAACAAAAATCCCTACCCTCCCCTCCGCTTCCCTCCCCCCCGCCCCTTTATTTTTTTGAACCAATCATGGTTCCAAAATTAAAATCTCTCCTCTTCCCTCCATTTCTCTCAATCCAATCAGGCCCTAAGAAAATCTGAAAAATACATAATTTCAAAAAATTGGCAGGAACAAAAATCTTCAAGAAAATTCCCAGAAAATTTAAACCCTAATAAAATTCCCAAGAAATTTTTCAAAGGAAAATCCATAGGAACATAAATTGACAGGAAAATCCCTAGGAAAATTAAACCCCAACAAAATCCTAAAGAAAAAATTCGAAAGAAAATCTCCAAGAAAATTCACAACAAAGCATCCCAACGAAAAATTTGCAAATTAAAATCCCCAGGAAAGTCATTGAGCGAAATCCCCAAGTAATGTTTCTTGCAACTTTTTTGGGGAATTATGGCATCGAAAATCTTTACGAAAAATCCACAAGAAATAATTTTTTCATCCAAGTTTTCCTACAAAATTTTTATCCATAAAAAATTCAACAACATCCTTTGGAAATTTTGCAGGAAAATCTTGGAAAAGAATTGCATGAAAATTTGTAGGAAAGTAACTAAATTCTAGTAGTGATTGTATAGTTTCTCTTTTCCTTATTTTTGGAGAGTTAGTTATAACTCTAACTAACTAATATGGATGTATTTATATCTTCTATAACACACTTTTTGATTAAGGTTAATGAATGAGATATTCATCATCTTCAACCTCCTTTCTCACTCTCATTTACAACTTTTGTGATTTTGTTGAATTGCTTTCAGTGAAAATTTCTTTAATGGAGTCTTTGCTTGGTAATATGGTATCATATAGCCTTCACTAGGGGCTTCTGATATTAATATTGATTCTCTTTTCTTCCATTCTCTTGATTGTTCTGCATACCAATGCACTATTCTTTTTTCGCATCTGCTTCAATTCTTATCATCTATGGCGACTATCGTGAATCTGTTAGCAGATCCTACTAGTCCTTAATTACTTCCTTTCATCTAATGAGAGTGCTAATGCACAAATTTTTGTTCTGATGAATCGTGAGAATTACCATTCTTGTCTCACACAATGCTCATGATTCTTGGTATGAAGAACAAATTGCCTTTCATTGATGGATCTCTGCCTCATGCACCACCTACAAGTCCTTCTCTCGTTGCTTGGGTCCACTTCAATAAGTTTGTTCTAGCTTGGATTTTTCAATCTCTTGATGATTCCATTGTTCAAAGTGTTCTCTGGATGGACACAGCCTTGGAGGTGTGGACTGATTTACAACGTTAATATGAAGGAGATACATTTCGCATTTCTAAGTTGCAAGAAGATATTTATTATCTAAAACAAGATACTCTTTCAATCACTACTTATTTCACTAGGCTATAGGGGATATTGCAATAATTGGATCATTTTCAACCAAACATTTCTGGCTTATAGAGAAGGAGATTGTTTCATTCACTTTCTGAAAGGTCATAATGACCAATATCATATTGTTAGGTCTCAAATTAAGATGATGGATCCGTTACCTTCAATTAATAAAGCTTTCTCCATGTTAATTCAACAAGAACATCAATTAGGACCTTCTGGTTTTGAATCTCACATTTTTGCTACTACTTCTTCATTTGATAATAAAAGCAAATTCAATTTCTTTAAGTCTCAAAACAAGGATTATGGATTCCAATCTAATAAGATCTAGATATGTTCTCACTATAAAAAGACTAGGCATACATTTGATACTTGATTCACAAAGCATGGCTACCTACTTCACAGATGATCTCTACTTAACAGATGTTTTATACATTCCTGAATTCACCTTCTATTTTCTCTCAATTTCAAAATTAACCAAGGCTTCTTCCTATATTCTAACTTTCTCCGCTTCTTATTGTACCATTCAGGATGCATCTTCTTTTTCAGCATCTATTTTCATAGGTACATAGGGTCCATTTTTTATAGCATCCCAAGTGTCTATCCCAATGGATTCTATGAAGATTCTGTTTCTTTTGTCGGAATATCCATAATTCTCACCATTAAAGCTTGGGTGTCTATTTATGGAAGATCCCTCACTAATGCTTATCTTACCACTATCTAACTTAAATACGATCTTTTTGGAGTATCTTACCTAACCATCTCTGAGGCCAATTGTAGGGTAGGATAGTAAATAATCTACCTAAGAGGGGGTGAATTTGGTAGAGTTCGGATTTTAGAGTTTACACGCGGAAGCTTTTTAAGATTGTAAATCCTCTAAGCAATGTGAAATATGGAAACGTTTAATCCAACCAATGAGAGTACAAGTTATGGATTATTATCACTCACGTGTAGTGTGCTTGTTTTATGAAGTTTGTCTTGTCGTTGTTAAGTTCAATTCACAAGATAACAATAGGCAAATATAAGTGTGATTCGCGTGTGTTAAGCAATAAAGCTAGAAAGCAATAAAAGAGACAAAACACAAGCGATTTATACTGATTCGGCATTCTAACACGCCTACATCCTGTCCCAAGCCTAGGCAATCACTAGTTTGGATTTTTCACTATTTACACATTTGTCAATCACAATAGTTTACAAGATTCACCCACACCTAGGTAACCTCTACCCAAACAACTACTCCATCAAGAAAACACCTTCTCAATGGATTTGACAAATCACACAAATCCCTTTAGGATTTACCAAGCCACCTAAGCTCCCCTTAGGATTTACACCACCAGTAAAGACTCACTTCTTTGGATTTTCAACCAAGAAACTCCAACTCTTGGATTTTGACCTAAAGATACCACTTTAGTGATATTCACAATCCACTAGAAAATATACTCTAAGCACAAGCACACAATGCCTAAGTCACCACCTAGGACTTCCACACAAGCCACTTAAGGACACATCTTAATATTTATGCCACAATGCACCTAAGAATCCTCTTATGATTTCAATCAAACACCTTGTATGCACCACACAAGGCAAACCCTTCGGGCAAGCCTATTGCCCCCCAATTTCCTTAGACTCACTAAGGAGAATAGGATTTATGGGTTAGAGGTTCCAAGCACTTAATCGACTTGCACACTCACCAAAACAAATGATGGACAAGAGCCTCTATGCTCAAAGAGGGGTGGTGGTGGAATGAGCTGTTAAAAATTTTCGTAAAACCTTCTAAAATAATTTTATAAAGAGTTGTTCAAATGAATATATGTGATGAGATGAAGATATTAAGTAGAAATGATAATGCAAGCACAAAAATATTATATTACAGAATTTAAAGAGATAGGGATAGAGAGAATCAAATAACACAATTTATACTGGTTCAGCCACTATGAAATCCCCCTTTGTGACCTACATCCAGTCTTCAAGACTCCGATCGAATTGCTTTATTTATCTTCAAGCTTCCAATAGATGCTTGTGAACCAATACATACTAAGAGCACTCAACACACCTTTAGGATACCTCACGTAAGTGTTTAAGCCCCAACTACAACCAAGAGATACCTCACTCAAGTGTCTATTTTTCTCACACAAGAGATACCTCACCTATGTGTTTATCACTTACAATTTAGGGATACTTCACCCTCTCATAAACAATGAAGGATACCTCAGCATCACTCAAGAAAGAATATAGAAGAATGACTATAGAAACTCTTACAAGAGTAGAAATACAAATTGAAGAACCAAGGGATATAAGATTTTTGCAACAAAGAGTTCAAGGATGTAATCAAATGTTGTGTGTTCAAGGTCTTGTCTCAATCCTTCATCCTTAGCATATTTATAGAGTCCCAAGTGCCCAAATGGATGTTTGGTGGTGTTTAATTAAGAGTCATAGCCGTTTGAAGATGTTTGGAACTGTTTGGAGTTACTTGTTGTCGCATATTCACGTTGGCAGCAGCACATGTTCCATGTCTGACTTTAAAAATTCATATCTCTCTCCTTAGTTGTCAAAATTTGGCAAAAGAGCACTTGCCAGAAATCTTTGCGTGTCTACTTTATAACAAAGCAACTATTCTTGAAACATTCAACGTACTTTCGGTGATATTCCCTATGGACTAGACAAAGGTCAGTGTGACAGCTAAACCACTATCATTTCTTCATGTCCAAATTCAAAATTTCCAAACGTCCTCATTTATGATCCAATTTGTACTATTGACCCTATGTTGGGAATATATATTTGTCTATTTTCAAATGCAACAAGTTTCATCTCAAAATTCAAAGCATACGCAGAGATATTGGAAAAAGAGTGATGATAGGTCAAGATTATAGCTGTTATCAGACCTGCTTTTCTTGTTTGAATTTAACAATTCATAACATTCAGATAACAAATTTAAATTAGATAAAGGACAATACATTGGATAGCTAAGGATGTCTAATTTCTAGGAAAATTTGTTTAAGATCAAAACGTGAATCCATATGTGAGAAAAGTCCAAACTATTGGGCGTAGGTCAGTTGTTGAGATGTTTTTTGAGGGTGTAGTTCAAAAATTAATTGTAACTTCATTTCGTATCTATATTAAGCAAAAGACCATTGGTTAGAAAGCTCTATGTGTCTAGTTTCAAATAAAAATTATTTTCATATCAAAACACATAGTATGCAGGACGTTATAAAAGAAATAGTGAACATGGGTTAGATTTCACCAACATAAAAGTGGCTATGTTCATCATTTTTGAGAAACCACCAAATCTATCATTTGAAAAAAAAAATCAATTTGTTGGGCCTATCTTTCAAAACTCAAATAGTATGCTACACATAACTTAAATGCATGATAATAAAATTAAATATACCATGATAAAGAACATATTCATGCAGAATATCGTATTTAATATAAGTTATAGCAAAAATATTTTTTTTATTCTCCTATTTGTCATCATGAAAACTTAATATAATAAATCATGAGAGTAAACATATTTCTACAATCTCCCCTTTTGATGATGACAAATCACCTAAAGAAAATATGTTTAGATATAGATATATTTAAGCTCATGTAATCATAAACAAATAAAGATAAAAACATATTTTCTTTTGCTTCTCTCCCCCTATTTGACATCAACAAAAAGCATAGCTAAAAAAATAATAATTAATAAACATAAATTTAATCATCAAAACTTAAAAACTAGTATAATCTCCCCCTATTTAAATGACTTTATTCTCCTTTGAAAAATGTAGTCCTGCAAAACAAATTTAGGGGAATCTCCGACGCTGAAGTTAGTAATGATTCTAAGAAAGAGACTATGGAAATAATTTGAAGTAATTATGCAATGCATGATTGATCTATTATACCAAGTTCTCTTCAAATAAAAGAGAAACTTTCTTTTGCAAGAGGCTTTGTAAAGATGTCTACAAGTTGCTTAGATGTCTCAACAAATTCAAGCACACAATCTCCCTTTTGCACATGATCTCTTATAAAGTGATCCATAATTTCAATGTGCTTCGTGCTAGAGTGCAGAATAGGATTCTTAGTTAAATTGATTGCACTAGTATTATCACACCTAATAGGAACATGATCAAGATGAATACCAAAATCTTGTAGTTGTTGTTTCATCGAAAGAATTTGAGCATAACAACTTCCAGCTACAACATTAACTAAGGTCTATTTTAGTCTCTTTTTATTAGTATTGCAGTGTGTTTGTGGCCTTTTAGCTCTTAGAAATGAATAAAATAAAATAAAGTGCTTTCTTGCATAGTTAGTTGTAGTTTCTTGGAAATTGATGAATTTTGATGTAGTTTTGATGATCTTTGATCTTGATTTTTGTTTGATTATGTTCATGTAGGAATAAATCATGGAGAAGTTTTTTTTTTAGAAGATTGGACTTGAAGAATGAAGAAAGTTGAAGAATGGATGTTAGAAAACACTAAGAAGCTGTCACATGCTGTCAATGCTCAACCTGTGCGCACCTTAATTAGTCCTGGAAGGTGCTGCCTCATCTTGTGTGCACACCTCCAGGACATGTGCGCACAAGATTTGTGCAGGGGCAGTTTTAAGTAATGTGAAACAGAACAATTTTAGGGACTTTTTGGCGCGATTTTCTCTCATTTTCTCACCTTTTCTCCTCATCTTTGTGGATGAACTTGGAAGATCCTTGGAGTTCTTGGTGATTCTTAGTTTCTTCATAATGATTTCCTTCATCTTCTCTTCCATTTCTTCTTCTCTCTCCATGTTTGGCTAGTTTCAAGGTTAGGAAATTGGGGATTTGATCCCAAACCTTATGTAATCTGAATTCTTGTGGTTAATTCTTGTTCTTTTGATTCTAATTGAGTAATTGCTTCTTTGCTTAGTGCTCTTTCTCTATTGATTATGCTCATTTGTTGAATTCCTTCCGATGTGAATGCTCACTTGAAATTGATCAATGAGAATTTGATTTTGATGCAATTGTGAATTGGAAAATTGATAGTTGTTAGAATTGAAGTAGACTACCATGATCTTGCATGTGCTTAGGGATAAGACTTGTAGATTATGAGGTCTTGATGAATTTACTCTTTCTCTTGTTTCTATTGGATTTGTTCTAAGGGATTAGAGAATTTGACTAGAAGCAAAGGGATTAATGATCTAGGAATAGACTTAATCTATAGTTTGGTAAATTCCACCTCCAATTAGGATTTGTGAACTTGAATTGACCTTAGAATTAGGATGCATAAGGGAAGGATCAAATGAACCAAATCTCCTAGCTCTTTTCTCCTGTGTTGCGCCACTTTCTTAGCTACTTCAATTCTTCCTTCCACCTTCTCGGGTTCATTCAAACCAATCTCCTTACCACTCCTTGTGACAATGGACTTGCATTGCTCTTTAGGGTTCGTGGTGGTATTAGCGGAGAATGGAGTTATGGTAAGCTCTGCCAATTGTTTAGAGATTTGACCCACTTGCGTTTCAAGATTTTGGATAGACGCCTGGAAAGCTTCATTAGTTTGCTGTTTAGCCAATGAAGCTTGGATAAATTTATCCAAGGTGTCTTCAAATTTAATGGTCCTCTTTACCAATGGAACAAATGGCGGCCTATTAGATGAACTTGTTGAATTTTTCCAGTTCGTTTGACTCTATCCTTGAGGATTCTTCCACCCTTGCATTCCAGCATTGGAAACATTTGATTTAAAGGGTGAAGAAAAGAAATTTCCCCTTGACTGATTATTTACAAAATTCAACTCCTCATCTTTTTGGCTAGAGGCATGCGGACATTGAGTATATGAATGAGCTTCACCACACAATTCACATGCTCCTATTTGAGCTTGTTGGTTCACTACTTGCACTTGTTGCGGCTTTGGCACCAATTGGGTAATAGCTTTGAGACTTGGCTTCTAGGCTGATGACCAGCTCTATCACTTCCTGCCATAGAAGTGATAATTTCCATTGCAGTAGGTACATCAATGGTTTTTAATGACCGTCCAGCAGTTGCAGTGAGATGGATTGTCCATTGATGGTTCAATCCCGCACAAAATATATTAAGCTTTGCAACATCGGTTAACCCATGATTCGGGCATTTTCTCAACAATCTTTGGTACCTTTCCCAAGCCTCATGGAATGCTTCATCTTGCCCTTACTTAAAACCAGATATTTCAGATTGCACTTGGATCATTTTAGAAGGAGGAAATAACCTTGTTAAGAAGGCTTCTTCAACCTCACTCCTTGTGTTCAAACTTTGACTCGGAAGAGTCTTGAACCATTCCTTTGCATCTCCAGTAAGTGCTAAATGAAATAATTTCATATAGGCATCTTCAGCACTTGCTTCATCCAAGCCTGTAGTCGCTACAAGATCATAAAAATATCCAAGAAATTATGCGGATCCTCATGATCTTTCCTCGTGAACTGATTAGTCAAAATGAGATTATACCAATATGGCTTAAGCTCCATTTGCTGAGCAGTAGGGGACAAGACAATAGCGGACCGATTCCTTGTACCTTGAGGAATCACATAGTCACCAAGGACTACTACCCTCGTCGGATTAGGAACTTCCGCAGCCATATCAAAAAATAGCAGAATAGTAGAGTTACTAGAGAAATTTGAGGAACCTTCTCCCTCCTTTTGTTCACGGTATTTAATTGCAGATTGTCGTCTAGCAAATGCCTCAATTTTGTCAATATACACTAACTTTTTTCTTTGGCTTTTGCTGCGAGTAAGCATACAACAATATTGGAACAATAGTGAGAGTTAGGTACAAATATACAAATACTTACAAAAAGAATAACTATTCACAGTTTTTACAAATCAACTCAAAACTTAAAAAGAAATAAATAACCGTGCTCCCCGGCAACGACGCCAAAAATTTGTTAACCTTTTTAATAGAGCTGGAAAGGATTAACTCGTTTCAGTATAGTGACTATACGTTTATCGTCCTCAGGGAGCACTTGAATTTATTCGATTAAGAGTTAAGTTGACAGATGTTGTGAATGGAAAATAAAATAAAAACTTGGTAAAAAGATAAACAAATAAAATAACAAATCACCTGGGATTGAGTTTCATTAATTAACATTGTTTCTTTCAATCAAAGTTAAATATTATATGAAAAGCTGCATACTCAATGTCACAAGTGCAAATCCCTTTGTCACTTGATTCTAACACACTAGTTTCTACAGCCCAATCCCTTGGTACTTTAGGAACTAAGTCTTGCATTAGGCAAGAGTATATTGCAATCATAAGCACTTCCATCTACTAGTAGGTTTTATGAGAGTTTTTTTCCAAATCCATTTATAAACCAGTTTCACAATTGCGCAAATAAACTAACACATGGCAAAAGGTGATCAAGCTTAAACCAAGAAAAGAAGAACAGAAGAAGAACTCGATGTCATATATATTATTATAACTAAAAATTGAAAGAAACAAGAGATGAAGTAATTACATTCAATCCCGGCGGAAAGCTTAGCCTAGCAAGGCCATGAACTTCTAGAACTAAACCTAAGAGTATTAGAACTCTGACTAAAGCACTATACTTTGTAGTTCATTTCTTTACAACTCAATTATATTTCTAACTTCTGAAGGGCTGTATTTATAGGTGTTTTGGGCAGGGGTCTGGCGCTCGAGCTCCCTCCTGGCGCTTGAGCGCTGGCCTTACGCGTGCTGGTTAATGAGCTTAATTGCCTGGTTAATGCGTCTGGCACTCGAGCCCTGGTGTGGCGCTCGAGCGCCAGACTCATAACTCTGGCAGAAAGGATCCTATGTTCCTCATCTTCCAGCGCTCGAGCCTTAGTATGGCGATCGAGCGCTGGCCTCTTATATGCTCCAGCATCTTGATTTTCTTATTTTGCTTCCAAAAACACCTGAAAATACATTTCTAAAGTTAGAAAATTTATTATTACTACCTATTTACTATTAAACTCACAAAGTAAAGATTAGAGGTGAATTTTTACATAAAAACATGTAATTTCTAGAGAAGATAAGTGCAAATCATTTATTATATAAACACATTAATTTGCATTTATTAATGGTCCATGTGAATATGTGCAATTCTTCTATGCCATAACCAAGAGTCTTCTTCTTGGCTAACAAGACATTGTGCATCATTTGAGGAAATATCATCTAAACTAATCATATAAACATTATTAACTCTATGGCCAATAAATATAATGACATTATCCTCTTTTCGTTTTATTAAGTATACATTTGAATTAAAAATAACTTCATTTCCTTTGTCACAAAGTTGTCTAATACTTAGCAAGCTATGCTGTAGACCTTGAACATAAAGAACATTATCAATTGAGTTTGAGCGAGTCTTACCAACCCTACCTACACCAAGAAGTTTTCCTTTATTATTGTCTTCATAAGTGACATAACCATCTTCCTTGAGAATTAGTGATGAGAATTTGGATTTCTCTCCCGTCATGTGTTTGGAGCAACCACTATCAAGGTACCAATTTGCATGCCTTCGCGTCAAGCATACCTCATTGTCATCATTGTTTCCCATGAGACAAAGATTGGCTTCTTCATTTTCAGATTCATCGGAGGAATCCATATCATTTTCTTCCCAAGCTATATATGCTCTTCTCCATTTTTTATTTTTGTAAGACTTTTTGTCTTGCTTTTGATATTTAGGACATTCCATCTTCATGTGACCGAGTTTGCCACATTCATAGCATGTTGGAGTTGTATTTGAGCTCTCTCCTTTGTTAAAGCTCTTTTTGTTGTTGACAGGTGTCTTTCTTTGATTTCCTTTCTTTTTGAGAAACTTGTTATATCTCTCTACTATAAAAGTGAAGAATTCATCATCCATCTCATCCAACTCATCATCTTCTTCATCGTTTGTGGCACATGAGGTAGCCTTTAGAGCGATGTTTTTCTTCTTTCGGTCATTTTCCTCATGTTGTTGCAATCGGCTAAGTTCAAGCTCATGTTCTTGAAGATTTCCAAATAGAGTTACAAGAGACATTTTGGTAAGATCTTTTGATTCTGTGATTACTGTCACCTTTGGTATCCATTCAATGCACAAACATCTTAAAACTTTGTGAATTAAATCTTCATTTTCATAAATCTTACCTAAAGCTACAAGTTGATTTACTATATAAGTAAATCTTTTCTGCATGTCTAAAATACTTTCTCCTGCATTCATACTCAATAATTTGTATTCTCGTGTCAGAGTATTGATCTTTGCTCTTTTTACATCATTGGTTCCTTTATGTGTAACTTCTAGAGTTTCCCAAATTTCTTGGGCAATTTTGAAACTCGAAAGAATTCATCACTCCCTAGTGCAGCCATGAGGATATTTTGAGCTTCCATATCATACTGAGATAGCTTTATCTCATCATTAGTCCATTGCTCTTCAGGCTTTTCCACTTCTTTGCCATGGACTTTATGTGTAGGAATGAACGGACCTTTCTCAATGGCGTGCCAAACTTTTATGTCAATGGACCTAATAAAGATTCTCATCCTTATTTTCCAGTAAGATTATGCTTCTCCGTTGAAGACAAGAGTTCTATTGAGGCTGCTTCTGTAAAGAAAATATTAGAAGAGGCCATTCTCTTGAAGTGGTGAAGCTCTTCAAACTAGAGTTAAGCTCTGATACCACTTGTTAGACAAGGGCTTGTATGCTTAAGAGGGGGGGTGAATTGAGCTATTAAAATTTTTCGTAAAACCTTCTAAAATAATTTTATAAAGAAGTGTTCAGTTGAATATATGTGATGAGGTGAACATATTAAGTAGAAATGATAATGCAAGCACAAAAATAATATAATACAGAATTTAAAGAGATAGGGATAGAGAGAATCAAATAACACAATTTATAGCCACTATGAAATCCTCCTTTGTGACCTACATCCAGTCTTCAAGACTCCGATCGAATTCCTTTATTTATCTTCAAGCTCCCAATAGGTGCTTGTGAACCATTACATACTAAGAGCACTCAACACACCTTTAGGATACCTCACCTAACTGTTTGAGCCTCAACTACAACCAAGGGATACCTCACCTAAGTGTTTATCACTTACAATTTAAGGATACCTCACCCTCTCACAAACAATGAAGGATACCTCACTTTCACTCAAGAAAGAATATAGAAGAATGACTATAGAAACTCTCACAAGAGTAGAAATACAAATTGAAGAACCAAGGGATATAAGATTTTTGCAACAAAGAGCTCAAGGATGTAATCAAATGTTGTGTGTTCAAGTTCTTGTCTCAATCCTTTATCTTTAGCATATTTATAGAATCCCAAGTGCCCAAATGGTTGTTGGTCGTGTTTAATTAAGAGACATAGCCATTTGAAGATGTTTGGAACCGTTTGGAGTTGCTTGTTGTCACATATGCACGTTGGCAGTAGCACACGTTCCATGTCTGACTTTAAAAATTCATATCTCTCCCCTTAGTTGTTAAAATTTGACACATGAGCACTTGCTGGAAAGCTTTGCGTGTCTACTTTGCAACAAAGCAAGTATTGCTACAAAATTCAAAGTACTTTCGGTGATATGCCTTATAGACTAGCAAAGGTCAGTGTGACAACTCAACCACTATCATTTCTTCATGTCCAAATTCAAAATTTCGAAATGTCCTCATTTATGGTCTAATTTGTACTAGTGACCCCATGTTGAAAATCTCTATCTGTCTATTTTCAAATGCATTTGGTGTCATCTCAAAATTCAAAGTATATGCAGAGATATTGGCAAAAGAGTGATGATAGGTCAAGATTATAGCAGTAATCAGACTTGTTTTTCTTGTCTGTTTTTAAAAATTCATAATGTTCAGATAACAAATTCAAATTAGATAAAAGACAATGCATTGGATAGCTATGGATGTATTGATTCTAGGAATATTTTTTTAAAGTCATAACATGAATCCATGTGTGAGAAAAGTCTAAAATATTGGGCGTTGGTCAGTTAATGAGATACTTTTTTTAGGGTGTAGTTCAAAAATTCATTGTGACTTCATTTCGTATCCAAATCAAGCAAAAGACCATTGGTTAGAAAGCTCTATGTGTCTAGTTTCAGATAAAAATTATTTCATATCAAAGCACATAGTATATGCATGATAATAAAATTAAATATACCATGATAAAGAACATATTCATGCAGAATATCGTATTTAATATAAGTTATAGCAAAAATATTTTTTTTTTATTCTCGCGTATTTGTCATCATCAAAACTTAATATAAAAAATCATCAGAGTAAATGTATTTCTACAACAAAGAATTCAATGGAAATTACAAAGTCACCAAATTACAAATTGAATCAAAAACAGATAAATTGAAGGAGTTCACCTAGAATATCACCAATTGACTCATATGAAGCTTCTTTCTTAATCAACCATGGAGAGTTTCACACCTAGATCAATTGAATGTAAAACCCCAATGATTATCTTGAAGAATGAAGCAAGAATGAATGAAATCTAATGCAAATCACATTCAATCTTCAAATTGGTGAACCGACATGAAAACTTTGAGTATAAAACCCTAGAAGAGCCTCTGGAGAGGTTTTAAATAACTCAAATTCGTGCAAATTAAAAAATGATTCAATTTCTTAAGTTTCAAAGCCCAAAACCTCTTTAAATAGGATTTTTAGAAGCTGCACATCGATATACATAGACTCTACATTGATGTATATAGCCAATTTTCACCTCCCAGGGCGCATAACTGTATAAACAGGCATTTTTGACTTGTGTACAATCGATGCAAACTCCCTCTGCATTGATGCACACAGCTAAATTTTGTCCTTTGCACATGGTTTTTCAAAACAGAGAACTTTGAATTGTGTAAATGCATGTTATGCATTTGTACATCGATGTGGGCAACAAAAGTATCTTCAAAAACATGAAAAACACTTTGAATATCAAATCAAACATATTCTAAGATAAAACCAACGTTTATAGTCATTTGAAAACACTTTGGAAAACCTTTTTTTTTTGCTATTACACTTTGAAAAAACTTTGTTCAAACAAAAGAAAAGCCTCTTGTCTAGATGCAATGCATAAGAGTTTTCTCAAAAATATTTAATATTATGCATGCATGGAATATGGTGTTTTTTGGGGGACATTCAATATGAATCTAGTTAACCTATCTACTTGCTGATCAATACTCCATGCCAAAAAATATGCAATCAACCTAGATTCAACTAACACACAATACACAAATCATAATTTTCATTTGTTGGTTTTGTCTTCTCTTCAAGTGAAGATTTGCCTTGTCCCCTCTTTGGTTGCTAATTTCCTTTTAGGTCAACATTATCATCCTTCACCATCAAAGAATTTTGAACAAATCGACGACTCTAATTTTTTGAGTTTTCATAGAGCAAGAATTAGCTAGCTTACCATTACTATTTACTTGTACCACCTTCAACTAGTTCAATCTAAAAAAAACTTTAATTTTTTCGTTGAAATAGTGCTAGGTGGTATAGGTGCATAGTAGTAGAAAGCTAATCATTTAGTTCAACCCAAAAAGTACAAAGAGTACTCAATAAATACACAATGTCAAAGGATTACAATAAGGCAATACAACATAAAGGTAAAATACACTAATACAAAATAATAAAAGCAGGAGAAATATATAAAATCTAATTCTACATTTGTAGGTCACTTAAGAGATCTCTTTCCTTTAGTTTGATTGCTTTGGTAGACAGGTTTCTTGCCATCCTATCCCTCTCCCGATTGTCTCGTACCAAACTTCATATAAAAGCATTTCTAACATTGTGAACTCACAAAGTTCATCAAAATGGATCCTATGCAAAGCTTTTCTAACACTCTAGAAGATGTTTGATCCCAAATTGCTAGGTTTTCTTAGATGATTTTCAATCTAACAACTCCATTAACCAATCTATTTCAATATCTTCAACCTTTTTGTTATTCAAATAGCTGTGCATATGATCATATGATTTATTTTGTGAAAATCTTTTAGATCTATTTTTTTTCATAGTTCTGTGAAATCCTTATCTGCATGTTGTGTGATTGGTACTTAGATCATTAGATCCACTACACTTAAAAACTACAGAATTGTACCCAAACGATCTTTGTACCTTGCAACTAGGGGTTAAACTTTAGGCTCGTAAGTTTTCAATGTCATGTGATTTTTCTGTAGAAATTTTAGTTTTTATTTCTTTTTGTAAAACTCAAACTATTTGTGAAACCTTATATATACTTTCTTTGAAAGATAATGGATAGATGGGTCATTTTTCTAAATTAAATAACAAATCAGAATTTCTTAATTCATTTTTTAAAAAAAAAGAAATTTGTATAAGGGCATAAATATTTTTTTGTTTTTCTTATCCCCAAGACAATTTTCGCTTACCTTCAAGTCAATTTTCACATAAATGAGATCCTAAACTGATTTGGGCTATAATTATAGTTGATGGGTGAGTATAAAGTATGTGTTAGTACTTAAAAAACCTATAAGTGTTATGCCCAATACGTCTACCTACTCATTTAGCAATGGACATTTCAAATTGTTTTATCAGAGAATGAAAAACAAAAAGAAGGCATCACTCCTTAAATAACTTATTCATGTGAAAATTGACTTGAAGATAAGCGAAAATTGACTTGGGGCTAAGAAAATTCAATAATTACTTAAGCCCTTATATAGCTTTCTTTTTTAAAAAAATAAAATAATTAAGAAACACTAGTTCTCAGAACGAAACCTATCCCAAGGTAGCGAGAAAAGGAACCAAATACCATTTTGTTATTTAGCTTAGATGAATGACCTATCTACCCATTATTTATCAGCAAGAGGATATATAAGGTATCAGAAATAGTTGAAGTTTTACAAAAGAACCTAAAATTTCCACAGAAAAATCACACAGCACAGAAAACCAATGAGCCTAAAGCTTACCCCTTGTTTGCACGGAACAAAGATCGATAGAGTACCATTATGTAATTTTTAAGTGTAGTGGACCTAATGATCTAATTATCGATCACACAACATGCATAAAAGGATATCATAGAATTATTAAAAAAAAAACTAAATCCATAAAATTTTCACAAAATAAATCATATGATCTATTGCAGAACTATTTGAAGATGGAAAAGGTTGAAGAAATTGAAATAGGTTGGGTAACAAAATTGGTATATTTAAAATATTCATAGAAAATCTTACAATTAGGGATCAAACCTCTTCTAGAGTGTTAGAGAAGCTTTATATCAGATACATTTTGATGAATTTTGTGAGTTCACAATGTTTGAAGGTGCTTTTTGATATGAGCTTTGATACGAGATGATCGGGACAGGGATAGGGTGGCAAGAAATCTATCTACGAAAGAAATCAACCTAAAGGAAAGAGATCTCTTGAGTGACCTACAACCATAGAATTAGATTGAATATGTTTCTCCTCCTTTTATTATTTTTTATTAGTATATTTCACCGTTAGGTTGTATTGCCGTATCGTAATCGTCCGACATTTTGGATTTTTTGAGTACTCTTTGTACTCTTTTTGATAAATTCAAATCTGTTATAGAAAAAACTAAATGAGTAGCTTACAACTGCTATCCACTTATACCATCTAGCACTAGTTCAACAAAAAAATAATTTATTTTTGGGTAGAATTGGTGCAAGGTGGTACATGTAAATAGTAATGATAATTTAGCTAATTCCTGCTCTAAAAAAAATCAAAGAATTAGAGTCTTAAATTTGTTAAAAATTCTTAGATGGTTAAGAATGATAAATAGTTCTATTTCATCCATGACTGAGTACTCTTCAAGTCATGCCAACGTGGACAACGATACTAAAGTGTTACAGCAGCAAGTGGTCTTCTTTTTTTGGATGGTGACACAATTTTATGTCTTCTTTTATAAAAAGTAATTTTTAGAGTGAATAAAAGTATCCATTTTAATGAATTTCTTAGATGGTAATTGAATAAAAAGGGAAATTGTAACACTAGATTTTAGGATCGGTTTTTTTTTTGACACAACAGCGGAAGTCAAAACATTATATATATACATACAAATATTTACAATCCAAAGAGAATACTAGTCCCTGCAATACTATAACCGTTAGTTATATGTACGACATATAACTGAGTAACCGTCGGTATTAAAAATAAGATATATACAGTATTACAGCCAGTCTAACTGGAAAACTGCCCCAAATCCAATTCTTAACAAACACACACAAGATGTATGCAATGACAATATAGTATGTATGCATGCCATGAATTATTTCATTTTCCATTTCTTTCTCCTTTTACCGGGAAACCCTGTGCACCGGGAATCAACCATGGGTGCATGACAGTAAATGCACAATTGAGCTCATCTTCATCATGGTCCTGGTAAGCGTCCTTCTAGGATCATATTGTCGGGCTACCAACCCTCTGTCGGGCTAACCCAAGATCTATCTACCCCTTTCGGGATAGCCCCTTTGAACGAGACTATCTACCCCGACTTCGGGATAGCCTAGCACTTCAGGTTATCTGCCCCTTTCGTGATAACCTTACATTCTCATCTTTTCACGCTTTGTCCTCTTACCCGGTCTACTTCCGGCAGAACTCAACCCTCTTACTCAACCAATGTTGATGGGGGAAAGCAATTTTACTTTTCCTTTTGTTTGATTTCACAATTCATGTTATAATGCATCAAACATCCATATCAATATCATAGATATTTCTTACAAGGGCTCCAGTAACCTCATATTCGAATATAGACATCCAATATTCGAATACCATGTGACAGAAGTGTTATATTTGAATATCTATTCCAATATGATCCTCCATATTCGAATACATATTCAAATATACTAACTCTGGTTATTTGAAAATCTATCTAGAGTCCTAGTCTCATTTTCATCACATTATTATCTGGAATCCGTTGTCCTTTTCAATTGATACAATTTATGATTTCAACATATCAGTCACAATTCCTTAGCATGCATCCTCTACTAGCATGTTTAATCAACACAAACATCATACAAACATAGCATGCATTATCTAATCACATACAACATCATTCAAATATAACATTCAATTCTCAAGCATATACATAGTCGTAAATCACACAATCTCTAACACATGGGGTTGAGGGCCTATTAACATGTTCCTATCATTTCCTAGTCACATTTCCTAGCTTTTCCTTGGTTTGGGGTTTTAAGGGTTACCTCGAATCTTTCAGAATCCTTTTCTCCTTCAACTCTAATCCTAGTCTCCAACTCCCTTCTTTTGCACTAGTTGTCTTCGAGTCTGAATCTCAACTCCTAGAACCTTAGTTAGGAAATTTATGAGAAGGGAATCCTAAGATGAAGGAGTTGTAGAGTGTGGTTGATTAGTGGCAGAGGTTTAGTGAAGGATTGAGAGAGTGTAGAGTGAGGGAGTGGGAAATAGTGAGTTTTGGAGGTAGAGTACCCCTATTTATAGATTTTGGGGTCCATATTCGAATATATATTCGAATATGAAGCTCCTGGACTCAATTTCACACTTCCTTATTCGAATATCAGACCTCATATTCGAATATGACACATCCATATTCGAATATAAATGTTCATAATCAAATATGTACAGTCCATATTCGAATATGACTCATCCACATTTGAATATAGATCATGCATATTCGAATATAGTTGTTCATATTTGAATATACAAGTCCTTTTGTCCCTCTTTTAACCTCCCTACTTACAATCGATCCTTCTTACTATTTTTTTTGAATTTTGTAACCAAATCCCTTAAGTCTTACGTCTATGAAGGATTTTTGGGATGTTACAATTCTACCTCACTTAAAATAATTGTCCTAAAAATTAGAGTATTACCTTCTTTACTGAAATAGTTCAGGGAATGCGTTCCTCATGTCTTGTTCCTTTTCCCAAGTGATCTCTAATAGGTCGATGTTCTCCCAAAGAACCTTTACCAGTTGGATCACTTTTTTCCGTTAGGTTTTCTCTCCTTTGTCTAGGATCTTTACAGGTTCCACCCGATATGAGGTATTCAACTTCAATGGGATAGATGTTGTCTTCTTCTAAAATGTGAGAGGGATCGGCAACATATTTCTGGAGGTGGGATACGTGAATTACATCGTGAAGGTTGGAAAGATGAGGAGGCAAAGCTAGTTGGTAAGCAACAGGTCCTATTATTCAGAGAATCTGATAAGGACCAATACAACGAGGCTGAAGTTTCTTTGTCTTCATCGCTTTCCCAACAGCGGTATAAGGTGTAACTTTTAGAAACACATGCTCTCCTTCTTCGAATTCCAAGGGCTTCCTCCGTTGATCTGCATAAATTTTCTGACGGTCTTGAGCCCTCTTCAACCTTTCTTTGATACGCCTTATCCCATCGGTTGTCTCTTGCACCAAGTCCGGCCCCAATAGTAGGTTTTCTTCCTGTTTCAAACCAACACATTGGTGACCGACACTTTCTCCCGTAGAGTGCTTCATAAGGTGCCATGCCTATGCTTGAATGAAATTTGTTGTTATAGGCAAATTACTAATGGCAGATATCTTCCCCAGTCCCTACCTTCTTCTAACACACATGCTCGCAAGATGTCTTCCAGAGTCTAAATTGTTCTCTCGGACTGCCCATTGATTTGGGGATGGTGTGAGGTACTAAAATGCAACCGAGTCCCAAAAGCCTTCTGCAATGCTCCCAAAAAACAAGAAGTGAATTTGGGGTTTCTATCTGATATTATACTCATTGGTGCCCCATGTAGTCGGACTATCTCTGCAATGTACACTTTGACATATTTCTCCACTGAGTAGGTAGTCTTGACAGACAAGAAGTGAGCAGACTTGGTCAACCTGTCTATTATAACCCAAATTAAGTCGTGTCCTGCTGGCGTTCTGGGTAATCCAACAATATAGTCCATGGCTATATACTCCCATTTCCACTCTGGAATATCCAATGGTTGAAGTGGTCCAGAGGGTCTTTGATGTTCTACTTTAATCTTCTGACAAGTGAGACACTTAGAAACTTAGACACGGATTCTGGCATGATTCGGAACACACACTCTGTCTCTAAACAAAATCATATCATCACCTGCCACGGAAAAATTATCTGGTTCCTTGAGCTTTAGAAGTTCGTGATCATCTCTCTGTGCTTCCCGGATTTGGTCTCTAAGTGTACTCTTCAAATCAGTTTTATGCACAGAAATGCTAACATTGTAGCAAGATACATCCAAGTGTAAATCTCTGAATTTTTCCAAGAGTAACATCTGATGAATCATCATAGTTGACACATGCAAAGATTTCCTGCTGAGTGCATCAGCCACTACATTGGCTTTTCCCGGATGGTACTTCAGTTTGAAATCGTAATCCTTTAAGAACTCCATCCATCGTCGCTGCCTCATATTTGGCTCCTTTTGATTGAACAAGTATCTTAGGCTCTTATGATCATTGAATACTTCAAACATAACTCCGTACAAGTAGTGTCTCCAGAATTTCAACGCAAAGACTACAACGACTAACTCCAAAATCGTGTGTCGGGTAATTCACTTCATGTGGTCGCAATTGTCGGGAAGTGTAAGCAACTGCCTGTCCTTCTTGCATAAGTACACATCCCAAGCCTTGCTTAGACGTATCGCAATACACTTGGAAATTATTTGTCGGATTAGGAATTATCAACACTGGCGCTGTTGTCAACTTTTCCTTCAGCAACTAAAAGCTATCTTCACACTTGGCATCCTATACAAACGGAACACCTTTTCGTGTCAGCTTGGTTAACGGAATTGCAATATGAGAAAATCCCTTGATGAATTGCCGGTAGTATCCTGCTAATCCAAGGAAACTTCGGATTTCTGTGACATTGGTTGGTCGTTCCCATTTCAACACAGCTTCAACTTTGCTTGGGTCTACAGCTACACCGTCTTTATTAATCACATGGCCAAGAAATTGGACTTCTTTCAACCAGAACTCACACTTATCCAATTTGGCATACAATTGTTTCTCTTTGAGTATTCCTAACACCAGTCTTAGATGATCTTCATGTTCTTCAGCTGTCATCGAGTAAATGAGAATGTCGTCAATGAAGACTACAACAAACTTGTCCAAGTAAGGTCGAAAGATGCGGTTCATATAATCGACAAAAATTGTAAGAGCATTCGTAAATCCGAACGGCATTACCAAGTACTCATAATGGTCGTACCGCGTCCGGAATACAGTCTTAGGAATATCTTCAGGTTTAGTCCTAATCTGGCGATATCCCAACCGGAGATCAATCTTGGAAAACACCTTGGCTTCTCCCAATTGGTCAAGAAAATCATCAATTCGAGGCAGTGGATACTTGTTCTTTACTGTTAACTTATTCGGGTCTCGATAATCCACACACAAGCGCAATTTTCCATTCTTCTTCTTGACGAGTAGCACTGAGGCTCCCCACGGCAAAGCCCTTGGTCTAATAAACTTCTTCTGTATTAATTCTTCAATTTGGCTTTTTACTTCCGCCAACTCCAGTGGTACCATTCTATATGGTGCCTTAGAAACAGGTCTAGCTCCCGAAATTAACTCAATTGAAAACTCTACTTCTCTTTCTGGCGGCAGAGATTCAATGTCATAAGGAAACACTTCCGGAAAATCTCGGACTACGGGGAGAGAATCGACATTCACTGATTTCTTAGTATCACTTACACCAAAAACCAAATACTTCAGACAATCATCATACATAGATAGATTATGGAGATCAAGAGTAGGTTGATGCATATAGTATATCTCCAAGCCTCGGTCTTGAATATGCACAGTCTTAGTGGCACAATCGATCTTGACTTTGTGAGCTTTAAGCCAGTCCATGACCAAGATCACATCTAACCCCTTCATCAGCAAGCATTAAAGATCTAAGCAGAAAGTTTTGCCTTGGTAATCTAGAAAAACTGCGGAACATATAGTAGTGGTACAAATTTTCTCTTCAGATGGGAGTAGATACTAACACTTCATAGGGTAGCTTGCACACAGGAAAACACACTTGTTTTGCACAGTCTACTGAAATGAATGAGTGAGTTGAACCCGAGTCAAACAAGATATTAACAGACTTTGACTTGATTAATCCCGTACCTTGGATAAGATCCTTGGAGTGATCAACCTCTTCAGCATTCAACGTGTACACCCGACCTCTCATTTGATTCATCTTCTTGTCATCCTCCACTGGTTTCTGATCTTTGTCTGGGCATTGCCAGCTGAGATGTCCCGGCTTCTGGCATATAAAACAAGTCCTCTTGTTCATGTACCGCTGGCATATAAACCTTGTGCACCGGGAATCCACAATGGGTGCATGACAGTAAATGCACAGTTGAGCTCATCATCATCATGGTCTTGGTAAGCGTCTGTCAAATATCCTACTGCCGGGCTACCAACCCTCTCTCGGGCTAGCCTAGGGACTATCTACCCCATTCGGGATAGCCCCTTTGCAGGAGACTATCTACCCCTTTCGGGATAACCTTACATTCTCATATTTTTATGCTTTGTCCTCTTACCCGGTCTACTTCCGGTGGAACTCAACCCTTTTACTCAACCAATGTTGAAAGGGGAAAGCATTTTTACTTTTCCTTTTGTTTGATTTCACAATTCATGTTCTAATGCATGAAACATCCATATCAATATCATAGATATTTCTTACAAGGGTTCTAGTAACCTCATATTCGAATTTAGACATCCTATATTCGAATACCATGTGACAGAAGTGTTATATTTGAATATCTATTCCAATATGATCCTCCATATTTGAATACATATTCAAATATACTAACTCTAGTTTTCATTTTTCTAAAACAGTTTGAAAATTCATCTAGAGTCCTAGTCTGATTTTCATCACTTTATTATCTGGAATCCCTTGTCCTTTTCAATTGATACAATTTATGATTTCAACATATCATTCACAATTCCTAAGCATGCATCCTCTACTAGCATGTTTAATCAACACAAACATCATACAAACATAGCATACATTTATCTAATCACATACAACATCATTCAAGTATAACATTCAAGTCTTAAACATATACATAGTCCTAAATCACACAATCTCTAACACATGGTGTTGAGTGCCTATTAACATGTTTCTATCATTTCCTAGTCACATGTTCCTAGCTTTTCCTTGGTTTGGGGTTTTTAGGGTTACCTCGAATCTTTCAAAATCCTTTTCTCCTTCAACTCCAATCCTAGTCTCTAACTCCCTTCTTTTGAACTTGCTGTCTCCGAGTCTGAATCTCAACTCTGGGAACCTTAGTTTTGAAGTTTGTGAGAAGGAGTTGTAGAGTGTGGTAGTGGCAGAGGTTTAGAGAAGGATTGAGAGAGTGTACAGTGAGGGAGAGGGAAATAGTGAGTTTTGGAGGTAGAGCACCCCTATTTATAGATTTTGGGGTCCATATTCGAATATATATTCAAATATGAAGTTTCTGGACTCAATTCCACACTTCCATATTCAAATATCAACTTTCCATATTAGAATCTCAGATCTGATATTCGAATATGAAAAGTCCATATTTGAATATAACTGTTCATTTTCGAATATGTGCAGTCCACATTCGAATATGACTCATCTATTTTCAAATATAGATCGTGCATATTCGAATATAGCTGTTCATATTTGACTATACAAGTCTTTTTGTCCCTCTTTTAACCTCCTTACTTACAATGGATCCTTCTTACTCTTTTCTATGAAATTTGTAAGCAAATCCCTTTAGTCCTAAGTCTATTAGGGATTTTTGGGATGATTCAGAAATACATAAAACTCAATTAAATGTTTTCAGACAAGATCATTTCGAATAATATATATTTTAAATAACAATTATATAAAAATATATATACTTTTTTAATAATGAAGTTAAATGTTGCTTTAAATATATTCATCTTTCCTAGTAAATTGTCTTGCAGCATAGGAAAAAACATAAAAGTAGAAGATAAAGATCAGTTATTAAAATAATAATTAACATGTTAGGGTATTGCGAGAGTTCAACTCGCAACGTGTTGCACTTACGATGAGAATCATTCACTAAATTAAACATCCTAATTTTTTTTTACAACAATTAAATTTAAAGACAATATAATACTTTTTTAAGGTTTGATAGAGCATAATAGTTGAATAAAGTTGTTGTATAAACTTGATGAAAGTCACATAATAATTAGACCTCTCTAGTAAACATGAATGTATATACCTATTAGTTTATAAACCATCTTATTTGAACATAATAAGAACTCTGCCCTATAATATCAGACCATGTTAGAATGATTCTAAGTCACAAAGTTTTCTAATTCTCCATAACTTTACATTTCCTAAAACCATAAGACTAGATACACATGAACATAATCAAATCAAGTAAATAAAAATAGAATAAAAAGTAGTTCCATATATATTCATAAATATGAGAATGCATATACTTAGTTCCATATTATTCAATCACACATAAGAGTAGTTTTGGTCACTTGAATTCAATTTTTATACTGTTAGCTTTCAGAGAGTGTGGACCATTGCAGAGTAGGCACACTTTGCAGGAAAAAAGAAAGAATGAGCAATTACAGAAAATTGGGAATTATCTATTGAAAAGAAAGATATGGTACTATATCAATTCCACTACCTCACCTATTTATAATTTAGAAAAGGTAAAAAAGGAAGATTACAAAGCTAATAACAGAGTAGGTAAAAAAATATAAAAGGCTATCCTAAAAAAGCGTAACTATGAAATACAAAAACAACGTAAAATAAACACAACGTATTTTAACACCCCCCGTAAGTTGTCAGTGATAGAAATTGATCAAACCAAGCTTAGTCTTCAACTTTGAGAACTGCGCAAATGTTAGTGCTTTGGTAAGAATATCTGCTAGCTGATCTGATGATGAAATTTGTAAATGGTAGAGGATCCCTTTATCTATTTTGTCTCGAATAACATGAAAATCCAATTCAATGTGTTTGGTTCTTTCAAGGTAAGCTGTATTGGATGCTATGTGTATGGCACTTTGATTATCACAAAATAAAACAGCAGGTCTAGGTGAAGGAACCTGAAATGCGTCCAAGAGGTAAATCAGCCAGTTTTCTTCACAGCTTGCATTCACCATTGCTTTGTATTTTGCTTCTGCCGAAGAACGAGAAGGACTCTTCTGCTTCTTACTTTTCCAAGAAATCAGGGTGTCACCAAGGAAAAATAAGTACCCAGAAATAGACTTTCGAGTCTCAACACATCCTCCCCAATCACTGTCAGAAAATCCCTTCAATTTCAGTTCTGAATGTGGTGGAAAAAATAAACCTTCTCCCGGAGATTGCTTAAGATAATGCAATACGCGCATGGCTACCTTCGTGTGTTCATTCGGATTGGTTGAGGTATTTGCTTAACCTACCAACAGAAAAACAAATATGAGGCTATGTTGATGTCAAATAGATTAATTTACCTATGAGTCTGCGAAAGGATTTTGGATCAGCAAGCATGTCGTTAGGATCTGAAAATAATTTATTGCCCAATTCAATAGGAGTGTCCTTGGGTTTGCAAGCCAATAATCATGCTTCATTAATCAAGTCCAAATAGTATTTTTGCTGATCGATAGTGATGCCTCGGCTGTTTCTTGGCACCTCAAGACCCAAGAAGTTTTTAATGTTTCCCAAGTCTTTTATAGTAAATTGTTGATGTAGCACCGCTTTAATGGTTTCAATTTGTTGTAAATTCTCACCTGCAATCAAGAGATCATCTATATACACCAATATAGCAAGAAAACAGCCAGCGGAATATCTAGTGAATAGAGAATACTAAACTTTAGATTGTTTAAAACCAAAACTGCATAAAGTATTAGTTAATTTTGCATTCCATTGTCTGCTGGTCTGTTTTAAACCATATAAGGATTTAGAGAGCTTGCAAACTAGATTCTTATTAGGGAGACAAAGACCTTGAGGAGGTTGCATGTAAACGTCCTCACTAAGATCACCATGTAAAAAAGCTGTATTGACATCTAATTGGTGGACATGCCAATTTCAAATAGAGGAAAGAGCAAGTAAAAGTCTCACGGTAGTCATATTAACCACTGGGCTAAAAGTTTCAAGGTAATCTATCCCTTTGGTTTGGATATAGCCCTTTGCCACAAGTCTAGCTTTATATTTATCAATGGAACCATCTTCCCTATATTTAGTTTTAAACACCCATTTTGAACCTTTGGTTTTTTTTCATAAAGGATGTTTGCATAGAACCCAAGTTCTGTTTTCAGCAAGAACCTTGACCTCAGACAGAATGGCTTGCTGCCAACAATCAGATTTTATTGCCTCTTGATAAGAGACAGGATCATAACACCCATTAATAGACATGATAAACTTTTTATAAGGTTAAGATAATTTAGAATACGATAAATAGTGCTGGATAGGATACAATACCTCATTGTAACCTTTGTGCTCAGTAGAGCAGAAAGAATAACAATGGTAATCCTGAAGCCGAGGAGGAGGCCTCTTGGCCCTTGTTGATTTCCAAGGAGCAGCAGTAGAGGATCCCTGATCCTGTGTATCAATTTGCAGTTACTGTTCAGAAACTTGATATGTAGCTAGTAAAGTGTTAGCATGAGAATCTGAAGCAACTGCTGGACTTATTATATTCTCTAAACCTGCAATACTAGGCACAAGATCAAGTTCATACATAAAAGGACTATTATTCTCAGAAGAAACAGACAAACTAGTGTTAGAGGAATCCTGCATATTGAGTTTATAATAGGGAAAAACATTTTCATAGAAAAAAGCTTCTCGTGTTAAAAAAATTTCATGAGTGACCAAATCATAAGAAATGAACCCTTTAGTTCTAGTTTTATAACCCAAAAAAATATAGTTGTTTGCTCTAGAGTCTAGCTTAAGATGTTGTCTTTTAAGAGTGATAGAGTACATAAGACACCCAAAAACTTTCAAATTTAACATATCAACATTATCACCATATAACACAAAGCAGTAGAAGGAAGCTTGTTTACGATGTGTAGAGAATGAAGAATGGCATAGCCCCAAAACACTTTTGGAAGAGATGCTTGGAACATGAGAGCACGAAAAACAACAAGTGTTGATGTTTTCTCTCAACAACCCCATTTTGTTGAGGAGTTTCAACACAACGTTTTTGATGGACAATACCTTTATTAGCAAAGAAAACATCAAGATTAAATTCACTACCATTATCAGTTCTTACTATCTTAACCTTATGGTTATGCTGATTTTCAATCATAGTTATAAAAATCAATAACTTTCTGTTTTGTTTCAGACTTATGTTTCAAAAGGATGGCCCAAGTGAATATGCTTTTATCATCTACAACAGTATGAAAAAAACGATGACCATATGAAGAACGTTTGGAGAAAGGTCCCCATATATCCATATGTAATAAATTCAAAATACTAGAGGCACGGGTAAAGCTCTTAGAAAAAGAAAGTCTCTTTTTCCTTGAATGTTGAAATATATCACAAGGGAACTATTCTTGTTAAAGGTAATAAAAGGAAATGTTCTATGCAATATAACAAGTTTTTCATGAGGGACATGCCCAAGTCTCATATGCTAAACATTGGTATCATGACTAGAGAAATTATTAACAGTAGAAATAGAGGTAAAACAGTATTCTTTGCTTTCAAAATGTAAAGCTCATGTAGGACTTCAGCAACACCAACCGTCATCGAGAATTAGTCCTGAATCAAACAACAATTACAATCAATAACCAAGTGACAATTCAAAGATCTTGTTAATTTGGTAATTGAAATTAAATTGTTACTAAAAACAGGAATATAGAAGACATCGTGTAGATACAAGTCATCAGAGAAGAAAACAGAACCAGATATGTTGGTGAAAACAACACTACCATCAGGTAACTTGATTGAAATAGGAGAAATACGTTTGTAAAAACTATAGAAGCTCAAGGAATGGCACACGTGATCAGTAGCGCCCGTGTCCATAACCCATAAATCGGACTTACCTAAGGAAGACATGGATACGATATTACCTGAATTAGAATCAGGAGTAGCCTTAGGATTAGATGTGAAAACTTGATTCACAACATGAGAAGACATGTTCTGATTTTGTAGAATAGGTAGGACAGCCTTGTGATGATCAGGGGTGAATTGGGGAGGGGAAACAGATGGAGTAGAAGGAGAATCATCATCATTGGACCCACTGTTAGCAGCTTCCCCTTGAACACAATTATTAACAGAATTATCTTTCTTGAAATAGTTCTTTGGAAATCCATGAATCCTATAGCAAGTGTCAATCGTTTGCCCTATCTTCTGACAATGAGAACATACTTTCATTTCCCTGGCTAGAACCCTTAGAATTGAAATTCTTGAAATTTTTGGGAGATCCACGACCTTTCCCACGACCCTTACTAGAAGCAGCAGAATCTGATATGTGAGCAATTATACCTAAGTCATCCAAAGGCATGAGAAACTAGTGTTCTTGCTGAAATAATAACGAAAAAACCTTATCAACGTCAGGTAGAGGCTCCATCATCATTATATTGGACCGCACAGAAGGATATTGATCGTTAAGACCACGCAGAAAATGCGAGACGTACTCAGAATCACGATACATCTTGATAGTATGGATCAAATCACAAGAACAAGATTTCTCTCACTTGCAAATCAGAAGAGGACGGAAATTTTCCAATTCTTTCCAAATCAATTATAAATGCTTAAAGTATTGAGTGACAGTTAGGTAACCTGCCGAAACGTGAACAGGGACTCTTGCAACCCACAAATTCTGAACAAATCCCCTTTATGGTAGCGCTTATTGAGGTTCTTCCATACGAACTCGAATCCATCCATAAGACAAAATCCATTATGGGAGGATCAAGGGTTTGAAGTATCCAAGAGAGCACCGCACAATTGCATCGATCCCAGGCACCAAACATAGCATCAAGGAGGAAGGGCGAGAAATCGAGTCATCTATGAAGCCAAGTTTGTTCTTGGTTCGCAAAACCCTCAACATCGCACGAGATCACGTGTGATAGTAGTCTCCTTTGAACAAAATCGGGATTAGGGCTTGCGAAGAACTTTTATTTGGGTAAAGGAAGAAAGGATCGGAGAAATCGGTCAAAGAGGAAGTCGAAGACGCCATGAAAGAAAGCGGAAAGAAGGACGAAGAGCAGCGGAAGCACCCGCCTCACCGAGGGGCTCTGTATACCATGTTAGCTTTCAGAGAGTATGGACCACCGCAGAGTAGGCACACTTTGCAGGACAAAAGAAAGAAGGAGCAATTACAGAAAATGGGAATTGTCAATTGAAAAGAAAGAAATGGTCCTATATCAATTCCACTACCTAAAAGTAGATTCACTGTTTTTTGCTTACCTGGACTTATCAAATGGAGCTTCCTTGTGACCACCGTAATAAGTCATGGTATCCTAGCCCATTATATCAATACATCATGAGTTGCTACCTCTACATCATCGTAAGTGCCTGATACACAACAACCATAAGAAGTTGCTTAAAAAGTGAAAAATGACAAATAACATGCTATAGCACCGCTATCGCACTGTGGCAGAGCGTCACGCCCCCTACCCGCTAAGGCAGAGCTGTCACGTCGCGTTTTGTTGTTGTTTGTGTCTGCTATCACATTATCTCAAAGCTGCTACTATGTTTTTGGGGTCTCTGCGACTGTTATTGAGTTTTTTTTTTGTCTCTGTGGCTGCTACTTAGTGTGAGAGTGAGTTTAGGGTTTTTTTTTTCAAAAGACAAAATTTGCCCTCATTAAGGGTGGTTTAGACATTTTTCGCTTTCCTTCTTTAAAAAGGAAACACATTCTATTTTTTATCCTAGTTTCTTACATATGTTAAAAGCATTGTGTGATATGTTTTTCTCCCTCCTTCTTTTCTGCATCTGCTTCCTCAAACTGTGCATCCGCCTAATCACTTCTTCTCTCAAAGTCTCATCCTCTACCTTCTCGTTTCCTCTCTCAGATTTCGCAATAGCGGCCATCCCACTATACGCTATCCTGTTATAGCGTTTTAGAGGTTGGTTGCTATCCTGGATTATCTACGGTGGTCTCCCTATATTTAATGTATTAGTGTTCTACCCAAGTAATAAGGTGAGGATATTATATTAATGCAAACCAAATAAAAAAGAGTTACTAATTTGGTCCTCCCCGTTATTCGATAAATTTGGGACCTTAGAGAAAAGAGAGAAAGAGAAAAAAGAGGGATATAGATAGACATAAACGAAGTACCTACCGTCTAGCACTTCTTAAAACGTTCTAGAATGACAATATCATGTATTGAAACATAAGCTTAAAAAAGAAAGTTTAGGCTATCCTTGTTTTGCAAAGTTGGAAGATGATGAGGTAGAAAATTTTGAATGAAGATCACTTGATGTGAGTTTGGTATAACAAAAACATTCTGTGATTGAATGTACAAAATAGAGACATTATAACTATGAGAGAAAATTAAAACCTTCTACCCCACTATAGTCACACCCCTCCGTATTTTTTACCTTCCTGATTTCCACGTACCCAAACAAGCGTATCCTTAATTACTATATCTATATGTAATCTTTTCTTGCACCAGAAATATTAAATAGTATAATGCATTAAGACCTATAATATTAAATTTTATTTTATATTTTCTTTATGTTACCTCTCACGGTTTAAATTTTCAATTTTGTTCTTTGCATTTTTTTAAAAAAAGGTAAACTTCTGCACTTGCACATCTAATTTCCAATTTTGATCTTTATGTTTTTTTTCCTTAAATGTTATCTTTTGCACTTCTAATTCTAGATTTTGATCTTTATTTTTTTTAAGTGTTATCTTTCGCACTTATAATTTTCAATTAGGTCTTTAATGTTTTTAAAATGTTAACTTTTGCACTGCTAATTTAAAATTTGGTTCCTTATATTTTAATAATTTTTAAAAATTTAATTTTAAATGTTACCTTTTGGACTCCTAATTTTCAATTAGATTTTTTATGTTTTCTAAAATGTTAACTTTTGCACTTCTAATTTTTAATTTGGTACTGATAATTGAATTGAATTGAATGTAATTTGATTTGAAGATTTGAATTAAAGAATTGAATTGGCGTGCGTTACCTTAGTCGTACGTTACCTACAAATTGAAATTGAAAATGAATTTGATTAGGTGTGATCTTAATATAAATATACTGTTTTTTTTTCAAAAAAAAAAATACTATGATTTGGTTAGTATTTTGTACCGGTATATGTAGGAGAACAAAATTTAATTATAATGATGGAGGTGGCATTGATAAGTTTTAGGCGTCATTCTATATTTAAACCAATTTATTCTAAATAATTAATTATTTTCTAACCTATATAATTAAAAATTGAAGGTAACCGTTATCAGCAAAAATAAAGCAAATGATTATTGTCAATGCACAAAAAACCGTTTTTATATTCATATTCATTAGTAGAAAATTTAACACTTGATCATTTATATGCTTATTTGCCTCATTATAAAAACACCACAATGACTTAGTTCTCATTAACCACTACTATTTTCCTCTCCTTTCTACTTGATTTCCAACTCCAACAAAATAAGTCTACTCTAAAAACCTATCTAAATAGGTATACATATTAATATATGCATAAAATGTTCTGTTTTTAATCTATCTCAACTACCGGTTGAGAGCCTTTTGTCATTTAATGTCAGAAAAAAAATTGTTGTGGACCAGAATAATAGTATCCCGGTAGTATCAGGTCATGCCGGGACAAATTCACACATTCATATACAATGCATGCAATAATATCATGTATGTATGCATGCTATGATCATTTTCCATTTTCCATTCTTTCCTCTTTTATCAGGAAACCCGGTGCACGCGAGAGTCCACCATGTGCGTGGCAATAGCACTATAGAGCTCTCTACAAACCCTGCTAAGCGTCCCTAACAAGAGTCCATGCCTCACCTGTAATAGAGGTCTGCAAGAACTATTACCCCTTCCGGTAATAGCCCCCAAATCATTTCTCTTATTCCGAATCAATACCCATTACAGGTCTGCAAGAACTATTACCCTCTTTTGGTAATAGCTCCCAATCATTTTCTTTTTCATGCTTGTCCACTTACCCGGTCTACTTCCTGCGGAACTCAACCCTCTTACTCAACCAATGTTGATGGGGGAAGCATTTCGATATTTCCTTTCTGTTTGATTTCACATTATAGGTTCTAAGGCATCAAACATCATATTCATCTTACAATCAATCAAACAAGAGATCTAGTAGCATAATATCCGAACAAAAGCATCCTATGTTTGAATATTATGTATCATAAGTTCCGCCCTCAAATTTTTATTCAATTGTGGCCCGACATATTTGAGTACATATTCAAGTTCATACTGACTCTGGACTTATCCATTCAAAAACAGTTTGAAAATCTATCCAGAGTCCTATTCTCAATTTCATCATATTAAAATCTGGAATATCTTGTCTGTTAAATACACTTTATCATTTTCATACATCATTCATAATTTCTAAACATGCAATGTCTCTTTGCACATTTAATCAGATAGCATTATACAGATATATCAAGCATCATATTCATTCATATTCTCAATTCCATTCATGCAACATCGATTAACATGTTAACAGAACATCATACAGGCATGACATGCAATCTCAAACATACTCACAATCATAAATCTTAAATCAGCCAATTCATAACATGTCTTTATTCCCTAATCACATGTTTCTAGTGATTCCTAGTCCCATGTTCCTAATATTTCATAGTGCCCTAGATTTGATGTTTTTAGGGTTACCTTGGCCTTCCAAAATCCTTTACCCTTCAGCTCCAATTCAATCTCCAACTCCTTCCTTCAGTATTCCTTATCTCCGAGCCCGAATCTCAACTCTTGGAACCTTTAGTTAGGAAATAGACTTGGTAAGATGGAATTCCTTTGATGGAGAAGTTACAGAGGTTTGGTTGATTCATAACACAGGTTTTTGAGAGAAGGTAAAGTGAGGAATCGGGAAAACCACGAGTTCTGAAGATAAGGCACCCCTATTTATAGACTTTGGGTCCATATTCGAATATATATTCGAATATAAGGTTGTTGTTTCCAATTCCACACTTCTATATTTGAATATTATTGTCCATATTTGAATACTATTTGAATATTACTGTGCATATTTGAATACTATTCGAATATTGACATGAATATTCGAATACTATTCGAATATGATAGTGCATATTCGAATATTATTCGAATATGACAGCTCATCTTCAAATATTCATGTTATCTTTGTTTCACTTTTGATCTTTCTACTTGCAACAAATTCTTCTTCCTTTTCTTTGTAAATTGTAATCAAATCCCTTAAATCCTAAGTTTCCTTTATGGATTTTCGGGATGTTACAATTCTACCCCTCTTAAAAGAATTGTGTCCTCACAATTTACTCTAATTCCTAGACCAAAGGAATATTCATATCTGGAGTATCTTGAGGGATTTATAGGTAATTTATCAAATATAGTGTGGCTTTCGTAAGGTCATTACATCATATAATTGTAGAAAGACCTGATAGACTTAATGCTTACACTATTTGGGAGAAAAATGGTTTTAGGTTTGTGATTCCCATAATCATAGGTTTAAAAGAAGTTAGATAAAAATGACATTTGGATTTCAAGTTCATTTTCAGAAATCTTAAGTCATAAGTCATAAGTCAATGAGATATTGAAAAATTTGGGTAACTCTGCGTATGATAGTTATGTATTTAATAGGATTCTATAGACTTAGTGAATAGAAGAAGAAGATCTTACAAAGTTAACACGAAGGTTAGCTTTTCAACTTATGAAAACTTAAATTAGGTAGGAAATAACCCTAGGTGGCTATTAGTTTGAAATTAAAATTCAATGGAATAAGAGGCGTAATCACGTCTTGATTTAACTTAATCCATCGCCTTGATTTAGAATTTTTCCAAGGAGGTTCAATGGCCATTAAGACTTTAGTTTTTTTAAAATAGGGTTTAGAGTTTTACAAGTTGTAATCCTTCTAGTACAAATTGGTTTTGAGTTCTAATTGGTATAACTCACTATATCTTGGTTCCGGAGGGAAAGGAATTTGATTACAAGAAGCATAGAGTTCGTGTCATGCAAGACTACCTAGATCAAGGAATCTCCCTATTCCTTTTTGGGGTAGCATTTTAATTTTAGGACGATTTACTCACTCTAAGTTGTCGATGTGAGTTAGATTGGATTGGAATGTGTTTAGTACGTGGTCCTCAATACTAATAGTTTATGAATTTATTGTTATGAAGTGGCAGAAATGGCAGTTACATGCATGAAAGGGTTCGTTGTTTCAATACTTAGGTCAGAACTCGGGTAGAAGTAAAATCGATAACTGATTTAAGTGTTCACTTATTTATGACGGAGTATTACGTTAGGAAAATTCTCGTATCCCAAAATTATTTTTAGCTTATGTTCCTAATAAGTATAATTAATGAATTTACAGAGTCGTCGAGGTACTTAGCCGGAATCCGAGAGTATATGAACACCGGAGTTATTTAAATGTCTAGGAATCTCTAGGAAAATTATCTAAAAGCTTAAATTTAGGTGATTGATAGAAGTATCTGGAGTTTCTGGAAATATTGGAAAACCAAGCAAAGAGTTAAAAGGAAATTCCGTTAATGATCAACAGTAAACCACATAGATAGAAACCTACATGGGTTCAAACTTTGGGAAGATTCGTAACTTTTGAATGAAAGATTTAGAGAATTCCTCTAATACTATCGTTGGGCTGCTCTGCTTGAATATTTTTTCGAAGTAAGTTAGATTTAAGTTTTGAAACTTGATTGTCGATAAAGATAATTTGGTAACGGTCAAAATGGTTTCATGAGCTTAGATTACCAAAAAAAAAAATCTTTTAACTCTGAGATTGCCCTAAGGTTTTGAAATAATTTACTATGCTAATTAGAACCTCAGAATTACAAAGAACTTGGAATCACATAGAGTAAAGTTCCAAACCGTGGAATTCGAGATAAAATAATCTTAATATTGTCTTACCTTTTGTTCTTAAAGAAGAAATAGGTGTAGCATGTTTAGGTAAGTTTGGAAGTGTAATTTAACTTCGGAGAAGTTTGTGTTCTTTGGAATTGGATGGGACATGAGACTGATTATGCTTATACTCCTGTCGCGCAACTTTTTCTTGTCGACCAATTTCTTAATGATCTACTGGAGACTTCAAGATGATTAAAATTGCGGAATTTAGAATTTGTGTTTTGGAATAACCAGAGGAGTTAATGCAAGTAACTAGAAGATAGGTTCTGGAACATGTTCGCCTACCGAGCCAGCTAGAAAATCTCACAACATGGTTTCAAAATTTTGGAGTTTCCATAGTAGTCGACTCTTAAAAAAAATTCCAATAGCTGATTGGTACCCTTGAATCAAAAAGGGTTCACGCTCAGGAAAATGAAACAATTTGAATGGAAATAGAACTTTAGGAGATCGTTTGGAATAATTTTGGCTAAATTGAGAGGGCATCCGAAATTGGATTCTTCATCTTACGACCTTTCTAAGTCTCTGTATAAAACGTCTATGGGTGTGTTAAAACTTGAGGGAATTGAATACTAGGATTTTCTTAAGGAAAGAAAGACTTATCTCTAAAGTCATTATGTGTAATATTATCTGAATCCCATGATTAGATTTAGACCAAGATTACATCAATATTGAAATAGAGTGTCTCTAAAGAATTGATTTCAGATTTGGGATCGAGCAAGATGTGGGATATGAGTTTCTCTAAGATTAAGTCCATGAACTAATTTAATAAATTCTCAGACAGAAAGAATTTCTAATAGTACATTTTAATTCTATCTAAAAGAAACTTGTGGTAGAGCAAAGTCCTCGATACGAGGTTATGTTGTCATTATGAAAAGGTTACTATACGATATGGGCTATTGATCTTTTCTAAGAATACATGATTGTCAAATTAGAGTTGATGTTTAAATCCTTCCAATAAAGGTTCTTCAATCACAGCGTCTACTTGAATTTGGGCTTCGTACATTACTGAAAGAATTTGATTTCCAGGATTCATATGGGTAGTTTATCAATCATAAAAGAAACTAGAGTTTTATTAAATTTAAGTCCTAGGGGAAACTTAAATGAAAGAAGCTGGGATGGATTTCTTCATGACATGATCTATTCCTATAACTATCCAATATTTCATCGAGAGTATCTTCTTATCATAGCCCCATTACTTGTTGTGAGATTGCCACTACTCGACCCTCTAAGTCCTTACTGTCTCGTGATTTCCTTACCAATTCGGAAAAAATCTGACCTTGAGAAATCCTACTCCGTATAAACTTTACACTAACTTCCCATTATCTATATTCTGTAGGGCTAACCACATTTATCCTTAACATATTCTACTTGGTATTCAGTCTAGGCTAGTGACTTGAATCCATTGGTCATAAATGCGTTGGTGCCGTGAGTAAGGTACTCAACTGGCTAGGCTCAATATCTTACAATCACAAACACTGGTACATTTATATTCCAATGCCTCATCCTACTTTCTAAAAGTGGAACAAACCTTTTAAAAGATCATTCCTATCCATTAGCAGTCATAACTTCTACTCTCATGCGCCAATACTCAGTTGATCAGACCAAATATTAGCCGCATGTTCCTTCGAAGCTTATGACATGCCTAATAGATATGTTCAGAATATTACTTGTTCAGCTGACTATCAACTCATTGCAGTCCGAAGGATCAAACTACTCTGATACCATAATGTAACACCCTAATTTTGAAAATAGTAGTAGTTGAAAATGTTAACTTTCAAACTCTATAACTTAAAATTTTTTCTTTAAACTACCAAAACTTGCTACTTAGTTTCATATTTAAAAAACAGCGGAAAACTTTTCTTTATTTATATGATAATTTTCTATATAGCTGAACCACATAATCTCTAAACAACAGGCTTAGGTTCACCAAGTGTGGTTTTACCTAAGCAAAGGCTAACACTTTGTCTTATCCATTGCTTTAGCTCCACAGTCTTCCGATACCTGAAATACTGCGAACCGTCAGTTATATGTAAAACATATAACCAAGTAACCATCGGTCTAACTATAAACATTTTTACAGTATTGTAGTCAGTCTAACTGGAAAACTGTCCCAAATCACATTCCTAGCGAACACACATCATTCACATAACACTAACACATACAAATTCACACATTCATATACAAGCATGCAATAATATCATGTATGTATGCATGCCATGATCATTTTCCATTTTCCATTCTTTCTCTTTTATCGGGAAACCCGATGCACGCAGGAGTCCACCATCTGCATGGCAACAGCACTATGGAGCTCTCTGCAAACCCTGGTAAGCGTCCCTAACCAGAGTCCATGCCTCACCTCAAATAGAGGTCTGCAAGAACTATTACCCCTTCCAATAATAGCCCCCAATTATTCCTCTTCCTCAGAGTCATCACCCATTACAGGTCTGCAAGAACTATTACCCCTTCCGGTAATATCCCCCAAATCATTTCTCTTATTCAGAGTCAATTTGCATTACAGGTCTGCAAGAACTATTACCTTCTTTTGGTAACAGCTCCCAATCACTTTCTTTTCCATGCTTGTCCACTTACCTGGTCTACTTCCGGCGGAACTCAACCCTCTTACTCAACCAATGTTGATGGGGGAAGCATTTCCATATTTCCTTTCTGTTTGATTTCACATTGTAGGTTCTAATGCATCAAACATCATATTCATCTTACAATCAATCAAACAAGAGTTCCAGTAACATAATATCCGAACACAAGCATCCTATGTTTGAATATTATGTATCATAAGTTCCGCACTCAAATATCTATTCAATTATGGCCCGACATATTTGAGTACATATTCAAGTTCATACTGACTCTGGACTTATCCATTCAAAAACAGTTTGAAAATCTATCTAGAGTCCTATTCTCAATTTCATCATATTAAACTCTGGTATCTCTTGTCTGTTAAATACACTTTATCATTTTCATACGTCATTCACAATTTCTAAACATGCAACGTCTCTTTGCACATTTAATCACATAGCATTATACAGATATATCAAGCATCATATTCATTCATATTCTATATTCCATTCATGCAACATCGATTAGCATGTTAAATCTTAAATCAGCTAATTCATAATATGTTGTCTTTATTCCCTAATCAGATGCCCTAGATATGGGGTTTTTAAGGTTACCTTGGCCTTCCAAAATCCTTTACCCTTCAGCTCCAATTCAATCTCCAACTCCTTCCTTCAGTATTCCTTATCTCCGAGCGTGAATCTCAACTCTTGGAACCTTTAGTTAGGAAATAGACTTGGTGAGATGAAATTCCTTTGATGGAGAAGTTACAGAGGTTTGGTTGATTCGTAACAGAGGTTTTGGAGAGAAGGTAAAGTGAGGAATCGGGAAAACCATGAGTTCTGAAGACAAGGCACCCCTATTTATAGACTTTGGGTCCATATTCGAATATATACTCGAATATAAGGTTGCTGTTTCCAATTCCACACTTCTATATTCGAATATTATTGTCCATATTCAAATACTATTTGAATATTGAGATGCATATTCGAATACTATTCGAATATGACAGCTCATATTCAAATATTCATATTTTCTTTGTTTCTCTTTTGAACTTTCTACTTGCAACAAATCCTTCTTCCTTTTCTTTGTAAATTGTAATCAAATCCCTTAAATCCTAAGTTTCCTTTATGGATTTTCGGGATGTTACATGGGAGCTAACCCAAGAAGAAGGGTCTAAAAATCCACACTCTTACTCATTACTTGTTTATAAAAATAGATCTACTTCTCCTTGATAACTGGTTCATAACAATAGTGTTATATGTTAATGATTACTACCTCCGGTCCTAGTTATAAGCAAAAAAAATTTGAAATTTCTTGGTCTAAAATATAAGCAAATCTTAACCTCTCTCTCCCTATTTAATGCTAATTTCAAGCACTTTTCCCATATTCAATGTCATTTGACCTATCCAAATAGGAGAGAAAGAGTACTTTTTTATAATTAAAACTTATCTTTTTGAATGAAATCAAGAGAATTAAACACAATTAATCAACTTTCTTAATATGCGTAAATTATGTTTTTTTGGCTTATAACCAGGACCGGAGGTAGTACTTATTCAAGATAGTTTGAAAAGGGGAGAGTTTAAACTTAACAAGCAAAGAATGTGCACGCATGAGAGAAATCCTTAATGAACCCGAGAAAGAATCGGTGAGCGTGTTGTAGTAACTCACTTGCTTGTGGGGCAACTATTGTGGACTAAGATCTCGGTCCAAGTACTGGGCCCAAGCTCAATCGGAAACGAGACCTAACCCTATTTACATGCTATCAATAGGCATCACTACTGATTATTGAGGTACGCATTCTATACTGCTTACTCCCCATTAAGACCTCATACTGACTTAAGCATCGGAGTCTACGCAGGTCCCCAACCCCCATTGTCGCTGGAGGGCTGCTAGATCACTCGTCGCCGAACTCTTTCCATGGAATCAACATTCACCGTCTCCTAGCCGGGTATCACTCTATGATTATGTTCTTTCTTTTATATCGAAACGCAAAAAGATGTTATGATTCTTTGATGTTTCTAGCTCAATCTTTTTTTTTTATATATTTTCATAATTGTAACAATTTTTTTAGAGATCATGTATTATAGACTTGAAGAAAATAGTGTGTTTCAATCGAAAATTGACTTTCGATCAAAACGTGTTTTTTCAATTACTTAAAGATTTTGAAGTTTTTTCGAAACCAAAGTTACGACACTTTGAATTTTATAGGTCAATCTACACTTTTTTTTTATATATTTTTAAAATTAGAAATATTTTTTAAGAGATTGTGTACTATACACTTGAAGAATATGATGTTTTTTGTTCAAAACACACTTTTTAAATTACTTGAATAATTTGAAGTTTTTTGAAAATAATGAATTATTCATTTTGAAGTATCTAGCTCAATCTACACAATTTTTGATATTTTTAAAATTGGAATAATTTTTTTAGAGATCGTGTACTATATTTTTTCGATCAAAACATGTTTCTTAAGTTACTTAAATAATTTAAAGTTTTTTAAAAACAATGTATTATTTACTTTGAAGTTTCTAACACAATCTACACAATTTTTTTTATATTTTTTAACATTGGAATAATTTTCTTAGAGATGGTGTACTGTACACTTGAAGAATACGATGTTTTCCGATCAAAATACGTTTTTTAAATTATTTAAATATTTTGAAATTTTTTGAAAACTAAATATATGACACTTTGAAGTTTCTAGTTCAGTCTATACATTTTTTTATATTTTCAAAATTACACTTACAGAATACGGTATTTTTCAATTACTATATAAAATTTGGTGTTTTTCCTTTTCTATTGTGGACCTGTGATTCATCTCTTGCAGTATGCAGATGACAAGGGTTTGATTGGCGGGTATGAAAAGAATTTATTGGAGTGAAAAGCCATCGTACGGCGTTCACGAAAGGTATCTTATATATACTAAAGCAAGATAGTGGAAGATGAGGCAATTCACTATTGATAAGGTGAAATGACACCCTAATCCAATTTTTTCATGTTAATTAAAATGTTGCCATTATGTTTCTACTTTTCTATGAGCCTTTACATTCTTTTGATTATTCATGATTTATGTTTATTACTTTTCATTGTGTCAATTCTTTTTTAATATTTCATGTTATTATATTGTTCTAAAAAAAATTAGTTTTTATAACCAAATATATATTAAATGATAAATTTATAATTTAAGCTTAATTGCATTTCGAGTTTTCCGACTTTGTATTTTGCTTGTACAAATTCAATTCCCCGTGTAACACCTAGATTTTTAGGGTAGTTTTTCTTTTTTAACAAAACGCAGCAGAACTTAATAAGATATATACATGTATCAAAATACAAGTGTTTCAACTAAGATAGCCATACAACGATACAAATTGACCACCTAAGTAAAAAAAAGGCTGCAAAATTGCTCACGCGCTGACACCCTCCGAGTCAGAGTCACCTGCAATACTGTAACCGTCAGTTATATGCTCGACATATTACTGAGTAACCCGTCGGAAGTAAAAGCAGTTTATACAGTATTACAGCCAGTCTAACTGGAAAACCGTCCCAAATCTAATCCCTACCAAACATACACACAACAAGCATAATTTCAGTCACATAGATATGTATGCATGATCATTTTCCATTTTCATTTCCTTTCTCTTTTAACGGGAAACCCTGTGTACTAGGAATCAACCAAAACACGTGGCAGTAACGCGTATTGAGCTCATCATCATCACGGTCCTGGTGAGCGTCCCCCCAAGGATCCTCCTGCCGGGCTACTAACTCTCTCTCGAGCTAGCCCAGGGAATCATCTACCTCGTGAAGATAGTACTCTTTGTACTTAGACTACCTACCTCGTGAAGATAGCCCAGTACTTCAGGTTATTTTCCCCTTTTCAAGATAACCCTACATTCTCATCTTTTTCTCATTTTCTGCTATGTCCTCTTACCCGGTCTACTTCTGATGGAACTTAACCCTCTTGCTCAATTTCTATTGAGTTGGAAGAGCCTCTTTTAACATTTCCATTTACAGTTCTAATGCATCACACATTCATATTAAGCATATAGCATATAAACAAGGGTTTCCAGTATACTCTTATCCGATTATCAACACTTATTTACTCGGATTCTATGTGACAGACGTGTTATATTCATATATCTATTTGAACATGACATTCCATATTCAAATACATATTTGAATATGCTAATACTGGGACTCAATCCTTTTCAAATCAATTTGAAATCATTTCAAAATCAGATTCCCAGTTAGTGTCACATTCAATTCTGGAAAACCTTATTTATACCTTTAACATGTTTCACAACATCACATACATCAATCATAAACACAAAGCCTATCAAAATCATACAATATCAACCATATCATGCATATTTCAATCATAGTATGCATCATTTATCAAACTTAAACAAAACATAACAGTTTGATTTCCCTAATAAGATGTTCCTATCATTCCCTAATCACATGTTCCTAAATTCCAAGTATTAGAGATTTGGGGTTTTCAGGGTTACCTGGAACTTCCCTGAATCCTTTTCTCCTAAGCCTCCTACTCTGTTTCCTTTTCCGTAGTTGCCTCCGAATCTGAATCAAGCAGTTTGGAACCTTAGTCTTTTGAGATGGAAGCCTTATGATTAAAGAGTTGTGACATAGTTGGTTTGGAAAGAGGGGTTTTTAGGAGTGTGAGAAGTGAAGAAACTGAAGAACAAGCAGTTTGGAGACAAGGCACCCCTATTTATAGATTTTGGGGTCCATATTCGAATATAAGGCTCCTGTATTCAGTTCCTCACTTGCATATTTGAATATTAGCTTGCATATTCGAATACTATTCGAATATGGACATGCATATTCGAATACCCTTCGAATATGACAAGGCGTATTCGAATATTATTCGAATATGACAGTTCATATTCAAATATTCATGTTATCTTTGTCCCTCTTTTGTCCTTTCTATTTACAACTAATCATTCTTTCCTTTTCTTTGTAATTTGTAACCAAATCCCTTTAACTCCTTATCCTCTTTTATGGATTTTCGGGATGTTACAATTCTACTCCCCTTAAAATAATTTTGCCCTCAAAATTAGGAATTACCTTAACTATGCAAAAAATTCTGGATATTTGCTCCTCATATCTTGGTCCTTCTCCAAAGTGATTTCTGAAGAAATAATGTTCTCCTAGAGGACCTTCACTAATGGAATCACCTTGTTTCTTAGTGTCTTCTCTCCTCGGTCTAGAATCCTCATAGGCTTTAACTGATATGAGACGTTGGGTTTCAACGGAATGTCATCAGCTTCCAAAATGTGTGAGGAATCAGACACGTAATTCCGGAGTTGGGATACATGAAATACATCATGAAGGTTCGAAAAATGAGGGGGCAAAGCAAGTTGGTAAGCAACGGGTCCTACTTTTCGGAGAATCTGATAAGGACCAATGAATCGAGGTTGCAGCTTCTTTGTTTTCATCGCTCTGCCAACAGCGGTCTAAGGTGTGACCTTCAAAAACACATGATCTCCTTCTTCAAATTCCAGAGGCTTTCTTTGCTGATCTACATAACTCTTCTGGAAGTCTTGGGCTTTCTTTAACTTTTCCTTGATACGCCCAATCTTGTTTGTTGTTTCTTACACCAAATCCGGCCCCAATAACAACTTTTTCTCCAGTTTCAAACCAACAAACTGGCGACCGGAATTTTCTCCCGTAGAGTGCTTCATAGGGCACTATGCTTATACTCGAATGAAAATTGTTGTTATAGGAAAACTCAACTAATGGCAAATACTTTCCCCAGTCACCGCCTTCTTCTAGTACACAAGCCCGCGGCATGTCTTCCAAAGTCGGTATGATTCTTTCGGACTGTCCGTTGGTTTGGGGATGATGAGAGGTACTCAGATGTAACCGAGTCTCAAAAGCTTTCTGCAATGCTCCCTAGAAGCGAGAGGTAAACTTAGGGTCTCTGTCTGAGATAATACTGGTCGGTGCCCCATGTAGTCAGACTATCTCTGCGATATACACTTGGCATACTTCTCCACGGAATAAGTGGTCTTGACGGGCAAGAAGTGAACAGTCTTAGTCAATCTCTCAATGATAACCCAGATTGAGTCGTGTCCTGCTGGGGTTCTAGGTAACCCAACCACAAAGTCCATGGCTATTGACTCCCATTTCCACTCTGGAATGTCCAATGGTTGAAGCGGTCCAGAGGGTCTTTGATATTCAACTTTGATTTTCTGGCAAGTAAGACACATGGAGACGAATTCTGCAATATCTTTCATCATTCCAGGCCACCAGAATAGCTTCTTCATGTCTTGGTACATTTTTGTAGCTCCAGGATGTACTGAATACTAGCTACTGTGACTTTCTTCAAGCACTATTTTCTTGACTTCTGCATTATTCGGAATACACACCCTGTCTCTGAATAAGATCACCCCATCACCAGTTATAGAGAAATCATCTTGCCCCTTGAACTTCTGTAACTCATAATCCCATTGCTGCGCTTCTCGGATTCGGTCTCTAAGTGTATTCTTCAGGTCAAGTTTATACACAGAGATGCTATCATCATAGCAAGCTACATCCAGGTGCAGATCTCTGAATTTCTCCAAGAGCACCATTTTGTGAATCATCATAGTCGACACGTGCAAGGATTTCCTGCTTAAGACATCAGCTACTACATTAGCCTTCCCCGGGTGATACTTCAATTCAAAATCATAATCTTTCAGGAATTCCATCCATTGCCTCTGCCTCATATTCAGCTCCTTCTGATTGAACAAATACTTCAAACTTTTGTGGTCATTGAACACTTCAAATGTGACTCCGTACAAATAGTGCCTCCAAACATTCAACGCAAAGACTACTGTAGCTAATTCTAAGTCATGCGTTGGGTAATTTGCTTCATGCGGTCGCAACTGTCGAGAAGTGTAAGCAACTGCTTGTCCTTCTTGCATAAGTACACATCCCAAGCCTTGCTTAGATGCATCGCAGTACACCTGAAAATTCTTGGTCGGATCAAGAATTACCAACACCGACGCTGTTGTCAGCTTTTCCTTCAACAACTGAAAGTTGTCTTCGCACTTGGCATCCCACACAAACGGAACACCCTTCCTTGTTAACTTAGTCAAGGGAATGGCAATCTGAGAAAATCCTCTGATGAATCTCCGTCAGTATCCTGCTAGTCCCAGAAAACTTCGAATTTCGGTGGCATTGGTTGGTCTTTCCCACTTCATCACGGATTCAACTTTACTTGGATCCACAGCCACACCATCTTTGTTAATCACGTGGCCTAGAAGTTGAACTTCCTCTAGCCAAAAATCACACTTATCCAACTTAGCATACAGTTGCTTCTCTCTGAGTATTCCTAACACCAATCTTAAGTGCTCACCATGCTCTTATGCAATCTTGGTGTAGATGAGAATATCATCAATGAAAACTACAACAAACTTGTCCATTCCTGCCTAAGCTATGTACCTTGCATGGTGCACTTAAGTGAGTATTTACAAAAGGTGCATTAGGGTTGACCGCGGGTCTTAAAGGCCATAAACTCTCTATCTCGGCCCATCCTATCATAGTCGTTATATGTCGTAGACCAATTTATATCTCAGATACATGGCGGGATGCCTTCAAGATTGCACCTTATTATGTCTAGACCGACATGTGATATATGATCGACATACAATAAATCCGGTCCATAACAAGGTGTATATATTTTAATCTCTTCATATGACCTCCTCCTCACTTGAGGTGGTAACTCTTATCTCTATATGACCTCTCTTCACTTGAGGTGGTGAATTATCTTCTTCACAAATCTCTCTTTATATAGTGGTTGTAGATGGCTTCTCCAATAATTCAAAGAACCTTGAAATAATCACCCCTCTTCAAGATTCATAAATTAATCTCATACATGCAATATCTCATCTATTGAACCACTCTCATTTATTTTCTCATCCATTGAACTACACCTTCAATGAATCTAGCAATTTGTCCATTCAATGTATCTACAATTTGGAAATTATGATTGGTATCCCAAAAATCCCTCCCTCAATTAGAATTTCCAAATCTCCACTTCAATGTGACTCTTCATCTCTGGTGCTCCACTTAAGGAGTTGGCATTCCACATACGAGTGTTGGTGGTGACACTTCTAGTACTTGTACCTCCGCTAATAAACATCAATGGGACACACTGCTTGACCTCCATTTGCAAGAAGACTTTCGACTCAAGGATCCCACATAGATCCACCACCTTCGCCTCTACTCCTCAATACTCGTCTGATCCGGATCACAACCAATGTTGGGGAAAATCCCTTGCACACACAAGCTAAGAACCAAAGATGAGAGCACGCATACACACGTAAGATATAAATAAAACACATCGAAAGACACACAATATTTAACCTGGATCAGTACCTCTTGTCTACATCGACAGAACCATCTCAACAAGGCTTTCACTATCTCAACAAGGATTACAACGATTACAAATTTTATGGACAAACAAGTAAAACCCTCCCCGAATAGTGTATCACCCTACAAACCCGACTCTCCCACTCAAAGTTACAAGAAATGATATGACTCCCACACACTCTGATACCCCCTCCTCAACAAGAGGTGTGTATCTTTTTTTCTCTCCATATGACCTCCTCCTCACTTAAGGTGGCAACTCTTATCCCATATGACCTTTCCTCACTTGTGGTGGTGAATTCTCCTCTTCACAAATCTCTCTTTATATAGTGGTTGTAGATGGCTTCTCCCACAATTCAAAGAACATTGATTTAATTACACTTCTTTAAGATTCATGAAATAATCTCAGACATGGATTATCTCATCCATTGAACCACTCTCATTCGTTTTCTCATCCATTAAACTACACCTTCAGTGAATCTAGCAATTTGTCCATTCAATATATCTACCATTTGGAAATTATTATTGTTATCCCAACAAATTTCAAGTACAACTTTCACGTGGTTAGGATATATCTGATAGTTTTTACTTTTTAATATATTTAATATTGTAAAATATTTTTTAGTTTTTAAAATAATTTTAAAATAATTAATATTAGTTTTTATTATTTATATATTTTTTTAATATTTTAAATTGTTTTTTAATCTCTTATATTATTTTTTATTACAAAAATCCAAGTCTTGTCACGTGGCAGCACCTGATTTTTTTTTTATTTAACAAAATCGGAGAAGAATAGTAAACAAACCCAATTTGATAATATTTTTAAGATCAATTTGATTATTATGTTAAAAAAATGTCATTCCTCTTGGTAAATTTGCCTTCCAATGACAAGTTAAAAGATTTATTGAAACACAAAAAAAAAAAAACAGAGATATTAAAAAATAGAATTATCTTATAGTTTTTATAAATAAGATAGAGGATTAACTACATATTTTGTAAAAATTGATACTTATTTACTAATTTACAATTTTTATAAATTAAAAATAGGACTAATTAAAAATTTTGTAAACAGTGATACTAGTTTACTAATTTAATAAAACAATTTCTTTTACTAATTTATATATATACCAACATACTTAGGAATACAAAACAAAAGAAATAAATATCTGTAAATAAAAAAAAAGAAATAATAACTTGAATATATTATTTCCATTCCTAGTACCATTAGCCATATAAGGAAATAAATTTAATGAGTAAACCCTAAAATTGGTCCGAGATTGTCGGCGTAATGCAAATTAGTCCGTGAGATATGAAAACCTCAAATTAGTTCTTGACTTTGCAAAACGACATGCATTTTAGTCCTTTTACCTATTAAACGGCTTTAAAAAACTAAGTAGAAAATGACTAAAATGAATTATTTTTTCAAAGTCAGGGATTAATTTAAAGTTTTTATAATCTCAGGGACTAATCTGCATGACCCCTAGAATCTCACGCACCAATTTGGAGGTTTACCCTAAATTTAACTATATAAAAGTTAAGTGATATTATATATATATATATATATATATATATATATATATATATATAACTATTTGTTGAAAATGTTTTTCACGATACCCACCGTAGGATTTAATTTTATATAATTATTCTCGAAATTTTAAATCAAAACACAAATAAAACCAATGCACTTGATAACAAAGAAATGCATTAAAAATAAGCAAAATATATATAATGAGACATCATTTAATAAAAGGTACTTAAAGTAATCTTACAATTCTTTAAACATAAGCATAACATCATATAATTGTGTGATTCGCTGAGAAGACCATTGCTTGATTTCTACATGTTTACGTTGTTGCTGCAAACAAAATCTAACAATTAGATTTTGTTAAAATGATTGGAAATTTGGAAGGAAAATTTTCTTTTTCCCAACATAGCCGCAATAACATATAGGTTTTGTCATTAGATTATCATTCCTAGATTATGATGTATAAAATGAGGACTTCAGCTTCAACCAAAGGCAAGGAATTAAAAACATTAAGTAACATGTGACTAGGAAAAAAAGTGTTTCTTTTGGTGTTTTCTTCCACCTTCTTGGGCATGAGAATAGATAAATCATGACAATCCAAATTAAAGGAGCATCTAAATTAATTCTACTCGTTTTCAAGAAAATAATCTTATATTAATGCCAAAATGATAAATTAAAAGAGTGATTGAAGAAATGCTCACCATTTTGGGTTGGGGAGAGATGTCATGTTAGCCTAGTCGTCAAAAGACTGCAACACATGTGAGTGATTAAGAGAAGTGGGTGAAAGAGAAACTAAAAAGAAAAGGAAACTTGCTATAAACTTACCTTAGTAGCGCGCAGCACACCGTTGACTTCGCATCTGCAAAACCAATTACCTGCTTTTGTCTCGGCTCGAATGATCTGGCATGACACTTTTCTAACATGGATGAATTCCTTACCTGATACACAAAACAATGGAAGCTCAAAAGAAATGGATTTTGACAGAGAAAAGAAAAATATGTATGAATTACCCCTAGAAGTTCACAACTTAGAATATTTAAGTCCCTTCTAAGCTTTGAAACTTACATAAACATTTAAAAGTGTGGCAACAACTAAATTTCTAAATGTAAGAAAACAAAATCATGACTTTTCATGATGTCATAGTTATGCTCTTTTTCACCTAACTATGAGGTAACATAAAGAGAAGAGAGTATTGATCTGATGCCTTGAATCTTAGTAGCACATAAGCTAAGGAAGTTGATACATGTAATTTCATATTTTTAATGAAAAATACTATATTCCCATACTAAATCTTCTTAAAAATTCCTTTATCCATTTAATTTTGACAAGTGTGTCGTGGACCAGAATTAGAGCATCCCGATCTACTATATCCATGCCGGACCATGAACCACAAAGACAACCCGGATCCATCCCGGGATGTGTCTAGGAGACAACTGTTCAACAGGAGCCACTCTGGAAATGGGTTGGGCCGTGGAACCTAGTCCGCAGCAGAACCACACGCTCCTCTATAAATACCCTCTTAAATGCACTATGCAAGGTACGTATCTATCCTATTATCACATATAATCCTAATTCCACTACTGACTTGAGTGTCAGAGTCCTTGCAGGTGCATCACTGCCGTCGTTGGAATCCAAGCATTGGAGTCATCACCATTCAACCCTCTAGGGTGAAGCTTAATCTCTATCCCCGTCTAGTTAGGTCACAACATTGGCACCGTCTGTAGGGATCTGAGCAAAAAGCTTATCATCCCTTCTATCAACAATGGTGTACTCAACATCAAGAAACGATTATCACAATCCTCCAAGTGTTCAGAATCAAGGGGGTGGACGACCGCGTGATAACCATCCTCATGATGCAGGAGGCTCTCAAGCTTTTAACTTGGAGGAAGAGTTTTGTAAGCTGCAAGGATTGGTAGAGATGCAGGCAGCAGAGGTAACCATCTTGAAGAAAGAACAGGACCAACGTCTAAAAGGAAAGGAGAAGGTTATGGCTGATGACCTGGATTAGGTAGACGCGCATCAGTAGCAATAGAATGATGACAATCTAGACAAAAATCGATAGCAAGAGCAGAATGCCGAAAATAACATTAACTATGATCCTAAGAATGCAGAGAAGTAGTTGGTCAGAATCAGCCACAATCAGGGAGGAATCCCGGGCCAAGAACAAAAGGGTGCATCTAGGGTGGATGGAACGAGCCAACTGCTAGCACAACTTCAAATCTCGATGCAGCCAGAGCGTGCGTAGAGAATATCCCGGATTTCGGTTATATTGATATTCCCTTTACTATGTCGATCATGTCCCATGCTCTCCCACAAGGTTTTCAATTCGCAAAGCAATTGAAGGAATATGACGGGACCAAGGATCCCACTCTACTTGTTAGTATCTTTGAAAGGGCCATGTACTTTTTGGGCGTCACAGAACCCATGTGTGTCGGGCCTTCCTACTAACTTTATCTGAGGCTTCAAGTCAGTGGCTCTCTGATCTGCCACCCTAATCCATCGACAATTGGAAGACCTTGAAAGATATGTTCTTTCTTCACTTTACTATTAGTAAATGCCAATTTAAGTTTGAATTTCATTTAGAAACCATTAAACGAATGAAAGATGAGTCTTTGCGAGACAATATTAATCCTTTTAATAATGAAATACTGGAAGTAAGGAACATTGAACCTAACCTAGTGTTATATTTCTTTGTCAGAAGCTTAAAACTAGAAGCTTTTTCTAAACACCAATCTAGTGAAAAACCTACATTTATGGATGACTTGAAGGCACGGGCAGAGAAGTGAATAAAAATAGAGGAATGGGAGAAGGCCTAGGAGACCAAGAGGGATGATAAAACAAAAGCTACTCCCAGTAATCAATCCTGGGTAAAGGATGACAAACCTCGGGATAGAACTCCTAAAAAGCGTAGGGGGTGTTCTCAAGTTACACCCTTGGAGTCTCGCCAGTTACAGTATTTAAGGAAGTAATGCACTTAGAGTTGAAAGACCGACCTCTGCCATTAAAGACCATCAGAAAGTTTAAAAATAAATACTTTGAATATCACTGGGATCGAGAGCATTCCACCAATGAGTGTGTCAAACTCCGGGATGCCATAGAAAAGCTAATCCGATAAGGTAGGCTCAGAAATTTCTCACGGGTTTCTCCAGAAAGGAGAGATAGATGATGGAGCCCATCCCTCGGGAATCAGAACCCGAGATCGCATCCAAGAAACCGGGATCAAAGAAACGAAAACTGACAAATATCTCGCACTCCGTATAAATGTAGAATCCAAAGTTAATAAGTCATATATAAAAATATTTTATTTTCAAAATTGGGCCACAGCCCAAAAATACAGAACAACACAAAAAATAGGGCGCGTGTGTGCATGTTGTGCGTGTGTGGGTTGTTGTGCGTGTGTGTTAGAGAGGAAGGAAAAGGAAGCAACAGTGTGAGGGATAGAGAGAGGTAGGGAATGAGAAAGAAGCAGTGAAGAAACGTAAGGGAGAAAGTGTGTGTGAGAGAGTGATTATTTTAATTTTAATTTTTATTTAAATTTTTGTTTTTTCAAAAAATTGATTACATTAATTATATGCTCTTTTTAGTATTTCTCTCTCGTTTTTTCTCTTCTTGATGATCGGTCCTTTTTTTTTTGTGTTTGCATCTCTATTTATAGAGCCTGAGTTGGACCTATTTCCCCTTTTTTTTGTTATCTTTATTTTTTTTATTTAAAAACTGACTTTATGTTTTATTTGAAAACCACCTTTCTGATCAGTTATAATAAATTATTATATTATTTTAAAATTATTAAAAACTGCTTTTTCCTGATTAGCACTTTATCATTTCATCAGTTAACACCCATTTGGTTATATACTCAGGAGCCTTATCACAATCTCTATTTAATCAATTATAATTAATTAATTAATTAAGAAAACTAATTAATTAATCACAATTTGACCAATTGAAATTATTATTGACTAGAAAAAATTTGGTATCTACAGTTTGCCCCTCTTTATGAATTTCTTATCTAAATAAGAGGAATAACAATGTTATTCAAATTATTTGATAAGAACAAAGTAAAGATATGAATCAAATTTTATCTTTAAACTTATTTAGAGTCGTTTTCACCTCTTGATCAGGTAGCATAAGGGTACAAAGACGTGGCTATGAAGAAGACTTGGATCCTCGAGTGAAGCTTTCCAGATGACAACACTAGTAATACTTGGCGGCAATCTCGAACACCAATCAATCAAATTCAGAGAGGAATTTGCCCAGTCTGCTAGGCCCATTTTTTTCCCCAGTTTATGATTCGGCATGCCATTTGCCACAGTTTCCTCGACTTTACTTCGCACTTTTCACTAGTCTGCCTTTTCAGGTTTCCAACCTAGTGATGACTTTATTTTGACCCTAACTTTTTCCTGAGCCGCTCTTTTCGAGTTTTCAATCCACTGGGTCGCTCTAACTTTTGCCTAGGCCCCCCTTTCGGGTATTCAACCTAGAGAGCTTTTTCTTTTTCTCTCTTTTTTTGTCGCTCTAACTTTTGCCTAGGCCGCCCTTTCAAGTTTTCAACCTAACGAGCTTTTTCTCCTTTTTTTTGTTTTTTTTTAGGCATAATATTTCTTCACGGCATCCGAATTCACCAGATTTGAGAGGTCTTTGCCGTCCATGTTTGTGAGGATTAGGGCTCCTCCTGAGAAGGCTTTCTTGACCACATAGGGTCCTTCATAGTTTGGAGCCCATTTACCTAGACGGTCTTTCTAGATCGGGATGATCTTTTTCAACACCAAGTCTCCTCGAAATTCTATCGGATGCACTCTCTTTTCAAACGCCCTTTTCAACCTTTTTCTGGTACAATTGACCATGGCATATTGCATTTAATCTCTTGCCATCAATGAGATTTAACTAATCAAAGCGGGCTTGAACCCACTCGGCTTCATCTAGTTTGGTCTCCATTAGTACCCTTAAGGACAGGATCTCAACTTGGATAGGGAGAACTGCCTCCATCCCGTATACCAACGAGAACAGAGTTGTCCCAGTTAAAGTACGAACAGATGTACGGTATCCATGCAATGCGAAGCCAGTCTTTGTACGTGACCACCATCTTCTGGATGATTTTCTTAATGTTCTTGTTGGCAGCTTCGACTGCCCCATTCATCTTAGGGCGATAGGGAGACGAATTTGGATGCTGAATTTTGAAGTCCTCGCATAATTCTTTCATCATCTTATTGTTCAAATTAGTTCCATTGTCTGTAATGAGTCTGCTCGGAAGGCCATAGCGACATATTAACTCTTTCTTCATGAATTTCACCACGACATTCCGAGTGACACTGGCATACTGTTAACATTTTTATGGTGCTGGAAAGGATTAACTCGTTTCAGTATATTGACTATACGTGTATTGTCCACAGGGAGCACTTGAATTTATTCGATTAAGAGTTAAGTTGATAGGATGTTCAAAAACATAGTAGGTTGTGAATGGAAAATAAAATAAACACTCGGTTAAAAGATAATCAAATAAAATAACAATTCACCTGGGATAGAGTTTCATTACTTAACCTTATTTCTTTCAATAGATGTTAAATATTATAAGAAAAGATGCATACTCAATGTCACAAGTGCAAATATCTTTGTCACTTGATTCTAAGACACTAGTCTCTAGAACCCAATCTCTTGGCATTCTAGGTACTAAGTCTTGCATTAAGTAGAGTATCTTGGCAATCATAAGCACTTCCATCTATCTCGAGACTAGAAGGTTTTATGAGAGTTTTTCTCTAAATCCATTTATAAACCAGTTTCTCAACTGCGCAAATAAACTAACACATGGAAAAGGTGATCAAGCTTAAACCAAGAAAAGAAGAACTCCAATTCATATATAATATACAACTAACAATTGAAAGAAACAAGAGATGAAGTAATTACATTCAATCCCGGCGGAAAGCTTAGCCTAGCAAGGCCATGAACTTCAAGAACTAAACCTAAGAGTATTAGAAGTCTGACTAAAGCATTATACTTTGTAGTTTATTTCTTTACAATCCAATATCTTTTTCCTAACTTCTCAAGGGTTGTATTTATAGGTGTTTTGGGCAGGGGTCTGGCACTCGAGCGCCCTCCTGGCGCTTGGGCTAGCCTGACACGTGCTAGTTAATGAGCTTAATTGCTTGGTTAATGCGTCTAGCGATCGAGTCCTGGTGTGGCGCTCGAGCGCCAGGCTCATAACTCTGGCAGAAAGGATCCAATGCTCAACGTATTCTAGCGCTCGAGCCGTGGTGTGGCGCTCGAGCGCCAGACTCATAAATCTAGCAGAAGGGATGCAATGTTCCTTAGCTTCCAGCGCTCGAGCGCTGGCCTCTTATATGCTCCAGCAACTTGATTTTCTTATTTTGCTTCCAAAAACACCTGAAAATACATTTCTAAAGTTAGAAAATTTATTATTACCACTTATTTACTCTTAAACTCACAAAGTAAGGAAAAGAGGTGAAATTATGTATAGAAACATGTAATTTCTAGAGAAGATAAGTGCAAATCCTTTATTATATGAACACACTAATTTGCACTTATCACATACAAGGTAGCTTCAACCCATTTTGTGAAGTAGTCAATCGCAACAAGGATGAAACGGTATCCATTCGATACTTTAGGCTCAATAGGGCCGATGACATCCATTCCCCACATTGATAATGGCCAGGGTGAAGACAAGACATTTAGCGGGGTAGGTGGCACTTTGATGTTGTCGGCGTACATTTGGCACTTGTGGCACTTCTTAACATATTTGAAGCAGTCATTCTCCATAGTCAACCAGTAATAGCCAACCTGTAAAATTTTCCTTGCCATAGCTCGGCAACTTCAATGCGTCCCGAAACATCCTTCGTGGACTTCCTGGATAATTCTTTGAGCTTCGGCTACATCTACGCACCTGAGAAGCACCATGTCATGATTCTTCCTATTAAGTACTTCTCCGTTTAGAAAGAAGCTCATAGCTAGCCTCCTTAGAGTCCTCTTATCATTCTCAGAAGCACCTGATGGGTACTCTCAACTTTTGATGTACATCTTGATGTCATGGTACCATGGCTTCCCTCTGGTTCTTCCTCTACTGATTGGGAGTAGAATACCTTTTCATTCCTTCCGCAAGTTCGTATCTGGTTGATCTCGACGCAGGATTTTTATGAGTGGGATGTCTTCATTTTGATTCAGCTCAAACATTGATGCTAGTGTGGATAGAGCATCAGCCAGCTGGTTGTCTTCCGGGGGAATGTGCTCAAAAGTAACTTCTTCAAAATTCTTTAGCAATCCCATAATGTACTGGTGGTAAGTGATCAATTTCTCATCCCGAGTTCCCCACTCACTCTTTCGCTGATGAATGACTAGCGCCGAATCACCAAATACCTTGAGGATTTTGACCTTGGCCTCTACAGCTGCTTCGAGTCCTAGAGTACACGCCTCATATTCTGCGATGTTATTTGTACAATCAAAACACAACCTAGCCGTGATAAGAATATATTGCTTCTCAAGAGATATCAACATCGCTCTAATTCCATGCCCCAGTATGTTGGAAGCTCCATCAAGGATCATGATTCACTTGCATTTCTTTCATAGCTCTCTTTCTTCAAGTAAGGCCATAATGTTTTCATCGGGAAATTCATGTTGCATTGGCTTATAATCCTCTACAGGCATGTGGGTTAGATAGTCAACCAAGGTGCTTCCTTTGATTGCCTTTTGGGTAACAAACACAATATCATATTAAGACAAGAGCAATTGCCAGCGAGCAATCCTTCCTGTAAGGGCGGGCTTCTCAAAGATGTACTTAATCGGGTCCATTTTAGACACCAACCAAGTTGTGTGGCTTAGCATGTACTGCCTAAGGTGATGGGGTGCCCATGCTAGTGCACAACGAGTTCGTTCCAGCATAGAGTATCGGGTCTCGTAATCAATGAACTTCTTGCTAAGATAGTAGATGGCCTGTTCTTTCTTCCTAGAGTTGTCGTGTTGGCCTAACTCATATCCCATGGATCCATCTAGGACAATGAGATACATAATGAACGGCCTTCATGCGACTGGTTGCACAAGAACTGGGGGATTTTGCAAGTACTGTTTCACTTTGTCAAAGGCTGCTTGGCAATATCATTCCATTCCATGGGCTGATTTTTGCGCAATAATTTGAATATTGGCTCGCAGGTTGCAGTCAGCTGCGATATGAAACGGGCAATATAATTCCACCTTCCCAGGAATCCTTGTACTTCTCTTTCTGTCCTAGGGGGTGGCATCTCGAGGATTGCTCGGACTTTGTCAGGGTCCACTTCTATTCCCTTTTGATTGACTATGAAGCCTAACAGTTTGCCGGACCGCACGCCAAAATTGCACTTGGCAGGATTCAACCTTAGTCTGAATTTTCTCAAGCGCTCAAACAACTTCTGCAAATGGACTAGATATTTTTCCTCTGTTCTTAATTTTGCAATCATGTTATCCACATAAAGTTCGGCCTCCTTATGCGTCATATCATAGAAGACAATCACCATGGCTCTCTGGTAAGTTTCCCCATCGTTTTTCAACCCAAATGGCATGACCTTGTAGCAGAACGTGCTCCAAGGTGTGATGAAAGTCGTCTCTTCCATGTCCTCTTCAGACATTTTAATCTGATTATACCCCGAAAACCCATCCATGAAAGAGAAGACATTGTTTTGGGCTGTGTTATCTACCAGCACATCAATGTGCGGTACTGGGAAGTCATCTTTGGGACTGGCTCGATTAAGATCTCGGTAATCAACACACATTCGAACCTTCCCATCTTTCTTGGGAACTGGTACTACGTTGGCAACCCAATCGGGGTATTTTGCTACTATGAGGAAACCTGCATCGAATTGCTTTTTGACCTCTTCTCTGATTTTTAGGGACATTTCATGCTTCATTCGCCTTAGCTTCTGCTTGATTGGGCGACATTCTGGCTTCAATGGCAGCTTATGTTCCACTATGCTGGTATCGAGACCTGGCATGTCCTGGTATGACCAAGCAAAGACATCGTTATAGTCATGCAATAACTTAACGAGCCTTGCACGCTCTTCATCTTTCATGAAGGTGACGACTTTGACCACTTTTCTCTCTTCTTTGGTCCCCAAATTGACTAACTCGGTTGCTTCTTTATGAGGCTGAATCTCTCTAGCCTCTTGTTCAACTAACCTTAGCAACTCAGGAGACGGTTCAGAGTCACCCTCAATGCCCTCATCAGTTTGATCGATAGGAAATTCAAAACTGCATGATGCAGTACTAGCGTTGTCACTTTCTAGCTTATCACTTTTAGACCTGCATTATTTTACATTTGTGAGATAAGCGGAGTAAGAGATATAGAGTAGAGATGGGTATAAGGGTCGAAAGGCAATTTATTAGAAAAATTCATAGTGCATTTTGTTAATAATATAGAAAGTAAAAAACACATGTGCCCATATTCAAAAAAAATTATCCTAAAGCCTTGGGCAGAGCAATGGGATTAGCATTACAAAATTACTTGGAAACAGAATTAAAAACGATAGGAAACTCAATGATCTTCCAGTTTTTGAGCTCTTCATTTGGCAGACAAGCGCGAACTAGGTCATCATGCTCAACTTCAAGGGAGTACTCTTCAACGGCAGCAGAACTTGAGCCTGGGAACTTGAATCCAGTACTCCGGAAACTCGGGGATAGATGACATATAGGGACCATTCCAATCTTTGGCTCTCTATTCTTCAATTTAGCATGCCTTCAATTTATAGCCAAGTCTGAATCATCCTTTGTTCTCTATCAGCTTTAACGGCTCGACGGGGCCTTGTCCATTCCTGCCTAAGCCTTGCCCATTCTGAAATCCATTTTCAATCATAACTTTTGCTACCGTCATTATAGCAACAGGTAGTTGTGTCTTTGCAGCAGAGGACCCTTCTTTTATATGAGTAGTGTTGGCAATTTCAAGGGCTTGGAATGAGGTTTCCAAGGCTTCTTCAGTAGCTTCAATATAAGGGGTGGACGAAGGCTGGCTTACTAAGACGTCATCTTCAGCAGCAACAATAATCCGCTTATCATCGACAATGAACATCAGCTTTTGAGGGAGTGAAGAAGCTACTGCTCCAGCCGAATGAATCGAAGGACAACCCAAAAGGCAACTGTAAGCTGGCATGATGTCCATAACTTGGAAGGTGATCTCAAAGGTCACAGGGCCCACTTGGACGGGCAGGGTTAAAACTCCGATAACTTCTCTTCGAGACCCATCAAATGCCCTAACTATCATTGATCTAGGTCTCATATGCGACGAACTTGAGGGTAGCTTTATCAGAGTAGTCTACAGCATCACGTTTAACGAGGAGCCATTATCAATTAGAAATCGAGCCAAGACATAGCCCATACATTTTACTGATTTGTTCAAAGCTCTATTGTGCCATGTCCCTTCCATTGGCATTTCATCATTGGTAAATGTAAGGTGATTATTGGCGTTAATGTTACCAAAGATCCCTTCAAGTTTTTCTACGGAAATGTCGTGGACCATGTGAGCTTCATTCAATATTTTCAGCAGTACCCTTCTATGAGCCTCTGAGTTCAACAATAGGGATAAGAGCGGAATCCTTGCGGGGATCTGGTTTAACTGGTCCATTACCATGTACTCACTTTGTTTTATGAATCTCAAGAACTCACAAGCCTCTGCATCGGAGACTTCCTTCTCGCTTTCCTTTGCGGTCCCTTCAGCATCGACCTTTTGATTAACCACACATGCCTTCCTATTTCCGTTCGCAGTATCTTCAACATCGACCTTTTGATCAACCACATCTGCCTTCCCCTTTCCTTTATCTCCATAGGCCTTCCCATTTCTTGCCACGATGAATGAATTTATTCATCTGGAATATAGACACGACCACTACGAGTCACGTCCCCAACTCCCGCAATATTAGTAACATCGGACTATTCAGCAGGACCTCCTGACTGGTCCTTTTTCGAATCTTCCACACAAACTTGAACGTCATATCTCCAAGGGACCTCCTTGTTATCCTTATAAGGGAATGCACTCGGGACATGGATAGTGATCGGCCTAGGTCCTTTGAGCGGTGAGATGACCTCATTCTTAGTGTAATGTATCACTAGAGGTTTTAGGCCCGGGCTGTTAGCTGTTGACACTTCGTCGTCATTTTTGTAACGTCCTACCTGGATCAAATGCTTGAACATCAAATCTTGGAGAGTTTGCTTGAATGTATCACATCCGTTGACCGAATGGTTAGCCCCAAGGTGTAATAGGCATGCGAAACTCTCGTCAAGACTCCCTTCGATCATCCCAAACTTGCGCATCATTTGAAAGATGAATGACATAGGTGTTTAATATCTTCAACTCTCGTCTTTAGGGGCCCTATGACAATTTCCTCAAGCGCATTGGTAGATTGGCCCCATGCCCCGGTATAGGGTTGGTCCCCACATTAGGACTGGTCTCTTTTAAGTTCAGAAGCCCAACATTTATAAGATCGTGTACCCTAAACTTCAGGGATCGACAATTCTCCGTAGAGTTGCCAGCAATACCAAGATGATACTCGCATTTTGCCTTTGGATCGTATCCCTTAGGGTATGGGGGGCTTATTGGTTTCATGGGAACACAATATAATAATCGATTTTTAATTAGGTGGGGTAATAATTCGGTGTAAGATACAGGGATAGGGTCAAAATGGACAGGATTTCCTTTTTGGCTATTTTGTGGTATGGATTGGCTATTGTTCAAGTATGGTGTTTTTTTGGGCTGAGGCGATTGTGTGGCAGAAGTTTGGGGTGATTGCGGAGGAGTCATGAAGTAGAGGGTGACAGGGCTCGAAATTGGTGAATTGGTGGTGATGGATGGGTAATTGATATAGGCTAGAGGATGATTTGGTTGAAATGGTTCTAGTCCGGGTGGGCTAATTATTACTACATTGGTGTTCCATTTCTTTCCTGTCCCATTGAAGGGCTTCTTGGTATTGCTCGTTGTAGATAGAGTGATCTTGCCACTCCTTATCCCAGCTTCAATTCTTTCCCCTGTCATTACAATGTCGGGGAAGCTTGAGGAGACATTCCCTATCATCATCTTGTAATAGTGTTCTCCCAAAATGTCAATGAACAAGGTCACAGTCTCCCTATCCGGTAAAGGGGGTTGGACTTGGGCGGCAGTTTCTCTCCACCTTTGGGCATATTCTTTGAATGATTCAAGGTCCTTCTTTTTCATGGATTGTATCTCCCATCTGTCAGGGGCCATATCAATATTATATTTGTACTATTTCAAGAATGCGTCTGCCAAATCCTTCCAGCTGTGGATCCACGTACGCTCACACTACAAGAAAACAAAAATTTAGCTGCCAAAAGTTAGTGTCGGACTTGAGGCCGATGCTAAATTAGTGGTTTACGTCGGTCAAAACCAACATTAAACCGACACTATATCAAGAATTTTTCAAAAAAAAAAATCTTAAAGTTGTGTCGGCCCAAATAATGCCTTGCGTCGACTAATGACCGACACTAACCTCTTTAGTTTTTGCGTCCACCTAAGGCCTACATTTCATATTTATTTTTTTATTTTTATTTTTAAATCTATACACTACCTAGACTTGTGATTCTCTCTCGTTTAATTTTAGGGTTCTTTTGGTCCTTCTTTGCACCTTCTTTCTGAAATCCCTAAATTCAACCCCCAAATCACACCTTCTTTTCTCCATTAAACACCAGATGTACAAGAGTCCTTCCAAACCCTATCGCAGCGTCTCTTCAAGGACACGCCATGGCCCTCCGTCGACACTGTCGCCCAATACGTCGACAACGACCACGACCACGTCTTCTTCCACCTCTATCATGAGATGTGGTTCCGCCACCTCTACGCTCGCCTCACCCCCACCCTCTGCCATCGCTTGATTTGATATCCCTAATCTCACCATGAAATCACCTTGGCATTTGGTGGAGTGTTCTGTCAAAGCCAGAAGTAAGCCTCACGATAATCATCAAAGATGACCCTGTTGCCATGGGCACCCCTTTCAGCCAAGACAATTGACCCAGGTACAGTGAATAGCACCATTCATTTGGAAAGGTTAGGAGTTATCAACTACACCCTGCATGTAAGTAATCAAAAAATTAAGATCTTAGTTGTAAAAGATGAACTGAAGAAAATTAGCGCATAGTAATTGTCACGAAAGAACATGGCAATTTCCATGCCTACAATTAGGCAGAAAATTCCCATTTCAGTAATTATATTATTAAAAAAATCTACCAATTAGCAAAAAAACAAATCATCTTTCCTATAGTTACCAAAATTGAGCAAGTAGAAAAAATTGAAGGATAGATACACATGATTAGTAAGGGGAGGAGAGACAAAGAGAGAAAAAATGAATATAGTAGACTGCAACTCATCTGAAGAAGCTTTTTTTCTTTTCAACAAATTGCTTTGAAAAATCTAGCCTTGGAAGAACCTTTTGTAGTACTAGTTCCTTTACTAGAACCACTTTGAACATCTTGCCTTTTGTCCCTCACTAACCGAGTCAAATTCTTTAGTGGCAGACACAACAATAGCACTAATGAGGCATACAACAGGTGTGGCGATTCTTGGTATAATTTCTGTTTCCCTTAAATTATTATTGTATTCATAAATTAATGTCATGTGGTGTTCACAGGTTTGGAATGTGTATGGTGTTCTCAACTTCTTGCAAGCTCTCGTTGAGAAATCCGCTATTATTCAGATTCTGGAGCAAGAGAAAGAGGGCCTTGAACAATTCACTGCTACTGATGGGTATGATTATAATGGAGGAAGTAATGTGTTGAAGGTTTTGGGGTATTTCAGCATGGTTGGCTTGCTTCGGGTGCATTGTCTTTTGGGCAATTATCACATTTGTCTCAAGAGCCTGCTTCCTATTGATATTAGTCAACAAGGTGTTTACACCAGTGTTATAGGCAGCCACATTACAACCAATTATCACTATGGTTTTGCAAATCTCATGCTCCGAAGGTGTTCACTTTTGCCACTTGTGTTCCGTTCTTATGCTTGCTCGTCTTATGTGTGTAATTGTGTATGCGATAGCATGAAATTTTCAATTAATGGCTTGTTTTGTTATGTTATTAATGGAAGCAAGATGATGTAAGCAAGATTGGGATGTATTTGCTTGACCTGAAGCAAGTATTTGATCATTTCACATTCCTAATCTGAGGGTTTGTATTTTAGCCCGAGATTCTGCATCAATGCTGACAAATAAAAATGCTCTGCCTCTATTTTTGTAGTTAAACTCTGCCATTAAGTATTTGGAATATATTCTTTATTTTCTTATGGGTTTCCCTGTGATGTATCCTTTCCTTTGTGGTTTTAAAAATGGATTATAATCTTATATATATGTTATTTTTGTTGAGATTTCATTATTGACTAAAAGATCAATTGTCATGATGCATTTTAGTAAAATATTAGTAGTCATGAAGTCACATGTGAGTTGTGACCTTCCAATGACAATCATTGATAATTTGTTGGTTTTTTTTGGTTGTTTCTTTCCTTTTTTTGATAGAAAAACAGAGAGGGATATGTTGAGTGACAGAAAGCAACTTCAACATGTGAGGATTTGGATTGACAGAAGGTAATTTGTGTAATTATTTTTTCTCTTCTCAGATGAAAGTGTTCTAAACTTTGCTTCTCTATTATGCAGCATTTTGCCATGACCAGTGTACTGATATTGGTATCTCTAACCCTCTATTGTGATTGCACTAAAGTACTAGCATAAGTTCACAACCGGTGGTTCCTGACGTATATAACTTATGTGCTTAGTTTAACGTGTAGAAATCAATTGTTCAACAAACTAGATTTTGGTTAATTTGTTGACACTTGAATTGAAGTTTTTGTAAGGCTAGCAAATATAACAGTGAACTAAAACATAATGTACCTAGAGTTTGATGGTTGCAACCATGTTCTGCAATGGCTTGGAAAATGTGTGGCCTTGACAAGAGCACTTGCTTGACCGTGATGTTTGATCTTTCATCAAGTGATCGTACAAATACTGCAGGTGTTGCCAACCCACAGTTGTACTCCTTACAAGGTTAACTTTTGCCGACAAGACCTCATATTTTATTATGTATTACCTCTTTCCCTATCCTAAATGTGATTTGAATATAAATGATCATGTTCTTATTGCAGTTATCAGATTCAGGGCCCATACGGTCAATCAATATTTTGAGTTACAACTATAACTAGAAGATGGGTTAATGTTATTTCTTTCTTTCACGCACCGCTGATTCTCTATTCAACGATTTTACTTTGCGTCTCAATTCCTCATCCACACTATGCTGTCGTTCAATACGATACCTTCCTTATTCGCTCGCATCCGTTTTTTCTTCCCCGCTTTTCTTTTTTGCTATTTATTATCTTAAATTCGAGCTCTCACCTATTGGTTGCATAAGGTTATTCATTCTATTTTTCTTTTAAATTATTAAAACTGATATGTTATCATCTTATTTGATGTTTTGTTTGTGTCTATTTAACTCCATTGTTGGTGCTTGCTGAATTAGGTTCTATTTTTGAGTGGATTGGATAAACAAAAGGGCATAAGATGACCTTGGTAGCTTATCAACCGCAAGTAATGTGTCGTGTGTTATATCTCTGCCATTTAGCTTTTCTATTTCAGAGTTATTCTCTAGAAGTTTAACATCAATTCAATTTATATATCCGTTATAATATTAGAAGCGAACTAGAGATGTTTTTTGGTGGTAAGGATTCAACTGTTGTATGAAATTTGGTAATTGGAGGATCGAATTAATAATTTGAAATATTTTGATACTAATACATATCTCTCAATAAGTCTTTTCTGATATGATTCATCAAGTTTAATAAGTCTTATTCTCCTTTTTAATGTGTATTATGTTTGTAATAGCATTTTGATTTCTGTTATCACAATTTTCCATGATTGCATTTCAAATGTTCAGGATATACGACTATACGTGTTATGAACTCTGGTTGATTTGTTTTTTTTGTCTCTAGGTTCTTCATGTGACATCGTCATGGCATATGTGAAAGAGCAAAGGGTTGAAGCTGAGATGTTATGAATTTGATGCTAGTGGCACTTTATTTATGCTACATGGGATGATCCATCTTCTTTTACAGGTACAATATCTTGTAACTTCATGTATAATGTATTGTTTTTTAAACTTGTTAATTTAAGTTTCTGGCATTTGTGTGTCTAGAGTTTGCTCAGGTGGAGTATACAGTATAACATAACAGGGGAGTTGAGTCTCTGAAGTGTAAGATTTTGGTTGCAATTCTTCTAGAGTGATGTTATTAAGTTATTTTATAGAGAAGGAGGATGGAGTCTGAATGAAGTGTCGTCCTTGTGTTTTTGTTCTGGTGTATTTATCTTATAACAGGTGCTAATTAGTATTGTTATGTAGTAGTGGAGTTTGTTTTATTGGTTTTCTCCTTGTTGATGGAACGACTAATTCTGCATATGCAGATCACATAAATTAGTTGGGTCCCTGTTTGTTTTTGGATTGGCAGTCCTTGTGCCTTATTAATGAATAAAAAAATATCATTGCTGATCAAAAAAACTTTCTAGTCTTTTGGTGAAATTTATTCACCTCTCCTGGTTTCTCTTTCTCGAAATTCATCAATACCATGAGGAATGGTGTTGTGTAACATATGTTAGATATTTATTTATTTGTGCCACAATAATGTGTGTTTAGCTTATTAAAAAAAAATATGTGAGGTTGATATTTATTTATTTGTAATTGAAGGTTCTCTTGGCATGGGTTGCTCTGAGCTTGGAATATCTATGTCAAACTCATCTACTGCTCCACCACAAGCATTGAATGAGAACCGTAAGAATGAGGGTAAGGTCAATTACACTTAAACTTGTTGGGTATTATTAAACTTTCTCTTTATGGCTATTGAATAGTATGTTAGGTTTTATTATCAGGTAACTCAATTGTACAAGGGGGTTCCCTTAGGTTGGTATTGTTGATTACATTGATGGAAAAACTCCAACTACAATAGAGAATTGAAGGGTTTAGCAGTGTCTCTCGTTTTTGTAGATCATATAAGACATCACATCAGGAGATTTAGTCACAGTACATGACAATTTTAGTCCTTGTATATTACACTTCTGTACATAAGAGAGATTGTGGTTTAGCTTTAATGTTAACTTTTTTGCCTTTTTTAATGGAGTTTTGTTTTAAAATTAGTTTGAATTGAGATTCCAAATTATTGTAATTGTTTGATTTTTTATTCTAATGTATGGAATATAGGCAGGTGTGTCAATTCAAGTTAACAAGGGAAAAAAGTTTAAAAAAACGTTTTTTTTTTTCTAAAAAAACTAGCGTCGGCCTTGGCCGTCGCTAGCTAGGACAAAAAAAAAACTAGCTTCGGCCTTTTTAAAATTTGTGTCAGCCAAGTAGAAAAAGTTAGCAACGATTTTTTAAATAATAGCGTCGGCTTTTTAAAGTTTGTGTCGGCCATTTCTTTTTGCGTCGCCAGCAGCGTCGGCTTTGGCGGACACAACGTAGCGTTGGCCTTTTTCGGACAAAAAAAGTTTGTGTCGAGGTAATTAGCGTTGGCCACGACACCGACGCAAAGCCGACGCTAAAAACCTTTTTTGCATCCCCTTTTGAACTGTAGCGTCGGCTTTTGGCCAACGCTATTTACCTATTTTCTTGTAGTGTCAAGATTCGTGTACCAGCTCAAAGTCGTGCCGTCTAGGCTGTCCTGGAATACATGGATCAAGAGCTTGTTGCGTGCATGCGATGCCATTTTTCGGAAGTACATTGTGAGGTGGGCCTTGGGACAGGTGAAATCTTTGTATTTATGGAAGTCTGGAGCTTTAAATTATTGGGGGATTACCACATCTTCAACCTGACACAAATTTGTGGCTTCTCCAAATCCATAGCTGTTTCCTTCAATGGCTCGCAATCTTTACTCAAGACATTTCAGCTTTTCTTTGGACCGTCCTCTGTCTAATTCCTCGTGTGGTTGGGAGGTACTTGATAATTAACGGCTTAGTGGGCTTAGCCAAAGGAGTGATCAGCTGACTTGTTTGAGGATTTTTTTGGCAATTATTCTGAGGATGATTTGGGATAAAGCCAAAGAGGGGGTTATGATCAACAATTTGATTCTCCTATGTCCGAGAGGACTCCCTAGTCGGTTGATCTTGAATTACTTGGGGTGTGTAGTTAGGTGGAAGCCCATATGGCGGCCATTGGACTTCTTATGATTCGATCGTGGGCTGTGGAGGAACTTGGTAAGTAAGAAGCATGAATGGGTAGGTCGACATAAATGGCATCCCTTGAGAGCCGGTTTCTGCTGCGTTCCTGTGAGAGGTCCCTTCTTTCTGTCCCTGTTCACTTAGTTTTTCCAGGATCTGATTCATCTGACTCTTCAACATATCAATATCACCCCTCATTTCCTCGTTCTGCTTCTCCAAGTGATCCATAGCTCTAGCAGCTGCACGTGTCCAATATGGATGTCGAGGAAACACCTTGTCTGTTTATTCTGTGATTTTTAAAGAGTGTATTATGAGTATAAAAACGTGTATGTTAGTCTTGAAATGATTCAATTTTAACATCCAATATGGGTGAAAAAGATATATGATTTACTCCATAAAAGAAAATCTCATGCTGGCAATGTCCAGGGGTCCCACATTCTTGAGCAAGGATGAATGGTCTCATGTCAAAAGTGTGGTTGACGCTTATTCACAAGGAGAATCCCCCTTGGTGGATAAGGTCTAAAAAGTAGTCAGTATCCGAAAAAACTCGAAAAAGCCAATGTTATTATTATTGTAAATATTTTGAACAAATACAATGCCGAAAGTAATTTGGGAGAAAATTACATATGACTCCATTATTCCATGAACCCCGAGTTCGTCGATCAAATGCTCACAATATCTGACAAATTGGAAAACCGCCATCGGCATTACCCCCGGATTAGCATTCATAGCATCACTAGCGTTAACCAGAAGTCTCATTATGTTCACGCCATGGTGATGAACGTAACTATCCATGGCATCACATTCTTTCATGGAGAGTATCTTCTGTTCTCTTTCATGTTCAAATCTTGTCTTCCATTTTGTTATGAGATCATCCTTCTCGGCCAACTGAGAGGCACTTTTGACTTCTAGATTTCAGATTTTGACACACAACTCCTTGGCCTAAAGGTGTTTATCATGCAAGTCTTCCTGGAGTATTTGTACTAATTGTACTCGTTCTTCGGCCTTTTCTTTGAGGCATTAATTTTCTTCTAAGATCTCAACTAGTCTTCCTTGCAAAGATTCTAACTTGTGTCGTAAGATTTGCGACTCTGTTGGAGCCTCTTTTCTTCTCTCCAAGGGGTTTATGTCTACCATTTCATCTTTCAAGCGTTCTAACTCTTCATCCTTCTTTTGATATTGATGTTTAAGGACTGTTATCCTCACTCTAGCAGCTTCTTCCTTGTTTTCAATTAATGCAAGTTGTGCCTTTACTACCGCTAACTGGGAAATGAGACCCTCTTTATCTAGATTTGATTCCTCTTCTTGCGGGAGATCTTTTGGAGTAGCCTAAGGGGGCACCCTGGAGGTTCTCCAGTCTTTATATCTTTTGGTAACTGTCATGCAGGGTTCCCCAAGTTCTTTTTTGTTCCTCTTTTTCACGCTTCCCCATGCGGCTTTTGTTCTTTCACGCAACTCACTGTCATCGTGTTCTGCTTATTTGCAAAACTAACCCTCAAGCTCCTCTTTTCTTGGCCTATCTTGTGTCTAATTGAGCTGTCTCATTGCTATAACGGGAGTATAAGTTATAATTCCCCTGGGTCCCATCAAGGGTACATTGGGGAAATCCCCAAAACAAAAGATAGTATCGCGGGGTTCGTACCATGGGCAGACCCACTGAATACCGCCTTCTTCTAGTAAGGCTAAGTACTTCTTCCAACGACCGGGCTCCTGTTTTTTCTGAGGGGGAATATGGCTAAAGCTCCTCAAAGGGTCCAACATACAACCCCTGTAACTTCTGGCAAAGAGGTGAGTCATTATCCACACATATAACATGTGCGAACAACATCGTAACTTCCCTCCCTTTTTCCTTTTGCAAACCTCTAAAGAGATTAATGTCTCTGCCAAAATTGCCGGAACAAAGCTTCGTTTTTGGGTCTCCACAACGTGTAATACATCCATAGCCGCTCAGTCAATTATGTTTTTTGAAATGGGGAATAATACTAATCCAAACATCAGGAGAGCCAGGGTTTTCTGAAAGTGGTTCCAACTCCCTTGTTGGGCCAAAGCCTCTAGATGATCGTCAAAGACCGATTTTTTCCATCCATGCATTGATCCCCGGGTCTCAGATATCAACAGTTCGGGTTTTAAAGTCCTTTCATACCTCAATGGGCATATTTCTTTGTAGCTCTATTATTATTTGAAGGTCATTTTCCACGACAGTGACCTTGATACTTCCTTCTACCCCAAAATCATTGCTAGCACGGCTTTGGTTATCTCCCATATTGGACATTGAGTCTTTTCACTTATTCAAGTTGAGAAAAGGTTAGCATAAATTTTTCTGAAAATACTAGATGTTAGATGATATGCTAATACATGGATATACAAGGATGCATGGAGATATGCAAGATGTTAGATGCATGAAGATGTTGGATGCATGAAGGATGAATGGGTAGATATACAAGATGTTAGATCCATGAAGGTGTTAGGTGCATGAATATACAAAATGTTAAATGCATGAAGATGTAGGATGCATGTATATACAAGGGCGCATGGGTAGATATACAAGATGTTCGACGAATATTTTTTATGTGTAAATCAGTGAAGGGTATACCCCAACGTGTTTTAATTCAGGTAAGATCCTAGGGCGAGAGATTTCTAAGGGCAAAGTTTTAATTTGGAAGACCACTAGGTCTCTCTATTAGTGCAAGTTTTAAGGACGGGTCTAATCCTCTAAAAGTCCCCAGATTGTCCTTATAGTAAGATAAGGTCACAGTTCATGTATGGCCATCAGTAGAGATACCCCTCTCAGTATGACCACATGTCACTGTTACAATCTGAGCGGAGACTAAACGACTGCCAAGTGAGCACAAGGCACCTCAGTGACTTCCACCTAGCCCCCTTCTAATCCTATGGTATCACGGGCTCGGGTATTGAGTCCAAAACGTGTGTGAGGTAGTGTGTGAAGCTTAGATCATTTTCCCATCGCAAAACCCACCAGTAAAACAAGCAAGGTATGTACAGGAATTCTTTGCCTATCTTTTGTAAGCATATATAAGTATAATTATAAAAATATACACATACAAGAGAAAAGAAAAGAAGCGAAATAAATATTCTAAAAGATAAAAAAAATGCACAATTAATTAGATTAGGGTTGACTCTCAAAAGTCCCTAGTGGAGTCGCCATCTGTCGCAACCGGGGTTGTGGCGGGGACGGCGATAAATAAATGAAAACAATGGAGTCGCCACCAAAATTTATTAAAGAAAATCTCGAAACGACTTAAAAGAAATCTACGAAACCAAATTTTGGATTCGGGGGTCGATTACGTGTAGGGAATGTATTAGCACCCTACGACATCCGCTTAAAAAGCGGTTACCTTCTAATTAACTGTGTAATTTATTAATTTTAAAAATATTTGATATCACCCCACAAAAATTATCTATCTAATTTTTATCTATTTAAAAGGTAGGAAAAAAAATTTATTTAGTTTGGCTCGACAGGTTCAGTTCTTGCTCCTACGTATCCTCAGCCGGTAGAGGAATGAAAGCCACGTAGTTCTCAATGATTTTTTTTTAAAGGGGTCCAAGTTAACACAAGGCTACTAAGTGAACCCAAAATCGGAAGAAAGTATTCACAACTCAGTCAGATTGTTTTCGAAAGGTTTTTTTTTATTTAAAAGAGGTTCATTAAGCAAATATTGGGTTTCAGTTAGCACAAGGCTACTCAGTAAACCCATTGACTCTGAAGGAAGCATTCACAACTCAGTTAGGTCAAGAGATTTAAAGAAGAAAAAAAAATATTACGAAAATTCTAGGTTTAAGTTACCCTAAGACTACTCAGTAAACCTAATTGGTCTCCGAAGGAAGCATTCACAACTTAGTTGGATCCGAAGTTAATAAGTCATATAAAAAAATATTTTATTTTCAAAATTGGGCCACAGCCCAAAAATACAGCACAACACAAAAAATAGGGCACGTGTGTGCATTTCTGCGTGTGTGCATGTTCTGCGTGTGTGGGCTGTTGTTCGTGTGTGTTAGAGAGGAAGCAAAAGGAAGCAGCAGTGTGAGGGATAGAGAGAGGTAAGGAATGAGAAAGAAGCAGTGAAGAAACGTAAGGGAGAAAGTGTGTGTGAGAGAGTGATTATTTTAATTTGTTTTTTCATCAAATTGATTATTTCAGCAGTGTGGGCTGTTAGGCTCTTTTTAGTATTTCTCTCTTGTTTTTTCTCTTCTTGATGATCGGTCCTTTTTTCTTTGTTTGCACCTCTATTTATAGAGCTTGAGTTGGACCTATTTCCCCCTTTCTCATCTGTTATTTTGTTATCTTTATCTTTTTTTATTTAAAAACTAGCTTTATCTTTTATTTAAAACCACATTTCTGATCAGTTACAATAAATTTTTATATTATTTTAAAATTATTGAAAACAGCTTTTTCCTGATTAGCACTTTATCATTTTATCAGTTAACACTCACTTGGTTATATACTCAGGAGCCTTATCACAATCTCTATTTAATCAATTATAATTAATTAATCAAATAAGAAAACTAATTAATTAACCACAATTTGACTAATTGAAATTATTATTGACAGGATAAAATTCGGTATCTACAACGCCATAGTTTACTTTCTGGTGCACCATACTTTGAAAAAACGTATATGCGATGAGTGGCTGTCTCCCATGAATCACGAACTTGAATTTCAGCTCCTTTCATAATAAAGGTGTGAAACCTCATGAACGTATTTCTAGTGTATATGTTTGATGCACGCCTATCCAAAGCATGGTAACATGTCTGTAGCACTGGCTGACCATGGATTGAGATAAAGTCTTGCTCAACCTCTTTATGCCTCATATTTAGCAACAAACAATCATAGTGGTATAGGAACTCTACCAAAGTATAACGAGACTTCACAAACATTGATATTTGAGCATGTAAACCCTAGCATCTTCATGTGGTATGAAATCCAGCAAAGAAGTTGTTCTGTATGTACGGGGTCAACCACAAATTTTTTTTCTCAAACATCCTTTAATCCAATCATTATCTTCTAGGCTAAACTTTGTAAACTGCGCCACTCTACGTGAAACTCATAACAACTTAGTTCACTAAACATCACCCTCCGAAAATACCCCAAGAAATTTGGGTCACCAACATTAGCTTTTGCATTGTGCAAAAGGTGCCACACACATAATCGACGCATTATGAAACACCTTCCTGATGGCATTTCTCATAGCCATGTCACCGTCGATTATAACCCAGATGGGAGATTTGCCTTTCATTGCTATTAATAAGTTCTAAAGCAACCACACATAAGTATTCTCAGTTTCATTGGCAACTATTGCACTACCAAAAGAGTTGTTGGATTATGATGGTTAACGCCTAAAAATACAACCAACGGCAAACATTACTTGTTCTTACTGTATGTTGCTTCAAACGCTAATACGTCACCGAATAATTCATAATCCAATTGACTCTGACCATCACACTAGAATAAATGTTGTAGCCTAGCCTCTTGATCAACTGTGTGTTGAAAAAAAAGGTTCGATTTGTTGATTTTTTATGTCGAATAAATGCTAGAGCACCTTTAGCATCTGACAACAACAGCTTGTGTTGGCGAGCAAATTCATTATAAATGTCCCGTTTAGAGAAACCAATGTTACCATATCCTCCACACTGGTTAGCAAATGAGTTATAGATCAAAGGAATTGTTATGCCAACTGACGCATGTTGCTCAATTGCATTAGGTCTGCATCATTCATTCTTTTGTGTGAAGGCAACATCATGGAATGGTTATTGGAGAGCATGTCATGGTTATTCTCATCTGAAAAACCAGTCATGTGGCAACTCCCAGTTTCTCCGTTAATATGAACGTTCATTTTGGCTAGGCATCCACATCTAGTCTCAGTCTTCGGTTCACGCCTGCGATCTTCTCTATCGCAATTTTTTTGCGGCTCTATACCCTTCTATCGAACAAACAAATACCTTTTGGATCACTTCACCATTTCTATTGAGCTTACAAAATATATCTTCCCTTTCTCTTATTTTTCAAAAATCAGCAAGACTACATTCACTTTCTATTTTACTCTTCTCCTCTTTGTGGAACCCGCTGCCCTAGTCCCACCGAAATCGCGCTGCACCACCAACACCGGGCTGCACCGCCGACCACTCGCCGCACCACCAACCATGCGCAGCGAAAGGGGCCTGCGACCACAGACCCCCGACCTGCACCGCACCACCGACCTGCCCGACCAGCAACCGCGCCGCCTCCTCCTGGTTGCCGGGCCACCATCTCCTCTCCATCTCCTAACAAAAACCACCCATTCACCCTCTCCTCTCCAAAAAAACCTCTCTCCATCTTATACTTTCATTAATCCTCTACTTCAAAACCACCTATTCACCCTCTCTTATCCAAAATCACTTCTATTCAACATTGAATTTGTAAGGATTATATTTTGTTTTTCTTTAATTTTTATATGTCTAAAACTTATTGGTATGTGATTTATATATTTAAGTATAATCTGCTATATTAAATTTAAGTTATTTAAAATTAGTTCTATTTAAAATTATAATTTATTGCAATATTGCCAATTTACTAGTTTTATGCGATGAGGAAGTTTTTTTGTTTTATATGTGTTTATGTAAGAATAGTATAATTGAAGTTTTAATATATGTATAAATTAAAGTTGCTTTGCAATAGATGATAGAAGCATTATTTTATAGATTTAAATTATGATTTTCATTGTGATTATGTGATTTTAATTAAATATAATGTTTGTTTTGCAATGTAGATTGTGTTCTCTTTTTCCTTAAACGTTACGCGCGCAATGCAATTAGATATTGCTTGGAGATTGAGGTAGGTATTCAACTGAATTTATTTATAATTAACGTTGAACTTAGTATGATAGAAAGCTAGTATATAGATGTTCACATTATGTTAGAAATTCTATGTTGCTTGTTAGTGGATAGGGGAGACCCTGATGTAAATTCTGAGTACCAGGGTGCTGGTTTATTTTTTTGGAATAATGTTGGTGCATGTGTTTTTTATTTGTTAGTGGATAGGTTAGACCCTGGTGAAAATTGGGAGTACCATGGTGCTGGTTTATTTTGTTTTGAATAATGTTGTTTCTTAGTGGATAGGTGAGACACTGATGAAAATTATCGAGAACCAGGCTGCTGGTTTTCGATAATTTTAAATTTTTTTTGTCTTATTGAAATTGGGAAATTCTTAAATTATAGAGTTTTCTAAGTCACCATGTAATTATCGCAGAATATTGACCGTAGTTGGCTATATGAAAGATTGAATTTTACTCGGACTCAATTAACACTTAAATTTATTCGAGGGGTACACAAATTTGTTAATCATGCTATGAACTCTAATTTATCAAAGACAGGGTTTAGAAATTTGTAGATTTTTTTGCACAAATTCTCATTAATGAGCCCCTTCTAAAGAGCTTGTGCCGAAGAATTGTTATTAAGAAACCAAGTTGGCTTCTAAATTGGGAATGAAAGATTAGGCGATTGATTGTTGTGAGGACGGCTGCATGTTGTTCTATAAGGAAGATAACAATTTAACTGCATGCAAGTTTTGTAATAAGTCAAGGTTTGAAGCTAAAAGACACGAAGTTGGTAGGTTTACAAATGTTCCTGTGAAGAAAATGTTCTATTTTCCTATAACTCCAAGGTTGAAACAATTATACGCGTCAACTAAAATTGCAAGTCAAATGAGATGGCATCACGAGAACAAGTTTGTTGATCGTGTTCTCTATCATCCTTCGGATGGGGAAGCATGGAAGCACTTCAATGACCGTTATCCTGATTTTGTTGATGAGGCAAAAAATGTGAGACACAGTCTCTATGCCGATGGGTTTACACTATACGTTCAAGCATCAACACATTGGTACTCCTATTGGCCTGCAATCATTGTTGCTTACAATCTTTCTCCTGAAATGTGCATGACCAAACCTTTCATGTTCTTAAATTGTCTCATTCTTGGTCCAAAGAATGCCACTTCAAGAATAGTTGTGTATTTGCAACCATTGATTGATGAACTTCAACAGTTGTGGAATCATGGTGCTTTGACATACAATATATCCACAAAATAGAATTTCATAATGAGGGCTTGTTTAATTTGGACTATCAATGATTTTCCTGCATATGGGAAGTTATTCGGATGGGGTACACACGGTAAGTTAGCTTGTCCTTATTGTATGGATGAGAAAAATGCCTTCTGGTTGAAACCTCGAAAAAAACTTTCATGGTTTGATTTTCATCGTCGGTTCTTGCCGCCTAATCATTCATTTAGAAGGAGTAAAAAGAAGTTTAGAAAAGACACAATTGAGAAGCAGCATCTGCCACTCATATGGCAGTTTTTAAAAGATTTTCCTAAGGTAACCGAGTCAGGTCCTACTAGGCTGGCAGGATTTGGGTCCCTTCTTAATTTGACTAAAATGATCAGTTTTAGGGATCTTCCATATTGGAAAGACAATATCTTGAGGCACCACTTAGGTTTCATGCACATTGAAAATATTTCTTTAACAATGTCTTCAATACCGTTATGAATGTCAAAGATAAAACAAAAGATAATGAAAAGGAAAGGATGGATATACGGAGAGAGTGTAAGTGTGAGGATTTGGAATTGGTTCCATTATAAAATGGAAAGATTGGCATGCCAAAGGCAGTGCTCATTCATGTCAGACGATGGAAAATCAGATTGTAAGTGGGTAAAGGAGTTGAAAATGCCAGATGGTTATGGATCAAATCTAGCTTGGTGCGCTGATGTTAATTGGGGTGCCATGCATGGGATGAAAAGTCACGATTGTCATGTTTTTATGCTGAATGTGTGTCGGATTGCCTTCTGTTCACTACCCCGATGAGATGTGGAAACCATTGACTGAGATCAGCCAAATTTTCAAGGATATTTATTGAAATTCACTAAAACCAACTCATTTTGAAAGAACGACAGAGAATACTCCAATTATTTTATGCAAGTTAAAAAGGATTTTTCCACCTGGGTTCTTTGATTCAATGGAACATCTTCCGATTCACTTACCTAGAAAAGCACGATTAGGCGGCCCGGTTCACTATCGATGGATGTATTTGTTTGAAATGTGTAAAAATTCAAATTATCCTATTTATTTACTTGTTTTAAAGAATTATAAATTAATTTTATACATCGAAATTTTCTTAAACTTTTCAAAACTTTCAGAGGATGATGGGCGATTACAAGAGGGCCGTGACCCAGAAAGCGACAGTCGACAGATCTATCAGCATAGACTATCTTGGTCGTGAGGTTACTTATTTCTATTCACATTATTTTAATACTTTGAATTTGGTATCATGTTCGGGCTTGAGAAATGATCCAGAAAATGAAAGTGTTCCAAGTAGTTCCTTGTTAATTTGTAAGAATGCCGATCATCCAAGTGGGCAGTGTCAAGGTCATTGTGGTTGAATGACGAGGAATATAATTCTGCTCGAGTGCATTTACTCATCAATTGCGTAGAAGTGAAGTTGTATTTGGAGTAAGTGTTACTTTGATATACGATATAAGACACACGATATTGAATCTCTTAATGCGTATTGAACAACATTTACATTTTTGCAGCATATTCTTAAGCATGCAAAAAGATGGTGAACATAATATGCATGCAGAGTTTCCTCGCTGATTTAAGTCGTATGTAAGTGTTTAAAAATAACCCTTGCGCATACCAAGTAATTTAAAAGATCCTTTAGTTACACACAATATTTTTGTTTACAGGTTTAGAATGATCAAAATGGAGTCACTAACAGAGAATTAAGGGCATTGGCTTGGGGTCCTAAGTCAAAGGTTTCGTTATGGAACATGTGGTTTATAAATGGATATAAGTTTCACACAAAAGCTTGAAGTCAAGGTAAAAAGGCAGTCAACTGTGGTGTATGCGTAAAAGGTGTTAGACAAGGGGGTGAAGATGATTGTTATGGTTTCATTGAGAATATATATGTGTTTGAATATACTGGATTGCCAAAGATTCTGCTTTTCTATTGTCAGTGGTATGATCCAACAAGCAGAGGCATAGGGGTCCATTAGCAATATAAGATAGTGCAGATTAACAAGCGTAAACGTTGTCGATTTTATGATCCTTTTATTGTTGCTCAAAAAGCAAGACAGGTTTACTTTGTAGATTATCCCGATATGTGTAAGGACTTGCGTGATTGGTGTGCTGCAATTGCTACAAAGCCAAGAGGCCATGTAGAGGTAGATGAAATGATTCAAGACACACAAGCAAATGAATCACCTTTTTAAGCTGATGAATCCGTTGTTCCTATGGTGAAGATTGAGATGGTAGGTGGCTTGGCTGATGAAACTGTTCAAGGTTGGGATCGCGAGGTTGATCGGATACCCAAACCTGAATCTAAACCTGTTGGTGCTAGTTTCGTGTTTGAAGAACTTGAGCAAGATAACAATGATGATGATGAGAGTGAACATGAGAACACCGACAATGATGATGATGATGACTGGAGTCAACAAGACATTGATTAAACCCAATTTAATGTTGGGTTAGGACAATAATTATATTGCATGCAACATGCTTTTTGGAGTATATATATATATATATATATATATATATATATATATATATAATGTCTTTTGGTTTTCTTATTTAGTAATATATTTTGTTGAAAAAATGGCTTCATCACAGAGAAGTGGGAAGCCGCAACTTATAAATGAGCATACTAGTAGTAAAGGTGGCAAAGGTAGAGCAAGAATGATACGCAGCGGATCCATTCACAGCCAGGTTGATTGACAATGCTGCCAGGCTACTGCATCATAGTAGTCTCCGAGGGTACCACGACAATGTCAATCAAGCGATCACTTGGGTTCACAAAACCCTCCGACAATACCACACCAACCGATTGCTTCGCTCCCACCATCCTCAACAGGGATCACAATGATTCCAACCCCTGGTTTGCCGCTTTCACAGTATTTTGCAGAGCATCCTTGTGACCGCCATTTTGATCAGCCTCAAAAGGGACAGTCATTGCATAGTGCACATCTGGAGGAGTTAGTTCCCAATGATGAGGTTGACCCTAAAGTGGATGATGTGGAGAGGGATGAGATGGTGGCCGAGGAGATGGCAGAGCAGGAGGCGCTAGGCTCTAACCCTCATGGAGAGCTAGCAAAGTATGTGCGTATGTTCCCACGAAGCTAGTGGACGCGAGACAGTTCTGGGAAGTATTTACTAGAGTGGCATGAATGAGGGTAAGTTAGGCATATAATTAATTTCATTATGTTCTTTAAATGTTCATTATTACAATAATACACTATCTAATAACATATGTTTTTTGTTATCATCTTAGGTGGTATTCTTCTCAGCCTGATGTAGACACACTTATGACTTCTATCAAGTCCCAATTCAAAGACCCATAGCCTACTTGGAGAGTAGTTTCTGAAGAAACCCGTAACCATTGGCGGAAGGAATTTCAAGTATAACATGAGAATTTAATTATATATATGTGTGTTAAGAAATTAAAGATTCAGTTTATTTTTTACTGAGAATAAATTTTTCGTTAATATGTTATTATAGGATAAGTGCAGTTGGGATCCCTGTTTCACAACTCAAATGTGAAAGGATTTTGCGCACAGAAGTTCGGAGCGGTTTAGAGATATGATGAACATGGCGAGGTCATATTATACCAAGGAAGGTAAACTGCCAAAATGGTGTCTATAAAGTACATGGAAACAACTGCTTAAACATTGTGGCACAGCGACCTTCAAGGAGATCTAGGAACAGGTAAAGAAGAACAGGGTGTCTTCAAAGGGTGGCGTATTACATACTTCTGGTCACGTCCCTCATTTTGAGATAGCACTGCAAGCGTTATGTATTAAGATTTTACAGTTGATTCTTTTAATTTATGTATACTTAATTAAATTACTTTTATGTATTACACTATATAATATGTTTTGTAATTGTATGTATAGGCACGATGTGAAGGAAAGCCAGTGGATATTGACCAACTCTTTCGTGCCACTCATCAAAGATAAAATGGGGAATGAGATGATGCACGCTTCAAGGCCACCCAATTTGAAACGTTTTCTCCTGAACAATCACAACAGGCTGACAGGGAGGCCAGGGCAACGACTTGGGTACAAACAGTTTTTGGGATGACCCATGGCCGTCTTTATGGTACAGGGGGATATGTCATCTCATTTTTGACGTGAGGCATTCGAAGGATACTACACCTCTCAAGTTTCTTCATCTTCATCAACGGCTAGTGTTGAATCGTCATTTGCAGGTGCAAATCAGGAGTAGAGGCTAATTGAGGCCCACAAAAATATTGAAGCCCAAGAGAGGTTCATCAAGACTTTATTGAATAAACAAGAAACTCTATTGAATAAACTGGAAACTATTGAGACAAATATGAATAAGATGCTAGAGTATTTAATAACATGAATGCACCTCAGTCCTCACGGCCTTCGCATCCAGATTATGTTGAGGAAGATGAGGAGGAGCATGAGTTTTCACCCTCACGCTTTGTACGTTAGGTGCTTTGTAGTTTCTAACGACATTATGTTTGTTTTATTTTAACTGTTATTTGAATTTGATGACTTATTGTATGATTAGTTGTTTTAAATACTTATTTATTATAAATTTAAACTTTTATTTGTGTATTATATTTATTTCTTATTCATTTTATATATTTATTAAGAAATATTCAGGTTTGCGACAGAAAATTTTGTCTCAAACAAACTTAGAGATGGATTACAAGTGGTGCAAAAAAAAAATTTGCGGCAATAAAATATTAGCGATGGAAATGGCTATGGTGAATTTGTAACGAAAATTTTCGTCTCAAACAAAATTAGAGACGGATTTCAACTAGCGCCAAAAAAACAATGCGTGCAAAAAATGCATTAGCCACGGAAATATCCGTGGCAAATTTGTGATGGAAATATCCATGGCTAATTTGCAACGAAAATTTCTGTGGCTAATTTGCGACAGATATTCCCGTCGCAAATATTAGAGACGCCATTTTTAGCAGCTGCCGCTAGTCCGTCGGACAATCTATATTAGTCACGGAAATGGCCTTTTTGCCACGGATATTTATGTGGGTAATGGGAAATATTCTTGTAGTTAGTCTCCGCATATTGAAAACCCACTGGTTTCGACTATCCCAAATCGCATAGTAACAAGTCATAAATACCAATGAGTATGAATACAAAGATAGTAACAAGTCATAAATACCATCTAATAATACTAATACTACCAATACCAATGAGCACGAATAGAAAAACTATAAATACTATCTAATACTATACAATAATACTAATAATGCTATCATCAAGTAACATCATCATCTATGGTTCTTCTCCACCACCTCCTATAAGTCTCTGGCGATTGTTGGCAATGCGGTGGACCTCCTGTAGACGAGCATGAAATGGATTCCCTATACCAACCTTTGTGAGGATGGAGCTAGACAACTCCATCACTTGACTCCATAGAGAAAAATGTGTCTGATCTGGTAGAGGCTGATGTTGCTCTAGCTGAGGGTTCTTTGGCTCTGGGTGTTGTAAGAACTGTGGAGAATATCCAGCATATGAAGGCGGTGTCATTCAAGGGTGTCAGACCTACAGAAACAAATCCTTGAAGCCATCTACATAAGCTCCACGGGTTTCATCTCCTCGGTGCAGGACATGCTCCTGCAATGAGTCCCACATCTCGTCACACGTCTCGCACGTAACAAATCCACGAGAGTTGTGGGGGATCTCCCGGACTAATCCTAACTTCCTCACTACCCAGTCTCGTAGATATGGGTAGACATCCGATCTATCGCATATGAATCCAGAGTGTAGTGCTACTTATGGGAGAATACGATGGGCTTGGTCATATGGCGTCCATTGCACATCCTAAGCCATGAGTCTATCAATGTGAGCATGTTGTGGAGTCATATCTGGCATGTTGTGTGCCCCACGCCACCGAGCCACCAGTTGAAAGTGTTGTTGATAGGTCTCCCTTTCCACAAATGTCCTAAGGCCAGGGAAGTGCTCGTATATCAAACACTGTCAATACAAAGATAAAATGTTAAAAGCAATTATTGCTTGAATATAAAAATCTAAAACTAAACATATAACACTTTACTGATAGATATTTCATTTTACCTATAACAACTCACCACATGAGACAAACTGCCTGACCTGATGCCTACTAGCATTTCACAACTCCTGATACATCTTTGCCAGGGCCATAGCTCCCCATGCATATTCGTCGACTCGAGTCAGATCTACTAGAGACCCAAGATACTTCATCTTCACCGCCCATGAACTCTTATCTACGAACATAGTGTTTTAGTCAATATTCTTATAATATCTTTCTTTACACTTATGTGCACTTATATGTGTTGGATAATGGTACTCCAAGAAGCCTCACATTGCCTAGTTTCCATCTTTCGAAAGGCTTTATTTACAAAGCCACTTTTTCCTAGATATGTTAATATGGATGACAAGTAAGTGGACCAAAGCATGACCAATTTCATAGATCCAAACGTGGATGCCTTTAGATTAGCAAAATGATTTTGTGCGTATCATTCGTGCTCCTATTAGTTTCCGACTCATCATAAGTGAAGAAAAAAATGATTAATCCCCAAAAAAGCCATTGAATTTTACCATGATAACTCTACTTAACCTCTTGCTTTTAAAACACTTTGTGTTCATCAAAGATGTTTGTGAAATTGTGTGTGTATCTAATTATTTTTTTTTCTTTAATTCTCTAGCTAAAACCTTCTTCTCATCAAATGATGGATTCTAATTTTTGTTCTCATTCTCAGAATGTCAATTATGTTTCCAATAATGTGAAGCACTCTCACTGATGAGGAATTGTTAGACTAGGGAAAACTTATCACTAAGTATGTATTAGAAATGGGCTTCTATGGTCAAGAGGAGGGGCAAATTCAGCTTTAAAGCTTTTCGCAAATCTTTTCATAAACAGAAGGCAAGGCTTGAATATGAAGTATTCAACTAAGATATGAAGTGTAATAGAAATGAAAGATGAATGCAAAAAACACAATGCAATGCGGAAAACCTTGCATTCAATCTTCAAACAATTAAAAACTAAGAGCACTCCCCACCATTGGGTACCCCACAAATGTGCAAGAGCCTCAACTAGGGATCCGTCACCCTAAAACAACTAGAAGGATTTCTCACCTTCACTCAAGAGTATACTATGAATTTTACAATGAAGAAGCTCCCTAAAGAGTAGACAATACAACTTGAAGCACAAAGTGTATAATTAAGTCTCTTGGAAAATGAAAAAACCAAGATTAAGAGAGGACAAAGAAAGACTTTTTAGAACAACAAGTACAAATCTCTTTTGAGAGTTATGAAACCAAGAGACTAAAGGAATAAATGCTTGAGAAGTAGTATGATTGATTGCCAAAGGTGTGTGACTCATAGAATGTGATAGCTTTTTAAAGAGAATAAAAAAGAGGATCAGAAATTGGTCATAACGTGCAGAATATTCGAATATGTATTCGAATATGAGAATTCTCGGAAACTTGGAAGAAAAAGGGACACTTTCATAATCAAATATTGTGGCCAGAATTTCAAATTTTAAAATCCAAAACCCTAATATTCAAATAGGTATTCGAATATACCACTAAAATGGCCCTTCTCACATGAAAAACAATTTAAGTTCAAAACCCAAAACCATTTAAAACTTTTATAGCTTTGACCAAGATAAAACACGTTTTCAAATAAAACCAAATATAAGTTTAAAACACTTTTAAACAACATTTTATTGAAAAGGCTTTGAAATTAGTTAATTCATTTTTAAGGAGCCTTAATCAAATATACAAACATGAAAAATTCCTATATACCCTTCTCTTTGTTGCTTTCTTGATTATAGCACTTGATTCGCTTGATGTCAGTTAAGACTTGAATTACGGTTGTTGTAGAATCATCAAAACTCCAAATTAGGGAAACTTAGAGCATTTGTACCCATAGTATGTACATTAGTTATTTAATGGATGAGGATATACTCTCTTGTTTGGGTGAAAATTGTATCTGAATTCTTGCTTCCAAATGTTAGATTAATAAACTAATGGTATAGTTATAAAAGGGGTAAGTGAACCTGTCATGATTTATTTAATAGTTAGTTAGTTTTGGGATGAGATGTAATAGTGTGTTAGGGTAGATTTAGAGAAATAATTAGTATAAATAATACAAATTAGTATAAGGAAAGGGGAGGAGAGAAATTACATTGTGTCCAAGTGGTTAGGGTGGAGTTTACTATGGAGATACTTGCAGCTTTAGGAAAGGAGTCATAGATTCGTGGGAGGGAAAAATGCCTAGAGTTGTATTTTTTATTCATTCTTTTTCCATCAATAAAGCTTCTTTCTTTGTTGTTCTTATTCAATATTTTTTATACAAGAATCTAATTCCGATCAAAACCCTAAAGCCCTAGGTTTTCCATAAGTGAATCTTCTTCCTTTTTATTATTTACATTGCATTCTTAAATTCTCATCACACTTGTAATGTCTATCTTACATAACTATCTAAAGAATTCAGTAATTAATACTGCTCTATTGGAGATGACAACCCCTATTTTCACCATATTACTTGCATGACAGGTACACCTTTCGTTTCGCACATTGAGTGTGCATACGTAGTATCAAGGTGATCAAGACCACACAACACATAATTAAGATAATTATCCACCCTGAAATTTTTTTAAAATTGAGTGTTCTAGAATTATGGAGTGTGGTGATTTGTTTGGAATAAAAAAAATCAGATGTGGGTGTTTGAGAGAACGTGTGAATAATCTATTTTAATGATAATCAAATTAACTATTTGTTGAATTTTCATGGTTGAAGTGATGCTAAACACTCAAGAGTGTTGCTGTTTCATGCAAGACTCAAAAAGGAGGAAGGCCTTATTATCTTAAGATTAGTCACAAGTGCCTTTTGAACAAGTTTGCTTCATCATAAAAAATTATTCGTTTTAATATTTTTTCGAAAAATTGTTTTAATTTTTCAGAACTATTTTATATATTAATGTGTATTTGTGTGTTAATCATTCAAATTTTGGGAAAAGATGGAGGAAGTCGAGGTACTAAGCGATTGGAAATGTCCAAAGTGTAGAGGCATTTGCAATTGCACTTATTGGATGTGAGTTCTAATTTGTGTTTTGATGAGTTGTTATAGTTCATTCATATTGAAATTACCTGTCTATCAAACTGATAAGTGTTCACTTATCTATGTTTTAGAGGTCTATTTTAGGGTGTTTTATAGTGTTTTGTAGTGTTTGGTTCCATTTTAGTAGACATTTAGGAATAAATTCACATCTTTGTGTAGGTTGAGTCATTTGTTAGAAATTTATAGTTTTTGTGTTAGTTTTGATGTTTTTCATCTTAGTTTTGGTGTTTTTGTTGTGTTCTAGGATCAAGAGCATTGAGAGATTGAAGAATGAGCATTGGAAAGAGACAAGGAGCATGAAAAGGAGGAAGAATGGATGCAAATGATCAAGATCCAGCCAAGAAAAGCATCCAAAATAGCCAAAACATGAAGATTTGGACATGCTGTTAAGTGTTGTTAAAAGCTTTCAATCGCTGTCAAGTGCTATGAAAAGCTGGCAGGTGCAGTTTTGAGCGTGAGCACGCCCAGAACAAGTGTGGGCATGCGAATAAGGCAGAAAACAGTATTAGAGAGCGCGTGAGCATGCCCAATTCTTGCGTGGGCACGCGCCCCACCTGCTATATATAGTCCAAATTAGTTATTTTTACGAATATTTGGTTCATAACTCGATTTGGGCACGATTTTCTCTCCTTCTTCTCATCGTTTCTCTCTTTTCTTGGGAAGATCCTTGAAGATTCAAGACTTGTGGGAGCAAGATCTTGAGGATTTATGGTGATTCCTTCTAGGTTTCTTCTTCTTCTCCTCTCTCTATGTTAGAAAAGATTTTCTTGGTTAGGGTATTGGGGATTTTGATCCCAAACTATGTAAATTGACCCTGAGTTGAAATTCAATGTTCTTTCAGGTCAATTTAATGATTACTTCTCATCTTAATGCTTCTTCTTGGTTGATTATATTCAATTTTTGTGGGATTGCCTCCGACATGAGTGCTACACTTGAATTAATCAATAGGGATTTTGATCTAGATGCAATTAGGCAATTGAAAAATTGGTAATTGTATTGGAACTGTTTTAATTCACCATAATCTTGCATGATTCTAGGAATAGAACTTGTAGGTTGTGAGGTTTTGTGAAAATCCACTTCTTTCTTGTTTTCTCTAAAATTGGCCTAAGGAATTAGGGGTTTTAGTTAGAACAAAGGGGCTAATAATCTAGGAATGGACTTAGTCTATAATTGTGGATTATTATCTTCAACTGATTGATTAGAACTCGAATTAACCTAAAGATGAAGTTGCATTAGTAAGGGATCAAATGAACCTAGTCCTTAACCATTCTTACTCTTGTTATTGCTTGTTTTTGAATTTCTTTGTATGAACTCTCTCTTACGCACATTGTTGATAATCCAAATAGTGAATTCCTTGGGATATGGTACTCTTTTGCATAGTCCATGTGGAGACGATACCCTATTCACTTTCTATTCTCATTAAACGAACTAGTGCACTTGCTAGTATGGCATTTGCCTATCAAGTTTATGTCACTTTTCTCAAACAAAGTTGTCTCTTTTTGCGTCTCTCTATTCCAAAAAGCACATTTAATCAACAAGTTATATTCTCCCTTCAACTAGTTATATTTGTTGTGAGTGAATGAACCGTAACAACTCATCAAAAAACATAAATTACTGAACTCACATGCAACAACTGCAATTGCAAATACCTTTACATTTTGGACATTTCCAATCTCTTAATACCTTGACTTCTTTTGCCTTTTCCCCATATTTGATTAATTCACATACAAATACACATTAATTTATCAAATAGAAAAAATAAAAAAATACTAAATGGAATAGCTTTTATGGATATATCGATCATCAAGCTGACTTGTTCAAAAGGCACTTGTGACAAATCTTAAGATAACAAGGTCATCCTCCTTTTTGATTATTGCATGAAGCAGCAACACTCTTGAGTGTTTTGCGGCACTTCAACCATGAAAATTAAACAAATAGTTAATTTGATTATCATCAAAGCAGATAATTCACACGTTCCCTCAAACACCCACATCTGATTTTTGCTGTTCCAAACAAATCACCACACACCACAACTCTAGAATACTCAATTTAAAAATAATTTTGAGTTTGGAGAATGATCATAATTATGTGTTGTGTGGTCATAATCATGAAAACTATGTCACACGCATCTGGTGTGACAAAATGGAAACATACCAGCAAGTAATATAGTGAAAATAGGGTTATCATATCAAAGGGAGTAGTAGCAACTACCGAATTCTTTACACTCTTTTGTAAGATAGACGTTACAAGTGTGATGATAATTTAAGAATGCGATGTAAATAATAAAAAAGAAAGAAAGAAGATTCACTTATGGAAAACCTAGGGCTTTAGAGTTCTGATAGGAATCAAAGTCTTGTATCAAAAATATTAAACAAGAACAATAAAAAATCAGAGTATTGTATGAGAAAGAATGAAGAAACAATACAATTATAGGGATTTTTCCCTCCTAGAACTCTATGGTTCCTTTCCTGGACCTGTAAGTACCTTAGCAAATTCTAGCCTAACCACTTGTATACAAAGTAATTTCTCTTCTCCCCTTCCCTTACACTAATAGGTATTATTTCTACCAATTAGTTCTCTAAATCTACCCTAACAAACAAGTAACTTAATCCTAACAGGTTTACTTATCATACCATTAGATTATTAATCCAACAATTGGAGATGTGAGAATTCAAATACAATTTCTACCCAAACTAGTGAGTATATCATTGTCCATTAAATAACTAATGTACGTATCTGGTGACAAGTTTTCCCATGTCCAACAATTCCTTGGCGGTGAGGGAGCTTCACATTCATGGAAACATCAGACATTCTGAAGCTGAGAACAGAAATTAGATTCCATCATTGAATGAGATGAAGGTTTTAGCTAGAGATTTAAAGCACAAAAGCACAAATTGGATACACACAATTTCAAATACGGATTTGATGAACACAAAGTACTGCAAAAGCAGAGGTTAAATAAAGCTATGATTTTGAGATTTAGAGGCATTTTCTGGGAATTAATGATTTCTTTCTTCATTTGCGATAAGCTAAGAATTGGTGTTTCGAAAACTTGTGAACTGCAAGTTGCAGAGCATTGGAGTCTTAAAAACTCGTTGCTTAGAACAAGTATAGAAGAAAGGAGAGGAAGAAAGGAGAGAAATCTTGTTTTTTTTAGTGTATGGAACAACTCTCCATAAGCTCTCTACTTATAGGCGAGCGGGTAGCTACAAGGAAACGAGTAAGATTAGTATTGAGGATTCAACAAATCACCAAAACGGTTAAAATTAATTACCATACGTGCAAGAAAGGTGGATAAGGACACACATAGAATCCTTCTCAATTAAGTTTTGTATCCAATAAACAGATTTGTGCTGATTTTGTAAAATCCACATACATTTATGGAAATTATTAAACGCGCAAAACATAAATTCAAATCGTTACTATTGAAGTATCTGAAAATTCATTCTTTCTTATGAAGCGCCATTCCAATGGTGTACCTGTGTTAAGTCAGCCTTTAGTCCACTTGTCATCCATCTTAAGAATCTAGGAGTAGTGACTAATTATATAAAGCCATTGAAAATATGGAAACTAGGCAATGTGGGAGTTTTAAATAACGATACTATATAAGAATTTTGACTAATTGTTAATTTTATATTATTTTATGACTGATATGTGCTTGAATTATGTCATTTTTTCATGAGTTTATGCAATTAGTCGTACTTAATTGTCAATATTTTGGGGGGATTTCCATCCTAATTTAGACTCTTAGTCCATGATTCTTTTTGCTTATTTTTTGGGGAATTTTTATCCCAGAATAGCCTATGGCCTCTGGGTATTATCTCGAGGGATATTTATCCTGGAATGACTATTAGCCCCATAGATAGTCTCCTCGGGGACTTCCATCCCGGAACAGCCATCGGCCTTTTTATTATCCCAGGGTGGCGCATCGCATCTGAGTTTACACCCAGTAATTTTATCTTAGAACGGCCTCTGGCCTTTTTATTGTCTTAGGGGAAGAACAACCTAAGATGGCACATAGCCTCTTCAAATTTGTCCTAAGAACTTGGAACGACCTTTGGCCTTTCTTGGTATCTCGGTGAAAGAATATTCTGAGATAACACGTAGCCTTTTCAACCTTTGTTCAAAGTATTTTTTTCTTGGATTGACCTATAGCCTTTTTTTTTATATCTCGCGAGATTTTCGTCCTGAGATGGTCGTAGGCTCGACGAATTTGGTCCAAGTAGTTTCTCTTGGATTAGCCTGTAGGCCTTTTTTAGTATCTCGACGGATTATATTCTTGAGATTGTCGTAGCCTCGTTGAATTTTGACCCAAGTGTTTTTCTTGGATTATCCAATAGACCAATTTATTATCCCGTAGGATTGTCTTCTTGGGATGGTCGTTACCATTTCATTGAGTATTGAGTATTGTTGACCTTGTTGCATAGGTCCGAGACAGTTGTAACCATCTTGGTTGAATGTTGTCTATCTTGTAGCATAGGTTCGAGATGGTTGTAACCATCTCGTTTCGATAGTATTGATCTGGTATCATCGAGCCGGGATGATCGTAACCACTCATTTGAGTGTTTCTTGTAGCGTTGTTCCGTGATGTTCATAACCATCCCATTTAATTATCATCATCTTTGTAGTGTAGATCTAAGATTTTCGTAACCATCTAATTGATGTATTGTTGGTCTAGTTGCGTTGATCCGAGATGGTTGTAACCATCTCGTTCGTGTATTGTTGATTTGGTTGCGTTGATTCTGGATGTTTGTAATCATCTTCCACCTCATGTTTCCACCGCTTTTTGCTTATCACATTTTTCTGATGAGGCACATGGGCCTTTCTTTGTTATTTTACTACACCACTTCTTTCTTTTTATTGTTTTTTGAGTGGCCAGATGCACCACCTAGTTCTTTTTTATAGGGGACCACCTAGTTTTGACAGGTGGCCTTTACTGCTAGGTACACCACCTATCTTATTTAACTTAAGAACGTGAACGAAATATTTGCACAATGCCACAAACACTCCTTTCTTCAATGGTGTCAATGGATCCTAACCCTATATATATGGGTTAGGATCAAATGACACAAATTGATTTTACACCAATTAATAATGATAGATCGAAGTTTTTTTTTCATGAAATCCACTGTTGGATTGAAACTATTTGTCATATAGATCATGTCTACAAAATTTCACATCAATCCGAGATCGTTTAGCACTCCATCAACGTAGTGAAAAAATAACATAAAATATAATTTTAAAATAATGAAAATAACAAGTGTTTTGATGGAGTACTAAACGATCTTGGATTGATGTGAAATTTTGTAGACATGATCTATATGACAAGTAGTTTCAATCCAATGGTGGGTTTCGTGAAATAAAACTTCGACATATCGTTTCTAATTAGTGTAAGAGTTTGTGTAAAATTAACCGGTGTCAATGGATCTCAACTCACGCGCATAAGTAAAAATTTTTACTTATTTAAAATATAAGTAAATTTATTTCTTTAGATTACATACCTACAAATTTTCAAATTGTATGAATTTTTGTATAGTTGATCTACATAATATAAGCTTTCAATTGATCGGTTGGAACGGCAAAATTCATTTTTTATAAAAAGTTACGCGCGTTGTCATTTACTAACTTTGGTGTCATTTGAACCTAACCCTATATATATATGTGTGTGTGTGTGTGTGTGTGTGTGTGTGGGTGTTTGTATAGGGTTAGGATCAAATGACACCAATTCTTACACCAATCAATAACGATATATCGAAGTTTTTTTTTACGAAACCTACTGTTGGATTGAAACCACTGGATGTATAGATCATGTGTAAAAAGATTCACATCAATCGAAGATCGTTTAATACTCTATCAACACACTTGTTATTTTCACGATTTTTACAACTATATTTTACGTTAATTTTTTAGTACGTTGATGGAGTACTAAACGATCTCGGATTGATGTCAAATTTTGTCACATGATTTATACAATAAGTAGTTTCAATCCAACAGTAGATTTCATGAAAAAAAAACTTCGATCTATCATTATTAATTGGTGTAAGAATTGGTGTAAAATCAATTTGCGTCATTTGATCCTAACCCATATATATAGGGTTAGGATCCATTGACACCAACTACACTTACACCAATTCTTACACCTCTTTATAACATTCCGTCTAAGTTGATTTTCACAAAATTCACTGTTATATTGAAACTAATCTTCTTATAGATCACGTCTATCAAATTTCACGTTTAGTACTCCAACAACGTACTAAAAAATTAACGTAAATTATAGTTTTCAAAAATATGAAATTTACAAGGGTGTTGATGGAGTACAAAAAGATTTTGGATTGATGCGAAATTGGGTAGACATGATCTATAAGATGGTTAGTTTAAATCTAACAGTGGATTTCATGAAAAGAAACTTCGACGGAATGTTATAAAAAGGTGTAAGAATTGGTATAAGTTTAGTTGGTGTCAATGGATCCAAACCCACACACACACACACACACACACACACACACACACATATATATATATAAGATTCTTCTTAGCACAATTTAGTTCATCTTTCCCGCGCTTAGGATCATAATAGAGAGTATCAAAGCAGAAACCTTTCCTATCAGGAAGAGATGGAGCTATCTAAGGCGATCAAAAAGAAGCCATTCGCTTCCCAACTTAAGCTGAGCGATAGGTGCGATATCTCAAGTAAGGTCTCGTTCGTCTCACAACAAGTCTCCTGCGATCTACTCAAGGGTTCGAAAGAGTTGAAATGGATTCAGAAAATGTCTCATTTCTCAGGAGGTTAGGGATGCGTAGAGACTATGTTGACTTTGTTATTCGTGAGGGTTCTCTGTTTAGAGCGACTAAGTTATGCATTCCTCGTACGTCACTTAGAGATTTTCTAGTTTGGGAAATGCATGCAGGTGGACTTGCTGGTCATTATGGAAGGGATTTGACTATCGCTCTAGTTGAAGATAGGTTTGATTGGCCATCTCTATCTCTAAAGAAGGATGTTTCTAGGATTGTTTCACAGTGTCGCACCTGTCAGTTGGCTAAGGCCAAGAAAAACAACACTGCTTTGTACACCCCTCTGCTTATTCCACACACACCCTGGAGAGATGTGAGTATGAACGCTCCGCACCTTGGGTTGCCCAATACAGCCCGAGGGCATGATTCTATCTTAGTTGTAGTGGAATGGTTTTCTAAGATGGCACATTTTCTTCCTTGTAGTAAAACAACCGATGCTTCACATGTGGCTAAATTGTTCTTTAGAGAGGTTGTTAAACTGCATGGTTTACCTTCCTCCATAGTGTCTGATAGGGATGTTCAGTTTGTTAGTTACTTTTTAAAGACACTTTGGAAACTCTTTGGCACTAGTTTGAAATTCTCTTCTGCTTTCCACCCCCAGACTGATGGTAAAAATGAGGTTGTTCATCATAATTTGGGTGACTTACTTAGATGTCTTGTAGGAGAGAAATAGGCTAATTTGGATTGGATACTGCCTACTGCTGAGTTTGCCTACAAAAATTCTATCAATCGATCAACTGGAAAAAGAGTCTCTTTGAGATTGTTAATTCTCCTCGTACACCCATTGACCGTTACGCACCTTCCCCCTTATGTCCACATATCTTAGCCTGCCGAATCCTTTGCCCAGCACATTCGTGACTTAGATGCCGAGATTAGGCGGAAAATTGCATTAAGTAATGAGAATTAGAAACTTGCTGCTAATGTGCATCATAGGGCTAAGGAATTCAATGTAGGTGATTATGTCATGGTTCGTATTCGTCCTGAGTGATATCCTAAACATTCTTTCAAGAAACTCCATGCTCGAGCCTATAGCGTTAGGGCCCATTCTCCATCATTCGTAAATTTTGACCTAATGCATATTTACATGGCTTGCCTGATCATATGAATATTAGTGATCAGTGTGGAGGATTTATCACTTTACCGAGGCACCTTTGAGCCTCTTACTGTTCTAGTGTTCCTACAGGCTGTGCCCACACCTCCGCTTCTTCCAGAGCATAAGGATGAGATTGAAGCAGTGCTAGATGATGAGACAGTCGCTTCTTCTCATGGTGGATTTCAATGGTACCTTGTCAAGTGGAGAGGTTGTCCTGATTCAAATGCTACATGGATTTTTGAAGATGAGTTTCGTGCCATGGATCCTGAGCTTTTGGGATTGGTATCTACAGTCTAACTCTCCGGCGTCGAGTTCTTTTTTGCGGGGGGAGGGGAATGATGGAGGACCAGTCCCAGTCAAAGATTTTAGATTTAGACAAACTTCTTTTTTTCGTAAAATTCGAAATGAAATTAGGGTAATTACATTCTATTTGGGATTTTGCTTTTGTTTTTGATTAGGGAATGATGAAAATTTCACTCGCTCAAGCTAAAAGAGTTAGTTCTTTTGCGAAGGATTCAATTTCCTGCTTTATTGTACCGGTAAGCTCTGCCTATCAATGCAATAGCTTCCGAGCAAGTTATGTGGTTCTACACCAAATGGCTACTAAAGTGAAGCAGCTACTAGAAAGAAAGACTCGCTATGTGTGATTCGATGGCCCCTACAGCAAGCTATGGAATTTTTCCTAACCAAAGAAAGAAGAGATATAGATTATGTTCATCTCATAAAGATGTTCCTTTTTTTTTCACTCCTAAATCAAAGTGAAACTAAACGACAATAAGATAACTCCTAGCGCAAAAGACTAGTCGCTGCGATGCCTGAATGCCTTTGAGCTCTTGTTCGAGTGAGCGGGTAAGCAAGCAGGTACGCCCGAGTTATGTAAGATAACTACTAATAAGTCTTCTCATCTCTAAGCTAGCTAATTTCTAACAAGCTACGCACCTTCTTGTACTTCCAGCAAAGTATAGTTGCTGTTGTTGAGTTAAACAAACGGTAGTCAGATAATAGGCGGATGGAGGGCCTATTCTGGACCAATTAGAAACCAAAATCCCGATATGCTGAAATTGTTATGAATGTTATAAAAAGGTGTAAGAATTGGTATAAGTTTAGTTGGTGCCAATGATTCCAAACCCACACACACACACACACATATATATATATATAGTTGGGTTCAAATGACACCAAGGTGTCAAAGTTCTTAAATGACACCGCGCATAACTTATTATAAAAATGAATTTCTCCGATCTAACCAATCAATTGAAAGTTTGTATGACCTAGATCAACTATGCAAAAATTCATACCATTTGAAAATTTGTAGGTATGTAATCTAAGAAATGAAATTTACTTGTATTTTAAATAATGTATTAGACGTTCAAGCAAAAAATTCCGATAACGTATCAAATTGTTTTCAAATGGTATAAATTTTTGCACAGTTGATCTACGTCATACAAACTTTCAATTGATTGGTTGGATCGGTGAAATTCATTTTTTATAAAAAGTTATGTGCGGTGTCATTTAAGAACTTTGACACCTTGGTATCATTTGAACCCAACTCATATATATTTGTGTGTGTGTGTGGGTTAGGATCAAATTACACCAATTGCTTTGATACCAATTCTTACACCAATTAATAATGATTGATCGAAGTTTTTTTTCACGAAACTTACCTTTGGGATGAGTTGTAATTGTTTGTTATGGTAGATTTATAGAATTAATTAGGACAAATAATACCAATTAGTGTAAGGGAATGGTAGGAGAGAAATTACATTGTAACCAAGTGGTTAGTTTTGAATTTACACTAGAAGATCCTAGAGCTGTGGGAAAGGAGCCATAAAGCTTTGGGAGGGACAAATCCCTATATTGTACTGTTCCTTCATTCTTTCAGCATAAACAATGTGAATGGAAGGGCATATGGAATCAATGGAGGATCACATCATAATGATTGGCGATCGTATAGAAGAGATCTAGAGAATGAACGGGAGTGAAATCCGGCTAATGGGGTGAAAAGTGGGAACGTTGGAAATGGAGTGGAATCGTTTCAAAACACCATGATGAATTGTTCTTTGGAAGATTTTTGACTGACGACGAAGTTAGTAGAGTTGCAAGTGTTTGATGGCATTGACTCTTAAAGATGGATAACCCGTGTTGGGACTTACTTTTATATGCAAGCAATATCAAGGGTGAACAAGCTTAAGCTCTCAAGGCTGACTATGGATGAGGGAAAATTCATTGGTTCCAGACATGTGACTCTGAAGATTCTCCTTCTTGAAAGTCATTCAAGATAGCTTGGCCAATCGTTACAACGACGATTGGTTGGAGGATTTGCAGGAAGATTTTGAAGATTTGAAGCAATCATGGACAATCAAAGATCTTACCAAAGAATTCCAATTCCTCAATTCTCAGGTAGGTCATCACCATGAGAGCAATTGCTTGAGATTCTTCATGAAGGGACTAAGAGATAATATTCGTCTTAGGGTTCGAACCTTACGTCCCAAAGACCGTTAGCATGCGATGAAACTATTATTGTGTGTTGAAGCAGAAATTTATGACATTGTTAAGGGAAAACACCACGCTGTGGTTAGTGATCTGTCTTGTAGCAACAAAAGAGGACTGATCAGAGTGTAATCATAAAGAAACCATGAGCTTTCCACTGGATCTGTGGTTGTGGGTACAGAGTGTTCTGGGTCATTCTTTACGGGAACAAGATTTTTGTCAAGGCAAAAAAATAATGGAGTGGCGTCTAAAACTTGATGGGGAAACACCGCAAATTGCAATGAGATCATGGTAGGCTTCACTTTATGAAAATCATAAGGTGGATACTAGCCCCCAAATCAGAAAAGCTTTACTAATGGTTCATGGTCGAAAAGAGCAATGATCTTTGAGCGTTTAAGGTAGCTTCTTTTGAAGTATTGCACTACACTCTTCATGCAAAGCTATATTGTTTCATCATCTTTAAGCTTCCTCTTTTTCAATAGAAATTCCTTCAAGAACATTGCATATGAAGGCATTTGCTCCAAGGCCTATGCAAATGGACTTTTGATTTGAAGCTTGGTGAACATGTCAATAAACCGAGAGAATTGATTTTATTTCCCTTGTTGCTTCAATTTTGAGGGTAAGTGATGCGATTGTTGTCAATGGGAGTCTCTTGCCTTACAACTTCTTTAAATGATTGCTTTAAAGATTTTCTATTAGGTTGACCTTCCTCTATGAATTTTTATTTTCTAACTTCCTCTTAAGCCTTTTCTCAAACATTTTCTTCAAAAAGTGGTTCATGCTCATTCTCATGTCTTGATTCTTCTATGCTTTTCTTCAACTCGTCTTCATCAATCCTCACTTTGGGAGGAAGATCAACATTTGCCACTTCTCAAAGTTATAACCTTGCAATCTTCTTTAGGGTTCACAATTGTGTTCCTTGAGAATTGCCTTTGAGGAACTCTCTATAAATTGTTTTGAGAACTGCCCAATTTGATACTCAAGGTTTCTTGGTTAAGGCTTCATGAATCTTGAATGTTACTTCAGAGTCTTGCATATATGTCTTTGTGCATTGCAAGAAAAATATTAGTGTATTCTCTAAATTTGAGGAATTATTTTAAGAAGATTGCCTTACCTCTTGAGCATTAGGAGTAACATCACCATAAGGCTGGCAGAATGGTGGAGCACTCTTACATTGTGTGAATTGAGGTTGATCTATTTTAAGGACATTAGAACTCTTGTAGGACAAATTCAGATGGTTCCTCATACTTGGTCAGTATATATTTGATTTGGGATTGAATTGTTCCTTTGTGTATTTCCCAGGTAGTTAATTTGAGGTTGCTCTACAGGCCCACTTTTAGTAGTGTCACAATCACCATTTGGAATATCACCTCTAAAAAATCATACTGCAAGCTTTATAATTGAATAGCTTTCAATTGAGCTGCTGTAAATTGCTTGTTCAAAGCTTCTAATTATTGAGAAAATAAATTTTTTTTTTGAGAACAAATGGCATCTTAAATTTCATGTTCTACAACTCCCCTTTTTCTATTGTTTCTACTACTTACCGTATTATAGACATTTTCTGCCATTGTCTCTACTAATTCTCGAACTTCTCATGCATCTTTTCTTTTTAGTGAACCTCTAGCTTTAGCATCAACTAAGGATTTTTATGGTAGGTTTGAGTCCATTATAGAAAATATGAATTTTTTGAAGATATAAAAATTAATTGTGTGGACACCCACTCAAGAGATTCATGAATCTTTTTCAAGCTTCATAAATAGAAGTTAGAAAAGAAATACGCAAAAATAAAGCGTTGTTCCGTGGGAACAACCACTGCCTTGAAAGCAAGATTTTCAGTAGACCTCTGGTGCAACCTAATTCCGGTCTTGCTCCCCAAGGTTAACACAGCGACGCGTTGATCTTGTGCACTCAAGGACATAACGCATTGGAGTCTCCAAAACACCTTGCCCAGAACACTAGATGAAATACCAAGGAGTATTTTTTTCGAAATTTCTGTCGTATAACCAAGCTTGTGAATACGCTTCCTTATATACTTTGACAAAGGTTAAGTATATATGTTTTTTCTCCTGAAGCCCAACGTTCCAAAATGAAAAACCACATTAAGCCAATTATTGCAAGAAATAAAAAGCATTTAAATTGGCTTTTAATTGAAACATTTGCAGCAAATTAAATTAATTAAATTGGAAGCAAACCTTTCATCTCACAAGGCTGAAAATCAAATTAATTAAATGGATATAAAAACTTCCAACGAACAAGGATTTATTAAAACAAATTATGTTTTAATATTATTTAAGATAAAAAGGAATAATTTGAAACAAAGGAAATTAAGAGGATCATTTTGGTGGCATTTATCTTACAATCCCTCACAAATGGCAAACAAGTGACCGATGGTTTTTTTAATTTTTTATTTGAGCAAGGAAAGTTACTTTTGTGCTTAAGTGTTAATGTCCAAAGGATTGAATTAACATGTAGTGAAGTGAGGCAATAATATTTATCCAAAAAGTGAATTTCTCTTGAACTTAATGGACTAGATTACAACCCCCACTACACACACCGTAACATTAAACTTTTGAGAGACTCTGCGATATAGTTTAAACATGACCATTTAAAAGTCATTCTCAATCACCTTGGGATACCGTGACTCCGTCAGTTTTTAGAAAGATTGCCCAAGTCTTTCATAGAAGACTACTTTCACCTTTTTCAGTCACATATATCTATCTATAAATGTCATTCTCAAATGAATATTAAGTGTGTCTCACTAGCACTATATTAAATAAAATAATGACATTTATTTAAATATCAAGTGCGTCTCACAAGCACTATACCAAAGGGTTACATCAAGTCATGCTTCTCGACAACACTATTTTCAATGGTTGAGATAATGATACATTACGTGCATCTCAATAGCACCATCACTTACGTTTATATATCATAACATTACCACACGTCATAGGGATGGAAATTTAATGTAAATGAATAATCGTATGGCTTCGTTTGACCGACAAAAGGGTATCAACAATAATTTCTTCATGATAAGGCTTTAAGGCCCACCCCCTGACGAATCCAAGACTACTTTCCTGGTTAACCCCTTAGTTAAAGGATCGGCTAAGTTTTTCACTTTTTACATATTCAAGGGAAATTACACCATTTTTAATTATGTGTCTAACAATACCGTGCCTAACACGAATGTATCATCTCTTTCCATTGTATACACTATTGTTAGCAACTCCAATCGCAGCTTAAAAATTACAATGAAGTGATACAGGTGGTGTAGGCTTTCCCCATATTGGTATGTCTACCAACAAACCCCTAAGCCAATCATCTTCTTCATCTGCTAACTCAAGAGCAATGAACTCTAATTCCATACTGGAGCGTGCTTTGCAAGTTTTTTTTTGAGGATTTCCATGATACCGCACCTCCACCAAGTGTAAAAACATACCCGCTTGTGGAACTTACCTCATCATTCTGATAAACCCAATTTGCAACACAAAATCCTTTCAATACAAAAGGAAATTTTGAGAAATGTAGACCCCTATTCATAGTGCCTTTTAAATATTTTAAAAGACGGTTTAATGCATTCCAATACTCACCACAAGGATTGTGAGTATAACGACTCAATCTACTGACAACGTATGCAATGTCTGGCCTAGTATAATTCATGAGGAACATAACACTGCCAATAATTTTGGCATATTCAGATTGAGAAATACTAAAGCCACCTTTGTTCTTTTTAAGATTTACACTAGCATCATATGGTGTTTTAGCGGGCACAACCTCAAAACTATTAAACTTCTTTAATAGCTTCTCAATATAATGTGATTTATTTAAAGAGAAGCCATGAATAGTTTTTTTTTGATACCCAGTATTACAATAGCTTCTCCTAAATCTCACTACAAGAACGTTTCCCATTAACCACGGAAATATCCGTGGCAAAAAAGTCATTTCCGTCGGTAATATAGATTTTTCGACGGACTATCGACAGACTAGCGATGGCCATCGAGCCGTCGCTAAAAGTGGCGTTGCTAACTTTTGTTACGGAAATATCCGTGGCTAATTTGCTATGGAAATATCCGTGGCTAATTTTCCACGGAAATATCCGTCGCAAATTTACCACAGCTATTTCCGTGGCTAATTTTTTTGTTTTTGCGCAAATATTTATTTTTGGCGCCACTTAAAATCCGTCTCTAATTTAGGTTTGCGACGGAAATTTCCGTCGCAAATTTGCCACGGATATTTCCGTCGCAACTTTTCCACAGATATTTCCGTGGCTAATGTTTTCTGGAGCGAACAATTTTTTTTTCGCGCCAGTTTAGCCGTCTCTAGTTATTGGAAGGCTAAACTCTTTTGATTAGTTTCTTTGTTGTAATCATAAATTGCTATTAAAGTTCGATCTGTTTATATATTTTCAATTTTAATTTCTTATTCTTTATCTCCTACTATTTTTGTTTACCGTCTCTTAATTCTTAACATGGGTTCTAAAGTTGCATGCTTAGTGGAATTTGGTTCCTAGTTTGCAATTTAAAGACTACTACCGGCTGCAATGCAACAAGGAAAAAGATCTCAAGCTGTCAACAAGAAAGACAGTATCAAGCCACCTCTGTTTGTTCATAAAATGTTTTTCTTTTAAGAAAATAGTTTATTTTTCTCCTTCTACATATCTATATTCATTCCTTTTGAAATATATTTTACTATAAATATTTTGAATTTACATACTTGTTATTGAATTTCTAATACTTTATATAATTTTCAAATTAATTAAAATCAATTGCGATAAACATATAGCAGCAACAATAATCTTATCACAAAAAGTATATGCACTAGAATTTTTCATTTAATTAAAAATATCAATAGTTCATAATATTTAATTCGTACATTTATCTTAACATACTAGGATTTGAACATGTGTTAAATATTGGACAATTTTATATTAAGTTCAATTTTATTTTTATAGTTTATTTGATAGCATGAAGTAGAATTATTAACATGCTAATATTAATGAATCTTTTTTTTTTGGAGAATAATTAGAAGAGGCTGAAGGATGAAGAAAACATTTTTATTGGGTATTCTCCATCTTCATTTGTGTGTGTGTTGCTTTTCATTAATGGAAATTTCATTAGCCTTTCATTGCATATGCTTAGAATACTAGTTTCTAGAATTTTGAGAAGGTCGTATTAGAGGAATAAATTAAATGATAAACTTCTATGGCTTAGAATTCCAATTGGGGCTCTGTGGTTTATAACCCTGCTTCATTTTCCTTTTTGTGTTTTTAAAACGAAACTTGGACAAATTTTTTTTTTTTGCTAATGATACTATCAAAGATAACTTTGAAGCTAAATTAATGGTTTTTTTTTTCAATTAAAATGATGCAATTTAACTTTAAGAACTAGTGTAAATTATCACAATCCTCCACCACTAAGTGTGTGTATATTATACATGAAGAGGGATGCGTTTATCCCACTTTAACTTAAACCAATTTTAATTTTATCAAAGGTTAATAACATTTGTTCGAATTTTTTCACGAAATCCATTGTTGGGTAAAAACTCCTTATCGTATGTATTTTTTAAAAAAATAAAAATTCCATATAATTTTTCTTTTTTGGTTTTAGTCCTCTTTTCTTGAGAAATAAGGATGATGAAAAAAATAGAAACAATGGATCTAATCAAAATAACTTTAAGCCACTAGGATTGTGCAAGTGGTGTGGTGAGGAGTTAGTTTTGAATTACTATGCACAAGGTCTTATAAGTACCAAAGAGTGTGGTAAATACAAATCTTGGTGCTCCCAAAAGAAAATCAAAATAACTTTAAAAACTTGGAAAAAATTTTGTTTGGTTTTCACCTTATGTTTGATAAGCTTTATAAACAAGCTTATATAAATAATTTATTAAGCTTATTCAAATTTCACATTATAAATAAACTTATTTAAAAAGAACTTATCCCATAAGTGCTCAATTAAGCGGTGTACTTAAATACACCTTAAAACATATTTAAGCATTTTGTTTTTAAGTTCTTTCTTGAATTTGAGTATCATCATGTAATTCATAATACTCAGTTATATTATTAGGATATCTACATTTGTTAAAATAAATTCTTATTTGTCTTTGTTAGTTTCGTTAGCGTAAGTTTCATGGGTATAAGGGACTAAATTGAATTGCCTTGGTCATTGTAATGTATTTGCCAACATAGTGTACATCTAGCTAGCAAGCTTAATTAGGAATGACTGAAACACGACGACGACGACGGATGATAGAGGAGGGGTACACTTATTACACTAGTAGTGTTGTGTGACTTACTTCACTTATTATGTCCTTATTCAAATCGAATTTTGTCGATCCAATCGTTTAATTAAAATTTCTTAACATATAGATTAATAATACAAAATTTCAATCAATTTGAGAGCTGGTTGTTATTTCATAAATGACTTCGATTTAAAGAATATAATAGACTTTATAAAATATGAGTAAATGTCATGAGAAAGATGACATAGCTACATATGTTTGTTTTTTCTAAAATTTAGTGTAAATTCTCATGATAATAATATGGTGTGATTCAGCACTTAAATTGAGAAAATTAAATTTCTAGAAGGAGATATTAAATAGAGTATGTTTCTTCAAGTTACTTCTAGAGTAAACGTATGGCTAATACTAATAATAATAATAATAATATTAATAACATATATAAATTTGTTGCATGGAGGAAAAGAAAAGATCTTGACAAGCGGTATTACTAGAATATTTTATTTATGTATTTTTAGGAATTATATGACTAAATTCACCCAAAAAATTCAATATAATATATTCTTGGTACACTTAAAGCCATTGGGCGAACTTGTGAAATGTACTCATTGTTATAATCAAATTTATTTCTACAAAATTATGTTGTGTAGCAAAGTTGATTTTCTAATTAGCACAAAAAAATGGATTTCATAATACTCATACTCTCATTTATGATCTCTAAATGTTGGAATATCAAGCTAGCAATATTCGTTATTAAAACTGAAATATAATAATAGTAATTTATTTATTTCTACATAAAAATACCTAGTATATAAAGAAAATAAAGGTCAACATTTGAAAATAAATGTACTCCATAAAAATAATATTAATTATTGTTTTTTTGCACATAAACTATAAATAGTAAAGAATAATTGTCTTTTAATTCAATTTCATTAACTTATCAATGTTTTTACCCTTCTCCACCCAAAAGAGCAAAAGGAAAATCCAATAAAAGACATTCATAAATGTAATGAATAAATGTGCAAATTTATTTGTTTTTGCTTAATTAATTTTGATTTTTTCAAAACCCTTCCTAATAAATCCAGATACAACAACTATAATTACAATAATACAAGTATAACAGTAACCTGGCCGCGACATCAATTTAAAATATTCACGATAAAATACCAGTGTCCCCGAAACAAATTTGTTATATATAATTAGACTACATCAAATCATATTTGATTCAAACACATTATGGATTATCAAGTTTTTTTAAATTGATTCAAATCAGATTATTTGGATTGCATCTAATCCATTTTGAACCAAATTTATTTTCCCAAAAGAAATATTTCTTTTTTGATACTGGATGTGGCTTACCAAAGAGGTAATTGAATGAACGATACTGAACACGGCTTGCCAAACAGAAATGTGATTATAAATTTCAAAACGAATGTCAACTTTAGTATTCGACAATACAATACAATTGTGTGAAAAAAATTTACAAATAGTTGTGTCATTTCATTTAAGGCTAATTAAGAGTTGTCTTGCTTAAAATTAATTTAATTTCAAAAGTTCTAAATGTGACTCTTAAATTGAAGTGTTGTGTCTCTTCAATGAAAAGACATAACTTGAAATGCGATCACTCTTCATGAAAATAAGTAATTGTCTAACAAATTCAAGAACACTCTCTTTGCTACTGCTCAAAGATGCATTTCCAAAACCAGAAAAACAATGTTGTTTGTTATCCACCGATGATCAAAACCACTTGCAAGAGGCCTAGACTCATGTTGGCCTGTCATTCTTGTGCCTTACAACCTTCCCTCAGAGATGTGCATGACCAAACCATATATGTTTTTGAGCTATCTCATCCCTGGTCCACGAAATCCCACTATGAAGATAGATGTATTCTTACAGACATTAATAGATGAACTTCAGTAGTTGTGTTTCATGGTGCATTGACATACGATGTGTCCACAAAGCAAAACTTTATGATGAGAGCTTGTTTAATGTGGACAATCAATGATTTTCCAGCTTATGGGATGTTGTCTAGTTGGAGCATGCATGGTAAGTTAGCATGTCCTTACTGCATGGACCAAACAAAATCTTTCTGGTTGGATTTTGGAAGAAAGCATTCATGGTTTGACTGTAATCGTCAGTTCTTGCCAAATGAGTTAAGACTAGGCGGCCCTGTATAATATCGGTGGATATATCCATTTGAAAGGTATAAAGGTATCTAACTTGGTTAAGTTTTAATTATAATTATGTATCATACTAATTATAGCTATTGTTGTTGTGTAGGATGATGGGTGCATACAAAAGGGCAGTGAGCTAAAAAGCTCGAGTGGAAGGATCTATCTCTTTCGACTATCTAAGTCGTGAGATTAGTTACTTATGCTCTCATTACTTTTAGACCTTTAACCTAGTGCCAAGCTCTGGTATTAGGAAAGACCCAGGCGGTAGTGTACCAAGTTGTTCGTTGTCAATATTTAACAAGCGTGGACATCTAAGCGGGGCTGTTAGGGATTGCTATCTAAATCCCATGGAATGTCGGTCTGCTCATGTACATTTGTTGATCAATTGTAGTCAAGTAAAACCGTACTTAGAGTAAGTGATAACATCCATTGATCTACTCACGGTTTCTATTACGGTATACAATTATTGACTAATTTTAGTACGTCCTTATGCAACATTTACCTACAGAGACATGGGATTGATCGTATGCATGAGGAATTTCCTAAATGGTTTAAGGATTATGTAAGTTACAAGTAACTGCTTCATTATTCAGTTTTCCTACATCATTATTAGTGGCAATTATGATTGTGTAATGCTAATCGAATACCTTTGATTTACATGTTCATGATAGGAATAATCGAGTCTCTAACGAGGACTTTAGGTTTTTGTCTTGGGGTCCTTCTAGGAAGGTTAAAGCATGGCCGATGTATTTTGTGAACGGGTATAAATTTCACATAAAGTCGTGTAGTGTTGGTAAGAAAACAATAAATTGTGGTATATGCGTTAAAGGTGTAACACAAAGTGGTGAAGACAATTATTATGGTATACTGGAGGATATATTTGAGTTGGAGTATCATGGTCTGCCTAATACTCTTTTCCTTTTCTACTGTGCATGGTATGATCCATCAAAAAGAAGCACACGAATACATCACTAGTATAAGACAATAGAAATTAACTTGAACAGGCGGTATCAACAGTTTGACCCATTCATCATTGCTCAGGAGGCTAGACAAGTATTATCCATCCGCGTGTGGTAGGGATTTATGTGATTGGTGTGTTGCAATTGCAACCAATCTAAGGGGTCACATACAAGTTGACGACATAATTGATGTTAGGGATAATGAAGAACCACCTTTTCAAGCTGTTGAACATATTCTTCCTATCATGGATGTTGAACAAATGGAAATTCTAGCTGATGGAGATTCAATCGATCGCAAAGTTGATCCCCTTCTAGACCCCATGGATGACGATGTGGATGAGGATAGTGATGATGTGGATGACAATAATGAGGAAGATGTGGATGAAGATGATGAGGACAGTGATGATGTGGATGACAATAATGAGGACGATTATAATGACTTAGCAGTTGATGATGATTAGGTTAGCTAGCTATAATATAGGTTAATTATTTAGAAAAATGGCCTATCTTGTTTACTTGATGTTTATTATCTACAGATCGATGGATGACATGCTTATTTCATGATTTTATCTACGGATGGCTTCTCAGGATCCAGGAAGAGGTAGCAAAGGCAGCCAAGCCCGCTATGTACGATTGGGTCAGTTGCAGAGTTAGCGTGATTGTTGGCAGAGGCAGAGGCCAACTCAGACGCAGACTGATGCCGCACAGCCTCTGACACCACGATTTCCCGCATCATAGCCTTTTGCATCAGTGCCTACCAGTGGGATATTCATGATCCAGGCTCTACATTTTCGTCCATCTTGTGGACCAGGGCCGCATATAGTTCCACCTCACGAGTCATGGGGATCTACTGACCAGAGAGATCGACAGGACGATTCTCATATTGATCCTAATGACTTCCAGCTCGATTCAGAGTATCTGCAACAGATGCAGGAGGAGGAGTGCGATGCTGCTGATGATGCTGATGCTGATGCTCCACCTGATGACTTATGACATGATCACATTGGCCCTCGTGTGCATGCGGTGCCCAAATAATAGTGGGAGCACGATAGTAGAGGACGGGTTATGCTTACTCCCACTGGCAAGACGTAAGTAAATTAATCTAATACTATTTCTTAAATTTGTACATTCTATTTTTTGATTAACTCATTGTGCTTGTTATTTATGTATTTATTTTTTTGCAAGTGGACGCCTAAACAGGCAGGGGTCGGAGCGATTAGGGAGATTTTCATGAAGGATTTCACTCAACCATGGGCTTCTTGGGGGGTCATTGGTGAAGATGTACGTGATCGTTGGTTCAAAGAATGGAAGAAGAAAGTCACTTCGCCCCGGCGTGACGAGAGGAAGATGAGGGAGGCATTCGAACGTGTTGGTTCGAAGCGCTTATCAGATATTTTTAGGAATCAAATGAGGAGTGGTAAGCAGCCTGATTGGATTGACCCGACAGTATGGGATGCCTTGCTGGCTCATTGGGCGACTAGTGACTTTCAAGCCTTGTCCACTTAGAACAAGGCGAATCAGGCTTCTACTAGAGGTGGGGTACTCCACACTACCGGGCGCGCCCCTCATCATGAGGTTGCTCAACAGATGATTTCTATTGTGACTTTGATTTAATTAAGTGTATATTTTTATGATATTGCCGATATTTTTCATGTTACTAGCTAATAATATTGCTAATATCTACTAGGATGTTGAGCTTGAACGTCTGCCGGAGCCGCACGAGGTATTTGAGATGTGTCATACCAGGTCGTTTGGACAGTTGGTGGATCAGCGCTCTAGGGAGACACTTGTAAGTTTGCATTGAAGTAACTTTATTTATAATTTTCCTTACATGGAATTAGTACTTAATTGCAGATTTATTTTTAAATCACAAGATGCATTTAGGCGGACTTAGCGGAGATTGAGTCTGAGGACCCTTCAACTACTCAAGGTGATTTGAGATTGCCTACTTTGGTTGACGCCTGGCTGAGGTCTTTTGGAGGCAGAAGAAAGGGTCGTGTTTATGGAACCGGGGACTTGGCTTGCAATGTTTATCCAGGGTATGCCTCTTTTACCGCTGAGTCTCGTGCACGGTCTCGGGCTCGGAACATGATATATGATGATGATGATGTTGATGAGGACCCTAAAAGTCTTCGAGCTCAGGTCCAACGCCTGCGTAAGGCTGAGGAGGCACGGAGACAAGAGATAGAGCACATTCGGGAGGAACAGAGACAGGCACAAAGGCTGACAGAGGAGAGGGAGAGACAGAGAGGAAGCACGTCGAAGGGAGATAGAGCGCGTTCATCAGCGGCGTAAAGAGCAAGAGGAACGACTGAGACAGCAGAACTTGGCTCAATTAGAGGAGTTCAAACTACAATGGGAAGCTAGGATGCATGCGTTTATGTCTACTATGCATGGGGATCGTCTAGGGACCTCCAGTCAGCCTACACGTCGTAGACCTCCAGCGCCTCCATGTCGTGATCCTGATCCGACCCAAGATGGTGAGTTTGTTCCTGAACTTGATTCGCAGCAACAATGTCGACTTCGTCCATGTTAGTTTTATTAGTTTGATTGAATAGATGGATATTTGGATTTACTTGACAGTGCTAAAACGTAGCATTAGTATTTCATGCACTTTATTTCATTATGTATCATTTTTTATTTATCTATTATTATTATTATTTCGTTTTAGATGATCATTATTATATTGTTTGATGATATTATTTCGTTTTAGATGATCAGTATTATATTTATAAAAAAAAATTGTCCAGGCCACAAAAAAAATAAAAAAGAACATTAGCGGCGGCTCAGCTGCCGCAAAAATAAAAAATAAAAAAACATATTAGCTGCGGCCAAGCCGCCGCAAAAAATAACAACTTAAAAAGCATTAGCGGCGGCTGGGCCGCCGCAAAAAAAAACTATCGGCGGCCTAGCTGCCACAAAAAAAAAAGCTAGCGACGGTCTGGCCGCTGCTATTTTGTTGCCGTTCTACCCGCCGATATAGCGGCGGCATTTGCCCGCCACAAAAAAATTTGCTGCCAGCATATTAGCGTCGGCCTCGTGGCCGCCGCTAGGCCGCGGCTAACTTGAAATTAGCGTCCGCATTTTCCATTTTGTGTCCGTTTTTAGCCGCAGATAATGACGAATATTCTTATAGTGAACGTCTTTATTTTTATACACGATTTCTAGAAAAAAATATTTAAAAATATTTTTAAAAATTTAAGTAATTTAAAAATAATGTCTTTGTTTTTATACACGATTTCTAGAAAAAGTTGTTGCAATTTTTAAATTATAAAAAATTATTTAAATTGAGCTAGAAAATTCAAAGTGACTAATAAACAATTTTAAAAAAACATTTCAGATAATTTAAAAAATTTGAAAAGGCCATCTTTTTTTTTTTTTCAAAAACACCCGATTCTTCAAGTCTCTAAAAAAATTATTGCAATTTTAAAAATATTAAAATTTATTTAAATTGAGCTAGAAACTTTAAGGTGACTAACATACTAATTAAAATAAAATCAAACAATTTAAGTAATTTAAATTGTGCGTCTTCATTTTAATTTTGAAAAACACTCAATTCTTCAAATATAAAGTACACTATCTATATGAAAAATTGTAAAATCCCAAATTCCTAATCCCCTAGAGCTAATTATTTATATTCACCCCTTTGGTCCTTAAGGGACTATTTTAGGAGATTTGTGAATTTAGGAACTATTATGCAAATTTTGGAGATTTCAAGTTAGTTCCTTTAAGTGTTAAAATATTTCATTTTTTACCTTGGAGTCCTAAATGCAAATTGTAACATCCCGAAAATCTATAAAAGATACTTAGGACTTAAATCTGGTTACAATTTACAAAGGAAAGGAAAGAAGGATTAGTTGCAAGTAGAAAGATCAAAAGAGGAACAAAGATAACATAAATATTTGAATATGAGCTGTCATATTCGAATAGTATTCAAATATGCATGTCAATATTCGAATAGTATTTGAATATGCACAGTAATATTCGAATATGGAAGTGAGGAATTGAATACAGGAGCCTTATATTCGAATATGAACCCCAAAGTCTATAAATAAGGGTGCCTTGTCTTCAAAACTCGCTGTTTCCCTGATTCCTCACTTTACAAAACCTCTGCCACTAATCAATCAAACTCTGTAACTTCTCCATCAAAGGAATTCTATCTCACCACATTTACTCCCTAACTAAAGGTTTCAAGAGTTGAGATCCAGCTTTAGAGACAGCAAGTGCAGAAGGAATGGAGTTGGATACTGAGATTAGATTTGGAGGAGAAAAGCATATCCGGAAGATTTGAGGTAACCCTAAAACCCTAAATCTAAGGCACTATGAAATGGTTAGGAATATGTTATTAGGGAATATCGACAATATGTTAAAAATTAACTGAGTTAGATTCATGTTTGATACTATTTGATATGTTTCCAGGATGTTGGATGATATGATTTGATGATGTTGTATTGTTTGAATATGTAAACAGATAATGTATGTTGAGAATTTGAAATGATAAGGTGTATGTAACAGACAAGGGTTTCTGGATTCTAATTGATAAGAGAACTCTGGATAGATTATTAAACTGTTTTAAAATATAAGTCCAGAGTTAGTATGAAATCGAATTTGTATCTGAATATGGAAGACCATGTTGAAATAGATATTCGAGCGTGACACTTATAATATTCAAACATAGGATGATTATATTTGAATATTATGATGTGGGAACTCTTGTTTGATTGGTTATGAAAAGCAAATGAATGTGTGATGCATGAGAATGTGAAATGTATCTAAAAGGAAAAGTGGAAAAGAAATTATTGGGGGCTATTACCGGAAAAGGTAACAGTCCTTGCAAACCTGTAATGGGTGATGACTCTGGGGAAAGAGAAATAATTGGGAGCTAGTACCGGAAGGGTATTAGTTCTTGCAGACCTCTATTTGAGGTGAGGCATGGACTCTAGCTAAGGACGCTTACCAAGGTTTGCATAGAGCTCTGTAGTACTATTGCCACGCACATGGTGGATTCCCGCGTGCACCGGGTTTCTGATAAAAGAAGAAAGAAATGAAATGGAAAATGATCATGCATACATATCTATGTAATTGGCATTTATACTTGTTATGTGTATGTTTGCTAGGGATTAGATTTTGGACAGTTTTCCAGTTAGACTGGCTGCGATAGTGTATGTATAAATTAGGGTAAATTGCACAAAGTACCCTTAAGATTTTAGAAACTAGCACAAAGCACCAAACTTTAAAACAATTAGCAGTCAAAACCATTTTCTCAAATAGGCACTAACCATAGTTAAATCTCTCTCTATTTTTTTCTATAAATAAAAAAATCAATTTTCCTGTATGCTTTTCTTTGTACAAAATTCATCTATTGAATTTTCTCAATTTTTTTTCAAAAAATAAAAAAAATCATAAAATAAAAACTATTTTCCGTTAATAAAAAATTATTTTTATTTGTATTGGTGAATAAAAAATAAATAATTTACAAATGATGAAAGTATTTTTTAGTAGTAATTTACAAAAAATAATTTTTTTATTTTATGAAAAATAATTTTTTAGAAAATTCAGTAGATAAATTTTTTATAAAAAAGCATACAGGAAAATTAATTATTTTATTTATAGAAAAAAATAAAGAGAGATTTAATTATGGTTAGTGTCTATTTCAGAAAATGGTGTAGACTGCTAATTGTTTTAAAGTTTGGTGGTTTGTGCTATTTATTAAAACCTCAAGGATACTATGTGCAATTTACCCTATAAATTATTTTCAAATACTGACGGTTACTTAGTTATATGTCGTTCATATAATTGACGGTTACAGTATTGCAGGTGATACAGACTCGGAGGGTGTCAGTGCTTGAGGAGACCTTAGTAGCTGGATTTTGTTATACTTAGGTAGCTGTTAGTTTAGTTGTATGATTACCTAGATGGACTCGGCAAATCTCTTTGGCTTGTAAATAAATAAACACCTTATGTAAATATTTTATGTATAGTGTTTTGTTTTTCGCTGTCTCATGTTTTTTAAAAAAAACTACCCTAAAACTTTAGGTGTTATAATTTGGTACCAGAGCAGTTTGATCCTATCCGGACTGTGGTATCTGATATGTAACCTAGATTAAAGTCCAGAGAGATAAGTCCTGTCTTAACCTGAGATGTTGACTGTATATGATTCATTATATTGAGCTTGATAAACTCAGTGTGGTGCGTTGTATGCAGGAAGGCATGGCAGGAAGACACCCTGGTAGACCTCGTACTAACACCAATGCGACACCAACTCCGACCGATTCTCCGTCAATACAACAAATGGCACAGGCCATGACTCAGATGATGGAGGCACGAGGTCGGGAGGACCCTTATCAGAGTTTTCGGAGACACGATCCACCCACTTTCTCTGGGGGAAGTGATCCTATGGTAGCAAAAGAGTGGTTAGACCAGTTAGAGGAAATCTTTCGAGTGACCAGATCCGGCGATCAGGAGAAGGTAGAACTGGCCACTTATAGACTTAGAGGAGAAGCGTCTTAGTGGTGGAAGCGACATCTAGAACACATGGAGGCAACAGGAGGCCATATGGCTTGGGAGGAGTTTAAGACTTTGTTTTTGAACAAATATTTTCCCTCTAATGTGAAGCATCAGAATGAGATAGAATTCCTTACACTGCAGCACGGAGACATGACGATAGATGAATATGTTGTTAAATTTGAGAGTTTAGCCCGATTCTCGAACAATCTTCAGAACCAACTTGATGAGGCATGGAAGTCAAAGAGATTCGAGCAAGGCCTTAGACTGGAGGTTACAAACTTGGTGATTACTCAGCAAATCCGGGAGTATCAGACTTTGGTTCAGGCATGTCAGCTTGCTGAGCAGTCCTTGGCTGCAATGGCGGCCAGTAGACAACTGGTGTGGAAACGTAAGAGGGAGGAAGGAAGCTCAAAGGGAGGAAAGGGTAAGGAAGTAGAAAACAAAGGCAAGGGAACTGTCCCGAAATGTCAGACCTCAGGGAAGCCTCATAAAGGAGAATGCTACAAAAACAAGAGAGTTTGTTTAACGTGCCACCAGCCTGGACATATCAGTTGGAAATGCCCAAACAAGGATCAGAAGCCAGCAGGGGAGGACAAGAAGAAGAACCTAGTGAGAGGCCGGGTATATACTCTGAATGCAAAGGAGGTTGACCATTCCAAAGACCTTATCCAAGGTACGAGATTGACAAAAAGAAAAACCTATTAATATCTTGTTTGACTCGGGTGCAACCCATTCATTTATTTCGGTAGACTATCCAAAAAGAATTTATTTTCCTATGTCTAAACTACCTTATGAAGTGTTAGTGTCTACTCCCTCCTAGGAATATCATCTCTATGAAGATGACAACATGCTCTCTTATCCAATCAAATCAAAATTTGATATGAGACAATCAGAAATTCAATAAAGTTATTCTCTATTAAATCATTTAGATTTGGTAGATATTAACTTGATTTTGTTTTTTAATCTAATATTTAGTTTTTATTTATGTCTCCATTTTTTTAATCAAAATATCAAATACTTAGATTTTGGCTAAATTATTAAAATGTATTTGAGCTTTAATTAATTAAAAAAATGAGTTTTTATTAGTTGAAGGATAAATAAATTAATGAAGAATATTATAATAAATAAAATAAGGTAAAAATAGTATTTTGGTCCCTAAACTTTACATTAAATTTCAGTTTGGACCTCTTTTTTCTTTTTTTGTTCATATTGGCTTCTTTACTTATATTTTCTTCATGTTATTTTATTAAATAATTAATAAAAATGTCTAAAATAGTCCCTCGATGTAAGAAATAAGAAGACAATGATAAAAAATTTATTATGGGCATTCTTGTTAATTATTTATCAACGAAAATTAATAGAAAATGATTATATTATATTGAAACTATAAATTAAGATTATGAAGAAAAATAAAAGGACCAATTGGTTGAACTGATTTAACACGATATATGATAATATTTTATAATTTATACTAATATTTACAATGTAATATATATTTTACCGTAAAATTTAATATATTAAAGAATTTTTCTGTACTAATCACATATTAGTACTGATGTTAATTAATGTTTATACAAAATTGAAATATAGAAATATTGATAAATTTAGAATAATATATAAAATTATAAGTTAGATAATATTTTTTTAAAAAAAATAAATACAAATACATTAAAAAACTAAATTCATAAATATATTATATAAAAAATTTCTATTAAAATAATATAAATATATTTACGAAATATTTTATATTGGACAACTAACACATATTTTACAATATGTTAAATATATTTATATTTTAAAACCTTTTAATATAATAATATAAATGTATTTATTAAATTTTTATTACAATATATTTATGAGTTTAGTTTTTAAATGTATTCGCATTTAATTTTTTTAAAAAATATTATCTAACTTATAATTTTATATATCAATCTAAATTTATCAATATTTATATATTTTAATTTTGTATAAACATTATTTAACATTAGTACTAATACATGATTAGTACACAAAAATTCTTTAGTATATTAAATTTTATGGTAAAATATATATTACATTTGTAAATATTAGTATAAATTATAAAATATTATCATATATCGGGTTAAACGAGTTCAACTAGTGACTTACTGGTACGACTAGTGATCTAAGACCTCGATCGAGTCCATGAACGGTATGATTTTTATAACTATAGATATAAGTAACTAATAATTGAGTGTTAAGCAAATATTAGGTCGAAAAGAACATGACATAGGTAACTTATATTCTAGTCTGAAGAGACCTAGAAGAAAAATACATAATTAATTAACACTGAAGCAAATTGTATTTCAAAAATAATATAACCTAAATAATTTATAATTGGGCCTGAAACAAATGATGAGACTCACGAGAACCTTATACAAGTAAATGATACTTGATCATAGGGATGACAACGTAATGAGATGTGTATTAGTTATTTATATGAAAATAATATTATTTAAACACATTATATTATTTAAGTGTGCTTTATCCTTGTCATATTTATAAATTACAATTTTTATGGGAATGATTTTTTTCTTTTTGTGTTGTTTTATGAATTTTCACTAGAGAAAATTTATAGAATAATATTATCATATTTTTTATGGCTAAATTTATATTTTAGTCTCATAACTTTATCTTGAATTTTAATTTGGTCCTTTTATTTTTCTTCTTCACAATCTTAATTTATATTTTCAATATAATATAATAATTTTCTATTAAATTTTGTTAATAAATAGTAATAATTAACAAGAATACCCATAATAATATTTTTTATCATTGTCTTCGTATTTCTCATATCCAACAACTATTTCAGACATTTTTATTAATTATTTAATAAAATAAAATGAAACAAAAATAAGTAAATGAGTCAATATATGAGAAAAAAAAAAGAAAGAGACTAAAACTAAAATTTAGTGTAAAGTTTAGGGACCAAAATATTACTTTTGCTTTATTTTATTTATTATAATATTCACCATTAATTTATTTATCCTTCAACTAATAAAAACTCATTTCTTAATTAATTATATCTCAAATACACTTTTAATAATGTAACCAAAATCTAAGTATTTTATATTTTGATTAAAAAATGGAGACTTAAATAAAAACTAAATATTAGAATGAAAAACAAAATCAAGTTAATATCTATCAAATCTAAATATTTCAATAGAGAATATAACTTTATTGAATTTTTTATTATCTCATCAATTTTTTCATTTGATTGGATAAGAGAGCATAATATCATCTTCATAGAGATAACACCATAGACCATAGAAATACCTATCAAGAAATAGCAAGAACAATTAAGAATAGCCATGAACGTTATAGCAGAACTTGGACAACTAACACATATTTTTTATCAATTTGACATGAAGAATTTAAATATAACATTGAAACAACATAAAATAAAAATCACAAATCACATATTAAACCCAAAAAAGACAAAGTTTGCACTAAAATTGTGCATAATGTATTCCTAATGAATACTTGTCTTTTATTATAGATAATATTATTGTGCTACGCTGGAATACATCGAAGGTAGCAATAGACTATTATGTTTTAATACTTGTTCTTCACACTTCTTCGATTATTTTTTCATGATTACTTACATTTAATTTCAATTTTAGTGGTGAATGTTACATTTTAATTGGTTAAAAGATAAAAGATAAAGGGATTTTAAGAAATATTTTGCTTAAACTAAAGGAAAAATGTTATTAAAAGAGAGGATGTGTTTGCAATATTATAATGTTATATTAAATTAGATGACGTGGATAAATTATAGCAAGTGTCCCTACTTAAATTGAGTCACTTGAGGAACAAATTTGTTCCTTCTCACAAAGGAACACCGGAGAAATCACCTTAACTTAAATGGTATTTTGAACAATGATCATAATATAATTAAAGTATAAAAGAGCAATGAACATCATTCTATTATATTCCATTATAAATCATAATAATATACATGAAGACTCACACAAAAACTTTGAACACTCAGGTTAATTCATACTTACATAAAACTTGTGATACTTCCGTAGTTAGTCATTTTATTGTCAAGGACGTGTAAGGCAATTGTAGGAAGGTTTGTAAGGTGTTAGAATATCTAGGATAGAAGACCTTAGTTTTATGCTCTATAAAGTACTTGGTTTCTTAGATATATTTTATTCTGAACTATGCTGGAATATTCAATCCATGCTTTCTCTTTGGATACTAAGAAGACAATGGTTGATTACAATTTCCTTTGCACTTAAGTAATAAATTGGTCCGTTGCTTCTGTAAATTGGGTGATCACAAGTTTCTCTCTTAACTCTGTCCATGCATATCATGAAGATTGAAGTTTGACACACTTTAACCCATACTTGCCATGTTTCGTTTGTTGTTTTTCTTTGTTTAGGATACATTGCTTGAGGACAAGCAAAGTCTTAGGTTGGGGAGAGTTTGATAAGTGCAAATTAGTGTGTTTATTTAATAAAGGATTAGCAATTATCTTCTCTAGAAATTACAGTTTCTATACATAATTTCACCTCTTTTCCTTACTTTGTGAGTTTAAGAGTAAATTAGTGGTAATAATAAATTTTCTATGTTTAGAAATGTATTTTCAGGTGTTTTTGGAAGCAAAATAAGAAAATCAAGTTGCTGGAGCATATAAGAGGCCAGCGCTCGAGCGCCAAACCAAGGCTCAAGCGCTGGAAGCTGAGGAACAAATGATCCTTTCTGCCAGTGTAAATGCTCTGACGCTCGAGCTCCACACCAGGGCTCGAGCACCAGACGCATTAACCAGGCTATTAAGCTCATTAACCAGCACGTGTCAGGCCAGCGCTCAAGCGCCAGGAGGGCGCTCGAGCGCTAGACCCCAGCCCAAAACACCTATAAATACAGCTCTTCAGAAGTTAGGGGAGATAATATTGGATTGTATAAAAATAAACCACAAAGTGCAGTGGTTTAGGCAGAATTCTAATACTCTTAGGTTTAGTTCTTGAAGTTCATGGCCTTGCTAGGCTAAGCATGCCGCCGAGATTGAATGTAATTACTTCGTCTCTTGTTTCTTTCAATTGTTAGTTTTATATTATATATGAATTGGAGTTCTTCTTCTGTTCTTCTTTGCTTGGTTTAAGCTTGATCACCTTTTCCATGTGTTATTTTATTTGCGCAGTTGGGAAACTGGTTTATAAACGGATTTGGAGAAAAACTCTCATAAAACCTTCTAGTCTAGGGATAGATGGAAGTGCTTATGATTGCTTTATATTCTGCTTAATGCAAGACTTAGTTCCTAAAGTGCCAAGGGATTGGGCTCTAGAAACTAGTGTCTTAGAATCAAGTGACAAAGGTATTTGCACTTGTGACATTGAGTATGCATCTTTTCTTAAAATATTTCACTAAAATTGAAAGAAACAAGGTTAGGTAATGAAACTCAATCCCATGTGAATAGTTATCTTATTTGTTTATCTCTTTATTTAGTGTTTATTTTATTTTCCATTCACAACCTATGATGTTTTTGAACAATTCGTCAACTTAATTCTTAATCGGATAAATTCAAGTGCTCCCTGTGGACGATACACATATAGTCATTATACTGAAACGAGTTAACCCTTTCCAGCACCATAAAAAGGTTAACAGAGCCCAAAAACATCATGATTCCACGACTTTATCTCCCCTTTTAATAGCTTCAGTTTTTGAAATACTACATGAGCCTTCCATCCCTCAACACTACAAGAAGACCAGAAGGACTTTACAAGATCCTGAAAGCTGATTTCCTCAAGCCAACAGTTGTTCATTTTGAAAGGAATGGGACCCCAATTATTCTCACATTGTTTAAGAATTACTGGACAATGATCGGAGATGTCAAGATTCATTATCCATTATGAAACAGGACTCCACACTTGAGGCCAATTAGAAGAGACAAGAAATCTATCAAGCCGGCTCATAGCCGATCCATCCATGCGAGCCCAACTGAATTTCCTCCCATAAACTTAAGGATCCAACAATTCTAAGTCCTCAATAAAAGACCTAAAGAGCCTCCATTCTAGCTTTTCACCACTAACCAGAATCCCTTTTCTCTCCCAAGAACCTTTTATACAGTTGAAGTCACCTAAGAAGCACCAATGAGGCACATCCCAAGAAACCTTTAAAGCTCGCAAGTCATCCCATAAGTTAGTTTTCATAGCCAGCGAACAAGGAGAATATACATTCACAAAGCTACAGTTCACCCTGCTAACTCTCCATTCTAAGTGGACAGCACAGAATCTAGAACCAGTCATGGAGTTAATCATCTTTCCTTGAGAAAGGTCCCACATACAGATTAGGCCCCCAGAGGCTCCCAAGGAAGGGTAAAATGCCCACCCAACAGAACCAGAACCCCAGAGAGTTTTAGAAAGATTTTCATCCACAAGTTCCTTTTTAGACTCTTGAATACCTAGGAAATCAATTCTTTCACTTCTAACAAAAGATCTAATACACCTTTTCTTAATCTCATCCCCTAAACCCCTGACATTATAAGAAGCAATAATAATTGATTTACCTGCGGGACCCCTGAAATTTCCTCACCTTCTTTATCTCTAATCTCAAAATCAATAAAAGCTTTAACCGCCTCTTCTTCCTTATCACCAAAACAAACTCCAATATTCTTGCCAATTTCCACCAGCTTCTTGGCCATTGAGTTTTCCAAATTATTAACAATCTGAACATTACAGCATTGTATATCTGAATCAGAGGCATGAGCAGGTTGGATCTCTGAAGAAGGGACCTTTGAACCAGCACCATCTGGGATTGGCACTAAGAGGTTTGAAACTAAAATAGAAGAGGTTTTTTTCAACTTCATCCTAGAGGGCCTTCTTGGATAAAATTTGTTAAACGCACCACCGAAAGGCACCGGAGGCCATCGCTTTCCAGGGTTGTTTTTCACTCGCCGCAGATTAGAGGAAGAAGAGTGAAGGGAAGACGATGACATTGAAACCTCAGGGAGCGCAAATTGATTGGGAGAGAAAGACCCAGAAATTGGGTCAGAGATTCCCAAAGACCCAGCTTCCACAACAAGAGGCCCAAAATTCAGCATACCCGACCCAAAGTGGTTCACATCACCATTAGAGGAGCTGAGATCCCCATCAAGGTCATGGACCCGACCCAGAGAGGAACGATCCACATGTTTAGTAACTAAATTTTCCACGGCCAAGTCTGAAAGGCCCAATTTGTTTAAGGCCAAAAGATTAGAAGGGGGTGGGCCCAAAATGCCTTTTGCTCCATCATGAACCAAATCAGCATCCATAGGCTCCTGAACAAGAACAGGGAGGCCCAAGGAAGATGAAAAGGCAGAGCTGTTAGACTCACCAACCACTGAAGCTGACACGTGGGAGGACTGCACAACCTTCTCAATTAACTGAATGTCAGGAGAAAGCAAGCGTTGTGACAAAGACTTTTGAGCATCCAACAACGAATCAATTTGTAAGACATCATCATGGGACCTTCCTTCTTTGACAGTCTTGGGCATTTTCGCCGTCCCATTAAAGGAGTCATCATCAGAAAAATCATCCGAATCATCTGAGTCGCTGGTATCATTTATTCCTTTTGCCCCCTCCCCACTAAGCTGAACCAGAGAATCTCCAAAGACTTCTTCAATAATACGGATTTGAAAGACCTCACCCTTCAATAAGCTTGGTGTTTTCATCAGAGCGCATGAAAAAACCCATTGGGGTACTCAAAAAACGGAAAAATTGATCATCCAAACGTGCAAGGGAACCCCATAACACCTAACCCATGCAAATTGATCAACCGCAATCCTCCCCGGAGACCAAGGGACAATGAAATTGAACCACTGCTCAAACCAATATCTGGCCTCTGTTTTTGCAATTGCTTTCTTTATATTCTTTTTTCTTACCCTCGTTATCTTCATCACGGAAGGTATTTCTGCTTCTTGTTCTTCATTGTTGGTTTTATAGCTTCCATTATGGTTAAGCAAGGTTTTTAGATTGTTAATAAGCTGGAGAAGTATGTTTTGGCCAAGCTTGAGGTTATTACTACAGCATCTGAGTTTGATACAAAGAAGAAAGTGGATGAGTTGGTTCGTTCTCTTGCTATTGCAAAAGATGGTGTGGCTACTGAGGCTTTGGTTGTGCGTTTTTGTGTTCCTTCTAAGAGGATTTGGATGTTTTCTTCCAATGGATCTCGACCATTTTATTATATTTACGAAGCATTATTTCGTAAATTGGGGTTGCGTCTTCCCTTTTCTTCTTTCGAGATGGATCTTCTCAATGCTGTTCAAGTTGCCCCTACATAGCTTTCAGATACTGTGTGATTTTTTTGAGATTAAGGCCACTGTCGAGAAGTTTTTTTATTTCTTTTAAAAAAAGGATGGTGTGGTGAGGAGATGAGGAGTCAACCGACGTGGTGTTAGTGGGTGGATATATGTGAATAACCGACTTGGTTATAAGCTTATTGCTACGTACACAAATTCGTATAAAGATAATTTCCAGAATCGGTTCATCCATGTTATTGGGCTTGCTTGTGTCACTGGAGAAACTCCTTTGTGTCTGGCTGACAAGAAGCCCAAGTTTCCGTTGTATTAGTAGCCTGATGTCTGATCTATTCCACCTTTATATTTGTCACAGTTGTCCCCCCTTCGACGCATTAATTGTGAATTCTTGCAGCGGCTTCATGCTAACTCTAGGACTTTGATCGAGCATGAGAAGGACCCTGTTATCCTTATTGTGGCTTATTCTCCAATTGCTAACTTATTAAATTTTGTGGAGAGGTTATGGGAAATGTTACTGCTACTGACCTTTCCCGCTTCCAGGCTGAGCGTGAGAAGAAGACTGGTCAAGGATTTGTTTAGCCATTGGCAGGTGCGGTGTTCCAGGTCGTGACCTCTCTGAATCCTTCCCAACAGTTAGTTCCTGTAGTTCTAACCACTCCCCGTGTTCCTACTATTTCGAATGGAGTCGTGGGAGGTGAAGACATGGTTCCTCCTTCTGATCCTGCTTCCCTCTGATCTCTAGCTGTTGATGAAGTCAGTGATGATGGTGGGACCACCAATAACAATGTTTTCTATTCACAAGATCGTGTGACTAGGAAGAGGCCCTTGCTCATAGATGGCGAACCGAGCCGAGCTCCCAAGAGAGTTCGTCCGATGGCAATGATGGGAAGACAGATACATTGTGGGAAATTAAGCTAGACGTTGGTGCCTTCATTCGTGATCAGATAAACTGACCTATTGGAAGGATGTTGACATTGCAGATGGCATGGATGATGATAACCTTTTTGTGGTAATGGAACGTCATGGTCTGCAGATGGCTATCTTGGCTCATCAGGGTCATTTTCAGGTCCCGTCTCCAAGTCTGTCCTTGGAATCTATTGCTACCGAAAGGGATGAAGCTGTTGAAGCTGAGTTAGCTGCCACTCCTGCATTTCGTGATTTGTAGAAGAAGTACAAGAAAAAGAAGGTCGGCCTTGAGAAGGTACTCAAAGAGCATGTTACTTAGAAGCAAGAACTAGACCAGGTATCTTCTGCCCGAGCTGTAGAAGCCGCTAAGAAAGTTGACCTGGAGAGTAGGCATCAAGAAACACTAAAGAGTCTAAAAATGATTAAGTTGTTGCACAACCAAGAAATTTTTGACTTGGAAGCGGAGAAGAATAAGTACAAGGAGAAGTCTCCTCTTTGGGATGCTGATAAGGGGAGACTGCAAGGTGAAGTTTCGAACCTGCAAGGGCAGCCTGTGGACATGTATTACGAAGGCTTTGTGCCCGCATTGCAGCAAGTAAGGGTTGTTGCTCCCAACCTTGACACATCTATGTTGTCATCGCCACTAGTTGTGAGGGATGGGCGACATGTTGCACATGATGTAGGTCGTCCCCATGGGATTGCCCTTGCTTGAAACTTGTAAAAAACTTGTGCTTTGTAATGAAAGCGCATATTTTCTATGTATTTATTCCTTTTTATTGCTATTTCTTTATTCAATTTGTAAGTCTCAGCCATGGATTAACTTAGTCGGGTTGGGTATGACTTTTTGTTGAAATTGATTACTAAATTGCCTAAGTCCTAACCAGGGATTAAATTAGCCGGACAGGGTAGGACTTTTTGTTGAACTTGATTAGTGAATTGCCTAAGTCGTAGCTAGGGATTAAAATAGCCAAGCTGGGTAGGAATTTTTGTTAAACTTTGACAGCGTTCGTGTAAAATTTGTCCATTTATTGATGAATTATGTGTGCCTCATTAAAACCTCCTTAAGCCAAAATCCCCTTGGGAAAAAGACTTTGAGGTACGAAAAAGAGTAAGCAGAACAACTAAGTACATTGTTTAATAATAATAAAAAATCAAATGAGAAGCGCTCGAAGTGTTGTTCAAATTTCTGCCTCCTAATTCTTGCATCATGTATGCTCCTTTTTCCACTTCATCGTAAACCCTAAATGATCCTTCCCATTTTGCTGCTAATTTCCCATGTTGAGTGATCTTTCGAGGTCCATCTGTCTTTTTAAGTAGCAGGACACCCACTTTGAGTGCACGCGGGACTAGGCATGTGTTGTATCTTCTAGTTGCTCTAGCCTTGGCGGATGCTTTTCGAATTCTTTGAACTTCCCTTACCTCATCCAATGTGTCGAGTTTAGATCTCATCTCTTGTTCGTTCTTTTTTGGGATCAAAGCTCTACATTCTTGAGCTTAGGATTGTAATTTCTATAGGGATCATTGCATCATAACCATAAGTCGGCCAAAATGGTGTTTCTAGAGTTTCTATTTGCACTGTTGTGTGATACAACCATAACACTGCTAGTAGTACTTTAGCCCAACTTCCCCTAGCATCATCCAGCATTTTGTGTAGCCTGGTTAAGATTACTTTGTTCACGGCTTCAGTTTGGGTATTGGTCTGAGGGTTTTCAATGGTTAGAACACTTGCTTTATTCCGAACTCGTTGCATAAGTCTATTAATTTTTGGCTGGTGAATTGGGTTCCGTTATCTGACACTATAATTGAGGGCATGTCGTTGTGACACAGTATTTCCTTCCATATAAATTTCTCTACGTTCTTTATAGTGATAGCTATAATTGGCATGGCCTCTATCCATTTGGTGAAGTAGTCTACAGCAACCAGTAACCATTTTCTTTGTCCCGTGACTGGGGGGAAAGGTTTGATGAGGTCAATTCCCCAAATGTAGGAAGGCTAGGATTATGTGATTCTTGCTAGGGCTTCAACAGGTTTCTGACGATGATTTGCAAATCGCTGGCATTTCTCAAACATTTTTACAAAGTGGATGCAGCAATCTCTTAAGATCGACCAATAATATCCTACACGGAAACATCTTGGTGGCTAGGGACCTTCCGCCAATCTGACTGCTGCATACCCCACTGTGGATTTTCTGCATGACATAAACAGCTTGATCGTCTATATTGCATTTGAGCAAGGGTTGAGAGAAACCCCTTATCTATTACTGTGCATATTCGAATACTATTCGAATATGGAAATGTATATTCGAACACTATTCGAATATGATAGTGCATATTCGAATATTATTCGAATATGATAGCTCATATTCAAATATTCATGTTATCTTTGTCCCTCTTTTGACCTTTCTACTTACAACTAATCCTTCTTTCCTATTCTTTGTAAATTGTACCCAAATCCCTTAAGTCCTAAGTCTCTTTTCATGGATTTTCAGGATGTTACAATATATGGTGTAACTTTTATGAATACATGCTCTCATTCTCCAAATTCTAAGGGCTTTCTCCGTTGATCTGCATAACTTTTCTGACGGTCTTGAGCCCTCTTCAACCTTTCTTTGATACGTCTTATTACATTGGTTGTTTCCTACACCAAATCCGGTCCCAAAAGTAACTTATCTCCAGTTTCAAACCAACATATTGGTGACCGACACTTTCTCCAGTAGAATGCTTCGTAGGGTGCCATCCCTATGCTTGAATGAAAATTGTTGTTATAGGCAAATTCTACCAATGGCAGATATCTTCTAGAGTCTGAATTTTTCTTTTGGATTGCCCATCAGTTTGGGGATGATGTGAGGTACTCAAGTTTAACCGAGTCCCAAAAGCCTTCTGCAATGCTTCCCAAAAACACGAATTGAACTTGGGGTCTCTATCTGATACAATGCTCATCGGTGCCCCATGTAGTTGGACTATTTCTACAGTGTATACTTTGGCATATTTCTCGACTGAGTAGGTAGTCTTGACAGGTAAGAAGTGAGCAGAATTGGTCAACCTGTCTATGATAACCGAGATTGAGTCGTGTCCTACTGGCGTTCTGGGTAATCCAACCACAAAGTCCATGGCTATCAGACACAAACTCCGCAATTTCTCTCTTCATTCCAGGCCACCAAAATAACTTCTTCATGTCTTGATACATCTTGGTAGCCCCAGGGTGTACTGAGTATTGGCTAATGTGGTTCTCCTCAAGTACTGTCTTCTTGACTCTGGCATCATTTGGAGCACACACTCTGTCTTTAAACAAAATCATACCATCACCCGCCACAGAGAAATCAACTTGTTCTTTGAGGTTCTGCAGTTCATGATAATACTTCTGTGATTCCTGAATTTGGTCTCGTAGAGCATTCTTCAAGTCAACTTTGCACACAGAAATGCCAGCACGGTAACAAGACACATCTAAGTGTAAGTCTCTAAATTTCTTCAAAAGTATTAGCCACTACATTGGCTTTTCCCGAATGATACTTCAGCTCAAAATCATAATCCTTCAAGAATTTCATCCAGCGTCGCTGTCTCATATTTAGCTCCTTTTGATTGAACAAGTATCTCATACTTTTATGATCACTGAATACTTCAAATAGTACTCGGTATAAGTAGTGCCTCCAAACTTTCAACGCAAAGACTACTATGGTTAACTCCAAGTCATGCGTTGGGTAATTTGCTTCATGCGGTCGTAACTGTCGAGAAGTGTAAGCAACTGCATGTCCTTCTTGCATCCCACACACACGGAACACCCTTCCGTGTCAGCTTGGTCAATAGAATTGCAATCTAGGAAAATCCCTTAAGGATTCGCTAGTAGTACCCTGCTGATCCCAGAAAACATCGGATTTATGTGACATTGGTTGGTCGTTCCCATTTCAACACAGCTTCCACTTTGCTTGGGTCTACAGCTACACCGTCTTTATTAATCACATGGCAGAGGAATTGAACTTCTTTCAACAAAAACTCACACTTATCCAACTTGGCATACAACTGTTTTTCTTTGAGTATACTTATCACCAATCTCAAATGTTCTTCGGCAGTCTTGGAGTAAATTAGGATGCCATCGATGAGAACTACAATAAACTTGTCCAAGTAGGGTCGGAAGATGCGGTTCATATAGTCCATGAAAATGGCAGGAGCATTTGTCAATCTGAACGGCATCACCAAGTACTCATAATGGTTGTACCGTGTCCGGAATGCAGTCTTAGGAATATCTTCAGGCTTGATCCTAATCTTGTGGTATCCTGATCGAAGATCAATCTTGGAAAATACCTTGCCTTCTCCAAGTTTGTCAAGTAAATCATCGATCCGCGACAGTGGATATTTGTTCTTCACTGTCAACTTATTCAGCTCTCGATAATCCACAAACAAACGCAGCTTCCCAACCTTTTTTTTAACGAGCAGTACTTGGGCTCCCCAAGGCAAAGCGCTTGGTCTAATAAACTGCTTCTGCATTAGTTCTTTGATCTGTCGTTTAACTTCAACCAACTCAAGCGGTGCCATTCTGTACGGTACTTTAGAAACAGGTCCAGCCCCCGGAATTAACTCAATCAAAAACTCTACTTCCCTTTCTGGTGGCAAAGACTCGATGTCATCAGGAAACACTTCCGGAAAGTCTCGGACTACGGGAAGGGAATCAAGATTCACCGGTTTCTTAACATCACTTACACAAACCACCAGATACTTCGGACCATCATCATACATAGACAAATTATGGAGATCAAAAGTAGGATGATGCGTACAGTATATCTCCAAGCCTCGGTCTGGAATATGCACGGTCTTGGCGGCACAATCGATCTTGACTTTATGAGATTTAAGCTAGTCCATGCCCAAGATTACCTCTAACCCTTTCATTGGCAAGCAGTAAAGATCTAAACAAAAAGTCTTGCCTTGAAAGTCTAGGAATACGAGAGTAAGCATAGTAGTTGTACATATTTTCTCTTCAGAGGGAGTAGACACTAACACTTCATAGGGTCACTTGGACACAGGAAAATACAATCGTTTTGCATAGTCTACTGAAATGAATGAGTGAGTTGCACCCGAATCAAATAAAATGTTAACAGGCTTTGCTTTTATTAATCCCATACCTTGGATAAGATTCTTGGAGTGATCAACCTCTACAGCATTCAGCGTATACACTCGACCTCTCACCTGATTCTTCTTCTTGTCCTCCTCTGTTGGTTTTTGATATTTGTCTGGGCATTACCAACTGATATGTCCAGGCTTGTGACATGTAAAAAAAATTCTCTGGTTCTTGTAGCACTCTCCTTTATGAAACTTCTGGCAGGTCTAGCATTTTGGGACAGTTCCTGTGCCTTTGCTTTCTACTTCCTTACCCTTTCCTCCTTTGGAGATTCCTTCCTCTCTCTTACGTTTCCATAAAAATTGTCTGCTAGTCGCCACCGCGGCCAAGGACTGCTCAGCAAGTTGACATGCCTGAATCAAAGTCTGATACTCCCAGATTCACTGAGTAATTACTAAGTTTCTGACTTCAGGCCTAAGTCCTTGTTCGAACCTCTTAGACTTCCATGCCTCATCCGATTGGTTCTGAAGATTGTTTGAGAATCGAGCTAAGCTTTCAAATCTGGCAACATACTCATCCACAGTCATGTCACCCTGCTATAGAGTAAGAAATTCTATCTCCTTCGGGTCCTCCACATTAGAGGGAATACTTGTTCAGGAACAAAGTCCTAAATTCCTCCCAAGTCATATGGCCTCTGGTTGCCTCCATATGTTCTTGATGTTGCTTCCACCACTGAGACGTTTCTCCTTCAAGTCTATAAGTTTCCGATTCTACCTTGTCTCGATCACCAGATCTGGTCACTCGAGAAATTTCCTCTAACTGATCTAACCATTCTTCTGCTATCATAGGATCTATTCCACCAGAGAAAGTGGGTGGATAATGTCTCCGAAAACTCTGATAACGATATTCCCTTCCTTGTGCCTCCATCATTTGGGTCATGGCCTATGCCATTTTGTGTATCAATGGAGAATCGATCGGAGTTGGTGACGTGTTGGTGTTAGAACGAGGTCTTCCGGGGTGTCTTCCTGCCATGCCTTCCTGCATACAACACCCCACGCTGAGTTGATCAGGCTCAATATAATGAATCGTATATAGTCAACATCTTAGGTTAAGACAAGACTTTATTTCTCTAGACTTTTATCTAAGTTACATATCATATACCACAGTCCGGATAGGACCAAACTACTCTGATACCAAATTGTAACACCTAGATTTTTAGGATCATTTTTTTTAAACAACATACAGCGGAAGACAAAACATTATAAATATATATATGCAAAATATTTACATAAAGTGTTTTATTTATTTTACAAGCCAGAGAGAGATCATCAGTCCGTCTAGGTAACCATACAACAAAACTTAGGGCTACCTAAGTATAAGAAAGAGATGCTAGGGTCTTCTCAAGCGTTGCCCCCTCCTTTGTTCGTATCACCTGCAATATTCTAACCGTCAGTTATATGTACAACATATAATTGAGTGACCATCGGTACTAAAGATAGTGTATATATATATATATGTATATATATATATATATATATATATATATATATATATATATATGTATGTATGTATATATAGTATTACAGCCAGTCTAACTGGAAAATCTCCGAAATCCAATTCCTAACAAACACACAAACAATAGGTACAAAATACGAATCACATAAGTATGCATGCAAGATCATTTTCCATTTCATTTCTTTCTTCTTTTATCGGGACACCCGGGGCACGCGGGAGTCCACCATGTGCATGGCAATAGCACTCTAGAGCTCTCTGTAAACCCTGGTAAGCGTCCCTAACCAAAGTCCATGCCTCACCTCCAATTGAGCTCTGCAAGAACTATTACCTCTTCCGGTAATAGCTCCCTGTCATTTCTCTTATTCAGAGTCAACACCCATTACGGGTCTGCAAGAACTATTACCCCTTTCCGATAATAGTCCCCTAATCATTTTCTTTTCCATGGTTGTCCACTTACCCGGTCTACTTCCGGTAGAACTCAACCCTCTTACTCAACCAACGTTGATGGGGAAAGCATTTTTGACTTTTACTTTTATTTGATACATTTCAGGTTCTCATGCATCACACATTCACATTTGTATCACAACCAATCAGACAAGAGTTCCAGTAGCATAATATTCGAACACAAGCATTCTGTGTTTGAATATTATGTATCATAAGTTCCACACACAAATATCTATTCAATATGGCACACCATATTTGAGTACATATTCGAGTTTATACTGACTTTGGACTTATTCATTCTAAAATAGTTTGAAAATCTATCCAGAGTCCTATTCTCAATTTCATCGCATTATAATCTAGAATCTCTTGTCTGTTAAATACACTTTATCATTCTCACATCATTACCATTTTCTAATCATGCAACATCTATTTGCACATTTAATCTCACAACATCATACAGACTTATTAAACAACATCAAACATATACATAATCCTAATCAACCAATTTCTAATACATTCTTTTTAGTCCCTAATTACATGTTACTAATATTCCATAGTGCCCTAGATTTGGGGTTTTAGGGTTACGTTGAACTTCCAGAGTCCTTTATTCTTCATTTTCAACCAAATCTTGAACTCCTTTCTTCAGCGCTCCTTGTCTCCGAATCTGAATTTCAACTATTGGAAATTTAGAACGAAGGAGTGTAGAGTGTAGTTGATTAGTGACAGAGGTTTATCAAAGGATTGAGAGAGCGTAGAGCGAGGGAGAGGGAAATGTTGAAATGTGGAAGTCAAGTCCCCTATTTATAGGCCTAGGGGTCCATAATCGAATATATATTCGAATATAAGGTTGTTATTTTCAATTCCACACTTCCATATTCGAATATTACTGTGCATATTCGAATATCTTCTATTAATATTCAAATATGATTCGAATATGCATAGTGAATATTCGGATATGCATGTTCATATTAGAATATGTACCATCTATATTCGAATATGACACATCCATATTCAAATATGCATGTTCATATTCGAATATACATGTCATTTTTGTCCCTCATTTGACCTTTATACTTACAACAAATCCTCCTCTTTCTTTTCTTTGTAAATTGTAACCAAATCCCTTAAGTCCTAAGTCTCCTTTATGGATTTTCTGGATGTTACACAAGTATTACATTTTGAGGGTACCATATTGTTTTTCTTCGTATGATTTTCAATGAGAAAGACTTGATTTAAATTTCAAAATTAATATTATATATATATATATATATATATATATATATATATATATATATATATATATATATATATATATATATATATATATATATATATATATATATATATATATACTATTTTTAGTACCGATGGTTACTCAGTTATATGTTGTACATATAACTAACGGTTACAATATTGCAGGTTATACGGACTCGGAAGGTGTCAGCGCTTGAGAAGACCCTAGTAGCTCTTTGTTATACTTAGGTAGCCCTTAGTTTTGTTGTATGGTTACCTAGACGGACTGATGATCTCTCTCTGGCTTGTAAAATAAATAAAACACTTTATGTAAATATTTTCTATACATATATATTTATAATGTTTTGTATTCCGTTGTATGTTGTTTTAAAAAATAAATGACCCTAAAACTCTAGGTGTTACAATTTGGTATCATAGCAGTTTGGTCCTATCCGGACTGTGGTATCTGATATGTAACTTAGATAAAAGTCCAAAGAGATAAAGTCCTGTCTTAACCTAAGATGTTGACTGTATACGATTCATTTTATTGAGCCTGATCAACTCAATGTGGTGTGTTGTATGCAGGAAGGCATGGCAGGAAGACACCCCAGAAGACCTCGTTCTAACACCAATGCGACACCAACTCCGATCAATTCTCCATTGATACAGCAAATGGCACATGCCATGACCCAAATGATGGAGGCACAAGGAAGGGAAGATCGTTATCAGAGTTTTTAGAGACATTATCCACCTATTTTCTCTTGTGGAATAGATAATATGATAGTAGAGGAATGGTTAGATCAGTTAGAGGAAATTTTTCGAGTGACCAGATCCGGCGATCGAGACAAGGTAGAATTGGCAACTTATAGACTTAGAGGAGAAGCGTCTCAGTGGTGGAAGTGACATCGAGAACATATGGAGGCAACGGGAGGCCATATGACTTGGGAGGAATTTAGGACTTTCTGAACAAGTATTTTCCCTTTAATGTGAAGGACCAGAAAGAGATAGAATTTCTTACTCTACAGCAAGGTGACATGACTGTGTATGAGTATGTTGCTAGATTTGAAAGCTTAGATCGATTCTCAAACAATCTTCAGAACCAACCGGATGAGGCATGGAAGTCTAAGAGGTTTGAACAAGGACTTAGGCCTGAAGTTAGAAACATAGTAATTACTCAGCGAATCCGGGAGTATCAGGCTTTGATTCAGGCATGTCCACTTGTTGAGCAGTCCTTGGCCGCGGTGGCGACGTAGACAATTGTTATGGAAACGTAAGAGAGATGAAGGAAGCTCCAAAGGAGGAAAGGGTAAGGAAGTAGAAAGCAAAGGCAAAGGAACTGTACCATAATGCCAGACCTGCCGGAATTTTCATAAAGGAGAGTGCTACAAGAACTAGACAATTTTTTTTACATGTCACAAGCCTGGACATATCAGTTGACAATGCCCAGACAAAGATCAAAAACCAGCAAAGGAGGACAAGAAGAAGAATCAAGTCAGAGGTCGAGTGTATACGCTGAATGCTGTAGAGGTTGATCACTCCAAGAACTTATCCAAGGTATGGGATTAATAAAAGCAAAGTATGTTAACATTTTGTTTGATTTGGGTGCAACTCACTCATTCATTTCAGTAGACTATGCAAAACGAGTGTATTTTCCTCTGTCCAAGTTACCCTATGAAGTGTTACTGTCTACTCCCTCTGAAGAGAAAATCTGTACACCTACTATGTGTACTCCCGTATTCTTAGACTTTCAAGGCAAGAAATTTTGTTTAGATCTTTACTGTTTGCCGATGAAAGGGTTAGACGTAATCTTGGGCATGGACTGGCTTAGAGCTCATAAAGTCAAGATCGATTGCACCGCCAAGACCGTGCATATTCCAGACCGAGGCTTGGAGATATATTGTAGCATCATCCTACTTTTGATCTCCATAATCTGTCTATGTATGATGATGGTCCAAAATATCTTGTTGTTTGTGTAAGTGATGTTAAGAAATCGGTGAATGTTGATTCTCTTCCCGTAGTCCGAGACTTTCCGGAATTGTTTCCTGATGACATCGAGTATTTGCCACCGGAAAGGGAAGTAGAGTTTTCGATTGAGTTAATTCCAGGGGCTGGACCTATTTCTAAGACACCGTACAGAATGGCACCGTTTGAGTTGGCGGAAGCTAAACGACAGATTGAAGAACAAATGCAGAAGCAGTTTATTAGACCAAGCGCTTCGTCATGGGGAGCCCCAGTACTGCTCATTAAAAAGAAGGATGGGAAGCTGCGTTTGTGTGTGGATTATCGAGAGCTGAATAAGTTTACAGTGAAGAACAAGTATCCACTGCCGTGGATTGATGATTTACTTGACCAACTTGTAGAAGCCAAGGTATTTTCCAAGATTGATCTTCGATCAGGATACCACCAAATTAGGATCAAGCCTGAAGATATTCCTAAGATTGCATTCCAGACACGGTATGACCATTATGAGTACTTGGTGATGCCATTCGGATTGACAAATGCTCCTGCCATTTTCATGGACTATATGAATCACATCTTCCGACCCTACTTGGACAAATTTGTTGTAGTTTTCATCGATGACATCCTCAAGATTGGTGGAAGGTCCCTAGCCACCAAGATGTTTCCGTGTCGGATATTATTGGCCGATCTTAAGAGATTGTTGCATCCACTTTGTAAAAATGTATGAGAAATGCCAGTGATTTACAAGTCATCATCAGAAACCTGCTGAAGCCCTAACAAGAATCACATAACCCTAGCCTTTCTACATTTAGGGAATTGACCTCCTCGAACCTTTCCCCCCAGCCACGGGACAAAGAAAATGGTTACCGGTTGCTGTAAACTACTTTACCAAATTGATATAGGACAGGCAATTTATAGTTATCACTGTAGAGAACGTAGGGAAATATCTATGGAAGGAAATACTGTGTCGCAACGGCATGCCCTCAGTTAGAGTATCAGATAACGTAACCCAGTTCACTAGCCAAAAATTAATAGACTTATGCAACGAGTTCAGAATAAAGCAAGTGTTCTCACCATTGAAAACCCTCAGACCAATAGCTAAACTAAAGCCGTGAACAAAGTAATCTTAACCGGGCTACGCAAAATGCTAGATGATGCTAGGGGAAGTTGGGCCAAAGTACTACTAGCAGTGTTATGGTTGTATCACACAACAGTTCAAACAACAACTCTAGAAACGCCATTTAGGCTGACTTATGGTTACGATGCAATGATCCCTATAGAAATTACAATCCCAAGCTTAAGAATGTAGATCTTTGATCCAAAAAAAGAACGAACAAGAGATGAGAGTTAAACTCGACACATTGGATGAGGTAAGGGAAGTTCAAAGAATTCGAAAAGCATCCGCCAAGGCTAGAGCAGCTAGAAGATACAACACATGCCTAGTCCCGCGTGCATTCAAAGTGGGTGTCCTACTACTTAGAAAGGCAGATGGACCTCGAAAGATCACTCAGCATGTGAAATTAGTAGCAAAATGGGAAGGATCATTCAGGGTTTACAATGAAGTGGAAAAAGGAGCATACATGATGTAAGAATAGGAGGCAAAAATCTGAACAACACTTCGAGCGCTTCTCATTTGATTTTTTATTATTATTAAACAATGTACTTAGTCCTTCTGCTTACTCTTTTTCGTACCTCAAAGTCTTTTTCCCAAGGGGATTTTGGCTTAAGGAGGTTTAAATGAGGCATAGATAATTCATCAATAAAAGGACAAATTTCACTCGAACGTTATCAAATTCAACAAAAATTCCTACCCAGCTTGGCTATTTTAATCCCTAGCTACGACTTATGCAATTCACTAATCAAGTTCAACAATAAGTCCCACCCAGTCCGGCTAATTTAATCAATGGTTGGGACTTAGGAAATTCAGTAATCAATTTCAACAAAAAGTCATACCCAACCTGGCTAAGTTAATCCATGGTTGAGACTTACGAATTCAATAAAGAAAGGGCAATAAAAAGGATTAAATACGTAGAAAATAAGCGCTTTCATTACAAAGCACAAGTTTTTTACAAGTTTCAAGCAAGGGCAGTCCCCTGGGGACGACCTACATCATGTGCAACATGTCGCCCATCCCTCACAGCTAGTTGCGATGACAGCATAGATGTGTCAAGGTTTGGAGCAACAACCCTTACTTGTGGCAACGCGGGAACAAAGTCGTCGTCATACATGTCCACAGCCTGCCCTTGCAGGTTCGAAAATTCACCTTGCAGTCTCCCCTTATCAGCATCCCAAAGAGGAGACTTCTCCTTGTACTTTTTCTTCTCCGCTTCCAAGTCAGAAATTGCTTGGTTGTGCAACAACTTAATCATTTTTAGACTCTTTAGCGTTTCTTGATGCCTACTCTCCAGGTCGGCCTTCTTAGCGGCTTCTACAGCTCGGGCAGAAGACACCTGGTCTAGTTCTTGCTTCAAAGCAGCATGCTCTTTGAGTACCTTCTCAAGGCCGACCTTCTTTTTCTTATACTTCTTATGCAAATCACGAAATGCAGGAGTGGCAGCTGACTTAGCTTCAACAGCTTCATCCCTTTCAGTAGCAATAGATTCCAAGGACGGACCTGGAGATGGGACCCGAATATGACCCTGATGAGCCAAGAAAGCCATCTGCAAACCATGACGTTCCATAGCCACGAAAAGGTTGTCATAATCCATGTTATCTGCAATCTCAACATCCTTCAGATAGGTCAAATTATCTGATCACGAATGAAGGCACCAGCGTCCAGCTTAATTTCCTTTAATGTATCTGTCTTCCCATCCATCGGACGAGCTCTCTTGGGAGCTCGGCTCGGTTCGCCATCCATGAGCAAGGGCCTCTTCCTAGTCACCGATCTTGTGAAGAGAACACATGGTTATTGGTGGTCCCACCATCATCACTGACTTCATCAACAGCTAGAGATTAGAGGGAAGCAGGATCAGGAGGAGGAACCATGTCTTCACCTCCCACAACTCCATCCGAAATAGTAGGAACAGGGGGAGCGGTTAGAACAATAGGAACTAACTGTCGGGAAGGATTCAGAGAGGTCACGACCTGGAACACTGCACCTTCCAACGACTGAACAAATCCTTGACCAGTCTTGTCCTCAACAATCTTCTTCTCACGCTCAGCCCGGAAGTGGGCAAGGTGAGTAGCAGTAACGTTTCCCATAGCCTCTGCACAAAATTTAATAAGTTAGCAATCAGAGAATAAGCCACAATAAGAAAACAAAACCCACCAAAATAGCCATGAAGGATAACAGGGTCCTTCTTATGCTTGATCAAAGTCCTAGAGTCAACATGAAGTCGTTGCAAGAATTCACAATTAATGCATCCAAGAGGGGTACAACTGTGACAATATAGAGTTGGAATAGATCAGAGATCAGGCTACCAATACAACGGAAACTTGGGCTTCTTGTCAACCAGACACAAAGGAGTTTCTCCAGTGGCATAAGCAAGCCCAATAACATGGATGAACCGATTCTTGAAATTATCTTTATACCAATTCGTGTACGTAGCAATAAGCTTAGAACCTGGTTGGTTATTCACATATATCCACCCACTAAAACCACGTCGGGTGACTCCTCACCTCCTCACCACACCACCCTTGTTTTAAAAGAAATAAAAAAACTTCTCGACAGTGGCCTTAATCTCAAAAAAATCACACAGTATCTGAAAGCCCCTAATAAAGTCCCCAGCATTGGGATGAAGCTGTGTAGGGGCAACCTGAACAGCATTGAGAAGATCCATCTCGAAAGAAGAAAAGGGAAGACGCAACCCCAATTTACGAAATAATGTTTTGTAAATATAATAAAAGGGTCGAGATCCATTGGTAGCAAACATCCAAATCCTCTTAGAAGGGATACAAAAATGCACAACTAAAGCCTCAGTAGCCGCACCATCTTTTGCAATAGTAAGAGAACGAACCAACTCATCCACTTTCTTCTTTGTATCAAACTCAGACTCTGCAGTAATAACCTCAAGCTTGGCCAAAACATACTTCTCCAGCTTATCAACAATCTAAAAACTTGATTAACCATAATGGAAGCTATAAAACCAACAATGAAGAACAAGAAGCAGAAATACCTTTCGTGATGAAGATAACGAGGGTAAGAAAAAAGAATATAGAGAAAGCAATCGCAGAAACAGAGGTAAAGTGAAATAAAAAATGGTAAAATCACTATTATATAGTAGAAGAAGGGAACGATTTGATGATTCAAATTCAGCCCTAATAATGATACCCTAGGTGACGCGACATCAATCGTCGCATCTGCCCCAAAAACATCTCTTCAAAACCTCTACAATCATGACCGCTGGATCAACACGATTCATCACCAAAAAAATTAAGAGGAGGGAAAAGGAAGAAAATCAAACATAGCTGCAGAATGATACTAAAACTGACGACCTTGGCCTTTTTATTAAAGTGCTTCAACTCTACTTACAAAATACATCTTTCTTTCATTAGTAAATAACAAGTTAACCACTAGTACATATGTATACAACAGTACAAAACCCCCTAGTGCAAAACTGCAAAGCCACCCCCGCCAATGACTCAACAAGCTTGCTTCAAATAACACGAACCGAGTTGCCAACCCATGAAATGCATCTTCAACAAAATGCCCCAATCCAATCAAGGAAAGCTAATGATCCCAACCTGGGAAGGATGAGTATAATGGCTAGGGAGGAATCAGGCTTTGGCGAAGGACGACCTAACAAAGGCGGAAGTTGCCCAAAATCATCAAAATAATAGATAGCAACATGCAGTATCGTGTGTGAAACCTCATGACCCAAAAACGTCAAATGCCCCGAAGGCAGCACAACTCTAACCAACGTTGTAGTTTTCATGATAAGAATTACGATGCGGTAACAAGGCCAGCTTCTTATTAGAAAACTACGGACATGATCCGAGCTGGAAGCCGTTGGGACTCTGAATGCTTATGAAAGCTCTGCCTTTTCCTCATACGTTGAAGCCCAAGATGCAATTGGAAGGAGGTGGAATCGTTTTATATAGAGGATATGGCCCTAAATGTGCAGCTATTAGAAATGAAGAAGTAGGAAACGATCAAGTCAAGCAATAAAAATGGCACAAAAAACATTGGGTCAAGTAACCGAAAAAATCATCATTAAAGGATTTAATTGCCTCAAGACTTCTCAGCCCAAGGCTTCAAGACTTGAGGGGCTAGTGGACTAGCCGATCCCAGCTTAGCCTCAACTCTGCTACCTCAAGCCTTATCATCCTAAGGCTTCAAGACTTGTGCGGTTGGTGGACTAGCCAATCCTAGCTTGGCCACAACTATGGTGCCTTGGTCTCCTTTGAAACCTGTTCTCCTAGCTGGTTCAGATCTATCGCCAAGTTCTTAACTTAATGACACATTAACACAGCGGGGGAGTTTAACGTCCAGGCGAAGAATACGCAATGATCGATTAGCATTTATGTCAACGGATAGTGAGGAGCATATCAATCATTGATTGGGACACTAGGATTCTGAAGTCCCAAGTTGTATAAAAAGTCCAAAGGCACTCATTTTTAACCATGCTCACAGTAAACATTATAGCCCTTGTTAGGTTTTAAGCATCGGAACACCACTGCTCTCAGGGCCCGGGACTTGTGACTTGTGACTGAACAATATTAATGACTACTATGAGTAGCTAAATTCTCCGTTTTTGGGATTGGACGTAAATCTTTCAAACTCTTGTAGATTCTTTTAAGTTTATATATTTTCTATTCTTTTCTATTCATCTTAGTTATTATTTCTTCTGATATTGCTTGAATTTATTTGGCAAATTTATTCATGACCTTAGCTTTTTTTTATTGATATATGCTATTTAGGATCCGGTTTGGGTTAAAACCTCAACGCGTTGTAAAGATAGACATACTTATCAGTGGGTTGATTGTGTTTCTAATGCTTGTTCTTAAGGGTGGAACATATTGTTATATAGGTGAGAGATCGATATATAACGCAGTGTTCTTAGAATCATTTATGCGAGAGATCGATTTTTGTGAAATTAGTGTATTGCATAACATAATAGTTTAGCAATATTAAATATCCTTGAACGAAAAAGAAGATACAAGAGGGCGATTGATAAAATCCAATCCCAAGCTTTATCACTTGAATTTACTCTTTTTAACCGTTGTTTTTATTTACTCGTTCACTATTATCCAATCAAACCTTTTTACACGACTCAATAGGTAATCTATGAAAATTTCTAAGGCACAAGTGCTCCTTGTGGTTCGACAACCTTAAATCTATACTAAAACGAGTTGCAACTTTAGATTTATGCTAAAAAGGTAACAAAAGGACCAATAAATAACATTCAATTTAATTGTAAAAGATGAGAAAGGGGATGAAAGAAAGGATCAAATGTCCGGTTCATATTGATGGAATGAAATTCGATACAAATAATGAGAGAAAGGAAGATTGCAAGTTCAAAAAAAGGCAGATCTAGGCAATTTTGAGTAGGGATTCATCGATGAATTTTAGCCGTGTCGGTGATTTAATCTTTTTAGGTGACTGTGAGTGTAACATCCCGAAAATCTATAAGGGAAACTTAGGATTTAAGGGATTTGACTACAATTTACAAAGAAAAGAAAGAGGAGGATTGGTTGTAAGTAGAGAGGTCAAAGGAGGGACAAAAATAACATAAATATTTGAATATGCACTGTCATATTCGAATACTGCATGTCAATATTCGAATTGTATTTGAATATGCATAGTAATATTCTAATAGTATTCCAATATGCACAATAATATTCTAATATGGAAGTTTGGAATTGAAAACAGCAACCTTATATTCGAATATGGACCCCAAATCCTATAAAAAGGGGTGTTTCACATTCAAAAATCACCGTTTCCCTCTTCCTCGCTCTACGCTCTTTCAATTCTTTGATAAACCTATGCCACTAATCAATCGCATGCCACAACTTCTCCATCTTAAGGTTTCCTTCTCACAGTAGGATTCCAAGAGTTGAGATTCCAACTCAGAGATAAAGAATGCTGAAGAACGGAGTTGGAGATTGGATTGGAGTTGGAGGATAAAGGATTTTGGAAATCCAAGGTAACCCTAAAAACCCCAAATCTAGGGCACTATGGGATATTAGGAATATGTGATAAGGGACTAAAAAGATAACATGTTATGAATTGGCTGATTTAAGATTTATGATTGTGAATATGTTTTGAGATTTCATGCCATGCCTGTATGATGTTGTGTTAATATGCTAATAAATGTTGCATGAATGGAATTGAGAATATGAATATGATATTTGATATGGATAATCAAGACGGTCAGCACTTGAAAACTAATGAGCCACCCTGGTGCTATTGAGCATCCATTTCCCTCTAACGTTATTCTCTTTCTTTACTGAAAATAGCAAGCTCTGCAGGCTCGTCCTTTATTAGGTTTCGCAACTTGCGAAACTCTTCTTTGATGTTTAGGGACGTTCCCTCCTCGGTGATAGGTATGGTTTGTCGAGGATTGTTTTGGGTTGCCTGATCTCTTTAGTTTTGAATTCTTTGGTCAATGTCTTTGTCGTAACTCCTTCTCCCGGTGCCTGTCATGATGTTGGTAAAGATGGGAAACTTGATTAATGTTTTCCATGGACAACGCCAATGTTATGATCTAACCTTTTAGGGATGGACCTTGAACAAAAGATGATCACACCAGAAAAGAAGGGTTCTTCCTACGTTGTTGACCAAGCTACATAATAGTGGGGGTTGTACCTACAGTCTCCAACACCCAAGTTAGCAAGTGATTAGGAATTTGTATGAGTTTTGAATTTTATGTACCTTGCATGTTGACATGTATTTATAATGGAGTCATTAGGGTTTGCAGGTTGTATTTTTGACCTTGTGGGCCTCATCTTTATGTCTAGTCTAGTTGTCACAAAGAATGGGATGTCCTTCTCCATCCCGGAATTTCAGTGAGATGGTTCCGAGATGATCTTCTCATGCCGTGTCCGACATGGTCTTCTAGACCAAAATATCTTTGGATAACAAAATTAATTATAGAAAATCAAAACTGTAATTTTCTTAAAAAAAAATTAGAGACCAAAATTATACACACCTCAAATTTAGCGGATTTAAAGTGCAATCACTCTAAATTTTAACTACATCTTTTAAAAAAATTAATTTTGATAATATTTACACCTTGAAGAATATAGATTTTAGTTGTCAGTTGAGAGATAACTTTGATGCATACTTAAACAAAGAAATACGTCTTTCAAAGCATTTTAAACGTTTCACTATTGATTCATATGATCGATTGCGGTAGCTTTTGTTTTAAATATTTTTTGAGGTTAATGTTTATTCCGTACATAAATTTTGTTTTTAAAAACTGCCCATGTTATTGGAATTGAATGATATATTTCTTTTGGTGAATGGAATCGAAAGATATTATCCATCAGATAAATAGGTCCACATTAGTAGGTCACATAAATTTAAAATATAATTTTTCTTATAGACAAATATAATTGGTATGAACCCTGCAAAACAAATATATAATTGTGATATTTGTAAACATTGGGGTTTATTTAATTTTTTATTTGGATTTGGATTACTTTCTCAATTTATGACACACTTTTTCTAGGTGGAAAAGCACGTGATTTCAAGCAGCATTGTGTTTTGTTATAAACTATTGGAATATGCATCTTTGCATACTAAGATCTGAGGTGTCCTGCTTCTGCAAATGAAAATCAATGATGCTTCTGCATAACCGTGTTTCTGATATGTTCTGATCCCAAGTTCTGCATCAAGGAGGATATGTTGCTTGTTTCTCTTACTGAAACTTGCTATTCTGCCTTAGACTTTAAAGTATAGGACTAACACAAAATGTGTCCGGGGACCTAAAACATATTAAACCATACTAGTAGTTACATTTGTACCACGCACGAAAAAGTTTTGTTACATGAAATTATGTTTAGTTGATCTTAAATAGAAATCATAAAATACAACTTTGTTTTAAAAGGATCCCTTAAAGCTATAACATCTTAAATATTTTCTAATATGCATAATTAAAATTTAGTAAATTTTAAACATCTTCAACTATTTCACTGCAAAAAACTGATATAATTAGTTTGGTGATTTCCAACAAAGTTTTATCACCAATTACAAATAACTTCAATATTAACAACTCACTTCTGAAGAGCACGACTATTTATAAGATTTAATTATATTGATACACGTTGGAGGAGAAACAAATCTTTATAAGCTGAATGTAGAAACCAAAATTGAAAAAAAAATAAAATTGGTCATGACAATTACAATAGATGAGAAATAATATTGTGGATTGATTGCATGTTAAGTGACTTAAATTTCTACAATTTTTGCCTACTGTTTTCCACCTGAAATTGAGCTAAACTTGTTTACATTTATATATAAAAATTGCACTGTTTAAAATTTCTAAATCTTATACGGTCTACATTACCCCACTTGAGGTTGAATTCACAAAGAAGCTCAAGTGTGTTGGGTCCTCTAAGTGGTTGGTGTTCGTGGACAATGGTGTGGTGTGTTGGTATTGGTGAGCTTGAAGCCCATCCAAGGAAGGAAACTCTTGAGTGGACATTTAAAATTCAAAAATATAAATTGGGCTACAAATTTGATTTTTGCATGGCGAGCTTGTTTTGATATTGGGAGATATGATCATGGTGATGAGGGTGGAAGGTGATTGAATTTCACCGAGCATGAACCTTTTAAAGTTGTGTTGGTGGATGCTTCTTATTATAATGAAATTATTAGGTCTGTACTTTGAATTAATTAGATCTAGCAAAACGAGCCGGCCTGTACAATTTTTATTATTGGTACTGGGTTTGAAAAATAGCAAAAACATTAGAATGTAGACTTTTTGGCCCAATGAAGACAAGCTTTTTATGAAACCGGGTTCGGTTCGGACTAGCACAATAGGGTTTGGGCTACCAGCTATGTGTATTTTTTTTTACCAAAAAACACTCACACTCATAGACAGAGCACAAAAAAAATTACTCAAGCCCATTTAAAAAAAACCACACTTTTTTTTAAGTTACAAAAACCATACACTCACTCAAACCACTTCACGGATTCCAAACAAAAATACTCATCAAGACTAAGAGATAATGCAAGATCGCTGAAACAGCACAAAATCAAATACACACATGCATTGACATAGTCATACACAGAAAAGAAAACAAGAGGGGTGAGAAAGAGAAACCCTAGCCACCACTAGCCAACCCGCCACGAGTCACTGTCTCGCTCTCGCTTAACCACCACGACGCCACCACACCAGTGGCCTTCGATTCTACTCTGTTCCCTATTCGTTTTTTTCTTGGTATTTATGTTCTTCTCAGTTCATGTTCTTTTTTTTTTCTTCTTGGTATTTCGATTCTTCTTTGTTCCGTTCTTTTTGAAATTTTTGTTTCCTGTTCTTTTAAATTTTTGTTCCCTGTTTGTTTAAATTTTTGCTCCCGGTTTGTTTTTTCTTCTTTTATATATTAGTTTATTTATTGGCACCTCTAATTATTAGAGTAGTTTTATAAAAAAATTATTTATAGCAGTTTCATTTAAAGAATGAAAAAAATTTAAAAAAAATTGGGCTAGCTTGCCATGTTTGGAGCTTGCATAGGGCTGGGCTTGGACTTTGTTTCTTGCATAAAAAATAAAAACCGGGCTTTTGAGCCTGGCCAGCAAAAACCCAAAGCCCAAATGGGCCAGCCCAGGCCCGACTGGGTAGCCCATATTGCAAACTCTAGAACTAATCACGAAAAATGAAATTTCAAGGCTAAGTCGGTCCCAAGTTTATATTATTCATGATTTTGATTCCCATGTTTTAATTTTGCGATTGTGATCCCCCAAACTAGCATACGCTCCAAATAAGTACTTGAACAGAGAGATAACATTTATAACTTTTGAAAACTTGAAAACCAAAAACGTGAAATCAAAATTTAAAGGACTAAAATAGCAAAAAGTGTAAACTTAAGGACCATCAGTGCAATTAAGAAAAAAAATAGCTAGGGTAACTTTTCACTTCTCCATAAAAGTTAGATAAAATACATCAGAAATTTTTGAAAGTACTTATTTTTAGTGAAGAAAAACCTAATAATAAGAGTTTTTATAGAAACTCTAAGGCTTAGAGCATTTACTTACAGTTTTTTCTTAAAATCAAGTATGGTAATTAAGATGATTAAAACTGAATATAAAAATGTAAGAGCCTTTGACAAAAATTATTTGACGTAACTTTTATTCATAATTAGAAGCTAACAAAAAAGAAACAAAAAATTGCGTAAAACACTACATATAAATATAGTGTTGACTAAAAAACTAGTTAATACTACTAGTACAATACAAAGGATTAGCCAACCTATCTTGATACCAAAACGTGCAATTGAACATTTTTGAATCAAAATTGCCCATTGTCAATATTAGAGGGGTTTAGGGGGTCGTAAAAATGTACAATTATGTTATTTTCTACTTTTTTTTTAAAAAAGAATTAGTGAAATAAATGTATACTTTTGAAAATAATATTCAACCAGACACACAACTACAAGAATATGAGTGTTTGGTTGTGCAAAGATCACATGGGTTAATTTGATGATATAGCGATACTTTTATGTCGGTTGAAAATTCATTACACCTATTACTTGTTCCGGCATCTAAATTCACTTATTTTCAATCCAACATTCTTATATTGAGTGGATTAATGATTATTGTATAATAAGTATTATACAACAACTACATAACATTATTAAAATAATAATCTTTTTTTTTAAAATTTCCATTGACTTCATTCCTTTTTATTTTAATGTTAAAAAATTATTATTATTTTAATAATTTGAAACTGTTATTATATAATTATTATTATAAAAAATCATTATTCGAGTTGAATAATACACAATATTCCCATGACACTTAAACACTAGTTAGTTGCGACACTTATTCAACTTATAACTCAATATCAACATCGAATTTGACCAATACATTCGTTGAGTCATTAGATATTATCATGATGATTATGCATACCAAATTTTAGATAAATCGATCATCTCGAAATATGTCATCTTGTAGGTGACATTTACATATGTTTTAAAATGCCTTTTATTTATTAAATTGAAGTTGATAGATGAATGATCAAAATATTTTCGAATCAAATGAAATTTTTTATAGTTGATCTATATACTATGAACTTTCAATTAAACGGATAGATTGGTGAAATTCGATGTCTATATGGTGTTATAAAGCGGAGTAAGTGCCGCAACACTTACTCTTTGAGTAAACGGATTCCGCCTCTATATAGAGGAGGGATCCGTTTACTCCATGAGTAACTGTTGCGATAGTTACTCCACTTATAACTCCATATAGACATCGAATTTAACCAATCCAGTCATTGAGTCATTACATATTATCATTGAATATGTATACCAAATTTTAGAAAAATGAACATCTCAAAATATGTAATCTTGTAGGTGACATTTATGTATGTTTTGCACTAAGTATATATGCACAAAGTGTCATCTCAAAATATTTATATATATATATATGCACAAAGTATCCCTCATGTTTTACACTAAACACCAAACATAACAGAAATAAGTGGTCCACACTATTTTATGTAACAGAGACCGACAATAATAGAATATTCCGTCAGAATATTCTTATCATTAACCATAATTAAATCCCTCGGATCTCTTTTCATTTTTTCCAAGTAGGTTAAATAAAAATATTGTTTTCCTTGTAATTTGACCATTTTCCTGGCAATATTTATCTACAGAATCTTTTCAAATATCTTCAACGCCATTAGTTGTACAAACTAGTTATGCTATTCGTGAACTATGCGAACACGATTTGTTGAATAAATGGTTCATAAAACAAAAATAATTATTTTCTTTTGAATGAAAAAATAGTTAATTATCTATACAAAATAGACATAAACCATCATCCATCCACTTTCCTTTACTAGTCAAATAATGAGCAGAAATTTTTCAGGCCAAAATGACATACACCAGAAACATAAACCATAAACATAAATTAGAAAGAAAAAAATATAATAATATTGTGATTGTACTAGAGAGATAACCTGGGATGATGGCTGTGAGCGTATTTCTGATGAATGATGAATATCTAACACGGTGTCTTGACTCCTCGACGACGGTGTTTCCACCTGTAGAGACTCCAACGCTCAAGTTAGTATTTGATTTATGTTATGTGTAGTAAATTGGATAGAACGTACATTGCATGGAGTGTTTATATGAATATTTATAATGAGCGTATTAGGGTTGAGCATGTGTCATTATGGGCCTGACCATCGTCGTCTTGGCCCAAATCGGAGTTTGTATTATAGCGTGTATCCCGCTCATTATCTTCTTAGATACGGGCAGATTATAACTCGTGATCTCCGGATGACATTTGGCTAGGTGCCAGGTTATCATAATCCCGAGCCATAACAGTTGCCCCTAAGTCGTCGGCTTCCCATGTGGCGAAGTCGTCGAATTGTACACACCATATGTCGTCTCAGTTCCATGATCCGAACTCGCCATTAGGTGCACACGGTTGATCTTCCTTGGGGAACGTGTGCCCACGCGCCTTTACAGGGTGTTGTGCGTTATGATTGAGGGGTGTCTCGAGCCACTCGCTCATTAATGTGACGAGATGGTTACTACTTCTTTTTCTCTCGCCTTCGTCATTTTTGTCACATTCTGCGTTTCCCTCTTCCCTTTTGTTTCATTTCGAAAAACTTTGACTCTCTAAAATTAGCACAAGCTTCCCTCTCTAAAGTCTTCTTCTTCACGAAAAGGGGTCTGCCCTCTGGTCTCCCTCGTTTGCTCTTTCTGCATCATTCAGGTACCTTTTTTCCCATTCTTCATTTCATTATGTTTTCTGCGACTTCTTTTATCGCGTGGGTTTGGATATGTTTTTGGGTTTTTCGTCTCGTTTTGTCTAGTGTAGTTTGTCCTCTTTAATGGATAAGCGAATCATTATCCTTTCCAGCAATTCTTCTTCTTCTGATTCATGTGATACTGAAGTGCTTATGGCCTATGCTAATAGACTCTCCAAACCCTTAAGAGTTCCAAATTCTGACCTCATGAGAGGTATGTGTTCTGTTAATCCTTCACATTTTTCTGAACCTCGAGTAATCTGGGCGTATCCGCCACAGAGTTCTGAAAGTGGAGAATCTGTGACCCAGGGAGTAAACGCTTTGTTTAAAGATTTGAATCCCGAATCCCCAGTCTATGTAGAGGTTACTAGGAAATCTTCGAGATATTCCGGCGATTCCCTCAGAACCGAGACTTATCTCGGTCGTATGCTAGTTAGGACCAATCTCGCTTATCAGTAATTCGAAAATTCCTTACATATCCAGATGAGTTATCATCCTCCATGACCAATTCTCTAGATTCTAAGTCTGATCCGGCATACCAACCTTCTTCCTCTCCTACTCCCAGTCCACCACTTCCGGGGTCTAACTGTTCATCTTCTAAACTTGTAGATATGGCGCCCAAGAGAACTCGGCGTCGAGCTACCAAAGTCGCCACTGCCCAAGGTGGACAAGACGATGCCGAACAAGCTGGTCCTTCCGGGGTTCATTTTAATCTGCAAGCGATGAGGACCGAATGGTCCGACATTAGGGGTATTAACAACTTGTTGTGGGTTCCGGCTACTTGGCTAAGCCAACCCAGTTGAATCACATCTCCCCAGCAATTGTCGTCGATGGAAGCTAAGTGGAAGAAGTGCTTTCACTATGGTCCCAACACCCTTGATAATTCCTATACCTCAGATGCTTCCCAGGATTACAAGCTGGAAATCCCAGGCAAGGATGAGAGGATTTGTTCGTATGCCGCCCCGAGATCCAGGGCCTCCTTCATGGCATATACCGCCATGTTTGATCAATTCAAAATCCGTTTCCCCTGCTCAGATTTTCAAATAGAAGTTCTTCATCACCTTCATCTTGCCCCTTCTAAACTCCATCCCAATGGCTGGGTTTTTTTACAAGCCTTTGAAGTTTTCTACTGGACTAACGAGTGGAAATACTCTTCTAATCTATTTATAAAATGATTGATTCTATGCTTTCAATTTGTTGTTTTATGCTCTATTAAATGCAGGTACCATAACGACATCCACGGGGAACATCCCGGGTGCCATATACGACATTAGTCGGTTTACAAAGCCGAAGACCAAGGTCGCTTCAAAGAAGGCGATAAAGGTCATAACGACATTAAACGGCTTACAAAGCCGAAGACCAAGGTCTCTTCAAAGAAGGCGATAAAGGTCATGACGACATTAAACGACTTACAAAGCCGAAGACCAAGGTCCCTTCAAAGAAGGCGATAAAGGTCATGATGAAATTAAACGGCTTATAAAGCCGAAGGCCAAGGTCCCACTATGAAAGGGATAAAGGCCACAACCAACATCAAAGAATGACGACTTTAAAAATCAAAGATGTTACTATTCAAAGGTACGGACAACACGTGATCATTAGATAAGAATTCAACTGGATTACTTAATTGAAAATTTGTCATGATTACAATCCGGAGGCATCAAACAAAAATTGACAAGCAAATGTTACAAGATAAAACAAAACATTAAGCCTCCGTGCCGTCATCTTCCACATTAGCGGCGATATCATCTTCTTCGTGGAGAGGAGGAGAATCAAAATTAAAAGGTTCCAATAAGGCAGGATCCAAAAGAACGGGATTTTGATGGTCGTGGAAGACCCAGAATTTCCCGTCTCTCAACCCATGAAAGGGATCCAGCCCGCAGAGATTGAGCTCCACACCGGGGTTCAGAAAAACGATGGACCGGACGGCGAAAGCCGTCCGGTAAGCATCATACCCAGCCTCCTTGAGCTCAGTCGTCATCTCGTCATCTTTTGAATACCTTCAGCAGAAAAACCCTCCTTAGGGATAAAACTTGATGTAGGAAAAAGAGTACCCCTTATTACAAAATCAATTTTACATGATCATTCAACTGTAATACCGCCACAAGTCGGCGACATTCAACGTTCTTGGTAACTCTTTGACATTTAAAGTTTCTAGGTGGTATGCTCCTTTCTCGGTTGCCCGCTTAACCCGGTATGGGCCTTCCCAATTTGCCTTGAGTTTGCCATCTTTAACATTTCGATTGCCAATGCTAGCTCTCCTCATGACTAAGTCCCCTACTTGGGAGTTTCTCTTAACCACTCTGAGATTATATCTCTGCGCTATCTGCTGCTTCCTTGATAATTCCTTTTTTCTGGCGATTTCCCGGACTTCGTCTACTAGATCAGAATCTTCACAGAGTAACTGCTCATTATTTTCAATGGGATACATTACTCGCCAGGAAGGTTGACCAATCTCCATCGGGATAACCGCATCAGACCCATATACCATTCTAAAGGGAGTTTCTCTAGTGGTACTGTGAGGTGTAGTTCTATAGCTCCAGAGCACTTGATACAAATTTTCCATCCAACTTGCCCCCGCCTTTTCAAAACGCTTTCTAAGGCCAGTTAAGATGACCTTGTTTGCAGATTCCGCCTAGCCGTTGGACTGGGGATGTTCCACATTGGCGAAGTACTGTTTGATACGGAGCCCTGCTAGCATTTCTCAAAATTCTTTATCAGTAAACTGGGTCCCATTATCACAGATTACCTCTGCCGGGATCCCAAAGCGACAAATAATTTGGCGGAAAACAAAGTTCTGAACTTTTATATATGCTATGCTAGCCAAAGGTTCCAATTCAATCCATTTAGTGTAATAATCAATAGCGACAATTAAATGTTTTAACTGACCTACTGCGGGAGTGAATGGTCCTAGAAGGTCCAAACCCCAAGTGTGGAAGGGCCAAGGCGTCGAGATGCTATGTAGATTTTCGACGGGAACACGAGTGAGGGGATTGTGTTCCTTGCATTTCTGGAACTTTTTCACAAATTCCGCGGCATCTATGTTCATAGTAGGCCAAAAATATCCCGCCCGCAAGGACTTTCTTGCTAGAGATTTCTCGCCAATATGATGTCCACAGCTTCCATCGTACACTTCTGCTAATATGTACCAGACTTTGGAAGGTCCGATACACTTGAGGAATGGTGTGGATAACCCTTTCCTGAAAAGTTGCCCTTCAATTATGGCGTATCTGGTCGCCTTTTGGATAATCTGCCTAGCTTCCTTCTGGTCATTGGGTAGTTCTCCCTTGGCAATATAAGTCTTCAACGGAGTCCTCCAATCTTCATCATCTATCTGGAGTACCGCCCCTGGGGCTGGGATGACTTCTTCTACCACTGAATGTAGGGTCAAAGCCGACTTGGTACTTGCCAACTTCGATAACAAATCCGCCCTATTGTTCTCCGAGCGTGGGACATGCTTAATTTAAAACTTAGAAAATCCCACCAAGTTTTCTCTTACCAGGGCAAGGTACTTTTGCATCATAGGTTCCTTTGCTTGGTAATTTCCCTTGATTTGAGACACTACCAGCTGAGAATCTGAACACAGGGTCACCGTTGTAGCCCCCAATTCCTTGGCTGTCGTTATTCCCGCCAAACACGCCTCATATTCCGCCTGATTATTGGAAGTCGAAAATTCAAATTTAATGGAATATTCGACCGCTACTCCTTGATCGTTTTCAATCAAAATCCCGGCTCGGGAACCCTTGATATTCGACGAACCATCCACATATATCGTCCATGATCCCGGGTTTTGATCCCCGGGATGTGTCATTTCTCCCACAAATTCTGCTAAGACCTGTGCTTTTATCACTTGCCTTGGCTCATAAGATATATCATACTGTGAAAGCTCAACTGCCCAGGCCATCATTCTTCCAGTGAGATCAGCTTTGTGCAAGACTTGCCTGATCGGTTGGTTGGTGCAAACCGTGATGGGATGAGACTTGAAATATGGACGCAAACGTCTTGACGCCAGTAACAGAGAATAAGCAACCTTGTCTAGCCTTTGGAGAAAAAATATACCGGGCTCTAGGTCCAGGATTCCACCTTGATTAGGGCAGTACTTACCGCTTCGTCAGACACCACCAAGTATACATACAAGATTTGGCTGGGATCTGGTCTTGATAAAACTGGGGGTGACGCTAAGACCCCTTTCAGCTATTGGAAGGCTTGCTCGCATTCTGCATTCCACTCAAAATTCTTCTTGCTATGTAATGTCTTGAAGAAAAGAAAGCATCTCTTGGCCGAAACCGGTAGGAAACGGGTTAGAGCAGCTATCATTCCCGTCAGTTGCTGGACTTCTTTTATAGTTCTGGGACTTTGCATTTTTAGAACAACACTACACTTGTCCGGGTTGACCTCAATGCCTCGGTTAGTTAACATAAATCCCAGAAATTTACCAGCTTCTACACCAAAAATACATTTATTTTTATTCCGCCTGAGATCATACCTGCGTATTTGACCGAAGGTCTCTTCTAGATCCGCCACCGGGTCTTCATTTTTCGGAGTTTTGACTATCATATCGTCAATGTAGACCTCCAGGATTCGGTCAATCTGTCCTGTAAAGACTTTGCTCATCTTCCCCGGGAAACTTAATAGCCAAATGTATAGTTGATACGATGGCGCCCAAGTGGTTCAAAGTCAGGCGTCCCAGTATGGCATTATAAGCCGATGGGCAGTCCACCACGATGAATCTGGTCATCACCGCCTTGATGCCTGGCCTTTGCCCAAAAAGGACTTTCAAATCGACAATCCCTTCGGCATTATAGTGTCTCCTGTGAAGCCGATCAGACTGCCTTTGTGGGGGATTAAGTCTTTGGAGCCTAGGCCTAGCTTGTCAAACAGGCTCAAGAACATGATATTCACCGAACTTCCCTGATCAACGAAAATCCAGTGAACTTCAAATCCCGCCATACTTGCGGCAATCACCAATGGCTCATTATCTCTGACCTATTCCTGTGGCAGATCAGCATTAGAAAAAGATAGTACTAGGTTATTTACCTGGGCCACCTGTGAACATGAGTCTTTGGCATCACGGGTTCTTTTTCTATCTTCCAAACCCTTCTAGCTTGTTCCCCCCGCTATAACCTGGATAACTCCTCGTTGCAGGGATCCCTGATTGCGCCTAGGGCTCCGAGATCTGTTTCGGGCTTCAGGTCCCAGATGTCTGTTGGCTGTGATCTCGGTCGTCGATCCCGGGGATTAGGGCTTTGCCTACGGTCTCTTCTGTCATTAGAATCTTGAGTATAATTTCTTAGTCTCCCTTGACGAATCAACTTTTCGATGGCATCCCGGAGCTGGATGCACTCATTTGTCGAATGGCCCTTTTCTCGGTGATAATGAAAATAGCGGTTCTGAAACCGTCCCGGATTCCTGAGAGATGGGGGTTTGTCCCTTATCTCTGAATTCATCACCTCCTTGTACACCGTTGCTGGTGAAACTGTCAGCGAGGTGTAAGTATTAAACATTCCTCGGGGGCCCTTCGATGGTTTATCCTGGGCTTTATCTTCCTTTCCCCGAGATTGGAGGTTCTATTGGTTCTTACTTTTGTCATCCTTTTTGGCGGCTTGGGCTTCCTGAGCCCTCTCCCACTCTTTGATTCTAATCCTTTTTTCAGCTCTGGCCTTCAAGTCGTCCGTGGACGTTGGCTTCCCGCCAGCTAAAGCTTTGGGAAAGGCGCTTGGTTTTAAACCTTTGACAAAGAAATATAACACTAGGTTAGGTTCAACATTTCTAACGTCTAACACTTCGTTATTAAACCGAGTTATGTATTCCCTTAAAGGCTCGTCTTTCATTTGCTGAATCGTTTCTAAATGAAATTCAGATTTAAACTGTCTTTTACTACTGGTAAAGTGCAAAACAAACTTATCTTTAAGGGTCTTCCAATTGTTGATGGATTGTGGCGGAAGATCTGAAAACCACCAGCTTGCTGCTTCTGACAAAGTCAAAGGGAAAGCCCAGCATACGATGGCTTCATTGACTCCTTGGAAATACATAGCTCTTTCGAAGGTACTCACGTGTAAAGTCAGTTCCTTCGTCCCATCATACTCTTTTAACTGCTTTGCAAACTGGAAACCATGAGGTAAGGCATGGGACATGATCCAAGGGGTGAACAGGTTGTCGATGTAGCCAAACTCTGGGATATTGTCTGCTATGTGCTCTTGTGGGACGGCCTGTGGACCTCCCTGGTGTACTGGCGGCGGGTTGGCACCCCCTATTCGAGATGCCGCCCAGAGATCTTGCTCGACAACGTCTTCTCTTTGAAGGGTCACCCTAATTTCCATCTGTCTCTCCGCGTTTCGCGGATCAGGATTGCTATTCTCCGGATTATCAGGGTTGTTTGGTTGCCCATCTCCGCCGTTTCTTTCGCTGCGTTGAGGTTGTCTCTCAACTTCTTGGATTGTATCCTCTGCTACTACCCTTTCCTTACCCTTCCGAACCTGTTCTCGCTTCTTCAGGGTTTAAATCTCCTTGGCCTGTGCCTGCACTAGCCTCTGCAACTTAAGAAATTCTGCTTCTAGGTTTAAGGGTGGCTACGGCCCTGCCTGCTGATTAGAACCCTTGCACTGCTGACCATCTCCTAGGACTTGGAGAATGGGATCATTATAACCCCTGTTACGAGTGGAATATACCATTGCTAGGAATAGAGAAAATACAACCTTTTGTTTCGTTCCCCACAAACCGCGCCAATGTTGTGATTGTACCAGAGAGATAACCTGGGATGATGGTTGTGAGCGTATTTCTAATGAATGATGAATCTCCAACACGGCGTCTTGACTCCTCGACGGTGGTTTTGCCACCTGTAGAGACGCCAACGCTCAAGTTAGTATGTGATTTAGGTTATGTGTAGTAAATTGGATAGAACGTACCTTGCATGGAGTGTTTATATGAATATTTATAATGAGCATATTAGGGTTGAGCATGTGTCATTATGGGCCTGACCATCATCGTCTTCGCCCAAACCGGAGTCTGTATTATACCGTGTATCCCGCCCATTCTTCTTAGATACGGGCGGGTTATAAGTCGTGATCTCCAGATGACATCTGGCTAGGTGTCGGGTTATCATAATCCCAGGCCATAACAAATAACATGCACCAAAAATATAAAGAAAATACACTATTTTGAAATCTTAAACTAAAAATAATCCAAAAGTATTGACATTAGATAATAGTAAAGTAGTAAGTATCAAGAACAAGCACGAAAAAATGTTGAAATAGAACGAAAAATATTGAAATTAGAGCTATTGAATTCATTAATAGACTCTATTGTTGTTGCTCTCAACGGTGAACGAAGATGGTGAACAAGACGCTCTGTTAAAAGCGAAGATAGTGCCTGACGAGTTAGATAGTGAAGACCGAAACTCTTCTTCACATTGACAGGAGACTGTGACAATGTTAGGTTTTACTTTATTTTATCAATTTTACAATTTATCAATTATCCATCCCAATAGCAAGTAACCATAGTTAATTTAGAAGTTTGGTGGGTTTAGATCTGTTATATAAAATGGTTTGGATGGCTTATTTTTTCAAAAATTTGGGTTTAGTGTTATTTTGTAAAACCTTAGAGGTATCTCATGCATTTTACCCTAAAATAAACTAGGATAGTAAGAGTACTAACTATTGAACTACTGCAGCATGACCAAAAAAATATAGTTCCCTCATTTTTTCATTTCCCCCAAATGTCTAAAACCTATGATTCCTTGCTTTTGAGTTATCCGAGTCCTTGCTTCTCCTTCAATTCACTTAGTGCGACTTCTTATTGTATCCCATAAATTGTTCTATTTGTTACTTATTATATTTAGTGTTTTAAAGACCTTTTGATAATTTTTATTTACGTAAACATATTTGCATCAATGCTAATTGTTTTATGGATTTTTAGATTCGTCGTTTTATAGTTATAAAAAGAATATGAAATTTAAAATTCTAAATGTAAAAAATAAGTATAATTAGTATAATTTATTTTACTAATATGCGGGTAAAGGGTCTGAGTACTAGTATAAGTTGTTTCTCACATTGGTATGGAAACTTTTTTTATACGCGGGTATGGGGATAGGTACTATAGTAACCTAACCATACCTTAACCATTGTCACCCCCACTCATGATACCCTCTAACATGCTCACTTAATTTCCATGACTCAAAAATCTACGTTATCGAGTAAAAAATAAAATGATAGAATGTATCACAAATATGATGGAACAAACAAAAATAAAATTTTAATTAAAGGTATCTATGACAAAAATGGAAATGTAATAAATCATAAACACTACATGCAACTAGTCAGAATAATCTTTTTTTTTCATGTGTGGTTAGTCCATGGGGCTAACAAGGTTAGAGCCAATCCATGAATTAGATTAGCTGACTTTTATTTTTAAAGAGTATTTATCTCTCATATGATAGAGGATAAAAATTAAAAAGTAATAGTAATTAAGTTGCAAACAATTACTTTAAAACAAGGATTATTGTTTTGGTTATTATAAAAAAACCCGCACAAAAAAGTTAACCTAGATGTTTTTTACATATGAAAAAGGAGAAGTTAAACTTATTATAAATAATAAATAAAAATTAAAAACAAAAGCCCTCTTCAAAATTGAAAATCCTGAACCAATTAGATTTAGTGAGTTTTGAGAATCTGAGAATGAGCATAACAAGGAAGAAAGGTTGATCCTTTAAATGGTTGGGAAAAATATATTGGAAATTGCATGGAAAGGTTCTCCCTATCATAATCAACACCTTGGCGAGGGTTACTATGAATTCCATAGTCCGATTCAAATGTGTGGCTAAAGATTGGGTGAAACTTTTGAAAAGTCCTAATTTTATAACACAACACCTTTCTCACTCGGCCTCCAACAACACCTTTCTTCGCCAACAACAAATCCCTGTTTCTTTTACTTTATTGGACCCAATTTAAGAGTTCATGTCCCTCAATTTATGGGGTTTACTAGTCAGATCATTGGTTTCTACAATGGCTTATAATATGTTCCACACATCTACAGTTGTGAACTTTTCCTCTCAATCATGCAACAAAACAAGTGAACCAGATGCCTAAAATTCTAATTGATAACTTCAATAATTATGACTTTAGATTTGGTTTCATCCATGTTGTTAATAATTACTAGTGAGAATTTCCTCCTACGACCATAATGGTGAAGATCATATCGTGGATTTTTTTTATGTTAATGGTGCCGAAGTGTATTCATTTTCCAATGGGTCTTTGAAAGAAATTCATGTCTTCCATTTACAAAATTTGTATATTATATCTAATTCATTACTACCAATGGAGCTATGTTTATGGTCCCTGGGTCTGATTTGACCTAATCCTATGTTTATGGTTTCAGTTGACATTGTAAAAGAAATGTTTTTTGAATTTATATTTAAGTTATTGGATAAGGGTCAAAATATGACTCAGAGACCATAATGGCTAGCCAAAACATAGGTCTATTTGTGGAGACTCAATTGGATGTAATATAAAAATTTCATAAATGGGCGACATTAATTTCTTTTGAAGATCCAGGAGATAATGAGTACACTTCGGCACGATTGACAGATAAAAGTTCCATGATATATATGATCTCACCGTTATGGTTGCAGGGGAAAATTCTCACTATCTTGTAATCATTAATAATATAACTTAAATTAAATCCAAAGTCATAATTATTAAAGATGGCAATTAGGATTCTAGGCAATTGTTTGACTTGTTTTGTTGCTATATTTAAGAGGAAAAGTTCACTAATAGGTGTGTTAAACGCACAACAAGCCATTGTAGGAACAATAATTTAACCGGTGAAATTCATAAACTTAGGGGCAACAACTCTCAAATCGGGTCCAATCAAACAAAAGGAAGAGAGTTTTCGTTGTTGGAGAAGAAAGGTGTTGCTGGAGGCCGCATGAGAAAGGTGATGTTCTATAAAATTAGGGTTTTCCCAAAGTTTCACCCAATCTTTTGCCACACATTTAAATCAAGTTAAGTATTTCACATGAATCATTTTCATAATGTTGATTATGACATCAACTAGCAAGAACCTTTCCTTGCTATTTCCAATCATTTCAAGGATCAACCTTTCTTCCTCGTTATGTTAAACCTCATATTCTCGGAGCTCAATAATCCTTATTCGATTCAAGATTTTCAATTTTAAAGAAGACTTTTGTTTATAACTTTTATTTTTATTATAGATTTAGCATCTCTTTTTCCTTCATAAAAAAACATCTAGGTTAGTCTTTTTTTCTCCAAGTTTATTATAATAACCAAAATATGGACATTTTAAAGTAAATATTTGCAACTTACTACTAATTTTTAAACCTTATTCTCATATTGTACGTGAGATAAATACTTGTTTAAAAACAAAAAAAATATGACTAGCTGTTAGTAGTGTTTATGATTTATTTTATTTCCTTGTTTGTCACATATGTCTATAAGTAGTATTTTATTTGTCATTGTTTAGACATATTTATTATATATTTTGACTTTTTCCTTTTTTACTCGATAACATTGATTTATGAGTCATTGCGACTAGTAGGTTTAGGACAAAGTAGGGTATCACAAGGTGGTATGACGTGAGGCAGGGGATCATCTCCATCCACCACCACTTCCCCATCTCCCACTCAATCACGACATTAGGTTGGCTTGATTTTTGGCTTTTGCTCTGTTATAGTTACTGCTACTTCTATTTGAGTTTCTACCCCATATGTATCATCACAACTAGTGCCCGACACGAAAGAGCTATTGGCACTAGGAGATGTGCATTATGAGTAAGTGTTTAGACATTTCTATGGACTTAATGTAATTATTGGTTTCATTTTTATTTTTTTGCTTTTTATTTTTGTGAACATATTTTCTAATACATAAATATTAGTTTTAGTACTACTAGGGGCTTGTGGACCTCATAGGTAGAGCTGTCAAATTGGGTTGAAGCCCTGGGGCTGGTCCAACCTGTCCCCATATTTAGTGTAACTGGGCCGGGTTATAATTTAAGGAAAAATGAAATCCGCCCTGAAGATTTGGGCCCTATTTACTTTTGGACCGGGTTCTAATTTAAAAAAAAGAAAAAACTAGCCCTGAAATCCTGAGTCCACTCACGTCAAGCATTCATCCATTCACAAAGCTGTCTTCGTTTTGACGCTAGTACACCGATTGTGGCCACTCACGAGACTTCATCCATGGACCATGGCCACTCACGCTCACGCCTCTTTTTCTTCATCAGTAAAACCTAAATCCATTTTGTCATCAACATCGCCGATTGTGGCCGCCGGTGAGAGCTTTTCCGGCGATCGTCATCAACGTTTGCGGCGTTAGGGTTATTTGTGCTAGTGACTTTTCTTCTCATTCTAGCAAGCTTCAATTGGTTCGGAACAACAAAAATCGGGTATGCACTTTTTCTTTCTCAAATTTACTTTTCAAGTTTTTACTGGGTACTCAAACTATGACAGATTATTTCAAAGCAAAATATGATATAGTTTTCGGAATCTAAAATAATGATTTTGCTCTGTGCTGTTTCTGCAAACTCTTCCAGTGAATTTCCCATATTTTGCTCTGTATTTCAATAATGATTTTTTTCTCACAGTCATTTTTTTAATGTATATATCATATATTTCTTCAGCGATGCTGCCTAGATTCTAACTCTGTTTCCTATTTCCAAAATTACTATATTTTTTCTAGCCTATTTTATTGTTTCATTAGTTATATAAGGGGAGGGTTTAGTAACGGTTGGTGTGTAGTGTAGAGGGAGATGGAGAGTGTGAAATGTTTAAATTTAATTAAGGAAAGGAAGAGAAAGAGAAAGAGACGTTCATATTGTGTTGTTCTGTTTATATATGTAGTGGAGATGATTAAGAGTCTTTTGTGAAATCTAAAATTAATTGATTCTGCAAGTGCTAGTGCAAGTTTATGTGTCATCCTTTGTAATTCCATGATTTGTGAATGAGATCAATTAGTTTCCATGCTTCCCTGAATTCTTCAGCTTCTTTATGATTTTAGCTGGATCTACTTGCCCTGACACTAAGTCTCCCTGATTGGTGGCAACCCTTTTGGTTCCTCAAACAGTTGTGGATAATGATTCAAGAGCTGCTCTATTTCAGGCACCGATTCTTTGATTGTATTGCTTTCATTAGAAGGAAGCATCTGCAATTGATAAAACTCAGCGACTCCATCAGTTGCAATCATGTGTTTAAGTTGATGAATTGAGGCCTCTTGTGGAGCTACTCGCCCTTGTCCACTTAACTACAGCATCTTGCCACCTTGTATGAATTTCATGGTGAGGCGCTCATAGTCAGTCAGAAATGGACCCAAGGTCATCAACCACTGCACACCAAGAACCAATTCAGCACCGCTCATGGGAAGGTCAAATAGATCCACCATGAACTTCTCGGTTCCCAACTGTAGTGGAACCTCCTTGCATATCGAGGAACATGTGAGCTCCTCCCTATTACCTACTAACACTTGAAACCCTTGGGCTGGGGTTGTAGGTAGGCCTAAGTACTTCACTGTGTGCGCTTGAATGAAGTTATGGGTACTCCCATTGTCTATCAAAACCGAGATAGGTGAAGCTTGTACATAACCCTGGACTCTAAAAGTCTATGGAGCAGATTGGCCCAGTAAAGCTTGTAAATTGATTTGGGCCAATGTCGGGTCGGGTGGTTCGGGTGGTTCCTGTGGTGGGTCATCCATAGAGAGAAAAACGGGTCAAATCTCCCACCGTTATCTCGGGATCCCTGGTTCTCCAAGCATCACGAGGAATTGACGCTTACAACGGTGCCCGGGTTTGTACTTGTCATCGCAATAGTAACACAACCCCCATTCGCGGCGACTTACGAGATCGGCGGCAGACATCCGTTTGATGGTTTGAGTGTTAGGGTTTGGGTTTAAGGGTAAAGGAAGGGTAAGCTGGTTGGGTGGTGGGGTAGTTTTTGAGGGAAGGGCAAGCTGGTTGGGTGGTGGGGTAGTTTTTGAGGGAAGGGCAGGGGTTACGGAACTGGTTACCTTAGCGAAAGGGAAAGTAGTTTTTGGTGGGCGGTTTGCATTGGTGGTGATATCTAAGAATTTTTCTTCTTGTAATTTGGCTAAACTAATGGCTTGGGATAAAGAAATTGGTTGAAATGCTTGGACCTCACGATGGATTTAAGGTTTAAAGCCAAAGATAAAACAACTAAGGAAAAAAGGTCAAGGTAATCCTATGATCCTGTTAGCAAGTGACTCAAATTGATTTTGATATTCTCTCACGGTTGAAGTCTGGCATAGCTTGAACAGGGCACCTTTAGGGTCTTCGTATTGTGACGGTGCAAAACGTACTTCCAGAGAATGAATAAAGTTTGCCCAGTTGATTAGTTGATTATTTGCATGCATCCATTGAAACCACGTTAAAGCTTCTCCTTCCATGGAAAATGATGTCATCCTAAGCCGTTGATCTTTTGGAGTGCCATGATAGACAAAGAACTGGTTGATTTTGAAAATCCACCCTAAATGGTCAGATCCATCAAATCGAGGTAGTTCGAGTTTCATTGTAGTCCGCATTGCTGGGAACGGATTGACCATAGTTTCTGGTCTTGCGTTCCCAATCACATGAGTTTCCAAATTTGCCATCCAAGTAAGAATATCATCCTAGAAAGCTTGGTTTTGAGCCTGTCCTTCCACTAATTGATTAACCAAGTTTTCTAGTTTCTCGAGTCCTTTAGCATTTTCGGCCATGGCTGCGCCAGCTGTGCCTCTCAATGAAAGCACCAGATGAAATGCCTAAACTTCGAGGGTAGGCGTCCTCCAGAGAAAAGAAAGAAATAAGAACAATTAACAAAAGATTTTCCTTACTTGTTTATTCAATGCAAAAGTTCTCAGTACATATAGCAAGATTTCTCTAACAAACTTTGATACGGTAGCGAAAATAGCGAAAGGAAAATCTAGTAAGGATTCTGTTTAGCCTAGGGAATAATCCTCTGTATGCACCTTTCTATTACTATTGTGCTCCTCTTAATAAGTAACAAAATCCCTTAACAGTGTGGACTTCATTGTATTGCGTTTGGGCCTCAGCCTTAGGATTGGGCTTGGATCATATTCCTCCTCTATTTCGGGCTCAGACTCTTGTTCAGACTCTTCCTCTTGGTCCATTACAGAGGGTCCAATGATTTATTGAAAAGGATTAAGCTTTTGTTAGAGTAGTAAATGTGAGTAAAAAAATCTTACATTTCGAATGAATGGATAACTTAAAAAGCCTATCCAACCATATATCAAAATGCTTTGTCATTCACGAGCTACAATTGAGTTCAAATCCATCCAACTTGGATGATGAAGAATTTAATAAATGAAGTAATTCATAATTCAAGAATATAGTTAATGAATTAGTACTATGTAAGATGGTAATCACAAACTGAGAGGCAAACAGTGTAGTCAAATATTTTTGAAAGACTAACATTCAGTTTTGGGTAGCGGTCAATGATCATACACATGAACTAAATGGAAGGTTCAGTGATGGAAGTAAAGAACAGGAAAAAGAGTGCACGCTCCAGCTCAAAACAAAGCATAGCACAAATTGAGAATTAAATGCAATGTCATTTTGGATATTCAATGATCATGCACAAATATTTTGAGAATTAAATGCACATGTATCATTTACTACTATTGTTTTACTCACATTTATTGTTCTATAAGATTTTGAGTGTTTATAATATTATTTTTATGCTGTTAATTACTAAGTTATGTACACTAGTTTGGTTTTGAAAAGCTTATATCCAACTCTAGGAATGACTCGTTCTTCATGCTTCAAATTTTGTATTGATATGCATGTTTCATTTTATTAACATCTTAATCTTAATATATAGGAAGCATAAAATTTTATCATGGAGTTTTTGGATAGGCATGAGGATGAGCTTGAAGAAGTTTCTGAAACTTCTCCTACTGTACCTAGAACTAGAAGGGTTGGGAGTGGGACAATTAAGAAAGGGACTTCAGTTGTTTGGAATTTTTTCTCTAAAATTGGTGTTGGCAAAGATGGTTGTCATAGAGCTGCTTGTCTGTATTGTGATCAAGAGTATGTTATTGGTTTAAATCTTGATACTGACAGACATTATGGGAGTTCACATTTAAAGCGTCATATCCCGAATTGTAAAGGTATTGCAAACTCAATTTTGAATTCAGAAGTAACCTCTAGTGCGAAAATGATTAATCAAATGACACATCGTGGCATGCTTGCACGGGCCATAATCAAGCACGATCTTCCTTATAGCTTTGTTGAATATGATTTGATTATTGATTGGATACATTATTTGAATTCTGATTGTATTATGCCTTCAAGAAATACTATTGTGTCAGACATTCAAAAAATTTATCTAAAAGAGAAAGACAAGCTTAAGGCAGCCATCTCTAAGATTCCTAATAGCTTATGCCTAACTTCTGATGTGTGGATTACAGCTGAGAGTTATATTTGTTTAACGGCTCATTTTGTTGATGAGAATTGGAAATTAAGAAGTAAGATTCTTAATTTTTGTCGAACGGAACCACCACATACTAGAGTAGAGTTGAACGTTGTTATTTTTGATTGCTTGAGAGAGTGGGGAATTGATAAGAAAGTGTTTTCTATTACTCTTGGTAATGCTTCTACTAATGATGCTATGCAGGACATCTTGAAAAAACATCTTCTTTTACAAGGTAATTTGTTAAGTAATGGTGAGTACTTTCACGTTCGATGTTGTGCTCACATCTTAAATTTAATTGTTCAAGAGGGTCTTAAAGTAGCTCATGAAGCACTCTTTAAAATAAGAGAGAGTGTGAGATATGTAAAAATGTTTGATGGGAGAATGCTGAGATTTCAAGAGTGTGTTAAGGATGCTAATGTAGACTCATCAATTGGCTTAAGGGTAGATATCCCAACGAGGTGGAATTCAACCTTTCTCATGCTTGATAGTGCCATAAAATATGAGGAAGCTTTTAATATTCTTAAAGTGGTAGATAGGAGTTTTAAGCATTGTCCATCATATGAAGAATGGAGAAGAGGGGAGAAAATGTGTGAGTTTCTTGAGCCTTTTTATGAACTACAAACATGATATCGGGTTCATCATATCCAACTTCGAATTTATATTTCATGCAAGTATGGAAGATTGAGTGTCTGTTGAAAGACAATTTGCAAAATGAGGATGAACTGATAAAAGATATGGCAGAAAGGATGAAAGTGAATTTTGATAAATATTGGAAAGATTATAGTGTAGTTTTGGCTTTTGGGGCTATTCTTGATCCATGCTTGAAGCAAGAATTCTTAAAGTATTGTTATGACAAGCTTGACTCTTCAACCTCGGAACAGAAGGTTAAATATGTATTGGAGAAATTGAAGACACTTTATGGAGAATATGTCAAAAACTTGAATCCATCTAGTCTTTCTCAGTCTCAATCCTCCTATGAGTCTCGTGCTTTATCAAGTCCAAGTAGTGAAGGAAGTAGACCCAAGAATAAACCAAGAGTGTACAATGTATGTTATTCTTTTTCTAACTTATTTGTTTTCTTTTTTATATAATTTTATTCTTACTTTGTCTAAATAATTAATGTATTATGTAGGATTTTAAAAGGTTTCAAAATGCAAGTAAGTCTATTGTTGGTACTAGAAACGAGTTGGATTTTTATTTAGATGAACCACAAATTGTTGCTGACGAAAATGAGGAATTTGATGTTCTTTATTAGTGGAAGAATAATGGGAAGAGGTTTCCCATGCTCTCCAAACTAGCACGAGATCTCTTGAGTGTTCCGATTACCATAGTGGCATCGGAATATGCTTTTAGCATTGGTGGACGTGTGTTAACTAAATATAAAAGTTATACTCTACCTGAAAATGTTGAAATGTTTATGTGCACTAGGAATTGGTTGCATGGCTTTGATGTGAATCCTACTCCTACTGGTAATATTTTAGTATTGTATGTAATCTTTGCATATATGGTTTATTTGAATTACTTATTATATTTTTTTTGTTGGTTATTAGTTATTGTAAATGAAGAAAGTAACAAAGATTGTGGTGATGATATGACACAATCTGAATTTTGTGTTCAGTTGGATGATGAAGAGTAATTTTAAGAATTTGTTAGTTTATTTGATGTGGTTAATTGTTAATTTGTTATTGAGTATGTATGTGACTAACAATTAATAAGTTACTTTACCTTATGTGCAGAGGTTCAAGGAACTTGTTATTGGTGGCACCAAGAAGAGTCAATCAATATCTTTATTTTAAGTAGTAGCATTATGGTGTATTAGGATTTCCAATACCTTTTTCTAAACGTTGTAATTAATGCTTAATTTCTCTATGGATTGGATTTGTATTTGTTATATTTTTATTATCTTGCAATTAAAATTTGTAATCTCGAAGTGAAAACTATTCGGTTGGTAATATAATATTAGTGACTATTATGTTTAGTTGAAATTTGTAAGGGAAACTTGTGTAGAAAACGTAGGTGGTGTGTAGCCAAAATATGAAAAGTTACTTTACTTTGGATTTGGAACCATCAAATGAAAGAACAAGAAAATGATAGTATCATTTTTATAGTTTACTATAATTTAATTAATTATGTTAAATGGGTTGATATGATTATACTTTTTATTGTTATAGGAGCATGTGTATTTATTTTAAATGATAAAATTAATAATGGTAGGAATATAAAATATACATATAAAATTGGCCTTGACGTGGCCAGCCCTACCTTGGCCCTGTCCTAGCCCAGCCTTGGCCCTAACTCGGCCCGCATGACTAATTATATTAAAAAAAAGTTGGCCCTAATTTGGCCCTGATCTTGACCCTGGTCCTGTAACCTTTTGGCCCTGCACGGATTTGAATTTCAGGGCCTTTATTGTTATTTAGAATTTTGGTCCCTGGCCCTGTTGAGTCTAAGCTGGGCTGGGCTGAATGGCCCATTTTGACAGCTCTAGGTGACATTATCAAGAGCAATTTCGAGTGCTAGTATACATATTGGTGTGAGGTGTCAAAGGAGCAAATGGATGAATGGTTCACGTAGATTACTTAGATGTTTGTCCTCTATTTCTTTAACTTATACTGAACATACACATGTTGATGTTTAACTTTATATTTTTTGAATTTTGTAGGAGGTTTACACTTAGACTTTGTACGTGAATTCCAGATTCGGAAAATTTTTAATCACAAGGGTCAAAGACTCTTAAAAAACCAGATGAATAAGGTGAGATCGGGTCTTTGTTAGACAAATTAGATTCTGTCCCTGTATTAGAGAAGCTCCAGTTATTACTAAATTTTCTATTAACTAATTAAACAATAATAAATGTGTTACAATCAAACAAAATCACAATTTCAAAAAAAAATTCACAATAGCATATATGTGAGGCATTAGCTTAATACATACCTAATGAAGGCATTATACATGGTCATCACAAATATCATGGGTAGATGAACTCCAAAATTGTATATTCTAGACCGTAAAGCCATGGCTATAATTCATATTAGAAAAAGAAAACTAGGGTTAATATGCAACTTCAACACTATATCCTCAATAGATTAAATAATATATTGTTTGGGTCAAGCATATATTTTGACATAATGATAGGAGAAAATGAACAAAACAAGCTAGTAAATGATATTGGAAAAAACAAGGAAATGGTATAATTTAATATCTCTAACATGTCCCTTCAATTAAAAGTCTTATGGAATCAAAGCATACACAAAGCCAAGCCCTATGAAACCTTGTTCAGTGTTTATAAAACCTTGTTCATAGTATGATAAGATCAAACATGTGACTAATCAAGGACCAACTCTCATGATATTACTATTAAATGAAGGTTCGTAATTCATTTTGTATCTTAATAACATGTTTTAGTTGGTTGGCACTATTCACCCTACACATATTTCAAGTTGCACCACACATCCTTTTTTTCAAAACTAACATTTTCTGGAGTTCTAGTTGTTGGGGAAACTGAACATAATTTGGTTTTGAAAACACAAAACTTATGACCAAAATGAAAGATGAAACGAGTGTGAACTTTCCAAAGATAATGGAGCTTCAACCTTCAAAAAAACAAAACAAATGATGATTTCATTGTAAGAATAAAATGCAATGTGATTAGAAGTGAGATTAATATTATGGCATTATAGATATAGTGAAATAATGGTAAAATAAAGTGTGGAGATGCGATGATATGTGATTTTTGGTGTGGTAAAACTAATCGGATTTTAGAATCTGATTGTAACGGGAGTCTACAAAATCTGTTAATTGTAATGGGATTCTTTCGCCCAAGTACTAAAACCTGGGTGGGGGTTAGTTGTGTGGTGTGGTAAGACTAACTAGATTCTTATAGCCAGTTTCTCCTAGATTTTAAAACCTGATTGAGGGTTATTTTATTTTATTTTTAAGAAATAATGTGTGATGTGATTTAAAAATGGTGCGGTGTTATAAGTGCTCATTCTTCCAATTTCATATCAAGTTTGAACAGTTATCAACAAAAAGTACAGCACAATGTGACATGAGCGGGGGCATTATTGTATCAGGTCAATTTGGTCAAAATTATTACCTCTGGTTTCTTAACTATAATATAATGAATCTCGAACGTTATGTTGATGGAGAAGTCTTAAAACTCACAATGTCCTGCATTTAGAATCAAGTCAAAACATAAAAATAACATGTGAATTAAAAACTTTAAAATCAACCACAATCGTCTATAGAAAATATTAAAAAAAGAAATCTCCAATTCAAGAAATGCACCATGTATCTATATAGCAATTAGGGAAAATAATCTATATCTATATTTTGTTTTAAGAGTAAAACTAGAAGACCATTATATTCATATAATTGAATAACTAAATTAGATTTTATTATCTAAAAAATTATTCATCTCACAAATGACATTTTACTTATTACACTAAAGCATGTATGACTTATGATATGATTGATTGAATGACACTGACAATTGAATTTGTAAAAAAATTGCTTGTTGAATGGTAAAAATCAAATGTTAACTTGGAAGATTTGTAAATACAAATGTGAGCATCTCTCCTGTTATTTTTATTTTTTATACTTTTAAAAAGTAAAGCTAGAAATTGAAGAAAAATAAAGCCCGAAATGGCAAAAAGATGTTCTAAAAATTTTAAAAAAATATATATTATATTTCGTAAAAATAAGGTAGAAAGTTCCAAAAATTACAGATCATACACATTAGAGATCATAGAAAAATAAAATAAGGAATGAAGAAATATCAAACTATACAAAGAAAAAATACAAGAATTTAAAAAATAAAAACCTCATGTCTGAAGCAAGATCTCAAGAGAGACCTACGTTTCTCCCCATTTCCTCTGATTGAAAAGAGGGATTTTGTTTTTAAAATGAGTCACTTATGAAATTAATACAAAGGAATAGAGAGTGGAGAAGGAGAAGTGCAGTTGGGTGAAAATGGAGACTATTTGAGATATTAGAAAATTTACAAGAATAAATAATCACAAAAATGACAAAAAAATACAATAAATTACAAACAACTTCAGAAAATCATAAAAATTCCAACAAAAGTCCAATAAATTACTGAACAAAAGGGAAAGTACACAAAAATTAGATCAACCTGTTTTTTAGAGAAGAAGGAATTGCTTGAGGATGTGGAACCTCTGCTCTGTCCAATGGTTCAACCAACAGTTTTCACTCATCACACCATTGAGTGGAGAATGGGGGATTTGAAGTATTGGATCGAGAAGAAGGGGGGGGTAGAGGGTGGAGAAGGAGGAGGGGCACGATTGAGAGTTGAGAAAGCATAGAAGGGGGGAAAGGGGGAAAACAGGAGATGACAAAGACGACATAGAAGGCAGCAAAGGGTAGAACGAATAGGGTTTAGTATTTAAATGGGATCAGGCTCAAGTGTGCGAATGAGATAAGGATCAAGTGTGTGAATGACATAAGGCTGACGTGTGTTAATGAGATAAGACTCAAGTGTGAAAATGAGATAAGGATCAAGGGAATTTTTTCTTGTATTCTATTAGTTTAGTTCTGGAACCTTCATCCAGATATTTTGAAAAAAGAAAATTAAGGCACATCAATAAATAGTCAATGGCCCTTCTCTCCTTTGAAAACGGTAAAATAAAAGTTAAGGCCATATATTACTATGTTGTAAAATTATTATAAAATCATTATTATTTGTTCAAAAGATGTAGACCACTCAACTTAAATTGGTACGGTATTGTATTGCTTTGCACGCGTAGCAACCGCCATCTCTTTAGTTTTTAAAATTTTATTTTATTTTATAATAATTAAAATTATGATGTAAAAATAAAATTAAATGAAATTATGAAATAATGTTTAAATATTCAATATGACGGTGATTAATTTATCTTTTCCTTGCAAATAACCTAGGGACTTTATGTCACATCTTTATGAGTCTCATCATTAGTCAATTGTTGAAAAAAAAATAAAAAATCAATTCAATTCCTTAAACATTTATTTGTTATTATTTTGGTGTCTCATATATTTAAATACTATTAAATTAGTCTTTTAAGGTTCATATAATAAATATTCTAAGAATCAATTTGGTGGCAAAAGTATTTGAGAGACCGAATTGGTGATAAATGAATATTTAAATGACCAAATTGATAATTTTATCAATCAAAAAATAAGTTACCAATATTTGTAAAAAATATTGAAATTGTTTGGATACCTCTTTAATTGAATATTAATCGATGGTATTTATAAAGAAGAAAATAAAAAATATAGATATGATACAAAACCGAAAAAAAAAAAGTTAACTATGGTACATAACAAAAAAATTTTTGTTATAATATTCTCATCCTAGTTAACTATAATTTAATATATCAGATGGAGTGCAATTTTTATCCAAATTTGATGAGGAGTACAATAGTTAGAAATCTCAAGGGTACAATGACAGAGCTAAACCATAATTTGTTTTTGGGGGAAGGGGGCAAATATAAAAAATTAAAATTAAAATTATATATGAAACTATTATATTAATAATTAATTAATAATAAAAATAGTATTTTCGCTTAATAAAATTATGTTGTAGATCTGCTGTAAATTTAAGTTCATTAATAGTTGACATGGTAAAAAGCACTCAATGTTTAATTAAATAAAGAAAAAAGATTTTCGTAATCATATTTTTTTTACTCACTTTATACTCATGGTTACATACGTTAAAATATCTGGTTACATACGTAGAAGTTTTGTTGATTTTTTATTTTTACGTTGTAACCACATATTTCTACACGTGTAACCACCAAATCCGAAAAGACACTAACAAAATAAACTAATGTAACAACGTTTTTAAACGTACGTAACCAATGTACACTTTAACAAAAAAAAAACTAATGTAACCACTTTTTTTCACGTACGTATCCAATGGGTACATTGAGTACAGAAAATTTTGAGTACAAAAACCAAGACTCTTAAATAAATATCGAGAGTCTCTTAACTCAATTAAATGTTTCTTTTTAAAGAATTTTACAATCGCTTTTCCATTTATACTAACGTTTTACTCAACTTTGACACTAAGATACACACACGTGCGCACACGCACACACACACACACACACACACATATATATATAAATGAATTTCGCCGATCCAACCAATCAAACTATGCAAAAATTGATACAAACTTTCAATTGATTATGTTAAAAACACTCCGATAACGTATCAAATATTTTTCAAATTGTTTGAATTTTTGCATAGTTGATCTACATGATATAAACTTTCAATTGATCGGTTGGATCAGTAAAATTCGTTTTTTATAAAAACTTATGCATGGTGACATTTACTAACTTTAACACCTTGTTGTCATTTGAACTCATACATATATATATATATATGGTTGGGATCAAATGACACAAATTCTTACACCAATCAATAATGATAGATCGAAGTTTTTTTTTTAACGAAACCTACCGTTGGATTGAAACTACTTATCGTATACATCATATTTGCAAAATTTGACATCAAATCTTTTAGTACTCTATCAACACACTTGTTATTTTCATGATTTTTAAAACTATATTTTATGTTAAGTTTTTAGTACGTTGATGGAGTTTTAAACGATCTCGGATTGATGTCAAATTTTGTACACATGATCTATACGATAAGTAGTTTCAATCCAACAGTAGGTTTCGTGAAAAAAAACTTCGATCTATCGTTATTGATTGATATAAGAATTGGTGTCATTTGATCCTAACCCATATATATATTATATTAATTTTGAAATATGGATGTGTCATATTCGAATATAGACTGTACATATTCGAATATTATCAGTACATATTCGAATATGCAGAGTAATATTTGAATATGGAAGTGTGGAATTGAAAACAGCAAACTTATATTCGAATATATATTCGAATATGGACCCCTGGGCCTATAAATAGGGGACTTGACTTCCACATTTCAGCATTTCCCTTTCCCTCAGTCTACGCTCTCTCAATCCTTCGATAAACCTCTGCCACTAATCAACTAAACTCTACACTCCTTCAAACTAATGTTCAAAGAGTTGAAATTCAGATTCGAAGACAAGGAGCGTTAAAGAAAGGAGTTGGAGATTGGGTTGAAACTGAAGAATAAAGTATTCTGGAAGTTCAAGGTAACCCTAAATCCCAAAATCTAGGGCACCATGGAATATTATTAACATGTAAATAGGGACTAAAAAGAATGTATTAGAAATTGGTTGATTAGGATTATGTATATGTTTGATGTTGTTTAATATGTCTGTATGATGTTGTGATATTAAATGTTCAAATAGATGTTGCATGATTAGAAATTGGTAATGATGTGAGAATGATAAAGTGTATGTAACAGACAAGAGATTCCAGATTATAATGCGATGAAATTGAGAATCGGACTCTGGATAGATTATAAATTGTTTTAGAATGAATAAGTCCAGAGTCGCTATAAACTCGAATATGTAGTCGAATATGGCATGCCATATTGAATAGATATTTGCGTGTGGAACATATGATACATAATATTCAATCACATGATGCTTTTGTTCGAATATTATGCTACTGGAACTCTTGTGTGATTGGTTGTGATATGAATGTGAATGTGTGATGCCTGAGAACCTAAAATGTATCAAATAAAAGTAAAAGTCGAAAATGCTTTCCCCATCAACGTTGGTTGAGTAAGAGGGTTGAGTTTTGCCGAAAGTAGACCGGGTAAGTGGACAAGCATGGAAACAAAAATGATTAGGGGACTATTACCGGAACGGGGTAATAGTTCTTAGAGACCTGTAATGGGTGTTGACTCTGAATAAGAGAAATGATTGGGAACTATTACCGAAAGGGGTAATAGTTCTTGCAGACCTCTATTGAAGGTGAGACATTGACTCTGGTTAGGGACGCTTACCAGCGTTTGCAAAGAGCTCTAGAGTGTTATTGCCACGCACATGGTGGACACCCGTGTGCATCGAGTTTCCTAATAAAAGAAGAGAGAAATGAAATGGAAAATGATCATGCATGAATACTTATGTGATTGGAATTTTGTACCTATTGTGTGTGTGTTTGTTAGGATTTGGATTTGGGAGATTTTCCACTTAGACTGGCTGTAATACTATATATATATATATATACTATTTTCAGTACCGGTGGTTACTCAGTTATATGTTGTGCATATAACTGACGGTTACAATATAGCAGGTGATACGGATTCGGAAGGTGTCAGCGCTTGAGAAGACCCTAGCAGCTCTTTGTTAGACTTAGGTAGCCCTTAGTTTTGTTGTATGGTTACCTAGACGGATTGATGATGTCTCTCTGGCTTGTAAAATAAATAAAACACTTTATGTAAATATTTTGTATATATATATTTTTATAATGTTTTGTCTTCTGCTGTATGTTGTTTTAAAAAAAATACCCTAAAAATCTAGGTGTTACGATTTGGTATCAGAGCAGTTTGGTCCTATCCGTACTGTGGTATCTGATATGTAACTTAGATAAAAGTCCAAAGAGATAAAGTCTTATCTTAACCTAAGATGTTGACTGTATACAATTCATTGTATTGAGCCTGATCAACTTAGTGTGGTGTGTTGTACGTAAGAAGGCATGGCAGGAAGACACCCCGGATGACCTTGTTATAATACCAATACGACACCAACTCCGATCGATTCTCCATTGATACAGCAAATGGCACAGACCATGACCCAAATGATGGAGGCACAACGAAGGGAAGATCGTTATCAGAGACATTATCCACCCATTTTCTCTGGTGGAATAGATCCTATGATAGTAGAGGAATGATTAGATCAGTTAGAGGAATTTTTTTGAGTGACTAGACCCGACGATCGAGACAAGGTAGAATTGGCAACTTATAGACATAGAGGAGAAGCGTCTCAGTGGTGGAAGCAACATCGAGAACATATGGAGGCAACAGGAAACCATATGACTTGGGAGGAATTTAGGACTTTGTTCGTGAACAAGTATTTTCCCTCTAATGTGAAGGACCAGAAGGAGATAGAATTTCTTACTCTACAGCAGGCTGACATGACTGTGGATGAGTATATTTCCAGATTTGAAAGCTTAGCTCGATTCTCAAACAATCTTCAGAACCAACCGGATGAGGCATGGAAGTCTAAGAGGTTCGTACAAGGACTTAGGCCTGAAGTCAGAAACATAGTAATTACACAGCGAATCCGGGAGTATTAGACTTTGATTCAAGCATGTCAACTTGCTGAGCAGTCCTTGGCCGCGGTGGCGACTAGCAGACAATTGTTATGGAAACGTAAGAGAGATGAAGGAAGCTCCAAAGGAGGAACGGGTAAGGAAGTAGAAACCAAAGGCAAAGGAATTGTCCCAAAATGCCAGACCTGCGGGAAGTTTCAAAAAGGAGAGTGCTACAAGAACCAGAGAATTTGTTTTACACGTCACAAGTCTGGACAAATCAGTTGGCAATGCCCAAACATAGATAAAAAAACTAGCAGAGGAGGATAAGAAGAAGAATGAGGTGAGAGGTCGAGTGTATATGCTGAATGCTGTAGAGGTTGATCACTCTAAGAGTCTTATCCAAGGTATGGGATTAATCAAAGAAAATCCTGTTAACATTTTGTTTGATTCGGGTGCAATTCACTCATTCATTTTAGTAGGCTATGCAAAACGAGTGTATTTTCCTGTGTCCAAGTTACCCTATGAAGTGTTAGTGTCTACTCCCTTTGAAGAGAAAATTTGTACAACTACTATGTGTGCTCCCGTATTCCTAGACTTTCAAGGAAAGACTTTTTGTTTAGATCATTACTACTTGCCTATGAAAGAGTTAGACGAAATCTTGGGCATGGACTGGCTTAAAGCTCATAAAGTCAAGATCGATTGCACCGTCAAGACCGTGCATATTCCAGACCGAGGCTTGGAGATATACTGTACGCATCATCCTACTTTTGATCTCCATAATCCGTCTATGTATGATGATGGCCCGAAGTATCTGGTTGTTTGTGTAAGTGATGTTAACAAACCGGTGAATGTTGATTCCCTTCACGTAGTCCGAGAGTTTTTGGAAGTGTTTCCTGATGACATTGAGTATTTGCCACCAGAAAGGGAAGTAGAGTTTTTGATTGAGTTAATTCCAGGTGTTGGACCTGTTTCTAAGGCACCGTACGGAATGACACCGCTTGAGTTGGCGGAAGTTAAACGACAGATCGAAGAACTAATGCAGAAGCAGTTTATTAGACCAAGCGCTTCGCCATGGGAGCCCTAGTATTGCTTGTTAAAAAGAAGGATGGGAAGCTGCGTTTGTGTGTGGATTATCGATAGCTAAATAAGTTGACAGTGAAGAACAAATATCCACTGCCGCGGATTGATGATTTACTTGACCAACTTGGAGAAGTCAAGGTATTTTCCAAGATTGGTCTTCGATCAGGATACCACCAAATTAGGATCAAGCCTGAAGACATTCCTAAGACTGCATTCCGGACACGGTACGACCATTATGAGTACTTGTTGATGCTGTTCGGATTGACAGATGCTCCTGCCATTTTCATGGACTATATGAACCACATCTTTCGACCCTACTTGGACAAGTTTGTTGTAGTTTTCATTGATGACATCGTCATTTACTCCAAGATTGCCGACGGACATCAAGAACATTTGAGATTGGTGCTAAGTATACTCAAAGAAAAACAGTTGTATGCCAAGTTGGATAAGTGTGAGTTTTGGTTGAAAGAAGTTCAATTCCTTGGCCATGTGAATATTAAAGACGGCGTAGCTGTAGACCTAAGCAAAGTGGAAGTTGTGTTGAAATGGGAACGACCAACCAATGTCATAGAAATCCTAAGTTTTCTAGGATTAGCAGGGTACTGCTGGCGATTCATTAAGGGATTTTCCTAGATTGCAATTCCATTGACCAAGTTGACACGGAAGGGTGTTCCGTGTGTGTCGGATGCCAAGTGTGAAGAAAGTTTTCAGTTGCTGAAGGAAAAGCTAACAACAGCGCCAATGTATGTAATCCCTAATCCAACAAAGAATTTTCAAGTGTATTGTGATGCGTCTAAGCAAGGATTGGGATGTGTGCTTATGCAAGAAGGACAGGCAGTTGCTTACACTTCCCGACAGTTACGACCGTATGAAACAAATTACCCAACGCATGACTTGGAGTTAGCCGCAGTAGTCTTTGCGTTGAAAGTTTGGAGGCACTACTTGTACGGAGTACTGTTTGAAGTATTCAGTGATCATAAAAGTTTGAGATACTTGTTCAATCAAAAGGAGCTGAATATGAGACAACGACGATGGATGGAATTCTTGAAGGATTATGATTTTGAGCTGAAGTATCATCCAGGAAAAGCCAATGTAGTGGCTGATGCACTAAGCAGGAAATCGTTGAATGTGTCAACTATGATGATTCATCACATGATACTTTTGAAGAAATTTAGAGACTCACACTTAAATGTGTCTTGTTACAGTGTTGGCATTTCTGTGTGCAAAGTCGACTTGAAGAATGCACTACGAGACCAAATTCAGGAATTACATAAGTATGATCATGAACTGTAGAAGCTCAAAGAATAAGTTGATTTCTCTGTGGCGGGTGATGGTATGATTTTGTTTAGAGACAGAGTGTGTGTTCCAAATGATGCCAAAGTCAAGAAGACAACACTTGAGGAGAACCACAGTAGCCAGTACTCAGTACACCCTGGGGCTATCAAGATGTTTCAAGACATGAAGAAGTTATTTTGGTGGCCTGGAATAAAGAGAGAAATTGCGGAATTTGTGTCTAAGTGCCTCACTTGTCAAAAGATCAAAGAAGAACATCAAAGACCCTCTGGACTGCTTCAATCGTTAGACATTCCAGAGTGGAAATGGGAGTCTATAGCCATGGACTTTGTGGTTGGATTACCCAGAACGCCAACAGGACACGACTCAATTTCGATTATCCTAGACAGGTTGACCATGTCTGCTCACTTCTTGCCTGTTAAGGCTACCTACTCAATGGTGAAATATGCGAAAGTATACACTGTAGAAATAGTCCGACTACATGGGGCACCGATGAGCATTGTATCAGATAGAGACCCCAAGTTCACTTAGCGTTTTTTGGGAGCATTGCAGAAGGCTTTTGGGACTCGGTTACACTTGAGTACCTCACATCATCCCAAAACTGATGGGCAATCTAAAAGAACAATTCAGACTCTAGAAGATATCTGGAGATAAGTTACATTTGGGACCGGATTTGGTGCAGGAAACAACCAATGTAATAAGACGTATCAAAGAAAGGTTGAAGAGGGCTCAAGACCGTCAGAAAAGTTATGCAGATCAACGGAGAAAGCCCTTAGAATTTGGAGAATGAGAGCATGTATTGCTAAAAGTTACACCATATACTGTAACATCCGGAAAGTCCATAAAAAGAGACTTAGGACTTAAGGGATTTGGGTACAATTTACAAAGAAAAGGAAAGAAGGATTAGTTGTAAGTAGAAAGGTCAAAAGAGGGATAAAAGTAACATGAATATTTGAATATGAGCTGTCATATTCGAATAACATTCCAATATGCACTGTCATATTCGAATAGTATTCGAATATGCATAGTAATTTTCGAATATGGAAGTGAGGAACTGAATACAGGAGCCTTATATTTGAATATGGACCCCAAAGTCTATAAATAGGGGTGCCTTGTCTCAAAAACTGGTTGTTCCTCAGATTCCTCGCTCTTCACACTCTCAAAACCTCTGTCCTAAACCAACTACACCTCAACTCATTCACCTTAAGACTTTTATCTCATAAGACTAAGGTTCCAAACGGTTTGATTCAGATTCAGAGGCAACTACAGCCAAGGAACCGGAGTCGGAGATTGGATTTTGAAGTGAAGGAGAAAAGGATTCAGGGAAGTTCCAGGTAACCTTGAAAACCGCAAATCTCTAGTACTGTAAATTTAGGAACATGTGACTAGGGAATGCTAGGAACATGGTATTAGGGAAATCAAACTAATATGTGTTTAAGGTTTGATGTATGTTTGAATTATGCATACTATGTTTGATATTCGTATAAATTTGACATGCTCTATGTTTATTTGGAATATAAGTGATATTGTGAAACATGTTAAAGGTATAAATAAGGTTTTCCAGAATTGGATGTGACACTAACTGGGAATTTGATATTGTGTTCGTTTTAAAATAGATTAAGTCCCAGTATTAGTATATTGAAATATGTATTTGAATATGGAATACTATGTTCAAATAGATATATGAATATAACACTTCTGCCACATAGAATTCGAGCATAGAGTGTTTGTAATCGAATAAAGAGTATACTGGAAATCCTTGTTTATATGCTATATGCTTAATACGAATGTATGATGTTTGATGCATTAGAACCCGTAATGTGAAATCAAACAGAAAGGAAAATGTTGAAAGATTCTCTTCCCACCCAATAGAAATTGAGCAAGAGGGTTAAGTTCCACCGGAAGTAGACTGGGTAAGAGGACAGAGCAAGAAATGAAAAGATGAGAATGTAGGGTTATCTTGAAAGGGGGCAAATAACCTGAAGTGCTAGGCTATCTTCACGAGGTAGGTAGTCTAGTACAAAGGGTACTATCTTCACGAGGTAGGTAGTTCCCTTGGCTAGCCCGAGAGAGGGTTGGTAGCCCGGCAGGAGGATCCTGGGGGGACGCTCGCCAGGACCGTGATGATGATGAGCTCAACTACGCGTTACTGCCATGCATTTTGGTGGATTCCCGGTGCACAGGGTTTCGCCTTAAAAGAGGAAAGAAATGAAAAATTGAAAATGATCTTGCATGTATATCTATGTGATTGGCAATTATGCTTGTTGTGTGTATGTTTGCTAGGGATTGGATTTGGGACGGTTTTCCAGTTAGACTGGCTGTAATACTGTATAAAACTATTTTCACTGCCGATGGATTACTAAGTTATATGTCGAGCATATAACTGACGGTTACAATATTGCACATGGCTCGTACTCGGAAGGTGTCAGCGCGTGAGAAGTTTTGCAGCCCCTTTTCTGTTACTTAGGTAGTCATTAGAGTCGTTGTATGGCTACCTTAGCTAGACATGTATATATTATGTGAACTATAGTTAAAACATTGATGTATATATATATTTGTATTTTGATATATGTATATATGTTGTTAAATTTCCGCTGTGTCTTAAAAAAAATTACCCTAAAAATCTAGGTGTTACATATACCGCTGTAGGAAAAGCGATGAAGATGAAGAAACTCCAACCTCGTTTTATTGGTCCTTATTAGATTCTCAGAAGAATAGGAACCCTTGCTTATGAATTAGCTTTGCCTCCTCACTTGTCCAACCTACACAATGTGTTCCACGTATCGTAGCTCCGAAAATACGTCTCTGATCCCTCTCACATCTTAGAAGAAGACAACATCCCTTTGAAATCAAATACTTCCTATCGTGTAGAACCTGTGAAGATCCTAGATCAAGGAAAGAAAACATTATGGAACAAAGTAATCCCATTGGTAAAAGTTCTTTGGAAGAATTTCGACTCATCAGAGCTCACTTGGGAAAAGGAGCAAGACATGAGGGATGAGTATCCCGAATTATTTCATTAATGAATGTAATACTCTAATTTTGAGGACAAAATTATTTTAGTGGGGTAGAATTGTAACATCCCGAAAATCCATAAGGGAGACTTAGGACTTAAGGGATTTGGTTACAATTTACAAAGAAAAGAAAGAGGAGGATTTGTTGTTAGTAGAAAGGTCAAATGAGGGACAAAAATGACATGTATATTCGAATATGAACATGTATATTCGAATATTCACTATGCATATTCGAATATTAACAGTACATATTCGAATATGCACAGTAATATTCTAATATGGAAGTGTAGAATTGAAAACTGCAACCTTATATTCAAATATATATTTAAATATGGACCCTTGGGCCTATAAATAGGAGACTTGACTTTCACATTTCAGCATTTCCCTCTCCCTCGCTCTACGCTCTCTCAATCCTTCGATAAACCTCTACCACTAATCAACTACACTTAACCCGAAAACCCCAAATCTAGGGCACTATGGAATATTAACATGTAATTAGGGACTAAAAAAAATGTATTAGAAATTGGTTGATTAGGATTATGTATATGTTTGATGTTGTTTAATATGTTTGTATGATGCTGTGAGATTAAATGTGCAAATAGATGTTGTATGTAACAGACAAGGGGTTTCTCTTAACCCTTGCAAAAATGCATCATAGACGATCAAGTTGATTATGTCATGCAGAAAATCCACATGGGGTATGCAGCAGTCATATTGGCGGAAGGTCCCTAGCCACCAAGATGTTTCCGTGTAGGATATTATTGGCCGATCTTAAGAGATTGCTGCATCCACTTTGTAAAAATGTGTGAGAAATGCCAGCGATTTGCAAGTCATCATCAGAAACCTACTGAAGCCCTAGCAAGAATCACATAACCCTAGCCTTTCTACATTTGGGAAATTGAACTCCTCGAACCTTTCCCCCAGCCACAGGACAAAGAAAATGGTTACTGGTTGTTGTAGACTACTTCACCAAATGGATAGAGGCCATGCCATTTATAGCTATCACTGTAGAGAACGTAGAGAAATTTCTATGGAAGGAAATACTTTGTTGCAACGGCATGCCCTCAGTTATAGTGTCAGATAACGGAACCCAGTTCACCAGCCAAAAATTAATAGACTTATGCAACGAGTTCAGAATAAAGCAAGTGTTCTCACCATTGAAAACCCTCAGACCAACAGCTAAACTGAAGCCATGAATAAAGTAATCTTTACTGGGCTACACAAAATGCTGGATGATGCTAAGGGAAGTTGGGCTAAAGTATTACTAGTAGTGTTATGGTTATATCACATAACAGTGCAAACAGAAACTCTAGAAACGCCATTTAGGCTGACTTATTGTTACGATGCAATGATCCCTATAGAAATTACAATCCCAAGCTCATGAATGTAGAGCTTTGATCCAAAAAAAGAACGAACAAGATATGAGAGCTAAACTCGACACATTGGATGAGGTAAGCGAAGTTCAAAGAATTTGAAAAGCATCCGCCAAGGCTAGAGCAGCTAGAAGATACAACACATGGCTAGTCCTGCGTGCGTTCAAAGTGGGTGTCCTGCTACTTAGAAAGGCAGATGGACCTCGAAAGATCTCTCAACATGGGAAATTAGCAGCAAAATGGGAAGGATCAATTAGGGTTTACGATGAAGTTGAAAAAGGAGCATACATGATGCAAGAATTAGGAGGCAGAAATCTGAACAACACTTTGGGCGCTTCTCATTTGATTTTTTATTATTATTAAACAATGTACTTAGTCCTTCATCTTACTCTTTTTCGTACCTCAAAGTCTTTTCACCAAGGGGATTTTGGCTTAAGGAGGTTTTAATGAGGCACAGATAATTCATCAATAAAAGGACAAATTTCACACGAACGTGGTCAAAGTTCAACAAAAATTCTACCCAGCATGGCTATTTTCATCCCTAGCTACGACGTAGGCAATTCACTAATCAAGTTCAACAAAAAGTCCTACCCAGTCCGGCTAATTTAATCCCTGGTTGGGACTTAGGCAATTCAGTAATCAATTTCAACAAAAAGTCATACCCAACCCGGCTAAGTTAATCCATGGTTGAGACTTACAAATTCAATAAAGAAAGAGCAATAAAAAGGAATAAATACGTAAAAAATAAGCTCTATCATTACAAAGAACAAGTTTTTTACAAGATTCAAGCAAGGGCAATCCCCTGGGGACGACCTCCATCGTGTGCAACATGTCGCCCATCCCTCACCGCTAGTTGCGATGACAGCATAGATGTGTTAAGGTTGGGAGCAACAACCCTTACTTGCTGCAATGCGGGCACAAAGTCTTCGTCATACATGTCCACAGGCTGCCCATGCAGGTTTGAAACTTCACCTTGCAGTCTCCCCTTATCAGCATCCCATAGAGGAGACCTCTCCTTGAACTTATTCTTCTCCGCTTCCAAGTCAGAAATTGCTTGGTTGTGTAACAACTAAATCATTTTTAGACTCTTTAGCGTTTCTTGATGCCTACTCTCCAGGTCGGCCTTCTTAGCGGCTTCTACAGCTCGAGCAGAAGACACCCGGTCTAGTTCTTGCTTCAAAGCAGCATGCTCTTTGAGTACCTTCTCAAGACCGACCTTCTTTTTCTTATACTTCTTCTGCAAATCACGAAATGCAGGAGCGGCAGCTCACTCAGCTTCAACAACTTCATCCCTTTTAGTAGCAATAGATTCTAAGGACAGACCTGGAGACGGGATCCGAAGATGACCCTGATGAGCCAAGAAAGCCATCTGCATACCATGACATTCCAAATCCATGAAAAGGTTGTCATCATCCATGCCATCTGCAATCTAAACATCCATGCCATCATTGCCATCAGACGAATATGCACTGTCGTATTCGAATAGTATTCGAATATGCATGTCAATATTCGAATACTATTCGAATATGCACAGTAATATTCGAATTTGGAAGTTTGGAATTGAAAACAACAACTTTATATTCGAATATATATTTGAATATGGGCCCCAAATCCTATTAATAGGGGTGTTTCACATTCAAAACTCACTGCTTCCGTCCTCCTCGCTCTACGCTCTTTCAATTCTTTGATAAACCTATGCCACTAATCAATCGCATGCCACAACTTCTTCATCTTAAGGTTTCCTTCTCACAGTAGGATTCAAAGAGTTGAGAATCCAACTTAGAGATAAAGAATGCTGAAGAAGGGAGTTGGAGACTGGATTAAAGTTGGAGGATAAGGGATTTTGGAAATCCAAGGTAACCCTAAAAACCCCAAATCTAGGGCACTATGGGATATTAGGAATATGTGATTAGGGACTAAAAGATAACATGTTATGAATTCGCTGATTTAAGAATTATGATTGTGAATATGTTTTGAGATTTCATGCTATGCCTGTATGATGTTGTGTTAACATGCTAATAAATGTTGCATGAATGGAATTGAGAATATGAATATGATATTTGATATGGATAATCAAGACAGTCCGCACTTAAAAACTAATGAGCCACCCTGCTGCTATTGAACATCCATTTTTCTCTAACGTTATTCTCTTTCTTTACTAAAAATAGCAAGCTCTGCGGGTTAGTCCTCTATTAGGTTTCGCAACTTGCGAAACTCTTCTTTGATGTTTAGGGACGTTCCCTCGTCGGTGATAGGTATGGTTTGTTGAGGATTGTTTTGGGTTGCCTGATCTCTTTAGTTTTGAATTCTTTGGTCATTGTCTTTGTCGTAACGCCTTCTCCCGGTGCCTGTCATGATGTTGGTAAAGATGGAAAACTTGATTAATGTTTTCCATGGACAGCGCCAATGTTACGATCTAACCTTTTAGGGATGGACCTTGAACAAAAGATGATCACACCAGAAAAGAAGGCTTCTTCCTACGTTGTTGACCAAGCTACATAATGGTGGGGGTTGTACCTACGGTATCCAACACCCAAGTTAGCAAGTGATAAGGAATTTGTATGAGTTTTTAATTTTATGTTCTTTGCATGTTGTGTGTACACATGTATTTATAATGGAGTCATTAGGGTTTGCAGGTTATATTTTTGACCTCGTGGGCCTCATCTATATGTCCAGTCAAGTTGTCAAAAAGAATGGGATGTCATTCTCCATCCCGGAATTCCACTGAGATGGTTCCGGGATGATCTTCTTATGACGTGTCCGACATGGTCTTCTAGACCAAAATATCTTCTGATAACAAAATTAATTATAGAAAATCAAAACTGTAATTTTTTTTTAAAAAAATTAGAGACCAAAATTATACACACCTCAAATTTAGCGGATTAAAAGTGCAATCACTCTAAATTTTAAATACATCTTTTAAAAAAATTAATTTTGATAATATTTACACTTTGAGGAAATTAGTTTTTAGATGTCAATTGAGAGATAACTTTGATGCATACTTAATCAAAGAAATACATCTTTCAAAGCATTTTAAACGCTTCACTAATGATTCACATGATCGATTGTGGTAGCTTTTGTTTTAAATCTTTTTTTGAGGTTAGTGTTTATTCCTTAGATAAATTTTGTTTTTAAAAACTGTCCATGTTATTGGAATTGAATGATATATTTCTTTTGGTGAATGGAATCTGTTATGGACCTACCCCGCGGGAAGGACATGTGTAGGCCTCACGTGGGTGGCCCAAGTCGTTGGTCCCATGTCGTGTATCCACGACATGGGTATCCGACATAAGGCTTAGGGGACATCACCCCCACGTGAGGACCGTTACGGATCCGCACCTACCGCCGCAATTCACGGAAGCATGACAGTGACAGGTTTGACTTTGGTGACTTTGTTTACCCTATAAATACATGTGATTAGTCTTCATTCGGTACGCTTATCATAACTCTAGATCTGAGAATTTCTGCTTAAGACACACAATTGACTTGATCGTCAGAGTGCTTGCAGGTACTCCCCCCCTCACCGCCAGGTGAGTGGCCGGAGATATCCTACCACCGCACCGGAGACCAGATTGGAGGCCAGATCCGTCATGCCAAGTGCATGGTGGAACAGAATCGAAAGATATTATCCATCAAATAAATAGGTCCACATCAGTAGGTCACATAAATTTAAAATATAATTTTTCTTATAGACAAATATAATTGGTATGAACCCTGCAAAACAAATGTATAATTGTGGTATTTGTAAACATTGGGGTTTAATTAATTTTTTATTTGGATTTGGATTACTTTCTCCAATTATGACACACTTTTCTTGGTGGAAAAGCACGTGATTTCAAGCAGCATTGTGTTTTGTTATAAACTATTGGAATATGCATCTTCGCATACTAAGATCTGAGGTGTTTTCAAATGAAAATTAATGATGCTTCTACATAACCCTGTTTCTGATATGTTCTGATCCAAGTTTTGCATCAAGGAGGATATGTTGCTTGTTTCTCTTATTGAAACTTGTTATTCTGTCTTAGACTTTAAAGTATGGGACTAACACAAAATGTGTCCGGGGACCTAAAACATATTAAGCCATACTAGTAGTTACATTTGTACCATGCACGAAAAAGTTTTGTTACATGAAATTATGTTTAGTTGATCTTAAATAGAAATCATAAAATACAACTTTGTTTTAAAAGGATCCCTTAAAGCTATAACATCTTAAATATTTTCTAATACGCATAATTAAAATTTAGTAAAGTTTAAACATCTTCAACTATTTCACTACAGAAAACTGATATAATTAGTTTGGTTTTTTCCAACAAAGTTTTATCACCAATTACAAATAACTTCAATATTAACAACTCACTTTTGAAGAGTACGACTATTTATAAGATTTAATTATATAGATACATGTTGGAGGATAAACAAATCTTTATAAGCCAAATGCACAAACCAAAATTGAAAAAAAATAAAATTGGTCATGACAGTTACAATAGATGAGAATATTGTCGATTGACTGCATGTTAAATGACTTAAATTTCTACAATTTTGGCCTACTTTTTCCCACCTAAAATTGAGCTAAACTTGTTTACTTTTATATATAAAAATTGTACTGTTTAAAATTTCTAAATCTTATACGGTCTACATTACCCCACTTGAGGTTGAGTTCACGAAGAAGCTCAAGTGTGTTGGGTCCTCTAAGTGGTTGGTGTTCGTGGACAATGGTGTGGTGTGTTGGTATTGGTGAGCCTGAAGCCCATCCAAGGAAGGAAACTCTTGAGTGGACATTTAACATTCAAAAGTATAAATTGGGCTACATATTTGATTTTTGTGTGGCGAGCTCACCCACTTGTTTTGATATTGGGAGATATGATCATGGTGATGAGGGTGGAAGGTGATTGAATCTCACCGAGCATGAAGCTTTTAAAGTTGGGTTGGTGGATGCATCATGAAATTATTAGGTTTGTACTTTGAATTAATTAGAGCTAGCAAAACGAACTGGCCTGTAAAATTTTTATTATAGGGACTGGGTTTGAAAAATAGCAAAAACATTAGAATGTGGACTTTTTGGCCCAATGAAGACAAGCTTTTCATGAAACCGGGTTCGGTCCGAACTAGCCTGACAGGGTTTGGGCTACCGGCTATGTGTATTTTTTTTTACCAAAAAACACTCAGACTCATAGACAGAGCACACAAAAAATTACTCAAGCCCATTTAAAAAAAATCACACGTTTTTTTAAGTTACAAAAACCATACACTCACTCAAACCACTTCACGGATTCCAAACAAAAATACTCATCTAGACTAAGTGATAACGCAAGATCGCTGAAACAGCACAGAATCAAATACACACATACACTGACATAGTCATACACAGAAAAGAAAACAAGAGGGGTGAGAAAGAGAAACCCTAGCCACCACTAGGCCACGCCGCCACGAGTCACTGTCTCGCTCTCGCTTAACCACCACGGCGCCACCACACCAGTGGCCTTCGATTCTGCTCTGTTCCCTATTCGTTATTTTTCTTTGTATTTATGTTCTTCTCAGTTCCTGTTCTTTTTTTTCTTCTTCTTGATATTTCAATTCTTCTTTGTTCCGTTCTTTTTGAAATTTTTGTTTCCTATTCTTTTAAATTTTTGTTCCCTGTTTGTTTAAATTTTTGCTCCCGGTTTGTTTTTCTTCTTTTATATCTTAGTTTATTTATTGGCACCTCTAATTATTAGAGTAGTTTTATAAAAACATTATTTATTGCACTTTCATTTAAAGAATGAAAAAAAATAAAAAAAATAGCAAAAAAATAAAAAAAAAAAATTGGGCCAGCTCGCCATGTTTGCAGCTTGCATAGGGCTGGGCTTGGACTTTGTTTCTTGCATAAAAAATAAAAACCAGGCTTTTGAGCCTGGCCAGAATAACCCAAAGCCCAAATGGGCCAGTCCAGGCTCAACTGGGTAGCCCATATTGCAAACTCTAGAACTAATAAGGAAAAATGAAATTTCAAGACTAAGGTGGTCCCAAGTTTATATTTTTCATGATTTTGATTCCCAAGTTTTAATTTTGCGATTGTGATCCCCCAAACTAGCATACGCTCCAAATAAGTACATGAACAGAGATATAACATTTATAACTTTTGAAAACTTGAATACCAAAAACGCGAAATCAAAATTTAAAGGACTAAAATAGCAAAAAGTATAAACTTAAGGACCATCAATGCAATTAAGAAAAAAAATAGCTAGGATAACTTTTCTCTTCTCCATAAAAGTTAGATAAAACACATCAGAAGTTTTTAAAAATACTTATTTTTAGTGAAGAAAAACCTAATAATAAGACTTTTTATAGAAACTCTAAGGCTTAGAGCTTTTACTTAAAGTTTTTTCTTAAAATCAAGTATGGTAACTAAGATGATTAAAATTGAATATAAAAATGTAAGAGCCTTTAACAAAAATTATTTGACGTAGCTTTTATTCATAAGGAGAATCTAAGAAAAAAGAAACAAAAAATTGCGTAAAACACTACATATAAATATAGTGTTGACTAAATGTAATTATTATTACCGCTCATTTTGCAATTGCTAATAAAGTTTCAAAATAGAAAGATTAGACAAAACAAATATATCAAAGAGAGTACAAGGGATATTACAATTCTATTACAAAGTCCGAACGAATAAAAAAACTAGTTAATACTACTAGTACAATACAAAGGATTAGCCAACCTATCTTGATGCCAAAACATGCAATTGAACATTTTTGAATCAAAATTGCCCATTGTCAATATTAGAGGGGTTTAGGGGGTTGTAAAAATGTACAATTAAGTTATTTTCTAGTTTTTTTTTTCAAAAGAATTAGTGAAATAAATGTATACTTTTGAAAATAATATTCAACCATACACACAACTACAAGAATATGAGTGTTTGGTCGTGCAAAGGCCACATGGGTTAATTTGATGATATAGCGACACTTTTATGTCGGTTGAAAATTTGTTACACCTATTACATGTTCCGTCATCTAAATTCAATTATTTTCAATCCAACATTCTTATATTAAGTTGAATAATGATTATTGTATAATAATTATTATACAACAACTTCATAATATTATTAAAATAATAATCTTTTTTTTTAAATTTACATTGACTTCATTCCTTTTTATTTTAATGTTAAAAAATTATTATTATTTAAATAATTTTATAAGGTTATTATATAATAATTGTTATAAAAAATCATTATTCGAGTTGAATAATACACAATATTCCCATGACGCTTAAACACTAGTTAGTTGCGACACTTATTCACCTTATAACTCAATATCGACATCGAATTTCACCAATACATTCGTTGAGTCATTAGATATTATCATGATGATTATGTATACCAATATTTAGATAAATCCATCATCTCGAAATATGTCATCTACATTTACATATGTTTTAAAATGCCTTTTATTTATTAAATTGAAGTTGATAGATGAATGATCAAAATATTTTCAAATCAAATGAAATTTTTTATAGTTGATCTGTACTATGAACTTTCAATTAAACGGACAGATTTGTGAAATTCGATGTCTATATGGAGTTATAAAGCGGAGTAAGTGCCGCAGGATTTACTCGTTGAGTAAACAGATTTCGCCTCTTTATAGAGGAGGGATCCGTTTACTCCATGAGTAACTGTTGCGACAGTTACTCCACCTATAACTCCATATAGACATCGAATTTAACCAATCTAGTGTCATCTCGAAATATATATATATATATATATATATATATATATATATATATATATGTGGGTTTTGCACCAAACATAATGGAAATAAGTAGTCCACACTATTTTATGTATCAAAGACCAACAACAATAGAATATTCCGTCAGAAATAAGTATCCCTCGGATCTCTTTTCATTTTTTTCCAAGTAGGTTAAATAAAAATATTGTTTTCTTTGTAATTTGACCATTTTCCTGGCAATATTTATCTACATAATCTTTTCCATAATCTTTTCCATTATCTTGAATGCCATTAGTGGTACAAACTAGTTATGCTATTCGTGAACTGTGTCAACACGATTTGTTAAATAAATTGTTCATAAAACAAAAATAATTATTTTCTTTTGAAGGAAAAAATAGTTAATTATCTATACAAAATAGACATAAACCATCATCCATCCACTTTCCTTTACTAGTCAAATAATGATCAGAAAATATTCAGGCCAAAATGACATACACCAGAAACATAAACCATAAACATAAATTAGAAAGAAAAAAAATATAATAACATGCACCAAAAATATAAAGAAAATACACTATTCTGAAATCTCAAACTAAAAATAATCCAAAAGTATTGACATTAGATAATAGTAAAGTAGTAAGTATCAGGAACGAGCACAAAAAAATGTTGAAATAGAACGAAAAAATATCGAAATTAGAGCTATTATATTCATTAATAGACTCTAGTGTTGTTTCTCTCAACGGTGAACGAAGATGGTGAAGAAGACGCTCTGTTAAAAGCGAAGATAGTGCTTGACGAGTTAGATAGTGAAGACCGAAACTCTTCTTCACATTGACGGGAGACCGTGACAATGTTAGGTTTTACTTTATTTTATCAATTTTACAATAATTATCCATCCCAATAACAAGTAACCATAGTTAATTTATAAGTTTGATGGGTTTAGATCTGTTATATAAAATGGTTTGGATGGCTTATTTTTTCAAAATTTGGTGTTTAGTGTTATTTTGTAAAACTTTAGGGGTATTTCATGCATTTTACGCTAAAGTAAACTAGGATAGTAAGAGTACTAACTATTGAACTACTGCAGCACAACCAAAAAAATATAGTTCCCTCATTTTTTCATTTCCCCCAAATGTCTAAAAGCTATAATTCCTTGCTTTTGAGTTATCTGACTCCTTGCTTCTCCTTCAATTCACTTAGTGCGACTTCTTATTGTATCGGATAAATTGTTCTATTTGTTACTTATTATATTTAGTGTTTTAAAGACCTTTTGATAATTTTAAGAAACATATTTGCATCAATGCTATTTGTTTTATGGATTTTTAGATTCGTCGTTTTATAGTTATAAATGTAAAAAATAAGTATGACTAGTATAATTTATTTTACTAATATGTGGGTAAAGGCTCTGAGTACTATTTAGGTATCTAGAGAGTATGGGAACAATGATTGATGAAGTTGTTTCTCACGTGGGTATGGAAACGTTTTTTATACGCGGGTATGGGGATAGGTACTATAGTACCCTAACCATACCTTACCCATTGTCATCCCCACTCATGATACCCTCTAACTTGCTCACTTAATTTCCATGACTCAAAAATCTATGTTATCGAGTAAAAAATAAAACGATAAAATATATAATAAATATGATGGAACAAACAAAAATAAAATTTTAATTATAGGTATCTATGACAAAAATGGAAATGTAATAAATCATAAACACTACATTCAACTAGTCAGAATAATCTTTTTTTTTTTGTGTGGTGAGTCCAGGGGCTAACAAGGTTAGAGCATACCCATGAATCATATTAGCTTACTTTTATTTTTAAACGAGTATTTATCTCTCATATGATAGAGGATAAAAATTAAAAAGTAATAGTAATTAAGTTGCAAACAATTACTTTAAAACAAGGATTATTGTTTTGGTTATTATAAAAAAACCCGCACAGAAAAATTAACCTAGATGTTTTTTACATAGGAAAAAGGAGATGTTAAACTTGTTATAAATAATAACTAAAAATTACAAACAAAAGCCCTCTTCAAAATTGAAAATCCTGAACCAATTAGATTTAGTGAGTTTTGAGAATCTGAGAATGAGCATAACAAGGAAGAAAGGTTGATCCTTTAAATGGTTGGGAAAAATATTGGAAATAGCATGGAAAGGTTCTCCCTATCATAATCAACCCCTTGGCGAGGCTACTATGAATTCCATAGTCCAATTCAAATGTGTGGCTAAAGATTGGGTGAAACTTTTGAAAAGTCCTAATTTTATAGCACAACACCTTTCCCACTCGGCCTCCAACAACACCTTTCTTCCCCAATAACAAATCCCTCTTCCTTTTACTTTATTGGGCCCAATTTAAGAGTCCATGCCCCTCCATTTATGGGGTTTACTTGTCAGATCATTGGTTTCTACAATGGCTTATAATGTGTTCCACGCATCTACAGCTGTGAACTTTTCCTCTCAATCATGCAACAAAACAAGTGAACCAGATGCCTAAAATTCTAATTGATAACTTCAATTATTATGGCTTTAGATTTGGTTTCAGCCATGTTGTTAATAATTACTAGTGAGAATTTCCTCCTACGACCATAATGGCGAAGATCATATCGTGAATTTTTTTATGTTAATGGTGCCGAAGTGTATTCATTTTCCAATGGGTCCCGGAAAGAAATCAATGTCTTCCATTTACAAAGTTTGTATATTACATCTAATTCATTACTACCAATGGAGTTATGTTTATGGTCCTCGGATCTGATTTGACCTGATCCTATGTTTATGTTTCATTTAACATTGTAAAAGAAATGTTTTTTGACTTTATATTTAAGTTATTGGATAAGGGTCAAAATTTGACTTAGAGACCAACAAGGCTAGCCAAAACATAGCTCTATTTGTGGAGACTCAATTGGATGTAATATAAAAATTTCATAAATGGGCGACATTAATTTCTTTCGAAGATCCCGCGGATAATGAGTACATTTCGGCACGATTGACCGAGAAAAGTTCCATGATATATATGATCTTCACCGTTATGGTAGTAGGAGAAAATTCTCACTATTTGGTAATCATTAATAACATAACTTAAATTAAATCCAAAGTCATAATTATTAAAGATGGCAATTAGGAATCTAGGCAACTGTTTGCCTTGTTTTGTTGCTATATTTAAGAGGAAAAGTTGAGGTATAGGTGTGTTAAACGCACAACAAGCCATTGTAGGAACAATAATTTAACCAGTGAAATTCATAAATTGAGGGGAAACAACTCTCAAATTGGGTCCAATCAAACAAAAGGAAGAGAGTTTTCGTTGTTGGAGAAGAAAGGTGTTGCTGGAGGCCGCGTGAGAAAGGTGATGTGCTATAAAATTAGGGTTTTTCCAAAGTTTCACCCAATCTTTTGCCACACATTTAAATCGGGTTAAGTATTTCACATGAATCATTTTCATAATGTTGATTATGAGATCAACTAGCAAGAACCTTTCCTTGCTATTTCCAATCATTCCCAATCATTTCAAGGACCAACCTTTCTTCGTCGTTATGTTCAACCTCATATTCTCGCAGCTCAATAGTCCTAATTCGATTCAAGATTTTCAATTTTAAAGAAGACTTTTGTTTATAAATTTTATTTTTATTATAGATTTAGCATCTCTTTTTCCTTCATAAAAAAATATCTAGGTTAGTCTTTTTTTCTCCAAGTTTATTATAATAACCAAAATATAGACGTTTTAAAGTAGCTATTTGCAACTTACTACTAATTTTGAAACCTTATCCTCATATTGTCCGTGAGATAAATACTCGTTTAAAAACAAAAAAAATATGACTAGCTGTCAGTAGTGTTTATGATTTATTTTATTTCCTTGTTTGTCACATATGTCTATAAGTAGTATTTTCTTTGTCATTGTTCCGACATATTTATTATATATTTTGACTTTTTCCTTTTTTACTCGATAACATTGATTTTTGAGTCATTGCATCTTTAAGGTTTAGGACAAAGTAGGGTATCACAAGATGGTATGACGTGAGGCAGGGGATCATCTCCATCCACCACCACTTCCCAATCTCCCACTCAATCATGACATTAGGTTGTCTTGATTTTCGGATTTTGCTTCTGTTGTAGTTACTGCTACTTCTATTGGAATTTCTACCCCATATGTATCACCACAACTAGTGCCCGACACGAAAGAGCTATTGGCACTAGGAGATGTGCATTATGAATAAGTGTTTAGACAGTTCTATAGACTCAATTTAATTATTGGTTTCATTTTTATTTTTTTCTTTTGTTTTTGTGAACATATTTAATACATAAATATTAGTTTTTGTACTACTAGGGGCTTGTGGACCTCATAGGTGACATTATCAAGAGCAATTTCCAGTGCCAGTATACATATTGGGGTTAGGTGTCAAAGAAGCAAATGAATGAATGGTTCAAGTAGATTACTTAGATGTTTGTCCTCTATTTCTTTAACTTATATTTAACATACCCATGTTGATGTTTAACTTTATATTTTTTGAATTTTGTAAGAGGTTTACACTTAGACTTTGTACATGAATCCCAGATTCAGAAAATTTTTAATCACAAGGGTCAAAAACTCTTAAAAACCCACACGAATAAGGTGAGATCGAGTCTCTATAGGACAAATTGGATTCTGTCCCAGTATTAGAGAAGCTCGAGTTATTACTAAATTTTCTATTAACTAATTAAACAATAATAAATGTGTTACAGTCAAACAAAATCACAATATCAAAAAAATAATAATCACAAAAGCATATATAATGTGAGACATTAGCTTAATACATACCTGATGAAGGCATTATACATGGTCATCACAAATCTCACGGGTAGATGAACTCCCAAATTGTATATTCTATTCCATAAAGCCAAGGCTATAATTCATATTAGAAAAAGAAAACTAGGGTTAATATGCAACTTCAACCCTATATCCTCAATGGATTAAATAATATATTGTTTGGGTCAACCATATATTTTGACATAATGATAGGAGAAAATGAACAAAACACGCTAGTAAATGATATTGGAAGAAACTTGGAAATATTATAATTTAATATCTCTAACATGTCCCTTCAATTAAAAGTCTTATGGAATCAAAGCATACACAAAGCCAAGCCCTATGAAACCTTGGTCAGTGTTTGTAAAACCTTGTTCATAGTATGATAAGATCAAACATGTGACGACTAATCAAGGACCAACTCTCATGATATTACTATTAAATGAAGGTTCGTGATTCATTTTTATCTTAATAACATGTTTTAGTTGGTGGGCACTATTCACGCTACACATATTTCAAGTTGTGCCACACATCCTTTTTTTTAAAACTATCCTTTGCTCGAGTTTTAGTTGTTGGGAAAACTTAACAAAATCTGGTTTTGAAAACACGAAACGTATGAACAAAATGAAAGATGAAACGAGTGGGAACTTTCCAAAGATAATGGAGCTTCAACCTTCACAAAAACAAAACAAATGATGATTTCGTTGTAAGAATAAAATGCAATATGATTAGAAGTGAGATAATATTATGGGATTATAGGTATAGTGAAATAATGGTAAAATAAAGTGTGCAGATGTGTAGATATGTGATTTTTCGTGTGGTAAAACTAACCGGATTTTAGATTCTGATTGTCACCGGAGTCTAGAAAATTTGTCAATTGTAATGGGATTCTTTCACCCAAGTACTAAAACATCGGTGAGGGTTAGTTGTGTGGTGAGGTAAGACTAACTAGATTCTCATATCCAGTTTCTCCTAGGTTTTAAAACCTGATTGAGGGTTATTTTATTTTATTTTTAAAAAATAATGCGTGATGTGATTTAAAAATTGTGCGGTGTTATAAGTGCTCATTCTTCCAATTTCATATCGGGTTTGAACAGTTATCACCAAAAAGTACAGCACAATGTGACATGAGCGGGGGCATTATTGTATCAGTTCAATTTGGTCAAAATTATTACCTCTGGTACGGTTTCTTAACTATAATATAATGAATCTAGAACCTTATGTTGATGGAGAAGTCTTAAAACTCACAATGCCCTGCATTTAGAATCAAGTCAAAACATAAAAATAACATGTGAATTCAAAACTTTAAAATCAACCACAATCGTTTATAGAAAATATTAAAAAGAGAAATCTCCAATTCAAGAAATGCACCATGTATCTATATAGCAATTAGGGAAAATAAGCTATATCCATATTTTGCTTTAAGAGTAAAACTAGAAGACCATTATATTCATATAATTGAATAACTAAATTAGATTTTATTATCTAAAAAATTATTCATCTCACAAATGACATTTTACTTATTTCACTAAAGCATGTATGACTTATGATATGATTGATTGAATGACACTGACAATTGAATGAGTAAAAAAAATTGCTTGTTGAATGGTAAAAATCAAATGTTAACTTGGAAGATTTGTAAATACAAATGTGAGCATTGTTATTTTTATTTTTTATACTTTTAAAAAGTAAAGCTAGAAATTGAAGAAAAATAAAGCCCGAAATGACAAAAAAATGTTCTAAAAATTATAAAAGAATGTATATTATATTTCATAAAAATAAGGTAGAAAGTTCCAAAAATTACAGATCATACACATTAGAGATCATAGAAAAATAAAATGAGGAATGAAGAAATATCAAACTATACAAAGAAAAAACACAAGAATTTGAAAAATAAAAACCTCATGTCTGAAGCAAGATCTCAAGAGAGACCTACGTTTCTCCCCATTTCCTTCGATTGAAAAGAGAGATTTTTTTTTTAAAATGAGTCACTTATGAAATTAATACAGAGGAATAGAGAGTCGAGGAGAAGGAGAAGTGCAGTTGGGTGAAAATGGAGACTATTTGAGATATTAGAAAATTTACAAGAATAAATAATCAAAAAAATGACAAAAAATACAATAAATTACAAACAACTTCCGAAAATCATAAAAATTCCAACAAAAGTCCAAAAAATTACGGAACAAAATACATATCTTAAAAAAAATAGCGAAAGTACACAACAATTAGATCTGAACCTGTTTTTTAGAGAAGAAGGAATTGCTCGAGGATGTGGAACCTCTGCTCTGTCCAATGGTTCAACCAACAGTTTTCACTCATCACACGATTGAGTGGAGAATGGGGGATTTGAGGTATTGGATCGAGAAGAAGGGGGGGGGGGGTAGAGGGTGGAGAAGGAGGAGGGGCACGATTGAGAGTTGAGAAAGCAAAGAAGGGGGGAAACGGGGGAAACAAGAGATGACAAAGATGACATAGAAGGCAGCAAAGGGGAGAAGCAATAGGGTTTAGTATTTAAATGGGATCAGGCTCAAGTGTGCGAATGAGATAAGGATCAAGTGTGTGAATGACATAAGGCTGACATGTGTTAATGAGATAAGGCTCAAGTGTGTGAATGACATAAGGCTGACGTGTGTTAATGAGATAAGGCTCAAGTGTGAAAATGAGATAAGGATCAACGGAATTTTTTCTTGTATTCTATTAGTTTAGTTCTGGAACCTTCATCCAGATATTTTGAAAAGAGAAAATTTAGGCACATCAATAAATTGTCAATGACCCTTCTCTCCTTTGAAAACGGTAAAAAAAAAATAGGTAAGGCTATATATTACTATGTTGTAAAATTATTATAAAATCATTATTATTTGTTCAAAAGATGTAGACCACTCAAGACTTAAATTGGTACTGTATTATATTGCTTTGCACGCGTAGCAACAGCCATCTCTTTAGTTTTTAAAATTTTATTTTTTTATAATAATTAAAATTATGATGTAAAAATAAAATTAAATGAAATTATGAAATAAAATTTAAAATATTCAATATGACGGTGATTAATTTATCTTTTCCTTTCAAATAACCAAGGGACTTTATGTCACATCTTTAAGAGTCTCATCATTAGTCAATTGTAGAAAAAAAATAAATAAATCAATTCAATTCCTTAAACATTTATTTGTTATTATTTTGGTGTCTCATATATTTAAATACTATTATATTAGTCTTTTAAGGTTCATATAATAAATATTTGAAGAATCAATTTGGTGGCAAAAGTATTTGAGAGACCAAATTGGTTATAAATGAATATTTAAATGACCAAATTGATATTTTTATCAAACAAAAAATAAGTTACCAATATTTGTAAAAAATATTGAAATTGTTTGAATACCTCTCTAATTGATTATTGATTGATGGTATTTATAAAGAAGAAAATAAAATTATAGATAGGATACAAAACCGAAAAAAAGAAAAAGTTAACTATGTTACATAACAAAAAAACATTTGTTATAATATTCTCATCCTAGTTAACTATAATTTAATACATCACATGAAGTGCAATTTTTATCCAAATTTGATGAGGAGTGCAATAGTTAAAAATCTCAAGGGTACAATGCAGAGCTAAACCATAATTTTTTTTTTGGGGGAAGGGGGAAAACATAAAAAATTAAAATTAAAATTCTATATGAAATTATTATATTAATAATAAAAATAGTATTTTTGCTTAATAAAATTATGTTGTAGATCTACTGTAAATTTAAGTTCATTAATAGTTGACGTGGTAAAAAGCACTCAATGTTTAATTAAATAAAGAAAAAGATTTTCGTAATCACATTTTTTATACTCATTTTATACTCATGGTTACATACGTTAAAATATCTGATTACACACGTAGAAGTTTTGTTGAATTTTTATTTTTACGTTTTAACCAATTATTTCTACACATGTAACCACCAAATCCGAAAAGACACTATAACAAAAAAAACTAATGTAACCACGTATTTCAACGTACGTAACCAATGTACACTGTAACGAAAAAAAGAACTAATGTTACCACTTTTTTCCACGTACGTATCCAATCAGTACATTGAGTGTAGAAAATTTTGAGTACAAAAACCAGGACTCTTAAATAAATATCGAGAGTCTCTTAACTCAATTAAATAATTCTTTTTAAAGAAATTTTCAATTGCTTTCCCATTTATACTAACGTTTTACTTAACTTTGACACTAAGATACATACACATGCACACATGCAAACCCACACACACACGCGCACGCACACAGAGGTGTCAAAGTTGGGTTCAAATGACACTAAGGTGTCAAAGTTCCTAACTGACACCGTGCATAACTTTTTATAAAAAATGAATTTCGCCGATCCAACCAATCAATTGAAATTTTATATGATCAACTATGCAAAAATTCATACAAACTTTCAATTGATTATGGCAAAAACACTCCGATAACATATCAAATATTTTTCAAATTGTATGAATTTTTGCATAGTTGATCTACATGATATAAACTTTTAATTGATTGGTTGGATCCGTAATATTCGTTTTTTTATAAAAAGTTATGCGTGATGACATGTACTAACTTTAACACCTTGTTGTCATATGAAAAAAATAATATGGTACCCTAAAAATGTAATACTTGTGTAACATCTCGAAAATTCATAAAGAAGACTTAGGACTTAAGGGATTTGGTTACAATTTTCAAAGAAAACAAAGAGGAGAATTTGTTGTAAGTAGAAAGGTCAAATGAGGGACAAAAATGACATGTATATTCGAATATTAACATGCATATTCGAATATGGATGTGTCATATTCGAATATGGACTGTACATATTCGAATATGAACATGCATATTCGAATATTCACTATGCATATTTGAATCATATTCGTATATTAACAGTACATATTCAAATGTGCACAGTAATATTCGAAAATGGAAGTGTCGAATTGAAAACAACAATCTTATATTCGAATATGGACCCCGGGGCCTATAAATAGGGGACTTGACTTCCACATTTCAACATTTCCCTCTGCCTCGCTCTACAGTCTCTCAATCCTTCGATAAACCTCTGCCACTAATCAACTACACTCTACACTCCTTCGTTCTAAAGTTCCAAGAGTTGAAATTCAGTTTCGAAGACAAGGAGCGCTGAAGAAACGAGTTGGAGATTGGGTTGAAACTGAAGAATAAAGGATTCTGGAAGTTAAGGTAACCCTAAAACCCAAAATCTAGGGCACTATGGATATTATTAACATGTAATTAGGGACTAAAAACAATATATTAGAAATTGGTTGATTAGGATTATGTATATGTTTGATGTTATTTAATATGTATGTATGATACTGTGAGATTAAATGTGCAAATAGATGTTGCATGATTAGATATTGGAAATGATGGGAGAATGGTAAAGTGTATGTAACAGAAAAGGGGTTTCTCTCAACCCTTGCAAAAATGCATCATAGACGATCAAGCTGATTATGTCATGCAGAAAATCCACATTGGGGTATGCAACAGTCAGATTGGCGGAAGGTCCCTAGCCACCAAGATGTTTCCGTGTAGGATATCTTTGGCCGATCTTAAGAGATTGCTGCATCCACTTTGTAAAAATGTATGAGAAATGCCAGTGATTTGCAAGTCATCATCAGAAACCTGCTGAAGCCCTAGCAAGAATCACATATCCCTAGCCTTTCTACATTTTGGGAATTGACCTCCTCAAACCTTTCCCCCCAGCCACGGGACAAAGGAAATGGTTACTGTAAACTACTTCACCAAATTTATAGAGGCCAAGCCATTTATAGCTATCACTGTAGAGAACATAGGGAAATTTCTATGGAAGGAAATACTATGTCGCAACGGCATGCCCTCAGTTATAGTGTCAGATAACGGAACCCAGTTCACCAGCCAAAAATTAATAAACTTATGCAACGAGTTTAGAATAAAGCATGTGTTCTCACCATTGAAAACCCTCAGACCAACAGCTAAATTGAAGCCGTGAACAAAGTAGTCTTATCCAGGCTACGCAAAATGCTAGATGATGCTAGGGGAAGTTGGGCTAAAGTACTACTAGTAGTGTGATGCTTGTATCACACAACAGTGTAAACAACAACTCTAGAAACGCTATTTAGGCTGACTTATGGTTACGATGCAATGATCCCTATAGAAATTACACTCCCAAGCTCAAGAATGTAGAGCTTTGATCCAAAAAAAGAACGAACAAGAGATGAGAGCTAAACTCGACACATTGGATGAGGTAAGGGAAGTTCAAAGAATTCGAAAATCATCTGCCAAGGCTTGAGCAGCTAGAATATACAACACATGCTTAGTCCCGCGTGCATTCAAACTGGGTGTCCTGCTACTTAGAAAGGAAGGATCATTCAGGGTTTATGATGAAGTGGAAAAAGGAGCATATATGATGCAAGAATTAGGAGGCATAAATCTGAACAACACTTCGAGTGCTTCTCATTTGATTTTTATTATTATTAAACAATGTACTTTGTCCTTCTGCTTACTCTTTTTCGTACCTCAAAGTCTTTTTCCCAAGGGGATTTTGGCTTAAAGAGGTTTTAATGAGGCATAGATAATTCATCAATAAAAGGACAAATTTCACACGAACGCTGTCAAAGTTCAACAAAATTTTCTACCCAGCTCGGCTATTTTAATCCCTAGCTATGACTTACGCAATTCTCTTATCAAGTTCAACAAAAAGTCATACTCAGTCCGGCTAATTTAATCCCTGTTTGGGACTTAGGCAATTCAGTAATCAATTTCAAAAAAAAGTCATACCCAACCCGGGCTAAGTTAATCCATGGTTGAGACTTACTTATTCAATAAAGAAAGAGAAATAAAAAGGAATAAATACGTAGAAAATAAATGCTTTCATTACAAAGCACAAGTTTTTTACAAGTTTCAAGCAAGGGCAATCCCCTGGGGATTACCTACATCATGTGCAACATGTCGCCCATCCCTCACAGCTAGTTGCGATGACAACATAGATGTGTCAAGGTTGGGAGCAACAACCCTTACTTGCTGCAACGCAGGCACAAAGCCTTTGTTATACATGTCCACAGGCTGCCCTTGCAAGTTAAAAACTTCACCTTGCAGTCTCCCCTTATCAGCATCCCAAAGAGGAGACTTCTCCTTGTACTTATTCTTCTCCACTTCCAAGTCAGAAATTGCTTGGTTGTGCAACAACTTAATCATTCTTAGACTCTTTAGCGTTTCTTGATGGCTACTCTCCAGGTCGGCCTTCTTAGCGGCTTCTACAGCTCGGGCAGAAGACACCTGGTCTAATTCTTGCTTCAAAACAGCATGCTCTTTGAGTACCTTCTCAAGGTCAACCTTGTTTTTCTTATACTTCTTTTGCAAATCACGAAATGCAGGAGCGGCAGCTGACTCAGCTTCAACAGCTTCATCCGTTTCAATAGCAATAGATTCCAAGGATGGACCTGGAGATGGGACCTGAAGATGACCCTGATGAGCCAAGAAAGCCATTTGCAGACCATGACGTTCCATAGCCATGAAAAGGTTGCATCATCCATGCCATCTGCAATCTCAACATCCTTCCGATAGGTCAGTTTATCTGATCACAAATGAAGGCACAAGCATCCAGCTTAATTTCCCACAATGTATCTGTCTTCCCATCATTGCCATCGGACGAGCTCTCTTGGGTGCTCGGCTCGGTTCGCCATCCATGAGCAACGGCCTCTTCCTAGTCACACGATCTTGTGAAGAGAACACATGGTTATTGGTGGTCCCACCATCATCAATGACTTCATCAACAGCTAGAGATTAGAGGGAAGCAGGATCAGGAGGAGGAACCATGTCTTCACCTTCCACGACTCCATCCGAAATAGTAGGAACAGGGGGAGCGGTCAGAACCATAGGAACTAACTGTCGGGAAGGATTTAGAGAGGTCACGACCTGGAACACTACCTGCCAACGGCTGAACAAATCCTTGACCAATCTTCTCCTCAACAATCTTCTTTTTACGCTTAGCCCGGAAGCGGGCAAGGTCAGTAGCAGTAACGTTTCCCATAGCCTCTGCACAAAATTTAATAAGTTAGAAATCGGAGAATAAGCCACAATAAGAAAACAAAACCCACCAAAAGAGCCATGAAGGATAACAGGGTCCTTCTCATGCTTGATCAATGTCCTAGAGTCAGCATGAAGCTGTTGCAAGAATTCACAATTAATGCGTCGAAGGGGGGACAACTTTGACAAACATAGAGGTGGAATAGATCAGACATCAGGCTACCAATACAACGGAAACTTGGGCTTCTTGTCAGCCAGACACAAAAGAGTTTCTCCAGTGGCACAAGCAAGCCCAATAATATGGATGAACCGATTCTTGAAATTATCTTTATATGAATTCATGTACGTAGAAATAAGCTTAGAACCGGGTTGGTTATTCACATATATCCACCCACTAAAACCACGTCGGGTGACTCCTCACCTCCTTACCACACCACCCTTGTTTTAAAAGAAATAAAAAAACTTCTCGACAGTGGCCTTAATCTTAAAAAAATCACACAGTATGTGAAAGCCCCTAGTAAAGGCCCCAACATTGGGATGAAGCTGTGTAGGGGCAACCTGAACAGCATTGAGAAGATCCATCTCGAAAGAAGAAAAGGGAAGACGCAACCCCAATTTATGAAATAATGTTTCGTAAATATAATAAAAGGGCCAAGATCCATTGGTAGCAAACATCCAAATCCTCTTAGAAGGGGCACAAAAATGCACAACTAAAGCCTCAGTAGCCGCACCATCTTTTGCAATAGCAAGAGAACGAACCAACTCATCCACTTTCTTCTTTGTATCAAACTCAGACGCTGCAGTAATAACCTCAAGCTTGGCCAAAACATACTTCTCCAGCTTATCAACAATCTAAAAAACTTTATTAACCATAATGGAAGCTATAAAACCAACAATGAAGAACAAAAAGCAGAAATACCTTTCGTGATGTAGATAACGAGGGTAAAAAAAAAGAATATAGAGAAAGCAATCGCAGAAACAGAGGTAGAGTGAAATAAAAAATGGTAAAATCACTATTATATTGTAGAAGAAGGGAACAATTTGATGATTCAAATTCAGCCCCAATAATGATACCCCAGGTGACGCGACATCAATCGTCGCATCTGCCCGAAAAACGTCTCTTCAAAACCTCTACAATCATGACCGCTGGATCAGCACGATTCATCACCAAAAAAATTAAGAGGAGGGAAAAGGAAGAAAATCAAACAGCTACAGAATGATACTAAAACTGACGACCTTGGCCTTTTTATTAAAGTGCTTCAACTCTACTTACAAAATACATCTTTTTCATCAGTAAATAACAAGTTAACCACTAATACATATGTATACAACAGTATAAAACCCCCTAGTGCAAAACTACAAAGCCATCCCCACTAACAACTCAACAAGCTTGCTTCAAATAACACGAACCGCGTTGCCAACCCATGAAATGCATCTTAAGCAAAATGCCCCGAAGGACGGCCTAACAAAGGCAGAAGTTGCCCAAAATCATCAAAATAATAGATAGCAACATGCAGTATCGTGTGTTAAACCTTACGACACAAAACTGTCAGATGCCCCGAAGGCAGCTCAGCCCTAACCAACGCCGTAGTTTTCATGATAAGAAGTACGACATGGTAACAAGGCCCACTTCTTATTAGAAAACTACGGACATGATCCGAGCTGGAAGCCGTTGAGACTCTGAATGTTCCGCCTTTTCCTCATACGTTGAAGCCCAAGATGCAATTGGAAGGGGGCGTGGAATCGTTTTATATAGAGGATATGGCCCTGAATGTGTAGCTATTAGAAATGAAGAAGTAGGAAACGATCAAGTCAAGTAATAAATATCGCACAAAAAACAATGGGTCAAGTAACCGAAAAAATCATCATTACAGGGTTTAATTGCCTCAAGCCTTCTCAGCCCAAGGCTTCAAGAGTTGAGGGGCTAGTGGACTAGCCGATCCCAGCTTAGCCTCAACTCTGCTACCTCAAGCCTTATCATCCTAAGGCTTGAAGACTTGTGTGGCTGGTGGACTAGCCGATCCTAGCTTGGCCACAACTATGGTGCTGTGGTCTCATTTCAAACCTGTTCTCGACTTAGCTGGTTCAGATCTATCGCCGAGTTCTTAATTTAATGACACATTAACACAACGGGGGAGTTTAACGACCAGGCAAAGAATACGCGATGATCAATTAGCATTTATGTCAACGGATAGTCAGGAGCATATCAATCATTGATCGGGCCAAATACTTTCCTAGTTTAGAATGAATGTAGACACTAGGATTCTGAAGTCCCAACTTCTATAAAAAGTCCAAAGGCACTCATTTGTAACCATGCTCACCGTAAACATTATAGCCCTTGTTAGGTTTTAAGCATCGGAACACCACTGCTCTCAGGGCCCGGGAGTTGTGACTTGTGAGTGAACAGTATTAATGGCTACTATGAGTAGCTAAATTCTCCGTTTTTGGGATTGGACATAAATCTTTCAAACTCTTGTAGATTCTTTTAAGTTTATATATTTTCTATTCTTTTCTATTCATCTTAGTTTTTATTTCTTCTCATATTGCTTGAATTTATTTGGCCAATTTATTCATGACCTAAGCTTTTTTTTTTTTCGAGATAGACATACTTATCAATTGGTTGATTGTGTTTTTAATGCTTGTTCTTAAGGGTGGAAGATATTGTTATATAGGTGAGAGATTGATATATAACGCAGTGTTCTTAGAATCATTTATGCGAGAGATCGATTTTTGTGAAATTAGTATATTGCATAACATAATAGTTTAGCAATATTAAATATCCTTGAAGGAAAAAGAAGATACAAGAGGGCGATTGATAAAATCCAATCTCAAGCTTTATCACTTGAATTTACTCTTTTTAACCGTTGTTTTTATTTACTCATTCACTATTTTCCAATCAAACCTTTTTTCACGACTCAATAGGTAATCTATGAAAATTTCTAAGGCACAAGTGCTCCTTGTGGTTCGACAACCTTAAATCTATGCTAAAACGAGTTGCAACTTTAGATTTATGCGAAAAAGGTAACAAAAGGACATATAAATAACATTCAATTTAATTGTAAAAGATGAGAAAGGGGATGAAAGAAAGGATCGAATGTCGGGTTCATATTGATGGAATGAAATTCGATACAAATAATGAGAGAAAGGAAGACTGCAAGTTCAAAGAAAGGCAGATCTAGGCAATTTTGAGTAGGGATTCATCGATGAATTTTAGCCGTGTCGGTGATTTAATCTTTATAGGTGACTGTGAGTGTAACATCCCGAAAATCTATAAAGGAAACTTAGGATTTAAGGGATTTGATTACAATTTTCCAAGAAAAGAAAGAGGAGGATTGGTTGTAAGTAGAGAGTTCAAAGGAGGGACAAAAATAACATGAGTATTCGAATATTCACTGTCATATTCGAATAGTATTCAAATATGCACAGTAATATTCGACTAGTATTCCAATATGCATAGTAATATTCGAATATGGAAGTTTGGAATCGAAAACAGAAACCTTATATTTGAATATATATTCAAATATGGATCCCAAATCCTATAAATAGGGGTGTTTCACATTCAAAACTCACCGTTTCCCTCTTCCTCGCTCTACGCTCTTTCAATTATTTGATAAACCTATGCCACTAATCAATCGCATGCCACAACTTCTTCATCTGAAGGTTTCCTTCTGACAGTAGGGTTCCAAGAGTTGAGATTCCAACTCAGAGATAAAGAATGTTTAAGAAGGGAGTTGGAGACTGGATTGGAGTTGGAGGATAAAGGACTCTGGAAATCTAAGGTAACCCTAAAAACCCCAAATCTAGGGCACTATGGGATATTAGGAATATGTGATTAAGGACTAAAAGATAACATGTTATGAATTGGCTGATTTAAGATTTATGATTTTGAATATGTTTTGAGATTTCATGCCATGCCTGTATGATGTTGTGTTAACATGCTAATAAATGTTGCATGAACGGAATTGAGAATATGAATATGATATTTGATATGGATAATCAAGACGATCTGCAATGGAAAACTAATGAGCCACCCTGGTACTATTGAGCATCCATTGCCCTCTAACGTTATTCTCTTTCTTTACTGAAAATAGCAAGCTGTGTGGGCTAGTCCTCTATTAGGTTTCGCAACTTGCGAAACTCTTCTTTGATGTTTAGGGATGTTCCCTCCTCGGTGATAGGTATGGTTTGTCAAGGATTGTTTTGGGTTGCCTGATCTCTTTAGTTTTGAATTTTTTGGTCATTGTCTTTGTCGTAAATCCTTCTCCCGGTGCCTGTCATGATGTTGGTAAAGATGGAAAACTTGATTAATGTTTCCCATGGATAACACCAATGTTATGATCTAACCTTTTAGGGATGGACCCTGAACAAAAGATGGTCACACCAAAAAAGAAGGGTTCTTCCTATGTTGTTGACCAAGCTACATAATGGTGGGGGTTGTACCTACAGTCTCCAACACCCAAGTTAGCGAGTGATTAGGAATTTGTATGAGTTTTGAATTTTATGTACCTTGCATGTTGCGTGTACACATGTATTTATAATGGAGTCATTAGGGTTTGCAGGTTATATTTTTGACCTCGTGGGCCTCATCTTTATGTCCAGTCTAGTTGTCAAAAAGAATGGGATGTCATTCTCCATCCTGGAATTCCACTGGGATGGTTCCGGGATGATCTTCTTATGCCGTGTCCGACATGGTTTTCTAGACCAAAATATCTTTAGATAACAAAATTAATCATAGAAAATCAAAACTGTAATTTTTTTTAAAAAAAATTAGAGACCAAAATTATACAATCCTCAAAATTAGCGGATTAAAAGTGCAATCACTCTAAATTTTAAATACATCTTTTAAAAAAATTAATTTTGATAATATTTACACTTTGAAGAAATTAGTTTTTAGTTGTCAGTTGATAGATAACATTAATGCATACTTAAACAAAGAAATACGTCTTTCAAAGCATTTTAAACGTTTCATTAATGATTCACATGATCGAATGCGGTAGCTTTTGTTTTAAATCTTTTTTGAGGTTAATGTTTATTCCGCAGAAATTTTTTTTAAAAAAAAACTGCCCATGTTATTGGAATTGAATGATATATTTCTTTTGGTGAATGGAATCGAAAGGTATTATCCATCAGATAAATAGGTCCACATCAGTAGGTCACATAAATTTAAAATATAACTTCTCTTACATACAAATATAATTGTGATGAACCCTGCAAAACAAATATATAATTGTGATATTTGTAAACATTGGGGTTCTCCAATTATGACACACTTTTCTGGGTGGAAAAGCACGTGATTTCAAGCAGCATTGTGTTTTGTTATAAACTATTGGAATATGCATCTTTGCGTACTAAGATCTGAGGTGTTCTCTTTGTGCAAATGAAAATCAATGATGCTTCTGCATAACCCTGTTTCTGATATGTTCTGATCCCAAGTTCTGCATCAAGGAGGATATGTTGCTTGTTTCTCTTACTGAAACTTGCTATTCTGCCTTAGACTTTAAAGTATGGGACTAACACAAAATGTGTCCGGGGACCTAAATCATATTAAGCCATACTAGTAGTTACATTTGTACCATGCACGATAAAGTATTGTTACATGAAATTGTGTTTAGTTGATCTTAAATAGAAATCATAAAATACAACTTTGTTTTAAAAGGATCCCTTAAAGCTATAACATCTTAAATATTTTCTAATATGCATAATTAAAATTTAGTAAATTTTAAACATCTTCAACTATTTCACTACAGAAAACTGATATAATTAGTTTGGTGATTTCCAACAAAGTTTTATCACCAATTACAAATAACTTCAATATTAACAACTCACTTCTGAAGAGTACGACTATTTATAAGATTTAATTATATTGATACAGGTTGGAGGATAAACAAATCTTTATAAGCCAAATGCCGAAACCAAAATTTTAAAAAAAATAAAATTGGTCATGACAGTTACAATAGATGAGAAATAATATTGTCGATTGACTACATGTTAATTGACTTAAATTTATACAATTTTAGCCTAATTTTTCCAGCCTAAAATTGAGCTAAACTTGTTTACTTTTATATATAAAAATTATACTGTTTAAAATTTCTAAATCTTATACGGTCTACATTACCCCACTTGAGGTTGAGATCACGAAGAAGCTCAAGTGTGTTGGGTCCTCTAATTGGTTGGTGTTTGTGGACAATGGTGTGGTGTATTGGTATTGGTGAGCCTAAAGCCCATCCAAGGATGGAAACTCTTGAGTGGACATTTAACATTCAAAAATATAAATTGGGCTACAAATTTGATTTTTGCGTGGTGAGCTCACCCACTTGTTTTGCGTGATGAGGGTGGAAGGTGATTGAATCTCACCGAGTATGAACCTTTTAAAGTTGTGTTGGTGGATGCTTCTTATTATGATGAAATTATTAAGTCTGTACTTTGAATTAATTAGAGCAAGCAAAACGAGCCAGCCTCTAAAATTTTTATTATAGGTACTGGGTTTGAAAAATAGCAAAAACATTAGAATGTGGACTTTTTGGCCCAATGAAGACAAGCTTTTCATGAAACCGGGTTCGGTCCGCACTAACCCGACAGGGTTTGGGCTACCGGCTATGTGTATTTTTTTTTACCAAAAAACACTCAGACTTATAGACAGAGCACAAAAAATATTACTCAAGCCCATTTTAAAAAACCACACTTTTTTTAAGTTAAAAAAACCATACACTCATTCAAACCACTTCACAGATTCCAAACAAAAATACTAATCAAGACTAAGTGATAACGCAAGATCGCTAAAACAGCACAAAATCAAATACACACATACACTGACATAGTCATACACAGAAAAGAAAACAAGAGGGGTGAGAAAGAGAAACCCTAGCCACCACTAGGCCACCCCGCCACGAGTCACCGTCTCGCTCTCTCTTAACCGCCACGGCGCCACCACACCAGTGGCCTTCGATTCTGCTCCGTTCCCTATTCGTTTTTTTTCTTGGTATTTATGTTCTTCTCAGTTCCTGTTCTTTTTTTTTCTTCTTTGTATTTCGATTCTTCTTTGTTCCGTTCTTTTTGAAATTTTTGTTTCCTGTTCTTTTAAATTTTTGTTCTCTGTTTGTTTAAATTTTTGCTCCCGGTTTGTTTTTTCTTCTTTTATATATTAGTTTATTTATTGGCACCTCTAATTATTAGAGTAGTTTTATAAAAAAATTATTTATAGCAGTTTCATTTAAAGAATGAAAAAAAATAGCAAAAAGTACAAATCAAAAAAATTTGGGCCAGCTCGCCATGTTTGTAGCTTGCATAGGGCTGGGCTTGGACTTTGTTTCTTGCATAAAATATAGAAACCGGGCTTTTGAGCCTGGCCAGCAAAAACCCAAAGCCCAAATGGGCCAGCCCGGGCCCGACTGGGTAGCCCATATTGCAAACTCTAGAACTAATAAGGAAAAATGAAATTTCAAGGCTAAGGTGGTCCCAAGTTTATATTATTCATGATTTTGATTCCCAAGTTTTAATTTTGCGATTGTGATCCCCCGAACTAGCATACGCTCCAAATAAGTACATGATTAGAGAGATAACATTTATAACTTTTGAAAACTTGAAAACCAAAAACGCGAAATCAAAATTTAAAGGACTAAAATAGCAAAAAGTGTAAACTTAAGGACCATCCCTGCAATTAAAAAAAATAGCTAGGATAACTTTTCTCTTCTCCATAAAAGTTAGATAAAACACATCAGAAATTTTTGTAAGTACTTATTTTTAGTGAAGAAAAACCTAATAATAAGACTTTTTATAGAAACTCTAAGGCTTAGAGCTTTTACTTAAAGTTTTTTCTTAAAATCATGGTAACTAAGATGATTAAAACTGAATATAAAAATGTAAGAGCCTTTAACAAAAATTATTTGACGTAACTTTTAGTCATAAGGAGAAGATAAGAAAAAAGATACAAAAAATTGCGTAAAAGACTACATATAAATATAGTGTTGACTAAATGTAATTATTATTACCGCTCATTGTGCAATTGCTAATGAAGTTTCAAAATGGAAAGATTAGGCAAAACAAATATATTAAAGAGAATACAATGGATATTACAATTCTATTACAAAGTCCAAACGAATAAAAAAACTAGTTAATACTACTAGTACAATACAAAGGATTAGCCAACCTATCTTGATACCAAAATGTGCAATTGAACATTTTTGAATCAAAATTGCCCATTGTCAATATTAGAGGGGTTTAGGGGGTCGTAAAAATGTTCAATTAAGTTATTTTCTAGTTTTTTTTTTCAAAAGAATTAATGAAATAAATGTATACTTTTGAAAATAATATTCAACCATACACACAACTACAAGAATATGAGTGTTTGGTTGTGCAAAGACCACATGGGTTAATTTGATGATATTGTGACACTTTTATGTCGGTTGAAAATTTGTTACACCTATTACATGTTCCGTCATGTAAATTCAATTATTTTCAATCCAACATTCTTATATTGAGTTGAATAATGATTATTGTATAATAATTATTATACAACAACTTCATAACATTATTAAAATAATAATCTTTTTTTAAAATTTCCATTGACTTCATTCCTTTTTATTTTAATGTTAAAAAATTATCATTATTTTAATAATTTTATACCGTTATTATATAATAATTATTATAAAAAATCATTATTCAAGTTGAATAATACACAATATTCCCATGACGCTTAAACACTAGTTAGTTGCGACACTTATTTAGCTTATAACTCAATATCGACATCGAATTTCACCAATACATTCGTTGAGTCATTAGATATTATCATGATGATTATGCATACCAAATTTTATATAAATCGATTATCTCCAAATATGTCATCTTGTAGGTAACATTTACGTATATTTTAAAATGCCTTTTATTTATTAAATTGAAGTTGATAGATGAATGATCAAAATATTTTCAAATCATATGACATTTTTTATAGTTGATCTATATACTAGAACTTTCAATTAAACGGACAGATTGGTGAAATTCGATGTCTATATAGAGTTATAAAGCCGAGTGAGTGCCGCAACACTTACTCCTTGAGTAAACGGATTCCGCCTCTATATAGAGGAGGGATCCGTTTACTCCATGAGTAAGTGTTGCGACAGTTACTCCACTTATAACTCCATATAGACATCGAATTTAAACAATCCAGTCGGAATATTCTTATCATTAACCATAATTAAATCCCCCGGATCTCTTTTCATTTTTTCCAACTAGGTTAAATAAAAGTATTGTTTTCCTTGTAATTTGACCATTTTCCTGGCAATATTTATCTACGGAATCTTTTCAAATATCTTCAACGCCATTAGTGGTACAAACTAGTTATGCTATTCGTGAACTATGTGAACACGATTTGTTAAATATAAATCATAAACATAAATTAGAAAGAAAAAAGTATAATAATGTTATGATTGTACCAAAGACATAACCTGGGATGATGGCTGTGAGCGTATTTCTGATGAATGATGAATATCCAACACGACGTCTTGACTCCTCGACGGCGGTGTTGCCACCTGTAGAGACTCCAACGCTCAAGTTAGTATGTGATTTAGGTTATGTGTAGTAAATTGGATAGAAAATACCTTGCATGGAGTGTTTATATGAATATTTATAATGAGCGTATTAGGTTTGAGCATGTGTCATTATGGGCCTGACCATCGTCGTCTTCGCTCAAACCGGAGTTTGTATTATAGTGTGTATCCCGCCCATTATCTTCTTAGATACGGGTGGGTTATAACTTGTGATCTCCAGATGACATCTGGCTAGGTGCCGGGTTATCATAATCCCAGGCCATAACAGTTGCCTTTATAGGGTGTCGTGCGTTATGATTGAGGGGTTTCTCGAGCCACTCGCTCATTAACAGTTGCCTTTTACTCATTAATCTGGGCGTATCCGCCACAGAGCTCTAAAAGTGGTGAACCTGTGACCTAGAGAGTAAACGCTTTGTTTAAAGATTTGAATCCCAAGTCCTTAGTCTATGTAGAGGTTACTAGGAAATCTTCGAGATATTCTGGCGATTCCCTCGGAACCGAGACTTATCCCAGTCGTATGCTTGTTAGGACCAATCTCGCTTATCAGGAATTAGAAAATCGCCTTACAGATCTAGATGAGTTATCATCCTCCATGACTAATTCTCTAGATTTTGAGTCTGATCCGGCATACCAACCTTCTTCCTCTCCTACTCCCAGTCCACGACTTCCGGGTCTAACTGTTCAACTTCTAAACTTGTAGATATGGCGCCCAAGAGAACCCCTCGTCGAGCTACCAAAGTCGCCGCTGCCCAAGGTGGACAGGACGATGCCGAAGAAGCTAGTCCTTTCGGGGTTCATTTTAATCTGCAAGCAATGAGGACTGATTGGTTCGACATTAGGGGTATTAACAACTTGTTGTGGGTTTCGGCTACTTGGCTAAGCCAACCCAGTGGCATCACATCTCCCCAGCAATTGTCGTCAGTGGAAGCTGAGTGGAAGAAGTGCTATTCAAAGGTACGGACAACACGTGATCATTAGATAAGAATTCAACAATTTGTCATGATTACAAGCCGGAGGCAACAAACAAAAATTGACAAGCAAATGTTACAAGATAAAACAAAACATTAAGCCTCCGCGCCATCATCTTCCACATTAGCGGCGGTATCATCTTCTTCGTGGAGAGGAGGAGAATCACAATTAAAAGGTTCAAACGAGGCGAGATTCGAAAAAATGGGATTTTAATGGCCGTGGAAGTCCCAGAATTGCCAGTCTTTCAACCCATGAAAGGGATCCAGCCCGCGGAGATTGAGCTCCACACCGGGGTTCAGAAAAATGATGGACCGGACGACTTCCCGGTAAGCATCAAACCCAGCCGCCTTGAGCTCAGCCGTCATCTCGTCTTCTTTTGAATACTTTTGGCAGAAAAACCCTCCTTAGGTATAAAATCTGCTGTAGGAAAAAGAGTACCCCTTATTACAGAATCAATTTTACAAGACCATTCAACTGTAATACCGCCGCAAGTCGGCGAAATTCAACGTTCTTGGTAACTCCTTGCCTTTTAAAGTTTCTAGGTGGTATGGTCCTTTCTTGGTTGCCCGCTTAACCCGGTTTGGGCCTTCCCAATTTTCCTTGAGTTTTCCATCTTTAGCATTTCGATTACAAAAACTAGCTCTCCTCATGACTAAGTCCCCTACTTGGAAGTTTCTCTTAACCACTCTGAGATTATATCTCTACACTATGTGCTGCTTCCTTGATAATTCCTTTATTCTGGCGATTTCCCGGACTTCGTCTACTAGATCAGAATCTTCACGGAGTAACTGCTCATTATTTTCGGCGGGATACATTACTCACCAGGAAAGTTGACCAATCTCCACCGAGATAACCGCATCAAACCCATATACCATTCTAAAGGGAGTTTCTCCAGTGGTACTATGAGGCGTAGTTCTATAGCTGCAGAGCACTTGATACAAATTTTCTATTCAACTTTTCCCCGCCTTTTCAAAACGCTTTCTAAGGTCAGTTAGGATGACCTTGTTTGCAGATTCCGCCTGGCCGTTGGACTGGGGATGTTCCACACTAGCGAAGTACCGTTTGATCCGTAGCCCGGCTAGCATTTCTCAAAATTCTTTATCAGTAAACTAGGTCCCATTATCACAGATTACCTCTGCCGGGATCCCAAAGCGACATAGAATTTGGCGGAAAAAAAAGTTTCAGAACTTTTATAGATGCTATGCTAGCCAAAGGTTCCAATTCAATCCATTTACTGTAATAATCAAAAGCGACAATTATTTTGATTCAGCCTGAGATCATACCTAAGATCATACCTGCGTATTTGACTGAAGGTGTCCTCTAGATCCGCCACCGGGTCTTCATGTTCCGAAGTTTTGACTATCATATCGTCAATGTAGACCTCCAAGATTCGGCCAATCTGTCCTGCAAAGACTTTGCTCATCATTCTCTGGTAAGTCGCGCCGACATTTTTCAGACCGAATGGCATCATGTTATAACAGTACACTCCCAGTCGGTAATGAAGGCGGTTTTCTCCTGATCATTGGGATGCAAGGGTATCTGGTTGTATCCCGAGTATGCATCCATGAAAGACAGATATTTGTATCCCACCGAGTTGTCTATTAACTTGTCAATGCATGGGAGTAGGAAGGGATAGCTTTGTTCACGTCCGTGTAATCTGTACACATCCTCCACTTCCCATTGGCCTTCTTCACCATCACTACATTTGAGAGCCATTCCACCTAACGAATCTCGTGCATAAATCCGGCATCTAGGAGCTCCTTCATTTGTTTCTCGATGGCTTCTATTCTTTTAGGCCCCATTCTTCGTTTCTTCTGAGCTACTGGGGTGCATCCCGGTTTAATGGATAGACGATCACATGCTAAATCCGGTTTTACTTCTGGCATATCGAACAAAACCCAAGCGAATAAGTCTTTATTCCTCTTGAGGTGCTTAATAAGCCGCCCTCTGACTGCTGGGGGCAAATTTGCTCCCACCTTCACGGTTTGGTCTTCTTTTTGTACAATCTGGATCACCATCTGATCTCCCTCTAAGTTGGTCATCATTACCCTCGCCTCATGTGGAAAGTCCCGGCGCTCCATTTTGTTCTTACCCTTTCCTTCGTGAATTTCGGCGAGTTTAGCTGGCGTCTTCGTGATTTTAAGGCTCTCCTAATAACATCGCCTAGCATCACTACATTTTCCCCTTACTGTGATAACGGAACCATCTTCCCTGGGAAACTTCATAGCCAAATGTATAGTTGATACGATGGCGCCCAAGTGGTTTAAAGTCGGGCGTCCCAGTATGGCATTATAAGCCGATGGGCAGTCCACCACGATGAATCTGGTCATCACCGCCTTGATGCCTGGCTGTTGCCCAAAAAGGACTTTCAAATCGACATATCCCTTCGGCATTATAGTGTTCCTGGAATTTCTGGCACTTTTTCACATATTCCGCCGCATCTGTGTTCATAGTAGGCCAAAAATATCCACCCGCAAGGACTTTCTTGCTAGAGATTTCCCACCAATATGATGTCCACAGCTTCCTTCGTGCACTTCTACTAATACGTACCAGACTTTGGAAGGTCCGATACACTTGAGAAATGGTGTGGACAACCCTTTCCTGAAAAGTTTCCCTTCAATTACGGGTTGTCTGGTCGCCTTTTGGATAATCTGCCTAGCTTTCTTCTGGTCGTTGGTTAGTACTCCCTTGGATATATAACTCTTCAACGGAGTCCTCCAATCTTTATCATCTATCTGGAGTACTGCCCCAAGGGCCAGGATGACTTCTTCTACCACTGAATGTAGGGCCGAAGCTGACTTGGTACTTGCCAGCTTCGATAACAAATCCGCCCTACTGTTCTTCGAGCGTGGGACATGTTTAATTTCAATCTTAGAAAATCCCACCAAGTTTTCTCTTACCAGGGTGAGGTACTTTTGCATTAAAGGTTCCTTTGCTTGGTAATCTCCCTTGATTTGAGATACTACGAGCTGAGAATCTGAACACAGGGTGACTGCTGTAGCCCCCAATTCCTTGGCCGCCCTTATTCCCGCCAAACATGCCTCGTATTCCACCTGATTATTGGAAGTCAGAAATTCAATTTTAAGGGAATATTCGACCGCCACTCCTTGATCGTTTTCAATCAAATTTAACATCTTGAAGAAAGATAAGCATCTCTTGGCCGAAACCGATAGGAAACGGGTTAGAGCAGCTATCATTCCTGTCAGTTGCTGGACTTCTTTTATAGTTCTGGGACTCTGCATTTTTAAAACAACACTAGACTTGTCCGGGTTGACCTCAATCCCCCGGTTAGTTAACATAAATCCCAGAAATTTACCAGCTTTTACACCAAAAGTACATTTATTTTGATTCAGCCTGAGATCTTACCTGCGTATTTGACCGAATGTCTCCTCTAGATCCACCACCGGGTCTTCATGTTCCGGAGTTTTGACTATCATATCGTCAATGTAGACCTCCAGGATTCGGCCAATCTGTCCTGCAAAGACTTTGCTCATCATTCTCTGGTAAGTTGCGCCGGCATTTTTCAGACCGAATGGCATTATATTATAACAGTACACTCCCATGTCAGTAATGAAGGCGGTTTTCTCCTGATCATTGGGATGCATGGGTATCTGGTTGTATCCCAAGTATGCATCCATGAAAGACAGATATTTGTATCCCGCTGAGTTGTCTACTAACTTGTCAATGCATGGGAGTGGGAAGGGATCTTTTGGACAAGCTTTGTTCAAGTCCGTGTAATCTGTACACATCCTCCACTTCCCATTGGCCTTCTTCACCATCACTACATTTGAGAGCCATTCCGTGTAACGAATCTCGCGGATAAATCCGGCATCTAAGAGCTCCTTCATTTGTTTCTCGATGGCTTATGTTCTTTCAGACCCCATTCTTCGTTTCATCTGAGCTACTGGGGTGCACCCCGGTTTAATGGATAGACGATGACATGCTAAATCAGGTTTTACTTCTGGCATATCGGACAAAAGCCAAGCGAATAAGTCTTTATTACTCTTGAGGAGCTCAATAAGCCGCCCTCTGGGGGCAAATTTGCTCCCACCTTCACGGTTTGGTCTTCTTTTTGTCCAATCTCGACCACCATATGATCTCCCTCTGGTTGAGGACTCTGCTCTTCAAAATCTATGCGAGGATCTAAGTTGGTCATCATTACCCCCGCCTCATGTGGCAAGTCCCGACTCTCCATTTTCTTCTTACCCTTTCCTTTGTGAATTTCGGCGAGTTTAGCTAGCGTCTTCGTGATTTTAAGGCTCTCCTGATAACATCGCCTAGCATCACTACCTTTTCCCCTTACTGTGATAACGGAACCATCTTCCCCGGGAAACTTCATAGCCAAATGTATAGTTGATACGATGGTGCCCAAGTGGTTCAAAGTCGAGCGTCCCAGTATGGCATTATAAGCCGATGGGCAGTCCACCACGATGAATCTGGTCATCACCGCCTTGATGCCTGGCTTTTGCCCAAAAAGGACTTTCAAATCGACATATCCCTTCGGCATTATAGTGTCTCCTGTGAAGCCAATCAGACTGCCTTTGTGGGGGATTAAGTCTTTGGAGCCTAGGCCTAGATTGTCAAATAGGCTCTAGAACATGATATGAGCCAAACTTCCCTAATCAACAAAAATCCGGTGAACTTCAAATCCCGCCATGCTTGCGGCAATCACCAATGGCTCATTATCTCTGACTTGTTCCTGTGGCAGATCAGCCTCAGAAAGAGATAGTACTGGGTTATTTACCTGGGCCACATGTGAACACGAGTCTCTGGTATCACGGGTTCTTTTCCTATCTTCCAAACCCTTCCAGCTTGTTCCCCCCGCTATAACTTGGATTACTCCTCTTTGCGGGGATCCCTGATTGCGCCTATGGCTCCGAGATCTATTTCGGGCTTCAGGTCCCGGATGTTCGTGGGCTTGCGGTGATCTCGGTCGTTGATCCCGGGGATTAGGGCTTTGCCTACGATCTCTTCTGTCATTAGAATCTTGAGTATAATTTCTTAGTCTCCCTTGATGAATCAACTTTTCGATGGCATCCTGGAGCTGGACACACTCATTTGTCGAATGGCCCTTTTCTCAGTGATATTGACAATAGCAATTCTGGAACCGTCCCGACTTCCTGAGAGGTGGGGGTTTGTCCCTTATCTCTGAATTCATCACCTCCTTGTACATTGTCGCTGGTGAAACTGTCAGCGGGGTGTAAGTATTAAACATTCCTCAGGGGCCCTTCGATGGTTTATCCTGGGCTTTATCTTCCTTTCCCCGAGATTGGAGGTTCTACTGGTTCTTACTTTTGTCATCCTTTTTGGCGGCTTGGGTTGCCTGAGCCCTCTCCCACTCTTCGATTGTAATCCATTTTTTAGCTCTAGCCTTCAAGTCGTTCATGGACTTTGGCTTCTCGCCAGCTAAAGCTTTGGCAAAGGAGCCTGGTTTTAAACCTTTGACAAAGAAATATAACATTAGGTTACGTTCAACATTTCTAACCTCTAACACTTCGTTATTAAACCGAGTTATGTATTCCCTTAAAGACTAGTCTTTCATTTGTTTAATCGTTTCTAAATGAAATTCAGATTTAAACTGTCTTTTACTGCTGGTAAAGTGTAAAACAAACTTATCTTTAAGGGTCTTCCAATTGTTGATGGATTGTGGCGGAAGATCTGAAAACCAACGGCTTGCTGCTTTTGACAAAGTCAAAGGGAAAGCTCGGCATACGATGGATTCATTGACTCCTTGAAAATACATGGCTCTTTCGAAGGTACTCACATGTAAAGTCGGGTCCTTCGTCCCATCGGTTGAATTTATTTTGGTGACCAAACATTACATATTGTTAAATTCACGACGAAGTCCAATTTCATGAAATTGGCCATGATTTCATTTTAATGATATGGGGCTTAAAAAAAATATTCCTTTGAGATGTTCATTCACAGATTGGCAATGATTTATGTTTGGTAATCATATATATGAAATTGCTTGCTTACAATTAAATTTAATCAGATTCCCTTTATTGAGTCATAACTGATATTAAAAGTAGCAAATTAGTACTGTCTTTCTATGGTGTGGATACCAGATTAATTATTCAAGAACCATAGTTTTTGCAGTGTATTAGATAAAAGTATAGCATGCTAAAGACTTAGTGCAATGCTCTTATATGGTTGTCAAAAGACAAACATGTAGAATTAATTGCAAAGTGCAGTTCTCGCAAATTGATTGTAATATCTATTAATTTATGAGGGCAATATGGAATTTGGAATATGCTCACGTACCTCTGATGCTCTGCTTCCATTCATGTATACTAATGGAAAGTATGTATGAATTTGGAATCATAAAGTAAGTATGAATAAGAGTAACAAATATACGGATGAAAATCCACTTTCATTTAACAAAATATGACTTGCATAAATCTGCCCGCTTTTATATTTATGTTTTTCTTTTCTTTTCAAGAGCTTTCAAATCATTTCGTATGTTTGGTGGTAAGAACTTAGCAAATAGTAAGAATCCTACTTGGATATTCCCACTTATGTATTTTTGTTACTTGTCTATAGTCTCGTAGGCCGGATGGGGTTGGGAGTGTGGCTTTTATGTTATGAGACACATGTTGAATATCGTTCACGGAAACATTATTGATAATTATATTGGAAGGAGGTAACTCTATTTATTTTCAAAACTTACATTATTCATATTTTATAAATGAATGTTCTTAATGTTTTCTATGTATTTTGAACCTCTAGATATTCAACAATTCGGAACCATTCACTGAAGAAGAACTTCGACATTCGGGAGCGTTGGGCATGTTATTTGTTAAAAGTTTCAAGGTTATGACTAAGTAAAAAAAGTATAAGTTCCCTCCATCTTCATCCTTTTATTTCGCATAAAAAGGTTCAATCGATTTAATGTTCTGAGTGTTAATGCAGTAAAATCACGCACTAGAAAAGCTCTTTACTTACTTTTGCCTCTCCATTTTTTTTGACAGATGTAATTGCAAAACGTGATGAATTGTAGCGGGTAAAAGTCTAAAGAAGAAACTTCATTTTTTAATTGATGAAATTATGGATAGAGTAATTCTGCTGTTATCCATAGGACTAGTAGACAAGAAATTATTTATTTTGGTGGTAGAGTTCATAATTAGTTATCACAATTGCTAGTACTATATTGTTGTTGGATTATTTAATATGTATTTTGTGATTTGAACTAGTTATATTATATATCTATTTTATTTTTCAATTGTGTAAACATTATGAAATATTTTAAAAATATATATAAATGTGAATACAGGCTTCCAAGACCAAATCAAACTGTGTATCTACATTGAAAGTGTAACATTTTATACCAGATAAAATTCTTTGTATAGAATGTAACACTGTGTAACGTTTTATACTGGCTGCAAAAAATAGTAAGGTATAAAATGTGTAACCTTTTATAGCGGATAAAATGCTACGGTATGGAATGTTTGATGGTATATAATGTGTCACTTTTAATACCGGATCTAATTAACCCTACGAAAGGGTGACTTTTGTACCGTAGGTAAATCCGGTACAAAAAAGTTACGATGTACTATACCGGTTACATATATACCAGATCTAAAACCGGTATAAAATGTCTATTTTATCCCCTATAAAAGGGCTTTGTTGCACTAGTGTTAGTGTTATTTTGTAAAACCTTAGGGGTATTTCATGCATTTTACCCTAAAGTAAACTAGGATAATAAGAGTACTAACTATTGAACTACTGCAGCAGGACAAAAAGAATATAGTTTTACGAATTATCTGACTCCTTGCTATAATTCCTCATTTTTTCATTTCCCTCAAATGTCTAAAAGCTATAATTCCTTGCTTTTGAATTATCCGACTCCTTGCTTCTCCTTCAATTCACTTAGTGCGACTTCTTATTGTATCCGATAAATTGTTTTATTTGTTACTTATTATATTTAGTGTTTTAAAGACCTTTTCATAATTTTAATTTACGTAAACATATTTGCATCAATGCTATTTGTTTTATGGATTTTTAGATTCGTCGTTTTATAGTTATAAAAAGAATATGAAATTTAAAATTCTAAATGTAAAAAATAAGTATAATTAGTATAATTTATTTTACTAATATGTGGGATAAGGGTCTGAGTACTATTTAGGTATCTAGAGAGTATGGGAACGATGATTGATGAAGTTGTTTCTCACGTGGGTATGGAAACTTTTTTTATACGCGCGTATGGGGATAGGTACTATAGTACCCTAACCATACCTTACCCATTGTCATCCCCACTCATGATACCCTCTAACTTCACTTAATTTCCATGACTCAAAAATCTATGTTATCGAGTAAAAAATAAAATGATAGAATATATAATAAATATGATGGAACAAAAAAAAAATAAAAATTTAATTATAGGTATCTATAACAAAAATGGAAATGTAATAAATCATAAACACTACATTCAACTAGTCAGAATAATCTATTTTTTTTTATGTGTGGTGAGTCCAGGGGCTAACAAGGTTAGAGCCAACCCATGAATCACATTAGCTGACTTTTATTTTTAAACGAGTATTTATCTCTCATATGATACAAGGATAAAAATTAAAAAGTAATAGTAATTAAGTTGCAAACAATTACTTTAAAACAAGGATTATTGTTTTGGTTATTATAAAAAAACCCGCACAAAAAAATTAACCTAGATGGTTTTTACATAGGAAAAAGGCGATGTTAAACTTATTATAAGTAATAAATAAAAATGACAAACAAAAGCCCTTTTCAAAATTGAAAATCCTAAACCAATAAGATTTAGTGAGTTTTGAGAATCTGAGAATGAGCATAACAAGGAAGAAAGGTTGATCCTTTAAATGGTTGGGAAAAATATTGGAAATAGCATGAAAAGGTTCTCCCTATCATAATCAACACCTCGGCGAGGGTTACTATGAATTCCATAGTCCGATTCAAATGTGTGGCTAAAGATTGGGTGAAACTTTTGAAAAGTCCAAATTTTATAGCACAACACCTTTTCCACTTGGCCTCTAACAACACCTTTCTTCCCCAATAACAAATCCCTCTTCCTTTTACTTTATTGGGCCCAATTTAAGAGTCCATGCCCCTCCATTTATGGGGTTTACTTGTCAGATCATTGGTTTCTACAATGGCTTATAATGTGTTCCACACATCTACCGCTGTGAACTTTTCCTCTCAATCATGCAACAAAACAAGTGAACTAGATGCCTAAAATTCTAATTGATAACTTCAATAATTATGACTTTAGATTTGGTTTCAGCCATGTTGTTAATAATTACTAGTGAGAATTTCCTCCTACGACCATAATGGCGAAAATCATATCGTGGATTTTTTTATGTTAATGGTGCCGAAGTGTATTCATTTTCCAATGGGTCCTGGAAAGAAATCAATGTCTTCCATTTACAAAATTTGTATATTACATCTAATTCATTACTACCAATGGAGCTATGTTTATGGTTCCCGAGTCTGATTTGACCTGATCCTATGTTTATGGTTTCATTTGACATTGTAAAAGAAATGTTTTTTGACTTTATATTTAAGTTATTGGATAAGGGTCAAAATTTGACTTAGAGACCAACATGGCTAGCCAAAACATAGCTCTATTTGTGGAGACTCAATTGGATGTAATATAAAAATTTCATAAATGGGCGACATTAATTTCTTTCGAAGATCCCGCGGATAATGAGTACACTTCGGCACGATTGACCGAGAAAAGTTCCATGATATATATGATCTTCACCGTTATGGTAGTAGGAGAAAATTCTCACTATCTTGTAATCATTAATAACATAACTTAAATTAAATCCAAAGTCATAATTATTAAAGATGGCAATTACTATTCTAGGCAGCTGTTTGACTTGTTTTGTTGCTATATTTAAGAGGAAAAGTTTAGTTATAGGTGTGTTAAACGAACAACAAGCCATTGTAGGAACAATAATTTAACCAGTGAAATTCATAAATTGAGGGGCAACAACTCTCAAATCGGGTCCAATCAAACAAAAGGAAGATAGTTTTCATTGTTGGAGAAGAAAGGTGTTGCTGGAAGCTGCGTGAGAAAGGTGATGTGCTATAAAATTAGGGTTTTCCCAAAGTTTCACCCAATCTTTTGCCACACATTTAAAGTGGGTTAAGTATTTCACATGAATCATTTTCATAATATTGATTATGACATCAACTAGCAAGAACCTTTCCTTGCTATTTCCAATCATTCCCAATCATTTCAAGGACCAACCCTTCTTCGTCGTTATGTTCAACCTCATATTCTCGCAGCTCAATAATCCTAATTCGATTCAAGATTTTTCTTGTATTCTATTAGTTTAGTTCTGGAATCTTCATCCAGATATTTTGAAAAAAGAAAATTTAGGCACATCAATAAATTGTCAACGACCCTTCTCTCCTTTGAAAACGGTAAAAAAAATAGTATTTTCGAGTAAAACCATAATTTTCGAGGAGTGCAATAGTTAGAAATCTCAAGGGTACAATTGTAGAGCTAAACCATAATTTTTTTTTTGGGGGGAAGGGGGAAATATAAAAAATTTAAATTTAAATTATATATGAAATTATTATATTAATAATTAATTAATAATAAAAATAGTATTTTCGCTTAATAAAATTATGTTGTAGATCTGCTGTAAATTTAAGTTCATTAATAGGTGACTTGGTAAAAAGCACTCAATGTTTAATTAAATAAAGAAAAAGATTTTCGTAATCACATTTTTTATACTCACTTTATACTCATGGTTACATACGTTAAAATATGTGGTTACACACATAGAAGTTTTGTTGAATTTTTATTTTTACGTTGTAACCACTTATTTTTATACGTGTAACCACCAAATCCGAAAAGACACTATAACAAAAAAAAACTAATGTAACCACGTATTTCAACGTACGTAACCAATGTACACTGTAACCAAAAAAATAACTAATGTTACCACTTTTTTCCACGTACGTATCCAATCAGTACATTGAGTGTAGAAAATTTTGAATACTCTTAAATAAATATCGAGAGTCTCTTAACTCAATTAAATAATTCTTTTTAAAGAAATTTTCAATTGCTTTCCCATTTATACTAACGTTTTACTCAACTTTGACACTAAGATACATACACATGCACGCATGCAAACCCACACACACACGCGCACACAGACAGAGGTGTCAAAGTTGGGTTCAAATGACACTAAGGTGTCAAAGTTTCTAACTGACACCGTACATAACTTTTTATAAAAAAACGAATTTCGCCGATCCAACCAATCAATTGAAATTTTATATGACCAACTATGCAAAAATTCATACAAACTTTCAATTGATCATGGCAAAAGCACTCCGATAACGTATCAAATATTTTTCAAATTGTATGAATTTTTGCATAGTTGATCTATATGATATAAACTTTCAATTGATCGGTTGGATCACTAAAATTCGTTTTTTTATAAAAAGTTATGCGTGATGACATGTACTAACTTTAACACCTTGTTGTCATTTGAACCCATATATATATATATATATATATATATATATTAATTTTGAAATTTAAATTAAGTGTTTCTCATTGAAAATCATATGAACAAAAATAACATGGTACCCTGAAAATGTAATACTTGTGTAACATCCCGAAAATCCATAAAGAAGACTTAGGACTTAAAGGATTTGGTTACAATTTTCAAAGTAAACAAAGAGGAGAATTTGTTGTAAGTAGAATGGTCAAATGAGGGACAAAAATGACATGTATATTCGAATATGATTCGAATATGGACTGTACATATTCGAATATGAACATGCATATTCGAATATTCACTATCCATATTCGAATATTAATAGTACATATTCGAATGTGCACAGTAATATTCGAATATGGAAGTGTGGAATTGAAAATAGCAATCTTATATTCGAATATGGACCCATGGGCCTACAAATAGTGGACTTGACTTCCACATTTAAGCATTTCCCTCTCGCTCGCTCTACACTCTCTCAATCCTTTGATAAACCTCTGCCACTAATCAACTACACTCTACACTCCTTCGTTCTAAAGTTCCAAGAGTTGAAATTCAGATTCGAAGACAAGGAGCGCTGAAGAAACGAGTTGGAGATTGGGTTCAAACTGAAGAATAAAGGATTCTGGAAGTTCAAGGTAACCCTAAAACCCAAAATCTAGGGCACTATGGAATATTAGTAACATGTAATTAGCGACTAAAAAGAATGTATTAGAAATTGGTTGATTAGGATTATGTATATGTTTGATGTTGTTTAATATGTCTGTGTGATGTTGTGAGATTAAATGTGGAAATAGATGTTGCCTGATTAGAAATTGGTAATGATGTGAGAATGATAAAGTGTATGTAACAGACAAGAGATTCCAGATTATAATGCGATGAAATTGAGAATAGGACTCTGGATAGATTTTCAAACTGTTTTAGAATAAATAAGTCCAGAGTCACTATAAACTCGAATATGTACTCGAATATGGCGTGCCATATTGAATAGATATTTGTGTGTGGAACTTATGATACCTAATATTCAAACACAGGATGCTTCTGTTCGAATATTATGCCACTTGAACTCTTGTCGAATTGGTTGTGATATGAATGTGAATGTGTGATGCATGAGAACCTGAAATGTATCAAATAAAAGCAAAAGTCGAAAATGTTTTCCCCATCAACGTTGGTTGAGTAAAAGGGTCCGGGTAAGTGGACAAGCATGGAAAAGAACATGATTAGGGGACTATTACCGGAAAGGGTAATAGTTCTTGCAGATCTGTAATGAGTGTTGACTCTGAATAAGAGAAATGATGGGGAGACTCTGAATAAGAGAAATGATTGGGAGCTATTACTGGAAGGGGTAATAGTCCTTGCGGACCTCTATTGGAGGTGAGGCATGGACTCTGGTTAGGGACGCTTACAAGGGTTTGCAAAGAGCTCTAGAGTGCTATTGCCATGCACATAGTGGACTCCCGCGTGCACCGGGTTTCCCGATAAAAGAAGAAAGAAATGAAATGGAAAATGATCATGCATGCATACTTATGTGATTGGCATTTTGTACCTTTTGTGTGTGTGTTTGTTAGGATTTGGATTTGGGAGATTTTCCAGTTAGACTAGCTGTAATACTATATACATACATATATATATATATATATATATATATATATATATATATATATATATATACTATTTTTAGTACTGATGGTTACTCAGTTATATGTTGTACATATAACTGACGGTTACAATATTGCAGGTGATACGGACTCAGAAGGTGTCAGCGCTTGAGAAGACCCTAGCAGCTCTTTGTTATACTTAGGTAGCCCTTAGTTTTGTTGTATTGTTACCTAGACGGACTGATAATCTCTCTCTGGCTTGTAAAATAAATAAAACACTTTATGTAAATATTTTATATACATATATATATATATTTATATTTATAATGTTTTGTCTTCCGATGTATGTTGTTTTAAAAAAATGACCCTAAAAATCTAAGTGTTACAATTTGGTATCATAGAAGTTTGGTCCTATCCGGACTGTGGTATCTGATATGTAACTTAGATAAAAGTCCAGAGAGATAAAGTCCTGTCTTAACCTAAGATGTTGACTGTATACGATTCATTATATTGAGCCTGATCAACTCAGTGTGGTGTGTTGTATGCAGGAAGACACCCCGGAAGACCTCGTTCTAACACCAATGCGGCACCAACTTCGATCAATTCTCCATTGATACAGCAAATGGCACAGGCCATGACCCAAATGATGGAGGCACAAGGAAGGGAAGATCGCTATCAGAGTTTTCAAAGACATTATCCACCCATTTTCTCTGGTGGAATAGATCCTATGATAGTAGAGGAATGGTTAGATCAGTTAGAGGAAGTTTTTCGAGTGACCAGATCCGACGATCGAGACAAGGTAGAATTGGCAACTTATAAACTTAGAGGAGAAGCGTCTCAGTGGTGGAAGCGACATCGAGAACATATGGAGGCAACGGGAGGCCATATGACTTGGGAGGAATTTAGGACTTTGTTCCTGAACAAGTATTTTCCCTCTAATGTGAAGGACCAGAAGGAGATAGAATTTCTTACTCTTCAGCAGGGTGACATGATTGTGGATGAGTATGTTGCCAGATTTGAAAGCTTAGCTCGATTCTCAAACAATCTTCAGAACCAACCGGATGAGGCATGGAAGTCTAAGAGGTTCGAACAAGGACTTAGGCCTGAAGTTAGAAACATAGTAATTACTCAGCGAATCCGGGAGTATGAGACTTTGAATCAGGCATGTCAACCTACTGAGCAGTACTTGGCCGCGGTGGCAACTAGCAGACAATTGTTATGGAAACGTAAGAGAGATGAAGGAAGCTCCAAAGGAGGAAAGGGTGAGGAAGTAGAAAGCAAAGGAAAAGGAACTGTCCCAAAATGCCAGAACTGCGGGAAGATTCATAAAGGAGAGTGCTACAAGAACTAGAGAATTTGTTTTACATGTCACAAGCCTGGACATATCAGTTGGCAATGCCCAGTCAAAGATAAAAAACCAGCAGAGGAGGACAAGAAGAAGAATCAGGTGAGAGGTTGAGTGTATACGCTGAATGTTGTAGAGGTTGATCACTCCAAGAATCTTATCCAAGGTATGGGATTAATAAAAGCAAAGCCTGTTAACATTTTTTTGATTTGGGTGGAACTCACTCATTCTTTTCAGTAGACTATGCAAAACGAGTGTATTTTCCTGTGTCCAAGTTACCTTATGAAGTGTTAGTGTCTACTCCCTCTGAAGAGAAAATCTTTACACCAACTATGTGTACTCCCGTATTCCTAGACTTTCAAGGCAAGACTTTTTGTTTAGATCTTTACTGCTTGCTGATGAAAGGGTTAGACGTAATCTTGGGCATGGACTGGCTTAAAGCTCATAAAGTCAAGATCGATTGCACCGTCAAGACCGTGCATATTCCAGACCGAGGCTTGGAGATATACTGTACGCATCATCCTACTTTTGATCTCCATAATCTGTCGATGTATGATGATGGTCTGAAGTATCTGGTTGTTTGTGTAAGTGATGTTAAGAAATCAGTGAATGTTGATTCCCTTCCCGTAGTCCGAGACTTTTCGGAAGTGTTTCTTGATGACATTGAGTATTTGCCACCAGAAAGGGAAGTAGAGTTTTCGATTGAGTTAATTCCAGGGGCTGGACCTGTTTCTAAGGCACCGTACAGAATGGCACCACTTGAGTTGGCGGAAGTTAAACGACAAATCGAAGAACTAATGCAGAAGCAATTTATTAGACCAAGCGCTTCGCCACGGGGAGCCCCAGTACTGCTCGTTAAAAAGAAGGATGGGAAGCTGCGTTTGTGTGTGGATTATCGAGAGCTGAATAAGTTGACAGTGAAGAACAAATATCCACTGTCGCGGATTGATGATTTACTTGACCAACTTGGAGAAGCGAAGGTATTTTCCAAGATTGATCTTCGATCACGATACCACCAAATTTGGATCAAGCCTGAAGATATTCCTAAGACTACATTCTGGACACGGTACGACCATTATGAGTACTTGGTGATGCCATTCGGATTGACAAATGCTGCTGCCATTTTCATGGACTATATGAACCACATCTTCCGACCCTACTTGGACAATTTTGTTGTAGTTTTCATCAATGACATCCTCATTTACTCCAAGACTGCCGAAGAACATGAAGAACATTTGAGATTGGTGCTAAGTATACTCAAAGAAAAACTGTTGTATGCCAAGTTGGATAAGTGTGAGTTTTGGTTGAAAGAAGTTCAATTCATTGGGCGTGTGATTAATAAAGACGACGTTGCTGTAGACCCAAGCAAAGTGGAAGCTGTGTTGAAATGGGAACGATCGACCAATGTCACAAAAATCCTAAGTTTTCTGGGATTAGCAGGGTATTGCCGGCGATTCATTAAGGGATTATCCCAGATTGCAATTCCATTTACCAAGCTAACACGGAAGGGTGTTCCGTGTGTTTGGAATGCTAAGTGTGAAGAAAGTTTTCAGTTGCTGAAGCAAAAGCTAACAACAGCGCCAGTGTATGTAATCCCTAATCCAACAAAGAATTTCCAAGTGTATTGTGATGCGTCTAAGCAAGGATTAGGATGTGTGCTTATGCAAGAAGGACAGGCAGTTGCTTACACTTCCCGACAGTTACGACTGCATGAAGCAAATTACCCAACACATGACTTGGAGTTAGCCATAGTAGTCTTTGCGCTGATAGTTTGGAGGCACTACTTGTACGGAGTACTGTTTGAACTATTCAGTGATCATAAAAGTCTGAGATACTTGTTCAATCAAAACGAGCTGAATATGAGATAGCGACACTGGATGGAATTCTTGAAGGATTATGATTTTGAGCTGAAGTATCATCCGGGAAAAGCCAATGTAGTGGCTGATGCACTAAGCAGGAAATCGTTTCATGTGTCAACTATGATGATTCATCAGATGATACTTTTGAAGAAATTTACAGACATACACTTAGATCTGTCTTGTTACAATGTTGGCATTTTTGTGTGCAAAGTCGACTTGAAGAATGCACTACGAGATCAAATTCAGGAATCACAGAAGTATGATGAACTGCAGAAGCACAAAGAACAAGTTGATTTCTCCGTGGCGGGTGATGGTATGATTTTGTTTAGAGACAGAGTGTGTGATCCAAATGATGCCAGAGTCAAGAAGACAACACTTGAGGATAACCACAATAGCCAGTACTCAGTACACCCTGGGGCTATCAAGATGTATCAAGACATGAAGAAGTTATTTTGACGGCCTGGAATGTAGAGAGAAATTGCGAAATTTGTGTGTAAGTGCCTCACTTGTCAGAAGATCAAAGTAGAACATCAAAGACCCTCTGGACCGCTTCAACCGTTAGACATTCCAGAGTGGAATTGGGAGTCTATAGCCATGGACTTTGTGGTTGGATTACCCAGAACGCCAGCAGGACACGACTCAATCTCGGTTATCATAGACAGGTTGACCAAGTCTGCTCACTTCTTGCCTACTCAGTGGAGAAATATTCCAAAGTATACACTGCAGAAATAGTCCGACTACATGGGACACCGATGAGCATTGTATCAGATAGAGACCCCAAGTTCACTTCGCGTTTTTGGGGGGAATTGCAGAAGGTTGTAGAGACTCAATTACACTTGAGTACCTCACATCATCCCCAAACTGATGGGCAATCCGAAAGAAAAATTTGACCATAGAAGATATTTGCTATTGGTAGAATTTGCCTATAACAACAGTTTTCATTCAAGCATAGGCATGACACCCTACGAAGCACTCTTCGGGAGAAAGTGTCAGTCACCAATTGTGCCGAAAACAACCAATGTAATAAGACGTATCAGAGAAAGGTTGAAGAGGGCTCAAGACCGTCAGAAAATTTATGCAAATCAACGGAGAAAGCCCTTAGAATTTGGAGAATGAGAGCATGTATTCCTAAAAGTTACACCATAAACTGTAACATCCCGAAAATCCATAAAAAGAGACTTGGGACTTAAGGGATTTGGGTACAATTTACAAAGAAAAGAAAAAGAAGGATTAGTTGTAAGTAGAAAGGTCAAAAGAGGGACAAAGATAACATGAATATTTGAATATGAGCTGTCAAATTCGAATAATATTCGAATATGCACTGTCATATTCGAATAGTATTCAAATATGCATGTCCGTATTCAAATAGTATTCGAATATGCATAGTAATATTCAAATATGGAAGTGAGGAACTGAATACAGGAGCCTTATATTCGAATATATATTCGAATATGGACCTCAAAGTCTATAAATACGGGTGCCTTGTCTCAAAAATTGGTTGTTCCTCAGATTCCTCGCTCTTCACACTCTCAAAACCTCTGTCCCAAACCAACTACACCTCTACTCCTTCACCTCAAGACTTTCATCTCCTAAGACTAAGGTTCCAAACAGTTTGATTCAGATTCAGAGGCAACTACAGCCAAGGAACCGGAGTAGGAGATTGAATTTGGAAGTGAAGGAGAAAATGATTCAAGGAAGTTCCAGGTAACCCTGAAAACCCCAAATCCCTAATACTGTGAATTTAGGAACATGTGACTAGGGGATGCTAAGAACATGCTATTAGGGAAATCAAACTAATATGTTTTGTTTAAGGTTTGATGTATGTTTGAATTATGCATATTATGTTTGATATTCGTATGAATTTGACATGCTCTATGTTGATTTGGAATATAAGTGATATTGTGAAACATGTTAAAGGTATAAATAAGGTTTTCCAGAATTGGATGTGAAACGAACTGGGAATTTGATATTGTGTTGGTTTCAAAATAGATTAAGTCCCAGTATTAGTATATTCAAATATGTATTTGAATATGGAATGCCATGTTCAAATAGATATATGAATATAAGACTTCTGTCACATAGAATCCGAGCATAGAGTGTTTGTAATCGGATAAAGAGTATACTGGAAATCCTTGTTTATATGCTATATGCTTGATATGAATGTATGATGTTTGATGCATTAGAACCCGTAATGTGAAATCAAACAGAAAGGAAAATGTTAAAATATGCTCTTCCCACTCAATAGAGATTGAGCTAGAGGGTTAAGTTCCACCGGAAGTAGACCGGGTAAGAGGACAGAGCAAGAAATGAAAAGATGAGAATGTAGGGTTTTCTTGAAAGGGGGCAAATAACTTGAAGTTCTAGGCTATCTTCACGAGGTAGGTAGTCTAGTACAACGGGTACTATCTTCACGAGGTAGGTAGTTCCCTGGGCTAGCCCGAGAGAGGGTTGGTAGCCCAGCAGGAGGATCTTGGGGGACGCTCGCTAGGACCGTGATGATGATGAGCTCAACTACACGTTACTGCCATGCGTTTTGGTGGATTCCCGGTGCACATGGTTTCTCGTTAAAAGAGGAAAGAAATGAAAAATGGAAAATGATCATGCATGCATATCTATGTGATTGGCAATTATGCTTGTTGTGTGTATGTTTGCTAGGGATTGATTTGGGACGGTTTTCCAGTTAGACTATCTGTAATACTGTATAAAACTATTTTCACTGCTGATGGGTTACTCAGTTATATGTCGAGCATATAATTGACGATTACAGTATTGCAGGTGGCTCGGACTCGTAGGGTGTCAGCGCGTGAGAAGTTTTGCAGCCCCTTTTCTGTTACTTAGGTAGTCATTAGAGCCGTTGTATGGCTACCTTAGTTGGACATGTATTTATTATGTGGACTATAGTTAAAACACCGATGTATATATATTTGTATTTTGATATATGTATATATGTTTTTAAATTTCCGCTGTGTCTTAAAAAAAAAAATTACCCTAAAAATCTAGGTGTTACATATACCGCTGTCTTAAAACTCCAACCTCGTTTTATTGGTCCTTATTAGATTCTTAGAAGAATAGGACCCCTTGCTTATGAATTAGCTTTGCCTCCTCACTTGTCCAACCTACACAATGTGTTCCACGTATCGTAGCTCCGAAAATACGTCTCTGATCCCTCTCAAATCTTAGAAGAAGACATCATCCCTTTGAAAACAAATACTTCCTATCGGGTAGAACCTGTGAAGATCCTAGATCGAGGAAAGAAAACATTATGGAACAAAGTAATCCCACTGGTAAAAGTTCTTTGGAAGAATATCGACTCATCAAAGCTCACTTGGGAAAAGGAGCAAGACATGAGGGACGAGTATCTCGAAAATGAAGGTAATACTCTAATTTTGAGGACAAAATTATTTTAGTTGGCTAGAATTGTAACATCTCGAAAATCCATAAAGGAGACTTATGACTTAAGGGATTTGGTTAAATTTACAAAGAAAAGAAAGAGGAGGATTTGTTGTAAGTGGAAAGATCAAATGAGGGAAAAAAATGACATGTATATTCGAATATGAACATGTATATTCGAAATGGATGTGTCATATTCAAATATGGACTATACATATTCGAATATGAACATGCATATTCGAATATTCACTATGCATATTCGAATCATATTCGAATATTAGTGGTACATATTCGAATATGCACAGTAATATTCGAATATGAAAGTATGGAATTGAAAACTGCAACCTTATATTCGAATATGGACCCTGGGCCTATAAATAGGGGACTTGACTTCCACATTTCAGCATTTCCCTCTGCCTCGCTCTACGGTCTCTCAATCCTTCGATAAACCTCTGCCACTAATCAACTACACTCTACACTCCTTCGTTCTAAAGTTCCAAGAGTTGAAATTCATATTCGAAGACAAGGAGCGCTGAAGAAATGAGTTGGAGATTGGGTTGAAACTGAAGAATAAAGGATTCTAGATGTTCAAGGTAACCCTAAAACCCAAAATCTAGGGCACTATGGAATATTATTAACATGAAATTAGGGACTAAAAACAATGTATTAGAAAAGGGTTGATTAGGATTATGTATATGTTTGATGTTGTTTAATATGTATGTATGATGTTGTGAGATTAAATGTGCAAATAGATGTTGCATGATTAGATATTGGAAATGATTTGAGAATGATAAAGTGTATGTAACAAAAAAGGGGTTTCTCTCAACCCTTTCAAAAATGCATCATAGACGATCAAGCTGATTATGTCATGCAGAAAATCCACATTGGGGTATGCAGCAGTCAGATTGGCGGAAGGTCCCTAGCCACCAAGATGTTTCCGTGTAGGATATTTTTGGGCGATCTTAAGAGACTGCTGCATCCACTTTGTAAAAATGTATGAGAAACCTACTGAAGCCCTAGCAAGAATCACATAACCCTAGCCTTTCTACATTTGGGGAATTGACCTCCTCGAACCTTTCCCCCAGCCACGGGACAAAGAACTCTAGAAATGCTAATTTCCCGCGTGTATTCATAGTGGGTGTCCTGCTACTTAGAAAGGAAAATGGACCTCGAAAAATCACTCAACATGGGAAATTAGCAGCAAAATGGGAAGGATCATTCAGGGTTTATGATGAAGTGGAAAAAGGAGCATACATGATGCAAGAATTAGGAGGCATAAATCTGAACAACACTTTGAGCGCTTCTCATTTGATTTTTTATTATTATTAAACAATGTACTTTGTCCTTCTGAACAACACTTCGAGCGCTTCTCAAGGGGATTTTCCCAAGGGGATTTTGGCTTAAGGAGGTTTTAATGAGGCATAGATAATTCATCAATAAAAGGACAAATTTCACATGAACGCTGTCAAAGTTCAACAAAATTTCCTACCCAGCTTGGCTATTTTAATCCCTAGCTACGACTTACACAATTCACTAATCAAGTTCAACAAAAAGTCCTACCCAGTCCGGCTAATTTAATCCCTGGTTGGGACTTAGGCAATTCAGTAATCAATTTCAACAAAAAGTCATACCCAACCCGGGCTAAGTTAATCTATGGTTGAGACTTACTTATTCAATAAAGAAAGAGCAATAAAAAGGAATAAATACGTAGAAAATAAGCGCTTTCATTACAAAGCACAAGTTTTTTACAAGTTTCAAGCAAGGGCAATCCCCTAGGGACGACCTACATCATGTGCAACATGTCGCCCATCCCTCATAGCTAGTTGCGATGACAACATAGATGTGTCAAGGTTGGGAGCAACAACCCTTACTTGCTGCAACACGGGCGCAAAGCCTTTGTCATACATGTCCACAGGCTGCTCTTGTAGGTTCAAAACTTCATCTTGCAGTCTCCCCTTATCAGCATCCCAAAGAGGAGACTTCTCCTTGTACTTATTCTTCTCCGCTTCCAAGTCAGAAATTGCTTGGTTGTGCAACAACTTAATCATTCTTAGACTCTTTAACGTTTCTTGATGCCTACTCTCCAGGTCGGCCTTCTTAGCGGCTTCTACAGCTCGGGAAGAAGACACCTAGTCTAGTTCGTGCTTCAAAGCAGCATCTCTTTGAGTACCTTCTCAAGGTCAACCTTCTTTTTCTTATACTTCTTCTGCAAATCACGAAATGCAAGAGCGGCAGCTGACTCAGCTTCAACAGCTTCATCCCTTTCAGTAGCAATAGATTCCAAGGATGGACCTGGAGATGGGACCCGAAGATGACCCTGATGAGCCAAGAAAGCCATCTGCAAACCATAACGTTCCATAGCCACGAAAAGGTTGTCATCATCCATGCAATCTGCAATCTCAACATCCTTCCGATAGGTCAGTTTATCTGATCACAAATGAAGGCACTAGCGTCCAGCTTAATTTCCCACAATGTATATGTCTTCCCATCATTGCCATCGGACGAGCTCTCTTGGGAGCTCGGCTCTTTTCGCCATCCATGAGTAAGGGCCTCTTCCTAGTCACACGATCTTGTGAAGAGAACACATAGTTATTGGTGGTCCCACCATCATCGGTGACTTCATCAACAGCTAGAGATCATAGGGAAGCAGGATCAAGAGGAGGAACCATGTCTTCACCTCCCACGACTCCATCTGAAATAGTAGGAACAGGGGGAGCGGTCAGAATCATAGGAACTAACTGCCGGGAAGGATTCAGAGAGGTCACGACCTGGAACACTGCACCTGCCAACGGCTGAACAAATCCTTGACCAGTCTTCTCCTCAACAATCTTCTTCTTACGCGCAGCCCGGAAGCGGGCAAAGTCAGTAGCAGTAACATTTCTCATAGCCTCTGCACAAAATTTAATAAGTTAGCAATCGGAGAATAAGCCACAATAAGAAAACAAAACCCACCAAAATAGCCATGAAGGATAACAGGGTCCTTCTCATGCTTGATCAAAGTCCTAGAGTCAGCATGAAGCCGTTGCAAGAATTCACAATTAATGTGTCCAAGGGGGGACAACTGTGACAAATATAGAGGTGGAAGAGATCAGACATCAGGCTACCAATACAACGGAAACTTGGGCTTCTTGTTAGCCAGAGACAAAGCAGTTTCTCCAGTGGCACAAGCAAGCCCAATAACATGGATGAACCGATTCTTGAAATTATCTTTATATGAATTCGTGTACGTAGAAATAAGCTTAGAACCGGGTCGGTTATTCACATATATCCACCCACTAAAACCACGTTGGGTGACTCCTCACCTCCTTACCACACCACCCTTGTTTTAAAAGAAATAAAAAAACTTCTCGACAATGGCCTTAATCTTAAAAAAATCACACAGTATCTGAAAGCCCCTAATAAAGGCCCCAGCATTGGGATGAAGCTGTGTAGGGGCAACCTGAACAGCATTGAGAAGATCCATCTCGAAAGAAGAAAAGGGAAGACGCAACCCCAATTTATGAAATAATGTTTCGTAAATATAATAAAAGGGCCGAGATCCATTGGTAGCAAACATCCAAATCCTCTTAGAAGGGGCACAAAAACGCACAACCAAAGCCTCAGTAGCCGCACCATCTTTTGCAATAGCAAGAGAACGAACCAACTCATCCACTTTCTTCTTTGTATCAAACTCAGACACTGTAGTAATAACCTCAAGCTTGGCCAAAACATACTTCTCCAGCTTATGAACAATCTAAAAAACTTGATTAATCACAATGGAAGCTATAAAACCAACAATGAAGAACAAGAAGCAGAAATATCTTTCGTGATGAAGATAACGAGGGTAAGAAAAAAGAATATAGAGAAAGCAATCACAGAAACAGAGGTAGAGTGAAATAAAAAATGATAAAATCACTATTATATAGTAGAAGAAGGGAATGATTTGATGATTCAAATTCAGCCCCAATAATGATACCCCAGGTGACGCGACATCAATCGTCGCATCTGCCCCAAAAACGTCTCTTCAAAACCTCTACAATCATGACCGCTGGATCAGCACGATTCATCACCAAAAAAATTAAGAGGAGGGAAAAGGAAGAAAATCAAGCATAGCTGCAGAATGATACTAAAACTGACAACCTTGGCCTTTTTATTAAAGTGCTTCAACTCTGGTTACAAAATACATCTTTTTTCATCAGTAAATAACAAGTTAACCCTACTGCAAAACTGCAAAGCCACCCCCACCAACGACTCAACAAGCTTGCTTCAAATAACACGAACCGCGTTGCCAACCCATGAAATGCATCTTCAACAAAATGCCCCAATCTAATGAAGGAAAGCTAATGATCCCAACCTGGGAAGGACGAGTATAATGGCTAGGGAGGAATCAGGCTTTGGCGAAGGATGGCCTAACAAAGGCGGAAGTTGCCCAAAATCATCAAAATAATAGATAGCAACATGCAGTATCGTGTGTTAAATCTCACGACACAAAAATATCACATGCCCCGAAGGCAGCTCAGCCCTAACCAACGTCGTAGTTTTCATGATAAGAAGTACAATGCGGTAACAAGGCCCACTTCTTATTAGAAAACTACGGAGATGATTCGAGCTGGAAGCCGTTGTGACTCTGAATGCTTACGAAAGTTCCGCCTTTTCCTCATACGTTGAAGCCCAAGATGCAATTGGAAGGGGGGTGGAATCGTTTTATATAGAGGATATGGCCCTAAATGTGCAGCTATTAGAAATGAAGAAGTAGGAAACGGTCAAGTCAAATAATAAATATCACACAAAAAACAATGGGTCAAGTAACCGAAAAAATCATCATTACAGGGTTTAATTGCCTCAAGCCTTCTCAGCCTAAGGCTTCAAGACTTGAGGGGCTAGTGGACTAGCCGATCTCAGCTTAGCCTCAACTCTGCTACCTCAAGCCTTATCATCCTAAGGCTTCAAGACTTGTGTGGCTGGTGGACTAGCCGATCCTAGCTTGGCCATAACTATGGTGTCGTGGTCTCCTTTCAAACCTGTTCTCGACCTAGCTGGTTCAGATCTATCGCCGAGTTTTTAATTTAATCACACATTAACACAGCGGGGAAGTTTAACGACCAGGCGAAGAATACGCGATGATCAATTAGCATTTATGTCAACGGATAGTCAGGAGCATATCAATCATTGATTGGGCCAAATACTTTCCTAGTTTAGAATGAATGTAGACACTAGGATTCTGAAGTCCCAACTTGTATAAAAAGTCCAAAGGCACTCATTTGTAACCATGCTCACCGTAAACATTATAGCCCTTGTTAGGTTTTAAGCATCGGAACACCACCGCTCTCAGGGCCCGGGAGTTGTGACTTGTGAGTGAACAGTATTAATGGCTACTATGAGTAGCTAAATTCTCCGTTTTTGGGATTGGACGTAAATCTTTCAAACTCTTGTAGATTCTTTTAAGTTTATATATTTTCTATTCTTTTCTATTCATCTTAGTTTTTATTTCTTCTCATATTGCTTGAATTTATTTGGCCAATTTATTCATGACCTTAGGTTTTTTTATCGAGATATGCTATTTAGGATCCGATTTGGGTTAAAACCTCAACGCGTTGTAAATATAGACATACTTATCAACGGGTTGATTGTGTTTTTAATGCTTGTTCTTAAGGGTGGAACATATTGTTATATAGCTGAGAGATCGATATATAACGCAGTGTTCTTAGAATCATTTATGCGAGAGATCGATTTTTGTGAAATTAGTGTATTGCATAACATAATAGTTTAGCAATATTAAATATCATTGAAGGAAAAAGAAGATACCAGAGGGCGATTGATAAAATCCAATCTCAAGCTTTATCACTTGAATTTACTCTTTTTAACCGTTGTTTTTATTTACTCGTTCACTATTTTCCAATCAAACCTTTTTTCACGACTCAATAGGTAATCTGTCAAAATTTCTAAGGCACAAGTGCTCCTTGTGGTTCGACAACCTTAAATCTATACTAAAACGAGTTGCAACTTTAGATTTATGCTAAAAAGGTAACAAAAGGACATATAAATAACATTCAATTTAATTGTAAAAGATGAGAAAGGGGATGAAAGAAAGGATTGAATGTCGGGTTCATATTGATGGAATGAAATTCGATACAAATAATGTGAGAAAGGAAGACTGCAAGTTTAAAGAATGGCAGATCTAGGCAATTTTGAGTAGGGATTCATCGATGAATTTTAGCCGTGTAGGTGATTTAATCTTTATAGGTGACTGTGAGTGTAACATCCCGAAAATCTATAAAGGAAACTTAGGATTTAAGTGATTTGATTACAATTTACCAAGAAAAGAAAGAGGAGGATTGGTTGTAAGTAGAGAGGTCAAAGGAGGGACGAAAACAACATGAATATTCGAATATGCACTGTCATATTTGAATAGTATTCGAATATGAATGTCAATATTCGAATATGCACAGTAATATTTGAATAGTATTCGAATATGCACAGTAATATTCGAATATAGAAGTTTGGAATTGAAAACAGAAACCTTATATTTGAATATATATTTGATTATGGACCCCAAATCCTATAAATAGGGGTGTTTCACATTCAAAACTCACCGTTTCCCTCTTCCTCGCTCTACGCTCTTTCAATTCTTTGATAAACCTATGCCACTAATCAATCGCATGCCACAACTTCTTCATCTGAAGGTTTCCTTCTGACAGTAGGGTTCCAAGAGTTGAGATTCCAACTCAGAGATAAAGAATGTTGAAGAAGGGAGTTGGAACTTGGATTGGAGTTGGAGGATAAAGGACTCTGGAAATGCAAGGTATCCCTAAAAATCCCAAATCTAGGGCACTATTAGATATTAGGAATATGTGATTAGGAACTAAAAGATAACATGTTATGAATTGGCTGATTTAAGATTTATGATTGTGAGTATGTTTTGAGATTTCATGCCATGCCTGTATGATGTTGTGTTAACATGCTAATAAATGTTGCATGAACGGAATTGAGAATATGAATATGATATTTGATATAGATAATCAAGACGATCCGAACTTGAAAACTAATGAGCCACCCTGGTGCTATTGAGCATCCATTGCCCTCTAACATTATTCTCTTTCTTTATTGAAAATAGCAAGCGGTGCGGGCTAGTCCTCTATTAGCTAGGTTTCGCAACTTGCAAAACTCTTCTTTGATGTTTAAGGACGTTCCCTCCTCAGTGATAGGTATGATTTGTCGAGGATTGTTTTGGGTTTCCTGATCTCTTTAGTTTTGAATTCTTTGGTCATTGTCTTTGTCGTAACTCCTTCTCCTGGTGCCTGTCATGATGTTGGTAAAGATGGAAAACTTTATTAATGTTTCTCATGGACAGCGCCAATGTTATGATCTAATCTTCTAGGGATGGACCCTAAACAAAAGATGATCACACTAGAAAAGACAGGTTCTTCCTACGTTGTTGACCAAGCTACATAATGGTGGGGGTTGTACCTACAGTCTCCAACACCCAAGTTAGCAAATGATTAGGAATTTGTATGATTTTTGAATTTTATGTACCTTGCATGTTGCGTGTACACATGTATTTATAATGGAGTCATTAGGGTTTACAGGTTGTATTTTTGACCTCGTGGGTCTCATCTTTTTGTCCAGTCAAGTTGTCACAAAGAATGGGATGTCCTTCTCCATCCCGGAGTTCCACTGAGATGGTTCCGGGATGATCTTCTCATGCCGTGTCCGACATGGTCTTCTAGACCAAAATATCTTCTGATAACAAAATTAATTATAGAAAATCAAAATTGTAATATTTTTAAAAAAAATTACATACCAAAATTATACACACCTCAAATTTAGCGGATTAAAAGTGCAATCACTCTAAATTTTAAATACATCTTTTAAAAAAATTAATTTTGATAATATTTACACTTTGAAGAAATTAGTTTTTAGTTGTCAGTTGAGAGATAACTTTGATGCATACTTAAATAAAGAAATACGTCTTTCAAAGCATTTTAAACATTTCACTAATGATTCACATGATCGATTGCGGTAGCTTTTGTTTTAAATCTTTTTTGAGGTTAATGTTTATTCCGTAGATAAATTTTGTTTTTAAAAACTGCCCATGTTATTGGAATTGAATGATATATTTCTTTTGGTGAATGGAATCGAAAGATATTATCCATTAGATAAATAGGTCCACATCAGTAGGTCACATAAATTTAAAATATAATTTCTCTTATAGACAAATATAATTGTGATGAACCCTGCAAAACAACTATATAATTGTGATATTTGTAAACATTGGGGTTTATTTAATTTTTTATTTGGATTTGGATTACTTTCTCCAATTATGACACACTTTTCACGGTAGAAAAGCACGTGATTTCAAGCATCATTGTGTTTTGTTATAAACTATTGGAATATGCATCTTTGCATACTAAGATCTGAGGTGTGTGTTCTGTTTCTGCAAATGAAAATCAATGATGCTTCTGCATAACCCTGTGTCCGGGTACCTAAAACATATTAAGCCATACTAGTAGTTACAATTGTACCATGCACGAAAAAGTTTTGTTACATGAAATTATGTTTAGTTAATCTTAAATAGAAATCATAAAATACAACTTTGTTTTAAAAGGATCCCTTAAAGCTATAACATCTTAAATATTTTATAATATGCATAATTAAATTTAGTAAATTTTAAACATCTTCAACTATTTCACTGTAGAAAACTGATATAATTAGTTTGGTGATTTCCAACAAAATTTTATCACCAATTACGAATAACTTCAATATTAACAACTCACTTCTGAAGAGTACGACTATTTATAAGATTTAATTATATTGATACACGTTGGAGGATAAACAAATCTTTAGAAGCCAAATGCAGAAACCAAAATTGAAAAAAAAAAAAAAATTGGTCATGACAATTACAATAGATGAGAAATAATATTGTCGATTGACTGCTTGTTAAGTGACTTAAATTTCTACAATTTTGGCCTACTTTTTCCCACCTAAAATTGAGATAAACTTGTTTACTTTTATATATAAAAGTTGTACTGTTTAAAATTTCTAAATCTTATACGGTCTACATTACCCCACTTGAGGTTGAGTTCACGAAGAAGCTCAAGTGTGTTGGGTCCTCTAAGTGGTTGGTGTTTGTGGACAATGGTGTGGTGTGTTGGTATTGGTGAGCCTGAAGCCCATCCAAGGAAGGAAACTCTTAGTGGACATTTAACATTCAAAATTATAAATTGGGCTACATATTTGATTTTTGCGTGGCGAGCTCACCCACTTGTTTTGATATTGGGAGATATGATCATGGTGATGAGGGTGGAAGGTGATTGAATCTCACCGAGCATAAACCTTTTAAAGTTGTGTTGGTGGATGCTTCTTATTATGATGAAATTTTTAGGTCTGTACTTTGAATTAATTAGAGCTAGAAAAACGAGGCGAACTGTAAAATTTTTATTATAGTGACTGGGTTTGAAAAATAGCAAAAACATTAAAATGTGGACTTATTGGCCAAACGAAGACAAGCTTTTTATGAAATCGGGTTCGGTCCGAACTAACCCGACAGGGTTTTGGCTACCGGCTATGTGTATTTTTTTAACCAAAAAACACTCAGACTCATAGATAGAGCACAAAAAAAAATTACTCAAGCCCATTTAAAAAAAACCACACTTTTTTTTAAGTTAAAAAAACCATACACTCACTCAAACCACTTCACGGATTCCAATCAAAAATACTCATCTAGACTAAGTGATAATGCAAGATCGCTGAAACAGCACAGAATCAAATACACACATACACTAACATAGTCATACAAGAAAAGAAAACGAGAGTGGTGAGAAAGAGAAACCCTAGCCACCACTAGGCCACGCCGCCACGAGTCACCATCTCGCTCTCGCTTAACCGCCACGGCGCCACCACACCAGTGGCCTTCGATTCTGCTCCATTCCCTATTCATTTTTTTTTGTATTTATGTTCTTCTTAGTTCCTGTTCTTTTTTTTTCTTCTTGGTATTTCGATTCTTCTATGTTCCCTTCTTTTTGAAATTTTTGTTTCCTGTTCTTTTAAATTTTTGCTCCCAGTTTGTTTTTTCTTCTTTTATATATTAGTTTATTTATTGGCACCTCTAATTATTAGAGTAGTTTTATAAAAAAATTATTTATAGCATTTTCATTTAAAGAATGAAAAAAAATAAAAAAATAGCAACAAAAAAAAATTAAAAAATTGGGCCAGCTCGCCATGTTTGGAGCTTGCATAGGGCTGGGCTTGGACTTTGTTTCTTGCATAAAAAATGAAAACCAGGCTTTTGAGCCTAGCCAGCAAAAACTCAAAGCCCAAATGGGCCAGCTCGGGCCTGACTGGGTAGCCCATATTGCAAACTCTAGAACTAATAAGGAAAAATGAAATTTCAAGGCTAAGGTGGTCCCATGTTTATATTATTCATGATTTTGATTCCCAAGTTTTAATTTTGCGATTGTGATCCCCCAAACTAGCATACGCTCCAAATAAGTACATGAACAGAGAGATAACATTTATAACTTTTGAAAACTTGAAAACCAAAAACACGAAATCAAAATTTAAAGGACTAAAATAGCAAAAAGTGTAAACTTAAGGACCATCAGTGCAATTAAGAAAAAAAATAACTAGGATAACTTTTCTCTTATCCATAAAAGTTAGATAAAATACATCAGAAATTTTTGAAAGTACTTATTTTTAGTGAAGAAAAACCTAATAATAAGAGTTTTTATAGAAACTCTAAGGCTTAGAGCTTTTACTTAAAGTTTTTTTCTGAAAATCAAGTATGGTAACTAAGATGATTAAAACTGAATATAAAAATGTAAGAGCCTTTAACAAAAATTATTTGACGTAACTTTTATTCATAAGGAGAAGCTAAGAAAAAAGAAACAAAAAGTTGCGTAAAGCACTACATATAAATATAGTGTTGACTAAATGTAATTATTATTACCGCTCATTCTGCAATTTCTAATAAAGTTTCAAAATGGAATGATTAGGCAAAACAAATATATCAAAGAGAGTACAAGGGGTATTACAATTCTATTACAAAGTCCTAACGAATAAAAAAGCTAGTTAATACTACTAGTACAATACAAAGGATTAGCCAACCTATCTTGATACCAACATGTGCAATTGAACATTTTTGAATCAAAATTGCCCATTGTCAATATTAGAGGGGTTTACGTGGTCGTAAAAATGTACAATTAAGTTATTTTCTAGTTTTTTTTTCAAAAGAATTAGTGAAATAAATGTATACTTTTGAAATTAATATTCAACGATACACACAAGTACAAGAATATGAGTGTTTGGTTGTGCAAAGACCACATGGGTTAATTTGATGATATAGCGACACTTTTATGTCGGTTGAAAATTTGTTACACCTATAACTTGTTCCGTCATCTAAATTCACTTATTTTCAATCTAACATTCTTATATTGAGTTGAATAATGATTATTGTATAATAATTCTTATACAACAACTTCATAACATTATTAAAATAATAATCCTTTTTTTTTAAATTTCCATTGACTTCATTCCTTTTTATTTTAATGTTAAAAAATTATTATTTTAATAATTTTATACCGTTATTATATAATAATTATTATAAAAAAATCATTATTCGAGTTGAATAATACACAATATTCCCATGACGCTTAAACACTAGTTAGTTGCGACACTTATTCAGCTTATAACTCAATATTGACATCGAATTTCACCAATATATTCGTTGAGTCATTAGATATTATCATGATGATTATGCATACCAAATTTTAGATAAATCGATCATCTCGAAATATGTCATCTTGTAGGTGACATTTACGTATGTTTTAAAATGCCTTTTATTTATTAAATTGAAGTTGATAGATGAATGATCAAAATATTTCAAATCAAATGAAATTTTTTATAGTTGATCTATATACTATGAACATTCAATTAAACGGACAGATTGGGAAAATTTAATGTCTATATGGAGTTATAAAGCGGAGTAAGTGCCGCAACACTTACTCAATGAGTAACTGTTGCGATAGTTACTCCACTTATAACTCCATATAGACATCGAATTTAAACAATCTAAGTCATTGTCATTAGATATTATCATTGTTTATGTATACCAAATTATAGAAAAAGTAACATCTTAAAATATGTAATCTTGTAGGTGACATTTATGTATGTTTTGCTCTAAGTATATATGCACAAAGTGTCTTCTCGAAATATATATATATATATATATATATATATATATATATATATATATATATATATATATGCACAAAGTATCCCTCAGGTTTGGCACTAAACCCCAAACATAACAGAAATATGTAGTCCACACTATTTTATGTAACAGAGACTGACAACAATAGAATATTCCGTCAGAATATTCTTATCATTAACCATAATTAATTCCATTGGATCTCTTTTCATTTTTTCCAAATGGGTTAAATAAAAATATTGTTTTCCTTGTAATTTGAACATTTTCCTGGCAATATTTATCTACGAAATCTTTTCAAATATCTTCAACACCATTAGTGGTACAAACTAGTTATGCTATTTGTGAACTGTGCGAACACGATTTGTTAAATAAATTGTTCATAAAACAAAAATAATTATTTTATTTTGAATGAAAAAATACTTCATTATCTATAAAAATAGACATAAACCATCATCCATCCACTTTCCTTTACTAGTCAAATAATGATCAAAAATTTTTCAGGCCAAAATGACATACACCAGAAACATAAACCATAAACATAAATTAGAAAGAAAAAAATATAATAACATGCACCAAAAATATAAAGAAAATACACTATTTTGAAATCTCAAACTAAAAATAATCTAAAAGTATTGACATTAGATAATAGTAAAGTAGTAAGTATCATGAACGAGCACCAAAAAAATGTTGAAATAAAACGAAAAAATATTGAAATTAGAGCTATTGAATTCATTAATAGACTCTAGTGTTGTTTCTCTCAACGGTGAATGAAGATGGTGAACAAGACACTCTGTTAAAAGTGAAGATAGTGCTTGACGAGTTAGGTAGTGAAGACTGAAACTCTTCTTCACATTGATGGGAGACCGTGACAATGTTAGGTTTTACTTTATTTTATCAATTTTACTATTTATCAATTATCCATCCCAATAGCAAGTAACCATAGTTAATTTAGAAGTTTGGTGGGTTTAGATCTGTTATATAAAATGGTTTGGACAACTTATTTTTTGAAAATTTGGTGTTTAGTGTTATTTTGTAAAACCTTAGGTGTATTTCATGCATTTTACCCTAAAGTAAACAAGGATAGTAAGAGTACTAACTATTGAACTATTGCAGCACCACCAAAAAAATATAATTCCCTCATTTTTTTCATTTCCCCCAAATGTCTAAAAGCTATAATTCGTTGCTTTTGAGTTATCCGACTCCTTGCTTCTCCTTCAATTCACTTAGTGCGACTTCTTATTGTATCCGATAAATTGTTCTATTTGTTACTTATTATATTTAGTGTTTTAAAGACCTTTTGATAATTTTAATTTACGTAAACATATTTGCATTAATGCTATTTGTTTTATGGATTTTTAGATTCGTCGTTTTATAGTTATAAAAAGAATATGAAATTTAAAACTCTAAATGTAAAAAATAAGTATGATTAGTATAATTTATTTTACTAATATGTGGGTAAAGGGTCTGAGTACTATTTAGGTATCTAGAGAGTATGGGAACGATGATTGATGAAGTTGTTTCTCACGTGGGTATGGAAACTTTTTTTTATACGTGGGTATGGGGATAGGTACTATAGTACCCTAACTATACCTTACCCATTGTCATCCCCACTCATGATACCCTCTAACTTGCTCACTTATTTTCCATGACTCAAAATAAAATGATAGAATATATAATAAATATGATGGAACAAACAAAAATAAAATTTTAATTATAGGTATCTATGACAAAAATGGAAATGTAATAAATCATAAACACTACATGCAACTAGTCAGAATAATCTTTTTTTTTCATGTGTGGTGAGTCCAAGGGGCTAAGAAGGTTAGAGCCAACCCATGAATCAGATTAACTGACTTTTATGTTTAAACGAGTATTTATCTCTCATATGATACACGGATAAAAATAAAAAAGTAACAGTAATTAAGTTGCAAACAATTACTTTAAAACAAGGATTATTGTTTTGGTTATTATTAAAAAACCCGCACAAAAAAATTAACCTAGATGTTTTTTACATAGGAAAAAGGAGATGTTAAACTTATTATAAATAATAAATAAAAATTACAAACAAAAGCCCTCTTCAAAATTGAACATCATGAACCAATTAGATTTAGTGAGTTTTGAGAATCTGAGAATGAGCATAACAAGGAAGAAAGGTTGATCCTTTAAATGGTTGGGAAAAATATTGGAAAGAGCATGGAAAGGTTCTCCTATCATAATCAACACCTTGGCGAGGGTTACTATGAATTCCATAGTCCGATTGAAATGCGTGGCTAAAGATTGGGTGAAACTTTTGAAAAATCCTAATTTTATAGCACAACACCTTTCTCACTTGGCCTCCAACAACACCTTTCTCCCCGAACAACAAATCCCTCTTCCTTTTACTTTATTGGGCCCAATTTAAGAGTCCATGCTCAATTTATGGGGTTTACTAGTCAAATCATTGGTTTCTACAATGGCTTATAATGTGTTCCACACATCTACAGCTGTGAACTTTTCCTCTCAATCATGCAACAAAACAAATGAACGAGATGCCTAAAATTCTAATTGATAACTTCAATAATTATGACTTTAGATTTGGTTTCAGCCATGTTGTTAATAATTACTAGTGAGAATTTCCTCCTACAACCATAATTGTGAAGATTATATCGTGGATTTTTTTATGTTAATTGTGCCGAAGTGTATTCATTTTCCAATGGGTCCCGGAAAGAAATCAATGTCTTCCATTTACAAAATTTGTATATTACATCTAATTCATTACTACCAATGGAGCTATGTTTATGGTCCCCGGGCCTGATTTGACCTGATCCTATGTTTATGGTTTCATTTGACATTGTAAAAGAAATGTTTTTTTAGTTTATATTTAAGTTATTAGATAAGGGTCAAAATTTGACTTAGAGGCTATCATGGCTATCCAAAACAAAGCTCTATTTGTGGAGACTCAATTGGATGTTAAATAAAAATTTCATAAATTGGCGACATTAATTTCTTTCGAAGATCCAGGGGATAATGAGTACACTTCGGCACGATTGACAGAGAAAAGTTCCATGATATATATGATCTTCACCATTATGGTAGTAGGAGAAAATTCTCACTATCTTGTAATCATTAATAACATAACTTATATTAAATCCAAAGTCATAATTATTAAAGATGGCATTTAGGATTCTAGGCAGCTGTTTGACTTGTTTTGTTGCTATATTTAAGAAGAAAAGTTGAGTTATAGGTGTGTTAAAGGCACAACAAGCCATTGTAGGAACAATAATTTAACCAGTGAAAGAGGGGCAACAACTCTCAAATCGAGTCCAATCAAACAAAAGGAAGAAAGTTTTCGTTGTTGGAGAAGAAAGCTGTTGCTGGAGGCCGCATGAGAAAGGTGATGTGCTATAAAATTAGGGTTTTCCCAAAGATTCACCCAATCTTTTGCCACACATTTAAATCGGGTTAAGTATTTCACATGAATCATTTTCGTAATGTTGATTATGACATCAACTAGCAAGAACCTTTCCTTGCTATTTCCAATCATTCCCAATCATTTCAAGGACCAACCTTTCTTCCTCGTTATGTTCAACCTCATATTCTCACAGCTCAATCATCCTAATTGAATTCAAGATTTTCAATTTTAAAGAAGACTTTTGTTTATAAATTTTATTTTTATTATAGATTTAGCATCTCTTTTTCCTTCATAAAATAACATCTAGGTTAGTCTTTTTTACTCTAAGTTTATTATAATAACCAAAATATAGAAATTTTAAAGTAACTATTTGTAACTTACTACTAATTTTTAAACCTTATCCTCATATTGTAGGTGAGATAAATATTCGTTTAAAAACAAAAAAAATATGACTAGCTGTCAGTAGTGTTTATGATTTATTTTATTTCCTTTGTTTGTCACATATGTCTATAAGTAGTATTTTATTTGTCATTGTTCAGACATATTTATTATATATTTTCGATTTTTCCTTTTTCACTCGATAACATTGATTTATGAGTCATTGCGACTAGTACATTTAGGACAAAGTAGGGTATCACAAGGTGGTATGATGTGAGGCAGGGGATCATCTCCATCCACCACCACTTCCCCATCTCCCACTCAATCACGACATTAGGTTGGCTTGATTTTCGGTTTTTGCTTTTGTTGTAGTTACTGCTACTTCTATTGGAGTTTCTACCCCATATGTATCACCACAACTAGTGCCCGACACAAAAGAGCTATTCGCACTAGGAGATGTGCATTATGAGTAAGTGTTTAGACAATTCTATAGACTCAATTTAATTATTGGTTTCATTTTTATTTTTTTGCTTTTTATTTTTGTGAACATATTTTCTAATACATAAATATTAGTTTTAGTACTACTAGGGGCTTGTGGACCTCATAGGTGACATTATCAAGAGCAATTTCCAATGTCAGTATACATATTGTGGTGAGGTGTCAAAGGAGCAAATGGATGAATGGTTCAAGTAGATTACTTAGATTTTGTCCTCTATTTCTTTAACTTATGAACATGCACATGTTGATGTTTAACTTTATATTTTTTGAATTTTGTTGGAGCTTTACACTTAGACTTTGTACATGAATCTCAGATTCGGAAATTTTTTAATCACAAGGGTCAAAAACTCTTAAGAAACCAGATGAATAAGGTGAGATTGGGTCTTTGTTAGACAAATTGGATTCTGTCCCTATATTAGAGAAGCTCTAGTTATTACTAAATTTTCTATTAACTAATTAAACAATAATAAATGTGTTACAATCAAACAAAATCACAATATCAAAATAAAAAAATCGCAAGAGCATATATAATGTGAGGCATTAGCTTAATACATTCCTGATGAAGGCATTATACATGGTCATCACAAATCTCACGGGTAGATGAACTCCCAAATTGTATATTCTAGACCGTAAAGCCAAGGCTATAATTCATATTAGAAAAAGAAAACTAGGGTTAATATGCAACTTCAACCCTATATCCTCAATAGATTAAATAATATATTGTTTGGGTCAAGCATCTATTTTGACATAATGACAGGAGAAAATGAACAAAACAAGCTAGTAAATGATATTGGAAAAAACTTGGAAATTTTATAATTTAATATCTCTAACATGTCCCTTCAATTAAAAGTCCTATGGAATCAAAGCATACACAAAGCCAAGCCCTATGAAACCTTGTTCAGTGTTTATAAAACCTTGTTCATAGTATGATAAGATCAAACATGTGACTAATCAAGGACCAACTCTCATGATATTACTATTAAATGAAGGTTCGTGATTCGTTTTGTATCTAAATAACATGTTATAGTTGGTGGGAACTATTCATGCTACACATATTTCAAGTTGCGCCACACATCCTTTTTTCCAAAACTAACCTTTGCTCGAGTTGTAGTTGTTGGGAAAACTGAACAAAATCTGGTTTTGAAAACACGAAACGTATGAACAAAATGAAAGATGAAACAAGTGTGAACTTTCCAAAGATAATGGAGCTTCAACCTTCACAAAATCAAAACAAATGATGATTTTGTTGTTAGAATAAAATGCAATATGATTAGAAGTTAGATTAATATTATGGGATTATAGGTATAGTGAAATAATGGTAAATAAAGTGTGGAGATGCGACGATATGTGTTTTTTGGTGTGGTAAAACTAACCGGATTTTAGAATCTGATTGTAACCGGAGTCTAGAAAATTTGTTAATTGTAATGGGTATCTTGTGCCTAAGTACTAAAACCTGGGTGAGGGTTAGTTGTGTGGTGTGGTAAGACTAACTAGATTCTTATATCTAGTTTCTCCTAGGTTTTAAAACCTGATTGAGGGTTATTTTATTTTATTTTTAAAAAATAATGTGTGATGTGATTTAAAAATGGTGCGGTGTTATAAGTGCTCTTTCTTCCAATTTCATATCAAGTTTGAACCGTTATCAACAAAAAGTACAGCAAAATGTGACATGAGCGGGGGCATTATTGTATCAGTTCAATTTGGTCAAAATTATTACCTCGTACGGTTTCTTAACTATAATATAATGAATCTCGAACGTTATATTGATGGAGAAGTCTTAAAACTCACAATGCCTTGCATTTAGAATCAAGTCAAAACATAAAAATAACATGTGAATTCAAAATTTTAAAATCAACCACAATCGTTTATAGAAAATATTAAAAAGTGAAATCTCCAATCGTTTATAGAAGACCATTATATTCATATAATTGAATAACTAAATTAGATTTTATTATCTAAAAATTATTCATCTCACAAATGACATTTTACTTATTACACTAAAGCATGTATGACTTATGATATGATTGATTGAATGACACTGACAATTGAATGAGTAAAAAAAATTGCTTGTTGAATGGTAAAAATCAAATGTTAACTTGGAAGATTTGTAAATACAAATATGAGCATCTCTTCTGTTATTATTTTTATACTTTTAAAAAGTAAATCTAGAAATTGAAGAAAAATAAAGCCCGAAATGGCAAAAAAATGTTCTAAAAATTATAAAAAAAATATATTATATTTCGTAAAAATAAGGTAGAAAGTTCCAAAAATTACATATCATACACATTAGAGATCATAAAAAAATAAAATAAGGAATTATGAAATATCAAACTATACAAAGAAAAAACACAAGAATTTGAAAAATAAAAACCTCATGTGCGAAGCAATATCTCAAGAGAGACCTACATTTCTCCCCATTTCCTCCGATTGAAAAGAGGGATTTTTTTTTAAAATGAGTCACTTATGAAATTAATACAGAGGAATAGAGGGTGGAGAAGGAGAAGTGCATTTGGGTGAAAATGGAGACTATTTGAAATATTAGAAAATTTACAAGAATAAATAATCACAAAAATGACAAAAAAATACAATAAATTACAAACAATTTCCGAAAATCATAAAAATTCCAACAAAGTCCAATAAATTACTGAACAAAATACAGATCTTAAAAAAATAGTGAAAGTACACAACAATTAGATCTGAACCTATTTTTTAGAGAAGAAGGAATTTCTCGAGGATGTGGAACCTGTCAAATGGTTCAACCAACAGTTTTCACTCATTACACGATTGAGTGGAGAATGGGGGATTTGAGGTATTGGATCGAGAAGACAGGGGGTAGAGGGTGGAGAAGGAGGAGGGGCACGATTGAGAGTGGAGAAAGCAGAGAAGGGGGAAAGGGGGGATACGGGACATGACAAAGACGACATAGAAGGCAGCAAAGGGGAGAAGCAATAGGGTTTAGTATTTAAATGGGATCAGCCTCAATGGTGCGAATGCGATAAGGATCGAGTGTGTGAATGACATAAGGCTGAAGTGTGTTAATGAGATAAGACTCAAGTGTGTGAATGACATAAGGCTGACGTAGGCTCAAGTGTGAAAATGAGAAAAGGATCAAGGGAATTTTTTCTTGTATTTTATTAGTTTAGTTCTGGAACCTTCATCCAGATATTTTGAAAAAAGAAAATTAAGGCACATCAATAAATTGTCAAGGGCCTTTCTCTCCTTTGAAAACGGTAAAAAAAGAAGTTAAGGCTATATATTACTATGTTGTAAAATTATTATAAAATCATTAGTATTTGTTAAAAAGATGTAGACCACTCAAAACTTAAATTGGTACTGTATTGTATTGCTTTGCACGCGTAGCAACAGCCATCTCTTTAGTTTTTAAAATTTTACTTTTTTTATAATAATTAAAATTATGATGTAAAAATAAAATTAAATGAAATTATGAAATAAAATTTAAAATATTCAATATGACGGTGATTAATTTATCTTTTCCTTGCAAATAACCTAGGGTCTTTATGTCACATCTTTAAGAGTCTCATCATTAGTCAATTGTAGAATAAAAAAATAAAAAATCAATTCAATTCCTTAAACATTTATTTGTTATTATTTTGGTGTCTCATAGATTTAAATACTATTATATTAGTCTTTTAAGGTTCATATAATAAATATTTGAAGAATCAATTTGGTGGTAAAAGTATTTGAGAGACAAAATTGGTGATAAATGAATATTTAAATGACCAAATTGATATTTTTATCAAACAAACAATAAGTTACCCATATTTGTAAAAAATATTGAAATTGTTTGGATACCTCTTTAATTGATTATTAATCGATGGTATTTATAAAGAAGAAAATAACAAATATAGATAGGATACAAAACCGAAGAAAAGAAAAAGTTAACAATGGTACATAACAAAAAAAAAATGTTATAATATTCTCATCCTAGTTGACTATAATTTAATACATTAGATGGAGTGCAATTTTTATCCAAATTTGATGAGGAGTGCAATAGTTAGAAATCTCAAGGGTACAATGGCAGGGCTAAACCATAATTATTTTTGGGGGAAGGGGGCAAATATAAAAAATTAAAATTAAAATTATATATAAAATTATTATATTAATAATTAATTAATAATAAAAATAGTATTTTCGCTTAATAAAATTATGTTGTAGATCTGCTGTAAATTTAAGTTCATTAATAGTTGACTTGGTAAAAAGCACTCAATGTTTAATTAAATAAAGAAAAAAGATTTTCGTAATCACATTTTTTGTACTCAGTTTATATTTATGGTTACATACGTTAAAATATCTAGTTACACACGTAGAAGTTTGGTTGAATTTTTATTTTTACGTTGAAACCACATATTTTTACACGTGTAACCACCAAATCCGAAATGACACTATAACAAAAAAAAACTAATGTAACCACGTTTTTCAACGTACGTAAGCAATGTACACTGTAACCAAAAAAATAACTAATATAACCACTTTTTTCCACGTACGTACTCAATGAGTACATTGAGTACATAAAATTTTGAGTACAAAAACCGGGACTCTTAAATAAATATTGAGAGTCTCTTAACTCAATTAAATGTTTCTTTTTAAAGAAATTTTCAATTGCTTTCCCATTTATACTAACGTTTTACTCAACCTTGACACTAAGAAACAAACACGTGCACACACACATTTCAGCATTTCAGCATTTCCCTCTCCCTCGCTCTACGCTCTCTCAATCCTTCGATAAACCTATGCCACTAATCAACTACACTCTACACTCCTTCGTTCTAAAGTTCCAAGAGTTGAAATTCAGATTCGGAGACAAGGAGCGCTGAAGAAAGGAGTTGGAGATTGGGTTGAAATTGAAGAATAAATGATTCTGGAAGTTCAAGGTAACCCAAAAACCCCAAATCTAGGGCACTATGGAATATTAGTAACATGTAATTAGGGACTAAAAAGAATGTATTAGAAATTGGTTTATTAGGAATATGTATATGTTTGATGTTGTTTAATATGTCTGTATGATGTTGTGAGATTAAATGTGCAAATAGATGTTGCATGATTAGAAATTGGTAATGATGTGAGAATGATAAAGTGTATGTAACAGACAAGAGATTCCAGATTATAATGCGATGAAATTGAGAATAGGACTCTGGATAGATTTTCAAACTGTTTTACAATGAATAAGTCCAGAGTCACTATAAACTCGAATATGGCGTGCCATATTGAATAGATATTTGTGTTGGAACTTATGATACATAATATTCAAACACAAGATGCTTGTTTTCGAATATTATGCTACTGGAACTCTTGTCTGATTGGTTGTGATATGAATGTGAATGTGTGATGCATGAGAACTTGAAATGTATCAAATAAAAGTAAAAGTCGAAAATGTTTTCCCCATCAACATTGGTTGAGTAAGAGGGTTGAGTTCTGCCGAAAGTAGACCGGGTAAGTGGACAAGTATGGAAAAGAAAATGATTAGGGGACTATTACCGAAAAGGGTAATAGTTCTTCCAGACCTTTAATGGGTGTTGACTCTGAATAAGTGAAAAGATTGGGAGCTATTACCGGAAGGGGAAATAGTTCTTGCAGATCTCTATTGGAGGTGAGGCATGGACTCTGGTTAGGGACGCTTAGCAGGATTTGTAGAGAGCTCTAGAGTGCTATTGCCACACACATGGTGGACTCCCGCGTGCACCGGGTTTCCTGATAAAAGAAGAAATAAATGAAATGGAAAATGATCATACATGAATACTTATGTGATTGCCATTTTGTACCTATTGTGTGTGTTTGTTAGGATTTGGATTTGGGAGATTTTCCAGTTAGACTGGCTGTAATATATATATATATATATATATATATATATATAGACTATTTTCAGTACCGATGGTTACTCAGTTATATGTTATACATATAACTGACAGTTACAATATTGCAGGTGATACGGACTCGGAAGGTGTCAACGCTTGAGAAGACCCTAGCAGCTTTTTGTTATACTTAGGTAGCCCTTAGTTTTGTTGTATGGTTACCTAGACGGACTGATGATCTCTCTCTGGCTTGTAAAATAAATAAAACAATTTATGTAAATATTTTGTATATATGTATATTTATAATGTTTTGTCTTCCGTTGTATGTTGTGTTAAAAAAAATGACCCTAAAAATATAGGTGTTACAATTTGGTATCAGAGCAGTTTGGTCCTATCCGGACTGTGGTATCTGATAAGTAACTTAGATAAAAGTCCAGAGAGATAAAGTCCTGTCTTAACCTAAGATGTTGATGGTATACGATTCATTATATTGAGCCTGATCAACTCAGTATGGTGTGTTTTATGCAAGAAGGCATGGCAGGAAGACACCCCGAAAGACCTCGTTCTAACACCAATCCAACACCAACTCCGATCAATTCTCCATTGATATAGCAAATAGCACAGGCCATGACCCAAATGATGGAGGCACAAGGAAGGGAAGATCGTTATCAGAGTTTTCAGAGACATTATCCACCCATTTTCTCTGGCGGAGTAGATCGTATGATAATAGAGGAATAGTTAGATTAGTTAGAGGAAATTTTTCGAGTGACGAGATCCGGCGATCGAGACAAGGTACAATTGGCAATTTATAGACTTAGAGGAGAAGCGTCTCAGTTGTTGAAGTGACATCGAGAACTTATGGAGGCAACGGGAGGCCATATGACTTGGGAGGAATTTAGGACTTTGTTCCTCAACAAGTATTTTCTCTCTAATGTGAAGGACCAGAAGGAGATAGAATTATAGAGTCTTGTGAAAAAAACTTCTAGTTTGATGTTTATTTTTCGCGATCAATATTCCTTTTTAACATACGCTATTACCTTCATTACTGTAACTCACGTGATTCGTTCGTGTTTGCTTTCTGATCCATTTTCAGATTCTGCTCCTTATTTGTCACTCCATTTCTTCCATTCCCATAACTGAATTCTCTGTGAGGCTTTGTATTTCTTGTTTTTTTAAAACATTATGGTTTGAATTTGATTGTTGTTGCTCTGTGGTTCCGTTGTTTACTTCAATGCAAGCTCAGTTTTGTTTATCATGTTCGTGATTTTGGTGACATGCTTCGCTTGCTTTATTTATTTATTTTTATTTTTTTTGAATTTATAGATGCCTCTTTAAAGAAGAAAAATAATGATGCACCTTCTAGGACCGGGAATAGGAGTTTCAAAGCATAAGTAGCCTCATCTAATGAAAAATACCATGTGAAACTTGACACTCATTCACCATCAAGGTAATTATCTCGATTGCATTGTGTTTTTGGTTCAATAAGGATAACTAATTGACCAAAATCAGTATAATTATGCAAGTCTTGAGCCATATATTTCACAATCTTTACATTAGTTTATATTGAAGTAAAGAGGTAATTGTGCAATATGTTTCTAATTCTAGCTATCTTCTTGAAGCAACATGGACTTTTTTGGAATGAATAAATAAGGTCAAAAGCTTCGGATGAGACAAATTTTGAAGCTGATAATGACTGTTTTTATGCACTTAACTGTAGGTCTGGTGTCTCATCTTCTTCTTTTGGAGAGCCCAATTCACTTCGTCCATATATTACATCATACAGGGTTATTGTGGTATGAAATGTGACAATAGAATTTCCATGATTCTCATGTTGGCGTGTTATATGTTGATGAAACTAATTTTGTAGATGATTATAACATTCTTGTGCATTCTGGATGCTGACTTTAGAATATTGCCAATAAGATATGCAAAGACTGAAACTTATGGAACTAGGTTGGTATGATTCTCTCTATAGTTTTAAATATGAAAAGAAAAGGTTTTGTTCTTTAGCAAATATGGTTTAAGTATTACACTTTAGGCACAAGCTTTTTGAATCAAATGTATTTGCTATATAAGCATTCTTTTTTAAACTTAGCAAGAAAGTTTTGCTCAATCTTATTATTACTTGTTTTTTTTTTATTCTCTCAAAACAGAAGTGTATATTCATTACAAGAATCTCTTTACTTACTTTTGTCTCTACATTTGTTTTTGACAGATGAAATTGCATAACATGATGAATTGTAGATGGTAAAAGTTTGAAGAAAAAACTTCATTTGTTGGTTGAGGCTAACTGCTGTTATCCGTACAAAACAATTCTAAACTTGTAATCAAATTACGAAAGAGAAATTATGTTGTTATCCATAGGAGTAGTAGATAAGAAATTGTTTACTTTGGTGGTAGAATTTATAATTCGTTATGACAATTGCTAGTGGATTAGTCCATATGTATTTTGTAGATTTGAACTAGTTATATAACATAGCCATTTTATTTTTCAATTGTGTAAATGTGATGAAATATTTTGAAAATATATATAAATGTGAATACAGGCTTGCAAGACCAGATAAAACTGTGTATCTGAAATATGTGAAATGTGGTACATTGAAAGAGTAACATTTTATACAACTTAAAATTCTTTGGTATAGAATGTAACAACACTGTGTAACATTTTATATCGGCTAAAAATATTATGGTATAGAATTTGTAACCCTTTATACTGGATAAAATGCTACGGTATGGAATGTTTCATGGTATATATTGTGTCACTTTTTATACCAGATCAAATTAACCCTACAAAAAGGTGACCTTTTATACCGTATGCAGATCCGGTACAAAAAGTCACGATGTACTATACCGGCTGCATATATACCAGTTCTAAAACCGGTATAAAATGTCTATTTTATCCCCTATAAAAGGACTTTTTTCCACTAGTGATTACTTCCTACATAAGGATGCCGCCTGATTACGATGTGACGCCCCTAGCACATCATTGCAATGAATAGGTATCCCGCCCTGTTGGACAAATTTACACAATTCTTGAAAGTCTCTTGATGTTCATCCTCAAGAAAACCGATTTCCAACTCAGCAAGGGATAGAGACTTCCTATAGTGCTCTTCTATCCAATAGAGCGGGAAAAGTGGTTTCTTGTTTTCCCCCATCTAGAAGGGGGTACAGACGTTGGTCCGTGGGACGACTTTGACGAAGAAATCCCTATGTGCCTTGAAGGAATCTTCATAGGGAGTAAACAACTGGGGGATCTCGGAACGGTGGCGAAGGGATACCCAACTCTTCTTCTAACCCCGATAGGGACAAAAAATATACAGGAAAAGGGGTGAAGAACACTTCCAATTATTCGCCTAGCAAAAAACTTCAAAGGTTTGCAAGAACCCCCAGCCATTGGGATGAAGTTGCCTAGGGGCGATATGGAGACTATGCAAAACCTCAATATGAAGATTAGAAAAGGGAAACCGAATCTTGAGCTGCTCCCATAAAGACTCAAACATCATGATGTAAGAGCCTTCACCCTCCTTGTCAGGAATCACTAATTTATGGTTACTGGAGGGATCAGCCTTGGTATCAGTGTCGCGAGAATTGGGGCCATAATGGAAACACTTCCTCCAATGCTTCTCTACTTTCTTCAGCCAAGTATTTTCCTTAATGGAACACTCCTCCTTGATAAAATCGATAGGAGCCCATAAGAACGTCCATATGTTCTTCAATTCTTTCCATTCAGGACGACATTCTATTGGGGTTTCAAGGTACTAGATTCCCCTATCCCCCTTATAGATACTTCATAACTACCTGCACCGCCTAGACCCGGCATGCTAGCAGAGGAACCCGGAGCACTAGAGTGTGTTTGGACGGGAATCTCTTCTTGAACAGGCTCTATATCTACACGGCAAGGTAAATAAGAGTCAGATCCCGGGAGGTAGAACAAGAGGAAGGAGAATAAGCGGGGTCAGATTCGGAATCTAAGGAATGAGACATAGAAGACGACAAGGACTCTCCATCTTCCGAGGGATCCCCGGGATACAAAGACTTACTGTTTTCCTTTGCAAGTGGAAGAATAATTGGAAACGACATGTAAGGAGCACGACGATGAGAATCTTGTTCAACAGAAACATGAGTTTCAGAACTGCACTCGTCAGGAAGATGGGTCGAAGCAAGATGGAGAGCAGAAGGTTCAGGATTTAGAGCACTAAAAGACTCACTCACACTCTAGGTAACCGACTCGCCACTCTCTACCTTTCGTGAACACAAAGGGTAGAACCAAAGATGAGCAGATTCATAATAATCAGGATTGCCTATGGAAGACGTACCTAGAATGGGGCTAGAATCAGCGGGGGGGGAAAATTTTCAAAAGGCTCCTCGCAAAACTAGCAAGAAGTTCAAAATCATTTGAATCCGAGGAGGAACCACTTGACAACACGATAACGTTATCGGCCATTTTTGAAAGAAAGAGAACTAGACACAACAACTAAACCCTAAGAATGGGGTAGAATGCAACAGAACAACCTAGAAATCAAGAAAGATAGACAAAAGAAGAATAAGTCGACAAAGGGCATAAGAAATACCTGATGATGAACCGAATAAATGTGTTGTGACGAAAGATGCCGCCAGAAATTGAACACTTGAGACAGAAACAAGAGGAAGAAGAAGAAGGAAGTGGAAGAACTTCTTCGTCTCAGATAGAGTGGAAGAGCAAAGAGCGCAAGAGAAAGAAAGGAAAACTTGAAAACGAAGGTTAAAATGTAACTGATCAATAGAAATGAAGTAAAAACCATCAAATCATCTTAATGAGCGTGGGGCCCGAGGAAACGCTAATGATCATACGCATGACCCGAGTAAGGTGCATGCAAAACACGCCGCTGAAAGAAAACCAATCGTTATCTCAGGAAATCATGTCGGGATTACGTCAAATTCTAAATTATTTGGAAAAGGTCCGACATGAAACATGAACTCGCCGACTTCCTCTGCGGGAAGCTCGACGACTTGGGGGGCAACTGTTGTGGACCAGAATAGCGGTATCCCGGTAATATCCAGACTTGCCGGGGGAAGTACTTCATAGGAATCCCGGATACATCCCGGAAGGCTTGGGGCTCAAGGCGCTACCTGTTATCAGGGCCAAGGAAGTATGGATTGGGCCTGATCACCAGGTCCAGCACGATCCACACTCAGGTCATACGCTCCTCTATAAATACCATCATAAATGCACCATGCAAGGTACATAACTATCTTATCAACATACACAATCCTAATTCACTCACTGAGTTGAGCGTTGGAGTCATTGTAGGTACACCCCACCGCCGCCGAAGCTCAAGCCTAGAAGTCACCTTCATTCTTCCCTGCTTGCTAGTAGGATTACCTTGTTCGTCTGACATCTCCGCCTGGTTAGATCACAACATCATGATAACAACAAATTGTTATATTCGGTTTTGTAAGTCGGTCATTGTACGGTCCACCAGTCTAGTTATGGAGGACGGAATGCCAAAGCATATGTGACCGCTTATAATAGATTTATCCAATGTGATACAATTTCTTTGTAATTATGAATTTGACCTAAAGAAACAAATGAATTTTCAAAATAAGTCCTTCATATTTGAATGATGTTAATCAAATATGAACAATACGTTAAACTCTACCCGAAGAATTTCAGCAACGCTTTAAAAACTAGGTTCCTTCTACCATACACCATGTTCCAAGTGGTGTATGGTACACCACATAATAAAATGTATACAAAACTCAACCGAAAATGTTTAATATAATAATAAATTATATATTTTGTGTGTATGCATATCTATTTGATCTTTTTTCTTTTAAACGGGCTATAATCAATTAAATATAATTACATAACTTGTGTATGGTACACCACTTTAAAATTGGTAAATGTTAAAATCCACCTATAACGGGTTTAAAAAACTTAATAATTAACAAATATAAATAAACAAAAGGTGTATAAAATGATACATTTAATTTAAAACCGCATGTAGTTCATATTCTTTTATTGGTGTATGGTACACCACTTTAAAAATGGTGTATCATAAAATCCACCGCTAAAATATAAGAAATGAAGGATAGTCAACGCTCAAAGGGGCTAGCAATGGATAATGAATAGGACAAGGCTAACAACAAGAAAAGTGCCTCTCTCATGTTAATCCTAGCATGTAATTAGCAATCTCAACCAAGGGCAAAATCAAATCCAAGAGCACACCTCAACATAATGAACACTCATGAGAAGGAACATGTAGTAGGCTAAAAATTCTCACCAGGTTTCATGATTGTTACACATTGCTAAATCACATAACACATACGACAAACCTAGTATTCTTTCACTATTGCACACATTTGTTCACAAGCACTTATCAAACAATCAAGAGCATGCATTCTATCGAATGGAAATCATGTCTCAATCCAAAGTGCCTAGGTCACAAGAATCATTCCTACTAGAACTAAGAATTGATACCATGCCCTTTCAAAAATCACTAGAAATAATCAATAAGTCATGGAATGTATCAAATAACTAATCTAATCAAAGCTTTAGAAAAGAAGGATTAAGAAAAACTCCCTTTGAAGATCACTTCCAAGCATCTTAAAGTTTTCCACAAGGGTCCATTATACAACGCTTCAAAAGTTACACACCAAAGCTACAAACAAAATACAAAAAGACAAAAGAAACAAGAAAAATTTCAATTTATTTATTTAGTTATTATTTTTTTCTAGTACCATCCTCCATCTTCTTCATCATCATTCTCTTCTTCCTCTTCCTCATCATCTTCTTCCTCAAATTCCTTTTCTTTTCCCTTGGAGCTACCGGACCCATATTCATAGAATTTGTTGGCCCGGTTGCATTCCTCTTGAGTAAATGGAGTAGGAGCAGCCGTATCCATATTTATTCCTTTTTAGCTCCAAGCATTCTCCAAAAGGGCTCAAAGCACACATTCCTCATCATTAAAGCCTTCATCTCCCAATCATTAGCATGATCTACCTCCCTCTTGTTGTTCATTACATTGAGTTTCTCATCCATGGAGAGTGTCTCAAAGTCTCTTGCTAAACATGCCGCCATCGAGGGTGAAACATCCAAATATGCGGCCATGGGAGGGCCCACCGTAAGCCTTGGAGATGGACTAGGAAGTGATTGCTCTTGTGGTTGGGCCTCATGGGATTGGGTGAATATATGCCTATAAAAATAGGACTTGTCAACAGGCCCAAGCCCTTTGACTTCCTTGAGCTCCCTTGGGTTAATTCTCACTCCTTGTGTTGCACAAAGTCTTGTCATGATGATCCCATAGTTCAAAGAGGCGGTTGTTCTTCTACAATCTAAGATCTCATTGCTAATGGTCAAGCCCACGTTGAGAGGCAATTGCTTCATCAAAACATAAGTGCATAATAGCCTCTTCTTGGTGACAGTATTAGAGTTCTTAATTGGGATAAGCACCCCTTGGACAAGTGTACACCATAGTTTTGCTTCTGGATTGAAGAATTTCTTATCCATGTTCTTGAGCAACTCATTCTTAGCATCCATGACCTGTTCTTCTTGTCCATTGCATAACACCTTGTTGACTTCACCCATGTCAAAGATCCATTTCATGAGCTTCTCCAATTCACAAGTGGCGTTTGGTGCCATGGGAGTGTTTAGCATGTCATTGAGCAAACAGGGATGAAAATAAATCTCTTTACCTTTTACATAGGATGTGAATTTGTCAATTGGGTCCTTGTCATTGATCTTTAACTTGGAATAGAATTCCACCACATGTTCTTCATAGGTCAGACCCTCTAATGAGCAAAGATTCTTCCACTTTCTTCTCTTTAGCGCATTGTACACTGACAAGCAGATGTCATTTTTCTCTTTTTGTCTTGTGAAGTTGGGGAAGCAATCTTCTTTGGTAAGAATGAATTGCCTTTCTTTGAATACTCCCCTCTTTGACATGGTTGCTTTGAAGATAGCCTCATTCTCCTCCGTTCGGAACCTATGGTTGTCAAATCTTTGCCTTTGATTAGTGTTGGATGGTCTTGATTTGGTGTTGGATGTCTTTGGAACCTTTGGGTTCCTTGCCCCTCTCATACTTGCGGTAGTCTTGAACTGCTTTCCGGATGCATGTCCTTATATTTCTTACAAGAATATCATCTCAAGGAATGTGATACTGAAGTGTCAATATGAGTACTCTACTAAGTGTTTCAAAAGTCCACATAGCTTCACTACTTATGAACATGCATGAACTTGTGCCAAATCAATGATAATTAGCTTCAAAGAGATTCATTTCAACAAAAGAAACATAAGCCAAGCTCAAAAGCACAAGAATTTCAAGCACATGTTCATATATTGTTCATTGAGGACTTTTGCCAAACACCTAGTCTGCATATATCACAATCATGAATCAACACTTCCTTCTCAACAACCTAGCATGCAAACTTACAATAATGGCAACAAAACATCAAACAACACATTAATTTCACAAAGATGCCACAAATCATCCAAAAACACTCAAGTTTCATCAATTTCCCAAAAACCCCAAAATTCCCAAAATCTTCGAATCCACACTCAAATCTCCCACAATCAAGTGATTTTAGCTCATACAAGTAAGAATAATCAACAAGTCAATTCATAAATGAGAATTAGAGAGATTCAAGTGTTACCTTTGGGTCTTGAGTTTGGGTATTTAACACATCAAAGTGGAGAATAAACTCAAATTATGTGAAGATGGTGAAGTGAGTGAAGAATTAGTGAAATGAAAAAGAAGAATGAGTGCAAATGCTTGAAATGGAGAGGGATGAGAGTTAGGGTGAGAGTGTGAGTAAAAAGATGAGAAATATGAGAAATGAGGAGTGGGTTTGAGTGAGGTGTGGCTTTTAAAGAAGGCTTACATATTAGCAAGCCCTTGCCCGCGCTAGAGGGTGTGTGCCCACGCTAAATGTGGCGTGCCCACGCCGTGCTTGGGTGAAATTCTGCCCAAAATTCTGCCTCACGTTCTAGTGGCGTGCCCACGCTCTTATGAACTACTGCTATGCTTGTCAAGGGCATGTCCCCACGCCCTACTTCCCGAGAGAGAATTCTCCTCAAGCGTGCTCATCCTCAAATTAGGCTACCAAATGCTTACTTTGGAGTTTTTAAGGTGAGCTTACCTTGCACTTACTTCCTCATTGATTTGTTTGGTCTTCAATACCCTACACCTTAAACTCATTTCATCCAAAGAGTCAAGTGATTCAACAAAACAATGATGATAAGAATGGTACTAACTTTTATTCTCTTCTCTACTTCTACATTACCTATTGTTATTTGTTTTTTTTTTCTTTAACAAATGGAATGAATGAAAGAATGAATGCACCCACATAGGTTGCCTACCGGAAGCACTTTGTTTAACGTCAGTTAGCTTGACGCGTTTGTCACTTTATGGAGGTTTAAAGCCATAGACCAAGGATCCCTCAAAATTATATCCAAAAAGTTGGGTTCCTTGTCTATGTTTCACTACCATATGTGTTTTACAAGAACATCCAATGGTTTTTTCCAAACTTTCCACCAAATTTTTAGGCTTCCAAACATGTTGGTAGCCCTCTACCAAAGCAACATGGTTGCCAACACTCTTGCTGTCCACAAGGGGAGAGTATTGTTCCTCTTTGACATTATCAAATGCCTTCCCACTAACCAACAATCTATTCCTTAACTCCTCTAACAATCTTTCTTCTAACTTTCCATCTATAGAATTGTTGAAGATCACTGGTAAGGTGCATTTTGCGTCCATAAAGACACAATGAAAGTTTGAGAAATATTGTAGAGGTGTGTTAAATGGTTGTTTAGATGCAATATTTTCAACCTTGGAAGCCATTTTATGTGGAGTTTTATCAAGTGGAGAGGCTTTAGATTCTTCATTGGCTAAACACTTAATCTCCTCATGACTCACTTCATTTTTCACTTTTGATTTTTCACAAAAAGAGTTGTTAATCATTGAAGTTGAGTCATAATTGATTTTTTTAGTTCTTTAGCCAATGAGGTATCTACAATCTCCACATTCATGCAAGAAGAGTTATCACAATTATTTTTCCAATATTCAAAAACTTTAAATATTACCTTCTCTTCTTGAACCCTTAGCATTAGCTCTCCTCCCTCTACATCAATGAGGGCGCGTCCCGTGGCAAAGAAGGGTCTTCCTAGGATGATTGGGACCTCCTCATTGGCTTCCATATCCATCACAATGAAGTTAGCCGAAAAGATGAATTTCTCTACCTTCACCAACAAGTTCTCCACAACCCCATAAGGACGTTTAATTGTTCTATTCGCCATTTGCAAGGTGACAAATTTTGGTTTGACCTCATTTACCTAAAGTTTCTTCAACACGAAAAGGGGCATTAGGTTTATGCTAGCACCAAGGTCACATAGAGCTTTCCCCACAAGCACTCCACCAAGTTTGCAAGGAATTGTCGATGACCCCGGATCTTTTAATTTTTGTGGAAGCTTCCTTTGGAGCATTGCACTCACCTTCTCGGTCAAAAAGACCGTTTCATAAACTTGGCATAAAATGGCATTTGTTTAAGAGCCTCTACAAAAGGCAAGTTAATTCTCAAGCTCCTAAAGACGTCTAGAAATTGAGAGAACTGTTTTTCCTTGTCCTTCTTGATAAGCCTTTGTGGGAAAGGGATCCTAGCTTTCACAACTGGGGAAAGATTCTCGTAGTCAACCGGCTCCTCAACGAGTTTCTTCCTTGATTTCTTGGGTGGAAGATCCTTAGGATCTTCACATCCAATTTTTATGGTGTAAGGCTCCCCATAATCATTTGGATCCATATCAAGGTATTTGTCTCCACTTAGCCTCCTTTTGGGTGGTTCTTCCTCCTCCACCTTATGTTCTTCAATTTTTCATGGTGGAGGAGAAACTATTGGATGCAATGTTGGGAGGATTGATACAAGACCCACATCCGTCCACTAGAGGATTCATAGGTCCTTTAGAGTCATCCTTCTTGGTGGAGGTTGGTTTGCCATTGGTGGTTCTTGAACAACAACTACTTCCTCTTGTACCAAAATTTGTTGCTATTCCACAACCTTCTCTTGATAGGAACACATAGCTTATTGCTCTAGACTTGTTTTATATTTGTGCGCCTTGTACTTTGCTTTCTTTGCTTTGCTTTTCTTGCGGTTTCTTCTCAAAGTCTTTTCCAACTCTGGATCAAAAGAAAATTCAATTTCCTTGCCTCGCATAAAGGCATAGCGAGGTAAGATCACACAAAAATAGACCAAATTCAAACAAAATGAACAAATTAAAAAGAAAATAACAAAAAGATGAATATGAAGAATGGAAAGTGATGTGTCCAAATTAGTGAACGTCTCTGGAACTATTGATATCTATCAATAGTCCCCGGCAACGACACAATAAACTTGATAGCGAATTGTCATTCTAACATGTGCACTAGTTCGTTTAATGAGAAAAGAAGGTGAAGAGGGTATCGTCTCCACAGGGACTATGTTTAATAATATCGAATCCCCAAGACTTTCACTATTAGGATGTTCAAAAACATATTTGAGAGGGTATTCATGCAAAAGATTGTAAACAAACAATAACAAGAATGATAATCAAGAAAGAGAAAGGTTAGGGGCATGGTTCATTTGATCCACCCCTTTATGTAACATCCTCTGAGTTTAATTTAAGTTCCAATCTTATCAATTGAAGGTAATAATCCACAATTATAGACTAAGTCTATTTCTAGATGATTAACCCCTTTGTTCTAACTAAAACCCCCTAATTCCTTAGGTCCATTTTAGAGAAAACAAGAAAGAAGAGAATTTCCATAAAACCTCATAACCTACAAGTCCAATTCCTAGAATCATGTGAGATTGTGGTTAATTACAATAGTTCTAATACAATTACCAATTTTTCATTTGCCTAATTGCATCTAGATCAAAATCCCTATTGACTAATTCAAGTGTAGCATTCACGTCGAAAGCTATTCCACCAAAATTGAGTATAATCAACAAAGAATAAGCATTAAGAGAAGAAGTAATCACTCAATTGAGTGAAAGAAACATTGAATTAATTCTCAGGTTTAATTACATAAGTTTGGGATCAAAATCCAAAAAGCTCGATGTGCCCACTCACATTCACCTGTTCTCCCGAAAAACCGACAAAGTTTCTTGCGTAATTGCCGAAGGGGGAGGTAAGGAGCCATAAGTTCTCAAGTGTCATCCAATACAAGATGTTAGTCGCACTCCAATGATCCACCATGACTTGCTTGATTGTGAATTTTACCATCTCAATGATATTAACATCATATCATCTTGATTAAGACATCACCCACAAATTTAACAGCAGAAAATAAAATGATTTGATATCTAGGGTTACTTGACTCAGCAGCTATTGAGTTCGTACTCAAGATTTCCTGCAGGTGTCTCTTATGAGTCGAGCTTGTTTCTCCACCTCTTCTTGTGCATTTTGTGGGAGACCGACACCGGTTTCTACCGCCATCGCAATCTAGACATAGAACGCATTCCTTCAAGTATTCATCCGGGATCAATTGATCAATGTGGTCCTTCAAGTTTCTGCACTCCCCTGTTATATGTCCAAAAGAACGATGCATCATCCTTTGGAATAGTCAATCTTGGGATAAGCAAGAAGTAGGTTTGACAAAAGATAGATTCTTTTGGATTTCTTGACTTCAAGAAAAAAATCATCTCGACTATAGTTAAGTTTGACGAGCAAATATGTCCTAGTATCAAGGCTCTGTAGCCATAGTAATATTGTTTTGGTAATCTCAGTTAGGTGAACAAGGCTGACGAGCTTCTGCCTTTGCTTTTGTCTCTCCTTTTTTGGGCTGAGTTGCCATGTTTAGATCATCTATCTTTGCAGCACATGCCTATCCCATGGATATCAACTCATCAGCCTTCCTCTTGAAATGTGCGACCAATGATTCTTTTCTTTTTGATGTACTGGTAAAATGCACAAAATTGTACACTAGTGATGATCTAATTCTTCATTACTTCTTGATTCAAATCGTCAACCATGATGGATTCCTGGTTATACCAGTTTAGGTAATCCTTCAGCATCTCGTTCACTCCTTGCTTAATATTTCTCAAGTCCTCATGTGACACTTCCTCATGACTATAAAGGAAAGATATGCAATGAAAATCTCTCTTAGTTGGCAAAAGTTGTTGATGGAACCTAGGGGATGCATTTGACTCATCTGTTTGCCTTTTTCTTTAGAGATCTCGGGAATAGCCGGCACACGGATGCCTCGTAAGGGTAGTAGGTCGACATCGGAGATTTATAATATTTTAGATGCTCTAGCAGGTCACCTTCTCCATCATAAAGGTGCATGTGCGGTTTCAAATTCTTAGGTACATCCATGGCCATGAGCTCGTCCGAGATGGGAGTTTTGAATAGACAGATCCAATTGAGGAATTTTTGTGGTAGGTGTCGGCCTAGAACCCTCTCTATTTGAGTTAGGGTCGGTCATGGGTTGTATGTGTTAAACTGACCCTTCAAATTGACAATCAATTTTTTTTAGTTTCGCAGTTTTTCTTTGCAGGTCTCAGTTGCACTCGTGCAAGTCTCGGTTGCGCTCATGCTAGTCATGGTTCCTTTGTGTTGTTTCATCCTACCTTATCTGTAAATTATCTAATCGGCTTTTGAGATCCTGTAGAACGGCCATGGCTTGTTCTCCCAAGCCATTGTTTGCCTCTACACTGTGTTGTGGCCCGCTTCTAGTTACAATTTAAGTCCCACATATCACTTTGTATTATTATTATCATGACCAGATTTTTGTTTGGACAAAAAAGGCCATTGTCTAAAATCTCAAATTTAGAAGGCCTAATTTTTTACAATATTTGCCTAAATTTATTTAAATTATTAAACGTATTTTATTAACTATTATTACTATTTCAATCTCTTTGATATCTCTTTTTTAACCTTTTTATTAGCTCCACAAACTTCATCATATATTTGAATTGGTTAATTATAAAACTTCAATAAAGAATTTGTAGCACAAAAAGTTATAAAAAGAAATATAAAAATTTATTTGTCTTATTAAAATAGGATGTGAGCAAAAATTCTCCTTATACTCCAAATTTTCTAGATTCAGCCTGAATACTATTTAGCCAGGTGAGTTCACCGCAAGAATTGCCAAAAAAAGAGAGGCCAAAACCATCGTTAAATGCCCTAAAACCTTTGCTAAAAATTGTCGACCCAAAAGGTTGAAGACAAGTGTTTTGATAAAGAAAAAGGAACTTAGTAACCTAAGATGGACAAGGAAAAGCTTCACTTGAAGAGAAGAAAAAGCTAACAAATAAAGATTACTTTTGTGTATTGTTTGCTAGTTGAATCTAGGTTGATTGTTTAGTTTTTGGTAAGGAGTATTATCATGAGTTGGTTTATATGATTTCCATATGCTTGATTGATCATGAAGTAGATAGGCTAACTAGATTCAAATTGAATGGCCCTAATATAAAACTACATAATTCATGCATGCATAACATCAAAAGTTTTGAGAAAAACTCCTATGCAATGCATCTAAACAAGAGCCATTTCTTTTCTTTGAACAAAGGTTTTTCCAAGTGTTCTAAAAATGTTTTGAAATGATTATGATCATTAGTTTTCTCTAAGAACATGTTTGATTTGAAATTCAAAGTGATTTTGATGTTTTGGAAGGGTTTTTTTGTTGCCCACATTGATGTACAAGTGCATAACATGCCTGTACATAGTTCAAATTTCTCAGTTTTGGAAACCTGTTTGTAGAGGGAAAAATTAGGCTATGTGCATTGAAGATGAGGGAGAAAATTTGTTGTTTATGCAGTTTTGCACCCAGGGGGCGAAAATTGGCTATGTCATCGATGCAGGGGCTCTGTACATCAATGTACAACTGCTAAAAACCTATTTAAAGAGGTTTTGGATTTTGGAAATTAAGAGAACGAATCATATTTCATTTTTCACGAAATTAAGTGATCTAAAACCTCTCAAAAGGCTCTTCTAGGGTTTCGTATTCAAAGTTTTCATGTGGGTTCAACAATTTGGAGTTTGATTGTGATTTACATCAAGATTTCATTCATTCTTGCTTCAATCCTCAAGATAAACATTGGAGTTTCACATTCAATTGACCAAGATCTGAAATTCTTTATGGTTGATTAAGAAAGAATGCTTCATAGGTGAACTCGTTCCATTTCTCTGTTTTTGATTCCATTTGTAATTTGGTGACATTGTAATTCGAATTGAATTCTTGTTTTTTGGTGAGTCTGCAAGTGGGTCAGGTGCTTAGCACCTCTAAACCATAAGTCTTGCTCTCCTTAGTGAATCTAAGAAATTTGCGGGGCAATAGGCTTACCCAAAGGGTTTGCCTTTGGTGCACATAAGGTATTTGATTGAAATACTAAGAGGATTTTTAGGTGTAATGTTGTAAATCTTAAGGGGTGCCCTTGAGTGGCTTGTGTTAAAGTCCTAGGTGGTGGCTTAGGTATTGTGTGCTTGGGCTAGGAGTATATCTTCTAGTGGATTGTGAAAATCACTAAAGCGTGATCTTTAGGTGGAAATCATAGAGAGTGAGTCTCTTGGTTGAAAATCCAAAGAAGTGAGTCTTGGGTGGTGGCATAAATCCTAAGGGAATCTTAGGTGGCTTGGAAAATCCTAAAGGGCTTTGAGTTATTTGTCAAACCAATTGAGAAGGTGTTCTCTTGGTGAAATAGTTGTTTGGGTAAAGGTTTTACCTTGTGTTTGGGTGAATCTTGTATCTAAAAACTATTGTAATTGACATTGTGTGAATAGCGGAAAATCCAAACTAGTGATTCGCTAGGCTTGGGACTGGATGTAGCCGTGTTAGAATGCCGAACTAGTATAAATCGCTTGTCTTTTGTCTCTTTTATTCCTTTCTAGCTTAATTTCTTAACACACGCAAATCACAGTTATATTTGACTATTGTTATCTTGTGAATTGAACTTAACAACGGCAAGGAAAACTTCATAAAATAAGCACACTACACTTGAGTGAGATCAACGTCTAACTTGCATTGTCTCTGGTTATCTTTAATTACACCCATATTTCACATTGATTAAAAGGATTTACAATTTTGAATAGCTTCCATGCGTAAAATCTAAAGTCAAAACTCTACCTAATTCACCCCCCTCTTTGGTAGACTATTCACTATCCTACCCTACAATTGGCTTCAGAGCGGGTTAGATAACATACTCCTAAAAGATCCGATTCAAAATGGATAATGGTAAGATAAGAATTAGTGAGGGATCCTCCATAAATAGACCCCCAAGCTTTAATGGTGAGAATTATGGTTATTGGAATGAATGAATGAGAATCTTCATTAAACTCTTTGGGATAGATATTTGGGATGCTATAGAAAACGGATCCCATGTGCCTATGAAAATAGATGGTTGAAAAATAAATTGAGAAACCTAGGAGTGAGTGGAATGAGGATGAAAAAAAGAGAGCTCAACCGAATTTTAGAGCCAAGAACCTTATCACCTCCAGTTTATCCTATAATGAGTTCTTTAGGGTCTCAAATTGTAAATCTGCTAAAGAAATGTAGGATACACTTAAAGTGATACATGAAGGTACAAATGAGGTTAAAAGATCAAGAGTGAATACTTTGATGCATGAGTATGAACTTTTTGCTATGAATGCAAATAAATCAATTAAAATGTTGCAATTACGTTTAACTCACATTGTAAATGATTTGTTGTCTCTTGGAAAAAAAATTAAAATGAGAACCTTGTGAATAAAGTGCTCCGGTGCCTAAAAAGGGAGTGGTAACCAAAAGTGACCACAATTTCCGAATCAAGAGATCTATAGAAATTGGATCTTGCTACACTATTTGTCAAGCTTAAAGAATATGAATTAGAACATCACCGCCTGCAATCAAATGAAGATATGGATAAAAAAAAGAGAGGACTAGCTTTGAAGTCTTAATTGGAAGAATATAGTGATGAAAAAGGCTCAAAAGATGAAAGTGAAGAAGAAATTTCCAAAGAAGAGTGAATCTTCACCTTCAAGCTCCATTGTATGCTATGAATGTGGTAAGCCCGATCACATCAAATCGGATTGTCCAACATTGAAAGACAAAGCTAAAAATAATAGTAAGAAGAACAATAAGAGGAGAGCTTATATTGCATGGAGGATAACGACATGACGTCTTCATCAAGCTCCTCAAGTGATGAAAAGGCAAATCTTTGTCTCATGGCAACAAGTGAGCAAGATGACTCCTATAGTGAGGTAAGTGTCTCTTGTAGTGAAGATGATGAGAATTCTTATGACGAATTGAAAATTGCCTTTAATGAATTATATGAGAAATCTATTAAGTTAGTTAAAAGTTTGGATATACAAAAGAAAACAATCTTGACTTTTGTTAATAAAGTTGCATCTTTACAAAAAGAAATATGTGATTTGAAATTGGAGAATGAAAATCTCTAAATTTCTTTTTTTTATAAGTCTTATGATCTATTTGTGCATAAAGATGATAAGATAAATAAACTGAAATGTGTTGTTGACAAGTTTTCAAATGCATCTCATAATCTTCATATGTGGTTAAGTTGTCAAAAGCATGCATTTGATAAATCTAGAATTGGATATGAACATGGTATGTATAGTAAGGCTTATATGTATGAAAGGAAAAAGCATGTGCATGATTTTCCTAAAACGAATCTTTTTGATAACCATGCTAGTGCTAAATCTATAAAGTTTACATGCCATCATTGTGGACTAGATGTTCATATTAGTACATATTGCTTTTAGCAAAACTGTTTTATGTGCCAAAAGGATAGTTGGTATGGGTTCCTAAGGGAATCAAAACTAACCATTGAGGACCCATGACAAAGGGTACCTAAATTATGTTGTTGTTGGTTTTGTAGGAGACTTCAAGAAAGAGTAAACCAAAATATCGATACCTTGATAGTGGATGCTCTAGGCATATGAGCAGAAATCCTAAGAAATTCCAACATATCACACCTATTGATGAAGGAAACATGACCTTTGTAGATGACAACAAAGGAAAAATGATAGGTATTGGTATAGTAGGTAAGGAAGATACCTTAACAACCAATAATATTTTCTTGGTTGAAAATCTTAAGCATAATCTCCTTAGTATTTGTCAACTATGTGATTCCGGACTAGATGTCTCTTTTAACAAGAAATGTTGAATGATTAAATAAGAGAATAATCTCGATGCATGTTAGATAGGAAATAGAACTAACAATGTGTACACCATTGATTTGGATAGCCAAAGAATTGACTCCCATTCTATGTGCTTAATTATGAAAGAGGATAATGTGTGGTTGTGGCATAAGAGACTAGCTCTCATTCATTTCAATCATTTGTCTAAGTTGAATTCTAAAGATCTTGTATTGGGTTTGCAAAATTTGAAGTTTCTCTAGGAATGGTAATGTGAGGCATGTCAAACATGTAAGCAAACAATAGCCTCTTTTAAACCTAAAAAGTGTGTTTATACTTCAAGGTCTCTTGAGTTGCTTCACATGGATCTATTTGGTTCTTCTAGGATATTGAGTCTAGGTCTACTATGCATTGGTGATAGAAGATGACTACTCTAGGTTAACATGAACCCTTTTTCATAGTAAGAAAATGCTTTTTAAGATTTTAAAAGGTTTTCTAAAAGAATCAAAAATGAGAAAAACTGTAAGATTGTTTCTATAAGAAGTGATCATGGTGGAGAGTTTACTAGCCATGTTTTTGAAACGTTTTGTAAAGAAAAAGGCATTTCACACAATTTTTCAACTCTTAGAACCCCTCAACAAAACGGTGTAGTTGAAGGAAAAATAGATCCTTCGAAGAGTTGGCAAGGACATTACTCAACGATTCTAAGCTTTCCAAGTAATTTTGGACGGATGAGGTTAACACCGCTTGATCTGTGTTAAATAGAGTCTTGATAAGACCCATCTTAAAGAAAAGCCCTTATGAACTCTTTCATGGATGAAATCCTAATATTAGTCATTTGCATATCTTTGGATGTAAGTGTTCTGAATTGAAAAATGGGAAAGAATTTCTTGATAAATTTGATGCTAAATCCGAAGAAAGCATTTTTCTTGGTTACTACTCAAATTGCAAAGCTTATAAAGTTATTAATAAATCAACCTTGTCTGTAGAAGAATCCATACATGTTTTGTTTGATGAGTATGTGACTAATCTCTCGAAAGAGGAGGAGTTTGTTGTTGATGATGTGCAAGAGTCTTTAGCTAGATCCCTAACTGAGAACAAGAAAGGAGATCAGGAGAGCACATCAAACTTAGAGCAACATATGAGACAACTCAAGGAAAAGACACAAATTAAGAGGACACACAAGTTGGTGGTGACTTGCTCAAGGAATGGAGAACGTTAAGAGATAACCCACTTGATCAAATCATTGGTCATCAATAAGGGGGTAAGCACAAGAGGTAAATTAGATAACTCTTGCAATAACATGGAATTTGTTTCCGAAATAGAACCTAAGGATATTGATATTGCATTAAATGATGAATTTTGGCTAATGGCAATGCAAGATGAACTAAACCAATTTGTTAGAAATGATGTGTAGGAACTAGTCCCTTGACCCTTGCACAAAACCATAATTGGAACAAAATGGGTGTTTAGAAATAAACAATATGAATATGGTGTTATTGTTAGAAACAAGGCTAGACTAGTAGCTAAAGGATACAATCAACAAGAGGGAATAGACTTTGATGAGACATTTGCTCCGATAGCTAGGCTAGAAGTTATTAGGATTCTACTTTCATTTGCATGCATTATGAATTTCAAACTTTTCCAAATGGATGTAAAAAGTGCCTTTTTGAATTGTTACATATAAGAGGAAGTTTATTTAGGGCAACCACTAGGTTTTGAAAGTTTTGAATATCCTAATCATGTGTTTAAACTAAAGAAAGATCTTTATGGATTAAAGCAAGCACCTAGAAGTTTGTATGAAAGGTTAAGTGAATTTCTTATTGAAAATGGCTTAAAAAGAGGACAAGTTGATAAAACTCTCCTTGTGTTAAAGAAGGATGAACATATTCTAATTGTACAAATTTATGTTGATGACATTATCTTTGGTGCTACTAACGTCTCTTTATGTGAGCATTTCTCTAACTTGATGAACAGTGAATTTGAAATGTTAATGATGGGAGAACTATCATACTTCCTTGGGCTATAAATAAAGAAAACCAAGGATGGTATCTTCATCAACAAAAGAAAGTAATGTAAAGACTTGATAACGAGATTTGAAATGGAATGCTCCTAGGAGGCATCAACACCAATGGCAACCAATTGCTACCTAGATAACGATGAAAGAGGTAAAAAGGTTGAGGTAACAAAGTATAGGGCTATGATTGGCTCACTTTTGTACTTGACAGCATCTAGGCCGGATATTATGTTTTCCATTTGTCTATGTTCTAGATTTCAATATTGTCCAAAAGAAATTTATTTAAAAGCTGTGAAAAGAATTATAAAATACTTGAAAGGAACTCTTAACCTAGGGTTATGGTGTGCTAAAGGAAATGTATGTGAAATGATTGGTTTTTGTGACACCGACTTTGCAGGGTGCCACATTGATAGAATGAGTACCTCTGATACATGCCACTTTTTAGGAAATGATTTGGTTTCTTGGCCTAGCAAGAAAGAAGCTTGTGTGGCTCTATCCACGGCAGATGCCGAATATATAGCGTTCGGTAGTTTTTGCTAACAAATGCTTTGGATAAATCTCAATTGAATGATTTTGGTGTTAATGTGGCTTGTGTGCCTTTAAAGTGTGATAATATAGGTGTAATTAACTAGAGTAAGAACCCTATTTTACACTCTAGAATAAAGCACATTGAGATTAGACATCATTTCCTTAGAGAACATGTATCAAAAGGGAGAGTGCATCGATGCATGTACATAGTTCAAATTTCTCTATTTTGAAAAAATATGTGCATCGATGCAGAGGGAGTGTGCATCGATGTACACAGGTCAAAATTTTCTTTTTATGTAGTTTTGCACCCAGGGGGAGAAAATTGGCTATGTATATCGATGTACAGAAGCTAAAAACCTTATTTAAAGAGGTTTTGGGTTTGGAACTTAAGAGAACGAATCATATTTCATTTTGCACGAAACTGAATGATCTAAAACCTCTCAAAAGGCTCTTCTAAGGTTTCATATTCAAAGTTTTCATGTGGGTTCAACAATTTATAGATTGATTGTGATTTGCATCAATATTTCATTCATTCTTCCTTCAATCTTCAAGATAATCATTGGGGTTTAACATTCAATTGGTCTAGCTCTGAAATTCTCCATGGTTCCTTCAATTTTTATGTGTGCTTGTGCTAGGAGTATATCTTCTAGTGGATTGTGAAAATCACTAAAGCATGATATTTAGGTGGAAATCCAAGAGAGGGAGTCTCTTGGTGGAAAATCCAAAGACGTGAGTCTTTGGTGGTGTCATAAATCCTAAGGGGAGCTTAGGTGGCTTGGAAAATCCTAAAGGGCTTTGAGTGATTTGTCAAATACATTGAGACGGTGTTCTCTTGGTGAAATAGTTGTTCGAGTAGAGATTACCTACGCTTTGGGTGAATCTTGTATCTAAAAACTTTGTAATTGACATTGTGTGAATAATGAAATATGCAAACTAGTGATTGGCTAGGCTTGAGACTGGATGTATGCGTGTTAGAACGTCGAACCAATATAAATCACTTGTGTTTTGTCTCTTTTATTGCTATCTAGCTTAATTGCTTAACACATGCTAATTACACTTATATTTTCCTATTGTTATCTTGTGATTTGAACTTAACAACGGCAAGGAAAACTTCATAAACCAAGCCCACTACACTTAAGTGAGATCAACGTCTAACTTTGATTCTCATTCGTTATCTTTAATCATATCCATATTTCACATTGCTTAGAAGAATTTAAAATTTTGAAAAGCTTCCGCGCATAAAATCTAAAATCAAAACTCTACCTAATTCACCCCCTTTTAGGTAGAGTATTCACTATCCTACCTTACAAAAAGGTGTTAGCGATGGCAATTCAACAAAGGTTGAGTCGTCACTTTTTTATGCATTGCTAAAAATTAGTGACGGTAAAAGTTGTCACTCATTAGCAATGGTAAAAGTCGTCGCTACAATACGAGCTAATTTTTTTAACTTTTACAGCAATCTAGCGAGGATAAAAGCCGTAGCTAAGTTTCTTTTTTTCAAAAAAAAAAATAGCTCCTAGAGGAAGAGCTCCTCGTACTTTTGTCCATCGAAATAGCATGGAAAAAGAAGAAAGAAAGACAGAAGAAGAAAAAAAACAGCATGAAAGAAGAAGAAAGAAAGGAAGATAGAAGAAGAAGAACAACAACAATAAAAAGAAGAACAACAGCATAAGAAGAACAACAATAATAACAACAACAAGGTTGTCAGAGTTGGAGCTTTGCCGGAAGTCGTCAGAGGTTGATGGGTTGTGAGGTGTATGGTGGTTTTGTTATGGAGTGATTTGATGAAGAAGAAGCTAATATAAGAAGAACTGATAGATTTTGTTGAGTGGGAAATAATGAAGAAATTATATGAAGAGAAAGAAGAAGTGAACGGTTATATGAAGAAGATAGAGAGTGAAAAATTATGGATCCCGAAGTCATTGTGTTGGCCAATGAGCTGTGAACATTTGTCCCTATAGTTACGGCCTAGACCGTCGCCACTGTGCCATACAAATATAAAAAATTCCCCTATAGCGATGGCGTAGACCGTTGCTAATTAGCGATAGCTATGACCTTCGCAACTGTGCCACACAAATATAAATAAAGTAATAAAAAATTCCCTCTATAGCGACGACCTAGGCTGTCTCTAATTAGCAATGGCTAGGACCGTCAGAACTTTGCAACATGAATATAAAATAAAAAAATCCCCCTATACCTAGACCGTCACTAAGTTAGCAACAGCTAAGACCGTCACAACTTTGCCGTCAAAAATATTAAAAAAATTTAAAAAATTCCCTCACCTATAGCGACGGTCAAGACCGTCACTTAAATAGTGACTGCTATGACCGTTGCAACTTGGCTAGCATAATTTAAAAAAATGAAAAAAAGTTAATTCTTGCCACTATAGCGACGACCTAGACTATCTCTAATTTAGCAATGATAAAAGTGGCCGCTAATAGTTAACATACCATCGCAACGTAGAGATGGTGCCGGACCGTCGCTATTTTTACGTAGCTATATTGTCACATTCTTGTAGCGGTTGGACAACCCCTTGTATAAAAATGGCTATTACATTTTTTTTTATCTTTTAGCTTTGGAGAACATTGATAACCTTTTCTAAGAACACTTGTTAAGTATGCAAAATAAAATAATTTATTAGAAATGAGGACATTTATTGTTAAGACAATTCATGTTGTTTTAGACAATTCAAAGCATTTAAAAAGCATGTAGTTATTCCACTTCAGCTAGTGCCCTAAGGGTACTAGTTAGCAAGACCTTTTTATATATCAATTTGCGCATTGTTATATCCTACTACTTATCTTTCTACATATACTAATACTACCGTATAGAGCAAAGTATTAAATGAAAAATTAAATGAATAGTCACTCACATCACACGTCAATTCAAACTCAAGCGACAAATTAGGAGCAGCTATGATAGGAGCATAAATCAATTTTTTCTTAAGACACTCAAAGGATTGCAAGAACTCCGCATCAAAGTTGAAAGCAATATCTTTATTAAGAAAATTGCTAAGTGGCTTAGAATCTTTGAGAAGTCTTTGATAAACCTGCTATAGAATCCGGCATGTCCCAAGAAACTTCTAATTCCTTTCACATAGGTTGGTTGTGGGAGCTTCTCAATGACGTCCACTTTTGCTTTGTCCACCTCTATATCTTTGGAGGAGATTTTGTGGCCTATTACCACACCTTCGGTCACCATGAAGTGGCACTTTTCCCAATTGAGCACAAGATTGGTCTCCACACACCTCCTAAACATGGTATCCAAATTAGCTAGGCAATGATCAAAGGAGGAGCCAAATACCCAAAAACTATCCATGAATACCTTAATGCACCTCTCCACTAGTTCAAAGAAGATAGCCATCATGCAACGTTAAAAAGTGGTCAGAACATTGCACAACCCAAAGGGCATCTTCCTATAAGAAAAAACTCCAAACGGACAAGTGAAGGTGGTCTTTTCTTGGTCTTCCGGATCTACAGTGATTTGGTTGTACCCCATAAAACATTAAGAAAGCAATAAAATGTTGACTGGCAAGCCTCTCAAGTATTAGATCTATGATGGACAAGGGGAAGTGATCCTTCCTTGTAGCTTGATTGAGCTTCCGGTAGTCAATGCACATCCTCCCCCATGACGGTCGACCTTAAAGGACCTATACATAAGTTCTAAAGTCATCCTTGTTGGCTTGACCTCCAAGTCTCCTATGCGTTTGAGCATTGACAAAGGCATCAAATTTATGCTTGCTCCAAGATCCAATAGAGCCTTTCCCACTAATAATGCACCAATGGTTACTGGGATTATGAAGCTACTCGGATCCTTTGTCTTGTTGGGCAATGACTTTTGAATTATGGCACTACATCTGGCTTCTAACTCCATTTTTTCCCTCCTTGAACTCCCTCCTTTTTTCAACAATTCCTTCATGAATTTAGCATAAGTAGGGATTTGCTCCATGGTCTCCATAAAGGGAATGTTAATTTGGAGGTGCTTGAATATGTCTAGGAAACGTGCATATTGTCTCTCCTTGTCATTCTTCGAGGGATAAAGAGCTAACTCATCCTTCAATTGTGGAACTTCGACCTTTATTCTTCTTGATCTCACTCTCTTTTTTATCCCCCACAATTTTTCATTTTTCAGTATGTACATTCTTATTCAGTTTTTAAACTCCTTCCTCATTCACTTCATTTGGATTCTCACTCTCCTCACCATGTCCCTTTTGATTTTACTTTCCAACATCTTCATCCTCTCTCAAATTGTCTCCTATACCCTTGCTAATCTCCTTCCCACTTCTTGTTGTGATTGACTTGCAATGGTCTTTTTGATATGTAGTGGTGTTAGTGGAGAATGGTGTAGTACTAAGATCCGTCAATTACTTTGCTATTTGCCCCACTTGTGTCTCAAGGTTCCAGATTGAGGCATCGATATTCTTTTGGAAAGCTTAATTGCTTTGATGATTAGCCATTGAAACTTGAATGTACTTTTCCAAGGTATCCTCTAACTTTGTAGTCCTTTCAACCAATGGAGTGAAATTAAAGGAAGTATACTAGAGGAGCTTCCTTCATTCTTCCACATGCCTTTGCCTTGGTTGTTCTTCAATCCACCTTGCAAAAAATTATTAAAGAAGTTAGTCTTAAAAGGTTGAGTTAAGAAGTTAGCTTGCCTTTGTTAGTTGTTAATATATTGGACTTCTTCCTCTTTAAACACACTTGAGTGAGGACGTTGGTTGATTGGATGGTTGTCTCCACATAGCTCACATATCTCCACTTGTTATGGTTGGGCCACCAATTTCAATTGTTGAGGAGATTGCGCTTGAGCTTGAGGTTGTGGTTGAGTCATAAGTTGAGAAATTTTCTTGCTGAAAAGCTAAACTTTTTGAGTGATTAGCTTGTTTTGGGCAAAAATGGCATTCGTGCTACTCGACTCCAATACTTTCCTAGGCTTTGTAGCTTGGCTTCTTGGTTGTTGCCTAGCTCTATGACTAGCCACCATGGAAGTGGTAATGGATATAGCGATTAGCAGATCAACGGTCCTCATGGAACCTCCTGTGGTAGCATTCAAATGGATCGTCCACTCATGGTTCAAACTAGTGCAAAAGATGTTGAGCATAGCCACTTTAGTAAGACCATGGTTTGAACACTTTCTAAGTAATCTTTGGAACCTCTCCTATGCCTCATGGAATGCCTCATCATCGCCTTGCTTGAAGGCAGTGATTTCGGACTTAGTAAGAATCATCTTTGTGGGAGGGAAAAAACGTGAAAGGAATAATGTCTAAACTTCAGCCCGTGTTCTCAAGCTTTGACTTGGGATGGTCTTAAACCACTCCTTGGTATCCCCAATAAGAGCTAAGTGAAAGATTTTCATGTAGGCATCCTCAAGTCTTGCTTCCTCCAACCCCATAGTTGCAACCATGTAATAGATTGTCTCTAGGAAGGTGTGTGGATCTTCATGGTCATTGCCGGCAAATAGGTTAGTAATAATGAGATTGAACCAAGCTGTCTTAACCTCCATGTTTTGAGCTTCAGCCGAAAGCACTATAGCCGAATGGTTTCTTGGGCAGCCTTGAGGAGTAGAATAGTCACTATGTATCATTCTGGGAGGTGGAGGAGGAGGAGGTTCTTCCCCATTTCCATCTGCTTAAAAGAATTTGAAAGTGAATTTGAAGAAATTGAGTCAACCTCTTCCTCTACTTGCTCTTGTTGCCTATGACGTGAATGGTTTCTTCTAGCAAAAGCTTCAATCTCATTTAAAAATCGAATTTGATCTTTATTACCCTTGCTACGAGTATGCATACACAAGCAAATTGTGAGGAGGGTTAGGCAAAATAAAATATTCACAAAAACAAAGAAAGAAAGTTATTGACAACTTGACCAATAAACTTAAGACACTAAAAGGGCTACCGTGCTTCCCGGTAATAGCACCAAAAACTTGTTGGACATTTTAGCAAAGCTGATTCGCTCAACACGGTACAAGTATAGTGAAAAATGGTTATCGTCCATTGGGAGCAACCTAGAGCACAATTAGATAGCTAAAGTTCAATGTCAAGTGTATAAATTTGCAAGAGTTTTGGTTACAAAAACTGAGCAATAAAGAAAGGGTTTTAAGCAAATATAATGAAACAGTTGAGATTGAATTTCACCTAATACCTTCTCACACACTCTCCAACTTAGAGGTAATCATCAATTCTATTTATTAAGGGTTAAATATGTTTTTGGTCCCTGAACTTTCGTGAGAATCCACTTTTAGTTCCTGAACTTTAAAAGGTCAGTTTTTAGTCCCTCAACTTTTAAAAGGTTCACTTTTAGTACCTCCGTACAATTTTTGGTGATGTGGAAAACTAGTGGCCTTTTATCAAGTCCACGTGTTTGGAGATCAAATTTCCACGTCACCCAAAAATGTACGAAGAGACTAAAAGCAAACTTTTTCAAAGTTTAGGGACTAAAAACTGACGTTTTAAAGTTTCGGGACTAAAAGTATATTTTTGCAAAAGTTTAGGGACCAAACACATATTTAACCAACTAATTAAATTGATACAATGCATCATTTTTCACAAACAAAGATATCTCTTAAATTTGATCCTAAGGCAAGAAATTCATGCATCAATCTATTGAGTGCAAGAAATTCTAACCTAGCATTAAAAATAGGCTTATAAAAGGGAAATCAACATATTAATAACTATCTCTAGACCACTAACACATTCAGGTTTCCAGTTCACTATAGATTTCAAAGCTAAACCATTAAAACTTCAAAATCATAAAACATTGTAAAAGGAAATCAAGCTTTAACCATACAAATCAAAACAGAAAAGAAAACCCACTTAATTAAAAGAAAAGATAGTTACACGAGTCTTAAAGAATATGAGAAAAGATAGAGGTACAAGCAATCAAAGAAGAAGATAAAGCAAAGAGCCTATCTCTCCTAGTATATCTAGCCCTCAAATCGATCTCCTTCACTCTACAAAATGTTCTCAAACTCACAAAAGAATCAGAACTCCTCAAAATAAAACACTAACAAGTATTTTTAGGTAAGTCTGATGCATCTCTGTCGCTTGGGCCTTCATTTGGGCGCCTAGGCGCTACAGGTCGACCTCTAGCATTATTGTGCCTCTGCCGCTAAAGCGCTAAAATGGCCGCCTAAGTGCTAGAATTCAAATAATCACAACAGCCTCCTCTTCTTCTTCACCTAGGCGTTGGATTGGCTGCCTAGGTGGTAGACTTCTGAAAACCCACAATAGGCGCTCCTTGCTCCTCGACTAGGCGTCCCTTTGGGCACTGGACTTACTTCCTTGGTACATGGTTGGGCACTTGGGCGCTGAAATGAGCGCCTGGGCATTAGAACATTGAAGGAAAATTTTCTTCATTCTAACTTGCCATGACCTACAAACCATTAAATGAGATCAAAAGGAACTCATTTTTACTCAACTCTCAAAAAATACTTGAAGACTAGCAAAGTCCTATTTAAGAGGGAGTTTTGGCAAATAAAACAACAATTCAAAAGTGATAAGCACTTAAAAATGACTTAGAATATATCAACAAAATACGTTTATCAATAATACACTGTTTTAAATAACTTCAAATTATTGAATTAATTTAGAAAACGTGTTTTGATCGTAAAATACGTTATTCTTCAAGTGTATAGTACACGATATTTAAAAACAATGTTCCAATTTTAAAAATAATAAGAAAAATTGTATATTGGTTAGAAAGCTAAAAGTCAATAATATATTGTTTTCAAAAAAACTCAACTTTTTAAGTAATTTAAAAAATATGCGTTTATTGAAAAACAACATATTTTTCAAGTGTATAGTACACGATTTCTAAAAAATTATTTCAATTTAAAAAATATATTAATTGTGTAGATTGAGCTAGGAAATTCAAAGTGTCAAAATTTCAAAAAACTTCAAATTATTTAAGAAATTTAAAAAACCTATTCTGATTAAGAAAAAAAAACATTTTCAAGTGTATATTACATGATCTCAAAAAAAATTGTTCCCATTTTAAAAATAAATAAAAAATTTATTAAATTGAAGTAGAAACTTTCAAATTATTTAAGTAATTTAAAAAACTTGTTTCGAATGAAAAACACAGTATTCTTCAAGTGTATAATACACGATCTCTAAAAAAATTATTCCAACTTTAAAAATATTAAAATTTTTGTAGATTGAGCTAAAAAATTTAATGTTAATAATACATTGTTTTTTAAAAAGTTAGATCATTTATGTAATTTTAAAAATCCATTTTGATATAAAAACACCATATTCTTCAAGTATATATAGTTCACGATCTCTAAAACCATTGATCCAATTTTAAAAATATATAAAAATGTATAGATTGAACTAGAAACTTAAAATTGAATAATACATTATTTTCAACAAACATTAAATTATTTAAGTATTTTTAAAAATGCATTTTGATAAAAAAAAACACCGAATTTTTCATGGGTGTATAATACATGAACACTTAAACAAACTATTCCAATTTTTTTAAAACAAAATTGCGTACATTGAACTAGAAACTTTGAAATGTGGTAATAAATTTTGTGTTCATAAAACTTCAAATTGTTTAAGTATCTTAAAAAACGTGTTTTGATAAAAAAAGAAAACACCGTATTAATTCTTCAAGTATAAATAGTACACTATCTCTAGAAAAATTGTTGTAATTTTAAAAATAGAAAAAATTATTTAGATTGAGCAAGAAACTTCAAAGTGAAAAATATGTTGTACTCAAAAAAACTTCAAATTATTTAAGTAATTCAAAAAACTCATTTTTTTCTAAAAACAACGTATTCTTCAAGTGTATAGTATACGTGTCTCAAAACATTGTTCCAATTTTAAAAATATAAAAAAAATGTGTAGATTGAGCATGAAACTTAAAAGTGAATAATAAATTTTCTTCAAAAAATTTAAATTATTTAAGTCCTTTTGAAAACACATTTTGTTCAAAAAACACGGAATTCTTCAAGTGTGTAATACACGGACACTTAAAAACTATTCCAATTTTTTTAAAAAAAAATATATGTTGATTGAATCAGAAACTTCAAAGTATCATAATTTTTTTTTTCAAAAAATTTCAAATTGTTTAAGTAATTTAAAAAACTCGTTTTGATAAAAAATATAAAAGAATATTGTATTTCTCAAGTGTATATAATACATTATTTTCATAAAAGTGAATAATACATTATTTTCATACTGAATAATACATTATTTTCATAGTGAATAATACATTATTTTCATAAAACTTCAAATTATTTAAGTAATTTAAAAAACACATTTTGATTCAAAAACACGGAATTTTTTAAGTGTGTATAATACACAAACACTTAAAAAAAACTATTCCAGTTTTAGAAATATAAAAAATTATGTAGATTGAAATAGAAACTTCAAAGTGTCATAATAACTTTTGCTTTCGGAAAACTTCGAATTGTTTAAATAATTTAAAAAATGTGTTTTGATGGAATGACACCGTATTCTTTAATGGTATATAATACTCTATGTAACATCCCTAAATTTTCCAAGTTAAGAGTTAAATTAGTAAAAATATTAATTTCGTCCTTAAGAGACTCTTTAGGAAAAGAAAATGGGATTTTAGGGATTTGGTTGCAAAACAATAGAAATTTGGATGGAGGGACCAAATTCAGAAATCTCAAAGCTGCAAAAAGGAAATAAAAATTTCACCTTCCTCCCTCTGAACTCACGCCACTCTCTCACTCTCACCCTCACACTTGTTCTTATTTTCCTCACCTAGGGTTCACTCTCAATCTCCACTCTACCAACCTTCTCCTCCATGGATTATCCATTCTAAGGCTTGAATCATCTACCTCTAGTCTTCTTCATTATTCCCAAGCTCAAGGAATTGGAGCTTCTTGTCTCGATAGGCACCTCCAACATCTCTACTCTTCTTCTCCTCCTACATGCAACCCCAAAGTTGAATCCATTGGGTTGTTGCTAACTTGGTTTTGCAAATTGTAAGGGAACCAAGTGCCAATGAGTGGTGATTGAAGGCTAGGGTTAGAGAGCTGGGAGAAAAAGGGGATTTGGATGCTTAGGATTCCAAATTGAGGTAACCCAAACTAAAATCCCAATTAGAGTAACTAAAGAGTACTAGGAAATGCATGTGGTTAGGATTTTGGAACTTTGATTGTGGTCGATGAAATGTTATTTGGTCGATTGCGAAATTTGAGTCGGAATTCTATTTGTGTTCTTTAAAATGCCAACTTGATTTTGGGCTTTTGAGTAGCATGTATGTTGAATGTGTGATGGTTGTGCCTTACATTGCTTTGGGTGTTTGATTGTTATGTAACAATATGCATATCTCTTGGAATTGGAAATTTGAATGTGATGATGTTGGTGCATGTATGCTTCAGTATTTGCAATTGATGAGATGATGTTTGTGTTCTTGAGAGGTGAACTTGGATATGGTAACATGGTGTTGTATGTGTGTTTGAGTCCATGTTTGGAAAATTGACTTGGGTTAATTGTGAAGTTAGGAATAGAAAATGAAAATGCATGTGGGTTGTGTCAAATGTGAGATTTTTTCTGGGTTATGCAAATTATGTGTTATTGCAAGGATGGTGTTGATGAAATGTCCTTGAGAATGACCATAATTGTTGTGTTGATTGTATGTTGTAATATAATCTTGAGTTGCCTTTGGAATTGGTGTATATTTGGAATGGATGATAGGCAAAATTCTAGGTTTTGGGATGAGTTGATCGATTAACATTCATCAGTTAATCGAGAAGGAACATCCTGGGAGTAAATTTCTACATTTTTGCACATGTTAATCTATTAAGACGACTTCTTAATCGATTAATATTGGAGCAGAAAGTTCTTAATCTATTAAGACAACAAGTTAATCAATTAAGACATTCCTGGAGGTGAAATTATACAATTTTGCATATATTAATCGATTAAGATGATGTGTTAATCGATTAATACGGCGACAGAATGTTCTTAATCAATTAAGTTAATCGAATATGACATCAAAAACTTAGGACTTTGACTTCGAGGTTTTCTAGAGCATTGTAGAACTCAGTGCTAGCTTACCAATGGCACTAGTTTTCCCTTATTCAAATTAGTATAGCTTCAATTATATGCCAAATAATGTGGAGTGTCCGGTTGAAGAAATTCAGCAACTGGTTTGCACTTACATCTTAAATTACTTGTAACTAGTGATTATACCCATGTGATGCACAGGTTATTTTTAATGTATAACATTTAAAATTTTTGTTTTAAAAATATTTTATTATGCTAAATAATGTAAAGGGTTAATTACACATTTATCCTTATAGTTTATTAATTGTGCAATTTTGATTCTTGTAGTTTTAATCAAGGGATTTTAATCCCTATATTATTTAAAATGAAAAAAAAATTATGTCTTGAGGTCCAATTTTTGTCAAAATTAAACGGTCCATTATTGACACCATTAAAACTTGTGGTAAAAATTGTAATTTTTTTCTTATTTGTGATTAGTAACCTCACTAACATAAAGTAACATATCGCTTATGGCTACGTTAGAGAGATGTTAGAGAGAGAAGCGGTGAGAGAGGAGAAGAGGGTCTGGGGTGGCGTGAGAAGGAGGTGAGGAGTGTAGCTCTAGTGAGGGAAAGGGACAACTCAGGGTGGGTTTTAGTGGAGACTAGGAAATGGAAGGGAGGGGGAAGACCTGTCTTACAACAAAACAGAGAGATCAATAGAGACAATCTTGGCAGTTATGTGAAGAACATAGAAGATTCTTCGGTTTCTTTCTTCTTTTCGAAATTTCCTGAGAATCGTTGTGCGTAGGATATGTGGTACGTTTTTCAAAAGTGGGGGCGAGTGAAGGAAGTGTTCATTCCAAATAAGAGAAATAAATTTGGGAGAAAGTTTGGATTTGTAAGGTTTAAGAAGATCGAAAATCCTAAGGTGTTGGACGGAATGCTTGATAAAATCTATATTAGCGATATGAAGCTTCATGTCAACCTTCCGAGATTCAATAGAGAAAGAAAAGTGTTGAATCAGATGAATTACGGGCTAAATAGTGCTATGACTTGAAAAAGAAGAGAGGGTGCAGCTTTGGTTACAAAAGGTCGATCCTACGCTCAAGCTATTTCTGGGGAAAACAAAGCTCAAAAAGATTTCCCTGTAACGGGTGAAAAGAAAGCAGAGGATTGTTTTGATGACTCATATTTTATCCACCTTTTTATGCCTTTATTTAATTTAATTAAATATAGATTAATACTTAATTATCCAAATTAAATACATTTTCATGAAATTAATCATAATTGAGTTTATACTTATTCGAGTTTAATTTGGAATTTTTAGGTAATAATTCTACATTGCAAAGCACTGGGCCAGGAGTTGAGCTTAAAATAGAATTTTGCTAATTGCACCACTCTTAGCAATGTTCTACGGATGCAAGTGTTCTAAATTGCTATCCACACCACCCGTAACCAGTGGCACAAAAGTAATTACGTAACTTGATGACAATGGATCATGAAGAGAAGAATTATTGATTGGAGTATCTCAAGAATATTTTTAGGAATAAAATTGTATAATTTTAATTATTTTTCGTTAGGTTTAATTTTACTACTAGATACATTTATTTTCATTTTCGGTACCATGCCTTTTCCACCTCCAACTCACATCCACTACACTTTCCACCCAATCTCCAACTCACATCCACTACACTTCTTTCTTTTTATTATTTTATTTCCCATTTCTCTTCTATAAATACCCATCTCCATTCCCATTCCAAAGACACCAATTCACCACCATCCAATCTTTCATTCTCCCTACATTCCTCTGCATTCACGGAGTCCTTTCTTTCCTTCTTTTCTTTTTATTTTCTTTACTTCCTTTTATTTAATTTATTTTGTTTTCCTTTTATTTTAATTTATTTGTTTTCATTTTTATTTTTTTGAAATTTGCCTCCTATATGGAAGGCTAGAATTTGTGATTAGTTTCCTGAATTTTTAATAATATGCTATTGAGGTTCTAATTATATTTATGTTTAGTTTCTAATTAATTTATTCATATCTAAATTACACGCTTGTTGAAATTTGGTTATGATTTAATTATGATCTTTTGGCTCATAAAATTAGAATCTAAATTGCACGCTTGTTGGAATTTAGATTCTAATTTAATCTCTTAAACCAAAAGTCATAATTTCCAAGTTCAGTTGAATTTCGTTTTTTTTACAATATGTTAAGATTTAAAGATGCTTGTTCAATAAACTTGAACAGAGGAAAATATACATTGCTTAATGTAAGTAAGAGATTCTGAAATAAATTAACGCTTGTTTAATTAATTTCAAGATTGAACAAGGAATTTAATTAGATTCTGAACTATATTTTGATACCAATGATATAAGCAATTGTTAAATTTCAGGAAGCTAATCTATTTTAATTAATTGTTTTCAATTTCTTTAATTGTGTTTCCAACCAACATTCAAATCCCCTTTTTGTTATTTATTAACGTGATTAAATCTTAATCTACCAATGATGGTCCTCTGAGAGACGACCTAGGTTGGCACCTAGTACTGCATTTATTGCAATTTATTAATTTTATCCGGTACGACATCGCATCATGTTTCCATCGTTCATACTCTGCTTCGAAAGAAAATGAGGATAGAGTGTCTAATTGCTTTGTGGGGAAGATAAAGGGGTTGTTAAACCCGTTTCTGGTACAACAAAAGATACTCGAAGCAGGTTTTTTTAATATCAACGTAACTTCAATGGGTGGTAATTTGGTGTTATTAGATTCAGAGAGTCCTCAAGAAACGGTGGATTTCGTGGAAGGGGCAACGGAATGCTGGAATTCTTTCCTAATTAGCGTGGTTAAATAGAGTCCCAGCTTTATGAGTAGAGAGCATTTTACTTGGATTAAATGTTTTGGGATACCTGTCCATATATGGGAAGATAAATTTTTCAGATTTCTATTTTTTGGTAGAGGCTCAATAGTGGAAACTGATGAGAATACTAAGAATAAAAGAAGATTAGATGTTGCAAGATTCAAATTTTGAACTTCAATGCCTAATTGGTGTAATAGGCTGGTTAGAGTCAAAATTAATGATATCATTTATGATATTAGAATGCTGGAGGAAATCTTAGGGGGTCATGAGGCAAAAGAGACTCTAATTTTTACCAAATCGTGTTTGGATGAAGGGGAGGAAGCAAACTCAAAAAATTCAGATTGGGGTTCCATTGTCCCTGAAACAGATGAAGGAGATGAAGATGGTGCTAGCTCTTTTGAAAATTTTGAAGTTGAAAGGTCAAATTTGGGCATATTTGGAAACTCTGTATTCCGGTCCGTAACAAAATCAAAAAGAGATGCCGCCAGGGGTAACCCATAGCAAGATTACAAGGCTAGAAAGGCTATGGCTATGGCCAAACCAATTTTATAAATTCGAGACGAGGAAAAATGAAAGGGCAATGGTTATGACCAACTCGATTCTACACAAGCTTGAAGATGTTGGTAACCATCCTAGTCAATATGATCCCAAAAGAGAAAAACAACAAAGAAAGGCCTACGACCATCTTGGGACGACAAAACCTTCGAGATACTAAAGAAAGGCCTATAGGTCATTCCAAGACAAAGTACTTGGACCTAATTTGACGAGGCTACAGCCATCTCGGGATGACAATATCCCGGGATATCCCATAATAAGGTCGATGGCCATCCCGGGATAAAAGTACCCCAAAACAATATCAATGAGGCTAAAAGTCGCTTCGGGATAAAAATTTCTTGATATACTACAGAGGAGGCTATAGGCCATACCGGGAAAAGAGTTTCCCGGAAAATAAGCAAAAGAATTGGCCATCAACCAAAGCGTGAAAGAAGCACAAAGGTTCATCACAGAGGAAATGTTAAGTAATTAGAAAAGTAAGTCAAGAGGCTTCAGCTTCACTGATATTAACGCCATGATCTTCTGGAAGACGTAAAGATCAAAAGAAGCAAACACTTGCCAAATTGAGGTGAATACCGAGATTCAAAGATTGAAGTATCTTAACACAATCCCTGAAGGCATCAGGACCTCTTCCTTCGAGGAGACCTGAAGAGACCTTAAAGCTCATTAACAAGGCAAGTCCCAAATCTGGGTTCAAGACGTTATACGAAAATACAAAGCTTCAAGCACATAAAGATCGAGACTCAATAGATCCGGCATGAATAACCCAAAGATGATAGCTTGCTCAAAGAAACTTGTCGATTTGGGAGACTACAGTGTTACAGATCCAACTTCTAACATGGACCAGTCTATTTTGGCAAAAATATTTTGATTAGTACATCTCAGCCAAGTATATCTCGACAATTGGCCCAACTCAGCTCCAAAGCCATGTTGATTCCAATAGGGACCAAGTCCCTTATTTGAAGAAGATAACCTCGGCAAGACCGTTAATCTCAACAGGACTTTCATCGGATTCTTGGACAATGAAGTTCACGTCGACCCAAAAAAATGGTTCAAGGTTAATGACCATCATGAACTGAAAGCCTTAACAAAAAAGGTTATTCAACTCCTATGTTGAAGGATTAGAAGAAATTGATGACCGGTAGGAATCCTGAACCATTAGCAAATGGTCACAAAGTCCTAAGATGAAAATATTTGAAGAACCAGAATCGGCATGCAATAAATTAAATAAAGAACAAGATACAACATATATTCAAAGGCAAATATGTACATCACATCCAAGCATAAATTCCGGGATAATGCTGATCTTTGGAAATTTCCGAGATGAATTGATATTCAAGACGACATTGGACAAAATATGATCACAGAGCATGAGATGCCATCGATATCCGAGATAGCTTCAGAAATAGGAGTCGTCATAAATTTAGATCATCAATGTAGTAAAACACCTCCTGGAATTATCAGATCACACTGAACAATACCGGTGTCCGTAGAGTCAGTGAACCAAATTATCTAAAGGATTCCACTAAAAGTGGATGGCAGCAGCCTTAACTTGGAGATCATAATCCTATATCCATATTAGTGAGGTGGAGGATCAAAGGCCCCATGCCAAGGTGAAAAGGACTAAAAATTTCAGTTGAAAATCATGTGCTCATAAAGGGCGAACAACAAATTCAAGAGAAAATTATATGAAGTCCCGACATAACGGTCAGAAACAAAATGTTTCAATCCGACATGATATTCATGTCGCCCAAGTATAATAAGATCAAAGTTTTACCCTCAAAGGAGCACTAGCTCAAGGGCAGTTATATTATGGTGAAGAGTTTCACTCTCAATAGAGTATCGACTTGGAGCTTACCGCTACAGCTAATATGGAGCTAGTCAACTACAAAGGACATATTTGTCCCGTGGTGTGAATTTGACAAGACTCCGAGATCTACAATGACTGAACGTATAAGAGATCATAAAAGATCACCAAACTCTAAGGAACTAGAAGAACTAAGAGAAAAAATAATTCATTTTACGAGATGAAATTAGAAGAACATATGATACATTTGAGTCAGAACTCTACGACCGGTAGAACACCATCATAGGGGGCTTCAATAAAGAAATCATCAGAGTGATCAACCATGAAAAATATTCTCCTACTCACAAATGGAGGGCAATTAATCGAGTTGGAATACGTTGAGTTTCAAATTCGACATCCAAACCGGGAAACAGTCCGATAATATGAAGCTTCAAATTGAAGTCAAGAAACTAAGTTAAGCCAACAAGGCAAATGAGAATGCTTGGAATTCTAGAAATGAACTCCCAATAAATAAAAGAGCGACAGAGCTGAATAACTTGAAATATCCCGGAGTGCGGGATCAACAGTAACCCGACATGGATACTTAAAGACGCCGACTTGCCTGCAGCAACTCGCCGTCTTGGGGGGCTTCTGTTGTGGACCGGAATTAAGAGATATCCTGGTCGTGAATACCATGTCGGGACCAATATCTTAGTCATTATAGAGATCGGGCCAAAATATAGCCTGCAAACCCTAAATACTTCTTTATAAATATAATACATAATAAGCACTCAGGTATGCTATCAATCTAATAATAATTACTCTGACCCATACAATCACTGACTTGAGCGTTGGAGTCCTTGCACGTCCCCACCCGCTGTCGTGGAGCGCCGTCGGAGCACCTAGAGACCGGAGTTCTTCCCGTGGATCCCGTCATCATCACATCTAAGCCAGGTACCTCTATTTATGTCGTTCCTATACTTTTAGAATGCAACAGATTTCGTTGATGTGTTAGCATTGTTCGCCGTTTAATGTCGTCATGACCTTTATCGCCTTCTTTATGAAGGGACCTTGGCCTTCGGCATTGTTCGTCGTTTAATGTCGTCGTGACCTTTATCGCCTTCTTTATGAAGGGACCTTGGTCTTCGGCTTTGAAAGCCGTTTAATGTCGTCGTGACCTTTATCACCTTCTTTATGAAGGGACCTTGGTCTTCGGCTTTGAAAGCCGTTTAATGTCGTCGTGACCTTTATCGCCTTCTTTATGAAGGGACCTTGGTCTTCGGCTTTGAAAGCCGTTTAATGTCGTCGTGACCTTTATCGCCTTCTTTATGAAATGACCTTGGTCTTCGGCTTTGAAAGCCGTTTAATGTCGTCATAACCTTTATCGCCTTCTTTATGAAGGGACCTTGGTCTTTGGCTTTGAAAGCCGTTTAATGTCGTCGTGTTGAAGAGGACTTGTTTGAGGATGACATATGTATCCCGGTCTGTTTGATGCAATTTCTTTGGTGTCTGTTCCAGGATATCTTTGCCACCATTATTAATTTCCTGTATCTCAAGAAATTGATAGACAAAATATGCATAATGGTAAGTAGTCGAGAGTAACTGAAAAAAAGGTGCTACTAAAGAAAAGAACTAATAAAGATTTAATCTTGCTTTCCTCTTTTTTGGAGGGATTTTCCCTTTGAAATCATGATCTGACATTCACCTGTGTACCAATAAAAACAAGGTTTCACTAGTAGTATATAGTTAACCGACATGGTCCAGTAATATATAGTTGACCGACATGATATTCATGTTGGTCTTGTCACTTATCATCCATGCATGTTGATCATTGAGTGATATTATATAATATCATAATACAAACATTAATCATGGTGTATTGTACCGACAATATTCGTTTGATGCTAGCATATATGGAGCAAATATAAACAATATCGTAGCTGCACATATTTTATGTTCTTTGATGTTGAATAGATAATATTGTGAATGCTAGCATGCAAATTGTGAAGCATATATTGAGCAAGATATATTGCACAAACGATGTAATGAGTACTAGCACTTATCTGTTGGATGAACCATTTATCTAAATGAGACAACTTTTTGCTATGCACACTACCAGTTTTTTTGTCTAAAGGGTCTTTTTTTTTTCTGCTGCTGACTCTTTTTTTTAGCTGATCTGGGCCTTTCTTCCTCTTTTTTGTTACAGATGAAAGCATGTCCCCTCTTGATTTTTTTTAACAGGATGACGTTTTCGTTACGTGCACTATCCTTTTTTTTTTGACAAAGTCTGATTTTTTTTCTAGTTTCAACACATTCTTTTTAAACGCTGGGCCTCATCACGTTTGCTAGGTGCACCACCTGGATTCTGCCAGCATTAGCCTTTTTTATTTTTCTTTTTTTGGGCCCTTCTTCCTCTTTTTTTCTTTTTTTTTAACTGACACAAGCAACAATTTTTTGTTTTGCTGCCTGGGCCTTTTTGATTACTGTCTACACCAGCTGGTCTCTTTTATGTTTTTGTTTCTTTTTTTTGTTTTTTTTTGCAGGTGCCTGAACCAGTTTTTTTTTTTTTCTGGTTGCAGCACCGTTTTTTTGTATCAGTTCCACCTTTTTATTTTAAGCAGCATGGGCCTTTTTCATCCTTGCTGGGTACAACACCCATCATTCTCAACCTAGAGAACGTGAGCAGGTTGTAGCGCCACACAAGGTAGTTGCGCGAGTTTCCAAAAGTTGCTGCATTCAAGGTGTGTTATTCCGATGCCGGTGATCGTAGGAGGTTTCACGGCGGCATTGGCGGTGATTAGCGGCTTTGGTGGTTGCATTATTTCATCGTCGGGTTGTCAGCGAGGGAGCGGTAGCGTGCGCCAAACAAAGTGCGTGACAACAGACTCTGCCGTGGATGACGGTGGCTTACGGTGAGTCCGACGGTGTGCGATGGCCATGAGAAAGGAGCTGGTGACTGGTTCAGATTCTGCCATGGACGACGGTGAAGCCAACGGTGTGCAGCGACCATGAAAAAGGAGCCATTTTCTTCATTCTCCTATTTGTTCATTACTATTCCGATTCCAATCGTTGGAAACAACATAATCTATGTCTATCACAGTTGAATCGTGAAATTTTTATTGTATTTTCCCCTTTTTTGATCAGAGCCCCACATCCAAATTTATTTCTTTATTTTTCTTCCATGAAACTCTTCGTGTGATAAAGCATGGGAAATGCTTTACCGTTCCCCACAGACGGCGCCAATGTGGCTTGGATGTGATGATGACGGGATCCACGGGAAGAACTTTGGTCTCTAGGTGCTCCGATGGCGCTCCACGACAGCGGGTGGGGACCTGCAAGGACTCCGACGCTCAAGTCAGTGACTGTATGAGTCAGAGTAATTATTATTAAATTGATAGCATACCTGAGAGATTATTATTTATTATATTTATAAAGAAGTATTTAGGGTTTGCAGGCTATATTTTGGGCTTCAAGGGTCTTGTCTCTGGGTCTGGCCCAATCTCTATAATGACTGAGATATTGGTCCCGACATGGTATTCACGACCGGATATCTCTTAATTCCGGTCCACAACAGGTACCGAAACATTTTGAAAAGCACTTTAAGGAGGAGTTCCCTGATAGACCAAAATTACAAGGGATCAATGATAGACCAAAATTACAAGGGATCAAGATTAAGAGAATATCATAACCTGACCAATTGAGACTTGAAGAAAGGTTTTAAATGGAAGAGATTGAGGAAGCCTTGGAAGAATGTGAAGGTAACAAAGCTCCAGGACCTGATGGTTATAACTTTGAGTTTTTTAAGCACTTCTGGAGTTCGATGAAGTACGTGTTCAAGATGTTGAATGAATTTTTTGACAATGGCGCTTTGCCGGGAGGATATACAACTACTTTTATTACTTTGGGACCGAAAATTGATTGCCGTCATAGACCGAAAGAATTCAGACCCATTTCCTTTGTGGGTAGTATGTATAAATTGGTGGCAAAGATACTAGCTAGAAGACTAAAAACTGTGTTGAGAGGGGTCATTGGTGATTCTCAATCTGCATTCTTATCCAAAAGAAGCATTTTGGACGGCATAGTAGCTCTAAATGAAGTGGTGGATGAGTCGAAAAGGGAGAAAAAGGCGGTCTAATTTTCAAGGTAGACTTTGAAAAAGCATACGATTCAGTCAACTGGGATTTTTTAGATTTTATGATGGATAAACTGGGGTTCTCTCAAAGGTGGAGCAAGTAGATGTCAGCTTGTGCCTTTTCTGGGTCTTGTTATGTGTTACTAAATGGAAGTCCAACTCAGCTGATAAAGATGTCTAAAGGTCTCAAGCAGGGGGACCCTTTAGCGCCTTTCTTTTTCATTATCGCTGCTGAAGGATTGAAGGGACTAATGGATAATGCAATTGAGCAACAAAAATTCGACCCCATGAGAACTGGAGAAGAGGAGGTGTAAGTATCACTACTTCAGTATGCAGACGATACGGTTTTTATTGGGAGACCTTCACTGGAAAATATCAGAACATTAAAGGCTATTTTAAGGGCCTTTGAACTTGTCCCCAGGCTTAAAGTTAATTTTCTCAAATGTAGTCTCATTGGTTTGAATACGCAAGTTTTCTGTTGAAGTGCAGAGTGTCTTCACTTCCTTTTTGTTACTTGGGCATTCTTGTTGGAGCTAATTGTAGGCTAGTGGAAACGTGGAGGCCTGTAATTGATAATTTTCGGAAGAAACATAACGGGTGGAAGAAGAAGAATTTAACTACTTGTGGAGGTAGGGTGGTGCTAATTAATTTAGTTTTAACTAGTCTTCCACTATAGTATTTTTCTATTTTCAAAGCTCCTAGTCAAGTTTTGAAGCTGTTGAAGAGGTTGCAAAGAGTTTTTTTTTGGGGTGGAAATGGTGATAAAAGAAGAATTGCGTGGGTGGCGTGGAAGACGATCTGTAAACCGAAAAACTTGAGAGGTTTTGGTTTGAGAGATCTGGAATTATTTAATATTAGTTTATTAGGAAAATGGAGATGGAATTTTTTGGGAGAATGCTTACAGCTTTGGTAATTGTAAAATCTAGATATGGGAATTTGTATCTAACCGAGGGAGAGGAAGGAGAAGAAAGAAGAAGGGGGAAACTATCTTTGTGGTGGAGGGACATTCTTTCTATAGATCAGAGAAGTGACAATTTGAGGAATTGGTTTCAAAATGGAATAGTCCATAAAGTAGGCAATGGGAGGTCTATCTCTTTTTGGAATGAGAACTGGTTAGAAAGTTTGAATTTGAAAGATTCTTACAGAAGTCTATTCTCTATTGTTCTGAATAAAACTGCCAAAATTGCTGATTTGGTCTCTTATATAAACTCTGTTTGGGTATGGAGATTTGAGTGGAGGAGGGAACTATACAGTTGGGAGGAGAGTGAATTGTCTAACTTGAAAAATACAATTTCTTTTGTTCTTTGTTTGCACGATTGTGAAGATCTTTGGTGTTGGAAGACGGAACTGGTGCTGGGATATAGTGCTAAATCAGCTTATCAATTTTTAATCTCAAAGAGATGGGATGGCGAGCAAATGATAGGCGAAGAAGAAGCAAGATTCTTGAAGATGCTATGGAAGTTGAAAGCTCCTTTTCGGGTACAAATCCTTATGTGGTAACTTTTGCAAAATAGATTGCCTACAAAGGTGAATTTAATAGCAAGAAATATTATTTAAGAGGAAAACGGGAGCTTCTGTGTTTTATGTAATGAGGATGAAGAATCTGAAAAACATCTGTTTTTTGCTTGTAAGTTTTCTTATTGTATTTGGATGAAAATAATGTTGTGGCTGGGAGTTCAATCGGTTTTATGAGAGTTATGCCATGTGAACGTGTTGTCATTCAAGCTTTGTCTACCAAAAAAGAAAAACAGAGCAAACAGGGGCAGCATAATTTGGTTAGCTATAGTTTGGCTAATTTGGTTAACAAGAAATAAGTTATTATTCAGAAGAGAGCAACCAGATGCAGATTGTGTGGAGGATGAGATAAAAAGAAGGTCTCTAGAATGGTTTAAATGCTTTGCAGGAAATAGTGTTGCTGGACTTAGTTACTCTTCTTGGTGCTTAGACCCATTAGCTTGTATATTACAGTGGGGTTAAGGAAGATAGAGTGAAAATTCTGAGTTACAAAGGAAGGGGACGTTTTTATTTTTATTTCTCTATGTAGTCTGGTGTTTACTGCTGATGGATTTTAGGTCTTTCTTATGTAATCTGTGGAATACTTGTACAGCTGTGTTTCATAAATAGAAAGTTTATGTTTACTTTTAAAAAAAAAAGTAACATATCCCTTAAATTAGAGGAAAATTGGAGTTTGAGATTCAATTTTCACATTTCGAATTTTAGAAAGACTAAAATCGCTCAATTGAAACTATGGGGACCAAAATTGCACAATGAACAAATTATAAGGACTCAAAGTGTAATTAAGCATAATATAAAGTAGTGTTATCATATAAACTTTTTTTCTTCAGCAAAACTGGAAATATAAGTTTATACTTTACATCTTTTAATAGCATTTTCATCAAGTGAACTTGTTTTTAGGAACTATATTTTGTTCAATGGTACTTACTTCTTATGATTCTTGAGTCTTCTCCTTTTTTACTTGTCTACACTACATTTTTTATTATATAGTTATCGATTTGAAACTATATAAAAAGTAAAACTAAAACATTATATCGAAAGTAATGTGTCATTATCTTATTGACTTTTTTTTTAGCAAAATTAGAATGTATAATTGATATATTATTTTTATAAGAAGAGTGTATTACATGGTAAGTAGAGATATTCTATTCTTTTTTTTTTCTTTTTCTTTTTTGAAAAAAATGGCTATCATAAATGTTAAAATAATAGTTATTTGCTCACTATTGCACTATTTATATAAGTAACTTGTTCTTTAGAGACTATATTTTATTCAATATGTTATATCTTATCATACTTTAGTCTCTTTTTTTTATTGCTTAAGATTCCTTCTTTTTTTTTTATAATTTGTTGTCAGTGGATAGTTATTTATTTAAGTTCATGTAAAAAATAAATTTAAAACATTATATTAGAAGTAGCATCAACATCATTTTAACTTTTTCTAACTCATGATCAAGTATAACTATTCTAATTATATAGGGTATTTGTTTTTGATATTTTAGAAAAAAGCTAACAAAAATGTTTAAGTAACTATACTATTCATTTAAGAGATATTTTTCTACATAATTTTGTATCTAAAATCAATCAAAAATAAATTGAAAAATGTCACATTAGAAGAAGCAATCTATCATATTTACTGTTTATTCAGCAATTTTTAAAATACCAATTTATAAATATATACAATGCATTTTGTAATAACACATTATTCATCATGTTAACTTTTTCTTTAGCAACTATATTATGTTTGATGTGACTTGCATTTGACTATATTTTAGTTTTTTTTTTGTCTATGATGCCTTCTTTTTAAATTAAATTTGATTATACAATTATGTATTTGAAACCAAGTCAAAAGTAAAACTAAAGCATCACATTTGAAGTAGCGGCATCGTCTTATTAAGTATTAACCTTTACTTCAGCAAATTTGGAATATAGAATTGATATATTTTTTAAAAAAGAAAAATGTAGCACATGATCAAGTATAACTATTTTACTCTTTTTTTTTTGTGAAAAAAGAAAAGTCTAGCACATGATCAATTATATAGCTATTTTATTATTTTTTTCAAGGAATAATGCATCATTAATATTCAAGTAATTATTTTATTCAAACAATACATAGATCAATTATATAGCTATTTTATTATTTTTTTCAAGGAAAAAAACAGCATAAATATTCAAGTAATTATTTTATTCATTATTGCACTATTACATTGATGCATTAAATTCTTTGGTTCAAGTAAAAAATATATATAGATATAGATACTCTATTGACTATTGCAGTATTTTAATTATTTAATTTTTAGTATATATAATTAGGTCTTTGAAAGTTAAAACCAATAAAATATAAAATTAACTGTTATGTAAATTTTGAAATATAAATTTGTACCTCACATCTTCTAAATTCTAATAGGATTTTCATGTAGTTAACTTTTTTCTTTAGCAAGTATATTCCTTTAACTTACAACTCACCATAACTTAATCTTCTCTTTTTTATGTCTATGATACCTTCTTTCTTTAATTATTTTTTATTTATCTAATTATGTATTTTAAGCCATATAAAATGAATAAAACATCATATTAGAAATAGCATCATCATCATGTTAATTTTTTCTTCAGCGATTTTGAAATATGGAATTGACATAATTTTTATTTTTAGAAAAGAAAATCCTAGCACATGATCAATTATATATAGCTATTTTAATTTTTTTTTTCAAGGAAAAAAGCAGCATAAATATTCAAGTAATTATTTTATTCATTATTGCACTATTACATTGATGCATTAAATTCTTTGGTTCAAGTGAAAAATACATACTGATATAGATTGACATGTGAATGGGATATATGTGATAGTATGTATGATGGATACTTTGGTTTATGATTAAATGAATGATAGTATGAAATGCTTTCCCCCTTCAATGTTGGTTGAGTAAGTGGGTTGATTATTCCACCAGTAGCACAGCGGGTGAGTGGACATGTAAAATAAAACAGAAATGTAGGGTTATCCCAAAAGGGGTAGATAACCTGAAGTATAATGATTATCCCGAAAGGGGTAGATAACTTGAGGTACCGAAAGGACTATCCCGAAAAGGGTAGATAGCCCGGTAGTTTGACCTTGCATAAAGACGGTTCCTAGTGGTCCATGAATATGAGCTCAACTATGCATTTACTGCTAATGCACCATGGAGGAGTTCTACTGCACTAGACTCCTGGTAAAAGAGATAAAGAAAAGAAAAAGAATGAAAAATAATAAAGAATCCTTATTATTGTCATTACAAGCATCGTTAGTGAATGGTATGTATTGTGTTATTGAATAGGATAAATTGGGGATTTTCAGTTAGACTGGCTGTAATATTGTAAAACTGTTTTCATATACTAAGGCTTACTCGGTTATGTGTTTTGCATACAACTGACGGTCTCAATATTGTAGGTGTTGAAGACAAAGAAGACTTTTGTGCACGAAGACCTTGCATCGAGGATTGTTTTTTGATAGTTTAAGTAGTCATTTCCCCCTTTTGATCTGTACCTAGTATGACTACCCAAGTCGCAAGAGTTTCTCTCTGGAATGTATAAAGCTAAACTTATATTTTGGGATTAAGACCCTTGGGGGAAAATGTATGTATATAACTACAAATGTGGATAGACTTAGTAGTTAATCATAGTATTACATACGTTGAATTCTATGTGATAGAAAAATCTAGGGTCTTAAAAATTCAAGGTATTGCACACTATCTCTTAAAAAAAAATTGTTACAGTTTTTGAAATTTAATAATCTGTATAGAATGAGCAAGAAACTGTGAAGTTAACAATACATTATTTTAAAAAAAAATTTAGAATTATTTAAATAATTCCAAAAACGCATTTGGTTCTAAAAACAAGGTATTATTCACGTGTATAGTACACGTGGTCTAAAAAAATTGTTCCAATTTTAAAAATATAAAAAAATGTGTAAATTGAAGTGAAAATTTTAAAGTGAATAATGAATTGTTTTCAAAAAAATTTAAATTATTTAAGTAATACAAAAAACGCATTTTGTTCAAAACAACACAGTAATCTTTAAGTATATAGAACTATATCTCTAAGAAATTGTTCTAATTTTAGAAATATAAAAAATGTATGGATCGAGCTAGAAACATAAAAGTGAATAAGACATTAATTTCAAAACTCCAAATAATTTAAGCAATTTAAAAAACCTTTTGATCGAAAAATATCGTATTCTTCAAGCGTAGTGTAGTACACTATCTTTTAAAAAATTGTTCCAATGTTAAAAATAATTAAAAAGTTTGTAGATTGAGCTAGAAATTTAAATGTGAATAATGTATTATTTTCAAAAAAAATTTCAAATTATTTAAGTAATTTTTAAAAAAAAATGTTTTGATCAAAAGATAGTGTATTCTTCAATTGTATAGTACACAATCTCTAAAAAACATTATTCCTATTTTAAAAATATAAAATAATTAAAAATTTTCTAGATTGAGCCAGAAAATTCAAAGTGAATAATGCATTAATTTCAAAAAATCTTCAAATTATTTAAGTAATTTGACAAAAAAAATGTTTTGATCGGAAGACAGTGTATTCTTCAACTGTATAGTACACAATCTCTAAAAAAAATTATTCCTATGTTAAAAATAAAAAAATTATCTTTATTGAGCTAAAAACTTCAAAGTGAATAATAAGTTTTTTTTTTAAAAAAAACTTAAAATTATTTAAGTAATTTAAAAAATGCGTTTGAATCGAAAAATAGCGTATTCTTCAAGCATATAATATACTATCTCTATATACAGTGTTTCAATTTTAGAAATATAATAAATTTGTAGAATGAGCTAGAAACATACAAGTGAATAATACATTGTTTTCAAAAAAAATTTAAATTATTTGAGTAATTTAAAAAACGCATTTTGATCGAAAAATACATAATTCTTCAAGTGTGTTTAATACACGAACACTTAAACAAACCATTCCAATTTTATAAATAAAAAAAAATTGTGTAGATTAAAATAGAAACTTCGAAGTGTCGTAATAACTTTTGTTTTAATAAAACTTCAAATTGTTTAAGTAATTTAAAAAAACATGTTTTGAATGAAAAACACCGTATTCTTGAAATTTATATAGTACACTATCTCTAGAAAAATTGTAACAATATCAAAAATATAAAAAATTATATAGATTGAGCAAAAATATTCAAAATGAATAATATGTTATTTTCAAAAAACTTCAAATAATTTAAGTAATTCAAAAAACGCATTTTGTTAGATAAACACCGTATTCTTTAAGTGTACAGTACATGGTCTCTAATTTTTTTTTCCAAATTTTAAAATATAAAAAATGTGCAGATTGAGCTAGAAACTTCAAAGTCAATAATCCATTGTTTTCGAAAAGGTTCTAAATATTTAAGTAATTTAAAAAATGCCTTTTGATTGAAAAATGTCATATTCTTCAGGAGTATAATACACGATTTCTAAAAATAATTATTCCAATTTAAAAAATATAACAATTCAGTGTCATAACTTTTGTTTTCAAAAAACTTGAAATTATTTAAGTAATTCAAAAAATGTGTTTTGATCATAAAACACACTATTCTTCAAATGTATATAATGCACAATATCTAAAAAAAGTGTTACAATATTAATTATAGAAAAAATTGTGTAGATTGAGCTAGAAAGTTCAAAGTAAAAAATACATTGTTTTGAATAAAATTTCAAATGATTTAAGTAATTTGAAAAACGCATTTTGATCCAAAAACACAGTATTCTTATAGTACACGATCACTTATAAAAATATTGCAATTTAAAAACTATAAAAAATTATTTATGTTTAGCTTTTTTATTCTTTTTTCGTCAAGTGTAGATTTAGCTTGAAACTTCATTTTTTCCATAAATTTTTTTTTGTAAAACATCAAATGATTTAAGTAATTTAAAAAAACATGTTTTGATCGATGTTCAAAGTGTATAAAACACGATTTCCAAAAAAATTATTTCAAATTAAGAATATGAAAAATAGTGCAAACTGTGTTAGAAAGTTCAAAGTGTCATAACTTTTGTTTTAAAAAATATTCAAATTATTGAATTAATTTAAAAAACTCTTTTTGATCGAAAAGCACCATATTCTTCAAGTGTATTGTAACATCCCGAAAATCCATCAAAGAGACTTAGAACTTAAGGGATTGATTACAATTTACAAAGAAAAGGAAGAAGGATTAGTTGCAAGTAAAAAGAAACAAAGATAACATGAATATGAACTGTCATATTCGAATATATATTCGAATATGCCACGTCATATTCAAATAGTATTCGAATATGCATGTCAATATTTGAATATATATTCGAATATGCCACGTCATATTCGAATAGTATTCGAATATGCAAGTGAGGAACTGAATATAGGAGCCTTATATTCGAATATATATTCGAATATGGACCCCAAAGTCTATAAATAGGGATGCCTTGTCTCCAAACTGACTGTTATTCAGTTTCTTCGCTTCTCACATTCCCGAAACCCCTACCCTCAAACCAACTACGTCACAACTCTTCAAACGCTAAGGCTTCCATTTCAAAAGACTAAGGTCCAAACGATTTGATTGACATTTAGAGGCAACTATAGCAAAGGAACCGGAGTAGGAGATTGGACTTGGAAGCGAAGGATAAAAGGATTCGGGAAAGTTCCAGTTAACCCTGAAAACCCCAAATCCCTAATACTTGGAATTTAGGAACATGTGACTAGGGAATGTTAGGAATATGCTATTAGGGAAATCAAACTTATATGCTTTGTTTAAAGTTTGATGTATGATTGAATTATGCATATTATGTTTGATACTCGAATGAATTGGAGATGATCTATGTTGATTTGGAATAGATGTGATATTGTGAAACATGTTAAAGGTATAAATAAGGCTTTCCAGAATTAAATGTTAAACTAACTGGGAATTTGATATTGAGTTGATTTCAAAATAGACTGTGTCCCATTATTGGTATATTCAAATATGTATTTGAATATGGAATGCCATGTTCAAATAGATATATGAATATAACATCTCTGTCACATAGAATCCGAGTAAATGAGTGTCTGTAATCGGATAATAGTATACTAGAAACCCTTGTTTGTACGCTATGTGCTTGATATGATTTTGTGTTGCATTAGAATTGAAAATGAAAATGTTAAAAGAGGCTCTTCCCACTCAATAGAGATTGAGCAAGAGGGTTAAGTTCCACCAGAAGTAAACAGGGTAAAAGGACAGAGCAGGAAATGGAAAAGATGAGAATGTAGGATTATCCCGAAAGGGGATAAATAACCTGAAGTACTGGGCTATCTTCACGAGATAGGTAGTCTAAGTACAAAGGGTACTAGCTTCACGAGGTAGGTAGTTCCATGGGCTAGCCCGAGAGAGGGTTAGTAGCCTGGCAGGAGGATCCTGGGGGGACGCTCGCTAGGACTGTGATGATCATGAGCTCAATACGCGTTACTGCCACGTGTTTTGGTGGATTCCCGGTGCACAGGGTTTCCCGTTAAAATAGGAAAGAAATGGAAATGGAAAAAGATCATGCATGCATATCTATGTGATTGAAATTATACTTGTTGTATGTATGTTTGGTAGGGCTTGGATTTGGGACGGTTTTCCAGTTAGACTGGCTGTAATACTGTATAAAAATGTTTTCATTACCGACGGGTTACTCAGTTATATTTCAAGCATATAACTGACGGTTACAATATTGCAGGTGGCTCAGACTTGGAGGGTGTCAGCGCATGAGACGTTTGGAAGCCGTTTCTGTTACTTAGGTAGTCATTAGTATCTTTGTATGGCTACCTTAGCTGGACATGTATATATTCTCTGGACTATAGATGAAACACTAATGTATATATTAGTATTTTGATATATGTATATAATATATTAAATTCCGCTGCGTTTTGTTAAAAAAAAAACTACCCTAAAAATCTAGGTGTTACAATTTGGTATCAGAGCAATTTGTGTTATCCCAATGCATAACTTAGATAAAAGTCCAGAGAAATAAGTCCTGTCTTAACCTGAGATGTTGACTGTATACGATTCAGTATATTGAGGTTGATCAACTCAGTGTGGTGCGTTGTATGCAAGAAGACATGGCTGGCAGACCACCCGATAGACCTTGTACTAACACCAAAGCGACCCCAACTCCGAGTGATTCTCTTTTAATACAGCAGATGGCACAGGCCATGACTCAAATGATGGAGGCGCAAGGACAGGTAGACCGATATCAGAGTTTCCATAGACATGACCCACCCATTTTCTCTAGTGGAAGAGATCCCATGATAGCAGAAGAGTGGTTAGATCAGTTGGAGGAGATATTTAGGATAACTAGATCTACTGATCAGGATAAGGTGGAGTTTGCTACCTATAGACTAAGAGGAGAAGCAGCACAGTGGTGGAAACGGTATCGTGAACATATGGAGGCAACAAGAAGACATGTAACATGGGAGGGATTTAAGACTCTGTTCCTAAACAAATATTTTCCCTCAAATGTGAAGGATTAGAAGGAGATAGAATTCCTTACACTACAGCAAGGAGACATGACAGTGGATGAATATGTTGCCAGATTCGAGAGTTTAGCCCGATTTTCGGATAACCTTCAAAACCAACCTGATGAGGCATGGAAATCAAAGAGATTCGAGCAAGGACTCAGACCCATGGTCAAGAACTTGGTGATTACTCAGAAAATTCGGGAGTACCAGACTTTGATTCAGGCATGTCAGCTTGCTGAGCAATCCTTGGCCACTGTGTCGGCTAGCAGACAGCTTATGTGGAAGCGCAAGAGGGAGGAAGGAAGTTCTAAGGGGAAAAAGGACAAGGAAGTGAACAAAGGCAAGAGTACCATTCCGAAGTGTCAAACCTGCGGGAAGTTCCATATAGGAGAATGTTACAAGAACAAGAGAACTTGCTTTATATGCCAGAAGCCGGGAAACATCAGCTGGCAATGTCCAGACAAAGATCATAAGTCAACTGAGGACAAGGAGAATAAGAAGAACCATGTGAGAGGCCGAGTTTATACGTTAAATGCCGAAGAGTTTGATCATTCCAAAGATCTCATCCAAGGTATGGGACAAATCAAATCACATTCTGTTCACATCTTGTTTGATTCGGCTGCCACTCATTCATTCATTTCCTTAGATGGTGCAAAGCGAATATATTTTCCCTTATCTAAGCTACCTTACAAAGTGTTAGTCTCTACTCCTTCTAAAGAGAACATCTGTAAGACAACCATGTGTTCCCTAGTGTTCCTAGATTTTCAAAGCAAGACTTTCTGCATAGATGTGTACTACCTACCGATGAAGGGACTAGATGTGATTTTAGGCATGGACTGGCTCAAAACTCACAAGGTCAGAATTGATTGTGCCACCAAGACCGTGCATATTCCAGACTGAGGCTTGGAGATATACTGTACGCATCATCCTACTTTTGATTTTCCTAATTTTCCCAAGTATGATATTGGCCCAAAGTATTTGATTGTTTGTATGAACAATGTTAAGAATTTGGTGCATGTTGATTCTCTCCCTATAGTCCGAGACTTTCCATATGTATTTCCCGAAGACATAGAATCCTTGCCACCCGAAAGGGAAGTAGAGTTCTCAATTGAGCTAATTCCAGGAGCTGGACCTATCTCTAAGGTACCATACCGAATGGAAGCGTTAGAGTTGGCAGAAGTAAAGCGCCAGATTGAAGAACTTATGCAGAAGCAGTTCATTAGACCAAGCGTTTCGCCGTGGGGAGCCCCAATATTGGTTGTCAACAAGAAAGATGGGAAATTGCGGCTGTGTGTAGACTACAAAGAGCTGAATAAGCTGATAGTAAAGAATAAGTATCCTTTGCTGCGGATTGATGATTTACTTGATCAGTTAGGGGGAGCCAAGGTGTTTTCAAAGATTGATCTTCGATCATGATATCATCAAATCAGAATCAAGCCTGAGGATATTCCTAAGACTGCTTTCCGGACGTGGTACGATCATTATGAGTACTTGGTGATGCCGTTCGGATTGACAAATGCTCTTGCTATCTTCGTCGACTACATGAACCAGATTTTTCGACGCTACTTGCACAAGTTTGTTGTAGTTTTCATTGACAATATTCTCATCTACTCCAAGACTGCAGAAGAGCATGGAGAGCACTTAAGATTGGTGTTAGGAATACTGAGAGAGAAGTAACTGTATGCTAAGTTGGATAAGTGTGATTTCTGGCTAGAGGAAGTCAATTTCTAGGCCATGTGATTAACAAAGATGGAGTGGTTGTGGATCCAAGTAAAGTTGAAGCCGTGATGAAGTGGGAAAGACCAACCAATGCCACAAAAATTCAAAGTATCCTAGGACTAGGAGGATACTACCGGCAATTCATCAGAGGATTCTCTCAAATTTCCATTCCCTTGACTAATTTAACAAGGAAGGGTGTTCTGTTTGTTTGGGGTGCCAAGTGTGAAGACAACTTTCAGTTGTTGAAGGAAAAGCTGACAACAGCGCCAGTGTTGGTAATTTCTGATCTGACCAAGAATTTTCAAGTGTACTGCGATGCGTCTAAACAAGGCTTGGGGTGTGTACTTATGCAAGAAGGACAAGCAATTTCTTACACTTCCCGACAGTTGCGACCACATGAAGCGAATTACCCAACACATGACTTAGAGTTAGCTGTAGTAGTCTTTGCATTGAAAGTCTGGAGGCACTATTTGTACAGAGTCACATTTGAAGTGTTCAGTGACCACAAAAGTTTGAAGTATTTGTTCAATCAGAAGGAGCTGAACATGAGACAGAGGCGATAGATGGAATTCCTGAAAGACTATGATTTTGAGTTGAAGTATCATCCAGGAAAGGCTAATGTAGTGGCCGATGCCTTAAGCAGAAAATCCTTGCACGTATCGACTATGATGATTCATCAAATGGAGCTATTGGAGGAATTCAGAGATCTGCACTTGGATGTGTCTTGCTACGATGTTAGCATCTCTGTGTATAAGCTTGACTTGAAAGATACACTTAGAGATCGAATCCGAGAAGCGCAGAAGCAAGATTATGAGTTATAGAAACTCAAGAGGGAAGATGATTTCACTTTAAATGGTGATGAGATGATCTTGTTCCGAGACAGAATGTGTATTCCAAATAATGCAGAGGTCAAGAAGACAGTGCTTGAAGAGAACCACAGTAGCCAGTAGTCGATACTTCCTGGAGCTACAAAAATGTACCAAGACATGAAGAAGTTATTCTGGTGGCCTGTAATGAAGAAAGACATTGCAGAATTTGTTTCCAAATGCCTTACCTGTCAAAAGATCAAAGTTGAACATCAAAGACCCTCTGGACCACTTCAGTCATTGGACATTCTAGAGTGGAAATGGGAGTCTATAGCCATGGACTTTGTAGTTGGATTACCCAGAACGCCAGTGGGACACGACTCAATCTGGGTTATCATTGACAGATTGACTAAGACTGCTCACTTCTTGCCCGTCAAGGCCACTTATTCTGTAGAGAAGTGTGTCAAGTTGTATATTGCAGAGATAGTCCGACTACATGGGGCACCGACCAATATTATCTCCGACAGAGACCCAAAGTTTAGTTCTAGCTTCTGGGGAGCATTGCAGAAAGCTTTTGGGACTCGGCTCCATCTGAGTACCTCTCATCATCCCCAAACCGACGGACAGTCCGAAAGAACAATACATATTTTAGAAGATATGCTACAGGCTTGTGTATTAGATGAAGGCGGTGACTGGGGAAAGTATTTGCCGTTAGTAGAGTTTTCCTACAACAACAGTTTTCATTCGGGTATAGGCATGGCGCCCTATGAAGAACTCTACGGGAGAAAATGCCGGTCGCTAGTATGTTGGTTTGAAACAGGAGAAAAGTTGCTATTGGGGCCGGATTTGGTGCAAGACACAACAAACAAGATTGGGCGTATCAAGGAAAAGTTAAAGAAAGCCAAAGACCGCTAGAAGAGTTATGCAGATCAGCAGATAAAGCCTCTGGAATTTGAAGAGGGAGATAATGTGTTTTTGAAGATTACACCCTACACTGCTGTTGGTAGAGCGACGGAAACAAAGAAGTTGCAACCTCGATTCATTGGTCCTTATCAAATTCTTCGAAGAGTAGGACTCATTGGTTATCAACTCGCCTTACCACCTCATCTTTCGAACCTTCATAACGTATTTCATTTATCCCAACTCCGGAAGTACGTGTCTGATCCCTCACACATTTTGGAAGCTGATTACATTCCATTGAAATCCAACGTGTCATATCAGTTAAAGCCTATGAGGATTCTAGACCGAGGAGAGAAGACACTAAGAAACAAGGTGATTCCATTAGTGAAGGTCCTCTGGGAGAACATTGATTCCTCATAAATCACTTGGGAGAAGGAACAAGATATGAGGAGCACATATCTAGAGTTATTTACATAGTTAAGGTAATTACTAATTTTGAGGGAAAAATTATTTTAAGGGGGGTAGAATTGTAACATCCCGAAAATCCATCAAAGAGGCTTAGGACTTAAGGGATTGATTACAATTTACAAAGAAAAGGAAGAAGGATTAGTTGCAAGTAAAAAGAAACAAAGATAACATGAATATGAACTGTCATATTCGAATATATATTCGAATATGCCACGTCATATTCGAATAGTATTCGAATAAGCATGTCAATATTTGAATATATATTCGAATATGCCACGTCATATTCGAATAGTATTTGAATATGCAAGATAGTATTCGAATATGCAAGTGAGAAACTGAATACAGGAGCCTTATATTCGAATATGGACCCCAAAGTGTATAAATAGGGGTGCCTTGTCTCCAAACTGGCTATTCTTCAATTTCCTCGCTTCTCATACTCCTGACACCCCTATCCTCAAACCAACTACGTCACAACTCTTCAAACCCTAAAGCTTCCATCTCAAAAGACTAAGGTTCCAAATGGTTTGATTCAGATTCAGAGGAAACTACAGCAAAAGAACCGGAGTAGGAGATTGGACTTGGAAGCGAAGGATAAATTATGCATATTATGTTTGATACTCGAATGAATTGGACACGATCTATGTTGATTTGGAATATATGTGATATTGTGAAACATGTTAAAGGTATAAATAAGGCTTTCCAGAATTAAATGTGACACTAACTAGGAATTTGATATTGAGTTGATTTCAAAATAGACTGAGTCCCAGTATTAGTATATTCAAATATGTATTTGAATATGGGATGCCATGTTCAAATAGATATATGAATATAACATCTCTGTCACATAGAATCTGAGTAAATGAGTGTCTGTAATCAGATAATAGTATACTGGAAACCTTTGTTTGTACGCTATGTGCTTGATATGACTGTGTGATGCATTAGAACTAAAAATGGAAATGTTGAAAAAAGCCTTTCCCACTCAATAGAGATTGAGCAAGAGGGTTAAGTTCCACGGGAAGTAGACCGGGTAAAAGGAAAAAGCAAGAAATGGAAAAGATGAGAATGTAGGGTTATCCCGAAAGGGGGAAAATAACCTGAAGTACTGGGCTATCTTCACGAGTTAGGTAGTCTAAGTACAAAGGGTACTATCTTCACGAGGTAGGTAGTTCCCTAGGCTAGCTCGAGAGAGGGTTAGTAGCCTGGCAGGAGGATCCTGGGGGATGCTCGCCAAGACCGTGATAATGATGAGTTCAATACGCGTTTCTGCCACGTGTTTTGGTGGATTCCCGGTACACAGGGTTTCCCGTTAAAATAGGAAAGAAATGGAAATGGAAATGGAAAATGATCATGCATGCATATCTATGTGATTGAAATTATACTTGTTGTATGTATGTTTGGTAGGGCTTGGATTTGGGACGGTTTTCCAGTTAGACTGGCTGTAATACTGTATAAAATTGTTTTCACTACCGACGGGTTACTCAGTTATATGTCGAGCATATAACTGACGATTAAGTATTGCAGGTGGCTCGGACTCGGAGGGTGTCAGCGCGTGAGACGTTTTGCAGCCTTTTCTGTTACTTAGGTAGTCATTAGTATCTTTGTATGGCTACCTTAGCTGGACATGTATATATTCTCTGGACTATAGATGAAACACTGATGTATATATTAGTATTTTGATATATGTATATACTTTATTAAATTCCGCTGCATTTTGTTAAGAAACAAAAAAAAAACTACCTTAAATCTCTAGGTGTTACATGTATATAGTACAAGATCTATAAACAAATTATTGCCATTCTCATTATAGAAAAACTATTTAGGTAGAAACTTCAAAGTGAACAAAACATTGTTTTTTTTTAAAAAAAAAATCAAATTTTTTAAGCAATTTAAAAAATACTTCTTGATCGAAAAATACCGTATTCTTCATGTGTATACTACACTATTTCTAAAAAATTGTTCCAAGTTTAATATTAAGCTAGACTTCAAAGTGAATAATACATTATTTTTAAAACATACCGTATTCTTCAAGTGTATAGTACATGATTTCCAAAAAAGATTCTTGCAATTTTAAGTATATAAAAAATTATGTAAATTGAGCTACAAACTTCAAAGTGAATAATAAATTATTTTTGAAAAACTTCAAATAATTAGAGTAATTTTAAAATCACATTTTGATTTTTAAGTAAAAAATCCTTATTAATCAAGTGTGTAGTACATGATTTCGAAAACAATTTGTTGAAATGATAAGAGTATAAATATTAATTTAAATTGAGCTAGAAGATTCAAGTAAATAATATATTATTTTTAAAAGACTTCAAATAATTTAAGTAATTTAAAAATGCGTTTAGATTTTTAAATAAAAATATCGTATTTTTCAAGTGTATAGCACATGGTTTCTAAAAAACTTGTTGCAGGTTTTAGAATATAAAAGAGTTATGAAAATTAAGCTTGGATCTTCATAGTGCATAATACATAGTTTTTCAAGTATATAGTATATGATTTCTAAAAAAAAATTATTGCAATTTTTAAAATATATAAAGTTATGTAAATTCATCTACAAATTGTGAAGTTGATAATTCATTGTATTCTAAAAACTTCAAGTTATTTGAGTAATTTTAAAAATAAATTTTTATTTTTAAATCAAAACTCCATATTTTTCAAGTGTATACTTACATGATTTCTAAATGAGTTGGACAAATGTTAAAAATATAAAAACTAATTTAAATTGAGCTAGAACCTTCAAAATAAAAAATACATAGTAGTTTTCATAAAAAGCTTCAAATATTTGAAGTAATTTTAAAAATGCATTTTGATTTTTAAATAAAAAACCTTATTCTTCAAGTATATATTTTATGATTTCAAGAATTATTTTTTTTTATTTTTATTTTTTTGCAAGTTTGAGAATATAAAAGTTATGTAGATTGATGAAGAAATTTCATAGTGACAGATTGTTTTAAAAAAAATTCAATTAATTGAAGTACTTTAAAAAACACCTTTGGGCTTTTAAATAAAAAGATCTTATTCTTCAAATGTATAGTATATGATTTCTAAAAAAAAGTGAAATTTCAAAAATATAGAAAAATTATGTAAATTGAGCTGAAAATTTTAAAATAAATAATACATTTTGTTTGAAAAACTTCAAATTATTGAAGTAATTTAAAAAACATGTTTTCATTCTTTAATCAAGACACCATATTCTTTTAATGTATAGTAAAAATTATTACAATTTCAAAACTTTTGAAAAATATATAAGTTGATCTAAAAATTTCCAAATGAATAATACATTATTCTCAAAAAGCTTTAAATAATTTAAGTAATATATAAAACATATTTTGATTTCTAAATAAAAAATTTTATGTTTCAACCGTATAGTATATGATTTTTGAAAACTATTGTTTCAAGTTTAATAATATATAAAATTATGCAAATTAGGCTAAAAAGTTCAAAGTGAATAATATATTATTACTAAAGAACTTCAAATAATTTTTGTAAATTAAAACACACCTTTTGTTTTTTAAAACAAAACATTGAATTCTTCAAGTGTATAGTCTATTATTTCTAAAAAAAATGGTTGCAATTTGAAAAATATAAAATACTTTGTAAATTGATCTTGAAACTTCAAAGTGAATAATATCTTATTTTGAAAAAGCCTCAAAAATTCAAATAATTTAAATTTTTTATTTTGAAATCAAAACACCATATTCTTGTACTTTATAATACAAGATTTCTAGAAACATTGTTACAATTTCAAAAAGATAAAAAAATTATGTAAATTGAGGTAGAAACTTCAAAAGGAATGATACTTTGAAACAAAGTTTAAATAATTTATGTAATTTATAAAACACATTTTTACTTTTTAAATCTAAAATTCTTATATTTCATGTGTATAGTACATGATATTGTTTAAAAAATATTGTTGTAGTTGTAAATATATAAGAAAATAATGCGAATTGAGCCAGAAACTTCAAAATGAATAATATATTTTTATAACAAAACTTCAAATAATTTGAGTAATTTAAAACATGTTTTGATTTAAAAATAGTTGCAATTTCAAGTGTATATATAATACATGATTTTAAAAAATAGTTGCAATTTAAAAAATATAAAAAAATTATGTAATTTGAGCTTAAAACTTCAAATTAAATAGGCAAAATAACATTTTTGGTCCCTTAACTCTTTGCGCCAATTCAGTTTTGTCCCTTAACTTTTTTTCAATCCGTTTTAGTCCCTTAAATTTTATTTTAGATTCAATTTGGTCCCTTCAGATATGATTTTTGATCCGTTAACGTTCTTGATGGATGTAATCGTAGGGACCAAATTGAATCTAAAATAAAAATTAACAGACTAAAACGAATCGAAAAAAAGTTAAGAGACCAAAGTGAATTGACGCAAAGAGTTAAGGGACCAAAAGTGCGTTTTGCCAATTAAATAATACATTATTTTAAAAAAGTTCAAATCATTTAAGTAATTTAAAAAAAAGGCATTTTCGTCCTCCAACTTTACATAAGGTTTTGATTTCGTCCTATTACTTTTTTTTTGTCTCATTTTTGTCCTTCAACATTATATAAGGTTTCGATTTCGTCCTCTAACTTTTTTTTTGTCTCATTTTTGTCCTCCAACTTCTTTGTTTGCTTCAAAGTTTTCCTTTCCGTCATACCAGGTTAGAGGGGTTAGCGGAGGCTTCTTATATGGCCGAATCACCGTCAATGGAATTCTGACGAAAATGTACATTTTATAAATGATTTTATGCTCATTAATTAAAAAAATAAATTTAATTAATTAAAACTTTATGTTAACGCTTACCCGAGCATGGTGCAGGTTGCAATCTAGTCATACTAATTCCTAAATCTTCTTCTTATCATTCCTTGATGCATTATGGAGGATTATGATCCTTCTCCTCTTTCACGTCAGAATGTTGTTGACGGCGTTTACACCATGTAGGATGTCTTCGTTAACCCCTCTAACCTAGTATGACGGAAAGGAAAACCTTGAACCAAACAAAGAAGTTAGAGGACGAAAATGAGACAAAAATAAGTTAGAGGACGAAATCGAAACCTTATGTAAAGTTGGAGTATGAAAATGAGACAAAAAAGTTAGAGGACAAAATTGAAACCTTATGTAAAGTTGGAGGATGAAAATGCTAATTTAGCCTTTAAAAAACACATTTTGATTTTTAAATAAAAACTCCGTATTCTTCAAGGGTTTCGTACATGATTTTTAGAAATATTGTTACGGATTTAATAATATGAAAAATCATGTAAATTGAGCTAGAAACTTCATAGGGAATAATTTATTCATTTTTGAAAAACTTCAAATAATTTGAAAAAATCATTTTGATATATAAATCAAAACACTGTATTCTTGGTACATGATTTCTCAAAAAAGTTGTAGTAATTTTAAAAATATAAAAATTATGTAAATTTAGCTAGAAACTTCAAAGTGAATAACATTATTTTCTAAAAACTGTGAATAATTTAAGTAAATTAAAAAACAACACATTTTGATTTTTAAATCAAAACTCCATATATATTCTTCAATTGTATAGTACATGATTTCTAAAAAAATTGTTGAAATCTTAAAAATACAAAAACTAATTTAAATTCAGTTTAAAACTTCAAATTGGAAATTACATTATTAAAAAAAGTTCAAATCATTTAAGTAACTTAAAAAATGCATTTTGGTTTTTAAATAAAAACACCGTATTTTCACGCGTATAGAACATGATTTCTAAAAAAATTGTTCCAGGTTTAATAATATGAAAAATCATATAAATTGAGCTAAGAACTTTATTATAAATAATACATTATTTTTGAAAAACTTCAAACAATTTAAAAAACATATTTTGATTTTTGAATCAAAACACCGTACTAGTGTATAGTGCATGATTCGTAAAAAAAGTTCATTTTTTATATGCAAAATAAATTATTAATAAAAAGGAGTCTCCAGCCCATGTATAGAGCTATGGAAACGGCCTAATACAAATTAACGGCTCATTTAGTCAATTTACATAGATTAACATACCAGTTTTCAAACCCGACGGCATTAAAAAACCAAATTTTGATTTTTAAAAGACCTTAATCTTTATTTATATAGTACATGATTTCTAAAACAAATTGTCAATTTTTAAAATATAAAATTGAACTTAAATTGATCTAGAAACTTCAAGTGAATAATACATAATTTTTTTTTTAAAAAAAAAAACTTTAAGTTACTTAAGTAATTCAAAAAACATGTTTTGATTTCTAAAGAAAAACACCATAAATGCATATATAGTAGAAGACTTCTAGAGCCATTGTTACAACTTCAAAAATATAAAAAAATATATAAATTGAGCTAGAAACTTCAAAGTGAATAATACGCTGTTTTGAAAAAACTTTAAATAGTTGAAGTAATTTAAAAAAAACATTTTCATTCTTAAATAAAACAACCATTGTTTCAAGCGTATAGTACATGATTTTTGGAAAAAAAAATTGTTGCAGTTTTAAAAATATAAAACAATTATTTAAATTGAGCTACAAACTTCAAAGTGAATGATAAATTATTTTTAAAAAACATCAAGTAATTTAAGTTGTTTAAACAATACATTTTGATTTTAAATTAAAAACACCGTACACTTCAAGTAGATAGTACATGATTTCGTAGCAATTGTAGCAGTTTTAAAATAAAAACTATTATATAAATTGAGCTACAAACTTCAAAGTGAATAACACAATGTTATAAAAAAACATCAAATGATATTTTTATTCCACTTAAATGTTCCAATTAAATGTGACAACACTAGTACAATAAATCTCACAAAGAATGCATTCTAGGACAAGCATATTGAAATAAGGCATCATTTCATTACAGATTAGGTCCAGAAAGAAGATTATATGCTTAAATTTATTGAAACATCTAAACAACTTGCTGATATTTTTACCAAGCGTCTTTCTAAAGGAAGTTTCTATTTTATAAGAAGAAAACTTGACATTATTGATCAATCTTGTGTTATTTGAATCATAACTCGTCTTAAATTCCTACCTTTTTATCAATGATCATTACTGTCTTGAGCGTCGGAGGCTCTTTTTCTTGTTTTACATGTCTCATTGCTTACAAAAAGTGACAAGAAAATGAATATCAACCCTTGAATATCTTAAATTCATGTGTTCTTTCAAATTTTAAATTTTTCAAGTTGATATTGGAATACATATTTGAATATATGAATTCTGTGCACATATATTCGAATATATATTCAAATATAAGGATTGTGAAGTCTTATATTCGAATACATATTCGAATATGGGCAGTCATCATGTTTTCAACTGAGTTCCCTTGACTTTAAAAGCTCCCATATTCGAATATAGCCTTCTAAGTGTTCTCATATTCGAATACATATTCGAATATAAAATCACCATATTCGAATACATATTCGAATATTTGACTGCTTTGACTAATGATTTGACTGTATATTCGAATATATATTCAAATATACCACTTTATATTCGAATATATATTCGAATATGAAGATGCTTTAGTATTTAAACTCTTTCTTTTTTGGGCAATTTTTGCTCACAATTCTCCCATCTTCACACATTCTCTCTCCTTCTCTCATCCAAATATCTCCAAATCCCTTTCCCTCTCCACCTTAGACCTTCATCAATGGCTTCCTCTTCACCACCTTCCTCTCCTCCTCAATCAAACACTCCTCCATCTCCTACTCCCAAACGACCCCGTTTCAAACGCGCTGCTACCAACAAACCCACCCCCATACCACGTGGCCCACGCACTGGGTCTTCCTCCTCGGTCCCTTTGGCCACCGTCGGTCTTTCTCCAGAGTTCCAAGGATGGTTCTCATCATCTAAGCAAGTCGCCAAATTTCAAAGGGGATTTGCTGACCACAAATTGGTTGACGCCCGATGGATCGAATCTGCCTATCTTGTACCACTACTCAGCATGAAGGAGAAGGTTTAATCCATAAACTGTATATTTGAATATCTATTCAAATATGAAAGTTCCATATTCGAGTTCATATTCGAATATAATGAAAGTTTTAAAATTTTTTGAGTTACCCTTTTGTTCTCTTTAAAAGGGCTTTTGAGGACATTTATTAGACGCGCCCTTGCAAGCATTTATTGAGAAGTAAAGGGCATTAATCTTTCATTCTCTTTTTCCATCACTTTAATCAAGGGTCTTGTGCTTTTCTAAAGGCTATCTTTGTCATCTCTAATCCTAGTTTGATTGATCACACACAGAGCCTTAATCAAATACACTTAGTGCTTCAAGTTGTATCTTTACTCTCTTGAGAGCTTCTTGTTTGTAAATCTAAACTTAAATCCTTGAGTGAAGGTGCAGTATCCTTCTTGTTCATTGAAGGTGGGGTATCCTTCAAGGTTAGTCTTAGGGTGAGGTATCCCTAGTTTGAGGCTCTTGCAATTGGTGGGGTATCCAATTATGAAGAGTGCTCCTAGCTTGTTGAAGTTGAATACAAGAGTTTTCGTGCAATGCTGATTTGAAGACTGGATGTAGGCCACAAGGAGATTTAGTGGCTCAACCAGGATAAATCTTTGTGTCATTCTCTCTAACCCTTTACTCTTACTTTGTGCATTGAATTGTGTTTTAGCATTCATATTCATATCCGTATAATTCCATTTCTTAACTAAAATACAATCCATTCAAGCTTCGCTATGATTTGTGAAAAGTTTGCGAAAAAGTGTTAAAGCTCAATTCACCCCCACTCTTGAGCATAGAGGCCCTTGTCTAACTTGAATTATTTATTATGTTTCCAAATGAAACCATTGAACATTTGTATTTGAGATTTACTAGTATGGTTGATAATTTGTTTTCTCTTGGAAAAACATTCACTAGTGTTGATTTTGTTGATAAATTTTTGAGGTGTCTATCAAGAGAATGGATAGCCAAGGCAAGACCTTGATTTCGCTATAGCAAAAACTTCAATATCATGACTAGTATAATGTTGGGACCTTTAAGCCTCCAAGTACTTTCGAGATGCCTTCTTATTCAACCTTACAATTGTTAAATGCATGATATATATGATGGATGAATGATAATTATGAAAACTGAAAGAGGAAAGATGCTTTCCCCCTCAACGTTGATTGAGTAACTGGGTTGAGTTCCATCGGAAGTAGACCGGGTAAGTGGACAAGCTTGAAAATGATGAGAAATGTAGGGTTATCACGAATGGGGTAGATAACCTGAAGTGCTAGGTTATCTCATAAAGGGGTAAATAACCAAAGTAAAAAGGGGCTATCCCGAAATGGGTAGATAGTCCTTGGGTTAGCCCTAGAGGGTTGGTAGCCCGGCAGTAGAACCCTTGAAGGATGCTTGCCAGTGGCCATGGTGATGAGCTCAATTGTGCATTCACTGTCATGCACCTATGGTGGATTCCGTGTGCATGGGGTTTCCCGTTAAAAGATGAAAGAAAAGAAATAAAATGTAAAGTGATGAAACTTGATGGCATGCATGTATACTTAAACTGTCACTACATGCATCTTGGGTGTAGTTTTTAGGATTTGTATTTGTGGAGTTTTCCAGTTAGAGTGACTGCAATATAGTATAAACAATTTTCAAATATCAAGTGTTACTCAGTTATATGTAGTACATCTAGCTGATGGTTACAATATTGCAAGTCACATAGATTTAGAGGACTTTAGCGCGTGACAACGTCATTTAGAATTTTATTTTGAGAATCTTAGGTTGTCACACCTTTTGTTTTGTACCTAATGACTACCTTGGTTGGACAACATTCTCTCTAGTTTTCTAATGAAATTGAACCAAATCTGTATTGAGTCTAGACCCTAAGTATTAGCATGATGGATATAGATATATTGATATATATGCACGTAAGAAAATGAATGGCTATGTAAATAGGGTACTCAAAGGGACTAACTAAGTGTATTCCGCTACATAATTGGATTTTTAAAAAAAATGGTATTGAAATTTAGGTGTTACAAAAATGGCCCAATTCAGAGGCCACAAACTGAAGCCAATTTGTTATGGCAAAATGGCCTTGCTACAGTGAAATTGCTTAAACAGATGGGGTATAATATTGTCATATTTTTTATAAGAGTGAAATTTCAATAATTTTCATAGTCCAAATCAATACACTTTTTGAGTGAATTGTATTGAAAAAGCATATAAAACCTTCCAAAACATGAATCTTAGCTTACTTTGTAAATATTTATTTTTAATTATAAATTACATATATTTTGATCCTTTTTATGGTGTTTTTGAAGGATAAAAGGAAGAAGAAAACAAGCAAAGAAAGAATCCAAAAGCAAGTCCACAAGTCCAAGAAGAAATCTTGAGCAGAGTTATTTTTTATTATCCAAAACTTGTTCGTTGCTGACCTTTTGTTCTAGCTTTACTGTTTTATGAGCAAAAGAAGTAAGGCCATAGAAGACTCTTTGTTATATAGTCCAGATCTGCTAAGATTGGCCAGAGAACTCAGAAAGCTATTAAGAGTAGAAGCAAAGCAAAGTTCTCAACAAACAGAAACTTCAACCTCATCTCTTCTGTCAAATATGACTACTCAATGCGGTAATGGTAATGGTAATGGTCATAGAGAACTTGGTAATGTAGAAGTACCTCAAAGAAGAAGAACATTAGGAGACTTCGCACAATACCAAGGTCCTAGGCACCACGCCAGCATAGTTATGCCACCAGGGGCAAAAGCTATTGAAATTCATCCTACTCTGTTAAATTATTTAAATGCTCATTTATTCACGGGAAAAGATCAAGAAGATCCTTACAATCAGTTAGATGATTTCTATGCTTTAATAGGAACTCTAGGATTGCAGGATGGTGAAGAAGAAGTTGCTTGCATGAAACTTTTCCCATTTTCTTTAGTGGGAGAAGCAAAAGATTGGCTTAAATCTCACTCAAACCAAAGTTTAACAAGTTGGGTGATCTGAAAAAAAAGTTCTTGATGAGATTCTTCCCACCAAAAAAATTTATTAATGCCAAAGTTGGAATTTCTACGTTTAGACAAGGCACTGATGTAACTTTGTATGAGGCTTGGGAAAGATTTAAATCATTACTAAGAAGGTGTCCAAATCATAACATATCTGTAGAGGAACAATTGAATATTTTTTGTAATGGTTTGAGACCAGACATTAGAATGATTTTAGATGCAGCTGCAGGTGAATCAATGATAGCAACTGATGCAGACAGAGCCTAGGATAATTAATGCCTTTGCCACCACTGCCAGAATGAGACATCAGGACAGAAGGTTTGTACAGAAGAAAGGGATGCATGAGCTAAACACTATTGTTGCAATTTTGGCATAAAATAAGTTGATGTCCCAACAAATTGAGGCATCAACCAAGCAACTGTCAAATCTTCCAATGCATTCAGTCAATAATGTTCAAAACCATCAACTAATAACTTGTGACTTTTGTGGTGGTGACCATCCCATTGGGCATTGTGTGTACCCGGAACCTAATCATGAAGAATTGCAATTTTTTAACAACTAGCCAAGCCAAGGTAATTTTTCTAATACTAATTTTAATTCTTATGCTAACAATTTTTCACATGGTTGGAGAGGAAACCAGAACCAAGGATATGGTTGGAGACAAGATGCAGGCCCTTAATACAAACAACCTACACACATCAAACTCAATCTTCTACTGAGCAAAGATTATCCAAGTTAGAGGATACATTGGAGAAATTTATGCAATCTTCATTCACAAATAAAAAAAACACCGAATCTTCCATAAGAAACTTAGGAGTACAAGTGGAGTTATTAACAAAATAGATTGCAGCCAATACACAAGCCAATTCCAAAGAACATTGCAAAGCAATCACCACTAGAAGTGGAAAGGTAATTGGTAAAGGTATTGGTGATCATCTGGAGGTAGAAGAAGAAGTATTAAAAAAGAAAGAAAAAGAAATGAGTGAGCAAGAGAGTGAAAAAAGTGAAAATGAGGGAGAAGTTGAAAAGGAGGAAGTTGTATATAAAGAAAAAGAAAAAAGAAAATAAAAAAGAAAAAAATGAAAAAAGAGAGAAGAAAAAAATAAGGAAGAGGATGATGGCATACATATAAAAAGTTTTCCAAATCCGAAGAATCCTTTAAAAAAGGATAAGGAGAGGCAATATGCATGTTTCCTGGACATTTTCAAAAGATTACAGATCAATATTCCATTCATGGAAGCCATGGAGCAGATGCCTACATATGCTAAATTCATGAAGGAATTATTGACAAAGAAAAGAAAATTTTCAAAACAAACGATTTAGCTTGAGCCTGGATGCAGTGCAGTCATCCAGAAATCATTGCCTTGGAAGACAAAGGATCCTGGGAGTTTCACAATGCTAGTAACCATAGGTTCATTACCTGTGGGAAAAGCTCTTCTAGATTTGGGGGCTAGCATAAACTTAATGCCCTTATCCACGTTGAAAAGAATTGGTGACCTAGAGATCAAACCAACCAGAATGACTCTTCAGTTAGCTGACAGATCTTTAAAGTTTCCATATGGTGTAGCTGAAGACAAGCTGATAAAAGTAGATAAATTTGTACTTCCATTTGATTTTGTAATCATGGATATGGAAGAAGATAGAGTGGTACCCCTGATCCTAGGAAGACCCTTTATGAAGACTCTCGAGTAATCATTGATGTTGATGATGGAAATCTTAAGGTAAGAGTTCATGATGATGAAGTAAAGTTCAATGTGTTTGAGCCTTTACAACATCCTAAAGACAAGCAACAATGTTTTAGGATGGATGTGTTAGATGAACTTTACTTTATGCAGAAGAAGCAGCAAAGTAAGGCCAATCCTTTGGAAAAAGCATTGATAAACGCTTACTCTAAAAACAATGAAGAAAAGGAAAAGGAGATAGAGAAGTGTCTTAAAGAGCTAGATAATTCCAAGGAAGTGTCGGATGAAGAAATCCAAATGGAGATATTTCCAAAAGATGAAACAGAAGAAGAAGCTAAGCCTGAACTCAAGTTATTACCTTCTCATTTGAAGTATGTGTTCCTAGATGAAAAAGGCAATAAGCCTGTTGCGATCAGTAGCAAACTGTCTTCAAAAGAATAAGAAAAGCTCATCCAAGTGTTAAAACACAATCAAGGAGCAATTGGTTGGACTTTATCTGATCTCAAAGGTATCAGCCCAACCTATTGCATGAACAAACTACACATGGAAGAAAATTACAAAACAATTGCGCAACCACAAAGGAGACTCAATCCAACCATGAATGAAGTAGTGAAGAAAGAGGTCATGAAACTACTCAATGCAAGTATGATCTATCCTATTTCTGATAGTAGGTGGTTTAGTCCTGCGCAAGTTGTGCCTAAAAAGGGAGGAATGACTATAATCAAAAATTAGAAAAATGAATTGATTCCAACCAAAATTGTTACTGGTTGAAGGATGTGCATTGATTACAGAAAGATTAGTAGGTCAAGCATTTTATTGTTTTATGTATGGATATTCTGGCTACAACCAGACATTGTCGATCCAGAAGATCAAGAAAAAACTGCATTGACATGTCCTTTGGGTGTTTTTGCATATAGAAAAATGCCCTTTGGACTATGTAATGTTCTTGCAACTTTTCAATGATGCATGTTGGCTATCTTTTCTGATTTGGTTGAAAAATGCATTAAAGTATTTATGGATGATTTCTCTGTGTTTGGTCCTTCTTTTGATGATTGTTTGAAAATTTTGGATAGCGTGCTAAAACGGTGTGTAAAAACTAATCTGGTTCTAAATTGGGAAAGTGTCATTTTATGGTTACTGAAGGCGTGGTACTTGGTCACAAAATCTCTCAAAAAGGGATTGAAGTTGATCAAACAAAAGTTGAAGTAATAAAAAATTACCACCACCGACCAATATCAAAGGAATTTGAAGTTTCTTGGGACATGTTTTCTTTTATAGAAGATTTATAAAAGATTATTTAAAAATTGCTAAGCCACTCAGTAATTTTTTTAATAAAGATGTTGTTTTTATTTTTGATTCTGAGTGTCTTAAGGATTTTGAAATAATCAAAGAGAAGCTTGCAAGTGACGCTATTATTGTTGCTCTTGATTGGAATTTGTACTTTGAACTAATGTGTGATGCAAGTGATTATGCAGTAAAAGCAGTTTTAAGACATCGTAAATCTAAAGTTTTCCATGCTATACACTATGCCAGTAAAGTTTTAAATGAGGCATAGATTAACTATGCCACCACAGAAAAAGAATTATTGGCTATAGTATATATGTTATGGACCTAACCCGTAGGAGAGGCACATGCAAGTCCCACGTGGGTGGCTCAAGCCGTTGGTACCATGTCGTGTTCACCACGACATGGACACCCGACTTGGAGCTCGAGGGGCACCACCCCCACATGGAATCAGTTACAGATCCTTACTTACCGCCGCAATTCACGGAAGTTTGACAGTGACATGTTTGACTTTATTAGCCCTATAAGTTCTATAAATACCTGTGATCCATCTTTATTTGGGACGTATTCATTACTATCTGATATCTGAGATTCTCACACTGTAAGACTCTACTGACTTGACCGCGGAGTGCTTGCAGGTACCTCCTCACCGCCAGGTGAGTGGCCGAAGAACTCAAACCACCGCATCGGAGGCCAGATTGGAGGTGATGACCACCATGCTCTAAGCATGACGGATCATTGGCCCTGTCTGTGGGGAAGATAAATTGTTCTTGTCCGATTAATTCATCTTATATATCCTCCTTTTCCTGGTTTTTCTGGTGTTTGCAGGAAGAAGACTGTTGGAATCAAGAAACGCTACCTTTTCCTTCTAATATACTCATATCAACCGGTTATCAAGGTGAATTCCGAACAATTAATTGGTGGAAAAGTGATTTCCAACAGATTATTTGGCGAAATATGATTTTCCACCGATTAACCGAACGAATACCGACTTTCTTGATGTTTTTGTTAGAATTACGACTTGATTTATGCATATTTGTGTGATTTCACCGATTATATTCTTGTGTCCGGTTTGCTGATGTTGTTGCACAATTGTTTAAACGTTATGGCAAGAGAATTTGTCACATTTGCATTAAGGCAGGGAATATTCCACGCTAACAGAAAGTTCAATTGTAGCGAGATGGTGAACACAATAAGACAGAATCAGGCCGCCAAAGGAACCTCTGCACGTGGTGGAGATATTCCTGGAGAGCAGCCTTCTACGAATGGACTTCCTCCACGGTAGTAGGGAGAAGCCAGAGCCGCTGATCCGGCGATGTTGGAGCAGAGGATGGTAACTATAGAGGACAGCATGCACGACCTCAAAGAAATGATCCAAAAGCAAGGTGAATAAATTGAAAGGATGAACAAGGAACGTGAAGCCTGGCAAAAATAGCAGCTAGAATTCTAGGCAATCTTAGTCAACCTCGGTTTGGGGCAGCAACCCCCTAGCGACATGAGAATCGTCAGGAGGGACAACAACCCGTCAACATCCCGCCTCGTTTCCCCGACATTGACTAGGTGGAACGAGTGGCGAAAAATGACATTCAAATTGACGGATGTCACAATCCTTTCGTCCCAGTAATAATGAATTTTGAAATGCCGGCAAACTTCAAATTTGCTGTGCAAATTGATCCTTATGACGGGAGCACCGACCCTCAGGACCATATCGAGATTTTCCAACAAACCATGGTCTTGCAAGGGGCCAAAGAACCAGTGATATGTAGGGCCTTCCCGCTGACGTTGAAGGCTGCTGGTCGTAGATGGTTCTCTACTTTGCCAACGGGATCCATCGCGGGATGGAAAGGACTAAAAGATAAGTTTGTTTATAACTTCACAAGCAGCAAGCAAAAATTCAAGATTGAACATCACCTAGAAAGGATAAAACAGAAGTCTGACGAACCACTAGGGGACTTTATCATCCGCTTCAATACAGAGTCCCTTGAGGAACGTGATGTCGCACCCAATATGATGTTATGTTTTCTCAGGCTGGGATTAAAGCCGGGCGGTTTCACCAAGGACCTAGCTGACGAAAAGCCCAAAACTATGGAAGAATTAAAGCAGCGAGCAGAGAAGTGGATCCAAATTGAAGAATGGGTCCGAAACAACAAAGCTGATAACCAAGCTGCAAAACATGAGAAAGATAAAAAAAGCAAAACAAATAGCTACTTATGGAGGAAAGCCCAGGCAAAATGAGAGAACATATGACCGAAGTGGGAGGCCGCCCAGAGGAGCTTACTCCAATTACGCACCTCTCACCATGCCACCCTCACGAGTGTATAAGGAGACTATGTATTCAGAACTTAAAGATAGACCCCCGCCATTGATGTCGCAGTCGAAGAACAAGGACAAGTTCTGCCTATACCACAAGGATCACGGACACTATACAAATGAGTGCATCCATCTCAAAGACGCCATTGAAAAATTAATAAGACAAGGGAAGTTGAAACAATTCGTTCAAAAAAGTGATGAAGGGACATCCCGCGGGAGGAGCCCGTCACCTTCCGGAAGACGTGGTTCCAGTCTAGGAAACAGGGATTCAAGGTGAGATTAAAGGCGATGATCGAGGTCCCATAGTCCACGGCGACATGACAACACGGCCTCGAAAGGTGTTATTAATGTAATTGTTGGGGGTTTAGATCATATGGAAACCTCAGAGTCGTCCAGAAAGAGATCCCGTTAGAGGGACCACTACATGGCTATCAAAGCCATGAGGAAAATGAAGTTGGCATTTTCTAAGGACAATTTACCCATCGATGGAACGCGATCCAATGCCCCTCTGGTCATCACGGCCAGGATGGCGGGGTATGAAGTGAAGAGGTTATTTGTGGATCAAGGGAGGTCGACTGACATCATGTTCTGGGACCTTTTTCAAAAGCTGGACTTGACTGAAAAAGACTTGATCCCTCACAAAGGGAACTTGATAGGCTTTACAGGGGATACTATCTCCCCTAAAGGCTATGTAAAGATAAAGGTAACTTTTTCTGGCCGGGGAGGCAGCAGGTCGGTAGAGGTAAAATTTCTTGTTGTAGACTGCCCATCAGCTTACAATGCAATCCTAGGGAGGCCGACTTTAAACAATCTAGGAGTTGTGGTCTCAACCCTACACATGGCAATGAAGTTCCCTAACGATAGAGACGACATCGTCACTGTGCGGGGAAAGGGCCTGAAGTCACAACTTTATTATCTAGAGAGCCTCAAGATAACAAAAACCACTCCAGCACAAGAAAAAGGAAGAACAAAATGAGATGCAAAAAGAAGACGTAAAAACGGAAGCCAAAGGAAAGCAAAAGTTCGTCGGACGAGATGCCGCAGTGATGCTGGCGGACTTAGATCTAAGAGGAGAACTACAACATGAACGACCTGAGCCAGAAGGCGACTCGGTAGAAGTACAAGTTAGCAACAAGGCTGAACAAATAGTTAAGGTCGAAAAAATTTTACCTACTAACATTATGAAAAATATGATAAAAGTCTTGCAGGATAATAAAGATATTTTTGCATGGGTTGCCTTGGATATGCCGGGTGTAGACCCTAAATTTTGCTGCCATCGACTTTAATTACGGGAAGGATCAAGGCCTATAGCCTAGCCTAGAAGAAGAGGAGGATGGGCCAAGAGAGGACAACGACCATCGAAAAGCAGGTCAACGAGTTGTTAGATGCGGGATTCATCCGTGAGGTGCAATACTCTGATTGGCTATCCAATGTCGTGATGGTAAAAAAGGCGAATGGCAAGTGGAGGATGTGCACGGACTACACAGACTTAAACAAAGCCTATCCAAAAGATCCCTTCCCATTATCCTGCATTGACAAATTGGTAGATAATTCGGCGGGTTATAGATATCTCTCTTTTTTAGACGCTTATTCTAGGTATAATCAAATACCCATGAATCCCGAAGATCAGGATAAAACATCTTTTATTACTGATCTTGGGGTATTTTGTTACAATGTGATGCCGTTTGGTTTTAAGAATGCAGGGGCGACATACCAAAGGATGATGGTTTGTCGAAATGAGAGGCAGGGAAGTCAAGGTATATATCGACGACATGGTTGTCAAAACCAAAGATGACGAAGATCCATCCAAGGATTTGGAATCTGTTTTCCAGCGTCTATGACAGTACAATCTGTGACTTAATCCTCTAAAGTGCACGTTTGGCATGGAAGCAGGAAAATTTCTGGGATTTATGCTTACAAGTCGTGGCATAGAGGCGAATCCAGACAAGTGTTGGGAAATTCTCGACATGACAAGCCCAAGGACAATAAAAGATGTACAACAACTCACCGGGAGGATTGTAGCTGTGTCACGTTTCCTCCCGACTTCAGCAAAACGTTGCCTCCCAATGTTCAAAATCCTCAAGAAGTTGGACTCCTTCAATTGGACTCTAGAATGCGAAGACGCTTTCAAAGAACTTAAAGTCTCCTTGGCATCTCCTCCCATCTTAACGAAACCAATTGCAGGCGACACTTTGATACTCTATCTCGCAGTTACAAACGAAGCCGTAAGTGCCGTGTTGATCTGGGAAGAAGGTAAGGATCAATTTCCCATTTATTTTGTTTCAAGGGCTTTGCAAGGGGCCGAAGTAAATTACCGACTCAAAAAAGTGGCTTTTGCATTGTTGATAGCCTCCAGGAAGCTGCCCCCATACTTCCAATGTTACCCAATTCTGGTCAGAACTAACCAACCAATATGGCAGATTTTGCATAAGTCGGACCTGGTGGGAAGGATGATGTCGTGGGCAATTGAGCTAACACAGTACGACATATCATACAAACCACGACTTGCAATCAAGGCACAGGTCCTGGCCGATTTTCTGGCTGAAATGACTCATCCCGGGGAGGTCAACCCCGGGGAATGGATGATATATGTCGATGGCTCTTCAAACACTAAAGGATGTGGTGCTGGAGTGATCCTTGAGTACTCTGATGGCCTGGAAATCGAATATTCCCTATGGTTGGATTTCCCGACATCAAACAATCAAGCGGAGTATGAAGCCTGCCTGCTTGGAATACAGATGGCCAAAGAGTTAGGGGCAAATGCGGTAACCATCTGTTCAGACTCAAAGTTGGTGGTCTCTCAAATAAAGGGGGAATACCAGGCGAAGGAGCTTATAATGCAGAAATATCTCGCCAAAGTACGAGATGCTCTGGTGGGATTATCCAAATTCGAGATACGACATATCCCGAGAGAAGAAAATGCACGGGCAGACCTTCTCTCCAAACTTGCCAGCACAAAGAAGGCATCAAACTACCATTCTGTGGTAGAGGAGGTAATTCCCTATCCCATTCTAACTCTACAGATACATGAAGCAGATTGGAGGACCCCCCTGGTTGATTGTATCGAGAGGGTGAACACACTTGAGGATGATAAAGAGTCCAAAAAGGTAATAAAAAAAGCAACGAGATTCGCGATAATTGAAGGCCACTTGTTCAGAAAGGGGATCTCAACCCCGCTCTTGAAATGTATTGGCCTGGAAGAAGTTGGGTATGTATTGGCCGAGATACATGAAGGCAGCTGCGGACATCATGTCGGGGCCAAATCTCTGGCCAGGAAAGAATTAAGAGCAAGATACTTCTGGCCGACTATGCAGGAAGATGCAGCTAATCACGTTAAAAAATATGAACAATGCCAACGACATGCGAATATTCCTCATATCCTGCCTAAAGAGCTGCATACTTTATCTGCGCCATGGCCCTTCCACACATGGGGGATGGACATCCTGGGACCTTTTCACAAGGCCACGGGACAACTGAAATACCTAGTTGTGGCAGTGGATTACTTTACTAAGTGGGTTGAGGCAGAACCTCTTGCTAACATAACTTCTGCAAGGGTGGAAGCCTTCACATTTAAAATAATCATATGTCGTTTCGAAATCTCGGCTGAGATAGTCACGGACAACGGAACTCAATTCACAGGGAGCCAGTTCAGAGAACTCCTAGAAGGGCTGCAGATTCGACATCACTTTTCAAGTGTAGAGAACCCCGAAACAAATGGCCAGGCTGAAGCAGCAAATAAAGTTATCTTGAATGGTCTAAAAAAACGACTTGAGGATACCAAAGGAGCTTGGGTGGATAATCTCTATCAAGTGTTGTGGAGTTACAGAACCACCCCGCAAAGTACCGCGGGAGAAACCCCTTTCCGCCTTGTATACGGGACTCATGTCGTGATTCCCGTTGAGATTGGTGAACCATCTTGGAGGGTTATGTATACTCCACCAAATAATCAAGAAATCTTAAGAGAAGAGCTCGACCTCGTGGATGAAGTCCGCGAGTTGGCATGGTTAACCGAAATGTCGAGAAAGCAGCGAGTTTCTCAGAGGTATAACACCAAAGTCGTGAAGCGCGAGTTCGCGGTGGACGATCTCGTACTAAGACGGGCTAGCATTGGTCTAAAGAATGCAAAAGATGGAAAACTGGCAGAAAATTGGGAAGGTCCTTACAGGGTAATAAGAAGTACACAAAAAGGTGCGTACGCCTTAGAAACTCTACAAGGGAGAGAACTGCCGCAGACCTTCAATGCCGCGGATTTAAGGAGGTACTATAGTTAAAGACTAGTCTACTTGTGTATGTTTAATTCAATGTTAAATTCCATGTTTTGATGTACAATTTCTGTAAGGGGTACTCTTTTTCCTTCTTGGGTTTTTTTCCCTAAGGAGGGTTTTACCTTGAAGGTTTTAATGAGGCCCCAGGTTCTGTAACCCAATTATATATGAAATGAGAACAAAAATTTGTCAAAGTTTAAGATTTCAGTTGCAGATATTCAATGATTACAATTCAGCAAGGCGTTTGAAAGGATCAAAGATCCCAACTGGGACAACACACACCATCGACATAGGCCACAGGCCTTGAAGTACTTCATTAGGATCAAAGATCCCAATAGGGCGACACGCCCAAAATAGGCCACCGGCCTTGAAGTACTTCATTAGGATCAAAAATCCCAATAGGGCGACACGCCCCAAATAGGCTACAGGCCTTGAAGTACTACATCAGGATCAAAGATCCCAATAGGGCGACACGCCCCAAATAGGCCACAGGCCTTGAAGTACTTCATAAGGATCAAATATCCCAATAGGGCGACACGCCCCAAATAGGCCATAGGCCTTGAAGTACTTCATCAGGATCGAAGATCCCAATAGGGCGACACGCCCAAAATAGGCCACAGGCCTTGAAGTACTACATCAGGATCAAAGATCCCATTAGGGCGACACGCCCCAAATAGGCCACAGCCTTGAAGTACTTCACCAGGATCTAAGATTCCAATAGGGCGACATGCCCCAACAGTATGGTTACGAACCTTGAATATTTCTAAGAGGTTGAAAGTCCCAGCGACAAGAAATACAAAGTAGCAGTTATACGTTATAAACACAACGGCATGTTAAACAATGAGATAGAGAAAATTCAAGTTAAAATCACGAGATAGAAATTGCTATGGAGATAAAGAAACAATGAAGTATCATTAAAGGACGAGTATTACAAGAAGTCTGGCTAGCATACCAGTAAATTGTCGAAAATAACAAAAAATAAACCAAATTATTACAAAATGAGCTTGAAGGCTCAGTAGGGGCAGCATCTTCATCTTCAGCTGGAGTTGGCGACATTGAATAGTCAGCAAGGGGATCAAACATCTCTAACTCGGGATCGTTGAGATTGACTTGGGTAGGTGGGTCGTTGTCATAGTCCAACAGCTTACCGTCCTCTACCCCATGAGAGGATGAACCCCCTTGAAGGTAAGTTGGACCCCAGGGTTTACGAACGCCACTTGCTTAAGGAAGCTTGCAAAAGCCATATAGGCGCCGTTAGAGATCAGACGACTCTGCTCCTCAATCTCAGCCTTCGGCTTATCGTTGTTAGTCTCCAACAATGCCTTATCCGCAGATAGCTGATCCCTAACCCGGGAAAAAAGATCGTTCACCCCGCGAAGTGAAGTCGCCTCATCCTGAGCTTTAGAAAGGGCGACTTGTATTTCCTTCTTTTCCTCGGAGAGCTTAGCCTTCTCCAACTTTAGCTCATCAAAGTTGGAGGCCGCTATAGAAACCTCAGCCCGAAGCTCAGACTGAGAAGCCTTCAACGTATCTCGTTCCCTGGTCAGGGCTTGGATCTGTTTCTCAGTAGTGGCTTTGGTAGCTAGAAGCTTCTGCTCCAAGTCAGCAGCAGGATTAGGCTTTTCCAACTCTTCATGGAAGAACTTCAACAGGGCAGATTGGCGGGACATCCAACCCAGGGCTTCCCCAACGTTGTCCTACGAGATAAAACACCGACTTAAGTATTCGAATACAAAGGTGACGGGAAGACGAAGAGGAAAACAAACCAATACGCAACATACCTTCAGCACAGAGCGGGGAAGATCCTTTAAAAACTCCCCATGATTGAAGGAGACGATGGGGGCCTTGAAGCCTTCCCATTGAGAAGATAAAGATGATCCCATAGCAGGGGCGGGTTCTGTATGAATTGAAACGAGCAAGGGTTAACGACATCAAAATGCCAGCGGAATTTGCAAGATAATACAGTGTAGACAAATGTAAAAGGAGTACTTAAAAGGAGGACATTGATCAACTAACCTTTTTTTGTCTTAAGGCAAGACAGATGGTCTCCCCTCTTCATTATCCAAGATTGATATCTCGTTTTGAGGAGCGGGTTGGATTGTCTCCAACTCTTGGGAAGCAAGGACTGGAGACTTCTGGCGATTTCGCAGAACGAGCTTCCTCTTTTTAGACGCCTGAGCTTCGGGGGAAGTTGCTGCGACGTTAGCAGTCACCGCAACTGGACCCTGGGATACTCCGAGGGACTGAACCCCATGATCAGTGAGTAGCTCACGCACTAAGTTCTAGGTAAGGGTCTCCTTTTTCCCCTTTTTGGTCATGGCACCTGTCTTCTTCATTAACTGGGCGTATCCGGACATGATAGCACCTGAAGGCAAAATCAACAGAACGACTAGTATATTTTTAATTTCAGGAGTAACACAAGTAAGAGCAAATAGAAAGCGACATGGAAATTAGGAAAGCAATAATAAATAGATAACAACGGCATTATCCATGAGATTAGCACGACTAATACAACGACCCTGGATCACGACCTTGTACTTGATGAGGTCGTGTTTTACAGTGAATTCCGGGAGTCCGGTGATGATGGCATGGTCAGAGTCCAATAGTGAGGCCTCTTCAGTAATGAAGGAATTCATCTCGCGGAGGTAATGACTGTATGTCCAGTATAAGGGGAACATGGGTGATCTTTTAGGGCTACTCTAGAAGGGAAATTCCTCTCCTGTATATGACACTTTGAAGTAGGAGTCCTTGAAAGGGGGGAAGGAGTCCTCAAAAAGTTGAAAGAAGAAGTGGTATTTCCTTTGGCGGAAGGAGATGAATCTGAAATCTGAGAGATGGTAGGGGAAAACATATACAAGAAGAGATTGCTAGAGCTTTCCCAATTATTGGCCCAACAAAAAATTTCGAAAGCACTGATAAAGCCTCAAGCGTTGGGGTGAAGTTAAGATGGCGCGACTTCAAGTCGGTTAAGGATCTCGACTTGGAAGTTCAAAAAGGGAAAATGGAGACGAACGAGTCGGAAAAGGCAGTCATAAAGCATAAGGAAGTCGGGGGCACCCTGGTGCGGGCAGGATCCAATCCTTTCATTGGGATGCACGCGTTCTGCCTTGTAGAGGGTGATTGAACCAGATGGGACATCCTTCTTTGGGGTAGCTCTAGGGAAGTGCATGGCACTCCTAAATTCCACATCCGCGACATGGAATTTTAAAGTTATGGTCAGCCCAGACGCAACTTGGAGAATGTCGTGGCTTATCCAAAACATCCTCCTTACATCTCGTATGCCCTTAAGCCTTTCGGCATGCTTAGGCGGGCCGTACCACTCATGGATTTTTTTCCGGTGACGTTTGAAGGCCTTGCTCTTGGAAGGCTTCTGGGCGGCTTGAGCAGGAGCGGAGGTCGAGGGCGACTCTGAGCCCGACATGGGGGACGAAGCCGAAACGGGTTCTACAATAGAAATTGGAGGGACAAAAAGAGGGTCAGAAGAATTAGAGTTAGAAGATTTAGTAGAATTATCAGAAGAAGTAAAACTAGAAGATTCAGACGAGGTACAGACTATCAAGGGCACCAGGGGCCGTAACCTAGACGTTGTAGCATCATCACTACCCTCAGATGATTCATCATACTCATATTTGCAAACACCATACCTCAAAGGTATGGGGGCAACGGATTGTGAGAAAGGTGCCCCTAAAAAGGGAATAGTTTGGGGAGTGCCAGGGATAAACTCCCCAAAGGCTTCAAAAAGAGGTTCACTGTTAGAACCAGAGGTTGAAGAAGGAGTGAGGATGTGGTGACCACTGCTATCACTGATTCGGGTCCAGAAAGAGAACTGACAAAATCCCCAACTTCCCTAGAAAGACTTTCTTTTGGGGGAAAGTTAGTGGGTCTCTCAGGAGTTGACATTTCAAGGAAAACAAAGAAGAAAGAAAGCACACAGAGAAAATGAACAGAGAATTTAGGAAGATACCTAGAAATGTTGAAGAAGAGAAGACCGAAGATGGCTCGAAAACAGCGAAAGAAGGAGGAGTTGACAGCGAAATCAAGAGAAAATATGCAGAGAAAACTTGGAGGCAGAGAAGAGTTTTTAGGTTAAGTGAGAGAATATTTATAGAAAGAAAAAGGGAAGACGAAGCGTGAAGGATAAGTAACAGCCTAGGGTGCAGTTAATGCGCGCAGGCCTGATGTGATTGAATAATGATGGGCGTGGCCCATGAGGGGTCATGACCAATCCCTCAAACACACGTGTTAAAGCAAAAAGTGACGGGAGAATCCAAACGACAACGACTTAGAAGGGCTACACGTCGCCAGATCATGCCAATATCAGAAGTCAACGACATGCCTCACGACATACCATAGACTTGGGGGCAACAGTTATGGACCTAACCCACAGGAGAGGCACGTGCAAGTCCCACGTGGGTGGCTCAAGCCGTTGGTACCATGTCGTGTTCACCACGACATGGACACCCGACTTAGAGCTCGAGGGGCACCACCCCCATGTGGAATCAGTTACAGATCCATACTTACCGCCGCAATTCACGGAAGTATGACAGTGACAGGTTTGACTTTAGTAGCCCTATAAGTTCTATAAATACCTGTGATCGTTCTTTATTTGGGACGTATTCATTACTATTTGATATCTGAGATTCTCACACTGTAAGACCCTACTGACTTGACCGTCAGAGTGCTTGCAGGTACCCCCCTCACCGCCAGGTGAGTGGCCGGAGGACTCAAACCAACTCACCGGAGGCCAGATTGGAGGTCATGACCGCCATGCTCTAAGCATGACGGATCAATATACATTAGAAAAATTTAATTCTTACCTCATTGGTTCTAAAGTGATAGTTTATACAGATCATGCTACTATAAAAGTTTTACTAAAAAAATCCGACTCAAAGCCAAGATTGCTTCGTTGGGTTTTGCTGTTACAAGATTTTGATTTGGAAATAAAAGATGAGAAAGGTAGTGAAAACTTTATAGCAGATCATTTGTCTAGACTAATAAATAATGAGGTGACAAAAAAACAAATTGAAATAATAGAATAATTCCCAGATGAAAAGCTCTTTATGATGCATGAAAGGCCATGGTTTGTTGATATGGCTAATTACAAAGCAACAGGTGTAATAACTGACGATTTAGATTGACCCTCATCTATTTAAAATTGGAATTGATGGTTTGTTGGGCAGGTGTGTTTCAACGGAAGAAGCCAAAAGTATTCTGTGGCATTGTCATAGCTCATCTTATGGTGGACATTACAATGGAGAATGGACTGCTGCTAAAGTCCTCCAATCTGGATTCTTTTGGCCAACACTATTCAAAGATGCTTATCACTTTGTGCAATAGTGCAACAACTGCCAGAGAGCTGGAAGCATATAAAAAAGGAATAAAATGCCCTTATCAAACATCATTGAAATTGAGGTATTTGATTTTTGGGGTATAGACTTTGTTGGACCATTGCCAAATTCTCATTCTAATCTTTACATTTTAGTGGCAGTGGACTATGTATCTAAATGGGTTGAAGACATAGCATCACCGAGAGCAGATTCCAAAATGGTTGTTCAATTTTTAAATAAAAATATATTTTGACATTTTGGTACTCCTCGAATTTTAATAAGTGATGGCGCATCCCATTTCTGTAATGCTCAACTTTAAAAAGTTTTGGAACATTACAGAGTTCGTCATAAAGTTGCATCACCATACCATCCGCAAACAAATGGACAAGTGGAGGTATCAAATACAGAAATAAAGAATTTTTTTAAAAAGATAGTCTCTTCTTCAAGGAAAGATTGGTCTTTCAAATTAGACGATGCACTTTGGGTATACAGAACAATATTCAAGTCTTCAACATGTCTATCCCCATTCTAGCTACTTTATGGTAAGTCTTGTCACCTACCTATGGAGCTTGAACATAAAGCTTATTGGGCATTGAAATTTTTTCACTTTAACCCAAAAGCTTCTGTGAAAAAAGGAAACTTCAACTCCATGAGTTAGAAGAAATGAGAATGACTGCTTATGAAACTTCTAAAATTTATCAAGAAAAAGTTAAACAATATCATGATAAGAAGATTCTTAAGCGGAAATTCTATCCTGATCAATCCATTTTACTATTTAATTCCAGGATGAGATTATTTCCTGGAAAATTAAAATCTAAATGGTCAGGACCATTTCTGGTGAAAGAGGTTAAACACTATGGTGCAATTGAATTGGAAGACCCAACAACCAAAAGAAATTTGGTGGTTAATGGGAAAAGGGTTAAACCTTACCTTGGAGATAAAATTATAAATTTTTTCTCCATCATCAATCTCAAAGAGCCTTAAAAAGAAATCAGGCGTTAAGCTAAGTGATGTTAAACAAGCGCTTCCTGGGAGGCAATCCAGATGATTAGTTAATTTTCTTTTCATAAGTTAGTTTAATCTTAAATAAGTTTGATTAGTTAAACTTTAGTAAAAAATGAAAAGGTCTGATAAATTTTCGAGAATGGAGCAAGAGTTGATAAAAATTCAAACTATGAACTTTTTGCTACAGCGAAAAAGCATTCGCTACAGCAAAATTTTGCTTAAAATCAAGGATTCAGAACTGTATTGAATTCGCTACAACAAGAATCTTTCGCTACAGTGAAAGTATGTTGAGAAATCAAGGTTTTGAAACTATGTTCTATTTGCTATTGCGAAATTCTTCGCAACAGCAAGACAAAATAAAATTTGAAAAACTCAAAATTCGCTACAGTGAATAGTATTATGCTACAGCGAATTTTGGACAGTGCCATTAAAGTTTTGAAAATTTGAATTTTGCAACCGTGAAAGCCTTCTTGCTGCAGCGAATTTCATTTGACCTAGTTTTTAAACACTCACATTTGGGGATTTCTCACAAACTCCCCAATTCTCTCTCGCACCTCTCTTCTCCACACTCCAAAACTTATCAAAACTCTTCTACACTCAAAGTTCTTCAAGTTTCTTCACTATTATGGATAAGAGGTTTGTTCTTTAACCTTTCTTTTTCAATTTTTCCACTAATTCATCATTACCTATGAATTTGTGTGATTTGTGAAATTGTGAATATCTTTAACCCTAGGGTAGATTATATGTGTTGATGGTGAATATGAACTTAATGCATGCTAAGGTACTTAGATATTTTTTATATTTGTTAAAATTGTCATGTATAAATATTACATAGGCTCAATTTCATGAATGAACAATTTGTGGGTTTGAAATCAAAGAGATAAAATATGAACATAATGATTGATAGGTGAGACTGAAAAATTTGAGTCTAAAAGTAATTAATTCTAAGAATTTCTATTAGGAATCCATGATAAGATGGTTTTCTTGAAATAGAAACTTTTAGGATTAATAAAATTTTTAAATTGAAATATGTAAATATTAGGAGATATTGTAGAAAAGAAATTAACTTTTGCTTGAATTGGTAACTTCTACATATATATTTCTCTCTTTTTCAGGATCAAACATGTGGCTTCTAAAGTACCAAAAAAGAAGCAAAAGAAAGGAGAAGGTTCCTCTTCCGCTCCTCGTCTACCCTTTGATTCAAATAGATTTTTATCAAAAGAAAGGGAGGAGAGATACAAGGTGATAAAGAATTGGAATTTTGTCAAGGAGAGAGCTGTGAGATTGGGACAAGGAGAGTACCCAGAGTTCATGGATCAATTGGTCACTCAAGGATGGAGATCAATAGCCAGCCCTTTAGACTTCTTTGACCCAGAACTTGTATTGGAGTTCTATGCAAATGCATTCCCACCGGCCAACCAAAGGGTGGTTGACAAAAGTTCAGTAGTGAGGGGAGTTAGAGTTTACTATACAAGGGATGTCATCAATGACTTTTTGGGCAATCCCTTAGAGTTAGAAGAAGGAGAACAAGATTACTACTATTCCACCCTGGCTAGCTGCAGTGCTCCCTTTGATGATGAAGATACAGAGAGGATGTTATGCCTTCTAGATTAGCATGCGGAGACGAATGCTCAAGGAAAGGCACTAAGAATTCTGAGGAAGAGTATGAACACACTAGCACAGATTTAGACTGTGTTCATACTACAGAACTTAGTGCCTACAAAACATACCTCTGATGTCAGAATAATCTACTGCCACCTTATTTATTGTTTGATGAAGAAAATCAGGATTGATGGAGCCCAAGTCATCTCAAATAAGATGCGCTCATTTGTGATCAAGAAGGCGGTTGCAAAGGCCTCATTAGGGTTTCCAGCTTTGATCACAGCCATGTATATGAGAGCAGGAGTTGGGTTATTTGTTTTTGATATTATAATTAATGCTTTATAATTGCTATAGATTAAATAGTTCTTTGTTTTTAATGAAAATCATAGAAAAATAGTTTTGGTATTTAGAATTTTCAAACTTCAAATTATATGTGATTGTGAAAAGTATTTGTTTAACACTTAAGTAAATTTCAAAGTTTTGTACATTGAAAAACGTTTAAAGATAAAAGTGAATAAGTGTCTTTTTGTCAAGGAAATTAACCTAGCCGAGTGAGTTAGTGTTCCTACAAATAAACTTTGAAAGTCCCATTGGATTTCAAACAAGTCATTTTGCTTTAATTTTTAATTTTACAATTGCATTTGAAAATTTTGAAAATGCTCAAGGCATAGTTTTAAAGAAATAAGCTTGAGCCAAAAAGCCAAACATTTTTAACAATATTTGAAACTCCCATTCTTTGTAACCCAATTGAGACTGAAAGTTCATTGATACCTTAACCTAGAAATAAGATTATCAAACCTTTTGAGGAAGAGGTATTTATGTATTCATGGGTTTTAAAGAAAAATATATGGAAATTTTTGGGATTGAATCATGATTTAAAGAACTATCATTACAAAAAATATCAAAAGAAAAAGAAAAACTTAGACAAGTTAACTTTACAGAAAAATTCAATATGTCTAAGTTTCTTGAACACATGATTGGAAGAAAAGAAAATAAATGGAAAAGAAATGATAGTATGAAAAAGAAAAAAGGAAGAATTCAAAGATAATTGTCTTCATAAATACTTCCTCTTCCTTTGTTATCATGGAAAAATCATATTCCTTTCTAAGCCTACGCCACATTACAACCCTATTTTAAAGTTCATGTGATTCATTTTTAACTTGTTCAATTATGTTTGAATTTTAAATGACTTGCAAAAAGTTATTGTTTGAATCTAGTGTTGAAATTGAGTGAAACACTTACCTTGTGAGTAAATGAAGGTTTTCCTCGACTAAAATGATACTATTCTTGATTACTTGGAAGTTTGAATATGCATGCTACTTTGATTTTTACTAAAGATTACGACTTATACTTGGATCATGAGCAAAATTTTGATTGAAAATATTCCAAGTACTAAAATCCTTTTTATGATTCTAACTATATAAATATTTTTTGAGAACTCAAGTGCTTTGCTTGAGGACAAGTAAGATTCTAGGTTTGGGGGAGTTGATAAGTGTCAAATTTCAGTAATTTCCAAATTAAGACACTTTTTGAGTGAATTATATTGAAAAAGCATATAAAACCTTCCAAAACATTAATCTTAGCTTACTTTGTAAATATTTATGTTTTAATTATAAATTACATGTACTTTGATCCTTTTTATGGTGTTTTTGAGGGATAAAAGGAAGAAGAAAGTAAGCAAAGAAAGAATCTAAAAGCAAGTCCACAAGTCCAAGAAGAAATATGGAAAAGGGCATTTTTGCGGCAGCCAAAATACCTTCGCTACAGCAAAAATGACCCTTACATAAGGGTGAAGTAAGGACTGTTTCGCTACAGCGAAACGACGAGACACCTCAAGGAAAAAGTAAAATTGTCTTCAATTCACTACAGCGAAGGAATTTCGCTGTAGCTAAACTTTCTTTGAGTGGATTTCAAGTTTTGCCACCAAATTTCGCTGGAACCAAATGAGCTTTTTTCATGGTGAAGCAAGGTTTCACTGCAGCGAGACTATTTTCGGTATAGCAAAAATAGCCAACCTCATAACTCTATAAAAGGGGACTTAAGACATGTAGTTTAGATATCTTTGTAAAGTTGTAAGGTTGCCATGAGAAACTAATCTCTCCAAGCTAAGGATTAAATGTAATTTCTCAACTCTTGTATTTGTTTACTTCATACATATAGATGCATCAGTTTGTTTTATGATCTTGTTAATGATAATCTTGGCTTAATGCTTGAAACCAACTAACCATTGGAATCACGATCTTAGAAACTAAGTGTATACTGGGAAGGTGCACTTAGATTCTAATACAATTAGTGTTACTCGTTGTGTTCTTATTGCAGGAATGGATGACAGGGTAACGATTGCAATAGCACTTGTACCAAATGGTCCCAATGCTGGATAAGTGTGTTGAGCATTTTGAAAGTTTATCGGTGTTCAAGAGGCTTATCTTAGATTTTATAACTGAGGAATCATTACAAATGTTTTATAGTGTGCATCAAGAACCATATCTCAAAACACCTATATATGTGTAAAATGAGCAAGTACAAAGGTGTTGATTAATGAAATTCGATCCCAGCTACTCTCATATCTGAATCACACATCACTTTTATAGCTTTGTTTTCCTTATTTTATTTATTATTGTATGATCAAATCACCTCATTTCTTTTGTATAGAAATACTTTAACTATTTATATCTTCAATATTCTGTACAATTCAATCTGATCCTTGTGGACGATATCTCGGTACTCACCGGATTTGTTAGTTGAACGATATGGTGCACTTGACGTGTTTGAGGTTAAGTTAGACCCCATCAATTTCTCTACAATGAAAGTAACTTCGCTACAGTGAAATTGGTTCAGAAAAATGTGATAAAAACTGGGTCTGTTTTGCTGCAACGAAAGTGAATTCGCTATAGAAAAAACCCAAAACTCCCTAATTTTGCTTCATGAAAAGGGTTTCACTACAGTGAAAACCTTAACATCTTGACTTGTAAAATTTTGAGATTTTGGAACCTTGAAAACTTCAATTACATCCAAGATTCCTTCATATACAACATCACAATTGTTAAATGCATGACATAGTGTGAGATTGTGATCATGTGGTGAATGAATGGTAAATATGAAATAAAGAGGAAATCTTTTCCCCATCAACATTGGTTGTGTAAGTGGGTTGAGTCCCACCGGAAGTAGACCGAGTAAGCAGACAAGCATAAAAATGATGATGAAAAGTAGGGTTATCCCGAAAGAGGTAGATAACCTAAAGTACTAGGTTATCCTGAAAGAGGTAGATAACCTAAAGTACAAAGGGGATATACCGAAAGGGGTAGATAGTCCTTGGGCTAGCCCTAGAGGGCTAGGTAGCCCGGCAGTAGGACCCTGAAAGGATGCTTGCCAGTGGGCATGGATATGAGCCCAAGTCATGCATACACTACCATGCACCCGTGGTGGATTCCCTATGCATGGGGTCTCCCGTTAAAAGATGAGAGGAAAAGAATGAAATGAAATGTAATGAAACCTAATGGCATGAATACATCCCCAAATTTCATTTCATGCATTTGCGGTGTGATTGTTAGGGCTTGTATGATAAGTCCAGTCTTAACCTGAGATTCTATCTTGTGTATGATTCATTATATTGAGCCTGATTAACTCAGTGTGGTGTCTTGTATGCAGGAAAACATAGCAGGCAGACCTCCCAGAAGACCTTTTTCCTATGCGGCCTTGACTCCAATTGACATGTCGCTTGTGCAACAAATGGCACAAGCCCTTACCCGAATGATGGAGACTCAAGGGCTAGAAGATCGGTATCAATGATTCTGAAGGTACAATCCACCAACTTTTCTTTGTGGAAGTGACCCTATGGTGGCCGAGGAGTGGTTTGACCAATTGGAGGAGATCTTTCGAATAATGAGATCCCTAGATCAGGACAAAGTGAATCTAGCTACTTATCGACTTCGGGGAGAAGCAACATATTGGTGGAAAAAGTAGCGAAAGAATATGGAGGCAAATGGAGGCCCCTTGACATGGGATGAATTTAAGACACTTTTCTTGAACAAATACTTCCCAACCAATGTGAAGGATCAAAAGGAGGTGGAGTTTCTTACTTTGCAACAAAGCGACATGACGGTGGAGGAATATGTGGCTAAGTTTGAAAGGTTGGCACGATTCTCAAATAATCTCCAGAATCAGGCGGATGAAGTCTGGGAGTCCAAAAGGTTTGACTAAGGACTTCGTCATGAGGTGAGGAATCTTGTTATCACTTATAGGATCTGATAATATCAGACCCTTATCCAAGCTTGCCAACTGGCTGAACAATCCTTGGCCGTGGTGATGGCTAGCAACCAAGTTACTTGGAAGCGCAAAAGAGTAGAAGGGAATTCAAATGGGGGCAAGGGAAAGGAAATTGACTACAAGGGAAAGGGAGCCAACCCGAAGTGCAAGACATGCAGGAATTACAACCAGGGCGAGTGCTACAAAAATAAGGGACAATGTTTCACATGTAAAAAACTGGGACATCTTAGCTGGCAGTGCCCCCTCAAGCACCAGAAGACAACCGATGAGGCCAAGAAGAAGAATACGGTGAGGGGCCGAGTATACACATTGAACGCAGAAGAAGTTAACAAATCCAAGGACCTTATCCAAGGTATGTGACAAATAAAAGCTAAACCTATTATTATTTTGTCGACTCGGGTGCAACTCACTCATTTATCTCTGTGGATTGTGCAAAATGGGTGTATTTCCCAATATCTAAGCTTCCTTATGAAGTGTTAGTATCTCTCCTGTATTTCTAGAATATCAAGGCAAAACGTTCTGTTCAGATTTGTATTGTTTTCCGATGAAGGGACTAGCTGTGATCCTAGGCGTGGACTAGCTAAATGCACACAAAGTCAAGATAGATTGTTCCACCAAAACTATGAATATTCCTGATTGAAACTTGGAGGTATACTGTATGCACCATCGTACTTTTGATCTCCAAAATCTGTCTATGTTTGATGATAGTAGTAAATTTTTATTTATTTGTATAACTAATTTTAAGAACCCGGTGAACATTAATTCTCTTCCCATATTCTGGGACTTTCTGGAGGTGTTCCCTGATGACATTGAATCCCTGACACCGGAAATAGAGCTAGAATTCTCGATTGAATTAATCCCTGGATCTAGGCCTGTTTCCTAGGAACCATACAGAATGGAACCACTTGAGTTAGCGGAAGTAAAACAACAAGTTGAGGAATTGTTACAGAAGCAGTTTATCCGACCGAGTGCTTCACCGTGGGGAAGCCCAATGCTCCTAGTAAAAAAGAATGATGGAAAACTTTTCCTTTTAGTGGATTATCGGGAGCTGAGCAAGCTAACAATAAAGAATAACTATCTGTTGCCCTATATTGATGACCTGCTTGATCAATAGGGGGAAGCCAAAGTATTTTCAAAGATTGACGTTTGGTTGGGATAACACCAAATCAAGATCAAGATCGAAGATGATCCAAAGACTACATTCTGAACACGGTACGACCATTTTGAATACTTGGTAGTGCCGTTTCGGTTGATGAATACGCCTGCGGTCTTTATGGATTACATGAATCATATCTTCCGACTGTACGTGGACAAGTTTGTTGTAGTTTTCATTGATTACATCCTCATTTACTCTAATACCATTGAGGAACACGAAGAATTTTTGACACTGGTGCTAGGAATTCTATGAGAAAAATAGTTGTAATACAAGTTAGATAAGTGTGAATTTTGGTTGGAGGAAGTCCAATTTCTTGGCCATGTGATCAACAAAGATGGGGTAGGCGTGGATCCTAGCAAGGTGGAAGCCATATTGAAATGGGAGAGGCCGACCAACGTCATAGAAGTCCGTAGTTTCCTTGGTTTGGTCGGTTACTACAGAAGATTTGTCAACAACTTTTTTCAGATTGACATCCTCTTGACTAAGTTGACTCGGAAGAGGGTTCCATTCGTGTGGGACCCCAAGTGTGAGGAGATTTTTCATTCTTTGAAGGAGAAATTAACAACGACACAAGTGTTGGCGATTCCTAATCCAACTAAGAATTTCCAAGTGTATTGTGACGTGTCTAAGCAAGGTTTGGGATGTGTCCTTATGCAAGAAGGGCAAGTTGTTACTTACACCTCCCGACAACTTAGACCTCATAAAGTTAAATACCCGACTCATGACTTGGAACTAGCTGCGGTAGTGTTTGCATTGAAGGTCTGGAGGCATTATCTGTATGGAGTTACATTTGAGGTATTCAACGATCACAAGAGCCTCAAATATCTGTTGTAGCATCACGGGGCAACGGAGGTGTATGGAATTTCTAAAAGAATATGATTTCGAGTTGTAGTATCCCCCAGGGAAGGCCAATGTGGTGGCTGATCACTAAGCAGGATATCACTGCATGTCTCGACGATGATAGTTCATTAGATAGAACTTTTGGAGGAGTTCGGAGACTTGAAGTTAGAAGTAGAATTTCACAGTACTAGCTTGTACGTGAGCAAGGTGGATGTGAAGAACTTGCTTACGGAACAGATAAGGGAGGCACAAGCACTTGATTTCGAATTACAAGAATTGAAGGGTCAACCTGAATTCTCCACTTTCACCAATGGAGTGCTTAGGTTCCGGGACAGAGTGTCCATTCCCAACGATAAAAGTATTAAACTGATGGTGTTGGGAGAAACCATAGTAGTAAGTACTCTATTCACCTGGGGGAAACGAAGATGTAGCAAGATATGAAAGAGTTATTTTGGTGGCTGGGAATGAAGAAGGAAATTGCTTAGTTTGTTTCCAAATGATTGATCTATAAAAAGCTAGAAGTGGAACATCAAAGACCTTCTGGATCGCTTCAATCGTTAGACATTTCATTTGGTTGGATTGGCAAGAACTCCGGCTGGGGTATGACTCCATTTGGTTAATAGTAGACAGATTGACAAAGTCGGAAAATTTCCTACCTATTAAGACCACTTATTCTTTGGAGAAGTATGCTAAGGTGTACATTGGGGAGATAGTCTAGCTTCAGGGACCACCAGTTAACATTATACCAGACCGGAATCTCATGTTCACTTCTCATTTTTGGGGAGCTCTACAAAAGGCTTTTGGGAATCGGTTATATTTGAGCACCTCCCATCATCCTCAGACTGATGGACAGTCTGAAAGGGAAATTCAGACTTTAGAGGATATGCTTCGAGCCTATGTTTTGGAATGAGGTGATTGGGGAAGATTCCTTCCATTAGTGGAGTTTTCCTGCAATAACAGCTTCCACTCAAGCATAGGCATGGCACCCTACGAAACACTCTATGAAAGGAAATGTCAATCTTCGGTTTGTTGGTTTGAAACCGAGGAGAACTTGTTGCTAGGACCAGATATGGTATAGGACACTACAGATAAAATTAAACGTATGAAGGAAAGGTTGAAAATAGCACAAGATCGACAGAAAAGCTATGCCAACAAACGAAGGAAGCCTTTGGAATTTGAAGAGGATGATCCTGTGTTTCTGAAGGTTACACCTTATACCTCTGTAGGAAGAGCGATGTACACCAAGAAGCTCCAGCCTCGCTTCATTGGTCCTTATCAGATTTTGAGAAGAGTTTGGTCGGTTGCCTATCAAATAGCATTGCCTCCCCACCTTTCAAATCTCCACGATGTGTTTCACATGTTACAACTCCGGAAGTATATCACCGACCCTTCACATGTCATGGAGTTGGATACTATTCCTTTGAAGTCAGATACCTCTTATCAGGTAGAGACCGTGAAGATCCTGGATCAAGGGGAGAAAACTCTGTGAAACAAACTAATTCCACTAGTGAAGGTTTTATGTGAGGATATTGACACTTCAGGGATCACTTGGGAGAAGGAACAAGATATGAGAGACTACCACCCTGAGTTGTTTTGACAACAAAGGTAAATACTTAAATTTGAGGAAAAAATTATTTTTAAGGGTGGTAGAGTTGTAACATCCCTAAAATTCCTAAGTATGAGTCAAAATTCAAGAAAATTGTCAATTAGTCCCTAGGGGACTCCCTTTGAAAGAAATTAGGATTTTTGGAGTTTTGTTGCAACTACTATGTAAAATGGAAGGAAGGACTATTTGACAATATTTAAAAAGTATAGAAGGGGCTTGACTGCAAATATGGGGAAGTTGCAAAGAAGGGAAAAATCCTTGCCTTCCTCTTCACCCCTCACCCACACCATTCCACTCTTCATCACTCTTTCTAAAATGATCCTCATTCTCTTTAGGGTTTGACACCTTCTCTCCACCATGAATCATCTAGAAACTTATCAAACCTCCCTTTCCATGGCTTGTTCCTCTTCTTCAAGCTCTTGAGCACCAAGGAGAACTTAGAAAAGTCACATGCAACACTTTCCTACTATTCCTATTTCATTTCTCTCTCTAGAACCAAGTCTCCCATGATCTTCCAATCTTACATTTAACCCAAGGTATTGGGTTAAAATGGGGTTGCATTCTAACTTGATACTTCTTAATCTTAGGGAAATCAAGTGTGGAGTTGAAATCTTGGATGTTGGAAGCTAAGGTTGGTAAGCTTGATGAAAAAAGGAATTTAGGGCTTGGAACTCAAATCAAGAGGTAACCCAGTAAAACATCAAATTAGGGAGATTAGGGAATAGAAAATGCATGTGGTTAGGAGATGAAAACAATGATTTTGCTAGATTACATGATTTTAGGGATAAATGTATGTTTTGTGCAAATGCATGTTAGTAATTTGTGGAATAGGACTTGTTTTGGTTTGTATGTGTGGACTATTGTGAAGCATGTCAACTAATTGCTTAAGAGATGCCTGATTGCATGTTGCATTCCTCATGTTGGTCGGTGGCCAAAGTGTTTTGAAAATTCTTGCATGTATGAATTTTGGATAGTGTTGTGTTGAATTGGTTGAAATGATTACGCATGGAAAATTTAGTGTTGGAATACTGGTTGTTGGGTGTTATTGGGAGTGATCACATGGTCCCAAAATGGTTAAGAGGCATTTTGTGAATTGGGAAAAAATAGGGGAACTACTTCTCTGAATCGTGAAATTTTCGCGATAGTGAAATGGATTTTGCTACAGTGAAAATGACCTAATTCAGAGGCCACAGACTGAAGCCAATTCGCTAAAGCAAAATGACCTCGCTACAGCGAAATTGCTTCAGCAGATGGGGTACAATCAAGGCATATTTCGCTACAGCGAAAGTAACTTCACTACAACAAATTTGATTCAGAAAAATGTGGTACAAACTGGGTCTGTTTCGTTGTAGCAAAAGTATTTCCTTCTCCCTCGCTCTACGCTCTCTCAATCCTTCAATAAACCTCCGCCACTAATCAACCACACGCTACATCTCCTTCATCCTATGGTTTCCATCTCACCAAGTTTACTTCTTGATTAAAGGATCCAAGAGTTGAGATTCAAACACGGAGATAGAAGTACCGAAGAAGGTAATTGGAGACTGAATTGCAGTTGAAGAGATTCTGGAAGTTCAAGGTAACCCTGAAAAACCCCAACCCATAATACTACGAATTATTAGGAACATGTGACTAGGAAATGTTAGTAACATGTTGATAGGCATTCAAACCAATGCGTTGGAAATTGCTTGATTTAAGATTTTGTGTATATTAAAGATCACATGCTATGTTTGAATGATGTCTATACTGATTAAACATGCTAGTAGTTGATGCATGCATAGGAATTGAATTGAAAATGTGAATGATGATGAATTCATAAGAATTGTATAAACAAAGGATTCCAGATTATAATGTGACAAAATGGAGACTTTGACTTAAATGGATTTTAACCAATTTTAAAAAATAAGTCCAAGAGTTAGTATTTTAAATATGTATTTGAGTATGGGAGGTCATATTCGAATAGATATTTGAACATAACACTTTGGTCACATGATATTCGAATATGAGGTCTGATATTCGAATATGGAAAATTATCGGAATTTTTGTTTGAGTGAAATGAAATAAATATGATGTTTGATGCATGAGAACATGTTATTAAATAAAAAGGAAATGTGGAAATGCTTTCCCCATCAACATTGGTTGAGTAAGAGGGTTAAGTTCCGCTGGAAGTAGACCGGGTAAGAGGACAAGCATAAAAAGATGAAATTGTAGGGTTATCTCGAAAGGGGCAGATAACCTGAAGTGCTGGGCTATCTCGAAAACGGGACAGATAGTCCAGTGCAAAGGGGCTATCCCGAAAGGGGTAGATAGTCCCTAGGCTAGCCCTCGAGAGGGTTGGTAGCCTGATAGTAGGATCCTAGAATGACGCTTGCCAGGACCATGATGATGAGCTCAACTGTGCATTCACTATCATGCACCTATGGTGGATTCCCTATGCACGGGGTTTCCCGTTAAAAGAGGAAATAAATAAAAATGGAAAATGTTCTTGGCATACATTCATATTATATTGACATTTCATACATCTTTTGTGTGTGTTTGTTAGGCATTGGACTTGAGGCTGTTTTCCAGTTAGACTGGCTGTAATACTGTATATATATTATTTTTAAATACTGACGGTTACTCAGTTATATGTAGTACATATAACTGAAAGTAACAGTATTGCAGGTGATACAGACTCGGAGGGTGTCAGCGCTTGAGAAGACTTAGCAACTATCTGTTGATATTTAGGTAGTCATTAGTTTTGTTGTATGATTACCTAGCTAGACTAGCACACTCTCTAAATTATAGATAAAACAGTTTATGTAAATGTCTGTACATATATATATATATATATATATATATATATATATATATATATAATGTTTTGTCTTTCGCTGTCTGTTTTTAAAAAAATGACCCTAAAATCTAGCTGTTACAATTTGGTATCAGAGCAGTTTGGTCCTATTCGGACTGTGGTATCTGATATGTAACTTAGGAAAAAGTCCAGAGAGATAAGTCTCTTCTTAACCTGAGATGTTGACTGTATACGATTCATTATATTGAGCCTGATCAACTCAGTGTGGTGTGTTGTATGCAGGAAGGCATGGCAGGAAGACACCCTGGTAGACCTCGTTCTAACACCAATGCGACACCAACTCCGACCGATTCTCCGTTGATACAACAGATGGCACAGGCCATGACTTAGATGATGGAGTCACAAGGCTGGGAAGATCGCTATCAAAGTTTTCGGAAACATGATCCACCCACTTTCTTTGGGGTAAGAGATCTTATGGTAGCAGAGGAATGGCTATATCAGTTAGAGGAAATTTTTCGAGTGACCAGATCCGGCGATCAAGACAAGGTAGAATTGGCCACCTATAGACTTAGAGGAGAAGCATCACAATGGTGGAAAAGACATCGAGAACACATGGAGGCAACGAGAGGCCATATGAGTTGGGAAGAATTTAAGACTTTGTTTCTGAACAAGTATTTTCCCTCTAATGTAAAGGACCAGAAGGAGATAGAACTTCTCACACTGCAGCAGGGTGACATGACCGTGTTGCCAGATTTGAAAGCTTAGCTCGATTCTCGAACAATCTTCAGAACCAACCCAATGAGGCGTGGAAGTCTAAGAGGTTTGAACAAGGCCTTAGGCCAGAAGTCAGGAACTTGGTGATTACTCAGCAAATCCGAGAGTATCAGACTTTGATTCAAGCATGTCAGCTTGCTGAGCAGTCCTTGGCCGCGGTGGTGGCTAGCAGGCAACTCTTGTGGAAACATAAGAGAGAGGAAGGAAGTTCAAAAGGAGGAAAGAATAAGGAAGTGGATAACAAAGGCAAGGGAACCATCCCGAAATGCAAGACATGCGGGAAACTTCACAGAGGAGAATGCTACAAGACCAAAAGGGTTTGTTTCATATGCCAGAAGCCGGGATATCTTAGCTGGCAATGCCCAGACAAGGATCAGAATCGAGCAGAGGAGGACAAGAAGAAGAATCAGGTGAGAGGTCGGGTGTATACGCTGAATGCTGAGGAGGTTGACCATTCCAAGAATCTTATCCAAGGTATGGTATTAATAAAATCAAAGCATGTCAATATCTTGTTTGATTCAGGAGCGACTCACTCCTTCATTTCAATAGATTGTGAAAAACGAGTGTATTTTCCTGTGTCCAAGTTACCCTATGCAGTGTTAGTCTCTACTCCCTCTAAAGCAAAAATATGTACAACAACTATGTGTTCCCAAATATTCCTAGATTTTCAAGACAAGACCTTTTGCTTAGACTTGTACTGCTTGCTGATGAAAGGATTAGATGTAATCTTGGGCATGGACTGGCTCAAAACTCACAAAGTCAAGCTCGATTGTTCCACCAAGACCGTGCATATTCCAGACTGAGGTTTGGAGATATACTGTACACATCATCCTACTTTTGATCTCCATAATCTGTCTATGTATGATGATGGTCTGAGGTATCTGGTTATTTATGTAAGTGATGTTAAGAAATCAGTGAATGCTGATTCCCTCCTTATAGTCCGAGACTTTCCGGAAGTGTTTCTTAATGACATTGAATCTCTGCCACCAGAAAGAGAAGTAGAGTTTTCAATTGATTTAATTCTGAGAACTGGACCTATCTCTAAGGCACCATAAAGAATGGCACCTCTGGAGTTGGCGGAAGTAAAACGCAAAATTTAAGAATTAATGCCAAAGCAATTTATTAGACCAAGCGCTTCGCCATGGGGAGCCCCAGTGCTGCTCATCAAGAAGAAAGATGGGAAGCTGCGTTTGTGTGTGGATTATCGAGAGTTGAATAAGTTGATAGTAAAGAAAAAATATTCCATGTCGTGAATTGATGATTTGCTTGACCAACTGGGAGAAGTTATGGTGTTTTCCAAGATTGATGTTTGGTCAAGATATCACAAAATTAGGATTAAGCCTGAAGATATTCCTAAGACTGCATTTCGGACGCGCTATGACCATTATGAATACTTGGTAATGCCGTTCGGATTTAAAAATGCACCTGCAATTTTCATGGACTATATGAACCGCATTTTCCGGCCTTACTTGGACAAGTTTGTAGTAGTCTTCATTGACGATATTCTTATTTACTCTAAGACTGCCGAAGAACATGAAGAGCATTTGAGGCTGGTGCTACGAATACTCAAAGAAAAATAGCTGTATCCTAAGTTAGATAAGTGTGAGTTCTGGTTGGAAGAAGTCTAGTTTCTTGGCCATGTGATTAATAAAGATGGTGTAGCTGTGGATCCAAGCAAAGTTGAGGCTGTGATGAAATGGGAACGACCAACCAATGTCACATATCCAAAGTTTTCTGAAATTAGCAAGGTACTACCGATGTTTCATCAAGGGATTTTCCTAGATTGCAATCTAATTTACCAAGCTGACACGAAAGGATGTTCCGTTTGTGTGGGATGCAAGGTGTGAAGAAAGCTTTCAGTTGCTGAAGGAAAAGCTAACAACAACGCCAGTATTGGTAATTCCTAATCAAACAACGAATTTCCAAGTGTATTGTGATGCATCTAAGCAAGGCTTAGGATGTGTACTTATGCAAGAAGGATATGCAATTGCTTACACTTCCCGACAATTATGGCCACATGAAGCAAATTACCCAGCTCACCACTTGGAGTTAGCCGTTGTAGTATTTGCGTTGAAAGTTTGAAGGAACTACTTTTAAAGAGTAACATTTGAAGTATTTAGTGATCATAAAAGTATGAGATACTTGTTCAATCAAAAGGAGCTAAATATGAGGCAGCGACGGTGGATGAAATTCTTGAAGGATTATGATTTTGAGTTGAAGTATCATCCAGGAAAAGCTAATGTAGTGACTGATGCACTAAGCAGAAAATCTTTGCATGTGTCAACTATGATGATTCATCAGATGATACTCTTGGAGCGATTCAGAGATTTTCATTTGGACGTATCTTGCTATAATACTAGCATTTCGGTGTGTAAAGTTGATTTGAAGAGTACACTTCGAGACCGAATCCGAGAAGTGCAGATATACGACCACGAACTCTAGAAACTCAAGGAACAAAATGATTTCTCCGTAGCAAGTGATGGTATGATTTTGTTTAGAGACAGAGTGTGTGTGCCGAGTGACGCCAAAATTAAGAAGAAAGTACTTGAGGAGAATCACGGCAGCCAGTACTCAGTACACCCTGGTGCTACCAAGATGTATCAAGATATGAAGAAGTTATTTTGGTGGCCTGGAATGAAGAAAGAAATTGCAGAATTCGTGTCTAAGTGCCTTACTTTTCAGAAGATAAAAGTGGAACACCAAAGACCCTCTGGGCCGCTTCAACCATTAGACATTCCAGAGTGGAAATGCGAGTCTATAGCCATGGAATTTGTGGTTAGATTACCTATAACGCTAGCAGGACACGACTAAACCTGGGTTACTATAGACAGGTTGACAAAGTCTGCTCACTTCTTTCCTGTCAAGACTACCTACTCAGTGGGGAGATATGCTAAAGTATAAATTGCAGAAATAGTCTGATTACATGGGGAACTAGTGAGTATAATATCAGACAGAGATCCCAAGTTTACTTCTCGTTTCTGGGGAGCATTGCAGACGTCTTTTGGGACTCGGTTTCATCTAAGCACCTCACGCCATCCCCAAGCCGATGGGCAATCCGAAAGAACAATTTAGACTCTAGAAGACATGTTGCGAGCTTGTGTGTTAGAAGAAGGTTGGGACTGGGGAAGACATCTACCATTGATAGAATTTGCCTATAACAACAGTTTTCATTCAAACATAGGCATGGCACCCTATGAAGCACTCTACGGGAGGAAGTGCTAGTCACCAATATGTTGGTTTGAAACTGGAGATAAGTTACAATTGGGACCGGTCTTGGTGAAAGAGACAACCGATGGTATAAGGCGTATACGATAAAAGGTGAAAAGAGCTCAAGACCTTCAGAAAAGTTATGCCGATTAAAGGAGAAAGCCCTTAGAATTTGAAGAAGGAGAGCATGTGTTCCTAATAGTTATCCCATATACCGCTGTTGGAAGACGATGAAGACGAAGAAGCTCAAACCTCGTTTCATTGGTCCTTATCAGATTCTCAGAAGAATAGGATCTGTTGCTTACCAATTAACTCAGCCTCCCCACTTGTCCAACCTACCCGATGTGTTTCACGTATCTCAACTCCAAAAAAACATCCCTGATCCCTCTCACATTTTAGGAAAAGATGACATTCCATTGAAGTCCAATACCTCTTATCAGGTGGAACCTGTAAGGATCTTAACAGGGGAGAGAATACCTTACGGAACAAAGTGATCCCTCTGGTAAAAGTTCTTTGGGAGAACATTGACTCATCAGAGATCACTTGGGAAAAGGAGCAAGACATGAGGGATGCATATCCCAAATTATTTCAGTAATGGAGGTAATACTCTAATTTTGAGGACAAAATTATTTTTAGTGGGGTAGAATTGTAACATCCCGAAAATCCATAAAGAAGACTTAGGACTTCAGGGATTTGATTACAATTTACAAAGAAAAGAAAGAGGAGGATTTATTATAAGTAGAGATGTCACAAGAGGGACAAACATGACATGTATATTCAAATATGAAAATGTATATTCGAATATGGATGAGTCATATTCGAATATGGACTGTGCATATTCGAATATAAATAGTGCATATTCGAATATGAACAGTTATATTCGAAAATGCAATTTTTATATTCAAATATGGAAGTATGGAATTGAAAACAGAAGCCTTATATTCGAATATATATTCGAATATGGACCCCTGGGCCTATAAATAGGGGACTTGACTTCCACATTTCATTATTTCCTTCTCCCTTGCTCTACACTCTCTCAATCCTTCGATAAACCTCTGCCACTAATCAACCACACTCTACAACTCATTCATCCTACGGTTTCCACCTCACCAAATTTACTTCTTGATTAAAGGATCCAAGAGTTGAGATTTAGACACGGAGATTGAAGTACTGAAGAAGGGAATTGGAAACTGAATTGGAGTTGAAGAGATTCTGGAAGTTCAAGGTAACCCTGAAAAACCCCAACCCAGAATACTACGAACTATTAGGAACATGTGACTATGAAATGTTAGTAACATGTTGATAGGCATTCAAATAAATGCGTTGAAAATTGCTTGATTTAAGATTTTGTTTATGTTTGAGATCACATGCTATTTTTGAATGATGTCTATGTTGATTAAACATGCTAGTAATTGATGCATGCATAGGATCTGAATTGAAAATGTGAATGATGATGAATTCATAAGAATGGTATAAACAAAGGATTCCAGATAGTAATGTGACAAAATGGGGACTTTGACTTGAATGGATTTTAAATAGTTTTAGAAAATAAGTCCAAGAGTTAGTATATTTAAATATGTATTTGAGTATGGGAGGTCATACTCAAATAGATATTTGAATATAACACTTTGGTCACATGATATTCGAATATGACGTCTGATATTCGAATATGGAAAATTACTGGAATTTTTTTTGAGTGATATGAAATAAATATGATGTTTGATGCATGAGAACATGTTATTAAATAAAAGGAAATGTGGAAATGCTTTCCCCATCAACATTGGTTGAGTAAGAGGGTTAAGTTCTGCCGGAAGTAGACCGGGTAAGAGGACAATCATAAAAAAATGAAATTGTAGGGTTATCCCGAAAGGGGTAGATAACCTGAAGTGCTGGGCTATCTGAAAAACGGGGTAGATAGTCTAGTGCAAAGGGGCTATCCCGAAAGGGGTAGATAGTCCCTAGGCTAGCGCTAGAGAGAGTTGGTAGCACGACAGTAGGATCCTGGAAGGACGCTTGCCAGGACCATAATGATGAGCTCAAGTGTGCATTCACTGTCATGCACCTATAGTGGATTCCCTGTGCATGGGGTTTCCCGTTAAAAGAGAAAATAAATAAAAATGGAAAATGATCATGGCATACATACATATTATATTGACATTTCATACATCTTTTGTGTGTGTTTGTTAGGGATTGGACTTGGGGCTATTTTCCAGTTAGACTGGCTGTAATACTGTATATATATATTATTTTTAAATACCGACGGTTACTCAGTTATATGTAGTACATATAACTGACAGTTACAGTATTGCAGGTGATAAGGACTTGGAATATGTCAGCGCTTGAGAAGACTTAGCAGCTATCTGTTGATATTTAGGTAGCCATTAGTTTTGTTGTATGATTATCCAGCTGGACTAGCACACTCTTTGGATTGTAGATAAAATAGTTTGTGTAAATGTTTGTACATATATATATATATATATATATATATATATATATATATATATATATATATAATGTTTTGTCTTCCGCTGTCTGTTTTTAAAAAAAATGACCCTATAATATAGGTGTTACACCAATTACCCTATGGATAGGTATGCCCGTCTGTATATCAGGGAGATAGTTAGACTTCATTGAGCACCGTTGAGTATTGTGTTAGATAAGGATACAAAATTCACTTCTCAATTTTGGGGGTCGTTACAGAGAGCTTTTGGGTCTAGGTTGAGTCTTCGCACCATCTACCACCCCCAAACGGATGGCTAATCCGAATGAACCATACAAACCTTGGAGGATATGTTGAGGGCATGTGTTCTTGATGAAAAGAGGGACTGGAGTGAGACATTACCTTTGATTGAGTTTGCCTATAATAATAGTTTCCATTCTAGTATCAAGCTAGCATAATATGAGGCATAGTATGGTAGGAAGTTTAGGTCCCCTTTGTGTTGGTATGAGGTGGGTGAGAATGCCCTTTGGATGCCAGACATGGTTAGGGAAACGTCCGAGAAAATCAGGAACATATGGGAAGGGAAGGACCTACTTGCAAATTTTTAATATTTTCAAAGTAGTCAATCCCATATTAATGAGAATAGGCCACAAAAGAGAGCCCAAATCTTCCTTCTCCTTCTCATTCTCACCACATCACTCTCTCTGTCTAGAAGTTCATTTTCCTCCTTCCTCTCTCTAAAATCATCATCTTCATCCTCACTTCCAAGCCTTACATGTGGATTTTAAGGCATCATTAGGTCCACTCCTCTTAGTTTGGAGCATTAGGTAAGCATTTTTCTCACTACCTCTTCCTCATAGTGGTTCCTATGGCACTTACTCATATGGGTCTTGTGTTTATTAAAAATGGTGATAGGGTTCTGATGGGGACTTTGTTAAGTTAAGATATTTGTTTCGTTCGTTCACCATCATACCATTACAGTATAGCGGCAAAACGAGTATCATCAACAGGGAGCATGCAGTACACTTATTAGATATTATGTTTAATGTTAAGGGAATGGTTTGAAAACTTTGACAAATAATTGACAAAATAAGAGTGATTGAAAATAATGCTATAAGAAAATATCACTTGAGAATACCAATACAAAGAAGCACTTAGGATTGAGAAGCAATTTGGGATTGAACCTCACTATTATCTTCTTAACTCATTACTCTTTTAATGAAATAGAAGTTGATTCTTTTAGAGAAATTAATGCAACACACTAAGATCACAAATCCAAATCCCTTTGCAATCCGATTCTAAAACCACAAGGAACATAACTCAATCCCTTAGCATTATGATGCTTGTGTTTTGCATTAAGAACAAGTGTTAAAAAGCAATCAAATTCATGGATTAGGTGATCATGGATTTTCATCCCTAGCAAATAATCTAACATCATGGATTAGGTGATCAGGCTAATCCAAGCATTTAAGTAAAGAGCAAGATTAAAAGATGATAGTTACATTCAATCCTAAATGTACAGAACTTAGCTACTCATGGTGGTCTTTAAACAACAAAAGAAAGGAGGCCTCTAAGCCTCTCCAAAGTCTCCAAAACTCTTCCTAAGTGTTTATACAAGAAAGAATAAGAGAGTAGAAGAGAGAACCAAGAAGACTTGGCAGAGGGATGAAAAGAATGGATTGGAGCGCATCTATTGATAGGCTGTCTCCTAACATTGGCGCTTAAGCGCTGGTAGCTGGTCACCAATTCCTGACAACGTGGAAATCTTCTTGAAGAATTTTTCTGACCTAACCTGGCGCTTCAAATTCTTGGTTTCCAAGGTTCAAACTCTCTGCAAGTTCAATTCCATGGATTAGAAATGTAACTAATTATTGAGAATTCATAAATTTACAATAAAACAAGCAAAGCATTGATTATGGAAGGATTTTTCGCTATAAACATTATGTTTTTAAGTTAAAAACATATGGAAAATCACCATGAAAACACACTTATCAAACTTCCCCCAACCTAAAACTTTGCTTATCCTCAAGCAATGTAAAAATAAACACCAAACATTAGACCAAACGAGCAATAAACATGACCCAGTATGAAGACTTAATCACAAAAATTGCTATAATCTACATGTGAAAGAGGAACCAAATCAAGAAACCCCCAAAATCAAGAATAATTACACATTTCAGGACTTAAGCCTCATTAAAACAACTAAAAACTAAAGTTAAGGGAACAATGGTCTCTAAAATCTCACAGGCTACGTCTTTCCTCTCAATTCCTAGATGAAGTCTCAATTAAGTTTTGCCTTTAATTTTCTATCAAACAAATTCACAGGATCAAGAATAAATCAAGAGGTCTTTATTCAAGGGTTATAATGAGGCTGGGCTTCAAAGAGTCCTTTGTTTTTCTTGTTAAACAAAACGAGTTGGAGATTAAACATTTTTTCACTCAACATTCCCCCCAACCTATTTTGCACAACAATACTTTCACTTTTCACCTCATCTAGTGAAGTACTCTTCTTTTTCTCCTTGTTGACACCTTTTTTTTTTTGAGAACATACCTACAATTTGAAGGTGTTTTCTTTTATGAGATTTTCTCTTTTTGAACAAGAGTGCTTCTTTTGAACCCTTTTTGCATATACCTATTTCAATACCCTCTTTTTTTTTTTAACTTCGCTTCATATGTGACCTTAAACTCCAACTCACTTAGGTGAGGATGAATCATTTAAGCATAAGTTTTAGGGTTATGAAGAAAGAATTTTAAAGGCTCAAAGTGGGAACCAAAAATCAGAGTCATAAAAAAAATTCAAGGTTGGCTTTTTGGCTCTAGTTTTATTGATTCAAACTATGCCTCTATCCTTTTTATTCATCACCTGTTTCATTGTGATTCGAAAAATTCAGGCAAAGCTCATTAAAACAATAAAGAAGACACTCAACTTTATGTGGATGCACTAAACTTACAAGGTTTTCAAAAGGCAAAGAATATCCCTTAACAAAAGTTTTTAAAAGTTCTAATTACTCAAAAATCTTTTATGTACAATTACTATGAAGTTAGTTTGTTTCAAAATTTTAGTTTCTCTACAACATGTAATCATCATAACTTTGTTTATGAAAAAGAATTTTAAACTAAGTCATAAACTGCTACTTATTTAGTTTTAACAAATATTTAAAATCAACATAAAGTTTAAATTTCAACAAAATTAAAATGATATTACAAATTCCTAAATTTAAAACATGAACCAAAAACAAGAACAAGAAAACAAAACAAAAGAAACAACAAAATTCAAAGAAACCAAAGAAACACAAGAAACCAAATGGCAAGAATTAAAATAACCCTCTTTTCAAATCAAAGAGTTTCCTTCTTCATCCTGTTAATCTTCAAGATCAAGGCCTATGTCTCCATCATCTCTAGAAGCTGCTGCCCCTCCCAGGGGATTTGGCCTTTCTCGAGGCCAAGCTACATGAGCTGCGAACTCATTAGGAGTTGAAAAGTTTGCGTTCCCAGGCATGTAGTGCTGGCCAAAGTCATATTGTGCTCTCTAGTTTGTTGTTAGGCCTCGACGCAAGGAGCTCATTTGAAGATGGTGATGCTTTATTTCGGTGCTAAGCCCTTGAAACCTTTGCTCCATTCGTCCCCATAAATCTTCAGTTGTTGTTGGTGGGGCTTGTGCTGGTTGCTGAGGCTGTGGCTCCGGGGGATGGTTAGAACAATATTTTCGCAGTTATTTTCTGTCAATTGGACCACGAATCTTTGCAATCTTGTTGACTTCTATTCCTTTGCATTCGTAAAGAGTCGCGATTAATGATGGAAAATCTAGACTTTTCTTCATTCCTCCTTGATGTGCATACTCCCATATCTGATCAGAAATGATCCTAGCAAGATCTATGGATGTGTTAGGGGTTTGTATGCAAGCTAGCAGATGCAGACGTCCAAAGGAAGATCTGAAGTATGCGAGTTTGGTTCCAAGTTAGCTTGGATGAACACCATCCAAAGCCTGGAAACTGAGGTCATGTTTGAGCGAAGCACCTTGTGAGGGACTCTGTTCTTCGTTGTCCATGCTATTCTTTTATCTTCATAGCAGATTTTGGCTAAAGTTGTTGCCAAATCAAATCCTTCTTCATTCTTCATCCGAGAGTAATCATCCCTGACACCCTGAGCTCTTTGATCGGTGTTGATAGGAGAGATAATAGAGTGGCCAATATTTTCATTGATCCAATCTGCATCATATGGTATTCTAGTACCTCTCACAATCGCCACCTTGTTGAATTGCGTCTCTAAGTCAGAAGTATACGCATTGGCGTAGAATGCTTTGACTATCTCGGGATCATACTTCTCATAAAGGGTGGCAATGGGCCACCATTGGCGTGTGTCCAGCACATTTCTGAATACTGGACATTCACCTTCTTTGAATTCTACCCTCCGTTCTGAGATGATTCTGAAACCATCGATTAAGTTGTATCGTTCTTCTCTTTCTTTGTCGATGAAATGGTTGGGGTCTTTTGCCCCTTCTGAAGACGAGCCCTTCTTCCTTGCAATTTCTTTTCTTTTCTTTGAAGGCCTGTTAGAGGTAGTGGCTCGTGCTTTTCCTTTGTTTAAAGCAAAGTTTATTATTCACAATTAGATACAAAGAGAGAATAAATATTTCAACTCAAAATAACAACATATATATGGGTTATATGAGCAATATTAAATTTTCATAAATTCATGATCAAATTACTCTTATCAAAATCCTGAATTTGAATGAATAACAATTAAGTATATTCCTTGATTTTAACATTATAACCTTATATATGTATTTACAGATATAAATTAAACAAGTATTTAACACAATAAGCGTATATCGAATAGGTTCCCTGGAAAGAGGAGTGGTTCACAACGGAACATTTAATAACCAAGTCTTCCATAGCCAGAACCTTCTTCAAATATACACTTATATGCACAATTATATAAATAAATAATACTTATAATTAAACAATTATTAACAAGCATGCAAACAAAATTCGAAAAATAAACTAAATAATAAAGGAAAAGTAAAAAAAGAACATAAAAATAAAAACTAAAATAAAGAAATTAAAAGAGAAAAAGGGAGAACTACTCACTTTGATGCCATTTTTGCCCCTTAAAATTGATAAAAAAAACTTAAAAATAAAATTGTATTTGAGAGAGATAAAGTAGAGAGAAGGAAGAGAAAATTTGAGGTCTCAAGAAAAGTGAAGGATTGAAGGCCCTTTTATAGCCCGCGCTCAGCCCAGCGTTTGAGCGCTGGGGCGTTACAACCTATCTTGGGTTCTAGCACTTAAGCGCTGGTATTTTTCTGATTTTTTTTCAATTATTTTAAATTAAAACATTAAAAGAAACAAATAAAGAAAAGAAATGCATAATGTGTTTTGAATTGATTTTAAGGAGATACTAGTTAAATAACAATATCTTCCTGAAATCCTTTCAAATACACATACACAATGTCGTATGAGCGGACGCCCTTTAATAGAAGGATAATTACCTGGTGCGTTAAAAACATACGAAGTTGATTTTGTCAAGTGTGAAGCGATAATACCACCATCGTTTTGGGTAATAGGTGCGTATCAAAGGCCATCATTATTCCCAATACAAGTACCCAGACTATGCTATTAGCATAGCTGGTTAATCAAGTTTGCTTTTATCATCGGACACTAGGCTCCATTGCTTCACCCTCAATGGCTACGAGCTGCTGATTCTTGTTGTAAATCTTACGTGTTTTAATACAAACATACTTACCCTCATAAAACATGATTATATATCAAGTTAATTCCCTTTAAAGGGGTGCCCAATTTCTTGGTTAATTAAGTTGTTATCTGTAAGTACAGAGGGCTTCGTTTAACTTTAAACGACAAAGGTTGTTTCTAACCAACAACAAGGCACATGATCCTTATTTAGTGAGCGGAATGCGAAGCTCATCCCTGAGTCAATAACAGGGACACCAAAATGGTGTGGGACTCCTGATCCAATTAAGCATTGGATACACAAAGGCTATCCCTTGAAATCTCAAAAGAAAACAAAAGAAAATTGGGTTGTCTCCCAGTGTTGTTGTTTAATGTCGTTAGCTAGACGCTTAATGAAAATTATGGATCTTGAATTTGGATAACTACAGTTAATCTTTCGATATCACCAACTAAATAAGGTTTAAGCCATTATGCATTAACAACCCAATTGTCATTTTTGGCAGGGTCTTCAATTTCAATGGCACCATAGGGCTTAACCTCTTTAACCCAAAAGGGTCCAGACCACTTAGATTTAAGCTTACTTGGAAAGAGCTTCACCCTGGATTTGTATAGCAGTACTAGCTGACCTGGTGGGAATTCTTTCTTTACCGACTTCTTGTCATGATACAACTTCATCTTCTCCATGTAAATTTTTGACGACTCGTATGAATTGAGCCTCAGTTCTTCCAGCTCTTGAAGTTGTAACTTTCTCTTTTCTCATGTAACTTGTGGATCGAAGTGCATGATTTTGAGTGCCCAATAAGCTTTGTGCTCCAATTCTACTGGAAGATGACAAGATTTTCCATAAACTAGTTGAAATGGAGTTAGGCCTATGGGAGCTTTGTATGCTGTCCTATATGCCCATAAAGCAAAATCAAGTTTAAGTGACCAATCTTTCCTGGAAACATTGATGATCTTCTCCAAGATTCTCTTAATCTCGCGATTAGAGACTTCTGCTTGACCATTTGTTTCGGGGTGATATGGAGTGGTAACTTTGTGATTAACCCCATAGTGTTCCAGGACCTTCTTTAATTGAGAGTTACAAAAGTGTGAACCCCCATCACTTATAAGTACTCTTAGTGTCCCAAATCTTGAGAAGATATTTCTCTTTAAAAACTTAACCACTATTTTAGAATCTGATGTTATGCAAGGAACTTTCTCCACCCATTTAGAAACATAGTCCACCCCGAACAAGATATATTCATTGGAAAACGATGGAGGAAGGGGACCAATGAAGTCAATTCCCCAAGAGTCAAACACTTCAATCTCTTGAATAGTGGTTAGTGGCATCTCATCCCTTCTGGACACTCCACTTGTTCTTTGACATTTATCACACTGTTTTACAAAATTTCGGGCATCTTTGAAAATTGTTGGCCAATAAAATCCCGATTGCAAAAACTTTTGCTGTAGTTCTTTCACCAATGAAATGTCCTCCATATGGTGAACTGTGGCAATGCCACAAGATTTTTCTTGCTTCATCATTAGGTACACACCTTCTGAGAAACCCATACCCACCTATTTTAAATAGGTAAGGGCCATCCCAAACGTAGAAGGTTGCATCCTTTAGAAATTTCTTCCTCCGCTGCCATGAAAGTTCTTCTTAGATAATTCCCACAGCTTTGAAGTTTGCCATGTCTGCAAACCAAGGTCTTTCTTGAATCATAACCATGGTAAGTGAAAATTGTGACTTTGGATCTAATGAGGTAGGATCTAAACTTTTCCAACCCATAACCTATAGCTAGTAACTCTTTTTCAGTGGTGGCTTAGTTAATATGTGCCTCGTTTAAAACTTTACTAGCATAATGTATGGGATGAAAAACTTTTCCCATCCTTTGACCCAAAATAGCACCAATTGCATTGTCACACATGAGTTCAAAATCTAATGACCAATCATGAGCAACTATAATTGGAGCTGAAACAAGCTTTTTCTTAAGAAGTTCACAAGCCTCCAGACACTTAGCATCAAAGTTGAAATCAGCATCTTTTGCCAAAAAATTGCCAAGTGGTTTAACATTTTTTGAAAAATCTTTTATAAATATTCTATAAAATCCAGCATGTCCTAAGAAACTCCTTATGCCTTTGACATTCACGGGTGGCAGAAGTTTTTCAATAACCTCCACTTTGGCCCTGTCAATCTCTATACCTCTAGAGGAAACCTTATGGCCAAGTTGAACACCCTCATTCACCATGAAATGGCATTTCCCCAGTTAAATAAAAAGTTGGTCTTAACACATCTTTCAAGCACAGTATTCAAATTATTTAGACAAGTTTCAAAGGATCTACCGAATACGGAGAAGTCATTAACGAAGATCTCAATGCACTTCTCCACCAGGTCTGAGAAGATGGCTAGCATACACCTTTGAAAAGTGGCTGGTGCGTTACATAACACAAATGGAATTGTTTTGTAAGCAAAGATTCCAAAACGGCATGTAAATTCCATCTTCTCTTGGTCTTCCCGATTCACATGTATTTGATTATAACCTAAATAATCATCCAGAAAACAATAGAAGGCTTATCTAGCTAGCCTCTCAAGCATCTGGTCCATGAAAGGTAGCGGAAAATGGCCCTTCCTTGTTGCTTGGTTTAACTTCCAGTAGTCAATACATATCATCCAACTTGAGACCATCCTTGTGGGAATCAATTCATTTTTCTCATTATGAATAACGGTCATACCTCCCTTCTTCAGAACAACCTGGACTGGACTTACCCATGCACTATCAGAAATTTGGCAAATCATTCCAGCTTCCAATAACTTAAGCACTTCCTTTTTTTCACAACTTCCTTCATTGTGGGATTCAATCTTCTCTGTGGTTGAGCAATTGGCTTGTAATCTTTCTCCATGTGTATTCTGTACTTACAGAATGATGGACTAATTCCCTTTGGATGAATTAGAGCCCATCCAATTGCTCCTTTATTTGTGTTTAACACTTCAATCAATTTCTCCTCTTGTTTAGAAGAGAGTTGATTACTGACAATGACTTGCTTTCCCTTTTCTTTGTCAAGAAAAACATATTTTAGATGATAAGGTAATACCTTGAGTTCCTGCTTCTTCTCTTCATGTTTCTCATCCTTGGGCAACTCTTCAAATGTGGCATTTTTCTCAAGGTGTCCTTTCAGATTTTCAAGATCTTCCATACATCTTTCAGTGTCTTCTTCTTCCAGATCATGCAACTCCTGTTGAACATCCATCAGAGCTTTCTCTAACGGACTCGCATTACCTATCTGTTCCTTTCGAAACAGATACATTTCATCAATCACATCCACCCGGAGAGCATGTTGCTTATCTATGGGATGTTTCCTTGCTTCAAAACATCATAATTCACCTCGTCATCTTCAACTCTAACCTTGAGTTTTCCATTGTCTACATCGATGAAGACTCAGGTTGTTTTCATAAAAGGCCTTCCAAGAATTAGAGGAACCTCTAAATCTTCTTCTATATCCACGATGACAAAGTCAACTGGAAAGACAAACTTGTCGAATTTTATTAGGACATCTTCCACAACTCCATAGGGAAACTACAGTGATATGTCCGCTAGTTGAAGAGTCATTCTAGTGGGTTTCACCACTATGTCTCCAATTCTATACAACATTGACAGTGGCAACAAATTAACGCTTTCTCTCAAATCTAGTAGAGCTTTTCCCATAGGGAATGCACCTATGGTAATTGGAATGGTGAAACTTCCAAGATCTTTAGTCTTATAAGGTAAAGACTTTTGAATTATGGCACTGCATCCGACTTCCAATTCCACCAACTCTTCTTTAAGCTTCTTTTTCTTAGTCAACAAGTCCTTCATGAACTTGGCATAGGTGGGCATTTCTTCCATAGCTTCCATAAATGAAACATTAATTTGAAGCTATTTAAAGATGTCAAGAAACCGGGCATATTGTCGTTCCTTTGTCTTCTTCGAAGGAAGAAGTGGATAAGGAACCTCCTACAATTGGGGTGCTTCATTTTTCTTACCATCACCCTCCTTTTTATTTTTATCTTTATTTTTCTTCTCACTTTTCTCACTTTTATTCTCATCCTCACTCTTTCCTTCATTTACTTCCTCATAACTCTCTTTCTTTTTCTCAACCTCCTTTTCTTCCTCAATTTCTTTTTCACTCAAGTTTTCCACAACACCCTTACCAATCTCCAAACCACTTCCAGTGGTTATTGAATTGCAGTGTTCTTTCAGATTGGTGGTAGTATTAGCTGAAAATGGTGCATTGGTCAACTTTGAGAGTTGTTTTTCAATTTGTCCAACTTGAATCTCAAGATTGCGTATTGAGGCTTTAGTATTTTTCTGGAAAGCTTCATTGCTTTTTTGATTAGCCAATGAGGCTTGAATAAACTTTTCTAGAATGTCTTCAAGTTTAGCAGTCCTTTCTGCTAATGGAATAAAAGGCGGATTGTTTGATGAGCTTGCCTCATTCTTCCATAGATTCTGATTTTGAGGATTCTTCCATCCTGGCATAGAGTTATTGGAAAAATTAATCTTAAATGGCTGAGAATAGAAATTACCTCTCTGTTGATTCTTGACATAGCTCAATTCCTCCTCTTTTTGAGGATTTTCAAGTGGACACTGAGCATATGAGTTGTTATCTCCACAGAGTTCACATTCTAACTTTTGAGACATTGAACCTTGCATGACTTGCAAAGGTTGAGTAACTACTTGCACTTGTTTACATTTTTGCACAAGCTGAGTTATGGTCTTATTGAGAAGCTCCATCTATTGGGTCATGAGCTTATTCTGTGGCAGAATTGCATCTGTTGTGTTCAATTCCAACATACCTTTTGGCTTTAGGGCTTGACTCCTTGGTTGTTGTCCAGCTCTATCACTTGCTGCCATAGAAGTGTTAATTTCTAGTGTTGTGGTCACATCAATAGTTTTTAATGATCTCCCTATAGTGGCAGTTAAATGGATGGTCCATTCATGGTTCAAACCTGCACAAAAGATGTTAAGTAAAGCTACTCAGAAAGCCCATGGTTCGGACATTTCCTGAGCAACCTTTTAATTCTTTCCCATGCTTCATGGAACGGTTCATCATTGTCTTGCCTAAAGGCACTGATTTCATATTGTACTTTGATCATTTTTGCTGGAGGAAAGAATCTTGTTAAGAATGCTGACTCAACCTCACCCAAGTTCTCAAACTTTGGCTAGGTAGAGTTTTCAACCATTCTTTTGCATCTCCTATTAATGCCAAGTGAAAAAGTTTAATATAGCCATCTTTGACTTTGTTCTCCTCCATTCCCATAGTGGCAACCAAATCATAAAAGGTTTCAAGAAAAACATGAGGGTCTTCATGTTCTTTACCTTAAAACCGGTTAGTGAGGATAAGGTTGTACCAATATGGTTTTATTTCCATCCATTGTGCTTCTGCGGATAGCACAATTGCTGAACGATTTCTCGGTCCTTGTGGAGCAACATAGTTTCCAAGGACTACTTTAGGAGCTAGATTTGCTTCTCTTTGACCTTCTCCTTCCATGTCTGAGGTTTCTGGTTTTGGAAGTTAGTTTGAAGGATTACCTTCTTCTCTTATCTGTTTTTGCTTTCTATTACTTCCAGCAAGAGCTTCAATGTTATCAACATATTGCAATGGTTCTATATCACTCTTACTACGAGTATGCATAAACTAAAATAGTTATGAGAAAAAGTTAAAGAAAAACTATATACAAAAACTATATACACTTAACAATCGAACAAATATCTAAAAGGCTACTGTGCTCCTCCGCAACGGCGCCAGAAACTTGATGGGGATTTTGTTAAGTTAAGATCTTTGTTTCATTCGTTCACCATCATACCATTATAGTATAGTGGCAAAAACAGCATCTTCCACAGGGAGAATGCAGTACACTTATTAGATATTATGTTTAATGTTAAGGGAATGGTTTTAAAACTTTGACAAATAATGGACCAAATAAGAGTGATTGAAAATAATGTTATAAGAAAATATCTATTGAGAATACCAATACAAAGAAGCACCTAGGATTAAGAAGTCATTTGGGATTGAACTTCACTATTATCTTCTTAACTCATTACTCTTTTAATGAAATTGAAGTTGATTCTTTTAGAGGAATTGATGCAACACACTAAGATAACTAATCCAAATCCCTTTGCAATCAGATTCTAAAACCACAACGAACATAACCCAATCCTTTGGCATTATGATGCTTGTGTTTTGCATTAAGAACAAGTGTTAAAAAGCAATCAAATTCGTTGCCCACGATCCCAAGCCAAGCAATTTATGTGAGATTTACATCCATGTCCGATTAAATGCAGCAGTTTCCAACCAAAGCAAATAATCTAACATCATGGATTAGGTGATCAAGATAATCCAAGCATTAAATAAAGGAATAAAAACCCAATTCTTAAAAGAAACAACAACTATATATTAAAAGAGCAAGATTAAGAGATGATAGTTACATTGAATCCCAAATGTAGAAAACTTAGACACTCATGGTGGTCTTCAAAGACCAAAAGAAAGGAGGCATCTAAGCCTCTCCAAAGTCTCCAAAACTCATTCATAAGTGTTAATACAAGAAAGAACAAGAGAGGAGAAGAGAGAACCAAGAACACTTGGTTGAGGGATGAAGAGAATGGCTTGGAACGCATCTATTTATAGGCGGTCTCCTGACACTGGCGCTTAAGCGCTGGCCACAAACTCCTGACCACATGGAAAGCTTCTAAAAGAATTTTGCACCAACGTGGATGACTGCGTGGCAAGCTTCTAGAAGGCTTTTCCAGTGCTTAAGCCCCCATTTGGGCACTTAACTGCCGATCTTGGCACTTCACTTCAAATTCTCGGTTTCCAAGGTTCAAATTCTCTGCAAATTCAATTCCATGGATTAGAAATGTAAGTAATTATTGAAAATTCATTAATATACATTAAAACAGGCAAAGTATTGATTCTGGAAGGATTTTTCGCTATAAACCTTATGTTTTTAATTGAAAATCATATGGAAAATCACTATAAAAACACACTTATCGGGTTCCAAGGGGATAAGGTTCAAGACAAGGAAAAAGGAAAAGAAATACTGGATTTGGGGCCAAATCCCTAGAGCTTTGAGACTCAAGGTTAAAAGCAAGGGAGTTCATCAAAGGTAACCCTAATTCTTTCAAAATCCCCAATTTTGTGATTTGTTAGTGAACGGAAGTGTAGATGCTAAACCAAAACCCTTATTTGTGCAATTGGAATTGAAATGATGATTTTCTTTGCTTTTGTGTGTTTGATTCATGATTGTGATTGCTTGTTCCCTTTGTTGTGAACTTGATGTATAGTAATTATAACTTGCATGTGTGATGGGTTGCTACGTAGGTTATGGTTATTGTGTTTTGGGAGTCAATTTGGATATAAGGGAGAAGATGGGAGGTATAGAAAGGTGTTATTAATGGAAAACTCGAAAATTTTGATCTGCAACTGGTGCCCAGGCGCCAGAACTCCACGATATGATAGCCTTGCACCTATAACCAGCGTTCAGGTGCCAGGATAGGGGCCTAGGTAACAGGGCTCTATTCTCTGGCAGAATTGTCACATAGTCTGGTGCCTAGGCGCCAATGTCTTGATGTTCTTTACGTGTTTTGGCTTCCAAAATGTTTTATAAACCTCCATGGACCCTTTTTAGGGTTAGAATGAATAAAATATATATATATATATATATATATATATATATATATATATATATATATATATATATATATATATATGAATGTTGTAGAAATCTTGCTTAGGGCCATGTAATTGTATTATGTATGGTTGTGGATGAATTTCCCCATTGTGTGTGATGAATAAGATAGAAAATGGAACATGAACTTGTGTGGTTGATTTGGAATGCCAATACAATATGTGAATAAAACTCCTTATCAACAAGGGTATGGGTTAAGGCCTTGGCGTGAGGATGAGAATGAAGCCTATATTGCATTGGTTTATGCATCTTAATTCATGATTAAAAATAAACTGCATTAATCACCCTCGGGTGTGACACCGGACAAAATCAAGGTTCAAGGGAGGAGGCTTCCTTGGACAACGTAGATCTCAAATCAAGGTGCGGGCTGCCATCACAAAACTCATAGATAAATTCATGCATAGCATTTGGCTGTATAGACTCATAGATTGAAATGGTTCATGGTGATGACCTTTGATGCTTGAATGATGATGCTTCTGTAGTTATTAGAAATGGGGATATTTTTGTAACTTGTTGCCTGCAAGACTGTTTAAACATGTTTAAACAAATCGGGGGTTTCTGTGAGTTTTGTGCCAGCAGCCCGCACCCTCATTGGAGATCTCCATTGTCCAAGAAAGTGTCCCCCTTGAACCCTCAATCTTCCCGGTCAAACACCCGAAGGTGTATATGCAGTGTCTTTTAATCATGGATGAAAATCAATAAACCAATGCAATATTGACCTCATTCTTTTCCTCAAACCAAGACCTTAAAACATACCCTTGATGATGAGGAGATCTATTCAATTTCTTAAGCATAAATCATGAGTCATTCAATTGTATCAATCACTTGACAAGAATTGTAAATTAGGGTTTTACTCAAAAATGCATCCTCTTGTTATTTGGGCCATAACTAGAGTTGTGGACCTCCAAATTAAATGAAACAAAAGGAATTGGAAAGCTACAATGATTATCTACAACTATTATGAATACCATAAAACCCAGTTCTAAAATTTTAATCGTCAAAACAGTCACCTTTGACAGGGAAGTACACTCAATAAAATGACACTCCAATATTGACCCTGTCTCAGTAATTGTGTTATAACTAGAGTTGTAGACCTCAAAATTGAGTGAAACCAAAGGCATTGGAAAGATAAAAGGATTATCTACAACTCTTGTAAAGACCACAAAGTCAAATTCCCAAGTTTTTCAGATGTTTCTACCACAATATTAATCGATTCAAACAGTCATAATCGATTAAAATGTGTAGAATCTTAGAAATTCACTTACAGAATGCTCTTAATCGAATAACTCATGAATCTTAATAGATTCATTCATAAGAAAACCCAAAAATCTCCCATTTCTAGAAAACACACTCAAAACCTAATCTAACCTATATTCATGATCAAGCCCACAAATCCATCATCAAATCTAGTCCCACAAAATAAATTCCATCAATTACACTTCATCCAAACATCAATCAACATGTAAATGAAAATTCAAGATAAACAACAACACAAATAACACTCCAATTTCATTCAAGACCTAACATTCACATGGTCATCTAGCTACTGTAGTTGGGGATTTAAGTTTTTGGGGTTACCTTAGAAGCTTCTCTTGCCTTTAAGCTTGATTTCCCCAACATTAGGGTTTAGCTCCAAAGTCGCCACCTCCTCACCTTTCTCCTTTGCATGAACAATTTTTCCTTCAAGGACTGAAAGCTTTCTTCAACTTGGCATCCCACACAAACAGAACGCCCTTCCGAGTCAACTTAGTCATGGGAATAGCAATATGAGAGAATCCCTTGATAAATCGTCGGTAGTAGCCGGCTAAACCAACAAAGCTACAGATTTCAGTGACATTAATTGGCCTCTCCCATTTTAACACGACTTATACCTTGCTCGGGTCGATGGCTACTCCATTTTTGTTAATCACGTGGCCAAGAAATTAGACTTCCTCCAACAAAAACTCACACTTATCAAATTTAGCATACAATTGTTTCTCTCTAAGTATTCCTAGCACCAGTCTCAAATGGTCCTTGTGTTCTTCAGCAGTCTTTGAGTAAATGAGGATATCTTCAAAGAAAACTACTACAAACTTGTCTAAGTACGGTCGGAAAATGTGATTCATGATCAAGCCTGAAGACGTCCTTAGCCAGGGTCAAACTGCTTGGCCTATCTATCCCTTCAAGAGTGGCCTTAAGATCATCTTAGGCCCATTTTTGGATAACCCTACATTTTTCTTTTTTCTTTTTTTTTTATACTTGTCCTCTTACTCGGTATACTACCGGTGGAAATTTCTACCCACTTACTCAACATACGTTGAAGGGGAAAACATATGTTTGCTCTTTAAATTCATGCTCATCAGGTCATGCATTAGACATTTTTAATGTTGCACGTGAGGACATCTTCGGTGTATTTGTATGTATGACAGTCCCATAAAAGCATATTTTGGAAAATAGGGTTCTTAAGTTTACGCTGTAGCAAGATTACTTTTGTTGCAGCGAAAACTGGGCTTCTGGATTTTCGTTGTAGCGAGCTTACTTTCGCTATAGCGAAATCAGTCGAGAACCTAACCCCCTTTTTTTGAAGCATTTTTACTATAGCGAAGTGAGATTTCGCTGTGGAAAAACAATGTCAATCGTTGCAACGAAAATGTCCCGATTTCATAAACTCATTCCCCCTATTTTGCCAACATCCAAAATTCTCAACCTTAGGATTTTGAGACCATCAATACACTTCAAATGTCTCCAAAAACATCAGAATTTCAACACTAATTATCCTTGCAAGACTCAATCTCATCAATTTCACAATTCATGATACCAAATCATACATGCAATCAACTCAAAGAAACTACCCCTAGTTAAGTAGGGTCAACATGAAAACAATCAGATATAAATTTCCCAATCAATTACCCTAACATGTAATCACAATAACACATAATCAAACTGTAACAAGACAATCACCACAATAGTCCAAACATGACAACAATAGTGAAACTTCCCCATTCCACCCTAATTTCAAAAAATCTAGCAAAATCAGGGTTCAATATCCTAACCTCATGCATCATCTACTCTCTAATCAACCTAATTTGGGTTTTAACTTGGGTTACCTTGTGATTGGAGTTCAAAGCCCCAAAGCCCCCTCTTTCAAGGTTCTCAATGCCCTGGTTTCCCAAAGTTCATCCTACACTTGCTTTCCCTAGAATTTACGAGTACCAAGTTAGAATTCAACCTCTTTTGACCCAAAACCTTGGGTTGTATGCAAGATTAAAGAAGCTTGGGACTCTTAGTCCTAGAGAGAGAAGAGAGTGAGAGAAATAGTAAAAGGGGTGTTGCATATGACTTACCTTAGTCTCTCGTGAAGCTCAAAGCTCGAGAATTGTGAATAAGCCATGAAAATGGGAGCTTGATGATCAACTTTGGTGGTTTAATGGTGGGAGGAAGGGAACCCTAAAAGAGGAAGAAGAGAAATTTGGGGGAGTGAGAAAGAGGAAGGAGTGGCGTGGAGAAGGAGAAGAAAAGTAGGGGCCTTTTGTCAAACCTTTGTCAATTTATTAAATTTTCTATTAATGCCCTCCCTAATTATTTAATGTTGCAAATTGGTCCCTCCTTCATATATTCATAGAAATTGCACCTTTTATCCCTAAAATTCCAATTTCTTCCCAAAGAGACCCTCAAGGACTAATTTGATACTTTCAAAAACTTAATTCTTATCTTGGGAAATTTAGGGATGTTACAAGATCAATCTTGGAAAACACCTTGGCTTCTCCTAATTGGTCGAGGAGATCGTCAATCCTGGACAATGGATACTTGTTCTTTACCGTTAACTTGTTCAGTTCCAGATAATCCACACACAAGCGTAATCTCCCATCTTTCTTCTTGACTAGGAGCACTGGGGCTCCCCATGGAGAAGCACTCAGCTGAATAAACTGCTTCTGCAATAATTCCTCCACTTGGCGTTTTACTTCCGCTAACTCCAACGGTGCCATCCCATATGGTGCCTTGGGTATAGGCCCAGCTCTAGGAATCAATTCTATTAAAAATTCCACCTCCCTTTCTGGCGGTAGGAATTCAATGTCATCAGGGAATACCTCCGGAAAGTCCTGTACTATGGGAAGGGAATTATTATTCACCGGGTTCTTATCATCATTTATAAAAGCCACTAAAAATCTTGGATCATCATCATACATTGATAAATTTGGAAGATCAAAGGTGGGATAGGGCGTATAGTATATCTCCATGTCTCGGTCCAAAATATGCACGGTTCTGGTGGCACAATCTATCTTGACTTTATGATCATTGAGCCAATCCATGCCTAATATAACATACATGGGGCCTCCATGTTTTCAAAAATACACATGACATTCAAGTGTTGAAAGGCCTTGTCCATACATCATGCACTATCAATTCATAAAACCTACTTAAATTAGTATATTACATTTCATGAGTGAGAGTTACATATAGCCAACTTGACTTAATTCTAAAAACACAAGTCTAAAGAAAACCAAAATAGGAGCTCCATCATAATATTTACAATGAAGATTAAAAAAATAAAATAAACCAAAAGTAATAACATCTAAACTTCTCCCTTCTACTCTTAGTCTCCCATTTGGTTAGCTTCAACGTTACCTGCAATACTGTAACCGTGAGATACATGCATTCACACATATCTCATTAATCCCCGGTTTGTCCAAAAACATATTTACAAAGTGTTGCAAGGAACAAATTGCAAAACTTTCCCCCCTTTTAGGCTTAACTTATCATTTCTACCTTAGAACTCAATTTGCAAGGCAAGCACATAAAAAATTTAACTATGAATTACATATGCTCAAGCTATGCATGTTCCTTTTTATCTATGATGTGCCAGTAGTTTGGACCCTCATAAGAGATCTCCATTGTCCAAGGAAGCGTCCCTCCTCGAACCCTCAATCTGCCTCGTCTTACACCCGAAGGCGTATATGCAGTCTTGTTATATAATGCATGGCACGAGACACCAAAAAATGCTTAATTATGAGAAAATCTTTTCATTCAATAGGACAGTGGCTGAGGGCCCTTAACACTTGCAAGGCTATTACCCATTCCCTTGCAAGGTCCCCTAATATCCATATATTTACACTTTGATCACACGTTATATACTTAATTTAGGCAGAAATTCAAGTATTATAGCCCCCTAAGTAATAGAAGTGAATAACTGGATTTAATTAATTTTGCTGCAGCGAACCCATATTCGTGGTAGCGAAAACCTTATAGAATCTGGTCCTCTATTCAATACATTTTTCGATGTAGCGAGGAATCTCGCTGCAAAGAAATTTGAATTTTTGTTGGGGTGAGAAATTTCACTAGAGAAAATTTGTCACAGAACTGTACCCTAAAAAATGGTCCATTTTCGCAGTAGCGAAAATTTTCGCTACAACGAAAATGTTGTAGTTCAGGCCAACATCACTTTTGGGGCTTCCTCATCCCAAAAACCACAACCAAAGCAGTATTCTCAAGGCAACGGTTTTTCACCAACATCATAAACAACCATAACAAATGATAGCAACATCAATTTTCACATGCAACTCAAGAATCATCCAAGACAACTAACAAGCATTTAATTCAACATCTACTCATCAAGTCACACATGCAAGGACATATATGTTCACAATACCAACTATATCATCGTTACAAAGTCCTAACATCATGAATATTTAACATCTACTTATAAGTTAGCCCATTTGGGGGTTTTGGGTTTATGGGGTTACCTTAATCAAGTCCCCCTATCTTGGGTCTTGAAACTTCACCCTCTAGGGCTTGTATCCCAAGTCCCTTGCCCTTTCCTCCCTCCAAATTTCCTTCTTCCCTCTTGCACTTCCAAGTGAGCTGCTTGCTAGCCGCCACTGCGGCGGCTAAGGACTATTCTGCCAGTTGGTAACCTTGGATGAGGGTTTGATGTTCCCGAATTCTTTGTGTGATCACAAGGTTCCTAACTTTCGGATGAAGCCCTTGTTCGAACCTCTCGGGCTTCCAAGCTTCATCGAGTTGATTTTGAAGGTTGTTAGAGAACCGAGCCAAACTTTCAAACTTTGCTACATACTCATTAACAGTCATATCTCCTTGTTGCAAAGTGAGAAAATCCATCTCTTTTTGTTCCTTCACATTATTTGGGAAGTACTTGTTCAAGAATAAGGTCTTCAATTCATCCTATGTCAAATGGCCTCCATTTGCCTCCATGCTTTCCCGATACCTCCTCTACCATTGTGACGCTTCTCCTCGGAACCTATAGGTAGCTAGGTCCACTTTGTCTTGATCCGAAGACCACATAATTCGGAATATCTCCTCCAATTGGCCTTGCCACTCCTTGGCTACCATAGAATCAGTCCCACAAAAGAAAGTAGGAAGATCGTGTCTTCGGAAGCTTTGGTACTGATCTTCTTGTCCTTGAGCCTCCATCATTCAGGTCAAGGCTTGTGCCATTTGTTACACGAGTGGTGAGTTAGTTGGAGGTGAATTAGCACCGGAACGGGGTCTTCCGGGTGGTCTACCTACCATATCTCCCTGCATACAATACACCACACTGAGTTGATCAGGCTCAATATAATGAATCGTACACAAGACAACAGATCAGATTAAGACAATACTATCTCTCTAGACTCTATTAAGCTACATTACTTAGATATCATAGTCAAGTTAGGATCAAACCGCTCTGTTACCATAAATGTAACACTTTGGATTTTAGGACCGTTTTTTTTTAAAAAAAAAATCATAAATATTAAGCAGAATTTAAACATATTTTAATAGTCAAATCTACCATTTATACCATTATACAGGCACACACACACAGATATAAATATATATATATATATATATATATATATATATATATATATATATATACACACTTAACTACATACATATTCAGTAGTTTGATATTTGGGTCCTCGTCCCAAAATCATTAAGTCATAACGCTACAGTAGAGAGAAACTAAGTCCAATTAAGGTAGTCAAGGGGTACAAAATAAAGAGAGAGTGACTACCTAAGAAATCACAAAATAACTACTAAGTGTTGCCTTCAAGCATTGTAGCGCTCCGAATCAGTGTCACCTGCAATATTATTGTTAGACAAGGGCCTCTATCCTCAAGAGGGAGTGAATTGACCTTTAAAACTTTTTCAAAAACTTTTCACAAAACACAGCAAGGCTTGAATGATTTGTATTTAATTAAGATATGGAACTATATAGAGATGAAATTGAATGATAAAATCACAATGCATTGCACAAAATAAGAGTAGAGAGTTAGAGAGAATGACACCAAGATTTATCCTTGTTCGGCCACTAAACGTCCTTTTGACCTACGTCCACAAATCAGCACCATGCAAAACCCTTGTATTCAACTTCAAACAAGTTACAAACTAAGAGCAGTCTTCACAATTGGATACCCCAGAAATGTGCAAGAGCCTCAATCTAGGGATACCTCACCCTAATCAACTACCTTGAAGGATACCTCACCTTCACTCAAGAATTTGATTTAAGTGTTACAAATGAGAAGCTCTTAAAAGAGTCGTTGATACAAATGGAAGCACACTGATATTTGATTTAGGCTCTTTGAGTAATGAATCAAAAAAAAGTTAAGATGGGACAAAGAAAGCCTTTTTGAGATAATCAATAATCCCTTGATGATATGATAGACAAAGAGAATAAGGAATAAATTCCTTTTTACTTGAATTATTGATTGCAAGGGTGTGTGTAATAAGTGTGACCTAACCCCCTTTTAAAGAGAAGCAAAATAGCATCTCAAAAGCAATTCAAACGTTCATCATATTCGAATATGTATTCAAATATGAAAAGTCCAAATTCGAATATAGATTCTAATATAGAGACTTTGGAAGATAAAATGGATAACCAAGCACTTTATATTCGAATATGTATTCGAATATGGAAAGACCATATTCGAATATATATTCGAATATATGAATTTTGGATAACGTGGCAAAATGAAAAACTTATATTCGAATATGGAAACCCATATTCGAATATATATTCAAATATTATGGCCAGAATTTCAAATTTTCAAATCCAAAACACTAATATTCGAATAGGTATTCGAATATACCTCTAATAGGGGCTTTTTATCATGAAAAACAAATTGAGTATCAACCCTAAAACTTTTGAAAACCTTGTCCAAGCTTAAAGATACTTTCAAGAGAAAGAAAACAAGTTTTCAAGATATTTTTAAAACCAAATTTGATCAAAACATATTTGATCCATTATAAAGAGCCTTAATCAAATTTACATACTTGCATAAATTAAATCCTATATATCCTTGTTGTTGTTTTCTTGTTTATAGCACTTGATCGCTTGATTGCCAATTAGAGCTTGATTTTTGGATTGTTGTGGAATCATCAAAACTCCAACTTTTAGGGTGTCTTAGAGCATTTGCATCAACATACTCCCCTTTTTGATGATGACAAACAACAAACGAAATATTTAATAAGTATATTAGATATTTCGGGGCGCAGAACCTAATAAACATGAATGAATTATAAACTCCCCTTTACGAAAAGAATTTAACTCCCCCTTACTATATGCAGATAAACATTTTAAGTTTTTGAGGCAGGAGATAAAACTTATCGCAATAAGCAACAACAAATTATCATTAACTAGTTGTGAGGGTAGGATTTATTCTCAAACACATGTTAACAAAGTCCTGCATATTTCAGATAAGACTATTCATGGTTATAATCTAAGAACATGTTCAAATGAAATCATTCAGAGCCAAAATCATGAGTATGATACTTTGGGACAAAATAAACTAGTGTAAACCAAAGTAACCCAAAATAATCCAAGTAAACATGTTCAAAGTTAAGTAAGATTAAAATGATGTACCAATTGTGTCCAGTGAAACTGATGCTGGCACGGTGAAGAATTGATTCCCCGATTTCAAAGTTCTGTCTGTTTGTAGATGTACGGTATTCTCCGTCAAGATTGACCCTAAAGTGGTGAAGGATGGTGGTGATTAGCATGGGATATGGAAGAGTAGTTGTTCTGGTGGCTCCCTTCAATATGTGGTGAAATGCAAGTCTGCCCCAGTCAATGGGCTTTTGTTTGATGATTGCCCATAGGAATATCCTATCACCGTAAAGAACTTTAGCAAAGTTCCCCACCGGTCCATGAATGACTCGGGCAATAATCAAGTGAGTGATGTGTGAGTCCACGGTGAGCATGCTAATTGGAAGATAATCACCTAGCTTGCCAGCGAGGAAGGTTGCCTTGATCTGACACATGGCATCAATGGCTTGTAGTGGATTATATTCATCTCCCCACTCACCCATTACAAAAGAGCCTGAGATTTATGCTCATGTAAAGTGAAAGCCTATCAGGGAAGTCCATAGAGCAGGAGGAATGGTGATTATGACATGTTTGACTTCGGAAGTCATGGTGGAGGTTTTAGAGTCATAGGCTAGATTGGAGTAGAATATGCAAACAAGATTGGGATACACTTTGTCTTTGAGAGTTAAGAATTTCTCTAATTTGGTGAAGTCAAGCCATGGCACAACAGAGAACCCTTGAGTGTGAAACCATTGAAGGTTTACCCATCGAGCGTCCACCAGTTATCTTTCGGCAAAGTTTTTGAAAACCTTGGAGATTCGGGATGGATAGGAGAGCCAGCATTGCAGATCTGGCGTGACTTCGGTAGTGGCTATAGGAACAGAGGAAGATGACCCAAAGCATAGGGCACGAGGTGGTGGTGTTGGTTTGGTGGATGTTCGTTTGAATCGTGGACATTTGGGGATAGGAGAGTTGGATGGAGAAGGGAGGAAGGAGGTGGTGAGGAAGGTGGAGAAGAAGCCATGGATGAAGGTTGGAAGGTTTTTGGAGTGAGAGAGAGAGAAAAAAATGTGAGGATAGGATTATGTGAGAGAAACTCCCCAGAAAAGGAAACAATTTATTAAACAAATATTGGCATATTCGAATATGTATTCGAATATAGGTATTTTGTATTCAAATATCTATTCGAATATGAGAATACAGGGAAATGTATATTCGAATATGTATTCACATATGGGGGCGTTGAAAGCAAGGAAACTTTGTTGAAAAATATGTTGACTACCCATATTTGAATATGTATTCGAATATAAGACTTCCAGTAGCCTTATATTCGAATATATATGCAACAGAATGCATATATTCCAATATGTATTCGAATATCAATCCAAGAAATTCAAAAATTTGAAAGGAAACATGAGATTAAATGATTCCAAGGATTGAGATTCATATTCTTGTGTCTTTGTAAACCATACTGCAAAACAAGAAGGGGAGCCTCTGACGCACAAGTTAGTAATAATCATTAATAAAAATGCGGGAATTTAAAACATCTTATCAATCATATAACAAAATATTGATCAATTAAACCAAGTTCTCTTCTTATAAAACAATTTATTATACAAATCATTGGCATATTCGAATATCCAGTCAAAACAATAGTCAAAGGAGTGACACATTCGAATATGTATTTGAATATAGGGATTTTGTATTCGAATATCCATTCGAATATGAGAACACTGGGAAATGTATATTCGAATAAGGGGGCGTTGAAAAACAAGGAAACTTTGATGAAAAACATGTTGACTGCCCATATTCGAATATATATGCACATAATGCATATATTCAAATATGTATTCGAATATCAGTCCAAGAAATTCAAAAATTTCAAAGGAAACATGAGATTAAATGATTCCAAGGATTGAGATTAATATTCTCGAGTCTTTGTAAAATAAGGAACCAACAAAAAAAGAAGGGGAACCTCTGACACTCGAGTCATTAATGATCATAGATAAAAATGCAGGAATTTAACACATGTTATCATTCAAATATAACAAGATTGATCAATTAAACCAAGTCATCTTCTTACAAAATTGAAACTTTCCTTTGAAAGGCTTGGTGAAAATATCAGCGAGTTGTTTAGAGGTTTTAACGAATTCAAGCATACAATCACCCTTTTGTACATCATCTCTAATGAAATGATGCCTAATTTCTATATGCGTAGTTCTAGAGTGCATGATGGGGGTTTTTAGTGAGATTTATTGCACTAGTATTATCACATTTTAGTGGAATATAATTTATGTCAATTAAATAGTCTTCAAGTTATTGTTTTAACCAAAGAATTTGAGCGCAACAACTTCCCGCCGCTACATTTTCCACTTCAGCGATTGAAAGAGCTACATTAACTTGCTTCTTACTATGCCATGAAACTAGTGAATGACCAAGAAAATGACATGTTCCACTAGTGTTTTTTCTATCCATTTTGCAACCCACAAAGTCAGAATCAGAATAACCAATTAATGAACATGATACACCCTTAGGATACCATAAACCCATGTTATAAGTGCCAAGCAGATATCTCATCATGCGTTTAACGACACTACGAAGTGATTCCTTAGGACATGATTTATATCGAGCACACATGCACACACTAAACATAATGTCAAGCCTACTAGCAGTTAAATACAATAAAGAGCCAATTATGCCACGATATTTGGACATATCAATGGGTTTACTAATTTCATCCTTGTCAAGGTAACAAGAAGTGTTCATGGAAGTAGCAATCTCTTTGGAGTTTTCCATACCAACCTTTTTGAACAACTCTTTGCATTACTTGGTTTGGGACACAAAAGTTCCTTGCTTGGTTTGTTTGATTTGAAAGTCAAAGAAGAATTTGAGTTCTCCCATCATGAACAATTCAAATTCTCCTTCCATACTTATAGCAAAGTCCTTGCACAAATTCTCATTAGTTGCACCAAATATAATATCATCTACATAGATTTGTACAAAAAGTATGTCATGATATTTATTCTTTATGAAAAGGGTGTTGTCAAATTTTCTTCTTTGAAATCAGTTGTTTAAAAGAAACTTACTCAATCTTTGGGGCATGCGTTGAACTTTCCGATTTGTCTTTTTCAACTTCTTCTTCTCCCTTGTTGGGTTTTCTTCACTTGAAGAGTTTATAGGGGGTCTTCTTCAAGATAGGTCAAATAAGAACCCAATTCATAACGTGACATGCGGTACTTACGGCATTGGCCCAAAAGTACTTTGGGAGATCCATGTCATTAAGCATTGTTCTAGCCAACTCAAAATGTGAGCGATTTTTTCTCTCCACAACACCATTTTGTTTTGGGGTCCTTGGAGATGAGAATTTAGCTCAATGTCGTACTTGTCACAAAATCTTTCAAAATATTGATTTTCAAATTCCCCCCATGATCACTACGGATGCATGCAATTTTCAAATCCTTTTGATTTTGAACAATTTTTTCTAACTTTTTGAATGCACCAAAGGATTGATTTTTATGAGCCAAAAAGAGGGTCCATGTATACCTAGAGTAATCATCAACTATTACTAATGCATAGTAATTCCCCCCAAAGCTCATAGTCCTAGAGGGACCAAATAAGTCTATGTGTAAAATATGTAAAGGTCTTGAAGTTGAAATGACGTTTTTGGGTTGAAAAGAGACCTTTACTTATTTTCCTTTTTGACAAGCATCACACAATCTATCCTTTTCAAAACTGATTTTTGGTAAGCCAACTACCAACTCTTTTGAAATCAACTTGTTTAAATGATCCATATGGATGTGTGCTATTCTTTTATTGCATAGCCATGATTCCTCCTCTTTCGTTTTAAAGTATTATGCATCATTTGAGGAAATATCATCTAAGCTAATCATATACACATTATTAACTCTATATCCCATGAATTTAATGAAGTTATCCTCCTTACTAATGATAGAACATGTATAAGAATTAAACACAACTTCATTTCCTTTGTCACACAATTGAGTAATGCTTAACAAGTTATGCCTTAATCCTTCAACATAGAGTACATTGTCAATGGAAGTTGAAGGTGTCTTACCAACCTACCTAGACCATAGGTGACATATTCTCCATCTTTTGGTGTGAGTGATGAGAATTTGGATTTGTCACCTGTCATATGCTTGGAGCATCCACTATCAAGATACTATTTGGATTGCTTTGCCGCCAAGCATACCTACAAAAAAATTCAAGCTCCTCTTTTAGGTACCCATGGTTCCTTGGATCCTTGAGAGTTAGTCTTTGTGAAAGTGCCTTTGGTTACCCATACTTTTATTCCTTGAGGCACACCACTCTTTCTTGCATTGCAAGTAGTGGCACGATGTCCTTTCAATCCACAATAATAGTGTTATGGTTCGGGATTAGTGAAGCCCGGTACTTATACAGATGTCGTCTGAGCCATATCAACCATAATCCGCCGTGTAGTAAACAAGGAACCAGGCAGGATACACGTTACAATATAGATTCATCAGTGGGCCTCCATCATGATAACCAGGCCCAGAACGACACAGGTTTAACCCTAATAACTCAATATAAATACACATATGCATACTCCGTGCAAGGTACGTTATCATCTATTTCACTACAAAAAACCTAGATCCCATATTGACTTGGGCGTTGAAGTGTTTGCAGGTGGCCACACCGCCGTCGAGGTGTTATCACACCCTGTCAGGTTTCATCCCAGATCCCTCAGGTACGATCACAACAAATAGCATGTAATAAATGGACTAGATGAGGTACTAGAAGAGACAAAGAAATTTTTGTAGAGCTTGTGTTGGTTGCTAGGGTTTATCCCAAACCAGCTTTCTTGAAATGACATCCTTGCTTACCAAAGGGTTTGCTTGGCCTTGAGAGGATGGATGGTAGAGAGAAGGTATCAAATCCTATAGAGAAGGTGGAGAAAAAGATAAGTTTGAGAGTGCAAAGAGAGAGAGTGAGAAGGAGGCGTATGAGGGAAGAGGAAGGAAGGTGACTTCTTTTGTTCCTTCTTAGCAAAATTCCTTATTTGCTAAGTGGCGCCTCCCAAAGAGTTTCACCATTTCTACTTAGCCCACCTTCCTCATTTGCATAGAATTGCAACAAAACCCCAAACGTTCTAAGTCCTTTCAAAGAGAGTCCCACAGGGAATAAATTGACAATTTCAAAGCACTGACTCGCAACTTAGGGATTTTTAAGCATGTTACAAAAATTATGTAAATTGAGCTAGAAAAATCAAAGTGACTAATACACTATTTTAAAAAAAACAAACAAAATAATTTAAGTAAATTAAAAAGTCCATCTTTATTTTTTCTTCGAAAAACACCCTATTCTTCAAGTGTATAAATACACGATTTCTAGAAAAAGTAGTTGTAATTTTAAAATATTAAAATTATGTAAATTGATATTAAAAATTCATAAAAACAAACAACTAAATATTTAAGTACTTTAAAAGCGCGCCTTAATTTTTATTTCAAAAAACACCATATTCTTCATGTTTATAGTGCACGATCTCTAGAAAAAGTAGTTTCAATTTTAGAAATATAAAAATTATATAAATTGAGATTACTTCATAAAAACAAACAAAAAAATATTTAAGCAATTTAAAAATCCCTTCTTCATTTTTATTTCAAAAAACATCCTATTTTTCAGTTCTAAAGTATACGATCTATAGAAAAAATTGTTGCAACAAAAATATAAAAAAATTATTCAAATAGTTCTTGAAACTTCAAAGTGACTAATACACTATTTCAAAAAATATTTAAAAATATTTTTAAAAATTTAAGTAATTTAAAAAGAACGTCTTTATTTTTATACATGATTTCTAGAAAAAATATTTTTAAAAATTTAAGTAATTTAAAAAGAATGTCTTTTTTTTATACACGACTTCCAGAAAAAGTTGTTGCAATTTTTAAATTATAAAATTATTTAAATTGAGCTAGAAAATTTAAAGTGACTAATAAACAGATTTAAAAAACATTTTAGATAATTTAAGTAATTTGAAAAGGCCATCCTTATTTTTTTTTCAAAAAACACCTGATTCGTCAAGTCTCTAAAAAAATTATTGCAATTTTAAAAATATTAAAAGTTATTTAAATTGAACTAGAAACTTTAAAGTGACTAATACACTATTTAAAATAAAATCATACAATTTAAGTAATTTAAAAAGTGCGTCTTCATTTTAATTTTGAAAAACACTCAATTCTTCAAATGTAAAGTACACTATCTATATGAAAAATTGTAAAATCCCAAATTCCTAATCCCCTGGAGCTAATTATTTAAATTCACACTTTTCGTCCTTAAGGGACTATTTTAGGAGATTTGAGAATTTGGGAACTATTATGCAAATTTTGGAAATTTCAAGTTAGTTCCTCTAAGTGTTAAAATATTTCATTATTTACCTTGGAGTCCTAAATGCAAATAATTCTTATTTCCATAATTCTATTTTAGTCCCAAATGCTAGAAATTGCATTTTTTCCCTAGGACCCTTCTCTAAATTTTAAATATTTGTTTCATAAAAGGAAAGGGACCAAATAGCAATTTTTAATAAGTTCCTCACCCTCTCCACTTAAGGCGGGTTTGATCCCTCCACCACCATCTCCTTTTCATTTCTTCCACAACCCCTTCTCTCTCTAGAAAGGGCAAAATAAATTCTCCTCCTTCTCTCAAGATTCTAGCCAAAATCCACCATGAAATTCCTTGCATGTGGGATCAAAGCTCTCCTCCTTACTCATGGCTTCATCATCATCACCATCACTTATCATTTTTCACAATCCCAACTCTAGAAGGAGTACGTGAAATCCAAGTTACTTAACATCATCCCCAACACTTAGTGTGGGCGTAATTGGCAATTGAAGCTAGAGATCATGAGGTACAAGCAAAAGAAGAAGAAGGAGTTTGAAAGAGTTAGGAATATGGGATTGTGAGACTCAAATTACCAAGGATGTGTTTATTTGAGGTGACCCCAAACTCAAAACCCAAATTAGGAAAATATAGAAATTAGTGACTTTATGATGTTAGGGTTTGAACCATTGTATGTTAGAACTAGGTTTGAATTTAACTTTGTTGATAAATTAGGTGTGAATGTTTGATTATGTGCATGATTGAAGTCTTAGGTATTGTTATGTTGAAATTGAATGTTTATGATATTGTATGCCATGAGAATGATCTTGACGATGATGTGAAATTGATGGAATTGGACTTTGGTCATCGTTATGAATTGATTCTTGAGTGATTTATATTGAATTAGATGAAGTTGGTATGATTTTGATGAACTGCGATGGAAGGTAGGATTGAAAGTTGATCAATACCATTTTCCCCTGTTTTTGTTGAATCTTGGTACGGTTTGGACTAAATATTTAACTTGGTTTTATTTGGATTCGGATTTCGTGGCCTCTTACAAAAATGTAGTAAATTTTGTTATCTTTGTAATGCTACAAGTTCCATCAAAATCCAAATTCTATAACTTGAGTTATAGGCAAAATACTAAGAGCTGTAAGATTTGGGTTTTTATCATGGGCACGTGCATGCAAGTTAAATTATCTACTATCATTAGATTGGTTCAGATTTTTGATACTGAATAAAGGTTGTAGATAATTTCATGAGCTTTCAATTTCTCTTGATTTCATCAAATTTGGAGGTCTACAACTCAACTTATGGACAAATTAACAACAGGATGCAGTGCTGTCGAAAAACAACAGGTTTGGTTTTGGGCCGAATTCGCGGCAGCGAAAAACTTCGCTACAGCGAATTTGACCTGAAGATTCTATGTAGAATTTGCAGCAGCAAAAAATTTGATGGTGGCGAATTTAACTCAGAACAAGTGCTTTATTCTAAGGCATAGAAAAGGTTGGGAGTGAAATAATTAAGTGATTTTGGTGCTTATAATCATCCTAAACCATTTCTATGACTTAGAATGGAATTAAAATGCATTATATGAATGGTTTTGCTATTGATTGAGTGGATATGAAATAAGGTCATGGAAATGTTGTGATATGTGACATGAATGACAAGTATTTTAATTGATGATTAACGAAATTGTAATGTGATGAATGATGAATGATGAAACATGTTCAATGTAAATGATATGAGATGAATGTTAAATGCATGATAACATGTGATGTAAATTGAAAAGAAAAATGTTTTCCCCATAAACATTGGTTGAGTAAGTGGGTTGAGTTCCGTCGGTAGTAGGCCAAGTAAGTGGACAAGCATGAAAATGATGAGAAAATGTAGGGTTATCCCAAAAAGGGAATATAACTTGAAGTGCTAGGTTATCTCGAAATGGGGTAGATAACCTAGTACAAAGGGAATATTCCGAAAGGGGTAGATAGTCCCTGGGCTAGCGCGGGGTTGGTAGCCCGATAGTAGGACCCTAGAAGGACGCTTTCCAGTGGCCATGATGATGAGTTCAATTGTGCATTCACTGTCGTGCACCTATGGTGGATTCCCTGTGCACGAGGTCTCCTGTTAAAAGAGGAAAAGAAAAGAAATCAAATGGAAGGTTATAAAAGTGGCTCATGACATGCATACATACCTGATATTGTCATTGCAATCATGGTATATGAATGTGTTTTTGTGAATGTATGTGTTATGTGTATGATGTGTGTCATTGGGGGATTTTCCCGTTAGACTGGCTACAATATTTATTTTAAATGGTTTTAGTTAGACCGGGAGTTACTCAGTTATATGTTTTACATATAATAACGGTCTCAATATTGCAGGTATGAGAAGATTGTGGAGCTAAAGCAACAGATGAGAAAAAGCTCTAGGATTTCCTTAAAAGCAGTCATACATGGTGAAACTAAGATTATTATTCATAAAGTGTATTGTTCAGTTGTATAGGAAATTGTAATATAAATAAAGAAACGCTTCATCATTATCACCAAGTAGCAAGTTTAATATTTTCAAGAAGAACTTTTAAGTATAAGGTTTTCAAAGTAAGATTTAGTTTATGCCAGCAAAAAAAATGGTCTAGAATATAAGGTGTTACAAAAATTGTAGCAATTTTAAAAATATAAAATTTATGTAAATTGAGCTAAAAACTTCAAAGTGAAAATACAGTGTTTTAAACTCTATTAAATAATTTAGTTATTTAGAAAGCGTGTAATCATATTTCTTTCGAAAAACACTCAATTTTTTGTGTACCGTACATTATTTCTAGAAACAATTGTTGTGATTTAAAAAATATTAAAAATTAGATAAATTGAGCTAGAAATTTCCAAGTGACCAATATACTATTTACATAAAAAATTATGTAAATTAAGCTTGCATCTTCAGTGTGACTTGTAATATTTTTTTTAACAAACTTTAAATAATTTAAATAATTTAAAAAGCGTGACTAATACAATTACATTTACAAGAGAACATCAAATGATTTAAATAATTTACGAAGCGTGTCTTTATTTTTATTTTAAAAAATACCTATCTATAAGTATATAATACAGGATCCCAAGAAAAATTGTTGCAATTTAAAAGCATAAAAAATTATGTAAATTGAGCAAGAAACTCAAATGTGACTAATACTCTTTTTCACAATAAATTAAGTAATTTAAAAATTACATCTTTTTTATTTCGAAAAACACCCTATTCTTCAACTGTATAAAACACAATATATAGAAAAAATTGTTTCTATATTAAAAATATAAAAGATTATGTAAATTGAGCTAGAATTTTCAATGTGACTAATACACTCTTTACCAAAAATATAAAATAATTTAAGTAATTTAAAAATCGCATCTTCATTTTTATTTAGAAAAACACCCTATTCTTCAAGCAAATAGTACACGATCTCTAGAAAGAATTCTCTCCAATTTAAAAATATAAAAATTATGTAAATTAAGCTTGAAAGTTCCAAGTGCGAATACACTATTTACATAAAAATCTTTAAATACATTAATTAATTTAAAAAGTGCGTCTTCATTTTTATTTTGGAAAAGACCCTATTTAGTACACGATCTCTAGAAAAAAATTTTGTAATTTTCAAAAATAAAAAAATTATGTAAATTGAGCTAGAAACTTCAATGTGACTAATGCATAATTTTTAAAAAATTCTAATAATTTAAGTAATTTAAAAGGTGCGTCTTCATTTTTATTTCAAAAAATGTCCTATTCCTGAAGTATATATAGTACACGATCTCTAGAAAAAAATGTTGCAATTTTAAATTTATAAAAAATTATATAAATTGAGCTTCAAAATTCAAAGCCACTAATACACTGTTACAAAATAATCAAATAATTTAAGTAATTTAAAAAGATCGCCTTCATTTTTAGGGTTAAATATGTTTTTGGTCCCTAGACTTTAGCAAGAATCTGTTTTTAGTCCTCAAACTTTAAAATGTCGATTTTTAATCCCTTAACTTTTGAAAAGTTCACTTTTAGTCCCTCCGTACATTTTTTGATGACGTGGCAAACTAAGAGTCCTTCATCACCTCCACGTGTCAACATATATATTTGTCACGTCACAAAAAAATATACGTAGGGACTAAAAGTGTATTTTTTCAAAGTTCAGGCACTAAAAAACGACATATTAAAGTTAAATCAATATTAAAAAAATTAAAAAATATATAAATTGAGCTAGAAACTTTAAAGAGACTATTACATTGTTTCAAAACATCAAATATTTAAGTAACTTAAAATGTGCTTGACAAACACCCTATTCATTAACGGTATAGTACACGATTTCCAGAAAAGTTTTTGCAATTTTAAAAATATAAAATATTATGTAAATTAAGCTCAAAACTTCAAAGTGACTAATACACTATTTACAAAAAAAAAAACTTCAAATAATTTAAGTGATTTAAAAAGTGTCATCATTTTTATTTCAAAAAAGACACTATTCTTCGAATGTATAGTATGTGATCTCTAAAACAAATTGTTTCAATTATAAAAAATGTGAAAAATTATTTAAATTGAGAAAGAAACTTCCAAGTGACTATGCTTGAATGGAAATATGACTTTTTAATATTATTAGTCAAATTATAGTATTCAATGTAGTTTGAGTATATGTAGGGGTTCCTAGGGATTTAATCGGGTGTTTCTTGGGATTATAGGGTGTGGAGGCTTTTCAAGAGTTTATTGGGGAGGGGGTTTTAGAGTTTTAAAGATAGTTTCAGAGTGTTTTAGAGTTATTATTTTTTTGTGCATTTTAGTAGTTTTAATGGGTATTTAGATATCCTCTACGTTTTTAGGGGGTATTCTATTGTCTCTAGGATTTTTAATGGTAGGATGTTTTCTTTGTTTTAAAGATTTTATGTAGGGGGTTTAGAAATTTTGTGGATTTGTAAGTGGTTTTGAGAGCGTCTCTTGTATGTTTAGGGATTTCGAGTCATTTTTTTTACTGTTTTTAAAGTGTTTTCTAGGGATTTAGTGGTTTTTAAGTTGCTTTAAGATTTTTAAGGGTTTTAAAAATGTTTTATGAGTGTTTTTCGTAATTACTTTGCGCATTTTAGTGATTTTCATGTGTTATTAGGAATTCTCTAAGTTTTTATAGGGTATTTTGTTGTTTCTAGGATTTTATGGGTTGGATTGTTTTTACGTTTTAGAGATTTTGTAGGGTTTTTGAAAATTTTTTGAGAATTTGTTAAAGGCTTTGAGAGTGTCTCTAGTATGTTTAGAGGTTTTGATTTGTATTTTTTTTTTTAATTTTTAGGGGTTTTCTAGGAATTTATATATTCTTGGATGGTTTTATGGTTTTTAGGAGTTTCTATGGTTTTAGAATTCTCCTAAAACTTCATTGGACTCTTCATTTCCTTTTTTCTTTTTTTTTCACATTTGCATTTTTACAAAAGGATTAAAAAATAAGAATAATAATAACAAACTTAAACCTACTGGACACAAAGAAAAAGAAAACAAAAAGAGATAAAAGAAAAAAAAACTACTCCCCTAACGTTATTCGTGAATGAGACTTCCTTGTTAGCAATTTGGAGGCACAATCTTTGGAAATCCAATGCTCCATCATCAGCTACAATGTTATACTTAATCCACCCAAGAGACAAAAATAAAGCAAATCAGTCCTTTAAAAATACTTACAAGAAAAATATAAAACACATAATAGAAAATCTAAAGAAAATCCTGAAAATTCTTTTCACTCTTCTTTAGAGTCATATGTTGCCTCCATCTCCATATTCTTAGGCACCTCACGTAACATTCTCAACTTCCAAGAATTTTTTCTTGAAGTATTAAGATTGTCATGCCTAGGCGTGAAAACCTCCACGCCTAGGCGACCATTAAATTTGCTAAAAAAACCCCAAAATGAGACAAAACAAAACATAATAAACACTAAAAAGAAAAATCAAGGAAAATTTAAAACCTAAAATTACTAAAAATAAAAAAAAATAACTAAAATTATGACAAAAACAAATAGAAATGCAACTTTTTATATTTTTAGTCGAATCATAGTATTCAACGCAGTTTGAGTATTTGTAGAGGTTTTTAGGAATTTAATGAGGTTCTGTGTTGTTTCTAGGAATTTTGGGGTGTGGAGGGTTTTCAAGTGTTTATCGGGAGAAGGGAGTTTTAGGGATTTATTTTGTGCATTTTAATAGTTTTCACAGGTATTTAGAAATCCTCTATGTTTTTAGGGAGTATTCTGTTGTCTCTAGGATTTTTAGTGGTTAGGTATTTTCTATGTTTTAAAGATTTTGTATGGTTCTTAGAAATTTTTTATGGATTTGTAATTGGTTTTAAGAGTGTCTCCAGTATGTTTAGGGATTTCGATTGGTTTTTTTTTTTTTTTTACTTTTTAAAGAGTTTTCTAGGGATTTACTAGTTTTTAAAATGCTTTGAGGTTTTTTAGGGTTTTGAAAATGATTTATGAGTGTTGTCGCAACCGGGGTCGCGGCGGAGACGGCGATAACTAAATAAAAACAATGGAGTCGCTACCGAAATTTATTAAAGAAAATCTCGGAAAAACTTAAAAGAAATCTATGAAACCAAATTTTGGATTCGGGAGTCGATTACGTGTAGGGAAGGTATTAACACCCTACAACGTCCGGTTAAAAAGCGGTTAGCTTCTAATTAACTGTGCAATTTATTAAATTAATGAGAATATCTAATTCACTAAATAATCGTTCGCAAAATTATAAATAAAGGGGGAAAATGTTTTTTATTTAGTTGGGCTTGACGGGTTCGGTTCCCGCTCCTACGTATCCTCAGTCGGTGGAGGAATCAAAGTCACGTAGTTCACAATGATTTTATTTTATTCTTTAAAAAAGGGTTAACACAAGGCTACTCAGTGAACCCAAAATCCAAAGGAAGTATTCACGACTCACTCAAATTGTTTTCAAAATGGTTTTTTTATTTAAAAGAGGTTCAAGCTAGCACAAGGATACTCAGTAAACCCATCATTCGCAACTCATTCAGCTCTAAGAGTTTTAATAAAAGTGAAAAAAAACATTAGGAAAATTCTAGGTTTATTTTAGCACAAGGCTACTCAATGAACCTAAGTGGTCTCCGAATGAAGCATTCGCAACTCGGTCAAATCCAAAATTACAGAGAAAAGAAAGAAGCAGTGAAGTAACGTGATCCTTTTTTTCTCTAGCGTGACGGCTTTTCTCTATGCTCTTCTTAATATTTCTCTGATTCTTCCTGATGATTTTCTTGTGTTTGAGCCCTGAGTTGGACCTATTCCCCCTTTCTGATCAGTTATTTTGTTATCTTTATCTTTTTTATTTAAAAACTAACTTTATCTTTTATTTGAAAACCACATTTCTGATCAGTACAATAAATTATTATATTATTTTAAAATTATTAAAAACTGATTTTTCCTGATTAGCACTTTATCATTTTATCAGTTAACACTCAGTTGGTTATATACTCAGGAGCCTTATCACAATCTCTATTTAATCAATTATAATTAATTAATAAATTAAGAAAACTAATTAATTAATCACAATTTGACCAACTGAAATTTTTATTGATCGGATAAAATTTCGTATCTACAGTTTGCCCCTCTTTATGAATTTCTTATCTAAATAAGAGGAATAACAATGTTATTCAAATTATTTGATAAGAAATAAGTAAAGATATGAATCAAATTTTATCTTTAAACTTATTTAGAGGTGTTTCCATCTCTTGATCAGGTAGCCCGACGGTACTAGTTTGGGACCTGGATCGAAAGGGCGCCGGTGCCGATTCCGGGATTCAGAGAGAGGAAGAGGGTGCCGGTGCCGATTCCGGGCTTTAGAGAGAAAGCAAGAGGGTGCTGGTGCCGATTCCAGACTTTAGAGAGAAAGAAAGAGGGTGCCGGTGCCGATTTCGGGCTTTGGAGAGAAAGCAAGAGGGTGCCGGTGCCGATTCCAGGCTTTAGAGAGAAAGCGAGAGCGTGCCGGTACTGAGTCCAGGCTTTGGAGAGAGGAAGGGGGTGCCAGTGCCGATTCCGGCCTTTAGAGAGAAAGCAAGAGGGTGTCGGGCTTTGGAGAGAGGAAGGGGTGCCGGTGCCGGTTTCGGACTTTGGAGAGAGAGCAAGAGGGTGCCGGGGCCAATTCCGGGCTTTAGAGAGAAAGTAAGAGTGTGCCGATGCTGATTTCGCACTTTAGAGAGAAAGCGAGAGGGTGCCGGTGCCGAGTCTAGGCTTTGGAGAGAGGAAGGCGATGCCGGTGCCGATTCCGGGCTTTGGAGAGATGAAGGTGTGCCGGTGCCGATTCCGAGATTTAGAGAGAAAGCAAGAGGGTGCTGGGCCGATTCCAGGCTTTAGAGAGAAAGCAAGAGGGTGCTGGGCTGATTCCGGGCTTAAACGAGAAGGCAAGAGGGTGTCGATGCCGATACTGGGCTTCGATGCAGGATGTGCTAGGCCAATACTGGGCTTCGATGCAGGTTGTGCCAAGCCGGTACTGGGCTTCGATGCAGGAGGTGCCAGGTCTAGGTCCTAAAAACCGTAATAGCAATGGGCAAACAACACGAACTAAGGCATTCTTGCATGATGCTTAATGTAAGATGCATGGAATTCAAAAATGCATGTGTATTCACAAAAGAGCTATTTCCACTGATTTTTAAACTCAAAGTTCATTTATTTGTGACAAAGGTGTTTCCTCGACTCCTTGTAGAAGGGCGCTCCAAAGGATTCAGAAATGAGCTGATATGTTGAACTTCCTCATATCCTAATTCAAGTGTGCCTTGAGTCGGCTTCTTGCAAGAGCTCCTACTTTTAAAGAGATGACCCGTTCGCACCACCTTACCACGTTTTAAGAACTTTTATCCTGTGAGAGCTCATCAAGTTTGCTGCAACTTTTAATCTGCCAAAGCTTTTGTAATGCTTCTATAAATGTAAACATGTATTTTCATTTAATTACGATTAATAAAATGCACAGCAAATTTCTCATAAAGGGAGAAGAAGAGTTTTATTCGAAATGAAACAAGTATTTATGAAGTTATTTAGCAAGTGTATACAAAGCAATATGTACAAAGACGGGGGTATGAAGAAGGCTCTTGGATCCTCAAGTGAAGCTTTCTAGATGACAACGCTAGTACAACATGGCGGCGATCTCGAACGCCACTCAATCAGATTCGGAGAGGAATTGCCCCAGTCTGCTAGGCCCATTTTTTTGCCCCAGTTTATGATTCGGCATGCCATTTGCCCCAGTTTCCTCGACTTTACTTTGCACTTTTCACTAGTTCGCCTTTTCAAGTTTTCAGTCTAATGATGACTTTATTTTGACCCTAACTTTTGCTTGGGCCGCTCTTTTCGAGTTTTCAACCCACCGGGTCGCTCTAACTTTTGCCTAGGCCGCCCTTTTGGGTTTTCAACCTAGCGAGCTTTTTTATTCTTTTTTCTTTTTTCTTTTTCTCATTTTAAACATAATATTCGCTTGACTACACCTGAATTCTTGAGGCTTGGTAGACCATTGTCATTCACATTTGGTCTCCACCATTACTCCTTGAAAGATATTTTGACTTTAAAGCGATGACGAATCCTACTTTATATGATACGACGGATGGTGTTGCCCCAGTTGAAAATCATGTTGAGGCTTTTCGGGCAAACTTATCCATTATTTTCCAGATGATCCTTTTAATCTTGTTCTATATTAGTTTGACCACACCAAAGATCCTCAAGCGGTTTGCTAGAATAAAGAGTCATGACCAAATAAGAGGGTCATACATAGATCATATCGGAAGAATCTGAAAAGCAATACTAGCGAGACTTGGCAATTGACTTTAGAGAATAACTAGTGATCAGTCCAATTAGAAACTTAGGTCCCTTGAGATCAAAAACCTTTTCAAGTAAAGGTCACTCAGCTTTTTAACTCTCAAGTGTTTATAGGTAAAGGAAACACTCAAGTTTCTCCAAGAAGGGTACACTACCATATGCTTGATAAGGAACCAGCCCTCTATTTATGTGATTCGCATGCACACAAGAATCAAAAGGTCTTTTGTGGGTTTTAACAAGGCCAACAGGGATCATGTCATGTAAGGAAGAAGGCAATACTACGGGTAAGAAAATTGAGTCAAGCCTTTCAAGAGCCATGACAAATTACTATGTATCACTCTCTGGGCAAAAGTTCCAATCCTTTACGCTTCTTTCTTTTCCTTTTTTTTCTTTCTTTTTATTTCTTTTATTTGTATTCTTCCTCATTTTTTTTTGTTTCAACTTACTCTTATGCCCAAAATATCATTTTCATCGCTCCGTTTTCTCGCGCAACTTAGAAAGGCTTGTCAATAACATCATTGATGAATTTTCCAAGAATGATAAATTAATGCACGGCTCAAAATGGGCAACTAGTGGAATAGTGAAACTAGAACTCTGAGGGAGTAGCTATCTGCCGCAACCGGAGTCGCGGCAGAGACGGCGATAAATAAATAAAAACAATGGAGTCGCCACCGAAATTTATTAAAGAAAATCTCGGAAAAACTTAAAAGAAATCTAAGAAACCAAATTTTGGATTTGGGAGTCGATTACGTGTAGGGAAGGTATTAGCACCCTACGACGTCCGCTTAAAAAGTGGTTACCTTCTAATTAAATGTGCAATTTATTAAATTAATGAGTGTGTGAGAGAGTGATATTTCATATACCTGTGATCCTTTTTTTTTGCTAGAATCTCTATGCTCTTGTTAATATTTCTCTCTTTTGTTTTCTTTGATTCTTCGTAATGATTTTCTTGTGTTTGAGCCTCTATTTATAGAGCCTGAGCTGGACCTATTCCCCTTTTTGATCAGTTATCTTTATCTTTTTTATTTAAAAACTAACTTTATCTTTTATTTGAAAACCACATTTCTGATCAGTTACAATAAATTATTATATTATTTTAAAATTATTAAAAACTGCTTTTTCCTGATCAGCACTTTCAGTTGGTTATATACTCAGGAGCCTTATCACAATCTCTATTTAATCAATTATAATTAATTAATAAATTAAGAAAACTAATTAATTAATCACAATTTGACCAACTGAAATTTTTATTGACCAGATAAAATTTGGTATCTATAAGTGTGGGTATTTTGTTATCTCTAGGATTTTTAGGAAATAGATGATTTTGTAGGATTCTTAAAAAAAAAATTGTGGATTTTTAAGAAGTTTTGAGAGTGTCTCTAGTATGTTTAGGGATTTTGAGTGGCTTTTTACGGTTTTTCGGTTGTTTAAAGGTTTTTAAAAAATTATTTATGAGTGTTTTTCTGAATTTTTTTGCGCATTTTAGTGGTTCTCATAGTTCTAGGAATTCTTTATGTTTTTATGGGGTATTTTGTTGTCTCTGGAATTTTTTTAGGTTAGATGATTTTTTTACGTTTTAGAGATTTTGTAAGGCTTTTGAAATTTTTTGTTAATTTGTAAGAGGCTTTGAGAGTGTCTCTAGTATGTTTAGGGGTTTTGATTTGTATTTTTTATATTTTTTAGGGCTTTTGTAGGGATTTAGATGTTTTTGGATGATTTTAAGGTTTTTAGGAGTTTCTATGATTTTAGAGTTATCCTAAAACTTCTTTGGGCTATTCTTTTTTCTTTTCTTTTTCACATTTGTTATTTTACTAAAAGATAACAAAATTGAAAAAAATAATAATAAACTAAAACTTCTTTTGTTTTTCACATTTGTTATTTTACTAAAATTTCTTTTAATTCCTCCAAATTGCTAACAATGTAGTTTCATTCACTAACGATGTTACGAGAGTAATTTTTCCTTTTCTTTTATCTCTTTTTTTTTTTTTATTAATGTGTAGTAGATTTAAGTTTATTATTATTTTTTTCGATTTTGTTATATTTTAGTAAAATAAAAAATGTGAAAAACAAAAGAAAAAAGAAGAGCCAAAAGAAGTTTTTGGAGAACTTTAAAACTATAGAAACTCCTAAAAACCTTAAAACCACCAAAAAAACATCTAAATTCCTATAAAGCCCTTAAAAATTGTAAAAAATACAAATCAAAACCCCTAAACATACTAAAGACACTCTCAAAATCTCTTACTAATTAAAAAAAAAATTTCAAAAACCCAACAAAATCTCAAAAACGTAAAAAATATAAAACCTAAAAAACATTAAAACAACCCAAAAACCTCTGAATCCCTAGAAAATCCATTAAAAACCCTAAAAAACCACATGAAATTCCTAAACATACTTAACACACTCTCAACACCTCTTATAAATCCACAACCTTTTTTCAAAACACTTACTAAATCTCTAAAATATAGAAAATCATCCAACACTTAAAAATACTAAATTGTAACATCTAGATTTTAGGATCATTTTTTTTTTATATGTAGCGGAAGACAAAACTATATATATATATATATATATATATATATATATATATATATATATATATATATATATACAAAAAAGTGTTTCCATTTATTTTACAGCCTAGAGAGAATACTAGTCCGACTAAGTAGCCATACAACAAAATAAATGACTACCTAAGTATATCACCATACAGCTGCTAACGTCTTGTCAGGCACTGATACCCTCCAAGTCGGTATCACGTGTAATACTATAACCATCAGTTATATGTACGACATATAATTGAGTAACTGTCGGTATTGATAATAACATATACAATACTGCAGCCAGTCTAACTGGAAAACATCCCTAAATCAAATTCCTAACAAACACACACAATATGTATGAGATGACAAATTAGGTATGTATTCATGCCATGAATTACTTTATTTTCCCTTTCATTTCTTTCCTCTTTTAACGAGAAATCATGTGCACAAGGAATCCACCATAGGTGCATGATAGTGAATGCACAACTGAGCTCATCATCATGGCCACTGGCAAGTGTTCTTCCAAGGTCCTACTACCGGGCTACCAACCCCTTTAGGGCTAGCCCAGGGACTCTCTACCCCTTTCGAGATATCCCCTTTGCACTAGGTTATCTACCCTGTTCTCGGGATAACCTAGCACTTTAGGTTATCTGCCCCTTTCAGGATAACCTTATATTCTCATCTTTTTATGATTTGTCCACTTACCCAGTCTACTTCCGGCGGAACTCAACCCTCTTACTCAACCAATGTTGATGGGGGGAAACATTTTCCACTTTTCCTTTTGTTTGATTTTATATTACATGTTCTCATGCATCAAACATCCATTTTAATATCCTAAACATTCCTACAAGAGTTCCAGTTACCTCATATTCGAATATACGTAACCCATATTCGAATATAGAGCCTCTATATTCGAATATCAAAAGTTCATATTTGAATATCATGTGACAGAAGTGTTATATTCGAATATGACCTTCCATACTTGAATACCTATTCGAATATACTAACTCTAGGCTTGTTTTTCTAAAACAATTTGAAATCCATCCAGAGTCCCAATCTCAATTTCATCACATTATGATCGGGAATCTCTTGTCCTTTTCAACGCATACAATTCTATGATGTCAACATTATTCATATTTTCAAATCATTTCCTAATCATGCATCATCTATTTGCACATTCAACTGAAACAAACATTATTCAGATACAACATTCAAATTACAAGCATATACATGATCGTAAATCGAACAATCTAAAACACATTGTTTTTAGTCCCTAACAAAGTGTTTCTAACGTTCTTAGTGTCCTTTATTTGGGGTTTTCAGGGTTAACTCTAAGCTTCTAGAATCCCTTTCTTATTCAAGCTCCCAATCTCGGTCTCCAACTTCCTTCCCCAACACTTGTTGTCCTTGAGCATGAATCTCACCCCTTGGAATTTTAGTCAAGAAGAATTTATGAGAAGGGAATCTAAGATGGGAGAGTTGGGGAGTGTTGTTGATTCGTGAGAGAGGTTTAGTGAAGGATCTTTGAAGAGAAGATTATGAGAGAGTGGAGAGCTAGAGAAGAAAAATGGTGATATTTGGAGGTAGGATCCCTCTATTTATAGTTTAGGAGGTCCATGTTCGAATATGAGCTATCCATATTCGAAGGTGAAGCTTCTGTACGCAAATACCACACCTCCATATTCGAATGCCAGTCTTTCATATTCGAATATCAAACCTTCATATTCGAATATCACACACCCATATTCAAATATGCAAAGTCCATATTCGAATATAGCTATTCATATTCGAATATACAAGCCCTTTTTTGTCCCTCCTTTAACGTCTCTACTTGCAACTAATCACCCTTCCTCTTTTCTTTGTAATTTGCAACTAAGTCCCTTAAGTCCTAAGTCTTAAGTCTCTTCATTAGTTAGGGATTTTTGGGATGTTACACTAAAGATAACAAAATATCCCCTAAAAACATAATGAATTCTTCATAACCAATGAAAACCACAAAAAATAGACAAAAGAATATCTAGTAACACTCATAAAACATTTTTAAAAACCTAAAAAACATTAAAAAAACCCAAAAACCTCAAATCCCTAGAAAACTCATTAAAAACCGTAAAAAAATCACTTGAAATCCCTAAACACACTGGAGACCCTCTCAAAACCTTTTACTAATCCATATTTTTTTTAAAAAAACCCAACAAAATCTCTAAAACATAGAAAATCATCCAACCCTTAAAAATCCTAGGGACAACAGAATACCCCCTAAAAACATAAAGAATTGTTAAAACCAATGAAAACCACTAAAATAGGTAAAAGAATTCCCAGTAACACTCATAAAATATTTTTAAAACACTAAAAAACCTTTAGCAACTTAAAAACCTCTAAATCCCTAGAAAACCCTTTAAAACCCATAAAAAAATACCATAGAAGAAAACCACTCGAAATCCCTAAACATACTAGAGACACTCTCAAAACCCCTTAAAAATCCACAAAAAAATCTTTAAATCTTAGAAAACATCGAACAACCTAAAATCCTAGAGACGACAGAATACTCCCTAATAACATAGAGGATTTCTAAATAACTCTGAAAACTACTAAAATGTGCAAAATAAATCCCTAAAATCCCCCTTCCCCCAATAAACACTTGAAAACCCTAAACACCATAAAATCCCTAGAAACAACACAGTACCCCATTAAATCCCTAGAAACCTATACAAATACTCAAACTACGTTGAATACTATGATTCGACTAAAAATATAAAAAGTCGCATTTCTATATCTTTTTGTTGTAATTTTAATTATTTTATTTTTATTTTTTGTAATTGTAGTTTTTTAATTTATTTGTTTTATCATTTTTAGTGTTTATTTTGTTTTGTTTTGTCTCATTTTGGGTTTTTTTAGCAGATTTAATGGTCGCCTAGTCATGGTTGTTTTCACACCTAGGCGTTACGATCTTAATACTTCAAGAAAAAAATTCTAGGAAGCTGAGAATGTTATGGGAGTTATCTAAGAAGATGGGGATGGAGTTGTAACTGATGACTCTAAAGAAGAGTAAAAAGAAATTCCAGGGTTTTCTTTCGATTTTCTGTTTTGTTTTTTATATTTTTCTTATACGTATTTTTTAAGTGAGTGATTTATTTTATTTTTCTGTCTCTTAGGTGGATTGAGTATGACATTGTAACTGATGATGGAGCACTGGATTTCTAGAAAATGTGCCTCCAAATTGCTAATAAGGAAGTCTCTTTCCCCAATGATGTTTGGGGAGTAATTTTTCTTTTTCTTTTATCTGTTTTTTTTATTTGTGTGTAGTAGATTTGAGTTTGTTATTATTCTTTTTTTTGTTTTTATTATCTTTTAGTAAAATAACAAATGTAAAAAACCAAAAAAAAAAAGAAAAAGAACAAACCAAAGAAGTTTTAGGAGAACTCTAAAATCATAGAAACTTCTAAAAACCTTAAAACCACCCAAGAACATCTAAATCCCTACAAAACCTCTAAAAACTGTAAAAAAAATACAAATCAAAACCCCTAAGCATACTAGAGACACTCTCAAAGCCTCTTAAAAATTTACAAAAAATTTTAAAAACCCTACAATATCTCTAAAACGTAAAAAAATCATTTAACCCATGATAATCCTAAAGACAACAAAATACCCTATAAAAACATAGAGAATTCCTAAAATCTATGAGAACCACTAAAATGCGCAAAAAAAATCAGAAAAACACTCATAAAACATTTTTAAAAACCTTAAAACATTTTAGCAGTAAGTACTCTATTCATTCGGGGGCGACAAAGATGTATCAAGATATGAAAAAGTTGTTTTGGTGACCGAGAATGAAGAAGGAAATTGCTGAGTTTGTCTCTAAATGCATAACCAGCAAAAAGCTGAAAGTGGAACATCAGAGACCTTTCGGACCGCTTCAACCATTAGATGTTCCAGAATGGAAGTGAGAATCAATTGCCATGGACATTGTAGTTGGATTTCCAAGGACTCCGATGGGATATGACTCCATTTGGGTCATAATAGACAGGTTAACTAAGTCAGCACACTTGCTGCCTGTCAAGATCAACTATTCTGTGAAGAAGTATGCTAAGGTTTATATTCAAGAGGTGGTAAGACTGCATGGCGTACTGGTTATCATTGTATCAGACCGGGATCCTAAATTCATTTTCCGATTCTGGGGAGCTTTACAAAAGGCTTTGGGGACTCGGTTACATTTAAGTACATCTCATCACCCTCAAACTGATTGACAGTTAGACAGGACAATTCAGATGTTAGAAGATATGCTTCGAGCTTGTATATTAGAAGAAGGGGGAGATTGGGATAGATTCTTACGCTTGGTAGAATGTTATTACAATTATAGCTACCATTCAAGCATTGGAATTGCACCATTCTAGGCTTTGCATGGTAGAAAGTGCAGATCTCCTGTTTGCTGGTATGAAACTGGAGAGAAACCCTTTTTTGGACCGGATTTGATTCAGGATACAACTGACAAGATCAAGCACATCAAGGAGAAAATGAAAACAGCTCAAGATTGGCAAAGGAGTTATGCGAACAAAAGGATAAATCCATTGGAACTTGAGAAAGGTAATCATGTATTCCTCAAGGTTTGTTCCCCTACGGCTGTGGGTAGAGCCATGAAAGTAAAGAAGCTTCAACCGTGTTTTGTTGGTCCCTTTTAGATATTGAAAAGGGTTGGACCAGTTGCATACAAATTGGCCTTTCTTCCAACTCTATTGAATCTGCATGATGTATTTCATGTGTCACAAATTAGGAAGTAGGTACCGGATCCCTCTCAGGTCTTAAGTCATGATGAGATTCAATTGAAGCCCAATGCGTCGTACCATGTCCAACCAGTGAAAATCTTAGATCACGGAGAGAAAACTCTACGAAACAAGGTAATTCCTCTTGTGAAGGTGTTGTGGCAAAGTACCGATTCGTTGGAGATTACTTGGGAGAAAGAGCAAGACATCAAGGATACCTATCCTGAGTTGTTTTAATCACAAAGGTAAATTCTTAATTTTCAGGACAAATTTATTTTAAGGGTGGTAGAATTGTAACATCCCCCAATTTCCTAAGTTAAGAGCTAAAAATTTTTAAAATCTATTAATTTCGTCCCTAAGGGACTCTTTTACAAAGAATTAGAATTTTCGGGATTTAGTTGCAATTCCTTTGGAAAGGGGGAAAGGGGAACTAAGTTGCAAAACCAAAGATGTTGAGAGACCAAATGGTGAATTTATTAAGTTACTAATTTTTTTTCACAAAACCCTTACTCCTCCTCTCTTCCCCCACCCCCTCCATCATTCTTTCTAATATTGGGAACTTGTCTCTTCTATTCATTGAGGAGAGACTACTTACCAATTTTCTAATATTACAAGTATGTCCTTCCTCTTATTTCTAACCCCTTTTTACTTAATATTTGAATTAAAATCACATCATGATTAAAAATTCACAACAATATCATTAATTAATTGGCGATATTACAATCTCTAGAAAAAAATTGTTGCAATTTTAAAATGTAAAAAATTATGTGAATTGAGCTAGAAACTTCAAAATGACTAATACACTATTTAAAAAAAATACAATTTAAGTAATCTAAAAAGAGTGACTTCATTTTTATTTTGAAAAACACCATATTCTTCAAGTGTATAGTACACGATCTATAGAAAAAAATGTGGCATTTTTAAAAATATAAAAATATTATATAAACTGAGCTAGAATCTTCAAAGTGACTAATAAATTTTTTACAAAAAAAAAACTCAAAATAATTTAAGTAATTTAAAAAGAGTGTCTTCAATTTTATTTTGAAAAACACCATATTCATCAGGTGTATAGTACAATATGTAACACCTTAATTTTAAGATGCTTTCTTTAAAACCCAAACGGAAGCTAAATTCTACTTTACAATAAATAATAATAGTTACAACCTTTTCAAATTAAACAACTTCCTATACAGCTGAACAAATTAAAATTTAACATAAAGCTTAGCTTCACCACATATGGTTATACCTAAGGACACTCCGAAGCTTGCCTCATTTGTGACACTTGCTCCTCATAACTTTTAAAACCTCTATAAAAATGTTTCATAGTATCCCAACGAGTCTAACTGAAAAATCCACAATGACATACAACATACACACAAACATATTCATATACACAACACATACATTCACAAATAATGGATATGATGACAATATCGTGTATGCCTGCATGCCATGATCTTTCTTTATTACTTTTCATTTCATTTATTTTCTTTTCATCTTTTAACAGGAGTCCAGTCAACTAGATCTCCACCAGGGTACCTTGGCAGCAAGGCCAATTGAGCTCATATCCATCGATCACTGGCAAGCGTCCTTAACCAGGGTCAAACTATCGAGCTATCTTACCCCTTTCGGGATAACCCTTTATTTTTAGGTTATCTTACCTCATTTCTGGGAGGCCCTATTCCTTCAAGTCATCTTACCCCGTTTTTGGTAGACCCTACATTTCATTCTCATTTTCCGTGCTTGTTTACTTACCCAGTATGCTACCAGTGGAACTCAACCCACTTACACAACCAACGTTGATGGGGGAAATCATTTCTCTTTTCATTTCATTAATGTAATCAAACATTTATCATTCATCTTTAACATCCCAAATTTCTAACCTCCTAGAGTAGATTATTTAAATTCACGGTTGTGTCCTTAAGGGGGGGGCGGGGTATTTTAGAAAAGATAAGCAATTTAGGGAACTGAAATGAATTATAAAGCATATAGGATTAGGGAAAAAGGACTAGGTTATAATATAAATACAACTAGAGATTTAAAATGTAGCAAGGTGAGCTTAGGGGATTAAAATATAAAATTAGAAACATGTAATTAAGTCCTTGTGATTTTCATTTATTTAAATTATGTTAAGTTGGACTTTTATTAAATTTTATAAAGACAAAGACTTAGGTACAATTTTTAATAAATTAAAACTAATGACTACGCTCTTACCATGCACCCTACCTCACCTAACCACACACCCTCACCTATATTCCTCACTCTCTCACACACAACACAAAAACACAATAAAAAAATTTGGCAAAATGAGAAAGAAAGGGAGTTGGTGAGATGGAAAAGAAGTGGTGGTGACCACCACTTTGGGTTGTGGCATGGTGGCATTCCGTCTGCCGGTTGCCACTGGAGTAGTTGAAGAAATTGATCTACGCATTGGGAACTCAAATTATACTGGTTTAGAATCTTCTGCAATGGAATTTTGAGATTGAGTTTAGACCTCCAATACTAAGGTAACCCAAACTAAAACCCGAATTAGGTAAAATTAAGAAAGTAGAGATATTATGTTGTTAGGACTTGAACTCTGTGTGTTAGTTGGAAATAATTAGGAATTGAAACTGGATTTTTTACGATTGTGTGTGATTCTTGATTTTGTGTGTTTAGTTCATGAGTATGATTAGCTTGGAAGAATTTGAGATGATGAATGATTGCCTTGAATTGGCTTCATTAAGATTGAAAACTTGTGAATATATAAATGTAATGAAAGAGTGCTTGAATTCCCTTGAATTATTCTCTTAATAGAGTAATACGTGAATTCGAAGAGAATTTGAGGAATTGTGGTGGAGAATTTGAGGAATTGCAAGTGTTAAGAATTTAACAAGAACAATTCCCCTGTTTTGAGTATATAGCAGTGGGTTGAGCTGGATAATTGGCCTATTTCTAATTGGATTCTGTTTTCGTGGCCTTCTTCAAAGTTATAGATAATGTTGTTAACTTTACAATGCCACAAGTTTCATAAAAATATAAGTTTTATATCTCGCGTTATTGGCAAAATACTATGAGCTGCTAGAGTTGCGTTTTTACCCTTGGCTGTTGCATTCAAACAGGATTATCACCTATAATTATATCAATTTAGATTTTGGACTCTGAATAAGAGTTGTAGATACTCTTGTTAGCTTTCAATTGTCACTGGGTTCAATCAATTTGGATAAGCATAACTCATGTTATGGCCAAGTTACCCAACTTTGCCAGAGTTGGGAAAGGGCTGGAAAGTGCTCCTCAAATTCTATGTTTTCTCTAATTAATTCCTCAATCCCTCTAATTCTGTTTTTAATCAAATTGATCATTTTTTAAATTATTCTAATCAAATTTTAAGTTTATTATGGAATAAATGAATTATGATTATGAAAGATAAGCTTGTAACTTTGAAACTTCATGTGTGATCAATGTTTTTTGTTATTGGTAATGTGTAATTGTGTGAAATGGTTCTTATTAATATGGTGATGATCATGCTAATTTTGATTGATTGAATTAGTATGGAAATATTATAGAAACATATGTGTGATATAATTAAGTTGTGAATTTTAATGATAGAATTGATGTGGATTTGGCATTACATGACTTTGTGGTTGATTGAAATTGAGTTATGTGATAACTTATGAAATTGGAAATGCATGTATTGAATTGGATGTAAATTGGGTCATAAATGGATTTGATTAGTTGTTGATTCTACCCATGATTGATTGATGAAGAATTGACTGTATTATGTTGAAGTTTGAGATTTAATGACTTTAAACACAATACAAAGACAAGAATTAACTAAGAACTTGAAGATAACACCCATTGGAGGTGAATGACACCCATTAGTTGTGAAAGATCACCCATTAGTGGAGGAAAACACCCATTAGAAGCGAGACAGTACCCTAGATGGTAGGTAGCTCCTACTGGGGTTCAGGCTCGAGCAATGCATGGTGTCCGAACATAGGAGGAATTTCAGTGCACTGGGTTCCCATTTTAAAAGAAGAAAACAAAAGAATGAAATAATAATTTAAGAAGAACCATGGCCTGCATACATTGACATTATGGACATTTCTTGCATGGTTTATGATTAAATGTGTTTGTGTGAATGTATGTTTGTATTGAAGATTTTCCTTTTAGAACCGGCTGCAATACTGATTTAATTTGTTTTTAGTTAGACCGGGAGTTACTCGGTTATATGGTTTACATATATATGACAGTCTCAGTATTTCACGTATAAAAAGATTAGGGAGAAAACGCAATGGATAAGATAGGCTTTAAGATTTCCATAGAAGTAGCCATACTTGGTGAACCTAAGATTTGTTCAGTCATTATTTGGTTCAGCTGTATAGGAGATTGTACAATAAAAAGTTAAGTATTGTAAAATATGTATAAAGAAACATTCCCGTTTGTATTTTAAATATGAAACCAAGTAGAAAGTTTTATAATTTCAAGAATTTAGTAAGTATCAGGTTTTCAAATTAAGAGTCACTTAAGTATTAGGTTTTCAAGTTAAAATTTTTAGTAACTCCCTTTTTTAAAATTAAGGTGTTACATTTAGTTGCTCAATTAGTAGTGGTTCTTAGTAATTCATGACTATATCCCTTTGGTCATGGGTTCGAACCACGGATGGTCCCAAATCCTGGAATAAAGATAGATTTATTCGCAGGGGGATAGGCCACTTAAGGGGGTGGCTAAGCTCTTGGTAGCATTCCTGGAAGTGTGTGGGCCTTAGAGTGTGTGGTAGCGTCCCTACCAGAGGATCCCTACCATGATGTTACACATCTCATATCAATTTCATATAACATGTTCCAGGGCAACCATCATTCATAACATAACAATTTCATGACCGTAATGTATGTTACTAAGTCACATGAATCCATTGTCACTCATTCTTATCCTAGAAGCAGGGTAATTAGGTTTAAATTTTATTTTGGACGCTCAATTAGGTCAAACGCTAGTAGGACACTAGCACATGAGCGCTAGACATAAATTACTTGCTGCCAGGATATTCTCCCTCAGCACTTAAGCGCCAGTCACAAACCACAAAGTTTGGGTTTTTCCCCAAAAATGCATCCTTTGGCGCAAAAACATCATTCTTTGAAGATATAGCCTCAATAGTACAAACCTTTTCCCCAACATAGTGGTTTTGGCCTTCCTTTTGTGCCTTCCATGATCTTCCCTCCTTGAAAGATTATGAGTCCCAACTCCTATCATACACACACATACATGATCTTAGCGTCTTTGACCCGACATATCTAGAGCTAGACTTAATGAAATCAAGTGTAATGGATTTCTTTTGAAAACTAAAGGAATGATCTACAATTATTATGAATCCATCAGCTCCAAATTCAGGTTTATTCTATGTGGAATTTCATCCTAAACCCAATCAATGATTTTGCTATCCCTACTCTGGCAGTGTCCACTCCTCCTAACATATCTTGCTTTCTAGACATGGGATTCAGTTGAAACCAAGTGGAAAATAAATCTAACAGAATTTCCTACATTTTTTTCATGAAGAATTCAAAATGAGATTTAGACTCTTTAAGGGTGAAATCAGCTAATAATTGTTAGCCATGTTCTACAAAATTTACAAAGAAAACTTCAAATGATTTAAGTAATTTACAAAGAGCGTCTTTGTTTTTATTTTGAAAAACATCATATTCTTCAAGTATATAGTATACGATCAATAAAAACAATTGTTTAAATTTTTAAAAAGTAAAAAGATATGTAACTTAAGCTAGAAACTTCAATGTGATTAATAATCTTCCTAAAAATAATTTAAGTAATTTAAAGAGCACATCTTTGTTTTTATTTCAAAAAATGCCCAATTCTTAATGTGATAGCACACAATATATAGAAAAAATTGTTGCTATATTAAAAAGATAAAAAAAACTATATAAATTGAGCTAGAAATTTCAATGCTACTATTACATTGTTCACAAAAAACTTAAAATAATTTAAGTAATTTAAAAAGTGTGTCTTCATTTTTATTTCGAAAAACATGGTATTATTGAAGTATATAGTACATGATCTCTAGAAAAAAATTATCGTGATTTTAAAAATATAAATAATTATGTTAATTGAGCTAGAAATTTCAATGTGACTTAAACACTGTATAAAAAAAATCACATAATTTATGTAATTTAAAAAGTTCCTCTTTATTTTTATTTTGAAAAACTCCCGATTTTTCAAGTGTTTAATAAGAATCTTTAGAAAAATATTGTTGCAATTTTAAAAATATATAAAATTATGTTAATTGAGCTAAAAATTTTAAAGAGACTAATAAACTATTTAAAGAAAACTTTAAATAACTTAATTAATTTAAAAAGTGTAACACCTAGATTTTTAGGGTAGTTTTTTGTTTTTTTGTTAAACATCAGCGGAAGGTAAAACATCATATATATATATATATATATATACAAAATATTTACATAAGGTGTTTATTTATTAACAAGCCAGAGAGATTGCCGAGTCCATCTAGGTAACCATACAACAAAACTAACGGCTACCTAAGTATAACAAAATGCATCTACGAAAGGTTTCCTCAAGCGCTGACACCCTCCGAGTCTGTATCACCTGCAATACTGTAACCGTAAGTTATATGAATGACATATAACTGAGTAACCGTTGGTATTTGAAAATAGTTTATATATATACAGTATCGCAGCCAGTCCAACTGAAAAATCTCCCAAATCATTCCTAAACAAACATACACACAACAAGTACAAACTATCAAAACACATAGGTATGTATGCATGATCATTTTTCCATTTCATTTCTTTCTTCTTTTATCAAGAAACCCGGTGCACGCAGGAGTCCACCATGTGCGTGGCAATAGCTGTAACATCCCAAATTTCAAAGTTTTTAGAGTAAATTATTTAAACTTACAAGTTATGTCCTTAAGGGGTTATTTTAGAAAAGATAAGAATTTAGGGAACTAAAATGAATTATAAAGCATATAGGATTAGGGGAAGAAGACTAGGCTAGGAAATAAATACAACTAGCAAGGTGGGCTTAGAATATTAAAATATAAAATTAGAAAGTTATAATTATATCCTTGTGGTTTTATTTATTTAAAGTATGTTAATTTAGACTTTTTATTAAATTTTATAAAGACAAGGACTTAGGTGCATTTTTAATAAATTAAAATTAAGGACTACGCTCTTACCATGTACTCTCCCTCACCTATATACCTCACTCCCTCAGGCACACAACACAAAAAACACAAAACAAAATTGATTAAAATGAGAAAGAGAGGGAGTTGGCGAGAGGGAGAAGAAGTGGTGGTGATCACCACTTCCGGTGGTTGCATGGTGGCCTTCCAGCCGTCGGTTGCTGCCGGAGCAGTTGAAGAAAATTATCCATGCATCGAGAACTCCAATTCTACCGGTTTAGAATCTTCCACGGTGGAATTTAGAGATTGAGTTTAGAGCTCCAATTCTAAGGTAACCCCAAACTCAAAACCCCAATTAGGGAAATATAGAAATTAGTGACTTTATGATGTTAGGGTTTGAACCATTGTATGTTAGAACTAGGTTTGAACTTAACTTTGTTGGTAAATTTGGTGTAAATGTTTGATTATGTGCATGATTGAAGTCTTAGGTATTGTTATGTTGAAATTGAATGTTATGATCTTGAAGATGATGTAAAATTGATGGAATTGGACTTTGGTCATCCTTGTCAATTGATCTTTGAGTGATTTATATTGAATTAGATGAAGTTAATATGATTTTAAGGAATTGAGATGGAAGGGAGGATTGAAACTTGTGAAAAGTTGATCAATACCATTTCCCCTATTTTGGCACAATTTGAACTGGATTTTTTAAATTGGTTTTATTTGGAATTTGACTTTGTGATCTTAATAAGAGTTATATATAATCCTCTTAGCTTTCAAATGCTTTTGGTTTTATTCAATTTGGAGGTCTACAACTCTAGTTATGACATAATTACTGAGACAGGGTCTATGTGAAACTATTTATTTATTTGATTGCACATACCTGTCAAAGATTACTGTTTTTGACAATTAAATTTTTAGAACTAGGTTTTGTGGTCTTCATAAGAGTTGTAGAGAATCCTCTTAGCTTTCATATGCTTTTGGTTTCACGCTATTTGAAGGTCTACAACTCAAGTTATGGCCAAAATATGAACATGGGTGCGCACACGTTCCTGGGCTGTGCGCACAAGATTGGGCAGCAGCTCCAGGGGGAATTAAGGTGCGCACAACTGAGCAAAGTGTGCGCACAACTGGGGAGAAATTCAATCCCACACCCTTCTAGCCTTCATTCTTCAACTCCTTTCATCTCAAGCTTCATTCTTTAAGTCTAATCTTCAAAGATCAACACTTCTCCATGCTTATTCCTACATGAATCCATTTCTAGGATATGAATGAATGAAATTAGGTTCATGTGACTTATAAACATGCAATAGGGTCATGGAATTGTTGTGCTACATGTTATGACCTAAGTGGTGTATGCTTTGATTGATGTTTTATATGATTAAGATGTGATGAATGATGAGTGTTGAACATGTTGAATACAATTAATGTGAGATGTATGTTTGATGCATGATAACATGTAATGTGGAAACAAGTGATAAGAGAAATGCTTCCCCCATCAACCTTGGTTGAGTAAGTGGGTTGAGTCCCGTCGGAAGTAGACCGGGTAAGTGGACAAGCATGGAAAAGAGAATAATTGGGGGTTATTATCTAGATGGGTAATAACTCTTCCAGACCTGTAATGGGTGTTGACTCTGAATAAGAGAAATGATTTAGGGGCTATTACCGGAAGGGGTAATAGTTCTTGCAAACCTGTAATGGGTGATGACTTTAAGAAAGAGAAACAATTGGGGGCTATTGCCAGAAAGGGGTAATAGTCCTTGCAGACCTCTAAAGGAGGTGAGGCATGGACTCTGGTTAAGGACGCTTACCAGGGTTTGCAGAGAGCTCTAGAGTGCTATTGCCACGCACATGGTGGATTCCCGTGTGCACTGGGTTTCCCATTAAAAAGAAGTGAAATGAAAAGAAATAGAAAGGGATCATGACATGCATACATAATTGATATTGTCATTGCATGCATTGTATATGAATGGGTTGCTTTTATGTGTATGTGCTATGTGTATGATGTGTGATTGCTAGGGCGTATATTTGGGGAGTTTTCCAGTTATATTGGCTGCAATACTGACTTAAAATGTTTTTAGTTAGACCGGGTTACTCGGTTATATGTTTTACATATAACTAACGGTCTTAGTATTGCAGGTAGCCAGAGATTTTGGAGCTAAAGCAATGGATGAGGAAAAGCTATAGGAATTTCTTAGAAGTAGCCATACATGGTGAAACTAAGATTTTTATTCAGATGTTATATTGTTCAGCTGTATAGGAAATTATAATCTAATAAAAGAACGTTTCCGCTTGTATTTTAAATGAAACCAAGTAGCAAATTTTGGTAGTTTCAAGAAAAATTTTAAGTATCAGATTTTTTTTAAAAAAAAGGTAATATTTTCCGTAACTACTCTTTACAAAAATTAGGGTGTTACAATAGCACTATAGAGCTCTTTGCAAACCCTGGTAAGCGTCCCTAGCCAGTGGTTTGCAAGAACTAATACCCTTCCGGTAATAGCTCCCAATTATTTCTCTTTCTTAGAGTCATCACCCATTACAGGGCTGCAAGAACTATTACTCCTTCTGGTAATAGCCCCCAATCACTTTCATTTCCACTTTTCCTTTTAGATACATATACATTCTCATGCATCACACATTCATATGCATATTATAATCAATCCAACAAGAGTTCCCTTGGAAAAATATTCAAACACAATCATCTTATGTTTGAATATTATAAGTGTCATGCTCGTATATCCATCTAAATATGGTCTTCCATATTCAGATACATATTTGATTCCATACTAACTCTGCACTTACACTTTTAAAGCAGTCTAACAATCTATCCAGAGTCAGCTTATCAATTTTACTACGTTATAATCTGGAAACCCTTGACTGTTACATACACTTCATCATTTCAAATTCATAAGCATGCATCATCTGTTTGCATATTCAAACCATACAGCATCATACAATCATATCATACAATGTCACATAGACATATCAAATAGAATTAAACATAATCCTAACTCAACCAATTTCTAACATATTATCCATAGTCTCTAATCACATGTTCCTAACATTTTGTAGTGTCCTAGATTTGGGGTTTTAGGGTTACCTGGAACTTTCCCTGAATCCTTTTCTCCTAAATCTCCTACTCCGATTCCTTTGCCGTAGCTGCCTCCGAATCTGAATCGAATCGTTTGGAACCTTAGTCTTGTGAGACAAAAGTCTGAAGGTGAAGGAGTTGAGGCGTAGTTGGTTTGGGACAAAGGTTTTGAGAGAGTGGAGAGCGAGGAATCGGTAGAACAACTTGTTATGGAGACAAAGCACACCTATTTATAGACTTTGGGGTCCATATTCGAATATATATTCGAATATAAGGCTCCTGTATTCAATTCCTCACTTCCATATTCGAATATTACTGTGCATATTCGAATACTATTAGAATATTACTGTTCATATTCAAATATTTATGTTATCTTTGTCACTCTTTTGACCTTTCTACTTACAACTAATCATTCTTTTCTTTTCTTTGTAAATTGTAATCAAATCCCTTAAATCCTAAGTCTCTTTTATGGATTTTCGGGATGTTACAAAAAGTGTGTCTTCATTTTTAATTTTAAGAATATCATATTCTTCAAGTAAGTACACAATCTCTAGAAAAAATTATTGCAACTTAATAAATATAAAAAAAGTCTGTAATTTGAGGTAGAAACTTCTAAGTGTCTAATTTTGTTTCAAACAACGTCAAATAATTTGAGTAATTTAAAATGCACGTCATACTTTTTATTTCAAGAAACATCCTATTCTTCAAGTGTATAGTACACATTTTCCAGAAAAAATGTTGTAATTTTAAAAATATAAAAAATTACGTAAATTGAGCTAGAAACTTCAAAGTAACTAATACACTGTTTAAAAACAAACAACTAATACTTTAAGTAATTTAGAAAGCCCACCTTTATTTTTATTTCAAAAAGCATCTTATTCTTCAAGTGTATATAGTATACGATTTCAAAAAAGAACTGATGCATTTTTAAAAATATGAAAAATTACAAAAATTTATAAGAGGACTCTGGGTAGATTGTTAAACTGTTTTAAAAGTATAAGTCCAGAATTAGTATGAAATCGAATATGTATCTGAATATGGAAGACCATATTCAAATAGATATTCAAGCGTGACAATTACGATTTATAATATTCAAACATAGGATGATTGTGTTTGAATATTATGCTATGGGAACTTTTGTTTGATTGATTATGATATGCATATGAATGTGTGACGCATGAGAAGGTGTAATGTATCTAAAAGGAAAAGTGGAAAAGAAAATGAGTGGAGGCTATTATAGGAAGGGGTAATAGTTCTTGCAGACCTGTAATGGGTGTTAACTCTGAGAAAGAGAAATAATTGAGAGCTATTACCGAAAGGGGTATTAGTTCTTGTAGACCTCTATTGGAGGTGAGCCATGGACTTTGGTTAGGGACACTTACTAGGGTTTGCAGAGAGCTCTAGAGTGCTATTGCCACGCACAATGGTGGATTCCCGCGTGCACCGGGTTTCCCGTTAAAAGAAGAAAGAAATGAAATGGAAAATGATCATCCATACATACCTATGTGATTGACATTTTATACTTGTTATGTGGGTTTGTTAGGAATGATTTGGGAGACTTTCCAATTAGACTAGCTGCGATACTGTATATATATACTATTTTCAATACCGATGGTTACTCAGTTATATGTCGTTCAAATAAGTGACGGTCACACTATTGAAGGTGATAAGACTCGGAAGGTGTCAGCGCGTGAGAGGACCCTAGCAGCTCTTTGTTATACTTAGGTAGCCCTTAGTTTTGTTGTATAGTTACCTTGATGGACTGATGATCTCTCTCTAGCTTGTAAAATAAATAAAACACTTTATGTAATTATTTTCTATATATATGTATATAATGTTTTGTATTCCGCTGTCCGATGTTTTTAAAAAAATGACCTTAAAAATCTAGGTGTTACAGTTTAGAATAATCTTTCAAATAATTTAACTAATTTAAGAAGGGGGTCTTCATTTTTATTTTGAAAAACATCCTATTCTTAAGTGTATAGAAAATGATTTCCAAAAAAAAATTGTTACCATTTTTAAAATATAGAAAATTATGAAAATCGAGCCAGGAACTTTAAAGATTCTAATAATCTTTTTACAAAAAAATTCGAGTAATTGAATTAATTGAAAAAGTGCGCCTTTATATATATTTCAAAAAACATAATATTCTTCAAGTATATAGTACACGATCTCTAGAAAAAATTGTTGAAATTTTAAAAAGCAGGTTTTCCTTTTTATTTCGAAAAACATCTTATTCTTCAAGTGATATAGTGCACGATATATAGAAAATGTTGTTGCTATATGAAGAATATAAAAAAATTATGTAAATTGAGCTAAAAATTTCAATGTGACTAATACATATTTTACAAAAAAACTTCAAATAATTTAAGTAATTTAAAAATTGTCTTCTTTGTTATTTCAAAAAAATCCTAGTCTTCAAGTATATAATAGTACACGATCTCTAGAAAAAATTGTTGCAACTTTGAAAACATAAAAAAATATGTAAATTAAGCTAGAGACTTCAAAGTGACTAATATTGTTTCAAAAAACATCAAACAATTTAAGTAATTTAAAAACCACGTCTACATTTTTATTTCGAAAAACATTTTATGTTTCAAGTCTATAGTACACAATTTCCAGAGAAAATTTTTGTAATTTGAAAAATATTAAAAAATACGTAAAATGAGCTAGAAACTTCAAAGTGACTAATACACTATTTACAAACAAACAACTAATACTTTAAGTAATTTAGAAAGCGTGTCTTATTTCGCAAAGCACCATATTCTTCAAGTGTATATAGTACACGATTTCCAAAAAGAATTCTTGCAATTTTAAAAGTATGAAAAATTATGAAACTTCAAACTTTGTAATGCAGTTTCATATAAAAAAAACAGATAATTGATGTTATTGAAAAAGCGTGTTTTCTTTTGTATTTCAAAAAACACCATATTCTACAAGTGTATAGTACACGATCTCTAGAAAAAATTGTTGGAATTTTAAAAATATATAAAATTGTTTAAATTGAGCTAAAAACTTTAAATTGACTAATGCACTATTTAAAAAAAACTTCAAATAATATAACTAATTTAAAAAGGGCGTCTTCATTTTTATTTTGAAAAACACCCTATTCTTTTAAGTGTATAATACACGATTTCCAAAAAAAAAATTGTCCCAATTTTAAAAATATGAAAAATTATGAAAATTCAGCTAGGTACTTCAAAGTTACAATTACATTTTTTACAAAAACAAAATCGAATAATAGAAGTAATTAAAAAAGTGCGTCTTTATTTTTATTTTGAAAAACACTATATTTTTCAAGTGTATAGTACACGATCTCTAAAAAAATGTTGCAATTCTACTAATAAAAATATTTATGTAAATTGAGCAAGAAGCTTCAAAGTAACAAAAACACCGTTTCAAAAAACTAAAATATTTTAAGTAATTTAAAAAGCGTGCCTTCATTTTTATTTCGAAAAGAACCCTATTCTACAAGTTAAGTACACCATCTCTTGAAAAAACTATTGCAATATTAAAATTATATAAATTTTTTTAAATTGGGCTAGACACTTCAAAGTGAATAATCCATATTTTACACCAAAAACTTCAAATAATTTAAGTAATATAAAATGCGCGTCTTTATTTTTATTTCGAAAAACACCCTATTCTTCAAGTTTATAGTATAAGATCTCTATAAAAAATTGTTGAAATTTAAAAAATATAAAGATTATGAAAATTGAGCTAGAAACTTCAAAGTTACCAATACCCTTTTTACAAAAAATTCAAATAATTGAAGTAATTGAAAAAGCGCGTCTTCATTTTTCTTTCGAAAAACACCTTATTTTTTAGGTGTATAGTCAACAATCTCTAGAAAAAATTGTTGTAATTTTAAAAATATAAACAACTATTTAAATTGAGCTAGCAACTTCAAAGTGTCTAATACACTGTTACAAAAAAATTCAAATAACTGAAGTAATTTAAAAAACACGTCTTCATTTTTATTTCGAAAAACACTCTATTCTTCAAATACTTAGTACACGATCTCTAGAAACAATTGCTACAATTTTAAAATGGTAAAAAGTTATATAAATTGAGTCATAAACTTCAAAGTGACTAATATTATAAAAAACAACTTCAAATATTTAAAGTAATTTAAAAAGCTAGTCTACATTTTTATTTCAAAAAACAACATATTCTTCAAGTTTATAGTACAAAATCTCTAGATCAAAATTTTGCAATTTTAAAAATATAATATACTCCCTCCATCCCTATATATAAGACCCTCTCCAAAAAAGTACAAGAACTAAGAAAATTAGTAAATCTTTAAAAAAGTCATTAAATTTGTCTAGCAATTTGAGTTTATTTCCTTGTGTACCCTTCAATTATTAAAACCAATAGAATTATTCTCTTTCCACTCAATTAGTCTTCTCCAATTATACGAAGAGAGAGAATTTTTCTCTCATAAACTTATTATATTTATTGGCTTTTGTTGGTTATGGCAACCATTACCCAAGAGGGAGTGAATTGGGTGATTTAAAACTTTAAAACACTTTTAAGAAATTTAAACAATTTTGTGCAAATAACAGTTATAAGCCGCGGAACAAGTTTATAAAGAATTCAATTTGCACAACCAACTCAAATAATATAATGAGATTAGAGGAATTAGAGTATGAAGCAAGATGAGCAACAAAAATATAGAGCAACAAATATGAAAGTTTAAAGAGTAGGGAAGAGAGAATCAAACACAGAGATTTATACTAGTTCGGTCACTAAACCTCCTTGTGACCTACGTCCAGTCTTCAAAACGGCACTGCAAAAACACTTGTATTCAATCTTCAACAAGATTACACACTAAGAGCACTCCCCACCATTGGATACCCCACCAATGTGCAAGAGCCTCAACTAGGGATACCTCACCCTAAAACAACCTTGAAGGATACCGCACCTTCAATCAACTAGAAGGATACCTCACCTTCTCTCCACAATTCACTTTAAGATTTTACAAATAGTGAAGCTCTCAAAAGAGTAGATATTACAACTTGAAGCACAAAGATTTGAGCAACCCTTTAGCAAGATAGAGAAATTTTGAATAACAAAGCTTTTTGAATGATGAGAATGATTCAAGATGAAAGACCAAGATTAAAGCATTTGATTCATTGTAGAAGAAGCTTAGAAATGAGATAATATGATTCTAGTGTGATACTAGAGTGGAAAAACCTTGCTTCTTATGCTAGAAAGGCCCAATAACTCATATTTATAGCCCTCCATTAAAATCTAGTCGTTACTAGCTGTTTATAGCTCTGCACAGCCGATATTCGAATATATATTCGAATATGTATTCAAATATGGAACTTCTAGAAGCAGATTTTTCACATTTTGAAAGTTATATTCGAATATATATTCGAATATCAAAACTCATATTCAAATGTGTATTCGAATATGCACTTTCTGGTGCTTAGAAAGCTATATTCGAATATCAAAAGCCATATTAGAATATGTATTCGAATATGCACTTACTGGTGCTTAGATATTCGAATATGTATTCGAATATGAAATTCCCTAATGACAATCTCTAACTTTGAAAAATTATAACTCCTTCATTTCTTCTCTGTTTCAAGCGAATGACCAGTTGTTAGAAATGACTTTGAGTCTACTTTAATATGAAACAGATTTCAGATCGAAACTCAAAGTAGTTTAAAAGATATCATCAAAATAGTGAAAAAATGTCATTTTCCAAAACCTAAAAACAAAGGCTGAATTCAAAAGTTCATAACTTCATTTGTGATCCATTTAGAGCAAAACACCAGTCATTAGAAAGCTTATGGAGTCTATTTTCAAATGAAATAAGGTTTAGCTCAATACTCAAAATACACATAATGATATGATCAAAATGGTAAACATATATCAGCTTCCATTTAAGATTATTGTTGAAAATATATTTGTTTATGCTTATTAACAAATTCAAACCAAATATTTGAGTACTTTGAATCGTAAACTCACTTTTCAAATCCTTATCTAATTGAAAAACAATTTTCTCATGATAAAACACTTTGTAACCAATTTCTTTCAAAAACACATTTTGAAGGCTATGGTTTAAAAAGATGCTATGAATGCAAGGTGAAAGACAAGCTCTATCAAGTAATAACTTCTCAAATTTACACTTACATAACCTAGAAAAGAAATATACCAAACTAAGTCTGTAGGCTTCTTGATGCAATCCAAACTTGTTAGTTTCTCTTTCATAGTATCATAAGTGCTTGCCCATTATTGTCATTCTCCTTCTTGAGTTGAGCATAATTGATTTTTCCATTTTTCTTGATCATTGCTTACTCTTAATACTTGGACTATCTACAATATATTTCTCACTTGAAAATCATAGTTAGTCCAAACATCCAAACTCAATATCAAATATGCTTGATTTATAAATATATAACTCTAGTTAGTCTATCAAGCATTGATGTACACATTGCATGATTATCAACTTGTATATCATAACATAGAACACATAATCATGCATGGTGTAATGCACTCCATTAAGCTCATATAGTAGCATGTTCATTCCTAATTTAATCCTACATTTGTCATCATCAAAACATACTACACATAATTTATTGCTATTGTATTTGTCATCATCAAAACATAATCTATTAAACACTTAAGCACACATACTTCTATAGCTTTGAACCACACAAAAGTGGGTGAGTAAATAATGGTAATTTAGTAAAACAATTTTGAATTTGCACAAAGTTTCAAAGAGGATCTTATAAAAAGGGACAAATTTTTTTTGTAAAGTGTCTTATAAATAGGGACGGAGGGAGTATTATGCAAATTAAGCTAGAAACTTCTAAGTTACTAATACACTTTTTACAGAAAAAAAACTCAATTAATTGAAGTAATTGAAATAGCATGTGTTCATTTTTATTTCGAAAAGCACCCTATTCTTCAAATGTATAGTACACTATCACTAGAAAATATTGTTGCAATTTTTAAAATATATAAAGTTTTGTAAATTGAGCTAGAAACTTCAAAGTAACTAATACAATGTTTACAAAAAAAGATTCAAATAATTTAACTAATTCTAAAAGCGCGTCTTCATTTTGATTTCGAAAAACACCTTATTCTTCAAGTTCATAGTACCCTATCTCTAGAAAAAATTGTTGCAATTTTAAAAGTATTAAAATTTTTGAATATTGAGCTAGAAACTTTAAAGTTTCTAATACACTTTTTTACAAAAAAAATTCAAATAATTGAAGTTGTAACATCCCCAACTAACTAGTGGCATATGTTTAAAGCAAGTACTAAGTACCAACCATTAGGAAATTACGAAGAAGAGGGAACTTAAAAGGGAGAGAGGGACTTACTTGCAATATTTAGAAATTTCTAAGTAGTCCCTCCAATTTAGAGGTGGAAGAGACCACACTTCAAGTCACTCACTTTCTCTTCTTCCCCTAGTTCTTGCCATACTCTCACTCTCTCTCTAAGTTTCATTTTTTCCACCTTCTTTCTAAAAATCAACACTCTGACTCCATTCCAAAACAATGCATGTGAGTCTTTGGGCATCTCTAAGCCCAACCTCTCCTTGATTTAGGCTTTGGGTAAGTGATTTCTTCCATCCCTTCTCCTCCCAATGAATTCTATGACCACACACTCATTTGGGTTCATATGTTGGTTGAAATGGTATTAGGGACACAATAACTACCCAAGGCACAAGCTATGGGAAAAGGTAAAGAGGTGTTCGACTTGAGTTCCAAACCCTATAAGTTGAAGTTCAAGAGTAAAGAAAAGAGGAGTCTTCTTGGAGGTAACCCCAATAACTAAAATTCCCAACTAGAATAGCTAGATGAGCATGTGAATGATAGGTCTTGAATGAAATTGAACTGTTGCATGTATTGATTGGTTATGATGTTTGGATTAAGTGTAATTGATGGAATTTCTATGTTGGACTGGATTTGGTGATGGAATTTTGTTAGATGGATCATGAATATAGGTTACAATAGGATATGGGTGAGTTTTTTATGCTTGGGATGGGAGCTTTCTTGGTTTTCGCAGGCCTTAATTGATTAACATGTAGAGTTAATCGATTAAGAATCATCCTAAGATCCCTTCCCGACAGGTTGGGATGCATGTCTTATTTGATTAGGAAGCTCCCTTATTCGATTAATATTAAGACAGAATGTTCTTAATAGATTAAGTTAATCAATTAGGAGCATCCTGGAGCTGAATTTTTGTAATTTCTTATATGTTAATCGATTAATATTTATTTCTTAATCGACTAACCTGGTTTCTTAATCGAATAAGTTATGTGAATAAGAAATTGAAGCTTAGGAATTTGAATTTGTTGTCTTCTATTGCATCGTAGAGCTCGGCATTAGCTTTCTGAGGGCACATATTTCACCCAATTCTGATGAGTATAGCTCAAGTTAGCTATATGCAAAGTATATGATTATAAGGTAGAACTTGAATGGGAACTTTTGTGATTTACTTGGAATGTCAATGCAATATGTTGTACACTCCCAATTATGTTTGAAAAGACTAAAAGATGCATCTTTGGTGTAAGACCGGGCAGATTGGGGGTTCAATGGGGGATGCTTCATTAGACAATGGAGATCTCCAAAGAGTGTGCGGGTTGTTGGCACAAAACTGATAAAAAGAATCATGCATAACTTATGTTTGTTAGATTCATAGATTGTAAGTGATTGATTCTTTTGAAACTTGATGTTTGATTGATGATGTATGTGTTAGATTTATGGAGGGGATAGTTTTGTAGCTTGTTTCCTGCAACACTATGAAATTTTTTTAATTAAACCAGGGGTTATTGATATATATGTGAATGCATGTATCTCACGGTTAGAGTATTGCAGATGATTTTGAAGTTGAGGATGCGGGAGCCAAGAATTAGAAGAGTTATGCTTAGATGTCTTACTCTTATTTTGTTAATCTACATTGTGTTATTTTTTGATGGAGCTCCTATTTTGATACCTTTTGGACTCATGTTTTTTAGACTTATGCCAAGTAGGCTATGTATAACTCTCATTCATGTAATGTGATATATTAGTTTAAGTAGGTTTTTTTGACAAGATAGTTTGTGTATGTAAGGACAAGGCCTTTGGAACATTTGAATATCATGTATGTTCTCCGTTATAGATTAAGGCAACATTAATTAGGTTGTTACATTTTGTATAGAGCGGTTCGAACCATTCGAACCGTGTGTGTTCTAGTAGACTAATTGGTTTGACGTCTTGAGTCATATTCCTCTTCTTGGTAAACATATACTTTGAATTACAAAACCACTAATATTGAGTTTGGTCAACTCAATATTTTGTATTTGTATGCAGGAGTTATGCCACCCAGGAGGCTAGGGAGACAGCCGAAAGCAAACTAAACGGACCAAGAACCAAATCCCGAGGTCCCAAATTCCCAAGGGCCAAAAGACACACCTTTAATGCAAAAAATTGCCAAAGCTATGACAACGACGATGCAAGTTCAAGTCTGAGATGACCACTACGAGAATTTTAAGTCTCATGACCCGCTAGCCTTCTTAGGAGACCCCGATCCAATGGCTGTGGAAAGGTGGCTCCAACAGATGGAGTGCATCTTCAGAGTCATGAGGTGCACGGACCCGCAAAAAGTGGACTTGGCCCATACAAATTGCACGGGGAATCGGCGCATTGGTGGCATGAATACTGACAACATATGGAGGAGACTCAAATGTCAATCACATGGGAGCTTTTCCGGGGTGCATTCCTAGAAAACTATTTCCCTTCCAATCTCAAGGACCAAAAGGAAATAGAATTTATGGAACTTAAACAAGGGGAGATGGCAATATGCCAATATGTGGTGAAGTTTGAAGAGCTCGCAATTATTCTAACAATTTGAGGAACCAACCTAATGATGCATGAAAATCTAAGAGGTTTGAGTAAGAGTTGGGGCCAGAAATCCGAAACCAAGTGGTAACACAAGAAGTTCGACACTACCCAACTCTTGTTCGCAAGTGTCGTTTCGACGAAGAATCTCTTGGTGGGATCAATGTAAACAAGCAAGCGAGTTGGAAGCGGAAGCGGGAGGAACCTAGCTCCCGAGAGCCAAAGCAAAAAGGGAAGGATACTAAGGAAAATCAAGTGGCCAAAGCCCTGTTCAGATGTGCTCTGCTTTGTAAGAATTGTGACTAGGAAAGAATTTCCAGAAAAAAATGTTGCAATTTTAAAAATACAAAAAAATATGTAAATTATGCTAGAATCTTTAGTGTGACTAGTAATCTTTTTTCAAACAAACTTCAGATAATTTAAGTAATTTCAAAAACCCGACTTTAATTTTATTTCGAAAAACACCTTATTCTTCAAATATATAATACTCTTTTTTTGAATAATTCAAGTAATTTAAAAAGCACATCTTCCTTTTTATTTTAAGAAACATCCTATTCTTCAAGTGTATAGCACACGATATATAGAAAAAATTGTTTCTATATTAAAAAAAATTATGTAAATTAAACAAGAAATTTCAATGTGACTAATACACTGTCTACAAAATTAAATAGCGCATCTTCATTTTTATTTCGAAAAACTCTCTATTCTTTAGAAAGCTCAAGGTGACTAATACAATGTTTACAAAAACTCTAAATAATTTAATTAATTTAAAAAGTGCGTCTTCATTTTTATTTTGAAAAACATCCTATTCTTCAAAGGTATCTACAATATCTCCAGAAAAAATTGTTGAAATTTTTTTTAAAAAAAAATTAAGTAAATTGAGCTAGAAACGTCAATGTGACTAATGCAAAATTTTTTTAAAAATACTTCATATAATTTAAGTAATATAAAAAGGTTGTCTTCATTTTTATTTCAAAAAAATGTCCTATTCATCAAGTATATAGTACACTATAACACCTAAGTTTCTGGATGAGCAAATGTAGCACTTGGATTTTTTTTTAATTAGAGTGCATAGCAGAAACTGCTTTTCTATGGGCTATCCAAGTCTCTATCTTACATGTACATACACTAGAGCATTAAACCAATTCCCACATACATACCAAGTAGATAATTTCACTTGAATGCACCTGCACATGATAAAAACCCAAATCTGTCAGTTTTCAGTATTTTGCCTATAACTCAAGTTATACAAATTGGATTTTGATAGAACTTGTGGCATCGAAAATCTAACAAAATATACTACAACTTTGTAAGAGACCACGAAATCAGAATCCAATTAAAACGAAGACAAATATCCAGTTCAAGTGGTACAAAGATTCAGCCAGAACAGGGGAAAATGATATTGATCAACTTTTCACAATTTCAACCCTACCTACCATCTCCATTCATCCAAAATCATACCAACTTCATCTAGTTCATTATAAGTCACTCATGAATCAATTCACAAGGATAACCAAAGTCCAATGCCACATCATCATCAAGATCCTTCTAATGGCATGCAATAACATAAGCATTAAGATCCAACATAACAATTACCTAAAACCTCAATCATGCATATCTCAAACACCTAATTCATGAACATAACTTCAACGCACACACCCATTGCTTCTCATTTCAATTCACCACATGACCTCATTTCAACATGCAATGCACACAAAGATCTACAATCAACATGCATTACCACAAAAGCACAGCTAGGCTCATCATCATACAAGGAGTCTACAAACAAACAAGCATCAACACTCACTTCACTTTCCAAAACACAAAATATAACCCAAGCTAACTCAAACAAAACACATGCCACCTAAATTCATACAATATAACATAATCAAGTCCAACCCCTAACCTCATACCATCATCTAATTCATGATTTCACTAATTTGGGGATTTCGTGGGTTACCTTGATTTTTAGTTCCAATCAAAACTCCCTTCTTCAAGGGTTCACCACCCTACTCTCAATTTACACCCATTTTTGCTTGTAACTTCCAAGTTTAAAATCACCAAGTGATTTAAGATCCTCCTACACCCAATTCAAGAGTTGCATGTGAGGATTGTGGTGATTTTTGGGACTCTTCTTCGATTTCAAATTTGAACACAAGAGAGGGAATGGAGCTTGCATGTACTTACCTATGGGAGCTATGGAGCCCTTGAAGCTAGGGATCCCTTAAGCCTTGATGTTGAAGTTTTGAGAGTGATTTTCTAGTGGGTGATGAGGAAATGAAAGAAAACCCTAGGAGAGGTTTGAGAAAATGGAGAAATGAGAGAGAGAGGAGTGAGGCGCATTAGGGGAGGAAGAAGAGGCGAGGGGCTTATTTGTTAAGTTTGCGATTTTCTAAATCTTTGCAATTTGGTCCTCATCACTCAAACTCTTAGTAATTGTAACCAAATCCCTAAATTTCCAAATTCTTTTCAAAAGAGTCCCTCAAGGGTCAATGTGCTATTTTAAAAGGCTACTCCTTAATTCGGGAAAAATTAGGGATGTTACATACACGATCTCTAGACAAAAATGTTACAATTTTAAATGTATAAAAAATTATGTAAATTGAGCTTGAAAATTCAAAGCAACTAATACACCGTTACAAAAAAAATCAAAGAATTTAAGTAATTTAAAAGAGCGCCTTCATTGTTAGGGTTAAATATGTTTTTGGTCCCTACACTTTAGCGAGAATATGTTTTTAGTCCTCAAACTTTAAAATGTCGGTGTGTAATCTCTTAACTTTTCAAAAGTTCACTTTTAGTCCCTGCATACATTTTTTGCTGACGTGACAAATTAAGAGTCCTTTATCAGGTCCACGTGTCAGTAGATAAGTTTGTCACGTTACCAAAAAATAGACGTAGGGACTAAAAGTGCATTTTTTCAAAGTTTAGGGACTAAAAAATGACATTTTAAAGTTCAAGGACTAAAAATAGATTCTCGCATAAGTTAAAGGACCAAAAACATATTTAGTCCTTATTTTTATTTCGAAAAACACCCTATTCTTCAGGTGTATAGTACAAGATCTCTAGAAAATGTTGGTGCAATTTTTAAAATAAAAACAATTATGCAAATTGAGCTACTAACTTCAAAGTGACTAACGCACTATTTTGAAATTTTTTTTTAAATAATTTAGGTAATTTAAAAAGTGTGTCTTCATTTTTATTTTGAAAAACATCATATTCTTCAAGTGTATATAGTACACGATCTCTAGTAAAAGTCGTTTCAATTTTAACAAAATAAAAAATTATGTAAATTGAGCGAGAAATTTCAAAGAGACTAATACACTATTTCAAAAAATCAAAAGATTTAAGTAACTTAAAAAGTGCATCTTATTTGTTTTTGAAAAACACCCTATTCTTCAAGCACGATTTCCAGAAAAATTGCTGCAATATTAAAAATATAAAATATTATGTAAATTGATATAGAAACTTCAAAGTGACTAATACACCGTTTACAAATAAACTTCAAATAATTTATGTGATTTAAAATGTGCGTCTTCATTTTTATTTCGAAAAAGACTCTTTTCTTCAGGTGTACAGGACACGATCTCTAGAAAATACTGTTGCAATTTTAAAAATGTAAAAAATTATTTAAGTTGAGATAGAAACTTCCAAGTGACTAAAAAACTGTTTACAAAAAAACTTTAGAAAATTCAAAGTGACTAATACAACATGAACAAGAAAACTTCAAATGATTTAGGTAATTTGCAAAGTGCGTCTTTATTTTTATTTTGAAAAACATCTTATTCTTCAAGTATATAGTACACGTTCTCTAGAAAAACTTGTTGCAATCTTAAAAATACAAAAAATTATATAAATTAACCAAGAAACTTCTATGTGACTAATACTCTTTTTTCAAACAATTTACGTAATTTAAAAAGCACATCTTCATTTTCATTTTTAAAAACATCATATTCTTCAAGTGTATAACACACGGTATGTAGAAAAAATTGTTGCTGTATTAAAAGTATAAAAAATTATATAAATTGAACTAGAAATTTCAATGTGTAATATATTACTGTTTATAAAAAATCTTCAAATAATTGAAGTAATTTAAAAAGGACATCTTCCTTTTTTTGTGTTTTGAAAAACACCATATTCTTCATGTTTATATAGTACAAAATTTGTAGAAAAGATTGTTGCATTTTTAAAAACATAAAAATTTTTGTCAATTGAACTAGTGTAACACCCTAAATTTTCATAACCTGCTAGTCATAACAAAAATCCACAACTTTTTTATGGAAGCATGGATAAGTGGGCTTATCCATCTATTTTGATTTTCAAATTGAAACAAGTTACTTAAAGACTTAATTTAAAACATTTTTACATCAATTTCTATGTGTCTATACAAAGTCCAAAAGGATAAAAAGAATATCCCCATTAAATACATTAGGAACTATCAATGTCTTTTCACAAAATAAGAGTGAAAAGTCTAAGTCTTCAACTTGAACTTCATCTTCATCCTCCGATACGATACCTGCAATATTGTAACTGTGAGATATACGATCTAACATATATCTCAATAACCTCATGGTCAAAGAAATAGTTTTAAAGTATTGCAGGAAACTAGATTGCAAAACCACCCACAATGGTTATCAAGCATATAGTCAATAAAACGTACACTCAAGCAATAATAGTCAACCTCGTATACATATATTATCAATATACCGTCAATAACAGTTGTGAATTGTAACATCCCTAATTTTCCCAATTTAAGATGTAAAGAGGTTAAAGGTAAAGGGAAGGATAAACTTTAAATTTTAGGAAATTGCTAAGTAGTCCCTCCTCACTAAGTTATAAGAGGACCAAAAATCACAAAGTCTCATTTCCACTCCCCCATTCAGGCGCCACTCCTCTTTCTCCCTCTAAAACCCTCATTTTATCCTCCTTCTCTCTAGAAGAGCTCCTCCTTCCTCCCTGAAGATGGCCTACATGTTGAAGCATTGGCACCCAAAGCTCAATCCTTCACTAGTTCAAGCCATGGGTGAGTCTTCCCCTTCTACCTCTTGCTCCTTCAATTCATGGTTTTCTTCTCCATTCTCCAATCTTGCTCTTTTGGGATTGAATGGTGATTTGGGACCATCCAAGGACCAAGAAAATGAGAAAGGAAAAGAGGTTATGGACTTAGGAGCTAAACCCTAGGGTTGGGGAATCAAGCTTGAAGGAAAGAAAAAGTTTCTAAGGTGACCCCAATAAACTCAAAATCACCAAATAGGTTAGCTAGATACTAGAAGACTAGGTAATGATAGCTTTTTGGGCTTTGATTGAAGAATTGACTGATGCATGTGTTGATTGATTTTGTTAGATTGGTATTTGTATGTTGTTTGATGTTTTGATTGAAGTATAATTGATGAAATTTCTTTTGGGGGACTTGATTTGATAATGGATTTGTGTGCTTGATTATGAACATAGGTTAGATTTGGTATTTGGTGAGTTTTAGATGCATGGAATGGGAGATTTTTGGGGTTTCTCTGGACTTAATTGATTAACATGCATTAGTTATTCGATTAAGAGCATCTTGGAGCTGAATTTATAAAATTCTACACATCTTAATCGATTAAGACTATGTGTCTTAATAGATTAATATTGTGACAGAAACATCTTAATCGATTAAGTTATGCGAATAAGACACTGAAAAGTTAGGAATTTGACTTCGAGGACTTCGCAAGATTTGTAGATAATCCTTTTATATTTCAAGTTAATTTGGTTTCCCTCAATTTGGAGGTCTACAGCTCTAGTTATGACCCAATTACTGAGACAAGGTCAATATTGAAGTACCTGTTTTGTTGAGAGTACTTCCCTGTCAAAGGTGACAACTTTTGAAAATTATATTTTTATAACTGGGTTTTGTTGTCTTCACGAGAGTTGTAGATAATTCTATTAGCTTTCAAAATCTTTTGGTTTCACTTAATTTGGAGGTCTACAACTCAAGTTATGGCAAAAATACCAAGAGGATGCATTTTTGAGTAAAATCCAAATTTATGATTCTGGTCAAGTGATTGATACAATTGAATTACTCATAATTTGTGCTTAAGAAGTTAAACAGCTCTTCTCATCAACAAGAGTATGTTTTAAGGCATTGGTTTGTGCATTTCCATTCATGATTGAAAAGACTGCATATACACCTTCGAGTGTAAGACCGAGCAGATTGAGGGTTCAAGGAGGGACGCTTCATTGGACATTGGAGATCTCCAAAGAGGGTGCGGGCTGCCGGCACAAAACTGATTAAAAGGAAAATAGATTGTACATGTTGATTATAATGAAACTTGATGTTTTATTGAAGATGTTTGTGTTAGGTCTACGATGGGATAGTTTTGAAACTTGTTTTCTGCAACACTGTGAAAACGTTTTTCTATAATCGGGGGTTACTGAGATATATGTGAATCCATATATCTCACGGTTACAGTATTGCAGGTAATCCCGGGGCGAAAGACGATAGAGCAAAGGAATGAAGGATTGTACTTAGATTTTTGTCTATGTAGTTGTAAAGTTTAAAATGTACCCAAGTCATTATGACTAAGCTCTTTCATTTTTATTTCATTTGGACTTGTATTTTGGGACACTAGCCATGTAGTCATGTGTATAACTCTCACTAGTAAAGTTTTGTAGTTATGAATAGAGGATTAGAACAGGATAGTTTTGTGAATTTACAGATAAGGCTGCTCCATTATACGAGTGGCATGTATGCCTCATGTGATAGTACAATGTCATTTTATTAGGGTATTACATGAATCACAAGCAAATGTATGCATGTTTAGTTTTCCTTTCAAACCTTTTTGTGTCGGCAGCCCACACCCTCTTTGGAGATCTCCAACGTCCAAGGAAGTGTGTAACATCCCTAAAATTCCTATGTATGAGTCAAAATTCAAGAAAATTGTAAAATTAGTCCCCCAAGAGACTCCCTTTGAAAGGAATTAGGATTTTTGGGGTTTTGTTGCAACTACTATGTAAAAGGGGAGGAAGGATTATTTGGCAATATTTAAAAATTTTAGTAAGGGCTATATTGCGAATATGAGGAAGTTGCCAAGAAGGATAAAATCCTTGCCTTCCTCTTCACCCCTCCCCCACGTCATTCCACTCTTCTTCAGTCTTTCTAATTTGCTCCTCCTTCTCTTTAGAGTTTGGCACCTTCTCTACACCATTAATCCTCTAAAGACTTATCAAACCTCCATTTCAATGGCATGTTCCTCTTCTCCAAGCACTTGAGCACCAAGGAGAACTTAGGTAAGTCACATGCAACACTTCCCTACCGTTCCTCTTTCACTTCTCTCTTAAGAACCAAGGCTCCCAAGTTCCTCGAATCATACATGCAACCCAAGGTTTTGGGTCAAATGGGGTTGCATTCTAACTTGATACTTGTAAATCTTAGGGAAATCATGTGTGGAGTTGAAATCTTGGAAGCTAAGGTTGGGAAGCTTGAGGAAAAACAGACTTTGGGGCTTGGAACTCAAATCAAGAGGTAACCCACTAAAACCCCAAATTAGGGAGATCAAGGAATAAATAATGCATTTGGTTAGGAGATGAAAACAATGATTTTGCTAGATTACATGGTTTTAGGGATCAATTTATGTTTTGTGCAAATTCTTGTTAGTAAATTGTGGAACAGGACTTGTTTTGGTTTGCATGTGTGGACTATTGTGATGCATGTCAACTAATTGCTTAAGAAATGCCTGACTTCTTGATTGCATGTTGCATTCCACTTGGTTGGTGGCCAAAGTGTTTTGGATATTCTTGTATGTATGAATTTTGGATAGCATTGTGTTGAATTGGTTGAAATGATTATGCATGGAAAATTTAGTGTTGGAATACTGGTTGTTGGGTGTTATTCTGAGTTGTCACATAGTCCCAAAATGGTTAGGAGGGTTTTTTTGAAGTGGGCAAAAACAGGGGAAGTATTTCTCTAAATCGCGACATTTTTTCTGTAGCGAAATGGATTTCGGTACATTGAAAATTGTAACATCCATAAAAATCCCTAAGTTGTGAGTTAATATTTTGAAATTTATCAATTTAGTCCCTATGGGACTCTCTTTGAAAGAACTTGGGATCTTTAGGGGTTTTTTTTGTAATTCTCATAAAAAAAGGGGAAGAGGACTAAATAGAAATACCTAAAACTCGTAAGGAAGGACTACTTAGCAAATAAGGGAAAGTTGCAAGAAGGGACAAAAGGCCTCAATCCCTCTCTCTCCTTCCCCCACACCATCTTCCCTTTCTCTCTACACTCTAAATTTCTTCCTTCATCTCTCCTAGGGTAACTCCTAAATCTTCAAGGATCAAGCTTCCTCCTCTCTAAATCCTTACATTTCAAAGGTTGGAATGTTATTTCCAAGAATCACGGATCACAAGGGTGACTTTGGTAAGTCCATGCAACCCATCTCCTTTTGCTTGGCTTATAGTTCATCTTTTAGGGCCAATGGGTCTCAACCTTTCCTTGTCTACATGCAAGTCACTAAATGGGTCCCTATGAGTGTTAATGGCCCAACCTTTATGAACTATAGGGATTTTCAAGTGATTTGGTTGAAGATCTTAAAGCTTGGAGGATTGGGGACAAGAGTTGATTAGGAGCTCAAATCAAGAGGTAACCCATGAAAATCCCAAATTAGGGAAGTTTAGGGATAGATGATGCACGTGGTTAGGAAAGGACACCATGATTTTGTTAGACTATGAATTTTAGGGCTACATGTGTGTTGTTCAAATGCATGTTGTGACTTGTGTTTGCTAAAGATAAGCTCTTACATATATGTTTCAATGTGATGCATGTGGTTGATTTGTTTGGAAAAATGCATTACTATTTGATTGTATGTTGGATTTCACATTGATAGCACTATTGTATGCATGAAAATGAGGAGAAATGTAAGGTTATCCCGAAAGGGCTAGATAACCTGAAGTTCTAGGTTATCCCGTAAAGGGTTAGATAACCTAAGTACAAAGGGGCTATCCCAAAAGGGGTAGATAGTCCCTGGGCTAGCCGTAGAGGGTTAGTAGCCCGATAATAGGACCCTGGAAGGATGCTTGCCAGTGGCCATGGTGATGAACTCAATTGTGCATTCATTGTCATGAACGTATGGTGGATTCCCTGTGCACGAGGTTTCCCATTAAAAGATGAAAGAAATTAAAATGTAAAGTGATGAAACTTCATGGCATGCATACATACTTAAACTGTCACTACATGCATCTTGGGTATGTTTGTTAGGATCTGTATTTGGGGAGTTTTCTAGTTAGACTGGCTGTAGTATTGTATAAACTATTTTCAAATACTGAGGGTTACTTAGTTATATGTAGTACATATAGCTGATGGTTATAATATTGCAGGTGACACGGATTCAGAGGACTTTCACATGTGACGACGTCATTTAGCAGTTTATTTTTAGAATCATAGGTAGTCACACCTTTTCTTTGGTGCCTAATAACTACCTTGGTTGGACAATATTCTCTCTAGTTTTGAAATGAAACTGAATAAAATCTATATTGAGTCTAGACTAATTGACTAACTAAGTGTATTTTGCTACGTAATTGGATGTTTAAAAAAAAATGGTCTTGAAATTTAGGTGTTACATTTATGGTGTCAGAGCAGTTTGGTCCTAACTGGACTGTGGCATTTGAATAATGTAACTTAATAGAGTCTAGAGAGATAAGTCCTGTCTTGACCTGATGTGTTGTTTTGTGTACGATTCATTATATTGAGCCTAAACAACTCAGTTTGGTGTATTGTATACAAGGGGACATGGCAGGCAGACCACCTAGAAGACCCCGTTTCAATGCTAATTCAGAAACCGGGACATCTCAGCTAGCATTGTCCGAACAAGGATCAGAAGCTGATGGATGAAGACAAGCAGAAGAATCCGATAAGGGGCCAAGTGTACACATTGAATGCTGAAGAGGTGGACAACTCCAAAGATCTTATCCAAGGTATGGGACACATAAAATCTAAGCATGTTAGTATTTTGTTGGACTCAAGTGCAACTCACTCGTTTATATCTGTGGATTGTACAAAAAGGGTGTATTTTTCAATAACTAAGCTTCTGTATGAAGTTATAGTGTCTACCCCCTCCGATGAGAAAATATGTACTACTTCCATGTGTTCCCCTGTATTCTTCGATTTCCAAGGCAAAACCTTCTGTTTAGATTTATACTGCTTGCCGAAGAAGGGACTAGATGTGATCTTAGGTATCGATTGGCTCAATGCTCATAAAGTCAGGATAGACTGTGCCACCAGAATTGTGCATATTCTGGACGGAGACTTGGAGATATGCTTTATGCACAATCCTACCTTTCATCTCCAAAATCTGTTTGTGTTAGATGATGGTCCAAGGTTTTTGATTGTTTTTATGACTGATCTTAAGAACCCTATGGATATTGACCCTCTTCTTATAGTCTGGGACTTTCTGGGAGTGTTCCATGACGATATTGAATCCTTACCACCGAAAAGGGAGGTAGAATTTTCAATAGAATTAATTCCTAGAGCTGGGCCTATTTCAAAGGCACGATATAAGATGGCACTGTTGGAGTTAGCGAAAGTAAAACAAAAGGTTGAGGGATTATTTCAGAAGTAGTTTATTCGACCGAGTGCTTCACCGTGGGGAGCCCCCAATGCTTCTAGTCAAGAAGAAGGATGGGAAATTGTACTTGTGTGTCGATTACGAGGAACTAAACAAGCTAACGGTAAATAACAAGTATATGTTGCCTAGGATTGATGATCTCCTTGACCAATTGGGAGAAGCCAAGGTGTTTTCAAAGATTGATCTTCAGTCGGTATACCACCAAATCATGATCAAGCTTGAGGATGTTCCTAAGACTGCCTTTCGAACGCGGTACGACCATTATGAGTGCTTGGTAGTGCCGTTTGGGTTGAAAAATGCACTTGCGGTCTTTACGGACTATATGAATCGCATCTTTCGACCATACTTAGACAAGTTCGTGATATTTTTCATTGACGACATCCTTATTTACTCCAAAACTGTTGAAAAACACGAGTAGCATTTGAGACTAGTGTTAGTAATTTTGAGAGAAAAGCAGTTGTATGCTAAACTAGATAAGTGTGTGTTTTGGTTGTAGGAAGTCCAATTTCTTGGCCACAAGATTAACAAAGATGGGGTAGCCGTGGACCCGAGAAAGGTAGAAGTTGTGTTGAAATGGGAGAGGCCGACCAATGTCACGGAAATTCGTAGTTTTCTTGGTTTATCCAGATACTACCGAAGGTTTATCAAGGGATTTTCTTAGATTTCCATTCCCCTGAATAAGTTGACTCGGTAGGGCATTCTGTTTGTATGGGACACCAAGTGCGAAGAAAGCTTTCAGTCCTTGAAGGAAAAGTTAACAACAGCACCGATGTTGGTGATTCCCAATCTGACGAGGAATTTCCAAGTGTATTGTGATGTGTCTAAGCAATGCTTGGGGTGTGTTCTGATGCAAGAAGGGCAGGTGGTTGCATATACCTCCCGACAACTTCGACCTCATGAAATTAATTTCCCGACTCATGACTTGGAACTAGCCGCAATAGTGTTCGCATTAAAAGTTGGAGGCATTACCTGTATGGAGTCACATTTGAGGTGTTCAGTGACCACAAAAGTCTCAGGTATCTGTTTAAGCATAAGGATTTGAATATGAGACAAAGGCGGTGGATGGAGTTTCTAAAAGGTCAAGCTGAAGTATCACCCGGAAAGGCTAATGTAGTGGCTGATGTGTTGAGTAGGAAATCTATACATGTATCCACTATAATGATCCATCGAATGGCTCTCTTGGAGAAATTGAGAGACCTAAAGTTGAATGTGGCTTGCTATAATGCCCGCCTATCAATGAGTAAGGTTGAGTGAAGACTCTACTCAAAGACCGAATCAAGGAAGCGCAGGATTAGGATCCTGAGCTTCAGGAGTTTAAGGAACAAACTGATTTTTCCGTAGCTGGCGATGGCATGATCTACTATAAATGTAGCACCCTAAATTTTAAGACTTATTTTTTTCAAAACACTAGCAGAAGCTAAATTTTACTTTACAATAAATAATAATAATTACATCTCCCATACAGATTAACAATATACTTTGTGAACAAGAGCTTAGGTTCACAATGTGAGGTTATACCAAAGAAAAGCCTAAAGCTTGTCTCATCCATTGCTTTAGCTCCACAGTCCTCTGATACCTGCAATACTGAAACCGTCAGTTATATGCAAAACATATAACCGAGTAATCCTCGATGTAACTAAAACATTTTTATAGTATTGTAGCCAGTCTAACTGGAAAATTCCCCAATGACACACATCATACACATAACACATACACTCACAAACTACACATTCATATACAATGAATGCAATGAAAATATCATGTATGTGTGCATGCCATGATCCTCTTTTATTGGTTTCCATTTCTTTTCTTTTCTTTTCCTCTTTTAACAAGAGACCCGGTGCACAGGGAATCCACCATAAGTGCATGGCAGTGTATGCATAACTTGAGCTCGTATCTATGGCCACTGGAAAGCGTCCTTCTAGGGTCCTACTGTCGGGGTACCAACACCTCTAGGGCTTGCCTAGAGACTATCTACCCTTTTTGAGATATCCCCTCAGGGACTATCTACCCTTTTTGAGATTTCCCCTTTGTACTTAGGTTATCTACCCTTTTCGGGATAACCCTACATTTCATCATCATTGTCATGCTTGTCCACTTACCTGGTCTACTTCAGGCGGAACTTAACCCACTTACTCAACCAACGTTGATGGGCGAAAGCATTTTCCTCTTTTCATTTCATAATTATCATTCATCTATCATATGTTCACAATCACATACTATATCATGATCTATCATGCATCTAACAATTGTAAGGTTGAATAATTATCTGTGTTGTTGACAAGTTTTCAAATGCATCTCATGATCTTGATATGTGCTTAAGTTCTAAAAAGCATGCATTTGATAAATCTGGAATAGGATATGAACATGGTATGTGTAGTAAGGCTCATATGTATGAAAAGAAAAAGCATGTGGATGATGTGCCTAAAAGGAATCTATTTCACAACATGTATGTGCTAAATCTAGAAAGCTTACATGTCATTATTGTGGACTAGATGGTCATATTAGTACTTATATTATGATAAGTTGTTTTATGTGCCAAAAGGAGAGAGGGTATGGATTCCAAAAGGAACCATTGCTAACCATCAAGGACCCAAAGTTTGGGTACCTATGAAGTAGACCTTGAGCATTATTTTGTAGGCTATTGTTTGAGGACCATAGAGCAACTACACTAGTATCTGGATAGTGGACTCTCCAACAACAGGAGGTTAATATAATTCTTACAAATCTATTGCACAAAGGTAATGGTTGGTAAGAACCTACTAAAGTCTCTATCAACATTTATTCTCTCTTGTAGAATGGCCTTGAACATTGCCTTCGTCTATAGTAGTCTACTCTATGTGTTTAATCATAGTCCTTGCTATAGTTACTATGATGGTTACTCAAATTGTATTTGATACATGTATACCTCCCTACTAGATTTTTCCTATGCATAAATAATTGATCTAATACCATGTGAATTCATATAATAGAATTATGTTGTTGTACACTTGAAAGTCGTGAATTGCAAATTGCATCCATCCTTAATCTTGATGATGATGAAATGATTTTGTTAATATGATGCTTATGTGGATCTTATTCTTGTACATTTCATGATATCATATTAACTAGAACAATTGCATACTTGAAATTGCCAAAATCCTTAATGTTCCAAGTATAATATTGTATATAATGCATGCTAAATATTTATGATACCTTGATTAGAAATGACTTTTCTTGATTTGCATGCATTAGGCTTTACTTTTGTCTAAATCTTGAATGAAGGCATGACAAAATGAAAGTTAGTATTTCTCTATAAGTCAAAGTGGTTGTAATTAACTAGTTGCAACATGTAATATGAAATCAAACAAAAGAAATAGTGGAAAATTCTTTCCCCCATCAACATGGTTGAGAAAGGGGGTTGAGTTATCTCAAAATGGGCAGATAACCTGAAGTGCTAGGTTATCCTAAGAACGGGGTAGATAACCTAGTGCAAAGGGGCTATCCCGAAAGAGGTAGATAGTCCCTGAGCTAGCTCTAGAGGGCTTGGTAGCCTGGCAGTAGGACCTTGGAAGGACGCTTTCCAGTTGCCATGATGATGAGCTCAGTTGTGCATTAACTGTCATGCACCTATGGTGGATTCCCTCTGCATAGGGTTTCCCGTTAAAAGAGGAAAGAAATGAAATGGAAATTAAAGTGATGCATGACATGCATACATACTTAACTTGTCATTTCATACATATTGTGTGTGTTTGTTAGGAATTTGATTTGGGGAAGTTTTCTAGTTAGACTGGCTGCAATATTGTATATATTATTTTCAATACCGACTATTACTCAGTTATATGTTGTACATATAACTGACGGTTACAATATTGCAGGTGATCCAGACTTGGAGGGTGTCAGTTCCTGAGTAGCAGCTGTATTGTGCTATACTTAGGTAGTCATTTGTTTTGTTGTATGACTACTTAGTTGGACTAGTATTCTCTCTGGGTTGTAAAATAAACAAAAAAACTTTTATGTAAATATATATATATATATATATATATATATATAAAATAGTTTTTGACTTCCGCTATGTGTTAAAAGTTACATTTTTTTTATTCATGCAATTATTGAAATTTGTGACGGTTTTTTATTTTATTAGAAAATTATATAAAAATTGTAACATTATAAATCAATTTATCTTAAAACTAAATTAATATCTATATAATTTTGACCCAAAAACCTACGACATGAAATGATAATATTTAAAAAAAACATTAATAATACAAAAACACATAATTAAATATATCTGCCACAAAAAAATGGAAAATGAATCTAAATAACATACACTTTTTTATCTAAAATTTATGTAAATTAATATTTCATTTCTGTTTTAAATTCATGTGAAATACCCTTACATTTCCATCAATAACTTGTGTTTTACGGCTTAAATTCGTGTGAAATAACATTTCATTTCTATCTACAACTCGTATGAAATGATACTTCATTTTCGTGTGGAAATTGTGTGAGATAACATAAAATTTATGCCTCAAAATTCGTGTGAAATGGTAATTCAATTTTGTTTAAAGTTTGTGTAAAATACCAATTTATTTTTGTAAAAATCTCGGGTGAAATAATATTTTACTTCCGTTGGAAATTCATCTGAAATAACATTTAATTTCCATCTACAACTCGTGTTGAAATAACATTTAATTTCCATCTACAACTCGTGTTAAATACTATTTCATTTCCCTTAGAAAATACTATTTCATTTCTGTTACAAATTCATGTGAAATAACATTTCATTTCCGTCTACAACTCATGTGAAATAATAATTCATTTTGGTTGGAAATTCATGTGAAATAACATTTAATTTCTGTCTACAACTCGTGTGAAATAATGCATTGTTTTTGTCTAAAATTTGTGTGAAATAACATATATCTTATGTCTAAACTTCGTGCGAAATAATATTTCTATTTTTTTTAAAATTCGTGTAAAATACCATCTGATTTTTGTATAGAAATCCTGTGTAATAACATTCTATTTCTGTCGGAAATTGATCAAGAATTTGTAATAACGTAACATGAAATTCGTGCGAAACAACTTACATTTTTTTGTTTGAAATCCATGTGAAATAACATAAAGTTTCTGTTTAAAATTCATGTAAAATATCATTTTTTTCCGTTTGAAATTTTTGTGAAATAATATTTTATTTCCTTTTGAAATTCAAGTGAAATAACATTGCATTTCCGTTTGAAATTCGTATGAAATATCATTCCATTTTTGTGGAATATTCGTACGAAATATGTAACATGACATCAATTCGGTGTGAAACTCGTGGAAACACACAAATGCAATTGTGTTAATATTGTGGGAAATCTTTCAAAAATTTGTCAAAATTATAATAAAAATTTCGTCTAAAATTTGTCACAAATAAATTAAAATTGTTGGACATGAGGGTGCGTCTACAATTTGTGAGAAATCTGTCAAAGATTGATTTGAGATAAAATTTGGGACGGTTCACAAAATTTGCGACGAGAGTTTTAGGGACGGGGATTGATTCGTGGGAAATTTATGCAAAAATTGTATTTCGTCAAAAATTCATCAAAAAAGTGCGGAAAAGTCGTATGAAATCGGACTAAATTTCTGTCTAAAAAAGGCATATTTTTAGTAGTGTAGTATTTGAACTTGTACCCTAAAGAGAGAGACAAAATTACTTACAACTTACCAAATATTTTATTGCTAGAATGAATAACTTTTAAATCATAACAAATGACCCTACAAGTGACAGTAAGAACAAGAAAATTGAAATGAGGGATTGAAACGATTTATAGATGTTAAGTCAAAATATATAAATGCTTCGGCGACAATAAGTTAGTTAAATGAGGGATACTAAAGGCTTTAAATGAGGGACATTAAGTGCTTTGAGGAAAACTAGAAGAATTCATAACTTGCTATAAAGAGGCTATTTAATTAAATAATTAGTTATGTGCATTAATATTTTGAAACTCTTAAGATTTTATGCATTATGTTTTACAAACAAGCTACTCAAAGAGCTTTAGTATAACTACAAAAAAAAGAGTTGTTTGTGTGATCAACAAAATCAGTTGTAAAATTCACATTTTCGGTCACAAAATATTTTTGCGACTGAATTTGTGATCAAATGACTTGCGACGCAATGTTTTGTGACCAATAGGGGAGCAAATTATGTAGCTAAATCAATCTTTTTTTAGTGTATCAAGCTTTTAGTGTAAACCAAGGGTATTCTCCAGTCAGCACTTAAATACTAATCTCTTGCAAGGTGGAGAGATCACCGAAGTGGGTACGGCTTATCCCAACTTTAGTATCAAGCTTGTAACATTTGTGTTTGACACATTAAAATTAGCAAACCAAACTATAAACTTGAGGTCCTACTATCAGGTCATATTTTGACAATTACTCTAATTAAGAAAACATGTAATAAACTAAAATAATGTATTGATTTAAAAAAATACACAATCTTCCACTATCTTAGACTAGAGAAGCAAAAGAGTGCAAGATCTTAGATTCTCAACCATTGATTACTTTGTTCAATTTCCACTAAGGCAAACCGTGATTGAGATGCAATTCACACTCTTGATAATAGCCAAATCAACCTTGACAACCCTAACATCATACACAATGGTGATCTCATTGCGATGGCTTCGTGAGTACTTATAAGCATCTTGAACAATGTGGGGCTTCAGATAGTGAGCGAGACCAAAGCTTATGGGTATTTTTGTCATTTCATTTGAGACGCAAGATTCACAGAGAGAAAAATCGATGAGATCTAAATTAGGAATCTTGAAATTTCAAGTTAACTTGGGAGACACGACATAGCTCTCATCTGTAGCTACTGGTTCGTTCCCTCTGAAGGGTTCCTTCCACATACAATTTGTACCATTCTTGAATTCGTAGCTATATGGGGACTAACAAAACATTTATGTTTGGTATTTCTTCAACCAGCTCCGTGTGGCTGTAGTTGGTGGTCGCAATTTTTAGATATTGTTTGGAGAAGGGACACAAACAAACGGGTCCCATAGGAGTGGGAGGGAGGGAAGTTTGGAGCATCGTTGCAAAGGAAAGGAAAAGAGTGCGAAAGAAAATGACAAGTGTAATTCACTAATTTCACTTTTAAAGTGTAAATAAGTATAGATTTTTTGGATATACTACTGCATTGCTATAGCGGTGTCAATTTTAGGATGAACTCAACTAAAAGAAAAAAACACAACCAGTTCATAACTCAAGTGCAGCTCCCAATGAAATTATTTGGAAAACCTAATTTCATTCTAATCTCTCAAATATTTGGGGAATGCATTGACTGAAATTCAGAATTTATATAGAGGCCAACACCTTGAAATGACTAAGACTATTGTAACGCAAATAATAATGTTAATATTAAAAGGGTTTTGTTAACGATTGCCCTTAGGGCAATGGATAAGAAACTTCTAAGTAGAAGTTTCTTATTAACAAGTATAGCATGAAATGCTACAAGTACATCTTCATTAATTATGACTTTTGTTAAAAATTTCTATTTATGAGTGGCTTATCTATTGCCTTAAGGGCAATGGTTAGCAAAACCCATATTAAAATTAGGAGTTTTCTAATCTGTGCGACATGACATAGGTTAAGCATCTCAAAGGAGAAGTTTTTTATATATGGGAAAAGACAAAAATTAATTGATTTATATTTTAACATGCATTTACTACTTATTGTTAGATCGAGCGCTTACTATTATTTCCACTTTGAGATTCATATTCTGTTCAATATTGCACATGTTAGAAAAATTCTTCAAAGTATTTTTATTTTTAAAATTATTATTATTATTTTTATAAGCAGTGACATAAAATTAATTAACTAATATATTTTTTTACTTCCATAAAATATAGCAAGGGATGATGAATACTTCAGGATTTCCTCAAAGACCAAAGTAAAACTGTAAAATAATTTAATGGACTTAATGCATAACCAAAACATCAATTTTGACTTGACATGCATGGAATCTTTCTATATATCCTTATTTCAACTTTCTTATCAATTGGATTTATTTATGTATCTTATATGGCTAATGGCAGAAATAAAAATAATTCTAGTTATTTGTTAATGGAAGAAGCCAGATCCAAGGAGAAGAAGAAGACCGAAGATAAGGAAGAAGAAGAAGAGGGATCTGAGAAAGTTCTATTCTCTTGCAATCAGAAGGAGGAAAGAAGGAAGGACTGATCTGCAATTAATATCAAGCCGTAAAGTTTTTAGTTTTTGTTAAGTAGTCCCTTGTTGCTTTGCAAGGAAGTCCCTGTGTAGTTTTGTTCCAGATGTTTGTTATTTCTGTTTGTTCTGTTTTTTCTGTTTTCTGTACGAAACTCTACAAGTAGAGTTTCTTTTCTGTTGTTATCAATTAATTCACAATTATCAAATAAAAGTTTTCCATTCATTTTCATCTCATCTCTGCGATTGTTGATGGTTCTTCAAGAAATTTCAATGGCTTCCGCAATATCGCATTGTTAACATGGTATCTCAAACCATGGCTTGATCGAAGATCATGGGTTATATCTGCCTGCTCTTTTCTTTCTTTTCTCTTCTCTCGTTTTTCCCTTTTCTGTTTCTTCTTCTTTTCATCTGTTCTTTTTTGTTACTCGTGTTTTTTGATTGTTATCCTTTTTGAGATATGGCAAAGACCACCATTGATGCTTCAAGTCCCTTGTTCATTCATCCTAGTGAGAGCCCCGGTACTCCGTTGATTCCGGTCACGCTAAATGGACCAAACTATCATTCTTGGTCCAGAGCTATGTGTGTTGCTCTCAAGATCGAGAACAAACTTCAGTTCATCAATGGAAGCATGCCTAAGCCAAAGGAAGATGATGCCACCTTTGAAGCTTGGGATAGATGCAACTCTTTGGTCATTGCTTGGATAAATCAAACTCTGAGTCCTTCCATATCTGAGAGTGTAATCTGGTTAGAGACAGCGAAAGAAATCTGGGAAAATCTAAGAAAGAAGTTCCACCAGGCAGATGTTTTTAGAATTGCTGCAATCCAAGGAGAATTATACAATCTTTATCAAGGAGAACAAACTGTTGCTGAGTATTTTACTCGCATGGAGAGATTTCGATTAGAATTGGAAAGTTTTTGGCCCCTTCCTCAATGTCTATGTGGTGTGACATGTTCTTGCACTTTGATTCCCACCATCATAGCTCATAGGGAAAATGACTATGTCATCATGTTCCTGAGAGGGCTTAATGAGTCCTTTACCAATGTTCGGTCCCAGATAATGTTGATGTCTCCTCTTCCTGATGTGGAGAAAGTCTTTAATCTGCTTTGTCAACAGGAAAGGCAGATGGATCAAGACACTGAAGAATCCAAAATTCTTCTCAGTACTAGTTCCCAAGAGAAGAAGAAGTTTAAGGGCAAAGGTAAGGGTCAACAAAAAGGACAATATAAGAGCTCAAAAGGGGGAGGCAAGATCTGTAGCTTCTGCAAGAGGACAGGACACACAACAGAAACATGTTATAGAATACATGGATTTCCTGCTCATCTCAAGAAGCAAAGTGCAGCATATAATTGCATTGCTGAAGAGGACAATTCAGGAAACAATGAGGATGATGCAGGCTCTCGGGAAGAAGCAAGTACTGCTGCTATAGAGTTTACACCGGAGCAAAGGAAAGCTATCTTGGCAATATTACAGCAACCTTCTGGGAAGACAAATCACAACATCAATCACATAAGAGTTAAAGCTAATCCACCGAAGCAAAATCCTGTCAAGTCTGATCAGCAAAGCAAAGAGGATCAAGGTAATAAATGTATCTTGGTTCCTAATTATAGGGCTTCTAGATGGATAATAGACACAGGGGCAACAAACCATGTGTGTCATTCAGCCAAACAGTTTCAATCCATCAAGAAGATCCGACCTATTTCTGTTAAATTACCCAATGGAGTTTATATAAAAGCTTTCATGGCAGGGACAATTATCTTCTCCAAAGAGTTTTTCCTTAATGATGTCTTATTTATACCATCTTTTGAATTTAATCTTATTGCAGTTTCAAAACTAACAGCTGACTTGTTATGCCAATTGATGTTTACTAAAGACATTTGTGTTGTGCAGGACCAACTTACCTTGAGGAAGATTGGTGTTTCTAGCATGAAAAGTGGCTTGTATGCTCTAGATGGATCAATCAATCTTACTTCTTCATCTGCTGTAAATTCTGTTAGTGTGAACAAAAACAATCTTTGGCATATCAGGCTAGGACATCTTCCTTTAAACAAGATGAACCAATTAAAAGGATACTATAATTACATTAATGTTGATAAGCAATCTGAACCCTGTGATGTGTGTCATACTTCTAAGACAAAAGAAAGTTCCATATATGAAAAGTAATAACATTGCTGATGATGTTTTTGATCTTTTGCATCTTGACATTTGGGGTCCTTTATCTGTTCCTTCCATTCTAGGACATAAATATTTCCTTACTATTCTTGATGATCATAGTCGACATACATGGGTTATATTCATGAAATCTGAGGCAGAAACTTCTAATCATGTTAAATCCTTCATTAGCTTAATTTAAACATAGATTAACAAAGCTGTCAAATGTGTTAGAAGTGACAATGGACCTGAATTTCAACTTAATAGCTTTAATGCTCTAAAAGGAATAATTCATCAAACCTCATGTGTAGAATGTCTTGAACAAAATGGAAGAGTAGAAAGAAAGCATCAGCATGTGTTGTCTATAACTAGAGCTCTCATGCATCAATCTAATGTTCCTAAAGTTTTCTGGAATTATGCTGTGTCACATGCAATTCATATTATTAACAGATTGCCTTCAAATGCTTCTCCTAATAAGTCACCTTATCACATTCTTCATAAAAAGGCTGCTGTTATGCTTGATTTAAAATGTTTTGGTTGTTTGTGTTATGCTTCTACTTTATCTAGAAACAGAAAGAAATTAGACAGTAGGGCTAGAAAGTGTATGTTCTTAGGCTTCAAACAAGGTGTTAAGGGAGTTATATTGTTTGATCTGAACAATAGAGAGATTTTCCTTAGCAGGAATGTTAAGTTCTATGAAAGTGTTTTTCCCTTTGTCAATAGACAGGAAGAAGACATCTTCACATCTAATACACCAGAGAATGACTTGTTCAAAGATATGAAGGGTAAGTTTCTCGATGACATTGAAGAAGAACAACCAGAAAGAGATAGAACTCCAAATGAATTAGTGGCAGAAGCTACAAGAAGATCAACGAGAGACGGAAAGCCACCTAGTTATTTGCAAGAATATCAATGGAGCTTGACAGGTGAATCTGAAGAAGATAATGCAGATAATGCATAAGAAAGTTCTACCAACATAATTCAGAAGGAGAGTCACAAAACAGTAAAATATCCTATAGCTAATTATATAGGATATGACAATTTATCAAAACAATACAAGCACTTGTGCCTTACCTTGTCAGCAGACAGAGAGCCTACAAGTTATGAGGAAGCCACTCAATATCCTTGTTCGAGAGAAGCTATCAAGGTGGAGCTGGAAGCACACAACAAGAACAAAACTTGGGAATTAACCAAGTTACCTAAAGATAAAAGAGCCATAACATGTAAATGGGTTTTCAAAATAAAAAGGAAAGAAGATGGGAGTTTAGAAAGACATAAAGCACGATTGGTAGCAAGGGGATTCACTCAAACTCAAGGACTTGACTATTTAGAGACATTCAGTCCTATAGTACGCATTTCCACTATTAGAATTCTCCTTACTCTTGTAGCAACAAAAGGTTGGAGTCTCCAGCAATTGGATCTAAACACTGCATTTCTCCATGGAAAGTTAAAGGAAGAGGTTTACATGAAGATACCTCAAGGACTGGATGTGAAGGATGGCTCATTAGTATGCAGACTCAAGAAGTCCTTGTATGGACTCAAACAAACAAACAGGGAGTGGAATCTTAGACTCAGTTCTTTCCTTACTCAGCTTGGATATACTCAATCCATGTCTGACTATTCTTTATTTTCAAAACAAGCAAAGAACACACTAACCTTCATTCTTGTGTATGTAGATGATCTACTAATAGCTGGAGATAGTGTTGAAGAGATTGATTATGTCAAGCAGCAGTTGCATTATGAGTTCAGTATAAAGGACCTTGGTGATGCAAGATACTTCCTGGGAATGGAGCTAGCAAGGACAAGGAAAGGAATCAACTTAAACCAAAGAAAATATGCCTTGGATATCCTCAAAGATGCGGGACTCCTGGCTGCAAAACCGTGCAATACACCAATACAACAAGGAGCAAGGAAATCCCATGACTGATCCAGAAACCTATAGAAGACTTATAGGAAGACTGCTATATCTGACATAGCAGACCAGACATATGCTTTGCTGTCAACGACCTTAGCCAATTCATGAAGGCACCAACTAATATACACTACAAAGGAGCAATCAAAATTCTCAGATATGTAAAGAAATCACCAGGAAAAGGGTTGTTTTTCTCAGCAGAATTAGATTTATGCCTTAGAGGTTTTACTGATGCAGATTGGGGTGGGTGTGTAGACTCTAGAAAATCAACAACAGGTTATTGCTTCATTATAGGGTCATCTCTGATCTCATAGAAGAGTAAAAAGCAAGGCACGCCATCCAAGTCTTCATCTGAGGCAGAATATAGGGCCTTAGCACATGGAACTTGTGAAACAAAGTGGATTTTGAAACTCTTCAAGGATTGTCAAATAACTCCAAACCTTCCAATTCCTTTGTTCCGTGATAACCAGTCAGCAATATACATTGGTAACAACCCTGTTTTTCATGAGAGAACCAAACATATTGAACTAGACTGTCATATTGTGAGGGATGTAGTGGAGAAAGCAGTAATCAAACTCATTGCCACTCGGAACAATGTTCAAGTAGCAGATATTTTCACCAAAGGCCTTGCTCGGGGTCCTTTTGAAGAAGCTGAAATAAAGCTTGGAATGAAGAATATACACATTCCAGCTTGTAGGGGTGTGTTAATGGAAGAAGCCAGATCCAAGAAGAAGAAGAAGACCGAAGATAAGGAAGAAGAAGAAGAGGGATCTGAGAAAGTTCTGTTCTCTTGCAATCAGAAGGAGGAAAGAAGGAAGGATTGATCTGCAATTGATATCAAGCCATAAAGTTTTTTGTTTTTGTTAAGTAGTCCCTTGTTGCTTTGCAAGGAAGTCCCTGTGTAGTTTTGTTCCAAATGTTCGTTATTTCTGTTTGTTCTGTTTTTTCTATTTTCTGTATAAAACTCTATAAGTAGAGTTTCTTTTCTGTTGTTATCAATTAATTCACAATTATCAAATAAAAGTTTTCCATTCGTTTTATTCTCATCTCTGCGATCGTTGATGGTTCTTCAAGAAATTTCAATGGCTTCCACAATATCGATTTATTAACATTATTGGTGAATTATATATATATATATATATATATATATATATATATATTCAAGTTTGACTTGTGAAATAATATTCTATCAATCTTATTTATTTTGGTAATAAACAAAAAAGACTTAAGTTTATAGTTTGGATTGCTAATTTTAATGACTCCAATTCAAATGTTACAAGCTTATACTAAAGTCTCCTCAGTAGGTTGTTTGTAAAAAATAACACCTAATATGTTAACAATTTCAATATTTACAATATTTTAGAAATTGTTAACTTTAAGTACCACATGAAGGGTATAATATTTTTTTAGTTTAACAAATTATACTAATATTAATTTATTTATTAAATATAAAATTAGTAAACTTAAATTATGAGAAACTTTTATAAATAAAATATAGTTAAATGAACAAGTTAATAAAACCAAACTCAAATTTTATATTTTTGTTAGCAAGTCCAATTTAAGCTTTAAGTTGAGTAATTTAAATAAATGAGCCAGATTTGAGTGGTCTATATTTTTCACAAGCAAAACAAAAATTTTAGATGTTCGGCCCAGTATATTTTCGCCCCTAAATAGCATTCTCCCTTAAGCTCGTTACAAACAAATTTCATATACTAAGAGAAAACTATATAATTCTTATGGTTAATTTGCTACTCCCAGCGTCCTACATTTGTTAATAATTATTAATTTGTATATTGTAACACCCTAATAAAATGTGGCCTTAGACTACCAAAAAGAACCATACACGCAATTCACATGCTCAAGTGTTCTTGTCTATATTCCCATAGATTTGCCTCATTTATGTAATTACATAATCACCCTAGTGAGAGTTATACACAACTACTTGGCACAGTCTCAAAATATAAGTCCAAATGACATTAAATGAAAAGCTTCATCATAGGATATTACAATTTAGCTTTACAAAAAAGGGAACAAGGACAAAAAATGTAAACATAATCCTTCACTCCTCCAGCATCCTTGATTTCTGAATTACCTGCAATACTATAATCGTGAGATATATGGAATCGCATATATGTGAGTAACCCCCCAGTTTAATAAAAACATTTGATAGTGTTGCAGACAACACGTTGCAAAATTATCCCCTTCTAGATCTAACACAAACATCTTCAATAAAACATCAAGTTTCATCACAATCAATCTTTCATAATATATGAACTTAACAACATATGCTATGCATGTTCCTTTTTATCAGTTTCGTGCCGGCAGTCCGCACCTTCTTTGGAGATCTCCAATGTTAAGGAAGCCTCCTTCCTTGAAACCTCGACCTACCCGGTCTTACACCAGAAGGTGTATCTGCAATACTTTTAGTAATGAATTGAAAGTAATAGTTCAATACAACATCCATCTCAAGTAATCATTCAGTCATGAAGGAAAAATGTAACATCCCGAAAATCCATAAAGAAAACTTAGGACTTAAGGGATTTGATTAAAATTTACAAAGAAAAGAAAAAGGAGGATTGGTTGCAAGTAGAGAGGTTAAAAGAGGGACAAAAAGGACATGTATATTCAAATATGGACTGTGCATATTCGAATATGAACAGTGATATTCGAACATGGAATGTGCATATTCGAATATGGACTTTTCATATTCGAATATGGAAGTGTGGAATTGAATACAGAAGCCTTATATTCGAATATGGACCCCAAATTCTATATATAGGGGTGCTCTGCCTCCATAAACTCACTATTTCCCTCTTCTGCACTCTACACTCTCTCAATCCTTTGATAAACCTCTACCACTAATCAACCACACTCTACAACTCCTTCATCCTAAGTTTCTCTTCTCACATTAAGGTTCCAAGAGTTGAGATTTAGAAGAAGGGAGTTAGAGACTGGATTTGAGTTGAAGGATAAAGGATTCTGAAAGATTCAAAGTAACCCTAAAAACCCCAATCCAGGATATTACGGACTATTAGGAACATGTGACTAGGAAATGCTAGGAACATGTGTTAGGGATTTAGAAATAATATGTTTTAAGTTGTTTGAGTTAGAATTATGTGTATGTTTGAGCTTTGCATGCTATGTTGAATGTTGTTTGTATTGATTAAACATGCTAGTAGGTGATACATGATTAGGAATTGAATTGGAAACATGAATGATGTCGAAGATCATAAAAATGTATGAATAAGATATTCCAGATTGTAATGTGACTAAATGGGGACTCAGACTTTGATTAAATTCATTATGTTTTAAGAAAACAAGTCCGAGAGTTAGTATATTCAAATATATGTTTGAATGTGGAAGGCCGTGTTCGAATAAATATTTGAATATAACATTTCTGTCACATAATATTCAAATGCGAGATGTTCGTATTCGAATATAGGATAACTGGAATTCTTGTTTGAATGATATGAAATAAATATGATGTTTGATGCATGAGAACATGTTATTAAATAAAAAGGAAAATGTGAAAATGCTTTCCCCATCAACGATGGTTGAGTAAGAGGGTTAAGTTCCGCCGTAAGTAGACCGGGTAAGAGGACAAGCAAAAAAAGATGAAAATGTAGGGTTATCCCGAAAAGAGCAGACAACCTGAAGTGCTAGGATATCCCGAAAACGGAGTAGATAGTTTAGTGCAAAGGGGCTATCCCGAAAGGGGTAGATAGTCCATGGGCTAGCCCTAGAGAGGGTTGGTAGCCCGGCACTAGGATCCTGGGAGGACGCTTGCCAGAACCATGATGATGATGAGCTCAACTGTGCATTCACTGTCATGTGTGTGTTTGTTAGGAATTGGATTTGGGGTTGTTTTCTAGTTAGACTGGCTGCAATTCTGTATATATATTATTTTTAAATACCGACGGTTATTCAGTTATATGTCGTACATATAACTGACGGTTACAGTATTGCAGGTGATACGAACTCAGAGGGTGTCTGCCCTTGAGAAGACTTAGCAGCTATCTGTTGATATTTAAGTAGTCATTAGTTTAGTTGTATGATTACCTAGCTGGACTAGCACACTCTCTGATTTTTGATGAAACACTTTATGTAAATATTTGTACAATATATATATATATATATATATATATATATATATATATATATATATATATATATATAATGTTTTGTCTTCCGCTGTCTATTTGAAAAAAATGACCTTAAAAATCTAGGTGTTACAATTTGGTATCAAATCAGTTTGATCCTATCCGGACTGTGGTATCTGATATGTAACTTAGATAATAGTCCAGAGAGATAAAGTCATGTCTTAACCTGAGATGTTGACTGTATACGATTCATTATATTGAGCCTGATCAACTTAGTGTGGTGTGTTGTATGCAGGAAGGCATGGCAGGAAGACACCTCGGTAGACCTCGTTCTAACACCAATGCAACACCAACTCCGACCGATTCTCCGTTGATACAACAGATGGCACAGGTCATGACTCAAATGATGGAGGCACAAGGCCGGGAAGATCGCTGTCAAAGATATTGGAGACATGACCCACCCACTTTCTCTTGTGGAAGAGATCCTATGGTAGCAGAGGAGTGGTTAGATCAGTTAGAGGAAATTTTTCGAGTGACTAGATCTGGCAATCAAGACAAGATAGAATTTCCCACTTATAGACTCAGAGGAGAATCATTGCAATTATTGAAGAGACATCGAGAACATATGGAGGCAACTGGAGGTCATATAACTTGGGAGGAATTCAAGACCATTTTTATAAACAAGTATTTTCCCTCTAATGTGAAGGACTAGAAGAAGATAGAATTTCTTACTCTACAGCAGGGTGACATGACTGTGGATGAGTATGTTGCCAGATTTGAAAGCTTAACTCGATTCTCGAACAATCTTCAGAACCAACCCGATGAGGCGTGGAAGTCTAAGAGGTTTGAACAAGGCCTTAAACCGGAGGTTAGAAAATTGGTTATTACTCAGCAAATTTGGGAGTATCAGACTTTGATACAAGCATGTCAGCTTACTGAGCAGTCCTTGGCCGCGGTGGTGGCTAGTAGACAACTGTTGTGGAAGCTTAAGAGAGAGGAATGAAGTACAAAAGGAGGAAAAGGGTAAGGAAGGGGATAACAAAGGCAAGGGAACCATCCCAAAAGGCAAGACCTGTGGGAAACTTTACAGAGGAGAGTGCTACAAGAACAAGAGGGTTTGTTTCATATGCCAGAAGCCGGGACATCTCAGCTAGCGACAAGGATCAAAAGTCAGCATAGGAGGACAAGAAGAAGAATCAGGTGAGAGGTCGGGTGTATACGCTAAATGCTAAGGAGGTTGACCATTACAAGAATCTTATCCAAGGTACGAGATTAATAAAATCAAAGCCTATTAATATCTTGTTTGATTCAGGAGTGACTCACTCATTCATTTCAGTAGACTGTACAAAATGAGTTTATTTTCCTGTGTCCAAGCTACCCTATGAAGTGCTAGTGTCTACTCCCTCTAAAGAGAAAATCTGTACAACTACTATGTGTTCTCCCGTGCTCCTAGACTTTCAAGGCAAGACTTTCTATTTAGACTTATACTGGTTGCCGATGAAAGGGTTAGATGTAATCTTGGGCATGGACTGGCTCAAAACTCATAAAGTCAAGATCGATTGCGCCACCAAGACCATGCATATTCCAGACTGAGGCTTGGAGATATATTGTACACATCATCCTACTTTTGATCTCCATAATCTGTCTATGTATGATGATAGTACGAGGTATCTGGTTGTTTGTGTAAGTGATGTTAAGAAATCAGTGAATGTTGATTCCCTCCCCGTAGTCCAAGACTTTCCAGAAGTGTTTCCTGATTACATCGAATCTTTGCCACCAGAAAGAGACGTAGGGTTTTCGATTGAGTTAATTCCGGGAGCTAGACCTGTTTCTAAGGAACTGTATAGAATGGCACCGCTTGAGTTGGCGGAAGTAAAATGACAGATTGAAGAACTAATGCAGAAGCAGTTTATTAGACCAAGCGCTTCGTCATGGGGAGCCCCAGTGCTGCTCGTCAAGAAGAAGGATGGGAAATTGCGCTTGTGTGTGGACTATCGAGAGCTGAATAAGTTGAAAGTGAAGAACAAATATCCACTACCGCGAATTGACGATTTGCTTGACCAACTGGGAGAAGCCAAGGTGTTTTCCAAGATTGATCTTCGGTCGGGATACCACCAGATTAGGATTAAGCCTGAAGATATTCCTAAGACTGCATTCCAGAAACGGTACGACCATTATGAGTACTTGGTGATGCCGTTCGGATTGAAAAATGCTCCTGCTATTTTCATGGACTATATGATCCGCATCTTCCGACCCTACTTGGACAAGATTGTTGTAGTCTTCATTGATGATATCCTCATTTACTCTAGGCTATATGTCTTGCAGAATTATTGTCACAAAACAACAAAGCAAGTCTAACATAATCGAGTTTTAAATCACGGAAAAGTAAATCAAGCCATTGAATCTCGCAAGTCGTACTAGCAAGGGCCCTGTATTCAAATTCAGAAGAGGATCTGGATACAATGCTTTGCTTCTTATCTTTCTAAGAAACAAGGGAATTACCCAAAAAAATACAATAACCAGTAACTGACTTTCTAGTTTGAGGGCAAGTGCCCCAATCTGAATCACTAAAACCTTTAATGTGCAATGAATTGTTGGCAGGGAAGAAGACACCTTGTCCCGAATTGGATTTTAGGTAACGTAAGACACAAATAGTAGCCGTATAATCATGCATTTTAGGAGTGACCATAAATTGACTAAGCTGTTGGACCACAAAAGTGATATCAGGTCTAGTCGTATTAAGATAAACTAATTTTCCTATTAACCGACGATAACCAGCACGGTCTGAATAATCAACAAAAGACTTAGAAACTTTCATAGCACCCTTGACCATAGGAGTTTTGACGGGTTTTCCTGCCAATAAACTGGCAGTGTCTAGTAAATCAAGGGTGTATTTATGCTAGGAAATGGAAATGCCAAGTTTGGATCTGGCAATCTCCAAACCCAAAAAATATTTTAACTCACCAAGATCTTTAATACGAAATTGGTTATGCATCATACTTTTTAAAGAGGAAATATCAAAAAGATTGTTGCCACATATGATTAAATCATCCACATAGATCAACACAACAGTATAGGAAGTCAGAGTATTTTTAACAAACAGAGAATGATCATTACCCGATTGAATAAAACCAACAGATTTTAAAAAAGTAGACAGTTTTTCAAACCACATTCTACTAGCCTGTTTTAAACCATATAAGCTCTTGTTTATCTTGCAAACAATATTAGAACCAGAAATAAGAATCCCTTTAGGAGGGACCATATAAACTTCTTTTAAATCACTATGCAAGAAAGCATTGTTAATGTCTAATTGGTGTAAATGCCATTGTTTAACAGAAGCAATTGCAAGTAATAAGCAAACAGTGGTCAATTTAGCAACAGGCGCCAAAGTATCAAAGTAATCTACTCGTTCTACTTGAGTATAACCCTTAGCTACTAAACGAGCTTTACATCGTTCTATGGAGCCATCAGATTTATATTTAATTTTGTAAACCCATTTATATCCTATTTGCTTTTTATTTTTAGGCAAAGGCATAAGAGTCCAAATTTTACTATTAGCAAGCGCATCTAATTCCATATTCATAGCATTAACCCATTCATGATGTTTAATATCAGAAGCATAAGTTTTAGGTTCAGAAATAAACTAATATTAAACACGTAGCAAGCAAAGGAATTTGACAGTTTATCATAACCAGTGTAGTTGGAAAGAGGGTACCGCACTTTGGAATCTGAAGGAGGAGAAATGCCTTGAATTTGATAACAATGAAAATATTTTGAAAAATCATGGGTGGATTTAAGAGGTAGATCAGGACCAACATTTCTCTGGTGGGCTGATCTAAAAGGAAACATATTTTCATAAATAACAACATTTCGGGAAACAGTTATGGCTTTAGTTTGAAAATCTAAAACAATGTATCCTTTGGTACCTTTCTGAAAACCAACAAAGACAGACTTTTTGGCTCTTGGGTCCAATTTTGACCTATTTTGGGTGATTGTGGTAGCATAGCACAAGCACCCAAAAACTTTGAAGTTAAAAAGGGTAGGAGACTCACCATACAATACCTTTGATGGAGAATCTTGTTGAAGAATTCTACTGGGTAAGCTATTTATGATATTGACAGCATGATCAACTACAAAGCACCAATAAGAACGAGGTAAAGCAGAGTGAAATAACAAACTCCTAGTAACATTCAATATGTGCCTATCTTTTTGCTCAACCACAGAATTCTGTTTAGGAGTTTCTACACAGGATGTTTGATGAATGATGCCATTTTCATTGTAAAAATATTGCATAGAGAACTCAGGACCATTGTCACTTCTCATGCATTTAATAGAACAGTTGAATTTAGTGTGAACAAAAGTGACAAAGTTCTTAAGCAATGGTCTGGTTTCAGATTTTGATTTCATAAAAAAACCCATGTGAAATGAGAGTGATCTTCTACAATGGTTAAAAAATATCTATGTCCATGAATGCAGTCAGTCCTTAAGGGACCCCAAATGTCTACATGAATTAATTAAAATAAATAATTAGTGCGATGATTGAAATTAGGAAAAGGAAGCTTAGTTTGCTTAGCAAATTGACAGTGATCACAGGCAATATGTTTGATAAAACGAACATAAGAAAATGAGAGTGAACAGTATCCAAAACAGAGTCAGAAGCATGTCCCAGATGAAAGTGCCACAGATCAAACCAATGTGCATTGGAATTATTACAAACAGAAGTCATGGAATTATTAGAATCAGAAGTCAAAACAGTATTGTCAATACTGGTATGAGTATCATTCTCATATATGTATAGACAATTGCGGACTCTAGCTAGTCCAATCGTCTTCTTCAATGTCATATCTTGCAAAAAACAAGAAGATTTGTAGAAACTAATGACTAAGTCTAGGGCAAAATAATTCTGTGAACAAAAAGAATATTGAATTCAAAATCAGGAATGTATAACACATCTTTTAAAACAAACCTGTTCAAGAATTGGATACTGCCTTGATATTTAGCAACAAATAATGCACCATATGATAAGAAATGAAAGCATTAATGTTGTTATAAACATGATCAGTTGCACGCTATCTACAATCCACAAACTTTTGTCAAGAGAAGAACCTTGATTATTATCAGCAGAATTGACAGTGTTTGTGAACTGGTTAATAGTGTGTGTAGTGTTCTGGTTCTTAGCCTTATCAAGCAAGTCCATAAGCATTTTCATATCATAAGCATTAAGGTGTCTGTGTGTGAGTGGTGGTGTTGGTAAGATTCACAGAAGATGTGGCAGTGTTAGCAGTGTCAACAGAAGTAGTGTTTGTCCTCGGTTTAAACTTGAAATTAGACGAAAAACCGTGTTTAATATAAAAAGTTTCAACGGTATGATTAAGACGTCCACAGAAGTTATAGATTTTACCAGTAGAAAAGGTACCACGATTATTTTGTGGTTTACCCCTCAATTTACCTGAATTTGTACTACCTGTCTTCCAAGAAGCAGTAGCAACCAGAGGTTGTGTAGCGGAAGAGAGGATCTTACCGTTAGGGTTTAACTTTCGCTCTTGTTGTTGAACAATAGCGAAAGCCTTAGCAATAGAAGGCAAGGAAATACGCAAAAAAAGTATTCTGATTCATGATGTTTCTTGATATTAGGAAGGTGAGTGAAAGAACATTTAGTGCTGCATAAGCAAACAATCACAGGGCGCAGAGCATCAAGTTCTTGCCACAATATTTTCAGATTCGTGAAATAAGTGGCAAGATCGTTGTCTCCTTGCCTTGTGGAGTGGATCTCCTCCGAAAGATTAGATAAGCGAAAATAATCTCCATCAGAAAATTGAATGCAAAGATCTTGCAAGATTTCAGTAGCGATGTTAAAAAAAAGTAATGCTATGATCGATTTGAGAGGATACAGACCTTTTCAACCATGAAATTACCATGGTATTTCACTTACGCCATGCAGATTGGAGCGGATCGTCTTGCGCAGGTTCAGGAATGCTATCGTCGATGAAGCCAAGCTTGTCCTTACAAGCAAGGGCATTGGACATGTTACGGAGCTAGAGATCATAGTTCTTTGTACCTTCTAAGATTGGAGTTGCGACAACGCTGTTAGGGTTGTCACCAAGGTGAAAATAATAGGGGCATGAAGGATTTTGAGGATCAAGATGTGGTGTGGCCATAGCCAAATCAACATCGCCCATGGTGGCGAGGGAAGAAGAAAGAAAGGGGAGACCAAAAGGAAACCCTAGCAGAGATCTCGAAACCCTAAAAGACGCATGATACCATAAAGGAAAAATGAAACGCGTATTGGAAAAGAAGAAATGAATTAATTGGCTTACATGCTTCTTTGAACAGAGAGAACTATAAAGGAAAAATACAAGGCAAAACCCTAGTGGGTTTGCCAAAAAGAGGCACACAGGCCCAAAAGAAGGAAACAACCCATTTAGCCAAAAAAAAAACACGCAGGTCCAGAAACAAGCAAAAATCAAAGTTATTTTTTATTCTCCAATACATTCTGTAGCCGAGAATAGAAATTATATTCCATCAATGAAAGAGATGAAGATTTTAGCTAGAGATTTAAAACACAAAAGCACAAACAGGATACACACAATTTCACATACGGATTTGATGAACACAAAGTACTGCAAAAGCAAAGGTTAAATAAAGCTATGATGTTGAAATTTAGAGGCATTTCTTGGATTTAATGATTTCTTTCTTTATTTGCGATAAGCCTAGAATTGGTGTTTCGAAAACTTGTGCATTGTAAGCTGCAGAGCATCATAGTCTTAAAAACTCATTGCTTATAACAAGTATAGAAGAAAGGAGAGGAAGAGAGAAGAGGAGGAGAGAAAGCTTGTATCTTTTTAGTGTATAGAACAGCTCGTTAGAAGCTCTCTACTTATAGGCGAGTGGGTAGTTACAAGGAAATGAATAAGATTAATATTGAGGATTCAACAAATCACCAAAACGCGTAAAATTAATTACCATAGGCGTAAAATTAAATACCATACGCGCAAAAAAGGTCGATAAGGACACGCATAGGATCCTTCTCAATTAAGTTTTGTATCCAATGAACAGATTTGCGCTTATTCTGTAAAATCCACATGAAAATATGGAAATATTAAACAAGCAAAAAAATTATAGTAACATAGCTTGTCTAAGTGAGCTATAGTGCGCCTAAGCGCACCCGCTCACCTAGCCTAACCTAATTTTTTGTGTCATGCTGACCTATGTTGACCTAAGGTGATCTAACTTTCTGCCTAAGCGGGAAAAGGCTCGCTTATTCGAGCATACAGGCAGGCAGGAGTGCATTTTGATGAAATCATCCCTTATGTCAACCCCAGGTGCGCCCAGGCAAGGATCTGTGTGCCTAAGCAAGCGAGCTGAACCTAAAACACTATATACAAGGGTCTCATTTGTGATTCTAAGCATTGTATTTTAGAGCTCGAGAGAGAAGGAGAAGGGGAATAAGCTTTGAGCGCGGACACAACTCTATTCTTATTCTTTTGATATATTCTAATGTATATCTAAGTCTCTCACAGAGATGTGATTGTAATAATGAACTCTTATATAATTCAGGTTATTTATATATGTATAGTCATAGACTTTATATATCTTGGTAATTTAATCTCTTCTTGATGCTTAATTAATTCTATTAGGCCGATAGTAGGATGATGTTGAATCTATTATACAGTAGACATGTATGTTATGGATTATGATCTGAATTGATGATTTAATCTGTGATAATCTAAGAATAGCTACTGACACACTAGGAATATATATTTATGGATTAATTTCTAGTTAACATTTAGTTAAAATACTAGATTAAGGAATCTATGTTAGATCTTATATTTGAGACATCAGTATAAGATATATTTAAGTGTTGCATCAAGCTATATAAATCTGATACCTATATACCCTTAAGTGACTTGAATTCATACGAGTTTGATATTCATCAATTCAAGGGTTTGATCTCTAATTTAGTCAAATATTTACAGTTTTGATCTTATTAATTTAACCATTTGTTCATATGATTCATTCAATCAACTATTTATTCGTACATATGATAAATAAGTCTCTTAAGTAAGATGCAATATAAAATACTTGTTCCCCGTGGAACGATATCGGGTCTCATCACCTGTATTATAACTTGACTTTGGTATACTTGCCGGATTCCAAAAAATAACATAAATGTCCAATGAACAATCAGTGCATTTTGTATCTCTAAATATAAAATATTTAAACTTTTATCACATAGTTAAAATGAGGTTTTGAATAACTTATAAGAAAAACTCACGAACCCTTTTGCTGTATCACGAAATTGACAAAACTTTAGATCATGTAAAAATAAGTACTCTGTTCTGTTTATTCAACTAGACACTAATGGATCCAACATGTGTTGTTAGAATATGCAACTTCTCATCTATAGTTAAGTTTGTTTTCATTAGTTTTTGATTGTTAGGGCTTTAGGTATACCTTTAAGGGACTTAGGGGACAACTTTCAAACCACAAGAGCAAAATGGTAGGGAGAAATGGGCAAATTTGAGATATTGCTAACTTAATATTTGTTTAAAAAACCCATAAAATATTAGTATTTTTTGTGACCTGACCTGGTTAGGAGGGATCACTAACTCTCAGGATGAAGCACCAAGTGACAAGGAAAGTTCAAGCTCCGTCGTCCAAGCTCCGTAGCGGCGGCGGGTGCACCTACAAGGACTCCGACGCACAAGTCAGTATGTGGATTAGGTTTTATGTGCGAATATAGAATGTTACATAACTTGCATGGTGCATTAGTGGTGATATTTATAGTGGAGCCATTAGGGTTGAGTGCGGAGTTACTAGGCCTTGGATCTTGTGCCGTGGGCCCAACTCATCATAATGACGTCCTCTACGGGTTAAAATTCATCCTGGTGAGCTCTCGGGATGATCTCAGGATGAATTGAAGTTTTGTGGGCCGAGATGCCAGGGATACCGACCGGTCTATAATAGTTTCCCCCATAGTCAGAGAGTTACCTTTAGGTGAGTTGGTGCCATTGCATTGCATGTTAGCCAAGGTAGCATTCTGACTTCTAGGATGTTCCTTTGCATTCCCGACATCAAAGAAGGGTTGACGGTTGATCTTCAGCGAGACGCGTTCCCATGCACGCGCTCTTTTCGGGGTTTGTGTGCGATGATTACAGCGGCTTGGGGCCCCACGAAATTTAATGCGATGTGATCGTTTTCCATTTTTCTTTTTTTATACGTTACCATTTACTTTTCTTAAAAATAAAAAGGCTCTTAAACCCCTCATATTTCAAAATCCCCCAAATCTCTTCTACTTCTCTACTCTTAAACAATTCTTCGCTGCCTTATTCTCTTGTCTTTTGAAGGACAGGTTTCGGATTTCTGTTTGTTGTGGTTCTTTCATTGCTCCCCCCGTTCTACCTTGACAGTGCTGCCAGAGTTTTGCCTCCAAGCTCCATACTTCAGTTCGTCGACGCCATTAATTTTCAACTAACTAACTATTTCCATTTTCCATCTTTGTGATTTTTTATTCGATAATTTCGCCCGGGGTTATGTTATTCATTACTTTTCAAATTTTAGGTCTAGTCTTCTTCGTTTCTCTTTTTCTACTTTTCCCCTTTTCAAAATGGGTGATGATATCTTTGATTTGTCAAGTGGTTCCTCTTTTGATTTTTGTGATTCTGAGATTATCGTAAACATAGCGAGGAGAACTCCGAAACCCTTGTCCCCAGTTAACTCTAACCTCATCCGAGGTACGTTTTCCATTGCAAATCCTCATTTTTCCTTAAAATAATTTGGTGTATTTTCCTCAAAAATCTGAGAGTGGTAAGTCTGTGACTCAGAGAGTGAGTTGTTCCTTTAGTACTTTGAATCTTGAACACTTTGTTTATCAAATTGTTCTCATAGACGTTTCTAACAAGAAATCTCTATTAGTAAAGCTCTTGTTAAATATGCTATTAGGATTTTGAGTGTGATCCCACTTATTAGTCAAGCTCTTGTTAAACGCGATCCCGGAAACACCTCGGGGGACAATGATGCTCCTTCAACTTCCATGTCCCATTCTCTTGATTTTGAGTCTGATGCCACTTATTGCCCTTCGGCATGTTCCGATCCTAGTTCATCCACTCCGGGATCTAACCCAGATTCATCTGATTATGTAGATATGGAGCCTTCATAAAGGATGCCTCTATCCTGAGAGAGGGCCAGTATCCCACCAACCCGAGATTCCCCAAGCAGTAATGATGAAGAGGCTCTTTATGGTCATCTCGGCCCTTCTGCCATCGGTCCCAGTACCTCCCTTCCGCCATTGGAATGCCGGCCTGAGTGGAGAAGTTTGAAGAATATAATATCCATCTTGTGGGTTCCTTCCAACTTTTTGCATGCTTCCTACTGCATCGAGAACAATGCTCGACTCAAGAAGGTAGGGAAACGTTGGAAGAAGTGTTTTCACTTCGGTCCCAACTCGGTCAAAGCTAATACCAAGATAGATCTCTCCTCTAACTATAAGTTGAAGATCCTTAGGGAGGATGAAAGGGTCTGTACTCCCGCTATAAAGGGCGAGACTCCACACATCATCATGTATGAGTCTTTGTTTGATCAACTTAAGGCCTGGTTCCCATTTTTGGACTTTCAAATCAAAGTTTTACATAATCTACACTTGGCCCCAACCAAACTCCACCCAAATAGTTTGGGGTCTCTTTAGGCCTTCGAGGTATTATGCTGGGCCAACGAATGGCAGTATTCTTCTGCCTTGTTCTTGTATCGCTTCGACCCCTATCGCGGTGGAAGGAGGTCATGGGTTTCTCTGCAGCATCAGAGCGGGATCCCATCTCTTTTAACCCCCTTTGAAGATTCCTTCAAGGTTAATTGGGACATTTATGTTAAGGTTGTTCCCCATGATAGCCATACTGTCCCTTTCTAGGTGGGTCCCAACCGTCAACTCGTCTTCCCTCACTACTGGATCGTGGATCACTACTCCAAGTCTCTATCTCTAGTTGAGTTGGGATGCGGATTCCTCGAAGAGGGGGATCGAGCAACGTACCAGAAACTTTGTGATTTTATCAGGGAAGGCGGGACTCCCATCCATTGTAGAGACTTTTTGGGGGCCCCTCGTCGAAATCAAGCAGCTTGTCAATGCATGACTTTGTTATTCATGCCTCTTTGTATTCTGGAATTTCTTATTAATTCTCTTCGTTATCCTGTTAAATTGATATATGACATTTCTTCTTTTCAGCTCATATCATAGCTAGCTTCGCCGTCCGCACCTTTAAACGCGGCGTGAAAGGAAAAGGAAAAGTGGATATTACGGCCCCAAGTTTTGAAGTGGCTGGGGGATTGAACACTCCTCTGAATGTTGCCCAGCCTGAGATTACTATGGGCGGGATTCCTAAGAAGATAATCACGCCAACTCTTGATGCCGGTACTACTGCTAGGGTTGCAGCGAGTCCTCAAACACAGCGTCGTCGCCTTGTTAAGGGGCAAGGTAAACCTTTTATTCCCCTTGGCTAGAATTTTACGAAGTCTACTTAGTTTGTTTATTGATTATTTACCTTGGTTTATATTTTTAGGTGACTGGCCTGAGGGTGGGGATCACCCATTCCACGAAATTATCCCTGTGTTTTTTGCTCCCATGTCTGTGTGGGAGGGCTATAAGTCTTCGTTAATTCAATTCTAACATGGGGACTTTCTGAGCAGAGCAATGCCAGTACCCGAGTGGCATGTCTCGTCACCTGCCTTTACTTTGTTGGGATTTTTATATTATGTTGTTTACGTGATGTTTTGATGTCTCAGGATCAGGCAAAGTCGTTGATGAGATGGATGGCCATAAACGTGGCCATGCTACAAAGTGTTTGTGACGAGGCAGAAAACTCTGTGACCATCTCTTCTTTAAGGTCCCAACTCCGAGATATAAACGACAAAATCAAACTGAAAGGAGTTCTACTAAAGAGCTCTAAGGAGTTGGAGAAGCGAAATACAAAGGAGATCTCCGACCTGAAATAGAGTCTTTCCATGAAGGAGGAGGCTCTTTCCAGTAAAGAGAAATCCCTTGCTGAAAAGAAGGTGAAGAATTCTGCCTTGATGGGTGAGGTTGAGAGACTAAAGGACGAGGTATCTCGCTTGAATGCCAAGTCGCAGATTATGATATTGCCCAAGCAGCCTTGCGTGATGAGCTTTAGAAGACCCAGGAGCGGATAGAAGAGGCCTACAGGGACGTGGACGTAGTTGGTTTTGATGCCTACAGGGATTGCGTGAACTTGATCACGTTCATCAATCCCTGTATCAACTTGAATACTAGCGGGTTCGACCCTTATCACGCAGTGAAGGCTGACAAATTATGGGATTTCCATAATTACCACAATCCCATCCCATTGGACCCAGCTGATCCTAACCTCAAACTATTTGATTGTAGCACCCCTCCCACTCAAACTGCTGCCATCACTGATGGAGGCAAAGAAGGGGATGAGGCTTGAATAGGAGTTATCCTTTATTTCTCTTCTATTGTAGTTGTATTGCTCAATTTTAAGAGCCTTAATGTAAAAACAATCATTTTGTACGCACCTTCAATTTTTATCTTTCTAATTTGCAATCAAAGTCAGTGTTGCTAATTTACTTTTGACTTTGTGATTGTCTTCATTTCGCCTTTCGCATAATTTGAGATGTATATCTGCATAGTTTAAACTTGGGCTGGTTATGATCTTGTCCCTTTTAGATTTTAATCATCACGTTCTGTGGAACCGGGTTGGCCGTAGTCAATGTCCCTTGATTTTTGTTGCTTTGGTAGAACAGGATTGGCCCTAACCATTGCCCTTTAGACGGTTCCGCTATGTAGAACATGGTTGGACGTGGCCATTTCCCATATACGATTAAAGTATCTCGCTTTTGTAGAACAGGGTTGGTCATAGCCATTTCCCATAGACGATTAAGTATCTCACTTTTGTAGAATAGGATTGGCTGTAGCCATTGCCCATAGACGTTTCGAGCATTACGCTTATGTAGAACAAGGTTGGCTGTAGCCATTGCCCATAGACACTTTGAGCATATCGCTTTTATAGAACAAGGTTGGCCATAGCCGTTGCCCATAGACGATTTGAGCATCTCACTTTTCTAGAACAAGGTTGGCTGTAGTCATTGCCCATAGACGATTTTCAGTATCCCGGTGGCCATAGCCCTTGCCACATCTTTTGATGGCTTTGCCCTTTAAAAGTTCTATAACGGTCGTTTCTCCGGGATATTGATTTTGCCAAATTTTGTTTCAGTTCTCATAAAAATTTACTAATAGAATGCAAATAACAATAGTCAGTAGAGATCATAAAGAACTTTTATTGTTAAAATGTTTGGTAGGGCCTCATTAAAACATCTAGTAGTAAAACCCTTCTTAGGGATAAAACATTTCAATGTCTCTAAATGGTAGGCTCCCTTTGTGGTAGTGCTCTTGATTCGATACGGAGCTTCCCAATTCGCCCTAAAGTTGTCATCTCTCGTATTCTGGTTACAAATGGTTGCTCTTCGGATCACTAAGTCGCCAGCTTGAAAGCTTCTCTTCGTGCCTTTTGCGTTATATCTCTAGGCTACTTGTTTCTTTCTAGATAGCTCTTTAATCCTGGCGATCTCCCTAACTTCATCAATCATATCAAGGCTCTCTTTTTGTAGTTCTTCATTATTTTCTGGGGGATACATAACCCGCCAAGATAGTTGTCCAATCTCTACTTGATGACCGCATATGCTCCATAAACCATTTTGAATGGCGCCTCTTAGTGGTGCTATAGGGTGTAGCTCTATAGCTTCATAGCACTTGGTATAGATCTTCTACCCAGTTTTTTGTAGTGCCTTTTAGCATTTTCCTCAAGCCATTAAGGACTACTATGTTAGCCGATTCAGCCTGTCCGTTGGACTGCGGATGCTCTAAACAAGCGAAATATTATTTGATATGAAGCCCTGTCAAAATTTCACTGAAATCTTTATTTGGGTCCCGTTATTGATGATGATCTCTTCCAGGATGTCAAAACGGAAAATAATTTGCCGAAGCACAAAATATTTGGCCTTAACTAAGGCTATGCTATAAAAAGGTTCAAACTCAATCCATTTAGTAAAGTAATCAACATAAAAAATTAAATGTTTTAACTGACTTTTAGTCAGAGTGAATGGCCTAAGTAAATCTAACCCCCACGTGTAGCACGGCCATGGTGTCGAGATGCAGTGTAAGTCCTCAACTGGGATATGAGAAATTAGGTTGTGCTCCTAGCATTCATTGTATTTCTTGACGTGCATGGCAGCATCATCATTCATAGTTAGCCAGAAGTACCCTTCCCTTAACACTTTCCAGGCCAGCGACTTTCCTCCGACATGATGACCACAGCTTCCCTCATGCACTTCTTCTAAAACATACCAAGTCTTTGAAGGTTCGATACACTTGAGTAGTGGAGTTGACATCCCTCTTCTGAACAACTGTCCCTCAACCACACAGTAGCGGGATGACTTCAGAATTAGTTTTATCGCCTCATGTTGATTGTCTGGTAAAATCCCTTTCATAATGTAATCTCTCAAAGGAGTCTTCCAATCTCCTGCTTCCACTTGGAGAACTGCGCAAGGTACATGGAAAACCTCTTCAATAATTTATTTTTAGGTCGAGGGGGACTTGGTGATGGCTAATTTTGACAACAAGTCAACTCTACGGTTGTCTTTCGTCGGGATGTGTTTAATTTCAAACTTAGAAAGCTCGACCAAACCCTCCTTCACTTTTGCAGATATTTCTATACTAAAGGTTCTTTGGCCTGGTAGTGACTTTTGATCTGTGAGACGATCAACTTAGAGTCCAAACACAAAGTTATTGTAGTTGCCCCTAACTCTTTTGACGCTCTTATCCCGGCTAGGCATGCTTCATAATCCGCCTGATTGTTCAATACTGGGAAGCCGAACTTCAACGAGTATTCCACAGTTACCCCTTCGTTATTGTCAATTAGTATTCTAGCTCCTCCCCATTTTTGATTTGAAGTCCCACCCACAAAAATAACCCAAGACCCTTGTGGTTGGTCGCCGAGATGTGTCATTTATCTACAAATTCGACCAAGGCATGGGCTTTAATCGCTTGGCAGGGTTTGTAAGAGATGTCAAATTGGGATAGCTCCACTGCCCATGTCATCATCCTCCCAGCCAAGTCAAGTTTGTGTAAAATTTGCCTGATTGGCTGGTTAGTGCGTATTGTGATAGTGTGGCACTGAAAGTAAGGGCGTAGGCTTCTAGATGCCAATAGTAGGGTGTAGGTCTCCTTCTCCAGACTCTGATAGTTAGGTTCTGATTGTTGTAATTCCTTGGATACAAAATATATGAGGCTTTGAGTTCGAGATTGTTCTTTAACCAAGGTTGCACTTATGACTTCGTCAGTAACCACCACATAAAGGTACAATATCTGCCCGGGATCAAGTTGGGATAAGACAGGCGGTGATGATAGGATTGCCTTAAAGTCTCATAAAGAATTTTCACTTTCATGATCCCAGTGGCACTCTTTCTTGTTGTGCAGGGTTCTGAAGTGTGGGAGACATTTATGAGTAAAGACTAGTAAAAACCTCGTCAGAGCTGCTATTCTTCCCATTAACTGCTGGACTTCCTTGATCGTCTAGGGACTCTACATGTTTAACACAGAACTACACTTGTTCGGGTGGATCTCAATCCCGCGTAGTTAGCATAAAGCCTAGAAACTTTTCGGCATCCACACCAAAAGTACATTTATTAGGATTCAATCGTAAATCATACCTATGTAATTGTTTGAAGGTCTCATGTAAGTCAGCAATTAAGTCTTTATCCTCTGGTGTTTTGACTATCATGTCATCAATGTACACTTAAAGGATCCTTCCAATTTTCTTTTCAAAAACCTGGATCATCATGTGTTGCTTCCGCATTCTTCAGGTCGAACGACATCAAATAATAATAATACACACCCATGTCACTGATAAAAGCAGTCTTCACCTAATCGTCGGGGTGCATTGGGATCTAAATAGATAACGAGTACGCATCCATGAATGATAGGTACTTGTATTCGGCCGTGTTATCAATGAGTTTGTTGATGCATGGTAGTGGGAAAGAGTCCTTGGGACATGCTTTGTTCAAGTTTGTGTAGTCAGTACACATTCTCCATTTACCCTTTGCCTTCTTCACCATTACACTATTAGAAAACCATTCAAGATATCGGATCTCCCGTATGAAACCGGCTTCTAGCAATTCTTTGACTTGCTTTTCTATGGCTTCACCTCTTTCCGGTCCCATCTACCTTTTCTTCTGAGCAACCGGAGTGCATCTCAGCTTTATGGCCAGGCGATAAATCTCTGTTTTCCTTCAACAACTCAACCAGACATCCCTTTATTATGGGGGGGGGGGTAGGTTTGCCCCCATTTTAACAGTTTGACTTTCTTGCTCAACAATTTGCACTAATATTTGTTCCCCCTCCAGCTAAGGCCTTTGGTACTTCAAATCAGCTGGAGGATCCAGTTTAGTCATCATTACTCTTTTGACTTTGGGCAAATCCCTTGTTTCCATCTTCCTTTTCCCCTTGTCTTCATGTCTCTCCGAGGCTTTAGGTGGTGCTCTAACTATTTTGACGCTTTCTTAATAACAACGCCTCGCGTCACTTACTTTACCTCACACAGGGACTACAGAACCCTTTTTCTCTCGGGAACTTCATGGCCACATGAATGGTGGACACTATCGCCCCAAGAGCGTTCAAGGTTGGGCGCCCAATGATGCCATTATACGCGGATAGGCAATCTACCACGATGAACCTCACCGGGATCACCTTTGAATCCAGCCTCTTCCTGAAAATTACTTTCAAATCAACATAACCTTTGGGAGCTATAGTATTTCCTGTGCAGTTGATCAACCTGCCTTTATGTGGGATTAAGTCTCTAGAACCTAAGCCCAACTTGTCAAATATATCCTAACACATAATATCTACTAAGCTTCCCTGATCTATGAAGATCCAGTGGACTTCATATCCGCCTAAGTTAGTCGTAATCATTAGGGGCTTGTTGTCTCTGACACGTTCTTCCTGCAAATTTGCATTTGAAAAAGCGAGAACGAAGTTATTTAATTTAACTACCTATGAACAATAATCCTGTGCATCTCGAGTTCTTTTCTTTTCATCAATACTTCGTAGATTTGTGCCACCAGCTATAACTTGGCAAGTGTACCGTATCGTTCAAGTAAGAAAATTGGTGAGTACCAGGATATCGTCCACAGGGAGTAGATTGGATTGTGCAAGTTATGAAGATATAAGTAGTTTGAGTATATTTATACAAAGAATTGATTTGATTTATTCATGAAAACAAATAAATAAATTAAAAGCTGATAAAAGTGATCTTTGAATCAATTACAAGAGTAAGCTGAAATTGAATTTCATTAATCAACATCTTTGTACTTGCTCAATTCACATTTATATAGATGTTTTGAATTATGATTCTTGATGCACACTTATTGGAAATATATAATGATTCCTTAGTTATAAAATCTAAGATAAGTCTCTTAAACACCGATAAACTTTCAAAATGTCTAATAGACTCAACCCGCATTAAGCTGGGCCTAAGAGCATAAGCAATCCTTATCTTGTCATCCATTCCTGGAGTGACAACATATCGAGTGACATTAATTTGATAGATTCCAAGAGCACCTTTCCAGCATACGCTTGGATTCTAGGATCATGATTCTAATGGTTAGTTTGTTTGAAGCATTAAGCAAAGATTAACATTACCAAGATCATAAGACAAAGTCTTCATCTATATATATGAAATAAAAACAAATACAAGAGTTGAAAAATTAGATTCAATCCCGAGCTAAGAGATTAGTTGCTCATAGCAATCGTACAACGTTACAAACCTCTGAATTCAAGCTTTGAAGAGGATTACTCACTCTCCTTCACTCTCTTTCCTTATTTCTGACTCTATGAACACTCAAAATAAACAAAGATACTTCAACTACGAATCCTAAGATCACTTTCATAGAATTCTGAGTTTGAGTAATTTAGCTACAACGAATTGCCTCGCTGCAGCGAAAACATTACTTCATCAGGAAGAAAGTTATTTGGCTGCAGCGAATTTGGGAGGCAAAACTTGAAATCCAAGTTAGAGGATGATTCGCTACAGTGAAATTCCCTTGCTGTAGCGCAACCAATGTAGAATGAATTTTCATTTAAATTTCTCGCTACAGCGAAATAATATTCACGGTAGCGAACAAGCCTTTCTCCGCCCTTAATTTCTGTACCATTTTCGCTGTAGCGAGACTCTTCCACTGCAGCAAAAATTGACCTTTTCAGAATTTTTCAATTTCCTCTTTGAACTTGTTTTTAGATTTCTTTTTGCTTTATTTATTCTTTCCTTCAAACCTTCAAAATCACAAACAAGGGATCAAAATTCCTGTAATTATAAATAAAACTTATATATTATACAAAATTCATTAAGATTCATAATTGAAGGATTTTTGACTCTTTTTGAATATAATTTCCATAAAAAGTGCCTTAAAAATTGACTATGAAAAATAGTGAAATTTGGCACTAAACAACTCCCCCAAACCTAGGATTTTGCTTGTCCTCAAGCAAAGTACTTGAGTCCACAAAAAATATAAATTTTACAATACTGGATAAATGATTAAGTTGAAACTGGATAAATGCAAACTGATCATTAATAGAGGGTGGGGGTGGCCGAGATGTTTGTTGTGGCAGCTATGGTTGGAAAGTAGCAGGAGGTTGTTGTGGCTCTGATGCTCTTTTGATGAAATGATTCTTGATGTATGCCCTATCTATTGGTCCCTCTATGGGATGTGTGGGTCTCACATTGGGCACTCTAGCCTTTATACACACGTGTGTTATTAAGGCCGGAAATCCTAATGATCCTTTTTCTTTAACCTTTTTAGTCACAAAAGAATGCATTTCGTTGGAGATAATTTGTGCGCCATCTACCCGTAATCCTTTCATAACACAATAGAGCCAGTGGCAGTACTGCATCCTTAAGGCAGATGTGTGCTTAATCGGGACCATGTTGTGGAGTATAAAAATAGTCCAAGCTTGTGCCAAGCTTTTCATATCTTTTCTTAAAATTTTAAAAGCTTTTTCTTGCACATTTCTTGCAGCATGATGATTTGGCACACAAATGACTTCTTCAGTTTGCGCATCTTCTTATTCTTCACCACAATTCCCAATCTGGCATAATAGAAGTCTTGCACTCCTTGCTCAAGCTCCAAAGGACTTCCTAAGAGTTGGTTGATTGCATCTCTTGAATAATCAATTTGAACTCCTCGCATAGTTGTGATCTTTTAGAATCTTCTTTGGCTTGATGGAGGTAATGCATTGGCATAAAACTCCCAGACTATTTCAGGATCATAATAATCAAGAGGTTTTGTGAGTATCTCCCAACCTTGTTTAGTGAGTTCATTAGTAAACTCGGTGTACTCTCCTTGTTGCATTTTTACTGGCCTTTCCTTGATTATTCTCCAAGTTTTGAGTTCATAATATCGATCGATCTTCATTTTCCTTAGAAATAAATCTTGTGCTGTTAAAATTTGGAGAAGGAGCTGAGGGTGATGATTCAATACCCTTCTTTTGCTTCTTCTTCTTAGGCCCTTTGGTTGCCATATGTTTAATTCTGCAAATTATGCACACAATGAACATTCTAGAGGATTTAAGGAAAATTTTGGATTCATTTTCAAGAAGATGAAATCATCTTAATGCTAAAGGAACTCACTTCACACAGTAATGAAATTTGAACCTTGTTTGGTCATTGTTTTCAGTTGGTTCCCTTAGGATTTAAATTTCATTCTTTGTAGACATGAACAATATATTGTTCCCTTTGGCATTAGCAACAAGATCATTTATTCTTCAAGATTTTAAACATGAAAACCCTATTTTAACACATGCAATTCAAAATTCATTGTCACTTTTTTCTTTGGAAGTGCAAAGTAATGAACTTTTGAACCTTATTTGGAATAATTGCATTTCTATGGTTCAGAACTTCGTTACTTTTGGGGTAATACACAACAACGAATCACCATCGTATGCATCTCAAAATAACTTCATCCAAGTTTCCAAAAATCCCCAAGTTTTCTCCAAGTGAAACCCTAATGCTTTGTTTATGCATGCATGTCAAATTTCTTCATGCACTATGTAAGGAGAAGAAGATGGAGAGAAGAATAGAAGTAGAAATGTGTACCTTTGGCTCATGAACTAATTCACATTACCAAGAGTAGTATGAACTTTGATTGTTGTTTAGAGTTTGGAAGAGTTTGATGAAGTTTGATATAGTGGGGGTTGAGAGAAACCGCGAGAACTTGGTGTTTTTCGTTGGAAATCTTGAATCTGCGGTTTTTTTTTAAAACAGGGTCTTGAAAAATTCGCTGTAGCGAGCCTAAATCCGCTGTAGCGAATTTTGAATTTTAAAAATTTGAACAAGTTTCGCTAAGCTAAAATTTCCTCACTATGGCGAATTTAAGACAAATTCAAAACCCTAGTTTTTCAAAGATGCTGTAGCGAATTTTTCAAATATTTAATTTTTCAAAACTTGTACCAATATCAATTTTCATCAAATCTCCTTCCATTTTCATACTATCACTAAATAAAAGAAGAAATCACTCATAAAAACTCAAACATACAACACTAAAAATCACACAAAAATTCCTACCAAGATTCAAATATAACAAGCTTAAGAAAAAGATAAGAAATTTGAAAAGTCATCTAGGTTGCTGATGGGGGTTTTTGCTTAACTTTTAACACGGCAAGTGCGCCGTATCATTCAAGTAACAAATCCAGTGAGTACCGGGATATCGTCTAGAGTATTTCTATACAAAAGAAATGAAATGATTTGTTTATACAAAAATAAATAAAACAAAGGTAGAAAAGTGATATGTGATTCATATATGAGAGTAGCTGGGATTGAACTTCATTAATCAATACCATGGTACTTACTTAATTTACATATACATTGATGTTTGGAGATATGATTCTTGATGCACACTATAAAACATTTATAACGATTTCTCCGTTATAAAATCTAAGATAAGCCTCTTGAACACCGATAAACTTTCAAAATGCTCAACAGACTTATCCAGCATTGGGACCATTTTGTACAAGTGCTATTGCAATCGTGTATCTGTCATCCATTCTTGGAGTAAGAACACAATGAGTAACACTAATCAGATCAGAATCTAAGTGCACCTTTCCAGTATACACTTAGTTTCTAAGATCGTGATTTTAACGGCCAATTGGTTTCAAGCATTAAGCCAAGATTAACATTACCAAGATCATAAAACAAACTGCTGCATCTATAAATATGAAATAAAAAGTACAAGAGTTGAGAAATTACATTCAGTCCCTAGCTTGGAGAGATTAGTTACTCATGGAAACCTTACAACGTTATAAACCTCTGAAAATAAGCTCCGAAGAGGATTCGTCACTCTTCTTCACTCTCTTCTCCTTCTCACTCTCATCTACTTTCAAACTAAACCAAGATATCTTAACTACATACCCTAAGTCCCCTTTTATAGAGTTTTGAGGTTGGCTATTTTTATTGTAGTGAAAATAGTTTCGCTGCAGCGAATCCTTGATTCACCATGAAGAAAGGTCATTTATTGGTAGTGAAATTTGGCGGCAAAGCTTTGATATCCACTCAGGGAAAGTTTCGCTACAGCGAAGTTCCTTCGTTGTAGCTAATTGAAGACAGTTTCACTTTTTCCAGGAAGTGTCTCACTACAGCAAAAATTCCTTCCTTGTAGTGAAAAAGTCCTTCTTACTTTTAACCTTAAAAAACACCATAAAAAAGGATCAAAGCACATGTAATTTATAACTTAAACATATATATTTACTAAATCAACTAAGATTCATGATTTAGAGGGTTTTATATGATTTCTCAATACAATTTACACAAAAAGTGCCATAATTTGGACTATGAAAATTACTGAAATTTGACACTTATCAACTCCCCCAAACCTAGAATCTTGCTTATCCTTCAGTAAAGCACTTAAGTTCTTAAAAGAATCATAAAAAGAATTTTAGTACTTGGAATCATTTGAATCAAAATTTTACTCATGATCTAAGTATTAGTTGTATGCTTAAGTAAAAATCAATGGAGTATGCATATTCAAACTTCCAAGTAATCATGAATAGTATCACTTTAGTCAAGGAAAACTCTCATTTACTCACAAGGTAAGTGTTTCACTCAATTTCCACACTAGACTCATTCATTTTCATTTTGCAAGTCATTTAAAATTCAAACCATATTGCACAAGTCAAAAATGAATCACAAGGACTTCAAAATAGGGTTGTAATGTGGCTTAGGCTTGGAAAGGAATATGGTTTTTCTAGGATAACAAAAGAAGAGGAAGTATTTATGAAGACAATTATCCTTGACTTCTTCCTTTGTTCTTTTTTCTCATTCCATCGTTTCTTTTCCATTTATTTTCTTTTCTTCCAACCACATGTTAAAGAAACTTAGATATATTGATCTTCAAATATAATTTTGTCTAAGTTTTTCTTTTTCTTTTGAGAAAAGATAATTCTTTAAATCACGATTCAACCCAAAAATTTATCATTTTTATCTTTAAAAAGTTTTTCAATACAAAAAACATTGAAATTTACTTAAATGTTAAACAAATACCTTTCACAATCACAAATAATTTAAAGTTTGAAAATTCTAAGTACTAAAACTTTTTTATGATTTAATTTAAAACTTATGTTTCAAAAAATAATACTAATATAACTGAAAGAAAAGTTTACTTTACTCATTAACTATAAAACTTTAAAGCAAACTACATATTACACATACTAGATATAAACAAATGGTAAAAACAAAAGAACAATAATTGTAGAAAACAAAGAAAAGTTTACTCAAATTTTTCATCATGCTCAGTCTAGTCCTCCCATGGCTTGCACTGTCTCCATGAAATCGGTGGCATCCATCTATGGAATATCATCAGCAGCATCACCAGCACTTTGATTTGTTGGGATAGTTGTTAGTTGTTGCTTCGATGTTCCGGCTGTCCCCTAAAAGAATGAGCTGTCTCCCAGCCAGTTCTGATACAATGCAAAATCAAATGGGCTCATAAAAGCATGATTCCCTAGTGTGTGCAATTGAGCCCATTAATATGCTGCCATTTGTATGTGCTCCTGACCCGTATGAAGTGCTGCATTCTGTAAAAACAAATGATTAAGTTGTACATGAATGAATGTGAGGTGGTCATTCGTAGTGAGTTGGGGTTGAGTAGGCTGGGCTAGCTGTGATGGCTTAGCTGGTTGCTGTGGTGGTGGTTGAGGAGGGGTCCCTGAAGGAAGCTCTATTCAGTGATTCTTCACATAGGCTCCATTGATTGGACCTTCTATGGCATGAGTAGGTCTGACATTAGGAACTTTAGCCTGCACATGTGGGTTATGAAGGCAGGAAACCCTAGAGATCCCTTAGTACCAACAGTTTTGGTTGCAAAGGCATACAATTCGTTAGAGATAATCTGAGCTCCATCTACTAGTCTTCCTTTCATAATGCAGTAAATGAGATGACAATATTGCATTCTCAAATCAGAAGTGTGCTTAACCGGGACCATGTCGTGTAGCAGGAAAATAGTCCATACTTATGCTAGGGTCTTCATGTACTTACTCCAAATCTTTAACACTTTGCCCTGCATATTTCGGAAAGCTTTATGGTTGGGGATACATAGGACCTCCTCTGTTTCTTCATCATTAAAAACTCCCTGAAAATTGTTCAATCTTCGATAGTACTCATCTTGTACACCTTCTTCTAACTCCAAGGGATTGCCCAGAAATTGGTTTATGGCATCCCTTGAATAATTAATCTGTACTCCTCGAAGAGTTGTAATTCTCTGAATTCTTCTTTAACTAGATTCAAGAAAAGCATTGGCATAAAACTCAAGAACTATTTCCGGATCATAGTAATCAAGAGGATTTGCTAATATTCCCCATCCTTGTCTTCTAAGCTCAACAGAAAACTCAGTACATTCTCCTGGTAGCAATCTGACAATTCTTTCAGGTATAATTCTCCAATTTTTTATTCTGTTATATCTTTCTTCTTTTTCCTTGGAGATAAATTTAGCTCTGTCAAATATAGGCGGAGGAACTGAAGTGGATGCTTCGGATACTCTCTTTTGCTTCCTTTTCGAAGGTTTCTGTCCTCTGGATGCAATAGTTTTAATCTTGAAAAATATGTGTACAATATAAGATATATCATGTAATTAATCCGAAGGTGAAGAGATAATTTCACTAGTTCTTAAGATTTCTAAGAATTGAAAACTTTAGATTAGCAATCTTTGAACTAGTTATAATGTACAATGGATGCCTTTACAAATTAGTAGAATTTGAACTTCATTTGATAATTCTTAACATTGTATCAAAGTTCAAATTAAACTACTTTTTAATAAATCACAATACTTTATCTGTTTTTTAAATGATTCTCAAAATTGGTTAGGTTGCTTTGCTCTTTAGAATGTAAAGTAATAAACTCTTTTGATATTATTTGGAATAATTACATCTCTAAAGTTCAAAACAAACTTCCTTTTTAAAATTAACATAAAACAACAAACACATTTCAAAATTACTTCTTCAAGATTTCTCAAAAATTCCCTAAAGGTCTTCTCTTCAAATGCCAACAAACCCTTTGAAATATCTACATGCAATCAAATTTTCCTTTTCCTAAGTGCTTAAGCATGCATAATTTCATGAAATAACACAAAGATTTATCACATTTCAAATCATCTAGCTTAGGGTTTCAAGTGTTTCAAGCATGAGAAGAAAAGAACATGATGAAAGGGAAAGAAGAGAATGTAGAGTGAGATAGAGTACAAATTGTGTACCTTGGACTCATTCTTAGTGTTTTAAACCAAAAGATGATGAAATTTTGAGCTTGAATTCGATGATTAAAGAGAATTTGACAAGATTTGGCAAGGTGGGGGTTAAAGAACCACAAGGAACCCTTGGATTTCTTTAGAAAATTCTGATTTTGGCCTCTTTTAAAACAGAGTCTCGCAAAATTCACTATAGCGAGTTATATTCGGTGACTTTCACTATAACGAAATATCATTTGTTGCAGCGAATATTTAAACTTCCAAAATTTCAAGCTGTTTTGCTGAGCAAAAATGCTTTGCTATGTAGCGAACCAAAAATAGTTTCAAAAACTTCTATTTTTGTATCAGCAAGTTCGCTGTTGCGAAATTCCTTCATGGTAGAAAATTCGAAAGTTATAAAAATTTGAATTTCAATGCGAATTCATTGTAGCGAAGACATTTTTGCTGTAGAGAATTTATCAAAAAATTGACTTTTCGAAACTTATTTATTTTGGCCAAAATCTTATCAAATTTCTTAAAACCAATTTAAAAGATAAAAATAAATCACACCAAAAAGAAAAATCACTCTAAAATAAGAAAATTAAGACTGAGTTAAAATTTCACACCAAATAAAAGGAAAATTAAAGTAAATGACACTAATATTGAAAACAATCATACCAAACTAAAGAAAATCACACCAAAATAAAATCAATCTAAACAAATAGAATAAAGATTACAGATAAAAGATCCATCTGGGTTGCCTCCAAGGAAGCGCTTGTTTAAGGTCACTTAGCTTGACGCTTGTTTCATGTTTTGTCATGGAGAGTGCAACTCTCCTTCCTTGTTTCCAACATCACTTCCACCCATTTTACCACTTCTTGTGGCAATGAAATTGCAGTGTTCTTTCGGGTTGGTGTGTGTTTGGCAGAAAACTAGCCTGAATGTTAATCAGAAAGTTGTTTTGCCAGTTGTCCAACTTGAGTTTCCAAGTTTCTGATAGAGGCTTCTTTATTTTTCTGATTTGTCATTGAAGCCTACATAAATTTATCTAATATATTCTCAAACTTAAATAACCTTTGGTCTATAAGGGACTGATTTACTTGATTCTGAAGTGGAGGTTTCTTGTATGATGGGCGTGCATTTTGTCTCCAACCATATCCTTGGTTCTGGTTTCCTCTCCAACCATGTGAAAAATTGTTAGCATAAGAATTGAAATTAGGATTGGAAAAATTACCTTTCCTTGGTTGTTTGTTAACAAATTGCAATTCTTCATGATTAGGTTTCGGGTATGAACAATGCTCATTGGGATGGTCACCACCACAAAAGTCACAAGTTTGTACTTGGTGGTTTTGAACATTATTGACTGAATGCATTGGCAGATTTGACAGTGATTTGGTTATTGCCACAATTTGTTGGGACATCAACTTATTTTGTGCCAAAATTGCATCAGTAGTGTTTAGCTCATGCATCCATTTCTTCTTTACTAACCTCCTGTCCTGATGTCTCATTCATTCAATAGTGGCAAAGGCATTAGTTATCCTATATGCTCTGTTTGCATCAATTGCCATCATTGATTCACCTGCAGTTGCATCTAAAATAATTCTAATATTGGGTCTCAAACCATTACAAAAGATATTCAATTGTTCCTCTACAGATATGTTATCATTCAAACACCTCCTTAGTAATGATTTAAATCTTTCCCATGCCTCATACAAAGTTTCAACAGTGCCTGGTCTAAAGGTAGAAATTTCAGTTTTGAGACTAATAAATTTTGTCAGTGGGAAGAATCTGATCAAGAATTCCTTTTCCAGATCAACCCAACTTGTTAAACATTAGTTTGGGTGAGATTTAAGCCAATCTTTTGCTTCTCCCACTAAAGAAAATGGGAAAAGTTTCATGCAAGCAACTTCTTATTCACCATCGTGCGATCCTAGAGTTCCTATTAAAGCATAGAAATCATCTAAATGATTGTAAGAATCTTCATGATGTTTTCCAGTGAATAAATGAGCATTTAAATAATTTAACAGAGTAGGATTAATTTCAATACCTTTTTCCCCTGGTGGCTTAACTATGCTGGCGTGGTGCCTAGGACCTTGGTATTGTGCAAAGTCTCCTAATGTTCTTCTTTGAGGTACTTCCACCTTACCAAGTTCTCTATGACCATTACCATTACTATTACCAATTTGAGTAGCCATATTTGACAGAAGAGATGAATTTGAATTTTCTGTGTGTTGAGAACTTTGCTTTGCTTCCTCTCTTAATTGCTTTCTAGGTTCTCTGGCCAATCTTATAGGATATAACAAAGAATCTTCTGTGGCCTTACTTCTTGTACTCATAAAAGAGTAAAGCTAAAACAAAAGGTCAGAAACAAACAAGTTTTTGATAACAAAAGATAACTATACAAAAATGAAAACTTATTACAATACTCTACTATTATATATTCAAATTCTATACAATTTCACGTTGCTCCTCGGCAATGGCGCCAGAAACTTGAAGGGGGGCTTTTGCTTGACCTTTAACAAGGCAAGTGCACCGTATCGTTCAAGTAACAAATCCAGTGGGTATCGAGATATCGTCCACAAAGAGCAGATTGAATCATACAGAAATTTGAAGATATATATGGTTAGGTATTTCAATACAAAAGAAATGAAATGATTTGTTCATACAAAAATAAATAAAGCAAAGTTATAAAAGTGATATTTGATTCAAATATTAGAGCAGCTGGGATTTAACTTCATTAATCAACACCTTGGTACTTGCTTAATTTACATATATATAGATATTTTGAGATATGATTCTTGATACACACTATAAAACATTTATAACAATTCCTCAGTTATAAAATCTAAGATAAGCCTATTGAACACCGATAAACTTTCAAAATGTTCAACGCACTTATCCAGCATTGGGAAAATTTTGTACAAGTGTTATTGCAATCGTTACCATGTCATCCATTCCTGCAGTAACAACACAACAAGTAAGACTAATCAGATCAGAATCTAGGTGCACCTTTCCAATATACACTTAAATTCTAAGATCGTGATTCCAATGGCCAGTTGGTTTCAAGCATTAAGCTAAGATTAACATTACCAAGATCATAAAACAAATTAGTGCATCTATATATATGAAATAAACAAGTACAAGAGTTGAGAAATTACATTCAATCCCTAGCTTTGAGAGATTAGTTGCTCTTGCCAACCTTACAGCGATACAAACTTTTGAAAATAAACTTCAAAGAGGATTCCTCACTCTTCTTAACTCTTTTCTCCTTTTCACTCTTATGTACTCTCAAACTAAACCAAGATATCTAAACTACATGCCCTAAGTCCCCTTTTATAGAGTTTTGAGGTCGGCTATTTTCACTATAGCGAAAATAGTTTCGCTGCAGCGTATCCTTGCTTCACCATGGAGAAAGCCCATTTATTGGTAGCAAAATTTGGCGGCAAAGCTTTGAAATCCAATCGGGGGAAGTTTTACTACAGTGAAATTTCTTCGCTGTAGTGAATTGAACACAGTTTCACTTTTTCCTTGAAGTGTCTCGCTACAGCGAAACAGTCCTTACTTCACCCTTAAGTAAGGGTCATTTTCGCTATAGAGAAGGTATTTTGGTTGCAGCAAAAATGCCGTATTCTAGGCTTCTTCTTGGACTTGTGGACTTGCTTTTGGATTCCTTCTTTGCTTGCTTTCTTCTAAATTATAACCTTCAAAAACACCATAAAAAGGATCAAAGTACCTGTAATTTATAACTGAAACATATATATTTACAAAATAAGCTAAGATTCAAGATTTAGAGGGTTTTATATGAATTTTTAATACAATTTACTCAAAAAGTGCCTTAATTTGGACTATGAAAATTACTGAAGTTTGACACTTATCAGTTGTCTCCCAAGAAGCACTTGTTTAACCATTTAGATACATAATCTACATATAAATATTAGAATGAGAATTTGGCAGTGGTCCAAATAATCTATATCGCAACAATCAAATACCTCTATTTCAATGATGTTTGATAGAGGCATTTCATTTCTCTTAGATATACCTCCAACTCTCTGATAGTTATTACATTGTTGCACATAGTGATAGGCATCCTTGAAAAGTGTCGGCCAAAAGAAGCCAGATTGAAGGACTTTAGCAGCAGTCCTTTCTCCATTGTAATGTCAACCATATGTTGAACTATGACAATACCACAAAATACTTTTGGCTTCTTCAGCTGATACACACATGTGTAACTAACCATCTGCACCAACTTTAAATAGATGAGGATCATCCCAAATATAATAATGAGAATCCGTTAAGAATTTCTTCTTTTGGTGCCAGTTTAAATCATCAGGTATTACACCTGTAGCTTTATAATTAGCCATGTCAGCAAACCATGGCCTCTCATGCACCATAAAAAGTTTTTCATCAGGGAATTCTTCTATTATTTCCGTTTCCTTTTTGGTCACCTCATCATTCACTAGTCTAGACAAATGATCTGTTACAAAATTTTCACTACTTTCTTATCCTTTATTTCTAAATCAAATTCTTGTCAAAGCGAAACCAAACGAAGTAATCTTGGCTTTGAGTCTGATTTTTATAGTAAAAACTTTATAGCAGCGTGATCTAAATAGACAATTACCTTGGAACCGATTAGATAAAATCTAAACTTTTCCAATGCATACACTATAGCAAATAACTCTTTTTCTGTGGTGGCATAGGTATTTAAAAATAAAAATTTGAAAACATCTCAAACTTGTTTTGGTTTTCAGTTTTCAGTATTTTGAATTTACACACAAATTTGTATTGAAAACTGCCCTCACTTTTTTTGAAATATGTTTATGAAAACTATTTTAAAATACATTTTTTAAAAACTAAAAACAAAAATTGTTTCAAACAAGCTCTAAATCTTCTATAGAAGCCAGCATGACCCAAGAAACTTCTGATTCCTTTAACATTTGTTGGCGGTGGTAAATTTTTATTACTTCGTATTTTGCTTGATCAACTTCAATCCCCTTTTTAGAGATTTTATGACCAAGTACCACGCCTTCAATAACCATAAAATGACACTTTTCCCAATTCAAAACCAGATTGGTTTCTACACAACAGTGTCCAAAATTTTCAAACAATCATTAAAAGAAGATCCAAACAGAGAGTAATCATCTATAAAAACTCATTTCATTTTTCAACAGGATCTGAAAAGATACCCATCATACATCGTTGAAAAGTAGCAGGAGCATTACATAGTCCAAAGGGCATTTTTTTATATGCAGAAACACCAAAGGACATGTAAATGCAGTTTTCTTCTGATCTTCTAGATCGAAAGTAATCTAGTTATAACCAGAATATCCATCCAGAAAACAATAATATGCTTAACCTGCTAACCTTTCTAACATTTGATCCATAAAAGGGAGTGGGAAATGATCTTTTCCTGTTGCTTGATTGAGTTTTCGGTAATCAATGCACATTCTCCAACCAGTAACATTTCTTGTTGGAATCAACTCATTTTTATCATTTTTGATTACAGTCATTCCTCCCCTGTTTGGAACAACCTGCACAGGACTCACCTAACTACTATCAAAAATAGGATAGATCATACCTGCATCAAGTAGTTTCATTACCTCTTTCTTCACTACTTCTTTCATGATGGGGTTTAATCTCCTTTGTGGCTGTGCAATTGGCTTGTAATTCTCTTCCATGTGTATTTTATCAATGCAATAAGAAGGACTGATGCCCTTGAGATCAGACAAAGTCCAACTAATTTCTCCTTGATTGCTTTTCCATAATTGGATGAGCTTATTTTCTTCCTCTAAAGCCAACTTACTACTAATCACAACTAGCTTGTTACCTCTATCATCAAGGAACTCATACTTTAAATGGGAAGGTAACAACTTCAATTCGGGCTTTGTTTCCTCTTCCTTTTCAGCGTAAGGTAATTTCTCCATTTGGACTTCTTCGCTTTTCAATTCTTTAGTAGCATCAAGATCTTTGAGACACCTTTCAATGTTCTTTTCCTCTTCTTCATTGAATTCAGAATAGGCGTCTATAAATGCCTATTCTAAGGGGCTTGCCTTGCTTTGTTGATTCAACTCCATGGAGTAAAGTTCATCTATTACATTTATGCAGAAATGGACCGTCTAGGAAAAATAATTGCCGGAAAACTCTTGTAGGAATTAAATTCCTTATGTGCAATTGATGAGTGTTGTAAAGAAAGATTTGATGATGAAAAGTATGTTGAAACAAATACCAAAATGCAAGGAATTTTGGGGCTCTTTTGTGCGCAAAATCCTGGGTGGAAAATTGAGGAAATAAAATGTTGTTTTGGTGAAAAATTGAAGGTTTGAAGGTGGGCAAAGGCTAGTAAAAATTCTGGTTTAAATTGTGTAGGAAAAAGGATGGAAATGAAAATAAGATGATTAGAGGGCTGGTTTGTGTGCTCAAAATCTGGGCAGCAAAAGCTAGTTTTCTTGCTCTACTTTTATGAATTTAGATGAGATAGGAAAGGAATAGAAAGGGGCTAAGTGGAATCACACCACTTATGAAGGCTAAACATACAAAGGGGTGGAAATCATTTAATAAGCCAAGATGTGTCTTGAATCACTAAAGAACACTAAGAGGAGATTCACTCGCACAAGTTGTATTTGATCACCAAACTTAGGTTGCTTACAATGATAAAATGGTGCCCCTTTTATAGACAAGATGACAGCCACAAAATGCTACAAAATCCACTAGTGCTCATTAATAATTTCCACTCACTAGTGTTCCACTAAGACTAACTAGTGCTCCACTAGTGCTCTACTAATATGTCCACTAAGTGGTGCACATGACTATGATGTCATCCTAATGACATCATCTTATTGTCACCACATTTGGGCCTAATTACAACTTAAACAAAAACTAGAAATTAGCCCATTAGTTGATCAACCCAAGACACTATTTTGGACAGCCAACATATAATTAATTCGGCCTTATTTTATAACTTAGAAAATGCTAAAATGTCCTCATTGGATGGCACCTTCAAGTGCTCCCTTGGGCCTCCAAATGTGGTGCCACTTTAGTCCTCTTGATGGATAATCTTCTTTTGCTTTCCGTGCTCTTTTCCTAGGAAATTGGTCCTCCATGTATTTTATTACAAGAACTTATTTATCTTGGGAAAATTAAAGTATGAAAATTAAGTTGCCTTTTTAGGATCATATCATACATCCATCCTAAAGCATTGTTATTTGTCTTTAGGATATTGTAGAGCATTAAACACATTGAACTTTACCTCATCATTTTGAACTCTTACCTTGATATTCCCATCATCAACATCAATGATCACTCGGGCAGTTTTCATGAATGGTCTACCCCAAATTAGAGGAACTTCTCTATCTTCCTGCATGTTCATAATCACAAAATCAATTGGAAACGCAAATTTATCTTCCTTAACTAGGACATCTTCGGCTACAACGTAGGGAAATTTTAATGATATGTCTGCTAGTTGTAGAGTCATTCGTGTTGGCTTTATTTCCACGTCTCCAATCATTTTCAACATGGACAAGGGCATGAGATTTATGCTTGCCCCTAAATCTAGGACAACTTTTCCCACAGGTAATGCACCTATGGTCACCGGTATTGTCAAACATCCGGGATCCTTGGTCTTTTGAGGCAATGATTTTTGGATGATTTCACAACACCCAGCTGAAAGCTCCACCGTTTCCTCTAAAAATTTTCCTTTCTTTGTCAATAATTCCTTCATGAATTTCGCATATGTAGGCATTTGCTCCATAGCTTCCATGAAAGGAATATTGATTTGTAATCTTTTGAAAATATCCAAGAAATGTGCATATTGTCTCTCCTTATCTCTCTTTGAAGGATTCTTCGGATATGGCAAACTTGTTATTTAAGGACCATCATCCTCCTCCTTCTTTCTCTCATTCTCTCCTTTTTTTTATTTTTTTCTTTTTCTTTTCCTTTTTTTTTCCTTTTTCTTTATGTACAACTTTTTCTTTTTCAACTTCTCCATCATTCTCATTTTTGTCATTCTCTTGCTCATTTTTCTGTCTCACATAATACCTCCTCAACCTGAAAGTGGTGATTGCTCTGCAGTGTTCTCTAGAATTGGATTGAGTGTTAGTTGGGATCTGTCCTAAATGTTGTTCTGCAATCTACTTTGACAGTTGTTCCACCTGAACTACCAAGTTTCTTATTAAGGAGGCTTGCATAGATTTGTCTAATGTATCCTCTTATTTGGATAATCTCTGTTCAGTAGAAGGTTGGTTCGGTTGGTGCTGATATGGAGGTCGTCTGTATGATGGGCATGCATCTTGTCTTAGACGATATCTTTGGTTCTAGTTTCCTCTCCAACACTGTGAAAAGTTGTTAGCATAAGAATTGAAATTGGGATTGGAAAAGTTACCTTGCCTTGGTTGATTGTTGACAAACTGTAGTTCTTCATGATTTGGCTCCGGGTACGAACAATGCCCATTTGGATGATCACCACCACAAAAGTCACACTTCTGTACTTTGTGGGTTTGAACATTATTGACTGAATGCATTGGCATATTTGACAATTGCTTGGTTAATGCCTCTATTTGTTGAGACATCAACTTGTTTTTTGCCAAGATTGCATCAGTGGTGTTCAATTTAAGCATCCCTTTCTTTTGTACCAACCTCCTGTCATATTGTCTCATTCTGTCGGTGGTAGCAAAAGCATTGATTATCTTGTAGGCTCTCTCTGCATTGATAGCCATCATCAATTCACCGGATGCTACATCGAAAATCATTCTAAAATCTGGTCTCAAACTATTACAAAAGATGTTAAGCTATTCTTTTACTGATATGTTATGGTTTAGACACCTTCTCAACTCTTTACCAGGCCTCATACAATGTTTCATCAGTGCCTTGTTTGAAAGTGGTAATTTCAGTCTTAACACTAATGAATTTTGTTGGTGGGAAGAATCTGATTAGGAATTTCTTTTCTTGATCATCCCAACTTTTCAAACATTGATTCAGATGAGACTTGAGCCAATCTTTTGCTTCTCCTACTAAAGAAAATAGGAAAAGATTCATACAGGTAGCTTCTTCTTCTCCGTCTTGCAATCCTAGAGTTCCTATTAGTGCATAAAAATCGTCTAGGTGATTGTAAGGATCTTCATGATCTTTTCCAGTGAACAAATGAGCATTCAGGTAATTCAGCATAGTAGGGTTGATTTCAATTCGCTTGCTCCTGGTGGCACGACTATGCTTGAAAGGTGTCTAGGACCTTGGTATTGTGCAAAGTCTCCTAGTGTTCTTTTTCTTGGAGGTACTTCCATATTACCAAGTTCTCTATTTCCATTTCTGTTACCATTTACATTTCCATTGCCATCACTACCTTGAGTAGCCATATGTGATTGAGTAGATAAAGTTGAAGTTTCTGCTTGTTAGTACCTTGCCTTGCTTCCTCTCTTAACTGCTTTTTGAGCTCTCTAGCCATCTTTACCGGATCTGGACTGTATAACAATGAATCTCCTATGGATTTACCTCTAGTATTCATAAAAGAGTAAGGCTAGAACAAGGATTAGCAACAAAAAATTTATAATATGAATAACTATACAAAAAATAAAACCTAGTTACAATACTCAACTACTATATTTTCAAAAACTAACACAATTGCACGTTGCTCCCTGGAAACGACGCAAGAAACTTGATTGGAACTTTAGCCACAAACACGGCAAGTGTATGGTATCGTTCAAGTAATAAAACCGGTGAGTACTGGGATGTCGTCCACATGGAGCAGATTGGATTGTGCAAGTTATGAAGATATAAGTAGTTTGAGTATTTATACAAAGAATTGATGTGATTTATTCATGAAATCAAATAAATAAATTAAAAGCTCATAAAAGTGATCTTTGAATCAATTACAAGAATAAGCTGGGATTGAATTTCATTAATCAACATCTTTGTACTGGCTTGATTCATATATATATAGATGTTTTGAATTATGATTCTTGATGCACATTTGTTAGACATTTATAAAGATTTCTCAGTTATAAAATATAAGATAAGTCTCTTAAACACCGATAAACTTTCAAAATATCTAATAGACTTATCTAGAATTAAGCAGGGCCTAAGTGCATAATCAATCCTTATCTTGTCATCCATTCCTGGAGTAACAACATAATGAGTGACATTTATCAGATCAGATTCCAAGAGCACCTTTCCAGCATACGCTTGGATTCTAGGATCACAATTTTAATGGCCAGTTAGTTTCAAGCATTAAGCAAAGAATAACATTACTAAGATCATAAGACAAAGTATTCATCTATATATATGAAATAAAAACAAATACAAGAGTTGATAAATTACATTCAATCTTGAGCTAAGAGATTAGTTGCTCATGACAACCGTACAACGTTACACACCTCTGAATTGAAGCTCCGAAGAGGATTCCTCACTCTACTTCACACTCTTTCCTTATTTCTCACTCTATGTACTCTCAAAATGAACAAAGATACTACAACTACGAATCCTAAGACCTCTTTAATAGAATTCTGAGTTTGAGTAATTTCACCGCAGGGATTATTTCCTAGTTGCAGCGAAAACATTACTACATGAGGAAGAAAGCTATTTGGCTGCAGCGAATTTTGGCGGAAAAACTCGAAATCTAAATCATGGGAAGATTCGCTACACCGGAATTCCTTCGCTGTAGCAAAACCAAGGCAGAATTGATTTTGATGCGAAAATGGACCATCTAGGAATTGATTAGCATGAAATCTCTTGAAGGATTGAAGTTAAAGATGAAAAATGGGATGATTTAAAATGGCTAGTAATTGGCCCATAAATCTGGGCAGATTTGGTGCAAAACAATTGTGATTTTGGTGAGAAAAATGAAGGTTTTTTGGTGATAAAATGCTAGGACAAATCTGGACTTAAGTTAAACAAGGAAAGGATGGAATTAAGATGGAAATAGGATGGTTTTAGGAGCTGGACTTTGCGCAAATTTTGGGCAGATTTGGATGATGTTCTTGCTCAATTTTTAAGGAGTTTTTGATGAAATAAGAAAGGGAAATAGAATGGATTACATGGAATCACACCATTTATGAAGGATAAACACACAAAGGGGAGGAAACCTTTGATAAGCCTATGGAGTTCTTGAATCACTCAAGAATCAAAAAGGAGAATCACTCTCACAAATTGTATTTTGAACATCAAACTCATGTTGAATACATAGTGATATGTGCACGGCTATATATAGCCTAGGCCATGGCTTTTGATTTACTAATTGGACAATTAGTGACCAACTAAAGACCATCACTTATCTTCCCACTTTTCCTCATTTAAGAAGACCACTAAGGCAACCAAAGAGCCTCTCAAAGTGGCGCATATGAATGATGTTGTCATCCTAATAACATTATCCTAATGACATCATCTTATTGTCACCCTATTTGAGCTTTATTGCAACTTAAACAAAAGGTAGAAATTAAGCCCATTAATTGATCAATCCCTGACACAATTTTTGACACCCAACTTACAAAAGATTGGGCTTTATTTCAACTTAGAGAATACTACTAAAAACTCCAAAAAGGTGGCGCCATTTTGGACAAAGGATTGGGCCTTGATACACTTCACAATCTTGTAGTTCTTTCCTTAAAACATAGCCCTCACTGTTGGAAATTGTTCCTTCAAGCCCTTTTATTTGGTCATCTGTTAGGGACTTTATTAACTTAGAGAAAATAAAAACACTAAAGTTAAGTTGCCCCCTTAGGATTATATCAGATTTTCCTTTGAATTTCTCGCGACAAGGAAATAATATTCGCTGCAGCGAACAAACCTTTCTTCGCCCTTAAGTTCTGTACCATTTTCGCTGTAGTGAGACTGTTTGGCTGCATCGAAAATGCACCTTTTCAGAATTCTTCCATTTCCTCTTTGAACATGTTTATGGATTTCTTTTTGCTTTCTTTCTTCTTTTCTTCAAACCTTCAAAATCACAAACAAGGGATCAAAATTTCTATAATTATAAATAAAACTTATATATTATACAAAATTCATTAAGATTAATATTTGAAGGAATTTTTACTCTTTTTGAATATAATTTCCACAAAAAGTGCCTTAAAATTTACTATGAAAAATACTAAAATTTGGCACTTAACAATCGTTTTGTTGATTCATCGAATTTTGCTCCTGTTGTTGTGCATTTCCCTCCTGATTAGGGTTACGATCAATATGACTCTGTTGTACTTCTAACAATGTTCGCATCCTGCGAAACTCCTCTTCTACGTTGAAAGCACCCCCACCGACTGCATTTGCAACGTTTTTATGAGGGTTGTCACGAGCTTCTCCTTTCCCTTGGTTTTGCACATAGGGGTTATCATCGAAATGATTTCGATGCGTCGACACCATCGTAGATGGAGGGAAATCAAGCTTTTATGTTCGTAATTGCCTCTAGGCAGTGCCAATGTTGTGACCTGACTTGGTTAGGAGGGATGACTAACTCTGAGGATGAAGCACCAAGTGACAAGGAAGGTTCAAGCTCCGTAGTCCAAGCTCCATAGCGGTGGTGGGTGCACTTGCAAGCACTCTAACGCTCAAGTGAGTATGTGGATTAGAGTTTATGTGCGAATATAGAATGTTACATACCTAGCTTGGTGCATATGTGGTAATATTTATAGTGGAGGCATTAGGATTGACCACAGAGTTATTGGGCCTTGGATCTTGTGTTGTGGCCCAACTCATCATAATGTCATCCTCTATGGGTTAACATTCATCCCGGAGGGCTCCCGAGATGATCCTGGGATGCCTTGGAATATGGCGGGTCCGACATGCAGATGAGTCGGGATGCTAGGGATACCGGTCCATAAGAGTATTTATTTTTATTATACATATGTCAATAAATATTAATTTATCCATAAATTATAATGCTAATACCCATAAAAATTAAATATTTATTTTTATTAACAATATATAAATAAAAATTAATATTTTTAACTTACAAAGATTAATATCTTAATATCAATATTTTTGAAACTAGAAATATAGATAATTTAATATTTTAATTTGAAATTTTAATTTGTTTTTAAATAATTACTTTGTAACCAAAAAATTTAATTTTCAAGTTATTCATATTAGGTTATTAATCTTTCTAAATTAAAAATGTTATTTTTATAAATATATTTTAAATATAAATATTTCAATATTTATTTTTGTAAAAAATAAATGGTGATCGATGAGGTGGTTATGGAAATTTTTATTTATAGAAAAACATTAATTTCATAGGAAATCAAATAAGAAATTTAGAATCTGGTGGAAACAATTCGACAGATATATGGGTGTATCTAGTTCATTGCTCATGCAACTTAACTACCTTAACCAAGGTTGGGTTTATTTTTTCGTTTTCAACACTGAGTATAAAATATGGTTAGTTTAGATTTGGATGGTGTTAGTGTCAGGCTGACTCAATAAAGTAAACTACTTATTTTCATATAATTTAAGGTTTTGTGCAATTTTGAGATTCTTTAGGAGGTTTTGTGTACTTCACAATAACTTATCAAGCCTTTGCAAGTGATGTGGGAGATGATACTTCTCTTCTAAGTGTAGAATTGGATCTACATCTTCTAGACCTTGTTCATGGGTCTCATAATCTTCTTTGATGATGTTATTATCCTAGTGTAACTCTATATCTATGTAATCATCTACGAGATAAAGTGACTATTTAATTTAGGGTTAGAGTAATAATATCATATTAATAGTGTACCTTGTTCATTATAATATATGGTATTTTAGTGGGGTTATTAGGGTTTGCAGGTTGTATTTTGAGTCTTGTGGGCCTTGTCCTTAGGTCTAGCCTAATTCTCATAAAAGTTGTGACGTCTTCGTCCATGCAGTAATCTACCGAAATAATGCCAACATGGGATCCCCATGATGTGTTCGACATGGTTCATTTCTATAAATTCAAGCCTTCGCCTTCACCTAGCGGACTTGATTTACTTTCTCAACTTTGTCAATTTTTGTGATGGTTTCTCTTTATGCGTTGATGTTAACCAAACTATAGTTGTACTAATCATTTCACATTTATAGCATCATTAAGTTACCTCAAGATTCAAAGCCTCATTTGCTTGATTGATAAGTCTGGTTGGATGTTGGATTTCAAACTTCGCGTGTTCAAACCCAGTGAATTGCCCCCCCTCCCCCCATATATGACAGAAGAAATATTTTTGTGACTGTCACCTTGATGATTTCTTGCACTGCCTCCATGTTGGTGTTTTACCGGAGTAGAATTCTGACTCATATGTATCACATGTTGGATCTAATTTCATCTCATAAGATGAATTGTTTCTTCTCTTAGTTCTTCTAGTTTTAGCGTTGGGTGATACCTTTTATGATCTTTTATACATTTTATGATCGTAAATCTCAAAATCTTGGAAAATTCACTTCATTAGACCATTATGTCTTTTTTAGTTGATTTTTTCCATATCAGCAGTAGTAGTATGCCCCAAGTCGGTACTCTATTGAAAGTGAAACTCTTTACAAGGTTATAATTGCCCTGGAGTCGATGTTCCACCGAAGGTAAAACTTTGGCTTCATGTCAGATCAAAACACTTTGTCTCTAATCATTATGTCATAACTTCACTATTTTGGTGGTCCCCCAAATTGGTTGGCAGTGTAGATTCACTGGCTTATTGAGTTCAGCTTATGTGTACCTTCACTTCTGGTGAATATGAGCCGAGAAGCTTTGTGCATGTCAGATCAAAACACTTTGTCTCTAATTGTTATGTCGGAACATCACCATTTTAGTTGTCCCCCAATTGGTTGGCAGTGCATATTAATTGGCTTATCAAGTTCAGCTTATGTGAACCTTCACTTCCGGTAAATATGAACCAGGCAGCTTGGTTTCTTTTCTCTTGAGTTTGTTATTCACTTTTTGTGAGTAAATGATCTTGAAACTGAGATCCTCAATCCTTTTCATTTTTGCATGGGGCCTATGACCCTTAGCCATTGTTTACCACTCTCGCCTGCATCATTAATTCGGATATGGGATTACAATCCCCAAGGTTGTTGTCACTGTCATCCGCTTTTAGTGCAGTCTTTTAGATAATTTGTTTCACTGACTCTACTGATATCGGTATTGTCCGGCATGATCCGATAACTCTCGAAGGCACTTTAGAATATTCTAATCAAGGTTTATGATGACTCCTGTCGTTGAAGCTATCTCGGATACTGATGGCATCCCATGCTCTGTAATCATATCTCGTTCAATATCATATGGAATTTCCAAAGATTACTATCTTCTCAGAATTTCAGCCCAAATGTAATGTAGATTTTTGAACCTTTTACCGTTAACTAGTGAACTTTGTTGGTTCTCTTCAAAGCTATCTTGGTTTCTTTCTTGATCTCTCTGGCAATATTTTCTTCAAACAACATGTATCTTCATTATGAAGATGGGCTTCTTTGTCCTAGTTATTCCCATTTGGTTTAGGGAAACACTGACTTTTTATTGTGATGTGGTTGATGATTACTTGACTTATAACTACTAAATAGAGACTAAGTCCTTGAATATACGAGCTACCTTATTCTTTACTTAATCTCTCGCATGTCAGGTCTAGTTCTTTAAATCCTTTAATGTTGAGATTTTTTGACCTTTCCTAAAGGTTCTAAATTCTTTCCAATCATTGACCTTTCCTTCAATTCGTGGTGGTTGTCACTCATTTACAATATAAACCCTTTGTTTTGTGCTGACATGAACCTTATTTTCAAAGTTTCCACTGAATATCTTGTTGGGATCAACGATCTTGCTGAGGGTATCATCCTCAAATTAGGAACTTAGTCCCTAAACGATCTTTGTTTGAGCTTGTATCACGCTAGCGATATAGCCTTGAAGCCGAGTTGAGCAAATTGTCGTCATGTGCTTTGCTATAAAATGCAGCTATAAAGTTAACATGTAGATATTCACAACTTTTTGAATTATCTTCAAACGTCTTTGTACTTTACCATTTCTTTTATAATGAACCTTTGTGCTTCTTTCGTGCTTTGGCCACTAATCAATTTGAACATATTGTTGATATTCATAGCTTGATGTGTTTATTTTTCTAGGGCATAATCTTGTTTACCATGATTTAGAAGGAATTTCGTCTCTTGTAAATACCTTAACCCCGAATTAATTATTCTTTAAGGATATTTGTATCTTATATGGCTTATAGCCTTCTCCAAAAATTTCCACCAATGCTATTTTTAGTGGAGTTTTCCCTCCTAATTTCGACTCTTATTCCATGATTCTTTTGCTTATTTTCGAGGGAATTCTAATCCACGAATAGCCTATGGCCTCCTGCATATTATCTCGAGGGACATTCATCCCGAAACAATTATTAGGCTTATAGATAATGTCTTGGGGGACTTTCATCGAGGAACGGCCATTCACCTTTATATTATCCAGGGGTGGCGCATAGCATCTTTGAGTTTACTGCCAGTACTTGTATCTTAGAACGGCCTCCGGCCTTTTTACTATCCCAGGGGAAGAACATCCAAAGATTACACATAGCCTCTTCAAATTTTTCCTAAGAACTATTTTTTTGGAATGGCCTTTGGCCTTTCTTGGTATCTCAGTGAAAGAACATCCCGAGATAACACATAGCCTATTCAACCTTTATTCAAAGTATTTTTTTCTTGGAATTGCGTGTAGCCATTTTGTTTGATATTTCAGGGCATTTTCATCCCAATATGGCTGTAGCCTCGACAAATTTAGTTCAAATGCTTTCCATTGGAATAGCCTGTAGGCCTTTTTTAGTATCTCAAGGGATTATCTTCTTGAGATTGTCGTAGCCTTGTTGAATTTTGATCAAAGTGTTTTTCTTGGATTAGCCCGTAGGCCAATTTATTATCCCTTAGGATTGTTTACCTACACAAGCACTTTGAAAACTTTGTTTTTGGAATGCTCCCAACTGAGCCAAGTTAGTTTGCAAGTGTAAAAGATGCAATTGTTTAGAAATCAAGTTTTGTTGAGCTAAAATAGCATAATTAGTTTCCATGTAATGGAAAAGAAACAAAAAAAATGGATATGTACAATGTAATGAAGTGTCCAAAGTGGTGAACACCTTGGGAACTATTGATATCTAATCAATAGTCCCCGACAACGGCGCCATAAACTTGATAGGCATTTGCCTTGCTAGCAAGTTCACAGTTCATTTAAAAGAGAATAGAGGTGAATAGGGTATCGTCTCCACATGGACTATGCAAAAGAATACCGAATTCCCAAGACTTTTGCTATTTGGACGATAAAAAAAAAGTGATTGAGTGAGTATTCATGCATAAATTATAAAACAAGCAATCAAAGTAAGATGAAGAATAAGAAAAGAAGAGGTTAGGGTCATGGTTCATTTGATCCTTCCCATATGTAATTATCCCTGAATTTCTTTCAAGTTCAATCTCATTAATTGAAGGTACTAATGCACAATTTTAGACTAAGTCTATTACTAGATTATTAGCCCCTTTGTTCTAACTAAATTCCCCAAATTCCATAGGCCAATTTTAGAGAAAACAAGAAAGAAGTGGATTTTCACAAAACCTCACAACCTACAACTTCTATTCATAGAATCATGCAAGATTATGGTGAATTACAAAAGTTCCAATACAATTACCAATTTTCCAATTGCCTAATTGTATCTAGATCAAAATCCCAATTGATTAATTCAAGTGTAGCACTCACGTCGGAGGCAATCCCACCAAAATTGAATATAATCAACCAAGAAGAAGCATTAAGAGAAGAAGTAATCACTCAATTAACAAGAAAGAACATTGAATTACAACTTAGATTCAATTACATAGTTTGGGATCAAAATCTCCAATTCCCTAACCAAAAAGATCTAAGCTAACATAATAGAGATAAGAAAAGGGAGAAAAACCAAAGAATAGGAGGAATCAATGAGATCTTCAAAGTCTTGCTTCCACAAATCCTTTTTAGAGCTCAAGAACAGAGAGAAGTGAGAAGAGGGAGAGAAAATCGCGCCTAAATCAACAAATGAGCCAAAGGTTTCTCAAAATAACTAATTTGGACTATATATAGCAGGTGTGGCGCGTGCTCACCCTGATTTGGGCGTGCTCATGCGCTCCCTAATGCTGTTTCCTGCTCCTGGGCACATGCTCACACTGATTTGGGCGTGCTCACATTGCCCTGCACCTTACAGCTTTTCACAGCACTTTGACAGCTATTAACAACGATTGGCAGCTTTTAACAGCACCTGACAGCATGTTCAAATCTTCATGTTTTGGCTATTTTGGATGCTTTTCTTGGCTGGATCTTGATTATTTACATCCATTCTTTCTCCTTTTCATGCTCCTTGACTCTTTCCAATGCTTAATTCTTCAACCTCTCAATTCTCTTGATCCTACGGCACAACAAAAACACCAAAATTAAGATGAAAAACATAAAAACTAACACAAAAATTACACATTTCTAACAAATGACTCAACTTACACAAAGATGTGAATATATTCCTAAATTGCCACTATAATGGAACCAAACACTAGAAAACACTAAAAAGCACCCTAAAATATACCTCTAAAACATAGATAAGTGGACACTTATAAAATGGCCTTTCGCCTTTCTTGGTATCTCAGTGAAAGAACATCCCGAGATAACACATAGCCTATTCAATCTTTGTTCAAAGTATTTTTTTTCTTGGAATTGCCTGTAGCCATTTTGTTTGATATTTTGGGGCATTGTCATCCCGATATGGTCGTAGCCTCGACAAATTTGGTTCAAGTAGTTTCTATTGGAATTGTCGGTTGGCATTTTTTAGTATCTCGGGGGAATATCTTCTTGAGATTGTTGTAGCCTCGCTGAATTTTGATCAAAGTGTTTGTCTTGGATCAGCCCGTAGGCCAATTTATTATCCCTTAGGATTGTCTTCTTGCAATGGTTGTTGCCATTTCATTGAGTATTGAGTATTGTTGACCTTGTTGCATAGGTCCGAGATGGTCGTAACCGTCTTGGTTGAATGTTGTCTAGCTTGTAGCATAGGTTCGAGATGGTCATAACCATCTTGTTTAGATACTATTGATCTGGTAGCATTGATTTCGGATTATCGTAACCATCTCATTTGAGTGTTGCTTGTAGTGTTGTTTTGTGATGGTCATAACCATCCCATTTAATTATCATTATTCTTTGTAGTGTAGATCTTGGATTATCGTAACCATCTCGTTCATGTATTGTTGGTCTAGTTGCGTTGATTCAAAAAGGTTGTAACCATCTCATTCGTGTACTGTTTATTTGGTTATGTTGATTCTGGATGGTCGTAACCATCTTGCACCTCATGCTTCCACCCATTTTTGCTTATCACATTTTTCTGATGAGGCACATGGCCCTTTCTTTGTTATTTTATTGCACCACTTCTTCCTTTTTATTGTTTTTTTGAGTGATCAGATGCACCATCTGGTTCTTTTTTTAAGGGGACCACCCAATTTCAACAGGTGTCATTTTCTGTTAGGTGCAACACATATCTTATTTAACCTAGTAACATGAATTGAATATTTTCACAGTACCTTAAACACTCCTTTCTTCAAAAAAACTAATGATGCGCGCATGGAATCTTCTGCCCCCTTGATTTCAAACCTAGGAAACTGCTGAGCCTTGACGTGTGGTGGCTGCAACCATTATGGTGAATGGTATTGTCTATCTCGCCGTCGAATGTGATGGCGGTGTATGGAGCTGTTTACTTTTTGTCGTCAGAGGTGACGGCGGTGAAGAAGGTGTGTGTGGCCATTTGAAGCTTTTTTGCCTTTGGATTTCAATTGTGATTCCAAAAGCTCTATCTCCTTCAATGAGGATCAAATCGTTGCATTTAATTGATGTATGATTCCCAAATTTTGTGAGCTGTAAAGTCTTGGATGAGGGTTATTGACAACATTGAAATTACAAACAAAGAATTTTTGTTGTCTCTTCTTTGTGACTTCAAGTGTGTATATAGGCTTCAAATTTGGTTTTACCGTGATGTTTGGTGGCAGAATTTAATCCCCCAATGCCTGCCATGGTAAAGGATGGGAAAACGTTTTACCGTTTCCCACAGATGGCGCTAATGTTGGGTTCTCTTTGATTATGTTCTATAAAACATGATTTTAATTTGAACCATTTCGCGACTAGCATTATTTGGCATGCTTGATTAAAAGTGATTAGAGTACTTTAGGTTTTTCTTGTTGGCCTTAAAATGATTTGCATTGTTTTATCCTTAGTTGTCCATTTTTCAGGAAGAATATATTTCATTGGCACCCAAACTGATTGAATATTATTTTTTTCCCTTTATATATGTAAAAATAAAAGATGGAGTGACTATGATAAACAAAATGTGGTGTTAAAAGGGTGTATGCATGACTAAAAGAATGAAAAAGAATGTGTAAAGTTAAAAAAAAGAAAAAGTGAGAGAGAGAGAATTATGAATTTTGTATTGGGTTGAATTGAAGTTACACCACTTGAGAATACATAGTTCTCTATCTATTTTTTAATGAAATTTTTCTCAATGGTAAACTTAATATGCTTTAATATAACAAATCTCTTTGTTTTTCATATTCTAATAGTATGTAAACTATGTGGTGGATATTTGGTTCATTATCAAGTATATGGTATCATACTCTTGGTGAGAAACTTGAGTGTTGTAATTCACCCTTAAAACATTGAGAGTTTAGGAGAAGAGTGAGAAGAAGCGAATGAGATTAACTTCACAAGAATACATGTTCTAATTGGGATAATAAATATTGGTGTACTTATCCATTGGAGTGATTGTTAAAATTACACATGCACAACTTATATAAATAATGGTTTTTCGTGTGTGTGATGCTCTCTTCTTGTTTACCTTTACTCTTGGCCAGCTTCTTTGTTTGAGGACAAGAAAACCTTATGTGTGGGGTGTTGATAAAGTTGAATTTCACATGCTTTAATTTTTACATGACTTCGCAAAAGTATCTGTACTAAATAATTCGTTTATAGCATATATATCTACTCATTTTCCCATATTTTGTCTCATGATATTAATTGGGAGTAAAATGGATAAATCTTGAAGTTTGGAGCAGAATGATACAAGTTTATAGCTGGCATAACCTTGCCACAAGCTAACACAGCCACACCCATCTTACCCATGACCTTGCTAAAGGAAATTAGCATTTGATAGGAGGTGCCCACGTTGAATTTTGGCATGGCCATGTACCTGCTTTGGTTTAGAATCATCAGGTTTCCACCCTAGCACCACAGTCTCGTGGACCAAAATCACATAATACATATTTAAACACTAAAGATGAAATTAAACTTACATTTTCTCATTTAAATACTCCTAAGCACCATTCTGAGCCATTTTGTCATCCCTTGTCATTCTCTAAGGAATTTGTAGGAAATCAACACCAAATGACGATCAACGATCAACAACCCGATATCTCCGCTCTAGATTTGATTCATTTTCTTATTCGTGGGTTCTTTTTGTAGTTTTTGGTTTTATTTATATTTTATCTTCGAACGTGAGATGCTAAACCATAGCTTGGGATTTGGGGGATCTTATCTAAGCTCTTTTGATTTTTTTTTTAATTCAATTTAACTACATTTGTTTGCTTTAGTTGCTTCTACTTTGGTATTTTAATCTTGTGATTGGGAATTGATTACTCTTTGGCATGCTTTAGTTATTAGTTGTAGATGACCATTCTCACCTAATTAATGGAAATAAAAACTAGTCAAGTAAAGGATCTCAAAAGACCAACTTATGATTCTCATTTCTAACTAGTTATTGATTTAACAACACTTAGAATCTTTATTTTTCTCTTGTTTCGATTCCTTTAGTGGCCATCTAGGAGACTAATTAGTGAAAAGATCATTGTTAGTGCATGACCATTACTCATAATTGAATTAGTAAGGGTTGTTAGAAATTAATTTGGTAATGTGATTGAAGCGAATTAGAGATTAAAAGGGATAAGTGAACTTGTTAGGATTTAGTTACTAGTTTGTTAGTTAGTTTTAGGATGAATTGTAATAGTTTTTTAAGGTAGATTTAGATAATTAATTAGGACAAATAATACCAATTAGTGTATGGGAATGGGAGGAGAGAAATTACATTTTAACCAAGTGGCTAGTTTAGAAATTACATTGGAGGATCTAGAGATTTGGGAAAGGAGCCACAGAGCTTTGGGAGGGACAAATCCCTATAATTGTATTGTTTCTTCATTCTTTCTCCATAAAAAAATGTGAATGGCAGGGCATATGGAATCAATGGAAGATTGCCTCATGACGATTGACGATCATTTGGAAGAAATCTAGAGAAGCAACCATAGTGAAATCCGGCTAATGGGCCAAAAAATGGGAACGTTGAAAATGGAATGGGGTTGTTTCACAACACTATGATGAGTTGTTCTTTGGAAGATTTTTGATTGACGACGAATATAATAGAGTTGCAAGTGCTTGACGGCATTGACTCTTGAAGATGGATAACCCGTGTTGGGACGTACTTCTATGTGCAAGCAATATCAGAGGTGAACAAGCTCCTCTCAAGGCTAACAATGGATTGGGAAAAATTCATTGGTTCCAGACATGTGACTCTAAAGATTCTCCTTCTTGAAAGTCAATCAAGATAGCATGGACCTGTCCTTACGGCAACGATTGGTTGGAGGATCTGCTGGAAGATTTGGAAGATTTGAAGCAATCATTGCAATCAAAGATCTTACCAAAGAATTCCAACTCCTCTCTACTCAATTAGGTCATCAACTTGAGAGCAGTTACTTGAGCTTCTTCATGAAGGGACTCAGAGATAATATTAGTCTTAGAACCCTACGTCCCAAAGACCGTTAGCATGCAATGAAGCTATCATTGTGTGTCGAAGCAGAAATTTATGACATTGTTAAGGGAAAACACCGCGGTGTGGTTAGCGATCTATCTAGTAGCAACAAAAGAGTATAATTAGAGTGTAATCACAAAGAAACCATGAGCTTTCAACTGGATCTGTGGTTATGGGTACAGAGTGCTCTAGGTGGTTCCATACACGAACAAGATTTTTGTCAAGTAAAAAAAATAATGGAGTGGCGTCTAAAACTTGATAGGAAACACCGCAAGTTACAATGAGATCATGATAGGCTTCACTTCATGACTCTTGAATGCTACTTGAGAATCTTGCATATATGTTTTTGTGTATTGCATGAAAGATATTAGTGTATTCCCTAAATTTGAGGAATTATTTTGAGAAGATTGCCTTACCTCTTGAGCATTTGGAATAACATCACCATAAGGATTGCAGAATGGTGGAGCACCATTACTTTGTGTGAATTGAGGTTGATTTGATTGAAGGAAATTAGAACTCTTATAGGACAAATTCATATGATTCCTCATACTTGGGTAGTATATATTTGATTTGCGATTGAAGTTGGTCCTTTGTGTATTCCCCATGTAGTTAATTTGAGGTTGCTCTACAGGCCCACTTTTAGAAGGGTCACAATCACCATTTGAATTATCACCTTTAAACTGCAAGCTTTGTGATTGAATAGCTTTCAATTGAACAATTGTAAATTCCTTGCTCAAAGCTTCTAATTATAGAGAAAATAATTTATTTTGAGAAAGAATGGCATCTTAAACTTCATGTTCCACAACTCGCGTTTTTCTATTGTTTCTACTGCTAAGCATATTATAGTCATTTTCCGCCATTGTCTCTACTAATTCTTAAGCTTCTCTTGCATCTTTTTTTCATTAGTGAACCTTTGGCTGAAGTATCAACTAAGGCTTTTTATGTCAAATCATTGTTGTATTCTTATGGTTCTTTACATTTGTTACACATCCCTTTTGTATATTAATATATTGTGTTCCTTTGTTTGTAATATATTCCATATAATATAATTACAAATTTTTGTGTTTCATGCATTCATGTTGTAAACTAAAAATTATGTGGCTGGATATCAATCTTAATTGTTCATAATTCATGATAATTAACTACTAGTAAGAGCCCATTTTAAAGGAAGACCTATTCCCTTTCTCACTAATAAACCTAGGATAGTAGTTTATTTAGGTTTGTTAAAAATACGGTAAAAAATTGGCACGCCCAGTGGGACATATTTTCATCATTTGTGTCACATTGTCATGCATTTTCTATGATCACATTCACACACCATTCGGCTTGTTACTAGTACAGAATTTTCAAATCTCTGGATTTGTTACTATGGTAGATTTTTCAAGTCTAACCACGAATGCAGATTTTTCAAGTTCTTTGGGACTTATTACTACTACTCTTGTTTGTTGTATTGGAATAATTGTCGGAAGTTCTCTGACTAAATAGAGAGTGAAGGAAGTTTATTATGATTTTCTGTGATGTTATACGCTTTCTTCATTTCAATATTATATTTTTGTCATGATGATTGTTCGTGATTTTTATCTCAATTCGTTATTTACTGTTATTGTTTAGTTATTTATAGTTCTGATCATTTATAAACTGTTTTGCAGTTATTCTTTTCCTAAAGCTAACAATAACTGTCTTACCAAAATAAACTGCTCCTTGTAACTATCTTTGTGAGTTAGTTTCTCTGCAAGGGAAGTTTTTTTTTTCGTAGTTTTTCTTTCGTTCTATGCTATTGCGTAGTGGAAATGTAATTAGTATGGAGAGTTCAAACGAAGAAATGAATGTTGCATCAACAATGAGTGCCTCTACCGGCAGAAATGCTTTAAATGCAAATGCCGGTCAAGGGGGCAATTCAGCCAACCCAAACATAAATGATCAAGAAACTTCAAATGATACTCAAGAAATGACCACAACAATAAGCCAAGTTTCCTCTTTTGGAATCGCAACTTTAAGTAATAATATGACTACTATGAGTGCTCCTTTATATGGGATGCCTATAGGTTGGAAGAACAATACTCAAGGGATTCAATCCACTCCTACGTTTGTAGCCACTGCAAAACCCAAATGGACATGAAGTTAATATAGGAAGTGTTGTTGGAGGAGATAACAAAGATCAAGATGCTTAATTTTACTCCCTACTATGCACAAGCAAATGGTCAAGTTGAGACTGTGAATAAGACAATAATTTCTCTAATCAAGAAGCATGTAGACAAAAAACCAAAGTCATGGCATGAAACTCTGTCCCAAATTCTTTGGGCTTATAGAAATTCTCCAAGAGAATCAACTAGAGTTTCTCCCTATAGATTAACCTATGGACATGATTCAGTCCTCCTAGTGGAAATAGATCTGACCTCAGTCAGAGTTCAGAGGCAGAATGATCTTCCTAGTGAAGATTATTGGGAAATGATGTTTTATGAATTGGATCAATTAGACGAAGAGAGGTTGGTTTCCTGCAAGAATATTGTTAGACAAAAAGAAAAGATTTCTAAATTTTCCAACAAAAAGGTCAAAGCTAAAATATTTTCAGAAAATGATTTAGTGTGGAAGGTAATATTGCCTTTAGACACTGAGGAAAAGTCCTTAGGGAAATGATCTACAAATTGGAAGGACCTTTTGAAGTGGTGAAATTTTTATCCAATAATGCTTATCAGATAGAAGAAGTCGAAGGAGATCGTTTGATTCTCGACCTTAGCCTTATCAATAGAAATATCTCTCATTTCCATTATTTTTCCATCCCTTAAGGCTTGCCATTTGGAAATCTTAGCCTCAGCAGCAGCGACAACACCCTTCTTTCCATTCAATGTAGCCTCATAATCCACCATTATCTTAACCTTTTTGGCAAGGTCTCCTTTCACATCAACCAAAGCTTGGTTGAATTTTGACATCTGTTGTTCCACCTCAACAAAACTTCCCGTCATTTCCAACATATTCTCGAAGATGTGCTTGAATTCCACCAGTCCAAGATATTTGGACATGGCATCCTCTTTCTGTAGTTCAGCAAATAGAGATTGGACTTTATTCACCATCAAAGGATCAGTAACTACAAAGTCTAAAGAGATAACTAGCACCAAATAACTAAAGTCATTCAGGAGTCGATCCACCAAAGGAATGTTTGAAATGGGAGTTTTCGAAATAGAAGCTTGCCCAATTTGGCTAGACAAAGCCGAAGTTTTCGACGGAAGAAGCATTACTAGAGCATCTTTCTAATGGAGTCTAGAGAAATTTGATGAAAAAGCTACTGTCATAGTGGTCACGACAAATACAACTATTTCCTTAAGTTGGAAGTCTCTTCTTGTTCAAAAGGAAGAATGATGGTCGTTTCGATTATTTCCTTTCAAATCTTCTTGGCAATCTCCATATTTTCAGAAGCTTTGACTAAATCTTTGAGAAGAACTTCAGCAACAGCATTCTCTGATTCCCTCACTTCTTGTTCTTCCTTGTTTTCAGCAACGAAGGAATTATTTGGTTGAATAACTAAAGTAGTAGGAGCTTCAAGAGTTTTTGTTTGAGAAAAAACTATGATCAAGTCACGATTGATTTCTTTGATAGAAAGGGGATTTTCCTGGTTGACAGTGACTTCTGCAGAATCAGTAGCCCCTTTTTCCTTACCAATAGCTGAATCATCTTGCTTATTTATGGATCTTTTCTAGGATGCTTGCCCAGAAACTTCATTTTCTTTAGTTTCAGGAATTATTTCTGGATTAACAGGTTCAACTTGTTCCATATTATTGTGAGAGGTATCAGCACATATGGCCCAATTTTCATCAATGTTTTGCTCGCTTTCCACATTGAGGGTCTTTTCAGAATCTTCTTCTTCTTTGTTCCCCTCATTTTTCCAGACTTTTCCTTATCAGGTTCCTTTTCCAAAGTGCTTTCAGATACTTTCTTTGGAGAAGGAGGAGTGGATCCTTGTTTGTCATAAGAAGGAGAAGGATGAAAAATAGGTGACACTTGACTAGGAGCCTCTGCACCTTCAGTTGCATCCTTCAGTATAGAGTTTTTCTTTGATTCCTTTCCCATTTTCTTCAAATGTTCCGGTAGTGCAACATTATCACCCTCATCCAATGATATAACATCAGGATAATCAGGGTTTATGGGATTGGATTGCACAAGTCCAAGATTTTGCCTCTTCGACTGCAATAAAAGTTAGAAGAAAGATCAGTTGATTGTTAACAAATCAAAAGTAAACGAGTTAAAATATGCTTAATACTTACCCTTCTAGTTTTTGGAGGAGGGGTAGTTTTATTCATCTTTGCTGGACTAGGACTTGTTGTTGATCCAAAGAGGGAGCATTCAAGTGTTTTGATGAAGACAAAGAAATCAATCCTGTGAAGGAGGAAAAAGGCTAAAGATGAAGACATGAAGACTTTATGTTCCTATGTGATAGATTACATTAGGATTATTTGATTATTTGTGTAAGATGTTGTGGTAAGGGGTTAACGTCACTATTTTGATTATATAAGTTTACTTGATCATGATACCTAGGTCAACGTTGGATGAGCCCCACATATCTTTATCTTCACATATGCATCTCATGAAAAAATTTTGTGAAAACTTCATGTGCAACATATCTTTGAACCAATGGCATTCAAGGATGTTTTGAAAGGCTTTTCAAATGTGCATAAACCTTGGTTTTATTCTTGAACATGGTTGAAATGAGGTTCAAAGAGTTGGTGATTTAAAGTGTTTTTTAGAAGTGTAAATTGATGTAGAGGTGCACCAGATGCATGTACATAGTTCAAAATTCTACGTTTTGTGAAAAGAGTATGCATTGAGCCATTTTTTGGTTTACACATCGATGCACAAGAGGTGCATATCGATGTGCATAGGCCAAAATTGGCTGGAGTTGAAGTTTCGGCAACCAGGTGAAGAAATTGAGCTATGTACAATGATTTGGTCCTTGTGCACATCAATTGTGCTTATCTGTAAAGTCTATTTAAAGAGGTTTTGTCTTTAGAAACAAGGAAACAAAGCATTTTCAAAATTTTACAATTCAAAGTGATCCAGAACCTCTCTTAGGGCTTTTTCATGTGCTAGAAACTCAGATATTCAAATGCGTTTTTCATCTTGAGGATTCAAAGTGATTTTGCATTCAATCTTTAAGATATGTGTTGGGGTTCATTGAGCTTTTGATCTAGAAAAAGTGTTCTTCAATTTTCATCAAGCCTCTTATATGCAAATTGATGGCATTATAGGTGAACTTCTTCCATGCCTGTTTTTTTTTCTTTGTAATCTTGTAACATTGAATTTGAATTTTGATTGTTGGGTTTTGGTGAGTGCCTAAGATGGCCAAGTGCTTTGCACCTCTAACCCATAAATTTTGTAAACCTTAGAGGTTCTAAGGTGTTTGTGGGGCAATAGGCTTTCCCAAAGGGATTTGCTTGTATTGTGCATAAAAGGTGTTTGTTGAAAATCCTAAGAGGTTCTTAGGTGCTTGATTTGCGTGAATCTCAAGGAAGTTCCTTGAGTGGCTTATGTGAAAGTCCTAAGTGTGGGCTTAGGAATTTTTGTGTGTGATACTAAGAGTACAAATTCTAGTGGATTGTGAGATTCAACAAAGTGTGAGCTTTAGGTGAAAATCCAAGGTAGAGAGTTTCTTGGTGAAAAGCAAAGACAGGTTTTTTTGGTGTGGCCTCATTCCTAAGGGGAGCTTAGGTTGCTTGTGAAAATCATAAAGGACTTTGTGTGTAGGGCTCAAATCCATTGAGAATAGTGTTCTCTTGGTAGGATAGTTGTTTGGGTAGGGGATTCCTAGGTGTGGAGATTCTTATAACTCAAAAACTGCGGTATATTTTAATGTGAGTAGGGCTCAAATGGTCTTGGTCTAAACATATCTTTCCATGATATTGGAGGATTTGTAATATGGGATTAGTTTTCGCGTGCCAAACCGTTAAGACTTTGAAAAATGGATCACAACCTAATTCACCCCCCCCCCCTCTTAGGTTGTCCATACACCATATCCATTCCTACACTAGTCTTTTCCTTAGTTTTTGGATCCAGAGGAGGCTTAGCACGGCTTGGCTGGTCAACAAATAAAGAGGATTAAGACATGATATATATAATACTGAATGGAAATATTTTAAAAAGTTCGGTATAAACCTTCACCCCAGATTGTTTCACTTTCACGGAAGGAGAAGCAGGGGAGCTCTCAGATTTCATTGCTCTCTTGGATTCAGGAGAAACTTTTGTCTCTGTATCAACTGCAAAACAAGTGACAATACCTTTCTTGAGATATGAATGAGTTTGATAAAGTTTAAAAAAATTAAAATTCTTGAGCAGACATACCTTTCTTCTTTTTTTTGTCTCAGGTACAGGGGTGGAGGGTTGGTCAAAAACCTTGGCCTTCACATCAGATTCACAAATTTCCAAAGAAAAATAGTAGGAGCTCCACCATTTTTCGAATTCAGGAGTAATGCTCAGGACTGCTTCAAACTCTTTGGGTTCCAAATTGATTTTTAGTTTCTTTTCTTCTAAGAAACTTCTCAAAGCTTTTGCTCCCTTAACTTTATAACCAGTAATGATCTGGCCTTCGTGAATGAAATGAGGAGTAGGGATGGTCTGTACCAATCCATATTGGCGAGTCAAGAAATTTGAATTTTGAGAATATAATCTAAACTCTCCTTTTTCATTAGGTCGAGTAAACAATAGCTTAGGAATTAAGAAACCTAACCATATTCTCTTGATCTCATCCTTATCAACTTTTGATCTTCTACTTAAAGCATTGATGAACCAATTTGAGCCTGTTTTTTCATTAAAAAAGGGAGCCTAGTTGGCATCATCATTCTCAATATGAAAGAACCAGCCTAGAAAATCCTTGAATCGATCAACATTCTTCTTGGCATCACTTTTGGCAACAAAATGAACTAATATGTAGCCTTCGACCGATTCATCAACCTTTTCAGAGATGGTGGGAGTCATTTGTGGTTGAAATACTGTGTTCATACAAAGTTGAAGGAACCACAAACGGCCACAAAAATTCTTTAAACTCTGGCCAGTCTTAACCTTGGTAAAAGCTTCATCTAGTCCTTCATATAGAGAAGCCAATAAGCAGGTCTCTAAGACATACCTTTTTCTTCTTGTGAATAGAAATTGCTACCGATATATAGAAGGCGGGGATGTGCAAACCTTTTCGGCAAAACACATACTTTGATAGCCAATATAACAAAAAGGCTATGTACTCACTCTCAGTTACAGGAGAATTCTTCTTTCTTATGTTTTTGGGCATAAAACCTTGGTAGGTCATGACAGAAAGGTCATGAGAGAGATCAGTGTCCTTTTTCTTGTCAAAGGGCTCGAAATCTGGAAGCTCCCCATCAGGTCTCACACCAGTAATTGATGTCACATAAAGTAAAGAAGGGGAGATCATACCTAACTCCACATGGAAGCTACTGGTCGAGGGATGCCAGTAGAAGAGAGAAGCACCAAGCAAAGCATAGTTGTAATTGATTGGTTGAGTACTCAGGGTAATGAGATCATAGATTCTCAAATCAGCCCAATCATCTTTCTTCACCCTTTTTATCCTTTCATACCTAGCAATATAGGCATCTTTCTATTAAGGATAAGGGGTTCGAAAGGTATCATGAGTATGATTTATGAAACTAGCATCTATGTTTTTTTGCGGCAGCTAATGAGATCCTGAGGGCGTGAAGGGAATAAATTCTCATAGGAGTTCACGGTGGTTGGAGGATTCTAAAGGCCCAGATATACAGAATCGGAAGAGTGAATCAACACTTGATTCTACCAAACAGCTAATTTCTTTGGATTTTTCTCTAAATCAGGAGCAATAGATGATCGAGATCCCTGAATTTTCTTCATAAGGATTTGACCTCCTTTACTTTTTGATTGGTTTAGAGAAGCAGAAAAATGCAAAGCATTGAGAAGGATTACAGAAAAGGAACCGTAAATGAAGGAGTTAAGAAAATTTTGAGATAGGTAAAGAAAGGAAATTTCAGGGCAGAAAGAAGAGAGAATAGATTTGCAACAGTAAGAAAATGAAAAAATCAGAAGAGTTTAAATATAATTAACTTCAGTAATAATAAGTGTGATTGGAGTAAGTTTCCAAGCAGCAATAACGGTAACTTATTTAATAAGATAACCGTGGGAAACAAAGGGAGCAAAGAAGTTTAAAATTATGTTACCTGTTGTCTGCTTGAATATCAAAGTGGCTAATTTCTTTGAAATTGCGTGGTTTTCTTTAAAAAAATTACTCTTTTCATTCCTTCAAAGAGCAAAATTTTGGGGGGCATCTGTTAAGGGAAAAATAAATTTGACCAGAACCCATTTGGTGGAAGCCCTCTGATTCCTACAAGTCCTTCATAATCTCCGACCAGATAAGTACATGGATAACACAGATGGTCAAAGGATCTCTTATACCTATTGTTCATAGTCTGACTTTGAAATACAACATGAAAACAAGAAATAAGAAAAGGATTTTCTCTTGAAGAACTTAAGGTTGCAAGTATTCCCTAAAAGACTTTCTCCAACTATTGGCATTTTTAAGATCATCACCAAAGTAAGTTGGTCAAACGCCTACAAGCTGACATATAGAGGTTGAAAACATACAAGGCCAAATCAATTATTTATTAGGAAACATGATCACAAGTCAATGTTGATGATTATGTTCCAAAGGAAATTGTTAATGCAACTCAAGTTCAAGATTCATACTTGCCTATTATGAGGGAGAAGCCATCTGTAGAACTTTGATTAAAGTTACAAATGCGATGAACGCATTTAAGACCTTCATCAGAGTTGTATTACTTATGAAGAAGACTACTGAAGTAGAAAAGGAAGACAAGAAGTCTTTCTCCAAAATTCTTGAAGACATTCTCACTTGGTCGAAGACTCAGGGCAGATAATTATCAGCGCAGGAACCAGAATTTGGCTAAGTTACCAAGAATGCACAAGGTATCAATAGGAGAGCCAAAAAAGAGGATGCATGGTAGAACTAGAATGAGGACAATACAACAAACTTTAGAAAGGAATAAAGACCAATCAGAAGATGACACATGTGCCCTTTAGTAAAAAAAATCAAATCATAGCAATACACATCCAAGCAAGATCTCAGCCATGGTCAAGACAATTATTTTCCTTGTTTCTTTATCGTCTATGAAGATAGTCAGACCAAGAAACCTATAAATAAGGAAATTTAGCCACATTATAGACACAAGTTCTCTTTGCATACAAGAGATACTATCCAAATACTCCAAACACACTGTTGCAATGCCTAAGAGGCCTAGTATCCTCGATCAACATGGCTATCCAAAGGGTTACAAGTGAATATTAAGGATTACACTTTGTAGTGCATGCCTCATCCTTTAATTTTTGTCAAATCATTATTGTATTCTTGTTGTTCTTTACATTTGTTACACATTCCTTTTCTATATTAATATGTTGTGTTCCTTTCTTTGTAATATATTCCATATAATATAATTACAAATTTCTGTGTTTCATGCATTCATGCTGTAAACTAAAAATTATGTGGTTGAATATCAATCTTAAGTGTTCAAAATGCATGACACTTAAATACTAGAAAGAGCCCATTTTGTAAGAAGACATATTCCCTTCCTCACTAATAAATCCAAGATAGTAGTTTGTTTAGGTTTGTTAAAAATCTGGTAAACACCACCACGTACATCCTCCCTTTGCCTCTACCTCTACCCCTAGTAGGCTCATCCATAACATGTGCCTTCCTACGAGACTGTGAAGGCATCTGTTTGACAAATTATAAGCTACGTAAACTAAAAGACATAATCTAATAGATATAATGTAATAATTGTCCTAACCTAATAATAGACTGGATTTAACCAATGCCTTGTCCACCCCAATCATCATCGTCATCATCATTGACAATGTTAACATTTTCATCCCCAACATATTGTTCACCGTCATCATCATTATGGGCCTCTTGTTCAAGTTCTTCAAACACGACGCTAGGCACACTAGCAGGTTCAAGTATAGGATCAACCTCACGTTCCCATCCTTCAATAGTTTGATCATGCAAGCTAGCTACCATTTCAACCTCCAATATTAGAACAACAGATTCATCAGCATGCTAACGTTATTCGTCTACCTATGTTTCTTCAAAAATATCATCTATCTCTACATGGCCTCTCGTCTTTGCGGCAATTGCAACACACCAATCACGCAAGTCTTAATACATATATGGATAATCCACATAGTAAACTGGTCTTGCTTTTTGTGCAATAATAAATGGATTATAGTATTGATATCATTTATGCTTATTAATTTGCAGTATGTTATATTGCGGATGAATCATTGCATTCTATTTGTTGGATCATACCATTGACAATAAAAAAGAGGAATCTTTGGCAACCAATGATATTCCAACTCAAGTATGTGTTCGCTGAAGCCATAAAAATCATTTTCACCACCTTGTGTAACACCTTTACACATACGCCACAATTGATCATTTTTTTCCGCGACTCCAAGCTTTTGTGTAATGAACTACATGTTCCATGACGAAACTTTCAACATAGGACTCCAAGCCAATGACCTTAAGTCATTGATATTAATCCCATTTCGATCATCATAAACCAAAGAATAAAGAAAATGTCTAAATATAAAGTTTCAATTGAATTATTTGGTATATGCAAGGGTTTCTAAACACTTACACATGACTTAAACCAATTAGGAAACTCTGCATGCATTCGATGTTCACCATTTTCATGTACACTTAAAAACATGCTACATAAATGCAAATATGATTCACTATGGATGAATTTATTCAATATATATTGACTTATTCATGAAGTGAAACTAACACTTACTCCAAATACGGCTTCACTTCAATGCAATTGATAAGTACATGAACACAAGCATAATTATATTCTTCGTCGTTCATAAAATGTCTTTCACATGTGCCACTTGGATGACCGACATTGTTACAAATCGACAATGAACTACTAGACACACTTTCATTTTTCGGGACATTCCTCACACCATAACTTGAAACTAAATTGAATGTCGTGAGAACAGAAATAAGTAATCTCACGACCAACATAGTAGTGAGCAGGGTGATTTATATCTTTCAAATTGATACATCCATCGATACTGAACCGGGGCACCCAATTTTGCTTCTCAAGGTAAGTGGTTCGGAAGATGTTCCATTGAATCAAAGAACCCGAGTGGAAAAATTCTTTCTAATTTGCATAGAATAATTGGGATGTTCAATTCCATTCTTTCCAAGTCACTCACTTTTAATGAATTACAACAAATACCTTTCAAAAATTAACTAATCTAAGTCAACGATTTCCACACCTCATCGAGTAGTGAGTAGAATGCAATTGGGAGCAAACTCTGCTTGAAAATATGACAATCATGACTTCTCATCCCTTGAATGGCCCCCTATTTACATCAGCACACCGACCAAGATTTGATGCATAACCATCTGGTATTTTCAACTCTTTTACCCATCTACAAACTGATTTTGCATCAGCTGACGTCAATGTCTACTTTTTGTTTGGCATCTCCATCTTCCCATTAGATAATGGAAACAATTTCAAGTTCCTACATTTACACTCTTTCAATAAATCCATCCTTACTTTCTTGTTATCTTTTGTTTTTTCTTTAACATGCATAGAAGTATTAAATACATTGTCCAATAAATTCTTTTCATTATGCATGACATCTAGGTTGTGCCTTAATAGATTGTCTTTCCAATACGGAAGATTCAAGAAAATACTCCTTTTAGTCAAATCATGAGGAGACTCAAATCCCGCAGCGTAGTTGGGATTGACTCGGTTACCTTAGGAAAATATTTTACGAATTGCCATACAAGTTCTCAATAAAAAATGAACGGCAAATCCTTCTCAACTTTGTCCCTTCTAAAAGTCTTTCTTCTTCTAAAAGAATGACTATTCAGTAAGAACCGACGATGATAATCAAACCAAGAATGCTTTCTACCAAATTTCTACCAGAAAGAATTTGTTTCATCCATGCAATAAGGACAAGCTAACCTACCATGTATTCTCCAACCAAATAACATCCCATAAGTAAGAAAATCATTAATAGTCCACATTAAACAAGCCCTGGTTATACAAATTTGTTTTTAGGATATATCATATGTTAGTGCACCATGACTCAACAATTGTTTAAGTTCATTAATCAATGGTTGCAAATAGACATCTATTTTTATAGCGAGATTCTTTGGATCATGAATGAGACAATTTAAGAACATATAAGGTTTGGTTATGCAAAACTTGTGAGGAAGATTGTAGGGAACAATAATTATAGACCAACATGAACACGAGTGTGTAGATGCTTGTATGTAGGGTGTAAACCTATCCGCACATAGACCGAGTCTCTTATTGAAGTGTTTCCATGCTTCGTCATCAGATGGATGATGGAGAACACCATCAACACTCTTATTTGCATAATGTCATCCTATTTGACTCGTAGTTTTTATTGACACGTATAAAATTTGCAACCCAGTAGTTATAGGAAAATAAAACATTTTCTTCACCGGAACATTTTTAAACCTACTCACCCTGTCTCCTTTAGGTTCAAACCTCAACTTATGTCAAAACTTTCATGCAGTTAAATTGTTATTTTCCTTATAGAATAACATGCAACCATCCTAGAAACAAAAAATCATCTCAACCTTCAATCCCAATTTATATACCAACAAGGTTGCTTCATAATAGTACTTCGGTACATGCTCTTTTGACAATGCTACATCAATAAGCATTTGTGCAAAATAATCTATACACTTATGAGGAACCTTCCAATTAGAACTAGAAGTCAATAGTCTAACTGAAAGAGATAAGGTAGATTCATAACACCCTTTATAAATTGGTTGGTTTGCTACTATTAACATATCATAAAGCCTTTGACAGTCAGGGTTCGAAGGTTCCTCCTCATTTACTGACTCACCAATCCTATGAGATGTGTCATAAACAAATTGCCCAAATGCATCAATTATCATATCATGCATAATTTCAAACTGATTACTATCGTCATCCCACTCTACATTTCTCGACTGACCTCCTAAGTCTGATTCTACCATCCTCTCTTCACCATGTTATGTCCAAATCCAATATTCAGGCTTAAAACTGTATTTGTACAAGTGAGTCTTAACATAAGCCTCTTCTAGTTTCATGTTTCTACACTTCACACATAGACATCTTATTGCTCCCTCTCATAAATAGTAACGAGAATTCTTATCTGTCTCAACAAACTCATTTACTTCACGAATAAACTCAGGTCTCAATTGAGTCTTGCTTGGATTAAATCTTTGGTACATCCAACTACAATCAATGTTCTCCAATAAGAACATGACAATAAAAAAAAATTTGAAAAATTTCGGCAGCTTAATCCCTAATACATGGACATTTCCCAAAATTCAAAAACTAGAAATTTAGAAACTAGCAAATCAAAATCAAGAAAATCCAGCATTCCACAATCCAAAAATTCAAAAACTAACAATTTAAAATAAATACAGAACAAAGCAGTATATAATTATACCTAACAATACACAACCAGAAACCTAATGAGCTTTGCTCTTCACTAACAAACAACAAACACAAGCAAATAATCGGTCGAACCACATAACCAGAAACCTAGTGAGCTCGATATGCTACTAACAAACAATTCTATTGAGCTTCGCTCTCCACTAACAAACAACAAATATAGTTCAAATCCTATATGATGCTAAGTTCAACATTAATTACAATTTAGGTTAGTCAGATACCTACCTCAAACTCCAAGCAATATCGAAATGCCCCGCACAACCTCAAAGCAAAAAAGTGAACACAAACTAATACAAAAATTTAAAATCAATCTAACATACTCAGTTCTAATTCAAACCTACTCAATTCTAGAATCCATTTATAGTTCAAATATACTCAAAAGTACATCATATTCGAGATAATCAATTTTAATTTAATTTAAACACACTTATTTTAATTTAATTCAAGTCTACTTTCTAATTCACTAATTCACTAATTCAATTCAAACACATTTAGAGAGTATTTGGATGAGGGAATTTTTAAGGGTAATGTAATTTTTTAATGGAACTAAAATGCTATCATTTAAAATGCCTTGTTTGGATGCTAAATTATAAAGTATTTTAATTTGACAGCATTTTTAGAAGGTGGTTTTTTAGTTAAAAATGAGGAATTCCAAATCCAACCTCAAAAGCATGAATTATGACATTTCTCCCTCTCTCTATCTCACGCACACTCTCTCTCTCTCTCCCCCACCTCTCCTTCCCTCCTTACCTCTCTCTCACACACACTTTCTCTCTTTCTCTATCGCTCACTCTCTCACTCTCTATCTCTATTCCCCTATCTCTCCCCCCTCTCAGACTCTCTATCCCCTTATCTCTCCACACACACACACTCTCTTTTCCTCCTCTCCCTCTATCTCACACACTCTCTCCTCTCTCTCGCCCTCCCTCTCTCATCCTCTCTCTATTACATACACACATACTCCCTCTCCCTCCCCCTCTCTCCCTCTCTATCTCTCTCTCCCTCCCACTACTCTTTCTCTCTCTGTCCCTCTCCTTCCCACCCTCCCTTCTACTTCTTAACAATGGAGATCACAATCTCCTCTTCAATGGAGCATCTATAGCAAGTGGATTCTCTTCTCCCCACCGCCACCGCCACCTCCTCCTCCTCAACCTTCTCTCCGAAAATCCTAATCAGAATCCGCCATTGTTGTTTCTTTTATTTTGCTCTATTCTCTATTGCGTCCCCTTCATTGTTGGCACTCATCTTGCACGTGCCATCTCTTCGATGTTCTTCCAATGATGCTTAAAACTGCTTTGATTTAAGCCCCTAATTTGTTCGTTAGAGAACTCGAATTTTAGCTGCTTCTTGTAAATAATCTTTGGTTGAGTTTTGGTAGAGTTGATAGCTTTCTTGTTAAAAAGTATTTGATGCATTCTTGTTTAGGGTTTTGCAATGACCGTTAGGTTTCTTCAAAATTTGTCTCTTATTACTATGATTGATGATTCTTGAATTACCTATGTAGCAAATATTCATTTTCAACTATTCCTTTTGCTGACGCATTCATGAAAATGTTCCCTTATCGTTTTTATTTGTTTTCCTTTGAAGTGAGCATTGTTGTGTGCCGCTATCCTTTGCTTGTTCTCTTATTACATCTAGTACTCTTGTTTAATGATTTATTTTACATAAAAAAAATAGTTATATGTTTACATCTAGTACTCTTCTTCGTGCACTCTGTGTCTTTGAGAAAGCAAAAATTGATCCTTTTGGTTTTTTTTGAAACCCTTGGCAGAAAATAATCCCCTGGGAGGACTTGGATGCTAATTTTTACTACTAAGGTTTACATATTTGTATCACTTTTATTTTAGTAGAAATTTTATATATTTTTTTTATAATTTTTCTCTATTATTATAAATTTTTCTAGTAATTTTATATATATTTGTTATGTAAAGAAAATTTATATATATAATTTCTTTCATTGTAATAGCCATTTTCTCAGCAATTATATATATATATATATTATAATTTTTCTCAACTATTATAAATTTTTTCCAGTAATTTTAAATATTTTTTTAAGTAAATAAAATTTATTTATTTTATTAAAAAAATCCATTAATGACGGAAATTCAATTACTCTATCCAAACAAATAATTTTGGAAACGAAGAATTCTAATTATTTCATTCAAACAAGAAACTTGAGAAATGAAGCGAATTCAATTGAGGGAACTAAAATACTAGGATTTTCAAATTCCCAAGAATTTGTAAATACTCCATCGAAACACAACCTAAATCCTAATTCAATTCAATACATACTCTATTTTTTCAATTTCACATACACATTGCAATTTTAATTTCTAACACTACTACTCTACTTTGGAAATTTCAAAATAAATGCAATTTCACAATCACATACACATTGCTATTGCAATTTCATAATTTCAATTTGACCTACATACATTACAATTGAAATTTCTAATAGTACTACTCTACTTTACAATTTTTATTACTAGTACTCTATTTTTACATTTTCTAATAAGACTACTATCTTTAATTTGCAATTTCTAACACTACTACTCTACTCTTGCAATTTCAAAGTAAATGCAATTTAACAATCACATACAAATTCCAAATCCAATTTAACAATTTCAATTTGACATACATACATTGCAATTGCAATTTCTAATAATACTAATGTAGAAGTATGTGTGCTTAAAAGATTAATTATATATTATGTTTTCATTATGACAAATGCAAGACCAATAAGTTATTTATAGTATGTTTTGGTGATGACAAATGTAAGATAAAATTAGAAATGAACATGCTACAATATGAGCTTAATGGAGTGCATTATACCATACGTGATTATGTGTTATATATTGTGATATACAAGTTGATAATCGTGCAATGTTTTAAAATAAATACTTAATAGACTAAGTTATATATTTATAAATCAAGCATATTTGATCTTGAGTTTTGAAATTTAGACTAAGTATGATTTTCAACAGAGAAATGTCTTGTAGGATAGTCCAAGTATTAAGAGTTAGCAATGATTAAAAAATATGGAAAAATCAATTATGCTTGACTCAAGAAGGAGAATAACAATGATGACCAAGCATTCATAATATTATGGAGAATAATTTCAAGAAGCTTGGATTTGGTCAAGTCGGCTTCACCACATTATGGATATAGGACCCAGGCTAAGTAACTGTGAAGCTAGTAAATCATCACTTGGTAAGTCTAACATTTTGGATTGCCCTAGGACTTGCATTGATAGCCATCAATTTAATCTCTAGTTGTTATAATTTGTTTTTCAAAAGAAATCAGTTAAGAATTGTTTTATTATTAGAAAAACCATTTTCCATTAAAGTCATGTGATTGCAAAATGGGTTTATGTTTAAAAGAGATCAAATATCTCTTTTGAATATGAAAACAAGCCTAAACATATATATATATATATATATGTATATATTCTCATGTACTAGTTTTGGTGATATTTCAAAACTATGAGAATAGCCTATCTTTTGTTTTGTAAGCTGACATATGTTTACTATTTTAATCATAAAAAAATATACTTTAAGTTTTTTATGATGTGTGCTTCATATAAAAATAGACTCAAAGATCATTCCCATTTGTTAAAAATGAACAAGAAATGAGAATGCTATGATATTTTGAATTCAGCCTTTGCTTTTAGTATTTGAAAAATGACCTTTGTTCACTATTTTTATCATACTTTAAAGAATACTTTTAGATTTGATTTAAAGCTTGATTTATATGAAAGTACACTCAAAGAGCTTTCCAACGACTGGTCATTTGCTTTAAACGGATGCGAAATGAAGGAGTTATGAATTTTCAATGTTAACAATCGACTTTAGGATTTGTTATTCGAGTATATATTCGAATACCTCAGCACTTGAAAGTGCATATTCGAATCTATATTCGAATATAAAAGCTTATGAACAGCTATAAACAGCTAGTAACAACTAGATTTTGATGGAGGGTTATAAATATGAGTTTTTAGGTCATTCTAACACATTCAGTAAGGTCTTTTCACTCTATTATGACACTACAATCATATTATCTCATTTCTAAAGCTTGATTAAGATGTGTTGCTCTAACTTGTGAGAGATTTACTAACTCTAGTGCTTCAATTTTAAATTACTCAACTCTTGTAGAAAGTATTCAAATCTCATCTATAATATTTTCTAAATCTTTGAGTGAGGATGATGCATCCCTCTTGTGAGTGAAAGGGTGAGGTATCCCTTTAATTATTGGAAGGGTGAGGTATCTCTTGTTGAAGTTGACGCTCAAACACTTTGGTGAGGCACCCAAGAGTGTGAGGAGTGCTCCTAGCTTTGTAATTATTAGAAGAATTAATACAAAGATCTTTCCGGGTATGTTGAAGAACTGGATGTAGCTCACAAGGTGGTTTATTAATCGAACCAGTATAAATCTTTGCGTTTGATTCTATCTTCTCTATTCTTTCAATTTTCATATTTGTTGCTCTATATTTTTATTGCTCATCTTGTTTAATCATTAATTCCTCATAATCTCATTATATTTAAGTGGCTTGTGCAAAATGAATCCTTTGTATACTCATTCCGCTACATATAGAATCTTTGATTGCACGAAATTGTTTAATTTCTTAAAATTGTGTGTTAAGTTGTAATCACCCAAGAATTCACCCCCTTCTCGGGTGATGGTTGTAATGACTGACAACTACTCTACTTTTGCGGTTTCTATTACTATTACTCTATTTTTACATTTTCTAATGGGTTTTGCTATCCATTGCCCTAAGGGCAATGATTAAGAAACTCATGAATTCAAACTTTGCATTTAGAATAAATTAAAAATAATTTCGTAGCATTAAATACTCTACACTTTCCAACACCAAGTTTCCATTTATAAGTTTCTTAACCATTGCCCTTAGCGCAATGGATAGAAAAACCCTTTTCTAATAATACTACTCTACTTATTTTGCAATTTCTAATATATTAGTATTGCTTTTACAATTTCAAAGTCAATCACATACACAACTTGCAACTAGAATCTTAAATCTAAATTAAATTACAAAATTAACCAACACAAATTTTAAAATAAATAATAACTTACCTAAATAGTGAGTTGGTGGTTTGTGGTGGAGTGAGTTCATGGTTTTTGGTGGAGAGAGATAGGGTCATGATGGAGAGAGAGAGGGGACGTGGGTTTGGAGAACTTGGAAGAAAAGGATGGGGTTCGGAAGAAATGATTTTTGAAGAGTGGTTGAAGGGAGTAAGTTTGGAACAAATGGGTATGGAGGAAGAAGGGTATAAAGGAACAAGTGGGGAAGATGGCGCCTGTGTTATGTGTGATGGGTGTTTAATAAGGAGAGATAAGGTGTTTCATTTTTTTAATGTGTCATGGACACATAACGACAGTATATACCATTGCAAATAGTAGCAAAATAAAAGATAAAAAAATTTCCCCCAACATATCGACGGCCTAGACCGTCGCAAATTAAGCGATGGCAAGGCTTGTCGAAATAGTAGTCAAAGAAAAAAATTGGCCCCATTATAGCAATGGCCTAGACCGTCAGAAATTTAGCGACGCTAGGACCGTCACAAATACCCAATAGTTTAAAAAAAGAAAAAAATGTGTTTTTAACAACTGCAACTTAGCGACAGCCTAAACCGTCGCAAAAGTTAGGACCGTCACAAAAGTTAGGACCGTCGCAAAAGGTTAAAATATTAAAAAATAGTTAAAGTATTAAACTGTCACTAATCACTATAATACCATCGCTATGTAGTGATGGTCACGGGACGTCGCTACTTTAATATAGCTATATTTGCACATTCTTGTAGTGCCATTCTTTCTGTCTTATGCTCAGATTGTGGTAAAAACAACCTTAACCTAATAATAAAAATATATTCTCAAAAAAAGTTTCAGTAACATACAAATTAATTTGAATACATTGTAATATATACTTTTAAAATTGAAACACATAATAAGGATTAAAAATGATAATAAAACAATATCAAGAAAAAAATTTATCAATTATGTCCTTGTTTAAATGTTAGAAAACAATATACTTATCTCTTGCAAATTAAGTACTAGTAATAATGATTATTGTGCCTACACAGTTTGCATAGGCCTTCTTTTTGTAAAGGTTACCACAGTAAAATACACCAAACTTGTGAAGCGGAAAAAAAAACAACACCTACACATCTAGCCTACTTGAAATAGCCCGTAACCTTATTAGCTAAAACTCGCCTAACTGACGATACTATAAGGACCTGAAGAGAGAAATGAAGTTCATCTTCCACTTTATAAAGGAATAAGGAAAACTATCGACAAGGGATTTAAACCATAACCAAGATTATAAAATGACCGAATAAAAAACCGTGATTGTGTTCCAAACAACCTCTTTAAAAATAACATTTTTTCTTTCCAACCAAATAGCCCAAAAATTAGAAAACCAAAACACCTGCCAAATCGATCTATCTTTTGATAGCAAGATGGTAAACCACAAAATTGAGAAAAATGAGCTTTTGGATATTTACGAGAAGCCGGTGGAAACACTTATCCAACCAAACACTAGATTTTACACCCATAGAGGAAGGTCATTTGAAAAAAATGGGAAGATGGCTCTTGTTGAGCACTATATACATAAACAAAAGTTCAGCTTGTACCATTTCCCCAGCTCTATTTACATAAAACTCAATCGGACCCAATCTCCCTCCCAACAACATCTCGTTAAAAGAAAATAAATGCTCATCATGATACCCCTTATAGATATCAACCAAAAGTTCAGCTTGTACCATTTCTCTAGCAAAAGCTTTTCTAAGATTCTCCACAACTTCTATTTTTGAACTAAAGAAAACACCCCATTTAGCCTCAATAGAGGCCATAGTACTCGATTTTTGTTGCCATGTTCGGATGATCTGACCCTAAACAACATCAGTATACTGTTGTCCATTGTTTCCCACTCTAGCTTCTAGTAGTGCACCTTATGTAGAAATCTTAGTCGTACTTTGATATGCAATCTAATCCCTATAGTACCTAGCCACATTCACCCTTAGCTTGAAAGTTCCTAACCTGATTTGATCAAGCCAATATACCACCAAAAATATATCAGCTACCCCTTCGAACCTTACAAACCTGAATCTCAATCTACCCTTTAGGTTATTTGATGGAATAAACAATCTTTTACCAATTCTCATTTATAGAAGGGTTTCCCAAGACCCCCTTGACCATAATTCTCTGGGGAATTTGTAAAGAAGAAGTTCATTGTACCATTGGAAAACCTTTTAACAAAAGGTTATTCTCCACATATCCTTTGCAACCCCACAACATTTCTCTTTCACCACGGTCCATCTACCATCTTCTCGCACACTATCTCTATCTCTCACCATCATTTCTCTATCTTGAACACTGGATTTGTTTGCATACCCAATTATTAGAATGAACAAATCATCTCTTGCTCCTTCCTTTTGGTGAAACAATTTTATGAAATAAACTAGGACTAGGATGATAGCCATATATACGCAAATGTGTATATTTGTAGTTTGTTACTTCAGTATAACATTGTAATAAATTGTAGGATTTCTTTTATGTTACATAATAAATAACTTTTGATAAATCTAATTTCTAAAGTTAACAACCTCGATTAATTCAATACTTAAAATTATAATCGCTAATAATTTTAGTTACTCATTAAAATTTAGTCTCTAAAATCACATAAATAAATTTTTAGTCCAAAAAATTATAATTTTTGTTTATCAATAATTACGGATCTCTTGCCAAGGTCCCTTGACAAGAAATATTTATGGCTTTGATACCATGACTTGCCGGGAGCCTCCAATACCTTATCACCTATTATATTATTTTCACTACTAGAGACATACACAAACTATCTCCAAGCATCACTACACTATGCAGTAAAGTAACCAATATACTCCATAATGGATTTATCATCGTTGTCAGAGAAAGTAGTAATATCAGGAACTTAATAACCTCTCGCCAACGGGACAATCTTGTAAGGCCACTCAAGGTATGGTTTCTGGTACATAGGAATGTTGATAGCTTTTAGTTGAATTAATGATATTAGCTATCATATTAGGATCTACTTCTAGTGCTGCCATTGGCCATGCCTCTAGTATTTATTGAGGAGGATTGGCCATCATTATATGTCACTTCAAGAAAAAAAACATTTTAGCCACAAACAAAATCGATTGCAAAATTAGTTTTTTTCGGTTGCTATAACTTTTCGACTAAATTAGCGACCGAACTAGGGTGGTCACTAATAAATGATTGCAAATTGGTTGGCCACGGAAAATGGGGTCAGATGCAACTTAGCAACTGAAACAGGAAGTTGCTAAAATGTGGTATTCGATCGCAAAAAACATGTGGTTGCCTTTTTCTTTTGGGTTACCAACATTGCAACCGTAATGATCTTGTCGCAAATTTCGTCTCAAAAATATAAACTTTAGTGGCAAAAATTCGTTGCAAACTTGTTACCATGTTTTTTTCTTGATCTTTGTCACCACCATATGGTGTCGCGACATTGGTCGATAAACTAGTACTAAGCCATTATTTTAGCAATCAATCAGCATCGGTGATTTTTTTTTCTTGTAATATTTATACGATAACTTATACAATCCAAAATATGATAACCTGTGAGTACTTATCTAGAAACAACAATCACAACCAACGTAACCATAGTTCAACCATATCAAAAACTAAAACTTGTCTGTAAATGCAAATGCTCTAAGTTTGGAGTTTCGATGATTCCACAACAAACCAAGAATCAAAAGGATAAATCAAGCGAACAAGCGCAGTAAACAGATCCGCAACAACAAAGGGTAATAGGTTTTTAAATTATAAATAAATGTAAGTTTGATTAAGTCTCTTTCATATTGAAACAAACACTTTTTTAAAAGGGATTTAGAAAAATATTAAAAGTTAAGATAAAAACATTTTCAAAGAAAACACCCTCCTAGAAAATTTCAAAGAAAATATCTAAAAATTGATTTGTAGTTGAAAAATTCTAAATTGGGTGTATATTCGAATATCAAGGTTTTGGAAATAAAATTAAAATTTTCTGACCAGTATATTTGAATATATCTTCGAATATGGCTTGCCATATTCGAATACATATTCAAATATGACATATTGCCTTGGCCTGATCATTTTCAAGAAACTGTGTATTTGAATATGGCAAGCCATATTCGAATACATATTCGAATATAACAAGGTACCTAGGCCTTTTCACCCTCCAGAACTATTATATTCAAATACATCTTCGAATATGGAACCTCCATATTCGAATATATATTCGAATATGAAGCCTATAGAAATCAAATTTTAAATGCAGAAACACTATATTCGAATACATATTCGAATATGAAAGTGCCATTTTCAAATATGAAAGTGTCATATTCGAATAGCATATTCGAATATGTTAATGAATTATGCGCAGTTTCTGTCTGCTGTTTTTGCTATCTATAAAAGGGGCTTCTGACTTAAAATATAACATACCCTTGCAAGCTTAACATTGAATTGAAAAATTACTTTCTATCATCAATCTCTTTGAATCAAGGGTCTTGTGCTATTGCCTAATGCTTGCTTTGTTTTTCCTTATTCTGTTTCTTTCATTAAAACAAAGAGCCTTAAATCAAATATATTAGAGCTTCAAGTTGTATCATTTACTCTTTTGAGAGTTTAATTGTGGTGAGCTTATTTTTAAAAGTGTAGAGAAGGTGAGGTATCCTTCTAGCTGTTTGAAGGTGAGGTATCCTTCAAGGTTGTTTGAAGGTGGGGTATCCTTCAACGTTGTTCTTAGGGTGAGGTATCCCTAGATTGAGGCCTTTGAAATTGGTGGGGTATCCAATTGAGAAAGGTGCTCTTAGTGTGTAAATTGTTGAAAAGAAATACAAGAACTCTCGCGTGGCGGAGATTCTTAGACTGGACGTAGGTCACAAGTGGTGTGTGACTGAACCAGTATAAAACTCGGTGCTATTCTCTCTATCCCTAAAACTCATATCTATTTAGTTTGTTAAATCTTCATTTCTGTTTTTCATTATATTTAAATTCCATACATCAACTAATATATACCTTGTTCAAGTTTTGATATAATTTTGAACGAATTTACGAAAAATCTTTTAAGATCAATTCACCCCCCTTCTTGAGCATAGAGGCCCTTGTCTAACAAGTGGTATCAGAGCTCGGTCCTTATTTAAAGAGCTTCATAGCTTCAAGGAAATGGCCTCTTTTCAAAATATTTCTATCCAAGAAGGTGCCTCCACCAACAGACCTCCATTCTTTAATGGAGACAACTACTCCTTTTGGAAAATAAAAATGCAAGCTTGGGTAGAAGGTATTGATGTTGCCGTATGGGATGCTATAGAAGAAGGACCATATATTCCTATGCACACTATTGATGGTAAGGTAGTAGAGAAGCCTAGAAAAGAGCCAAAACCATAATTATCTCTGCATTAGGTAATGATGAATTTCCTAGAATTTGAAATTGCAAAACCTCTAAAGAAATGTGGGATGTGTTAAAAGTAACAGATGAAGGAACTGGTGAGGTAAAGAGATCAAAGATAAATGCATTGACTAGAGAATTTGAAATGTTTCAAATGAATCCAGGAGAAAACATTCAAGATATGCAAAAACGTTTTACATATCTTATAAATCAACTACATGCTTTGGGAAAAGATTATTCTAATGAAGATCTTATTAACAAAGTTTTAAGATGTCTTAGCAGGGATTGGCAACCGAAGGTTACTGCCATTGGCGAAACAAGGGATCCACACACAATGTAATTAGCAACCATGTTTGGTAAGCTAGAAGAGCATGAGCTTGAGTTGAGTCGTTTGGATCAACTTGAAGGAGTTGATAAGAAAAAGAAAGGCATCGCTCTCAAAGCAATCACACCTCCACCTCAAGAGATAGAAGAAGAAGAAAGAAAATTTGATCCAACCAACATGGATGATGAGACCGTGGTTCTCTTCGCCAAAAGATTCAACAAATTCTTCAAGAAAAGAGAATCATCAAGAAGACCATCAAATTTCACATCAAGGAAATTATTCAACAAAGGAGAAGGGTCAAATCAAGGTCCAACTTGTTATGAGTGTGGAAAAATCGGACATATGAAGATGGAATGTCCCATGAATAAAAGTAAGAATGAAACACAGGAGAAAAGATTCACCAAAGGAAAGAAAAGTAGAAGAGCATACATAGCCTGGGATGGTAATGACACAGAGTCATCTGATGAATTTGAGAGCGAGATAGCCAACCTATGCCTCATGGTCAACCATGATGAAGATGAGGTAAAAGATTCTGAACACTCTAACTATAGCTTTGATGAATTGCAAGATGCTTATAATGAGTTACATGAAAAATCTATGATCATTGCTAAAGAACTTGCTAAAACCAAGAAAGAAAAAGGTATCCTAAATGACAAAATAGACATTCTTGGTCGTGATATTATTAAAATGAGACAAGTTCAAATTCCTTTTGGTAGTTTTCAATATGAATGTAAATCTTGCCAAATGAACAAATCACCCACTTGTACTTCATGTGATATTCATTTGAAAGAAATTGATAAGCTGAAGAACATGTTTGCCAAAGGTAAAGATCCTTTGACAAAAATTGAAAATGTTTGCAAATCACAAACATGCACCTCTTGTGATTTACACTTAAAAGAAATTGAGGATTTAAATAATGTGCTTGCAAAATTTACAATGGGTAGAGACAACCTAAACATCTTGCTTGGTAAGCAAGGATGTCATTTCAAAAAGGCTGGTTTAGGATATAATCCCACCAATCATCAAAAGCTCTATAAAAATTTCTTTGTCTTTTCAAAAACTTCCTCTAGTCCATTCATAACTTGCTATTATTGTGGGTTAAAAGGTCATAGTGCTACTACTTGCAATGCAAGAAAAATTGGTGTGCCACATGAAAAGAAAGCATGGATTCTCAAAGGCACCCTTGGAAAAACTAACCCTCAAGGATCCAAGAAACCATGGGTACCTAAGAGACGAAATTAAAATGTTCTTGTAGGTATGCTTGGTGGTAAAAGAATCCAACTGGTATCTTGATAGTGGATGCTCCAAGCATATGATAGGAGACAAATCAAAATTCTCATCCTTCACACCTAAGGATGGAGGATATGTTACACAAGGTGACAACAACAAAGGAAAAATCTTGGGTACAGGTAAAGTTGGTAAGACTCCTTCAACTTCCATTGATAATGTTCTTTATGTTGAGGGATTAAAACACAATTTGTTATGTATTAGTCAATTTGTGATAAAGGAAATGAGGTTATTTTTAATTCCTATTCATGCTCTATTATTCGTAAAGAAAGTAACACCATCAAATTTATGGGTCATAGAATTAACAGTGTTTATATGATTAGTTTAGATGATATATCCTCAAATGATGCACAATGTTTTATAACTAAAGAAGAAGAATCTTGGCTATGGCACAAAAGGGTTGCACACATTCATATGGATCATTTAAATAAATTAATTTCAAAACAATTAGTTATTGGTTTACCCAAAATTCGTTTTGAAAAAGATAGATTATGTGATGTTTGTCAAAAGGGTAAACAAGCAAAAATCTCTTTTCAACCTAAAAATATTGTTTCAACCTCTAGACCCTTGCAACTATTGCACATGGACTTATTTGGTCCCTCAAGGACTATGAGTTTAGGGGGAAATTACTATGGACTAGTAATTGTTTATGATTTTTCCAAATATACGTGGACTCTCTTTTTATCTCACAAAAATCAAGCCTTTAACGCTTTTAAGAGATTAGCAAAAATTATTCAAAACCAAAAGGATTTGAAAATTGCATGCATACGCAGTGATCACGGAAAGGAATTTGAGAATATCAATTTTGAAAAAAATTGTGATAAACATGGCATTGAGCATAATTTCTCGTCTCCAAGGACCCCACAATAAAATGGTGTTGTGGAGAGGAAAAATCGCTCACTTTTTGAGTTGGCTAGAACAATGCTCAATGACATGGATCTTCCAAAATATTTTTGGGCCGATGCAGTAAGTACCGCATGTCATGTTATGAATCGAGTTCTCATTTGACCTATTTTAAAGAAAACTCCTTATGAACTTTTCAAGGGTAGAAAGCCCAACATATCTTGTTTCCATATTTTTGGATGCAAATGCTTTGTGCTTAATAATGGGAAAGAAAACCTGGGCAAATTTGATGTCAAAGCTGATGAGGGTATATTCTTAGGATACTCCTCAACTAGTAAAGCATACCGAATTTATAATAAAAGAACAATGACTATTGAAGAATCCGTTCATGTTACTTTTGATGAATCTAACACCAAAAGCTTGGAAAGAAAGGTTGATGATCTTCCAGGAACTCTTGAAGACATAAGTATTCATGAAGAAAGAAGAATAGAAGAAAATGAGAAGAATATGCCAGAAATTCCAACTCACATACCAACTAAGACACAAAATGAACTCCCCAAAGAATGGAGACTTCAAAACATCATCCAATTGATAACATTATTGGTGATATTTCAAAGAGGGTAACCACTAGACACTCTCTTAATAATGCATGTAACTTAATGGCTTTTGTGTCTCACATTGAACCTAAGACCATAGATGAAGCAATTAGCGATGAACATTGGGGGATAGCTATGCAAGAAGAACTAAATCAATTTGAAAGAAATCAAGTTTGGGATATAGTCCCAAGGCCTAATGACCATCCAATAAAGGCACTAAGTGGGTCTTTAGGAACAAACTAGATGAAACTGACATAATAACTAGAAACAAAGCTAGACTAGTAGCCAAAGGATATAATCAAGAGGAAGGCATAGATTATGAAGAAACATATGCTCTCGTAGCTAGGCTTGAAGCCATTAGACTCCTACTTGTTTTTGCTTGTATCATGGATTTTAAACTTTATCAAATGGATGTCAAAAGTGCTTTCTTGAACGGCTATATACAAGAACAAATTTATGTTGAACAACCTCCTGGATTTGAAAACACTGAACTTCCATGTCATGTTTACAAACTCAAGAAAGCCTTATATGGACTAAAGCAAGCCCCTAGGGCTTGGTACGAAAGACTAGGTAAGTTTCTCTTGAACAATAACTTTCAAAGATGCAAAGTAGATAACACCTTATTTATAAAACTAAGGCACAATAACATACTACTTGTACAAATTTATGTTGATCATATAATATTTGGTGCTACTAATGAAAATCTTTGTAAGGAGTTTGCTACAAGTATGCAGGGAGAATTTGAAATGTCCATGATGGGAGAACTTACATTGTTCCTTGGATTTCAAATTAAACAAACAAAGCAAGGAACGTTTGTATCACAAACAAAATATTGCAAAGAATTGCTCAAGAAATTTGGCATGGACAATGCTAAAGAAATAAGTACTCCTATGGGTACTTCATGCTATCTTGACAAAGATGAAAAAGGTAAACCCGTTGATGTGTCGAAATATCGAGGTATGATAGGATCCTTACTATATTTAACTGCTAGCAGACCTGATATCATGTTTAGTGTATGTATGTGCGCTAGATATTTGGCATGCCCTAAAGAGTCACATCTTAGTGCTGTAAAAAGAATTATGAGATATTTGATTGGCACATGTAACATGGGCTTATGGTATCCCAAAGGTGCATCTTACTCATTACTCAGATATTCTGATTCCGATTTTGCTGGATGTAAGTTGGATAGAAAAAGCACTAGCGGCACTTGTCACCTTCTTGGAAATTCATTAATTTCATGGAACTGTAAGAAATAAGTTAGTGTGGCGTTATCCACTTCCGAAGCTGAGTATGTAGCGGCTGGAAGTTGTTGTGCACAAATTCTCTGGTTAAAACAACAACTCGAGGACTATGGTATTCATTTGCATCATATTCAACTAAAGTGTGACAACACTAGTGCCATAAATCTCATGAAAAACCCTATCATGCACTCAAGAACCAAACGTATTGAAATTAGACTTCACTTCATTAGAGATCATGTTCAAAAAGGTGACTGTGTGCTTGAGTTCATTGATACATCTAAACAGCTAACTGATATTTTCACCAAACCTCTTCCAACGGAAAATTTTTATTTTATAAGAAGAGAGCTAGGCATACTTGATCAATATTGTGTTATTTAAATTACTTTATATTTACTTATTGATCCTTTACTGACTTGGGCGTCGGAGCATTTTCTTTTTGTTTTGCAAGTCTCATTGGAAAAATCAAAGCAAAAGAAATCAGGATCTCAATCTTATAACAAATACTATGGTTTTTCCTTCAATATTCGAATATAATATTTGAATATGACCCTTTTGTGGTCTTATATTCGAATACAAAATAATTTTAAATGTTTTCAACATATCCCTTTAACTACCAAAACTCATGTATTCGAATAAGCTATTCGAATATGCTCTTCCAGCACATTTATATTCAAATAGATATTCGAATATTTAAGTCAAATATTTGAATACCACTTTATCTATATTCGAATATTCCATTATATATTCAAATACATATTCGAATATTGCACCCAATATTCAAATATATATTCGAATATGGGCATCCTTGCGCATATAAAAGGACAAACTTTTTAACTCCCACAATCTCACTAATTATCTCTTTCTTTGATCTCTTGTTTAACATACTTCTCTTCAACACAAATCAATCAATTATCTTCATCTCTCTCTCCACAATCACCTAATGGCCTCCTCACCACAATCCTCTCCTCCTGCTACCAATTCTCCACCATCACCGACCAACAAACGACCACGTTTCAAACGCACCGCTATCAACAAGCCACCTTCAATACTACGTGGGCCACGAAGTGGATCTTCTTCCTCCTCCGTTCCTCTCACTGTGACTGGTTTTACTACGGATTTCCAGAGATGATTCTCCAACACCTCTCAAATTACAAAATTCCAGTCTGGGTTTTCTGACAGGAAAATTGTTGACCCACGGTGGGTTAACATGCCTTGGTTTCGTTCTCAAGGCTTTTCTTTCGTCTCTTGGCTTGAATTAGTCAACTTTGTGCCTTTTCTTAGCATTCAAGAAAAGGTATATCCCAACCTCGCCCGTGTATTCTACTCCAACCTCGCCTACAATTCTAAAACCTGCACACTCACACCTGAATTCAAAAAGACAAAAATCCACATTTCTCGCTCTCTCTGGACATCTCTCACAGAGCTACAGTTCGACAGAGCCCAAATCACAGGATCAACTGCCATGGGAAAATGGGTCGCCGAATACAATCCTATTCAGGCAATCGGGGCTATGTGCCATGTAAGACCTTCCTTCCATACTTCCAAAATGGGCGACTACCTTCCCACGAGCACACTCACAATGGACTCTCGTATAGTCCATCTAATTATTGCTCGCGTCCTCCTCGGTTGCGTTGGCAATTTCACCAAAGTCCTTCATGATGACCGTCTCCTTCTCTGGGCCATCATCAAAGAAAAGCCTGGTTACTGGGCAAGACTGGTTCAGCATCACATGCTGAAGGGGGCAACCGGCACCAGTCCTCTTCCCTATCCCACCTTGATCACAGTCATCCTTCGGCACTTCGGAGTAAGTCTGGCCGATGACTACAATACCACCATTGATGGCCACAATTTTGAAATTGGTCAATCATTGCTGCATCGAGCAGGCATTGTTTATGCTGCCAAAAATTGGTACATTCAGGAATTGGGGATTGAAGGCAATCGCCCCCAAGAAAATTATCCTGATATTGATCCTGAGGACCTCCCTGAACCAGACCCAGAGCCACTTCCACCACATTTTCAACAGTTGAGTCTTCAATTCTCTCAAATGATGGACGCGAAGTTTGAACAACAGCGTCAGTACATCGATCAGCGGTGTGAACAGATGGAAACCGCTCTTCGAGGGGAGATTACTTCTCTCCGAGAAGAAATTGCTCGTACCAACTCCACCTTTGTGCCTCCATACTCCCAATCTGCCTTTCTAGCAGACCAAGGTGATGCAAGTGGGTTTCATCAGCATTTTGGCGGTATCGATCTCCAAAGTTTTGGGGCTCAACCAAGTCCTAACTTGGATTTTGATTACTTTCAAACACCGCCTGCCTCCGGCCCTTAATGCTTGCTCCACAACTTAACTTTCTTTTTAAACTTCATTGCATCCTAACGTAGATTAGTTATTATTAAATTTGGGACAAATTAACTTTTTGAACTGGTTTATATTCGGGCTTATTTTTATTATCCTCACAATTATGTCTCTAAATTATTATCTCTTTTTTATGATGCCAAAAGGGGGAGAAATATATTACTACACTTCACCGGAATTGAGGATCACAACCCATCCAATCTTATATTCTTTTGTTGCTTATTAAAAATGCTTAACATGTTTATATGCATATTGACAGGGGGAGTCAACTTCGCAAGTAAGGGGGAGTCTCAGAATATTGCACGCAATAAGTGATCTGATTCATTTGTTGTTTGTCATAATCAAAAAGAGGGAGTATGTAAATGCAAATGCTCTTAGTTTGGAGTTTCGATGATTCCACAACAAACCAAGAATCAAAAGGATAAATCAAGCGAACAAGCGCAGTAAACAGGTCTGCAACAACAAAGGGTATATAGGTTTTTAAATTATAAAAAAATGTAAGTTTGATTAAGGCTCTTTGATATTGAAACAAACATTTTTTTAAAAGGGTTTTAGAAAAATATTAAGAGTTAAGATAAAAACATTTTCAAAGAAAAGACCCTCCTAGAAAATTTCAAAAAAAATATCTAAAAATTTATTTTTACTTGAAAAAGTCTAAATTGGGTGTATATTCGAATATCAAGGTTCTGGAAATAAACTTTGAATTTTCTGACAGGTATATTCGAATATATATTCGAATATGGCTTGTCATATTCGAATATCAAATTCGAATATGACATATTGCCTTGGCCTGATCATTTTCCAGAAACTGTGTATTCGAATATACATTCGAATATGGCTTGCCATATTCGAATATAACATGGTACCTAGGCCTTTTCACCCTACAGAACTATTATATTCAAATACATATTCGAATATGGAACCTCCATATTCGAATATATATTCGAATATGAAGCCTACAAATATCAAATTTTAAATGCAGAAACACTTTATTCGAATACATATTCGAATATGAAAGTGCCATATTCAAATATGAAAGTGTCATATTCGAATAGCATATTCGAATATGTTAATGAATTATGCGCAGTTTCTGTCTGTTGTTTCTGATATCTATAAAAGGGGCTTCTGACTTAAAATATAACATACCTTGAAAAATTACTTTCTCTCATCAATCTGTTTGAATCAAGGGTCTTGTGCTATTGTCTAAGGCTTGCTTTGATTTTTCCCTATTCTGTTTCTTTCATTAAAACAAAGAGCCTTAAATCAAATATATTAGAGCTTCAAGTTGTATCATTTACTCTTTTGAGAGTTTCATTGTGGTGAGCTTATTTTTAAAAGTGTAGAGAAGGCAAGGTATCCTTCTAGCTGTTTGAAGGTGAGGTATCCTTCAAGGTTGTTTGAAGGTGGGGTATCCTTAAATGTTTTTCTTAGGGTGAGGTATCCCTAGATTGAGGCCTTTGAAATTGGTGGGGTATCCAATTGAGAAAGGTGCTCTTAGTGTGTAAATTGTTGAAAAGCAATACAAGAACTCTCGCGTGGCGGATTTTTCTTGTAGTGTGCCACGGCCGTCCCATGGATTTGGATAAATTTCGGGGGCCTTGTACGGTAATAAAAAAGAGGCCCGTTAAACACATGATAGATGATTTTTTTTTACTTCTATTAATAATTGTAAAAGCAAAATTAAATACAACAAAAAAGAAAACACTTGTATTCGATCAGCACAAGGTAACCATCGGACTTCAACGAAGGTTGTTTGAATGAAATCTTCAGATGGCGCCCCATATTGAAATGAGAATGAATTAAGAAGATAAGAAGGAGATGATTTTGCCCGTTATTTAGCTGAAAATTAGGGCCAATTTTATGTTATAGAGAATCATGGTTGAGGTAAATTAGGAAGATGAATGAATTTTTCCATATTCTTGATACTAGATATTTTTATGTAAAGAGAGAAAAGAAAACGTGAGTACGAGAAAATGGAAAGCTCTTTCCCTTGATACTCCCCCTTGATCTGAGATACCACTAACTTCGAATCTGAGCAGATGGTCACTGCGTTTGCCGCCAACTCTTTGGCCATTCGTATTCCATCCAGGCAGGCTTCATCTGCCTGATTGTTTGATGTCGGTTAATCAAATTTCAGAGAATATTCGATTGCAAGGCCGTCTAAGTTTTCAAGTATCACTCCAGCACCGCATCCGTTAGTATTTCAAGAGCCATTGACGTATATCATCCATTCCCCAGGATGGGCCTCCCCGAATGTGTCATTTCCGCAAGAAAGTCGGCTAGGACCTGCGCTTTGATTGCAAGTCGTGGTTCATATGATATGTCGTAATCTGGGTTAATTCAATTGCCCATGACATCATCCTTCCAGCCAAATTCGGCTTGTGTAAGATCTGCCTATTGGTTGGTTGGTTCTGACCAAAATTGGGTAGCATTGGAAATATGGACGCAACTTCCTAGAGGCTATCAATAACGCAAAAGCTACTTTTTCAAGCCGTTGGTAGTTCAAATCAACCCCCTGCAAAGCCTTGGAAACAAAGTAAATGGGAAATTGATCTTTACCTTCTTCCCGCATCAGTACGGCACTTACGGCTTCATCTGCAACCGCGAGATAGAGTATCAAAGTGTCGCCCGCAATCGGTTTTGTTAGGACGGGAGGAGATGCCAAGGAGACTTTAAGCTCTTTGAAAGCGCCTTCACACTCTTGAGTCCAATTGAAGGAGTCTTATTTCTTCAAGATATTAAACATTGGGAGGCAACGTTTTGCTGAAGTTGGGAGGAAACATGACAAAGAAGCAATCCTCTCCGTGAGTTGTTGTACGTCTTTTACTGTCCTTGGACTGGTCATGTCGAGAATTGCCCGACACTTGTTTGGATTCGCCTCAATGCCACGATTTGTAAGCATAAAACCCAGAAATTTTCCTGCCTCCATGCCAAACGTGCACTTTAGAGGATTAAGTCGCAAGTTGTACTGTCGTAGACGCTGGAAAACAGATTCCAAGTGCTTAGATGGATCTTCATCATCTTTGGTTTTGACAATCATGTCGTCAATATACACCTCTACTTCTCGACCTCTCATCTCGATAAAGACTTTATCCATCATCCTCTGGTATGTCGCCCCTGCATTCTTTAAACCAAACGCCATCACATTGTAACAGAATACCCCGAGATCAGTAATAAGCAGTTTAATCCTAATCTTCGGGAGCCATGGATACTTGGTTATATCTAGAGTAAGCGTCTAAAAAGAAAGGTATTTATAACCCGCCGAGTTATCTACCAATTTGTCAATCCAGGGTAGTGGGAAGGGATCCTTTGGGCAGGCTTTGTTCAAGTCCTTGTAGTCCGTGCACATCCTCCACTTTCCATTCGCCTTTTTGACCATCACGACATTAGACAGCCAATCAGAGTATTGTACCTTGCGGATGAATCCCTTGTCTAACAACTCGTTGACTTGCTTCTCGATGGCTGTTGTCCTCTCTTGGCCCATCCTCCTCTTTTTCTGGGCTATTGGCCTCGCTCCTTCCCTTATTGAAAGTCGATGGCAGCAGAATTTAGGATCTACACCCGGCATATCCGAGGCGACCCATGCAAAAATAATTTTATTATCCTGCAAGACTTTAATCATGTTTTTCATAATGTTAGTAGGTAAGTTTTTTCCGACCTTAACTACCTGTTCAGACTTATTGCTGTCTTGTATTTCTACTGAGTCGCCTTCTAGCTCAGGTCGCTCATGTTGTAGTTCTCCTCTTGGATCTAACTTCGTCATCATCAGTGTGGCATCTCGCCTGACAAACTTTTGTTTTCCTTTGGCTTCTTTCTTTGTGTCTTCATTTTTGCACTACTTTTTCTTTCTCTCTTTCTTGTGCTGAAGTGGTTTACGTTATTTTGAGGCTCTCCAAATAATAAAGTTGCGCCTCAAGGCCCTTTCTCTTTGAAGATTGAAGTGTTAAGTGATTAATGATAGTTTTTTTATTTTTTTATAATATAACATTTTTTTTGGAGGCCCCTGTTAATTGGAGGCCCTGTACGCAAGAATAGCTTGCACATACTCGTCAACGGGTCTGATCGCTGCTTAGCTATGCTTAACGATATTTTGAGTTTAAACAACATTTTCATGCACTGTTATACATTTTTGTAGTAGTGCTTCTGCCTTTCATGGTATTAATATCACATGTATTTTTACAGCCAAATAGCGGAACAACAATTCTAAAAAAAAATAAGTTAGTCAAGGTTTACGTACGCTATCGTTGGTGCATACAAAAACTTAGCGTAGGAAAATGGCCGACACAAAATTTGTCTTATTAGTGTCGGCCTTTCAGTCTTTAACATCGACTTGTCGTCATCACGTGTTTGCGTCGGCGACTCCACTTTGTGTTGGCCAGACCTATTATATTTTGCGTCGGCTTTATCATTTTATGTTGGTTTTTAACCTACGCATTTTAACGAATTTTTTATATTGAATGAATTTGAATATTAGAATATTTTTATGCCCATAATAGCGTAGTATTTTTCTACAGCAACCACAATCTTAAACAAACCGACCCTTACATCATAACTTCCCACATGATCCATGAGGTTGTGACTCATTAATGATGACTAATCAAATAATGACGCGGAAACAATATGATAAACTCTTTAAAGTAATAATGACAACGTAACATTTTTTAACTTGCCACATGTTTGTATTGTACTATTATACAAACCTCATTTCTGCAATTATATATATTTAATTATTTGTAAACCTCCTCTCTCACGATCCCTCTTTAACAAATATCTAATTATATATATATATATATACCAAATAACGTTGTACAAATTTAATTACTTGTACAATAAATGAATATATAAAATAGTGTTGAGATCGTATCTTAGGGAGATATTGAGATAGCGGCGATGGGAGAGTTCTAGACCAGCAATGAGTCAGTAATATGGTGTCCAAGCTCAACTGTAGCGGTGTGGCACCTGCAGAGACTCCAACGCTCAAGTTAGCACCAGAATTAGGTTTTGTGTGATTTATTAGAGTAGCATGTACCTTGCATGGTGTGTTCATGTGTGTATTTATAGTAGGTGCACTAGGGTTGAGCGTGGGTCATTGTGGGCCTGATAAGTATCATCTTGGCCCAATCCGGGGTCCATATTGTATCCCATACGTCGTCTTGTGTCCGGTCGGATGGTCGGGTTAGTAGGCAGGTGTTAACCTTTTTAATGGTGCTGGAAATGGTTAACTCGTTTCAGTATAGTGACTATAAGTGTATCGTCCACAGGGAGCACTTGGATTAATTCAATTAAGAATTAAGTTGATGAATTGTTCAAAAACATATTAAGATTGTGAATGACAAATAAAATAAACAATAGATAAAGAGATAATCAAATAAAATAATGAGTCACCTAGGATTGAGTTTCATTACTTCACCTTGTTTCTTTCCATGTTAGTTAAATATTATAAGAAAAGATGCATACTCAATGTCACAAGTGCAAATCGCTTTGTCACCTGATTCTAAGACACTAGTTTCTAGAGCCCAATCCCTTGGCACTCTAGCTACCAAGTCTTGCATTAAGCAGAGTATAAAGCAATCATAAGACACTTCCATCCATCCCTAGATCCAAAGGTTTTATGAGAGTTTTTCTCCATATCCGTTTATAAACCAATTTCCCAATTGCGCAAATAAACTAACACAAGGCAAAAGGTGATCAAGCTTAAACCAAGAAAAGAAGCACAGAAGAAGAACTTCAATTCATAAATAATATAAACTAACAATTGAAAGAAACAAGAGACGAAGTAATTACATTCAATCCCGGCGGAAAGCTTAGCCTAGCAAGGCCATGAACTTCAAGAACTAAAACTCTGACTAAAAGCCTAAACTTTGTGGTTTATTTCTATACAACTCTCTATATCTCCTAACTTCTGAAAGGCTGTATTTATAGGTGTTTTGGGCAGGGGTCTGGCGCTTGAGCACTGGCCTAACACGTGCTGGTTAATGAGCTTAATTGCCTGGTTAATGCGTCTGGCGCTCGAGCCTTGGTGTGGCGCTCGAGCGCCTGGCTTAATACTTAGGCAGAGAGGATCCAATGTTCTGGCGCTTGAGCCCTGGTGTGGCGCTCGAGCGCCAGGCTCATAACTCTGGCAGAAAAGGATCCAATGCTCAACGTATTCTGGCGCTCGAGCCCTGGTGTGGCGCTCGAGCGCCAGACTCATAACTCTGGCAGAAAATGATCCAATGCTCAAAGGTTACTAGCGCTCGAGCCTTGGTATGGCGCTCGAGCGCTAGAGCATTTGCACTGGCAGAAAGGATCCTATGTTCCTCAGCTTCCAGCGCTCGAGCCTTGGTATGGCGCTCGAGCGCTGGCCTCTTATATGCCCCAGCAACTTGATCTTCTTATTTTTGCCTCCAAAAACACCTGAAAATGCATTTTTAAGTTAGAAAATCTATTATTACCACTTATTTACTTTTAAACTCACAAAGTAAAGATAAAGGGTGAAATTATGTATAAAACATGTAATTTCTACAGAAGATAAGTGCAAATCCTTTATTGAATAAACACACTTATTTGCACTTATCAAACTCCCCCCAACCTAAGACTTTGCTTGTCCTCAAGCAATGTATCCTAAAACAAAGAAAAACAACAAAAGACAACATGGCAAGTATGGGTTAAAGCAAGTGTATCAACTTCAATCCTTATCATAGAGAGACTTATGATCACCCAATTTACAGAAGCAACGGACCATTTTATGACTTAAGTGCAAAGGAAATTGTAATCAACCATTGCCAAAGGTTTACTCTCAAACCTTACATGGTGAAAATTTCGCTCATTCCTCAATGTCACTTAACTTGAATTTTGTTTTTCATTTGCCATCAAACCATTTCACAAAATTGAACAATGAACCAAGAGGTCTTTATCAAAAGGTTGTAATGAGGCTGGGCTACAAAGAATCTTTGTTTTTCTGGTTAAGCAAAACGAGTTGGAGAAAATATTTTCATATACTTACAAATTTCCCCCCAACCTATTTTACAAAACATGCTCACCTCATACTTCTTTTCAAGTGTTTCTTTTTCTTCTTTTTCCAAGGCACCTTTTCTTTTCTTTATTTATTTACTTCTTTTCTTTTTCTCTTTTTTTTTTCACATATATACACAAGGTTGCCCAAGAATTTTCAATCATACCAGAAACACTTGAGTCTTTTGTCTAAGCCAACAAAATGATACATCATTTGCATACCCATCATTACCCCTAAATATATAAATATTTTTCTCCAACTCAAAGATAAGGATAAAACATTCACATAGGTGTCTTAGGGTTTAATAAAGAATTCAACGCTCAAAGTGGGTACCAACAAAAAGATGTAATTTTTATAGGTAAGCTTTTTGGCTCAAACTCAATCAAGAAACTATGCCTTTATCATTTTCAAGTCATAATTGATCATGGCAATTACAAAATCAAACAAAATCCATTCAAGTTAACAAAGAGGACTCTCATACATTTTTGTGGGATGCACTCAACATACAAGGCTAAAAAGGATTTAACCTTGAAAATAATTTTTCACAACTCCCAATGCACAAAAATCATCTCGTGATCGGTTAACTTTCAAATCAGTATTTTTCACAATTCTTCTCTTTTTTTTTCAAACCATGGAATATCATAAGAATTTTCATTTTTCACATCACTAATAATCAACACTATTCATTGAAACAAAACAAACTTTTTATTTAATATATATATATATATTTTTTCATTTTTATTTTCATAATAATAATAAAAAAAACAAAAACTACAATCTTATTCTAAAAAGAAAAACAAAAAACTAAAACCATCAAGGAAAATCAAAATAAGTTAAACAAACATCCCAAGAACACAAGACAGAAACTTCCCTATCAGATTAGTGGGTCATCCTCTTCCAAGAAATCATTGATGTCGATGTCCCCATCGCCACCAGACCCATCCTCTTCCCCGCTACCACCACTACCACCACCACTTCCTTCACCTCCCTCTCCAGCTGCCTCCCCCGATCGAATTGGCTGGTCCCCAGGCCAATCCAAATGTGTGGCAAAAGCCTCCGGGGGCTAGAAAAATGTTTGGCCCGGCATAGTGTGCTGGGCCATCGAGTAGTGGGAGAGGTGCAGACTAGTCATCCCCCGATGTAGGGCAGTAAACTGCTTGTCATGGTGATCAAGCCTCGTGCTGATACGGCCCCACAAATCCTCCATAGTCCTCGGGGGAACTTGCGGTAATGGTGCAGGTGGTGCATTCGGATCCCTGTCCGCACAATGGTTCCGAAAATGATTCTTGTCAATGGGCTCTCGAATCTTCTGGCTACGAACGACTAGAACCCCCGCGTCTTCACATAGACTAGTGATGAGAGACGGGAACGCCAAACTCTGTTTCGTGCCACCCTTGTGCAAATTGGCCCATATCATGTCGGAAATAATCCGTGTCGGGTCGACCGTGATGCCGGGAGTCTTGATACACCCAAGTAGATGGCATTCTTCAAGTGGAAGATCAGAGGGATGCAACTTTGGCCGGAGGTTGGCAAGAATAAAGGTCATCCACAATTTGGAGACCACAGTCATGTTACCCCGGAGAACCTTGTGAGGGACTCCATTCTGAGTCGTCTCCACAATCCTCCGGTCCTCATAGCAAATCCTCTCCAAAGTTGTTTGGAGGTCCAAATCCCCTTGATTCCTCATTCTTGTGAAGTCATCAACCACCCCTTCACTTCTATCATAGGCAGAGATAGGTGAAATGACTCCGCCGCCGATCTTCTCATTAATCCAGTCGGCATCATATGGAACCCGTATCCCTCGGACAGTGGACACCTTCTCACGGGACTTTGTGTCTTTACCCCCAAAGGCGTTCGCTTAGAATTCCTTGCCAATCTCCGGGTCAAACTTCTCTGGGAGCGATGCAATAGACCACCAATTGCGGAGAGTGAGCATGCCAGTGAACTCTTGGCATTCCCCATCTCGCAACTCAACCCTTCGCTTCGCAATGAAGTTCCAGTCATCAATGACCCGGAACCGTTCAGTCCTCTCCCGGTCGATGAACCGTTGGGGGTGGTCAGAACCACCACCTTGGGATGAGGAACCTCCTCTTCTCCTTTGGGGGCCTTCCTTCCTCTTTTTAGAGGCACGTTATGGCTTATGAGCGGGTGCTTTTCCTCGGTTCCTGTTGAAATTTTTTATAAACACCAAAATTAGTAACTATAGAATCAAATCATCATCATCATTATTCAAAAATACAATGATCATTTGGATTTCAAAAATGGAGCAATTTCAGTGAAATACTCATATGGTAGTTCATGCACAGACTTCACAAAGATACATATGTCGAACATGGTTCAGAATGGCAACACAAGGTATCCATTATTTCATAAAGAAATGAGTAAATTTCAGTATTACACAAGCCCTTAATCAGACAACCCAAATGCTCAATGTATCCACAGAATAATATCAGAATAAACTCATGTTCATGTTCATGTTAATGGACCATTTTATCAGAAACAGAAAAACCAAGCAGCACAAATTTATATGAACAATGAACAATGTAAGTTGCTACCTGAACATGATGATGATGATGATTAAGAAATTGACACAAACTTGGAGAATTTGATGATTTTTGGAAGATTTTGAGTGAGAAAACGAGATGAATCATGTAAACAGAGAAGAGAAAAACGGATTTTGTGTGAAAAGAAACTGCTTCTGCGCTGTTTTTAAAGCCAACGCGTGACTGGCGCTCGAGCGCTACTTCTGGCACTCGAGCGCTAGTGCATTGATGAGCAAATCAACCGTTTCGCTTTTCTGGCGCTTGAGCGCCAACCCAAAATTCATGGCAGTGAAGAAAACCTTTCAGCTGTCTCTAGCGCTTGAGCGCTGATATTGGCGCTCGAGCGCAACCATCTGACTCAAAATTTTTGAAACTAGCGCCAATTAAATGCCATTGGCGCTTGAGCGCCAGGTCTAAAAACTGGACAGTGGATAAGCCTTCTTCAAATGCTCAAATTTTCAACTTTCTCACAAAAATTCTTTGAAAACTCATCAAATTTACTTATTCTATTTACACAAAACACAAAAATAAACACACAAAATTGGGTTGCCTCCCAATCAGCGCTTGTTTAACGTCATTAGCTCGACGCCTGTAGCATGATTATGCTTCCTTCAAATCCATTATGGTGGTGAACCGCTCGACGTCACCACCAAGGTATAACTTCAGCCTTTGACCATTAACCACCCAGCTTTCATTTCTCACTGGGTCTTCAATCTCTACAGCTCCATAAGGCCTTACATCCTTAACCCTAAAGGGTCCAGACCACTTGGACTTTAATTTTCTCGGGAATAATTTTACTCTAGAATTAAAGAGTAAAACATACTACCCAGGACTAAAAATCTTTTTGACCAACTTTTTATCATGATACATGTTCATTCTTTCCTTGTATATCCTTGAAGACTCATAAGCTTGGAGTCTCAATTCTTCCAATTCATGAAGTTGCATTTTCCTTTTTTCTCCAACAGTTGTTGAGTCAAAATTGAAATACTTTAAAGCCCAAGATGCCTTATGTTCTAGCTCGACCGATAAGTGACAGGACTTCCCATAAACTAACTGAAAAGGAGTCAATCCTATGGGAGCTTTAAAAGCTGTCCGGTATGACCACAGAGCATCATCCAGTTTAATGGCCCAATCTTTTCTTGAAACACTAACGGTCTTTTCTAGAATCCGCTTAATTTCTCTATTTGAGACTTCAGCTTGACCATTAGTTTGGGGATGGTAAGGACTAGCAATTTTATGTCTCACCCCATAATGTTCCAAGACCTTCTTTAGTTGAGAGTTGCAAAAATGCGAACCTCCATCACTGATGAGTACTCTCGGGGAACCAAACCTTGAGAATATATTCTTTTTCAAGAATGTCACTACCGTCTTTGCATCAGCTCTTGCACAGGGAATTGCCTCTACCCATTTTGAAACATAGTCCACTCCCACCAATATATATTCATTGGTGAAAGAGGGTGGAAATGGACCAACAAAATCAATTCCCCAGAAGTCAAATACCTCTACCTCCTGCATAATTGTTAGAGGCATCTCATTTCTCCTTGTCACTCCTTCGGTTCTTTGGCACTTATCACACTACTTCACATAAATGTGAGCATCTTTAAAGATTGTTGGCCAATAGAAACCAGATTGTAATATTTTTGCTGCAGTGCGTTCCCCATTAAAATGTCCCCCATAGGGTGAATTGTGACAATGCCACAATATGCTTTTAGATTCTCCACGGGAAACACACCGTCTCAGAAGACCATCTCCTCCAATTTTGAATAAATAAGGATAATCCCAAACGAAGTAAGAAGAGTCTTTTAAGAAATTCTTCTTTTGTTGACAAGAAAATTCACCTGGAATGATTCCTGCTGCTTTAAAATTTGCCATATCAGCAAACCATGGCCTTTCTTGTATGAGCAGCAATCGTTCATCCGGGAATTCCTCGACAATCTCTTCTATTTCGTTGGTCCCCTCTGTGTTATGAAGTCAAGAAAGATGATCAGCCACAAAATTTTCACATCCCTTTTTATCCTTGATGACTAGATTGAATTCCTGTAGCAAGAGAATCCAACGAAGCAATCTTGGCTTCGACTCTTTCTTAGTCACCAAGTATTTTATGGCGGCATGGTCAGTGTAAACAATCACTCTTGACCCTATAAGATAAGATCTAAATTTTTCCAACCCATGTACAATCGCTAGTAACTCGTTTTCTGTAGTTGTATAGTTCACCTGTGCATCATTAAGTACTTTACTAGCGTAATGTATTGGATGAAAATTTTTGTCTTTCCTTTGGCCTAGTACGGCACCCACAGCATAGTCACTCGCATCACAATTAAGCTCAAAGTCCAAAGACCAATTTGGAGCAACTATGATTGAGGCCATAATCAGTTTTTCCTTCAGTCTCTCAAATGCCTCCAAGCACTTAGCATCAAAATTGAAGTCCACATCGTTTACCAAAAGATTACTAAGTGGCTTGGCAATCTTGGAGAAGTCCGTTATAAATCTCCAGTAAAAACTGGCATGTCCTAGGAAACTCCTGATTCCTTTAACAATCATGGGTGGTGGAAGTTTTTCGATGACTTCCACTTTTGCTTTGTCAACCTCGATCCCTTTAGAAGAGATCTTATGACTAAGCACCACCCCTTCTTCTACCATGAAATGGCACATCTCCCAGTTAAGTACTAGATTTGTTTGAACACATCTTCCTAGCACAATATTCAGATTGTTCAAACATTCTTCAAAACTTTTCCCAAAGACAGAGAAATCATCCATGCAAACCTCAATACATTTCTCCACCAAATCCGAAAAAATGGCAAGCATGCATCTTTGAAAGGTTGCAGGCGCGTTACACAGTTCAAGCGGCATACCCTTATAAGCAAAAACTCCAAATGGACATGTGAAGGCTGTCTTTTCTTGATCTTCTGGGTTCACCAATATTTGGTTATACCCAGAATATCCATCCAAGAAACAGTAATATGTCTGGCCAGCTATTCTCTCAAGCATTTGGTCCATAAAAGGCAAAGGAAAATGATCTTTCCTGGTGGCTTGATTTAACCTTCTATAATCAATGCACATTCGCCACCCGGTCACCGTCCTTGTAGGGATTAATTCATTTTTCTCATTCTCAATGACCGTAATCCCCCCTTTCTTCGAAACCACTTGAACTGGACTTACTCACTCGCTATCGGAGATGGGATAAATCATACCAGCTTCAAGTAACTTGAGTACTTTTTTCTCACTACTTCTTTCATTGTCGGGTTTAATTGCCTTTGAGGCTGGGCAACAGGTTTAAAATCCTCTTCCATATGTATCTTGTTCATACAGAAAGAAGGACTTATGCCTTTTAGATATGTCAATGCCCATCCGATTGCCCCTTCATTGGCTTTCAAAACCTCCAAGAGTTGTGCCTCTTGGTCAGAAGATAGTGAACTGTTGATTATCACTGGCTTGCCTCCCCCTTCATCTAAAAATGCATATTTCAGATGGGATGGCAACACTTTCAGTTCCAGCTTATTTTTTTCTGACTTCTCCTCCTTGGATAAGTCTTCCGGGACAAATGTTATCATGGGGTCCTCTTTCAGAGTATCTAGGTCCCTCAAACAATTTTTTATTTCGACTTCTTCCAAGTCATATGAATTTGCACAAGACTGCACTAGAGCTTTTTCTAAAGGGCTAGCATTATACATTTATTGCTTCCCTAATAGAAATGCTTCTTCCATGACATCCACCCTAAAGGCTAACTGTTTTTCCTTTGGGTGTTTCATGGCTTCCAACACATCAAATTTTACCTCATCATCCTCAACTTGTACCTTGAGTTGCCCATTATCCATGTCAATTATGACTCTTGCCGTTTTCATGAAAGGTCGCCCTAGAATTAAAGGCACCTCTAAGTCTTCCTCTATATCCATAATGACAAAGTCAACCGGAAAGAAAAATTTATCAACCTTCACTAGAACATCCTCCGCTACTCCATAAGGAAATTTTAATGACCTATGTACCAGTTAGAGGGTCATTCTAGTGGGTTTCACTTCCAGATCACCAATCCGTTTTACCATGGACAATGGCATGAGGTTTATGCTTGCACCAAGATCCAGTAATGCCTTCCCCACGGGAAGAGCACCAATAGTAACAGGGATAGTAAAACTACCCGGATCTTTGTTCTTGTGAGGCAAGGATTTTTGAATAATGGCACTACACCCGTCTTCTAGTTCCACAGTTTCATCTTTAAACTTCCTCTTTTTCGTCAACAAGTCCTTCATGAACTTGGCATATGTGGGCATTTCCTCCATAGCTTCCATAAATGGTACATTTATTTGAAGCCGTTTGAAAATGTCTAGAAACCTAGCATATTGCCTTTCCTTTGTCTTCTTTGATGGATGAACAGGATAAGGAACCTCTTTTACCTGAGGTACTCCATCCATCTTTTCTTTCACCTCACCCTTCTTTTTAATTTTTTAATTTTTTTCTTTTTCACTATTTACATTATTCTTCTCCTCACGCCGTCTTTCACCTTCTTTCTCTACTTCCTCCATGGCTACCTTTTCAATTTCTCCTTCCACCTCCTTGGGTTCATGCAAATGATCCCCTATTCCTTTACCAATCTCCGTACAACTCCTTGTGATAGCCAATGAAGATTGGATAAATTTATCCAAGGTGTCTTCCAATTTGATGGTCCTCTCTACCAATGGAACAAATGGCGGCCTATTAGATGAATTCGTTGAATTTTTCCAGTTCATTTGACCTTGTCCTTGAGGATTCTTCCACCCATGCATTCCCGCATTGGAAACATTAGATTTAAAGGGTGAAGAAAAGAAATTTCCTCTTGACTAATTATTCACAAAATTCAACTCCTCCTCTTTTTGGCTAGAAGCATGCAGACATTGAGTGTATGAATGACCTTCACCACACAATTCACATGCTCCTATTTGAGCTTGTTGGTTCACTACTTGAACTTGTTGCGGCTTTGGCACCAATTGTGTAATAGCTTGACTCAAGAGCTCATTCTGTGCCAAAATAGCATCAGAAGAATTTAATTCCAGGACACCCTTGGGCTTTGAGACTTGGCTTCTGGGTTGATGCCCAGCTCTATCACTTGCTGCCATAGAAGTGATAATTTCCATTGCAGTAGGTACATCAATGGTTTTCAATGACCGTCCAGCAGTTGCAGTGAGATGGATTGTCCATTGATGGTTCAATCCTGCACAAAATATGTTCAGCTTCGCAACATCGGTCAACCCATGATTTGGGCATTTTCTCAACAATCGTTGATACCTTTCCCAAGCCTCATGAAATGCTTCATCTTGCCCCTGCTTAAAAGTAGATATTTCAGATTGCACTTGGATCATTTTAGAAGGAGGAAAGAACCTTGTTAAAAAGGCCTCTTCAACCTCACTCCATGTGTTCAAACTTTGACTCGAAAGAGTCTTGAACCATTCTTTTGCATCTCTAATAAGTGCTAAATGAAATAATTTCATATAGGCATCTTCAGCGCTTGCTTCATCCAAGCCCATACTCACTACAAGATCATAAAAGGTCCCCAAGAAATTATGCGGATCCTCATGATCTTTCCCGTAATAGCGGACCTATTCCTTGGACCTTGCGAAATCACATAGTCTCCAAGAACTACAACCCTCGACGGGTTAGGACCTTCCGTAGCCATATCAAAAGTAACAGAATGTGTAAAGTTACTAGAGAAATCTGAGGAACTCTCTTCTGCCTTTTGTTCACGGTATTTAATTGCAGACTGTCATCTAACAAATGCCTCAATTTCGTCAATATATATTAACTTTTCTCTTTGGCTTTTGTTGCGAGTAAGCATACAACAATACTGGAACAATAGTGAGAGTTAGGTACAAGTATACAAATACTTACAAAAAGAAAATTATTCACAATTTTTACAAATCAACACAAAACTTAAAAGAAATAAACAATCGTGCTCCCCGGCAACGGCGCCAGAAATTTTGTTAACCTTTTTAATGGTGCTGGAAATGGTTAACTCAGTATAGTGACTATACATGTATTGTCCACAGGGAGAACTTGGATTAATTCAATTAAGAATTAAGTTGATGAATTGTTCAAAAACATATTAAGATTGTGAATGGCAAATAAAATAAACAATAAATAAAGAGATAATCAAATAAAATAATGAGTCACCTGGGATTGAGTTTCATTACTTCACCTTGTTTCTTTCTATGTTAGTTAAATATTATAAGAAAAGATGCATACTCAATGTTACAAGTGCAAATCCCTTTGTCACCTGATTCTAAGACACTAGTTTCTAGAGCCCAATCCCTTGGCACTCTAGCTACCAAGTCTTGCATTAAGCAGAGTATAAAGCAATCATAAGACACTTCCATCCATCCCTAGATCCGAAGGTTTTATGAGTTTTTCTCCATATCAATTTATAAACCAATTTCCCAATTTCGCAAATAAACTAACACAAGGCAAAAGGTGATCAAGCTTAAACCAAGAAAAGAAGCACAGAAGAAGAATCCAATTCATAAATAATATAAACTAACAATTGAAAGAAACAAGAGACGAAGTAATTACATTCAATCCTGGCGGAAAGCTTACCTTAGGAAGGCCATGAACTTCAAGAGCTAAACTTAAGAGTATTAGAACTCTGACTAAAAGCCTAAACTTTGTGGTTTATTTCTATACAACTCTCTCTATCTCCTAACTTCTGAAAGGCTGTATTTATAGGTGTTTTGGAAAGGCTAATCCGCCAGGCTCTCTTTCTGCTAGCGGGACTGAAGTCGTCTCGGGGCAAACAAATGTCGTTGCTGTCTTACCGGCATCTGGTACCAAAGGCTCCCCTCTCGGAGTTAAGGCCCTTGCTGTGTCCGGGGCGCAAAAGGGGGGTGAAACTCGCCAGAAAAAGGGGCAACATATACTTCAAGGTAGGATTTGTTTGTACTGTACTCTTCCTAACATAACTCGTTCCTTTTGTTATTAAATTTTGGGATCTTGATTTGCAGTTGCGTCTACGACGATTGAGGGTGGACCATCCATATCACTTATCCCCGCCGCGACCAACCAACCTCAAGTGTGGGAGGATTTTCTTTCAAAAGGGGAACGCTGAAACAAGGAAGGTAGTTCTTCGTCTGCCATACTTGTCTAATTACATCCTCTTTCTACATAGATTGACTAACTCATTTTGTTTGCTGCAGGCTCAAGTCCAGTCCCGTATGGGTTGGATTTCCATGAACCTGACCTACGAGGAGGCTGATAGTTCAGAGCAAGTATCCCTGTTGAAAGATGAGCTCCAGGATGCTAAGGATGACTTTGAGTTGAGGGAGACCTTGCTCAAGAATTCCAAAGAGAATACCATCCTACTGGAGGGCCAGTTGGCTAACCTTAGGAAGGAGATTGAGAAGAAGGACATGTCTGTGGCGGAGCGGGATGAACTCCTTGCTGCCGGAAAGAAGAAGGCGGCTTTCAATGCCGCCCAGCTGAAGAAATCAAAGAAGGAGGTGGCTCTACTTAAATGCCAACTACTCTAGCTTCAATCTACTCTGGATTCAAAGGAAGAGAGCCGGGTTGCTGAGCTCACGGAAGCCGGTTATGATGCTTATCATGAAGCCGTCAGATCTGTCAAATTTTTGAATCCCGGTGTGGAGCTGAATCTTCAGGGATTGGATCCCTTTCATGGGGTTAAAGACGGACAATTCAGGAATTTCCACGATCACCGGAATCCCATTCTTTTGGATCCCAACTTCATGGAGCCCTTTAACTGTGATTCACCTCCTCCGGCTGTTGATGAAGAGGCTAATGCCGCCGAGGATGCTGATGGTGGCATGGAGGCTTAATTTTGACTTGTCTTTTTATTTTCTTTTGTTATTGCTTCGTTACTTCCGGCTTGTAACCTTGACAATTTCAACTTACAATGTTGTTAATTTTTATCTTCTGTTGGTTTAATATATCATGTTGTATTTCTTCTATCCTTGTGCTTGCTTTTTATCATTTCTGATTTGTGATGTCGGCATTTCTCAATGTCAGTTGGGACCTTTATCTCCTTCGTTATGAAGGGACCTTGGTCTTCGGCATTGTAAGCCGTTTAATGTCGTTGTGACCTTTATCTCCTTCTTTATGAAGGGACCTTGGTCTTTGGATTTGTAAGCCGTTTAATGTCGTCATGACCTTTATCTCCTTCTTTATGAAGGGACCTTGGTCTTCGGCTTCGTAAGCCGTTTAATGTCACTTTCTCGGATACTTTTGTTTAATGTCCTTTTGATTCGAGCTTTGTCGTATATTGCTTCCGGGATGTTTTATGTTGAAATCGTCAAGACTCCTATATTTAATAAAACATAACACACAACACGTTGCAATAAATTATAATTAAAGCCAACATTCTATTGAATGAAGTTCGTTGGTTGGGGCCTCGTTAAAACCTCTGGCGGAAAAACCCTCCTTAGGGATAAAACTTGCTACAGGAAAAAGAGTACCCCTTTTTACAATGTCAAAGTTACACAATTATTCAACTGTAATATCGTCGTAGATCGGCGACATTGAACGTCCTTGGTAACTCTTTGCCCTTCAAAGTTTCCAGATGGTATGCTCCATTTGTAGTCGCACTTTTAACCCGGTATGGGCCTACCCAATTTGCCTTGAGTTTGCCATCTCTAGCATTTCGATTGCCAATGCTAGCTCTTCTCATGACTAGATCACCAGCTTGGAAGTTTCTCTTAACCACTTTCAGGTTGTATCTCTGTGCTATTTGCTGCTTACGTGACAACTCTTTTATTCTAGCATTTTCCCAGACTTCATCCACCAGATCGGAGTCTTCCCTAAGTAGCTGCTCGTTATTCTCGGGGGGATACGTGACCCGCCATGAAGGTTGGCCAATTTCCACCGGGATGACTGCATCAGTGCCGTACACCATTCTGAAGGGGGATTCTCCAGTGGTGCTATGGGGTGTGGTTCTGTAGCTCCAAAGCACTTGGTATAAATTCTCTATCCAACTGGCTCCTGCCTTTTCAAACCGCTTTCTCAAGCCGGTCAAGATGACCTTGTTAGCTGATTCCGCCTCACCGTTGGATTGAGGATGTTCCACACTAGCAAAGTATTGTTTGATATGGAGCCCTGCTAGCATTTCTCGAAATTCTTTATCAGTAAATTGGGTCTCATTATCACAGATTACCTCTGCCGGGATACCGAAACGACATATAATTTTGCGGAAAACAAAGTTCTGAACTTTTATAGAAGCTATGCTAGCCAAAGGTTCCAATTCAATCCATTTAGTGTAATAATCGACAGCAACAACTAAATGTTTTAACTGACCTGCTGCGGGAGTGAAAGGTCCCAGAAGATCTAACCCCCAAGTGTGAAAAGGCCAAGGTGTCGATATACTATGCAGGTCTTCGGTGGGAACGCGAGTGAGGGAACTATGCTCCTGGAATTTCTGGCACTTTCTCACATAATCCGCTGCATCTGTGTTCATTGTCGGCCAGAAGTATCCCGCCCGTAGAGACTTTCTCGCCAAAGACTTCTCTCCAATGCGGTGGCCACAATTGCCTTCGTGTACTTCTGCCAACACGTACCAGACTTCGGAAGGTCCGATGCACTTGAGAAGTGGTGTGGACAATCCTCTCCTAAAAAGTTGCCCTTCAATCACAACATACTGAGTCGACTTATGAACAACCTTCTTAGCTTCCTTTTGGTCACTGGGTAACATTCCTTTGTCAATGTAATTCTTCAGCGGAGTTCTCCAATCTTCGTCATCTATTTGGAGAACTGCCCCTGGTGTAAGGATAAATTTTTCTACCACTGAATGTAAAGTCGAGGCCGACTTTGTGCTTGCGAATTTTGACAACAAATCAGCTCTACTGTTTTCTGAGCGTGCCTCATTTCAAATTTAGAAAGCCCTACCAAGCTCTCCTTGACCAGAGCGAGATAATTTTGCATCAAAGGCTCATTCGCTTGGTAATCTCCCTTGATTTGAGACACTACCAGCTGAGAGTCTGAACAAAGAGTTATTGCTATAGACCCCAATTTCTTGGCCGCCCTTATTCCGGCCAGACAGGCCTCATATTCTGCCTGGTTATTGGATGTAAGGAATTCAAGTTTAAGGGAATACTCGACTGCCACTCCTTCTTCATTTTCTATAAGAATCCCTGCTCCGGAACCCTTTGTATTCGAGGATCCATCCACATGTGTCGTCCAAGAACCTAGATTCTGATCTCCGGGATGTGTCATCTCTGCCAGAAATTCTGCTAAGACTTGTGCCATTATCCCCTGACTTGGTTCGCAGGATAAATCATACTAGGAAAGTTCAACTACCCAAGCCATCATTCTGCCAGCGAGATTACGTTTATGTAGGACTTGCTTGATTGGTTGGTTAGTACGCATCGTGATGGGATGGCATTGGCAATATGGGCGTAGGCGCATGGATGCTAACAACAGAGAATAAGCAACCTTCTCGAGCCTTTGGTAATTTAGCTCTAAGCCCTGCAAACCTTGGACATGAAATATATCGGACTTTGGGTGCTAGATTCCTCTTTGACCAAGGTGGCACTTATAGCTTCGTCAGCTACTGCCAAGTACAAATACAATATTTTTCCAGGATCTGGTTTTGATAGGACCGGAGGTAAAGCTAAGGACCCCTTTCAACTCTTGGAAAGCTTGCTCGCATTCCGAATTCCACTCAAACGTCTTCTTGTTGTGCAGCATCTTGAAGAATGGCAAACATCTTCTAGCCGAAGCCGTCAAGAAATGGGTTTGGTTTGCTATTCTTCCCGTCAATTGCTGGACTTCTTTGATAGTTCTGGGACTCTGCATATTCAAAACAGCACTGCACTTGTCCGGGTTTACCTCGATCCCGCAGTTAGTTAAGATAAATCCCAGAAATTTTCCTGCTTCGACACCGAAAGTACATTTATTAGGATTTAACATGAGATCATACCTGCGTAATTGGTCAAAGGTTTCCTCTAGGTCCATCACTGGGTCTTTGTGTTCTGGAGTTTTGACAATCATGTCATCAATGTAGACCTCCAGAATTCTACCTATCTGCTTTGCAAAGAATTTGCTCATCATTCATTGGTAAGTTGCGCCAGAATTCTTTAGACCAAACGACATCATGTTGTAGTAGTATACCCCCATGTCGGTGATAAAGGCAGTTTTTTGTTTTATCATCGGGATGCATGGGGATCTGGTTGTATCTGGAATACGCGTCCATGAAAGACAGGTACTTATATCCCGCTGAGTTGTCCACCAATTTATCAATACACGGGAGCGGGAAAGGGTCTTTTGGGCAGGCTTTATTCAGACTGTGCACATCATCCACTTCCCGTTGGCCCTTTTCACCATAACAACATTGGAAAGCCATTATGTGTAGCGAATCTCGCGGATAAACCCAGCATCTAATAGCTCCTTCACTTGTTTCTCAATAGCTTCTGTTTGATCCGGCCCCATTCTTCGTTTCTTCTGGGCTACAGGGGGGCATCCCGGCTTGATAGACAAGCGGTGACAGGCTAACTCCGGCTTTACTCCCGGCATATTTGATGAGACCCAAGCAAAAAGATCTTTGTTTCTCTTAAGGAGCTCAATAAGTTTCCTTCTGATGGCTGGGGGCAAGTTCGCTCCCACCTTCACATTCTGACCGTCTTTCGGCCCAATTTGAACCAGAATATGATCTCCCTCCGGTTGAGGCCTTTGCTCCTCAAAGTCTGCCTGAGGAACTAGGTTAGTCATCATTACCCTAGCATCATGTATTAAATCCCGATGCTCCATTTTCTTTTTTCCCTTTCCTTCGTGAATCTCAGAGGGCATGAGCGGCATCTTCGTGATTTTAAGACTTTCCTGATAACATCGTCTAGCATCACCGCTCTTTCCCTTAATCGTAACAACGGAGCCGTCTTCTCCGGGAAATTTCATGGCTAGATGTATGGTTAACACAATGGCACCCAAGTGATTCAAAGTCGAGCATCCCAATATGGCATTATAAGCATATGGACAATCAACCACAATGAATCTCGTATCACTGTCTTGATACTTGGCTTTTTCCCAAAAAGGACTTCAAGTCTACATATCCCTATGGCACTATGGTGTCTCCTGTGAAGCCAATCAAGCTGCGTTTATGGGGGATCAAGTCCTTGGAGCCTAGACCCAATTTGTCAAACAAACTCCAAAACATGATATCTGCTGAGCTTCCTTGATCGACGAAGATACGGTGAACTTCGAATCCCGCCAAGTTCGCAGCTATCACCAGTGGTTCATTATCTCTGACCTATTCATGCGGCAAATCAGCATCAGAAAAAGATAATACTGGGTTGGTTACCTGTCCCTTATCTCTTAGTTCATCACTTCCTTGTACACCATCATTGGCGATATAGTCAACGGGGTGTATGTGTTAAACATCCCTCGGGATCCATTTGGCGGTTTATCATGGGACTTGTCATCCTTCCCCCGAGATTGAGGGTTCTGCTGGTTTTTTCCCTTGTCGTCTTTTTTGGCGGCTTGGGATGCTTGAGCCCTATCCCACTCCTCGATTCTTATCCACTTCTCAGCTCTGGCCTTCAAGTCGTCCATGGATGTCGGCTTCTCACCGGCCAAGGATTTGGCGAAGGCACCTGGTTTTAAACCCTTGACAAAGAAATATAGTAATAGATTAGGTTCTACATTCCTAACCTCTAGAACCTCATTATTAAATCGAGTTATATACTCTCTTAGAGACTCATCTTTCATTTGTTTAATTGTTTCTAAATGAAATTCAGATTTAAACTGCCTTTTGCTACTAGTGAAGTGCAACAAAACAAACTTATCTTTGAGGGTTTTCTAGTTGTTAATGGACTATGGTGGGAGATCAAAGAACCAACGACTTGCAGCTTCTGACAATGTCAAGGGAAAGGCCTGACATACGAAGACTTCATTGACTCCCTGGAAGTACATGGCTCTTTCGAAGGTACTCACTCACGTGCAAGGTTGGGTCCTTCATTCCTTCGTCCCATATCTTGGAGAATGGGGTCATTATAATCCCTGTTTCGAGTGGAAACCACCATTGTTGACAATAGAAGGAACACAACTTTTCATTACGTTCCCCACAGATGGCGCCAATGTTGAGATCGTACTTGAGGGAGATATTGGGATAACACCGATGGGAGAGTTGTAGACCAACAATGAGTGAGTGATATGGCGTCCAAGCTCCACTACAGCGATGTGGCACCTGCAGAGACTCTACGCTCAAGTTAGCACCAGAATAAGGTTTTGTGTGATATATTAGAGTAGTACGTACCTTGCATAGTGTATTTACATGTGTATTTATAGTAGGTTCACTAGGGTTGAGCGTGGGTCGTTGTGGGCCTGACAAGTATCATCTTGGCCTAATCCGGGGTCCATATTGTATCCCATAAGTCGTCTTGTATCCCGTCGGATGGTTGGCTTAGTAGATGGGTTATCACATGTTATGCGTATGATGACATATGGTTGCGGGCCAAGTTATCATAAACCCGGTCCATAACCAATAGTTAAGTCAAAACCATGTGCATTTTTATATATATTTCCTCTATTACATATTTTAAGGCCAAATTGCCATTATTAAAATAACATTAATTGATATATTGAATTTTTTAAAAAAAATTACAATTTTATTCTCCAAAATATTAATTATATTTTATTATTATTTTAAAAAGTTCATTAATTTTAATGGAGTAGACTTGGAAAAAATTATGGAGTTTTCTATGGTGGCATCTCTATTAAGATGGCACGTCCTCTTATTCAATCAAATAAAAAAATTGATAAGAGAGAATCAAAAATTCAATTAAGTCATATTTTTCATTAAATATTTTAGATTTGAATAGATATAAACTTGATTTTATTTTAAAATCTAATGTTTACTTTGTATTTTTTATTATATCTCTGTTCTTTAATTAAATGCTTATATTTTAGTTATGTTATTAAAGGTGTATTTGAGCTTTAATTAATTCAAAAAACAAATTATTAGTTGAAGGATAAATAAATTAACAGTGAATATTATAATAAATTGAATAAGACAAAAGTAGTATTTTTAGTCCCTAAGTTTTACATCAAATTTCAGTTTGGTTCTTTTTTTTTTTTATTTTAGCTCTTTTACTTATTTTTGCTTCATTTTGTTCCATTAATATAATTAACAAAAGTATCTAAAATAGTTGCTGGTTGTGAGAAAGAAAACAGGAATAAAAAATATTATTGTGGGCATTCTTGTTTTAGGTCTTCCATCTGCATCAAGCCCAAGTATTAATTACATTAGATAGGAGCAAAAATAAGAGGATATAAGTAACTAATAATTGAGTCTTAAGCAAAAAAAATATGATTGACCTAAAAGAAAAATACATAATTAATTAACACTAGTTGAACTTTAAGCAAAACATATTTCGAAAATAATATTAATTGGCTTGAAACAAATGACATGACTTAGAAGAATATGACAATGTAATGAGGCGTGTATTAGGTATTTATATGAAAAATATTTAAATTTTATATTTTCTAACTAAAATTCTTATTAAAAATTATATAACTGTCAATGTAAAATTAAAATGCAATTATATTATTTAAGTAAGATTTATTCCATGTCAGATTTCTAAAATTTATCCATGAATGCTTTTTTCTCTTCATGTTGTTTTATGAATCATCACTTAAGAAAATTTGTTGAATAATACTTTTTATGGCCAAATTTATATTTTAGACCCACAAATTTATCTCAAATTTTAATTTGGTCTTTTATTTTTTTTTATATTAGTAATTTATCTTTACAATATAATATGATCATTTTCTATTAGTTTTTATTGATAAAGAATTAAGGCCCGCTATAATCTTTTTTTTATCCTTGTCTTCTTCTTTCTCACATCTAGCAATGGTTTTAAATATTTTTATTAATTATTTAATGAAATAAAATTAAGCATAAATAAGTAAAGGAGCAAAAATGAACAAAAAAAAAACACTAAAATTTGGTGTAAAGTTTAGAGATAAAAAATACTACTGTTTTCTTATTTTATTTATTATAATATTCACCATTAATTTATTTATCTTTCAATTAATAAAAGAAATTTATTATATATACACCTTTAATATTGTAACCAAATTATAAGAATTTAATTAAAAGAAATGGAGACATACAGTTCATAATAAAAATAAAAACAAAATCAACGTTATATCTATTCAAATTCAAAATATTTAATGGAGAATATAACTTAATTAAATTTTTTATTACCTCATCACATTTTTTATTTGATTGATAAGAAGGCTATGGTGGCATCTTGATAAAAGTGGCACCATAGAAAGCACCAAAAAAGAGGTCTTATATTATAAAACGTTAATATTGTCTATAAAATATCTTATAATATGAAGCAGATAGACAGAGAATTAAATTTTAAAAAAGAATTAATGGATGGGTGTTTGAATCAAAATTCAAAGAAATTAAAAAAAAATTACTGAAGCTTACAACTAATTTTTTTTAAATTCATTAAAAATATCGATCATTAAGTAAAAAAGCATATAAATAACTTACCCATACCAATGAAGATAATTAATTATATACCAATGAAGCATTCCCTCCATAGTAAAATATAAATAAATAACTTACACATACCAATGAAGATAATTAATTATATTTAATTTTGTAGTTCCCTTTCCTTTACTTTTATTTTGCCCCGTTTCTATTTCCTCCTATATGGAACCCATGAGCACTTCTTGTACTCTTTGGTTTCATTAATATACTTCTTTTGGTTTACCATAAAAAATTATATTTAATTTTCTTAACATCATGTAAAAGATTAATTTTAATTATTAAAATAACTTTCATAATGTTAAGTGTTGTAATTCAAGCAAGTTATGTGAGTGTGATGTGCTTGTAAAAATAAAATTTATTCATTCGGTTATGTTAGTTGCTGAGACAGTTATGTTAGTTATTTTCTACACTAGCTATAACTACTCAGTGTGATCATCAATTTGATTGATTCTGTGATATTCATTTTACAATATACTACAACTATCTTCATCATTACTCTCTGCTTCTCTGTGATCGACGTGTGTGATTTTATGTTCCAACAATTGGTATCAGTGAGCTCAATTTTGTTGGAAATATTGCAGGAGGGGAACGATATATGATGTTGTAGCTTGAGACGTGTTGATAAACACTGTCCTAAAGGATTTATCCGGCATTAATATCGCAAACCCCCAAGGATATAATAAGCTCTTCCGATATTAATCGGGATGCATAAACTAGCGAGAAATAATAATAATAATCTAACCCATAATATGTTTAGAAAGGGAAGCTCGAATTAGAGAGAGAAGAGGAGAATGATTTTTGTGTGTCTGAGAAGTGAGGTGAGGCTTCTCTTATATAGGCTAGACACTTGTTAATTCCTATGTAAAACATAAATTACAAAGATTGGACGGTAGCCTCGGATTGGTTTTCAACTTGTGCAAAAAATTAATATGGACGGTAGATGGTGCACTAATATGGACGGTGGAGGTAAAATCTAAGTTTGGATGGTGCCGTAAGAACCAATGATACACTTAAATTTTTGAAATACACAAATTTTACAACAATCCCCCACATGTTTCAAAAATTTAAGTTTGAACAAAAAGCATGAATGAGGTATTTTCTGGATTATCTCAATATGCATAATAGTTTCGAATCTGGTGTCTTTTAGACTATGAACCAGACCTAGATTGATGAAACTTATCACACAAGTGAATTGGTGGAGCGAGCTCTATGAACCAAGACACTTTAGTGTGTAATAGAGGTCTACCAATCCTATTGCACCCCCACAATTCTCACAGTTATCGTTGTTTTGCGCAAATAGGCCATGCGCGCGCCCGGTTTCCAAGAGTGTTCTAGAGATTTTGCCACGATCTCATGCAAGCGGCCCCACTTGACACTCAAATAGGTGATTTCATCAAGTGTATGCTGCAACTCATACACTACCCATGAGGGCTATGAAGATCATTAAAAGCATTTATGCTTATCCTCACAGTGATGCAGTCTAGCACTTCATACACCATAGGAATGGACAAAATAAACCGTGCTAGGAGAATTAACTAGTGACTTGTTATTACCCATATGAACCTTTTTCATGGGATCTCCAATCATAAAGGTTGGGTTACCATCACCGTTAATTTCAAATGGCTTAATATAAGTCTCATTCCCCTCGATGTTTTTCTCACAAGCTTATAACTTGTGAGGATAGTCAAATTAGATTGACCTCATATAATTTAACAGCTACTTTCACAAAATTATAGTGTTATAGTGTACATGTACATGTTGCAAATAATTGCAACACATTTGCCTTTTTGGCAATCACTACATAGAAGACATAATTTTCTTCTTACACTGTTGTCATTTGACAACCCCGACATATAAATATTGAAGACTCAATTTCTTCCTTCACTAGTGCCATAAGGCATCCATGACAAATAAAAAATATGGAAGACTCAATTTCTTCCTTCACTAGTGCCATATGGCATCAATGATAAATAAAAAGTATGGAAGACTCAATTTTCTTCCATAGGTTATTTGCTAAGTGAAATTCTTTGCCAACCAATCTCAGTGTGTTATACACGTCTACTTGGATGACTTCCAAGTGACAACAATTTCATGAAATTGATAAACTCACTTAAAAATTTATACTCATATGAATCAAATCAATTCATCACTATAGTGGATTCTTCTCAGAATTAAATATCACATTACCAGAGTTTTCTAACTTACGAGTTTCTCAAAAAGAAAAAAATTTCATCTGAAACTCGTTACTCTCAAAATTGGGTAAGACTATGAAAATAAACCTTCCTTCTCTAATTATGAATTTTCCATAATAATTATTTCACCATATACTCATAAGTCAAAGAATGAATCTACTTACATTGAGTCTCTCTCTACATTCATAATGTGAGATGCATTATGGTACTCAAGTCAGCCCCTTACTCACAAGTTATGTGATTCAATATCACTAAACTGTGCACACACACATACCAATTAACACATATTTCGCTCTTATAGAGCGACACATTATCGCAATTTAAAGTTGACAATTATGTATGTTATCTACATATTTTATTTAAGCCAAAATATGCCATAAAGATAAAGAATTTTCACTTCAATCATTATTTAATGCTTAGGCATACACACTCAACTTGACAGTTTCATGGTTATGCAAGCACGATCAATCATGATATTACTAACATAAAAACTCATCTATGAGGTAAATAAAACAAATTAACATTTATAAGGTTCTATGCCCTTTTCATATATATCCAACTTTTATCATTTCACAAATAATATTTAGTCAATAATACACTCAAATCATAATTCTCATTTTTCTCTATGCTTTTGGATCACCGCAATACTCAATTAATTTAAAAATGAACTATGATGATTAACTAAATTTTAATGGCACAAGTAGACGCATAATAATTCTTCTAAAAAAAATTTGGCCTTGAAACTTGTTGCTTTAAAACACACAATACCACAAGCATTCACCAAAATTTATCACATCAAGTTCCTTTTTCTTCTTCTGTATAGTGAATTAAACAGGCATATTACCTGAACTTCTCCATACCACAATTAGATGCAATAATTAAAATCACCACATATTTTCTTTCTTTTATTTTCGAAAAAAATCAAAGAAAATTTTAAGCTTTATGGTTAACATAACAAATCAATTAAATCTCAACAAAAGATTAATATTCCGAGAAAATACAACAATATTAGGTAATAGCACTGATTGTATCACATGACTAAAAGTAAGAAATTAAATAACTTGCAAAAGTTTAAGGGGAGTAAGCCACAATGAAGTGATCATAAAAAATGGGAGCAAGAAGGAGCATAGAACTTGATCAATTATCAATTATGCAAAAAAAAGTGTCATATTTTACTCAAAAGTTAAAACTTGATCAAGAAAATAATCCTCAGAACAACTTACTATTTCTTTTCATTCATGTAATTAATTTTAGCAATATTAAGTAGTTCATATGATACACAAAACAAATATATTATATAATGGAGAACAAATAACATTTTCAAAATAAATTATAATTCCATTTTTAAAGAATCATACACTGAACTCTAAAAGTATGGGGACATGCACAACATAAATCAACATTCTGCATCTTTAGTTTCATATAATAAAAGAAGGTAAAGTGCTAAGATTAATTGATATAATAATAGCAAATCACCAATCATTTCGGATATTTCACATATGCATTGATGTTAACAATATACACAAGTCTGCCACATAGAAGTTCAATTTCATGTATCCAATCACAACCATTATTTCAAATTAAACTAACATTCATGAAAGAGGTAAAATCCATTTTAAAGCATAAATTTAAATAATAACAAGAATCGTTGGACAAGTATAAAATCTCAATGATCAAGATATAAACACAGAAAGTTAGAATGGAAGCACATGGAGTTCATGCTATAAAGCAAACATATTGGTGTCCCCCTTTTGCTGCCTCAATTAGTCACACAAACACAACATCATATAGAGGTATAAATCCTTTAGATTGTTGGAAATATTGCGGGAGGGGAACAATGATGTTGTAGCTTGAGACGTGTTGATAAACACTGTCCTAAAGGATTTATCCGGCGTTAATACCGCAAACCCCCCAGGATATAACAAGTTCTTCCAATATTAATCGGGATGCATAAACTAGCGAGAAATAATAACAACATAACCCAGAATATGTTTAGAAAGGGAAGCTCGAATTAAAGGAGAAAAGAAACGTACAACCGTTGTGGCAAATGAAAATATTAGGGTTTATTATGATTTTTTTACAAGAGGCCTAAGCCATATATACAGGTTTCAGCAACAAAGGCTAATGGGCCGAGAAGGCCAACGAGGCCCATTAGCAAAAAAAAACAGAAAGGCCCAGTATACAAGGCCAGAAAAAACAGAAAAAGGGAATAAAAATATAACACCAATACCCCCCTCAAGCTGGAGAATAGATGTTAGTCATTCCCAACTTGGAGTGGAGATTTACAAAGGGAGATGGTTCAAGAGGTTTGGTTAATATGTCAGCAATTTGATGTTCACTGTCAATAGGCATGAGTTTAATGAGCCCTTGAACAAGCTTCTCTTGGACGACATGACAGCCGATCTCGATGTGTTTTGTACGCTCATGGAAAACGTTATTCTGTGCTATATACCATGCAGAATTATTATCGCAGAATAAGAGAGCAGGTTTGTCAGGGAGAAGTTCAAGATCTTTCAACAAGTATGATATCCATTGGATTTCACAGGTGGTCGATGCCATTGCCCTATATTCAGCTTCTGAAGATGATCTGGATACGGTGGATTGCTTTTTACACTTCCATAAAATAAGAGAATCACCTAAAAAAATACAGTAGCCGGTGACAGATCTTCTAGTTTTAGAACAAGTCCCCCAGTCTGAGTCACTAAAGGCTTTGACATGAGCAGAATTCAAAGATGGAAAGAAAAGTCCTTGACCAGGAGAACCCTTCAAGTATCGTAGGATCCGCAAGGCGGCGACATAGTGAAGCTGCTTGGGTTTTGAAAGAAATTGATTCAACTGCTGTACAGCAAAGGTGATGTCAGGTCTGGTGGAAGTAAGATACAACAGTTGGCCGATTAACCGTCGATAGGCAGGAATATCGTCAAATTTGGGATCAGAATCTTTAGTGTGCATGGCCCCTTTTACCATGGGGGTTTTCACCGGTTTTCCTGTAAGGAGACCGACAGAAGATAAGAGGTCTAGAGTGTACTTACGTTGGGACACAAAAATGCCTGTTTTATTACGAACAATTTCTAATCCTAAGAAGTAATGAAGATCCCCTAGGTCCTTTATCCTAAAAGCATCATGGAGTAATCTTTTAACAGAATTAATCTCAGTGAAATCATTACCACATAAAATAAGGTCATCCACGTAGACAAGTATAGCATTAAAAGATTTGTCATGTTTTTGAACAAATAAAGAATGATCATGACCGGATTGACGATAACCAATACTAATAAAAAAAGTTGAGAGTTTAGAAAACCACATGCGACTGGCCTGTTTGAGCCCATACAAAGATTTCTTTAGTTTACAAACAGAGTTGGTTTTAGGAACAACTAAACCATGGGGAGGGAGCATGTAAACTTCTTCATTTAAGTCACCGTGAAGAAAAGCGTTATTAACATCGCATTGTTGTAATATCCAGTTATTAATAGAAGCTAAAGAGAGTAAAAGGCGAATAGTAGAAATCTTAGCAACGGGAGCAGAAGTATCAAAATAATCAAGACCTATTTGAGTGTACCCTTTTGCAACTAAGCGAGCCTTATACCTTTCAATAGTACCATCAGATTTATATTTGATTTTATAAACCCATTTAGAACCAATAGGTTTTTTTCCTTTAGGCAAATCAACAATATCCCAAGTTTTATTAAGAGATAAAGCATCTAATTCATCATTTATAGCAGAAATCCATTTCTGGTTTTTAATAGCAGTTTTGTATGTTTTAGGTTCAACATTAGCAAAGATATTCATGCAGAAATTAGTGTAAGCGGTAGGTAGTTTGTTGTAACCCAAAACAGAATGCAGTGGAAATTTAACACTAGAATTAGGAGAGATATCACCTTAAGAAAGATAAACGTGGTAATCAGAAAGGCGTTTAGGAGGAACAAAGATACGCGCAGACTTACGAATACCAGTATTAGCCACAGAATTAGTATTATCAGAAATTTCCACGGTAATATTTGAAGGGGGTGGGGGAGGGTGAACAGGTAATGTCCCAGTACCTGATATATCAGGTTGGGTTACTGTAGGAGTGGGAAACTCCATAAGGGTGGGATTAGAGAAAAACTTTTGAGAACAATCATGGCCAAAAACAGATATATCAGAAGCAACATAACTCTGTTGGTTTGATTTGTAAGGAAAAATATTTTCATAAAAAATCGCATTTCTTGAAACAGAGATAACACGAGAATTGATGTTTAAAACAACATAGCCTTTAGTTCCTTTTTGAAATCCTAAGAAAACACATTTTTGGGCTCTTGGATCCAGTTTACTTCTGCTTTGGGTGATAGTGGTAGCATAACACAGGCACCCAAAGACTTTAAGATCAAGGAGAGAAGGAGGCATACCATTCAATACCTAATATGGAGAATCGTTCTTGAGCACGCGACTAGGCAAGCAGTTTATTAGATATACAGCATGATTAACAACATAAGACTAGTAGCAAACAGGTATATTTGAATGAAAGAACAAACTTCTAGTTACATTCAGTATATGCCTATGTTTACGTTCAACTATAGAATTCTGTTAAGGAGTTTCAACACATGGTGGTGAATGATACCTTTAGATTCATAGAAATCATGCATAGCAAACTCTAAACCATTACCACTACGAATGCATTTGACAGAAGCATCAAATTGATTTTCAACAAATGTAATGAAGTTTTGTAAGAGCTTACGAGTTTCAGACTTTGAATGCATGAAGAAAACCCAAGTGAACCTAGAATGATCTTCTACAATGGTGAGAAAATATTTATAATCATGAATGCAGTTAGTCTAAAGAGGGCGCCATATGTCACAATGAATTCAAGAAAACAGAGAGTCACTTCTATGGTTATGGTTAGGAAAAGGTAATCTAGTTTGTTTACCAAAATGACAATGATCACATGCGAGATTGTTTTGAAATTTGACATAAGGAAAAAGTTTATGCACAACGTCTAAAACAGAATCAGATGCATGACCAAGTCTGTAATGCCAAAGGTCAATCATATCAGAAGCAGTACGGGTATTTATAGTATTATTAACAGAAACAGGTAAAGTAGTAAGATCCAAAGAGTGAGAAGGGTCCTTGAAAACATAAAGTTTGGAATGGACCTTAGCTAGTCCAATCTTCTTCTTGGATTCTTGATCCTGTATGAAACAAGCATGTTTATCAAAGTAGATAGTAAGATTCAAAGAAGATGTGATCTGATTAATAGATAAGATGTTCAATTTAAAATTAGGAATGAACAAAACATTGTGAAGTTCAAATTTATCCAGAAATCGTATAGTACCAGCAATGTTAGCAATGCAAACATCACCATTTGGAAGGTTAACATGTATAGGATGAATGTAATAGTGTGATGTAAAAAAATGCATATTGTTGCAGATATGGTCAGTGGCACCACTGTCAACTATCCAAAAGGTGTTTAGCAAGGAATTACCCGAAGGAGCTTCCTGCTGTGAAGTGTGTGTGCCGACAGTGTTCACAGAGGTAGTGGGGGGAGAAACCCTAATGCGTTGTAACATATCAAGAAACATGGCATAATCTTCATTACTCAGATTAACAGAAGTGGATGTGTGTGGAGCATTGGAAGATGTGGAATGAGATGCAGTGACAGCATTAACAGAATTAGAGTTCGAGTTTTGCCGTGGTTTGAACTTGTAATTTGAGGGAAAACCATTACGGTAATAGCATGAGTCAATAGTATGGTTTTCTTTATGGCAAAAGGTATAGATTCGAACATTACCAGAGGAGCACCTCGACTAGAGGAGGGCTTCCCTTTACCTTTCCCTTGTCCGTTGGAATTGGAAGATCCTGGTTTCCAAGAAGCCGCTACAACTGTGGGAGAGGCAGGGGTAGGGAAAACCTTGCCAGAGGGAATCATTTTTCGTTCATGTTGCTGCGTTAGGGCAAAAATCTTCGCGATTAAGGGCAGGGGCTCCATGCAACAGATCTGCCTCCGAACGATATCGTAGGCGTCGTTGAGACCCTTGAGGTAGCAAACGACATATTCATTGTCTCTATACTTCTGAAAGCTGCGAGAAAGAGGGCAAGAACAAGGAACATCACAAGTACAAGTCAGAATAGGGCAAAGAGCATCAAGCTCTTGCCATAAAATCTTCAAATTCGTAAAATAAGAAGAAAGATCAAGATCTCCCTGCTTCATCGAATGAATTTCTTGAAGCAAGTCACTTAAACGGAAATAATGGCCATCAGAAAATCGAACATGCAGATCTTGCCATACTTCGACAGCAGTATCGAAGTACGCAATACTCTGCGCAATCTGAGAAGATACAAATTTCGTGATCCAACAGATCACCATCTTGTTGCAACGGATCCAAGCAGATCGAAGAGGATCGGTTGATTTAGGCTCAGGTAAAGAACCATCGACAAAGTCTTGTTTATCTTTCCAGATGAGGGCGCTGTACATGTTGCGCGACCAAATCTGAAAATTAGAGGTCCCTTCAAGAATCGGAGTGGCCACCACACTGGTTGGATTATCACCAGGGTGGAGGTAGTAGGGGTTGCTGGGGTTTTGTGTGGCGGAGACAACAGGGTCAACATCTGGTATGGCGGCCATCGTAGGAAACCCTAGCAGAGAACCCTAGAGGCGTGATACCATAAAGGAGAAAAGAAACGTACAGCCGTTGTGGCAAATGAAAATATTAGGGTTTATTATGATTTGTTTACAAGAGGCATAAGCCATATATACAGGTTTCAGCAACAAAGCCTAATGGGCCGAGAAGGCCAACGAGTCCCATTGGCGAAAAACAAAAACAGAAAGGCCTAATATACAAGGCCAGAAAAAACAGAAAAAGGGAATAAAAATATAACACCAATACGAATTAGAGAGAGAAGAGGAGAATGATTTTTGTGTGTCTGAGAAGTGAGGTGAGGCTTCTCTTATATAGGCTAGGCACCTATTAATTACTATGTAAAACATAAATTACAAGGATTGGACAGTAGCCTCGGATTGGTTTTCAACTTGTGCAGAAGATTAATATGGATGGTGGACAGTGCACTAATATGGACGGTGGACGGTGCACTAATATGGACGGTGGAGGTAAAATCTAAGTTTGGACGGTGCCGTAAAAAATAATGATACACTTAAATTTTTGAAATACACAAATTTTAAAACAAATTCAAATAGTGAAGGACCTATGATGGCTTCCAATGGCTTCCCTGTTAATTAATTTCCCAGTTCGTATCGGAAATAACTTTGCTCGGTGGAGTGTCCAAGTTGTTAACATACATTGTATCATAGTTAGTTACATTGTACCATTGGCAATTTACTCTCTAAATTAAGAGTTAGTTAAATGTCATTATGAAAGTCAGTTACGTAGCGATTACAGTTAGTTATTACCATTCTCACTCTATATATACCAATTTGTAAGTTCATTTATAATTAATGAAATCATTCAATTGTTTTTACTCTCTCTCGATTTTGAACTTGTTTGCATCCGAAGCTTTTCTTGATCAACAATGGAGATTTCCACATTGTAATACAAGTAAAGGCTTTGTTTGGTTTCAAAGATCTTTGGGATATTGTTGATATGGGATTTGAGCCGCTAAAGGACAATGTGACTGATGCATAGAAAGTAGCATTTAAAGAGATTTGCAAGAAAGATTGCATGGCGTTGTTCATTGTGTTGATGAAGACAATTTCTTAGAAATGACATAGGCCTAACTCTCCTCTAAAGCTTCTAATACCATCTTAGAAATGACACAATTTTGAGAAGAACTCAGGTGCGAGCTATGCAAAAGAAGCATTGGACATGTTTAACAAAGCATATGCGAGTGCATATAAAGTGTAGAAGGTAAAGCTTCAAACTCTTCGTAGGCAATTTGAGCTGATTCAGATGGAGACTAATGAATCTGTTGGAACCTATTTTAGCTGCATCTAGTCTTTGATTAATTCTATGCTTTCTTGTGGTGAGGTTTGATCACATCGTTTTGGTAATAGAAGAATCGAAAGATTTGTGGGTTCTGACCTTGGACGAAATATAAGGGGGTCTCTTGAGGCTCATGAGAAACGGCTGCATGAGAGGGATAGTGCCAAAGCATCTGAACAAGCTTTGGTTGCTCAACAAGGTCCAAAAAATGTGCAAGGTGATAATTTTCAAGGCAAGAGGAAAAAATCAAAGTTGAGAGGCAATAGAAGAAAGGTTGTCGGCAGAGAGGTGGAGGTGGCAGAGGCCATTCTGATCATAAAGGGGAGTGTAACAATTCTAAGAGAGGGGGTCATAATGGTGGCAGAGGCAGAGAAGGTAAGAAGAAATTTAATAAAAGGAACATAGAATGTTATAATTGTGAAAAGAAAGGACACTTTTCCGATAAGTGTTTTAGTAAGGAGAAGAGTATGACGATGATGAGGAAAATGGTGCACAATTTGTCTTACTTATGGTGACAACAAAGACTAAGGAGAGTAGTGTGGATCAATGGTACCTTGACACAGGGTGTTCAACTCATATGACAATCCATAAAGAGTGGTTTGTGACCCTAGATGAGAATGTGCACAGACGATGCCAAAGATGCGTTCTAGCCTGAAGGGAAGGACACAATCATAACAGAGTTTATAATGGAACCAAACTCAAAGGAGAGAGAAAGGGAAAGTTATCTGAATATGCTTTTGATTAATGAATTGATTATTTACAATTCTAATTTATCGGGTTTTTATAATATTGGCTGATAAACCAGTTTCTGTTACAAGCCTCAGCTAACTAATCCTTATCACTAAAACTAATTTCCACTGGTATGGATAATTACAAAACTTAACTAGACTTATCACTAATACCCTCCTGCAAACTCATGATGGGTCTGGGACACACATTGAGTTTGGGTTTCATGTCTGTGAAGATTGCTGTGAAACTCGCTTTGGTTAGAATATCTGCAATTTGAAAGCGCACTAGGCAGTGTTTGACACAAATCAGACCTTGGGTTTTTCGCGAACAAACCATAAGTCAACTTCGAAATGCTTTTATTTAGAGTGAAGAACTGGATGAGCAGATAATAAAACAACTCCCTGATTATCACACCATATTAATGGTGGCTTAAGTTGTTGAATACGTAGCTCTAGTAGCATATTTCTGATGTATAAAATCTCTGCCACAACAATTGCTAGACTACTCAATTCTGCTTCAGTACTCGAACGTGAGACAAATTTCTACTTCTTTGCTAGCAATGATATGGTGTTACCTCCAAGAAAAACACAGAACCCTGATGTGGATCGCATATCAGATATGTCACACGCCCAATCTGAGTCACAATAAGCTGTAATGCTGAGATCTGAGGATTTCTTGAAGTGAAGGCCATGATCAATCATGCCTTTAAGATACCGAAGTAAACGTTTGACAGCTTTCCAATGTATATCCAAAGGATTGTGCATAAACTGACACAATTTGTTCACAGTAAATGCAATGTCTGGTCTAGTAAGAGTGGCATATTTTAGTGCTCCAACCAATGATCTGTACAGCTGAGGATCTGGGGCTGCAACAGTGCCATCATGAACAAGTTTGGCTCCAGATGCCATGGGGGTTCTGATAGGTTTAGAATTGTTCATGTTGAGTCTAATAAGAAGGTTAGAAATATACTTCTGCTGATTTAAATGAAGTCCCCCTTTAGAGTCTGATTGAACTTCTAGACCAAGAAAATGATGCAAGCCACCAAGGTCTTTAAGAGGAAAGATAGAGTGCAACTTGTGGATTAGGTTTGTTATGGCCAGAGAGGAGTTGCTAGTAATTAGAATGTCATCAACATATACAAGGACAAAGATGGTAAATGATTTAGTAAAGAGAGTGAATAGAGAGTGATCATTCTCAGTTTGCTGGAAACCAAGTTTGGAAAAGGTCAAGTGCAGTGTTTGGAACCAAGCTCTGGGAGCTTGTTTAAGGCCATAGATGGCTTTGTTGAGCTTGCAAACCATGTTGTTAGATCCCAGATGATACCCATGTGGCTGTCTCATGAAAATATCTTCTTGAAGATCCCCATTGAGGAAGGCATTATCCACATCTATATGGTGGATGGACCATCCTCTTGAAGCCTGCCAATATAATTTTGATGCTGACAGGTTTAATCACTGAATGTTTCTGTGTAATCCAATCCTTTTTGGTTAAATCCCCTTGCTACAAGGCGTGCTTTGTGCCTATGGATGCTGCCATCGTTATTGTATTTCAGCCGGTAGATCCATTTACAAGTGATAGCCGTCTTGTGAGCTGGTAGAGGCACCAAGTTCCAAGTATGATTTATGATGAGAGCAGCAAACTCATCGTCCATAGCTGATTTCCATTCCTTTGATTGCAACACTTCAGCTACTGTTGAAGGTCCAGAGGTAGCTAAGAAAAGTTTTGGTTTGAAGATTCTAGATATGGCTCTTGTCTGCATAGGATGACAATTGGTTTGAGTTACTGCATTGGAGTGATCACTTTCAGCTGGTACGTGTTCATGGGAAGTAATCTCAGGTGCTGGTGACTCAAATATTGAACCTGCATGAATACGAGTGTTAGGCTGTTGAACTAAAGGAATTTCACCCTCAATTACCTGATCTTGAGTCCTTGTTGACTACCAAAGAACTTGTATGGCGGGAGCAAATGTAGATTCAAAGATACTTTCCAACGGACCTGTTTCATTAAGAAAGGGTGCTTGCTTTGCAAGCAAGATTAGTTCATCAAAAACAACATGCCTAGCTATGTATATTTTTCCTTTTCAGTTCATGCATTTATAACCTTTATGAGCAGTACTATACCCTATAAAAATGCATTTTGCTGATCTGAAATCCATTTTATGATTGTTAAAGGGCCTCAAATGAGGGTAACATAAACAACCAAAGGGTCTAAAAATAGAATAATCATGACATTTGTTAAACAGTTTTTCAAAAGGAGACAAGTAATGCAATACAGAAGATGGTATCCTATTGATGACAAAATTACTAGCAGCAAAGGCTTCAGCCCAGAAGGAATGAGGCAGACTAGAAGAAGCAAGCAGAGTAAGTCCAACTTTTGTAACATGTATGTGATTGCGTTCTGCACTGCCTTGTTGTTGGTGTGTATGAGCACAACTCATTCTGTGAATTATGCCCTTGGTTCTTAGATAATCAGTTAGAACAGTGTATTCTTTTCCTCCATCAGTTTGGATGGCCTTAATCTTCTTATCAAACTGCAATTCAACTAGAGACTTAAAATGAAAGAAGTGCGTCTTCACTTCTGATTTATTGTGCATAAAATAAACCCATGTAAATTTAGAATAGGCATCCATAAAGTGAGCATAATATCGATAACCATCCCTAGAAGCATACGCAGATGGACTCCACACATCACTATATATAAGCTCCAATGGTTCAACATATTCAGTAACAGAATTATCGAAAGGTAAAGCATGAGATTTGCCAATGCAACAAGAACTACACTTTGTATTATCACTTTTATTTGAAAGAACAGGAACATTACAAGTCTTCATGACTTTATGTACAAATGGCTTAGAAGCATGAGCAAGCCTAGAGTGCCACAAATCATAGTTTGTATTTGTTATTACAAGAACTGTTTACCGAATGAACAGATGTGTTGTTTGTATCTGGTAGCAGTTTAAAACCCCTAAACACATAGAGGCCATTATCAAACTTCCCTCGTAGCATAGTTTTCTTGGATACTTGACATTTTACAAGGCATCTTTCAGCATTGAACACAAGATACACATTATTATCCCTACAAAACTGAGATACACTTAACAGACTTTTAGTTATATTGGGAACATGCAACAGATTTTTGAGTTTAAAAATGAGATTAGAATTAGAAACCTTAAAAGTAGTATAGCCAGTATGAGATATAACTACAGAGTTTGCATTACCAATATGAATTCTGTCAGAACCAGTGTAATCAAATTTAGACACAAGATTGGATAGATCAGGTGTAATATGATTCGTGGCGCATGTGTCCGGAAACCAGGTATCATCATACACTTGGGCCTGAGAAGATCTAGTTAGAGCCTGCATACCTTGTTGATTTTGGGAGGAATTACCAGATTTTTGATTATTCAAGCCAAAAGAGGGTTCTTGAATAAGTTGGTCAAATTGGTGCCAACAATGAAAAGCAATATGACCCAGTTTTCCACAAATCTGACATTGTACTTTGTTACCTCGACCAGAAGTGTCACTATTTCTGCCTCTGCCGCGACCCCGGCTCTGACCACGCCCAGTAGCGTTCTGAAAACCACGTCCTTGGGAAGAATTCAGATAAAATTTCTTAGACTGAGATGAAGCTTGAACAAAATTACCCTGCAAGGAGGAATTGCCAGTTCTCTTATGCCTTTGAAGACGCTCTTCTTGTGCCGTTAGAAGAGATTCAATTTGTTGGACAGTGTAGGGTTCAGTTCTTAAAAGAACAGAGGTAATGAAACCATCATACTCCTTCGGTAATTCGTTAAAGATGGCATCAAGATGTTCATCTTCTTGAAGAGGAGATCCAATGGCCGCCAAAGTGTCAATGATTTTCTTGATCTCCATGAGGTACTGATTAATTGCGGTAGTTTTCTTGGGGCTTCGAAGCTGAATCTTTAGCTGTTAAACCCGAGCCTTGGTTTGAGAGGCGAAGTAGGTATCTAGAGTGGTCCAAACTTGATAAGACCATTCGCACCCTACCATTCTAACTTTGAACTGTGGTTCCATAGACTCTAGGAGCCAGGATTTGAGAAGGTTATCATGTTGCTCATAGTCTTCAAATTCTGGATGAACGACATCATTTTTGCGATCTTCGTCAGTTTCATATTTCGCTGGAAGACTCTGAATCCCAAGAAGATGCTTTCCTAAGACGATACCCCTTAATGGTGGCTTCTGCCTGTTGCTTCAAGGTCAGAAAATTGTCTTCACTGAGCCGAAACGAGATTGGTGTTTGAAAAGTCTGCAGAACAAATCCCTTGGTTGCCGAAGCCATGATCGCCGAGCGACTCATATCATACAATGGAACCAGACTCAAAGGAGAGAGAAAGGGAAAGTTATCTTAATATGCTTTTGATTAATGAATTGTTTATTTACAATTCTGAATTATCAGGATTTTATAATATTGGCTGATAAACCAGTTTCTGTTACAAGCCTCAGCTAACTAATCCTTATCACTAAAACTAATTTCCACTGATATGGATAATTACAAAACTTAACTAGACTTATCACTGATAGAGTTACCAAGCTTGGGAGTGAAGAAGATAGAACCCACATGCACAAGCCGTACTACAAGTGTCTCGGAAATCCTCTAGCAATGGGGTGAAAAACCTATAAAGACTCTGATGCTTAAATCAGTATTTGAGCTACATTGGGGAGTTACCATAATAGACGGTGCACCTTCATAATTAATATGCATGTCTCTTTTATAATAGTAAGATTAGGGTTTGACGTAACAATCAAGATTGAGCCTAGGGCCCATCTTCGTTTGGGGTCCTAAATTCTTTAACCGTCGTGTATTGGATCGGGATAAGTGTTCCTAGCCGAGTTGTAGTGATGGCTTGCGCCCGGGATAAAGAATGAAGCCAAGATGGCTAATTTGGCGACACGAGGATTTTGTAGCTGACATGAGGAGTGATTTCTATCCACAGCAATTATAGACAGAAACAGATATGTTAATTAAAAATAACAACTTCATTAATTACTTAGGATATTTTTGACAGACTTACATTAATTAAAGTAAAAGTAGTTAGATTTGCTTAGTGTTTGTTCTTCTTGGGACAGATCTCCCCATGGGCATCCTTTCAATTTCAAAGAAAACACTGTCCCCTTAGTGTTCTTCGTAAGCTTTTATTTGTTTAAACCTTGCAATGATTTTTTTTTTACTATTTGTTCACCTTTTTTCTCCGTGTACCTTCTCTTCTCATAGGGAAACACAATTTAGATTGCTTTGTGTGCAACAAGTATTATTGCTGCTAAAGTTGTTATGACTGTGGCTGCCACTACTATTTTGATTGTTGTGCAAGCAGTGATTGCTACTACGATTGTTGGGTGGTTACTAGGTTCTATCGTGGTCATAGTTTTGCTTTCTTACGTTAGCCATGGTAGAAAGGTGGGAAATTGTTTTACCAATTTATCTCACAGACAACACCAAGGATGCATTCTAGCACAAAGGCAAGGACACGATCCTAATAGAGTTACCAAGCTAGAGAGTGAAGAAGATAGAACCCATAGGAACAAGCCATACTACAAGTGCCCTGGCGATCGTCTAGCAACGACGTGAAAAACTGGTAAAGACTTCGATGCTTAAATTAGTATTTGAGCTAGATTGGGGAGTTGGCATAATAGATAGTGCACCTTCATAATTAATATGTATGTCTATTTTATAATAGTAAGATTAGGTTTGACATAACAATCAAGATTGGGCCTAGGGCCCATCTTCATTCGGGGGCTCAAATTTTTTAATCGACGTGTATTGGATCGGGATAATTGTCCCTAGCCGAGTTGGAGGTGATGGCTTGCACCCGGCATGGGGAATGAAGCCAAGATGGCTAATTCCACGACATGAGGAATTTGTAGCCGACATGAGGAGTGATTTCGATCCACAACAATTATAGAGAGAAATTAAAGAGATGTGATAATTAAAAATAACAACTTAATTAATTACTTAGGGTATTTTAAACAAATTTACATTAATTGAAGTAAAAATAGTTAAATTTGTTTATAATAAAAAACATAAAGAATTCGAAAGCCAACACATAGACTTTTTTGGCAATGTGGGGCAGAGTGATAACATTTTTATATCACATATATGATATATGTAAGATATAAGAAAATGCAGACAAAAACATACATAAAATAAAAAGAGAGAGAATTATGTGATAAAAGAGAAGCGAAGATAAATTGGAAAAAATGTATGAATAGAAGCTGATGTAATACAAAGATGAGCAATACATAGAATTATGTTGAATAAAAGAGGCTAATTTTATTAATACACACAAGAGTAAGTACAACAATATTAATACTCAACACCGCTAATAACTTTACACTCACAATATACTAATTAATTATTAACACTCACTCACTCTTTCTCTTGGCACTTATTCACTCTTCCAAGCACACACACAAATGCAATTGTTTTACTATTTATAGTGCCATTATGTCAGCAACAAGAAGCTTCACTAGAAGCTTCAGATTTTTTTTAATTAATGGAACTATTTAGATTAATTAGTTTTGTTTGATCTCACTAGAATTCTCTAGTTGACATTTTTTTGTGGAGGATTTTTCTAGAGAAAATAATAAATGCATTCTAACAAATTATTGTTTATAAACCCTCATGGCTCACAAAGAAACGAGAATGAGGGGGAGACAGAGAGAGCATGAAGGTAGTAGTGGTGGTGCTTGGAGGAGGTAGGAATCGAGGCGCAATTGTTACGATGATGGTTGGGAGGTACGAGATACTATTGACATGAAGTTAAGACATAGCGCTGCAAACCCAGTGGATATCCTCGCAAGCAAAGCAACATCGTTTTATTTCACTCACTTCCCGGAAGATCATGGCGTGTCGCAAATGTGGCAGGTATTTAGATGCTTTGGAAAAGTTTTTGATGTGTTCATTCCTCAGAAACGTGATTGGAGTGGGCAACATTTTGGCTTTGTTAGATTCGTTGAGGTGAGGGATTTGGAGGAATGTGAACAACGGCTTGACGCCATTGTTTTGAATCACATGAAGGTGCAAGTTAATATCTCCAGATATGCCAGAGGCAGGAAAAGGCAGAAAGACAATATGCAGATACAACAGAATGTTAAAGGCAAAAATGTAGAAGGTGGTGAAGCTCAGAATGATAAAAATACGGTAAAGGTTGTGGCTAACAAAGGTTTGAGCTTTAAACAGAAGCTGAATGGCAGGACTAAGGTGTTTTATGAACCACAAAGGTTAGTGATGGAGAGACTGCAAATGGCTTATGTAGGGAGAGTGAAACGAATGGTAGAATTTGAAATGTTAGAAGCAGTATTCAGCTGTGCAGGATATTTTGGTGCTTCGTTGATTCCGATGGGGACAAACATGGTACTAATAGAAGGTTTGGAGGAAGAGGATGTTGTTGATATCATAAAGAAGGAGGAGGACTGGTTTTATAAGATATTTGATGATATTTCTCTATGGGAACCGAGTATATTGGATGATGAACGTTTTGTGTGGGTGAAATGTTTCGGGATTCCGATACATGCATGGGATGAAAATTTTATGCGGTGTTTGACAGTACACCTTAGGGTAATAGGCAAATTTGATGGGTCGATGGTAAAATGGAAGAGGTTGGATGTGGCAAAGGTCCTCCTGAGCACAAGGGTCAAGGAATTCATAAATGAGACCATTGAGGCAAAAATTGGAGATGAAGTTTATCATATTAGGATTGTGGAGGAAGTATATGGAGATGATTTAGTGAACTATTTGGAGAATTCTTGCAGTGTTTCAGAATGTTCGGATTCTGTTGACGACGGGGCGTTTACTGCCGGCATGGAGGTTGAGGACCATCTTCACGACAAGGAAGATGAAGTTGTGGGGCAGGAATTAATTGCGCCGCAAATGTCGAAGGCAAGAGGGGACATAAACACAAGCCAATTGGTGGAGGAAGAAGTAATTAAAAGTAAAAACATGGGTAAAGAAATTAGGTAGGTAATGAAATGACAGAAGGTGAGGTGAATCAAAACAGAGTTTTTTTTGGGGCAAGAAGTAGTGACCCAACAAAAGCAATGTTTGGTGGAAAAGTTAGATAAGGCATGTGAGGAGAGCAAACAAGACCCATTGGTAATCTGTAGTCTACCAAAAAAAGGGAAGGAAGGTGTGGGTTATAATAAAAAAGGGACCCATCTCTTTTGACAAAGGGGTATCGATGATGAAAGGCCTGGTTGTAAACTCATCTCCTTTAGTGTCGAAAAGGGGCGAAGTTGGAGCATACATGGGAAAAGGAATATCGAGCTCCTCTGTGCCGCAAACTATCTCGAATGTTCAAGCTGGATGGAATGAGTCGATCCAATCATCTCTCGAACCAAATAGGTTTTAGTTGGATGATGATGAGACAAGATCAGTAGCCTTGCGAGAGGATTCGAAGGAAATGTGGCGGCGTTTTCCATTAAGGGAGCCAAGAAGAAGCCGTTCAAATCACGTTCGATGGAAGGAAGGAGAAGTGAAAGCAAGATCAACGTCAAAAGAGGAAGAAGCATAAATAGTTTTAGTGGGCCACACAGATTGCTCAATGTGCTGAGACAAGCGAGAAGGAATGGGGGCATAACAGTACAATGCGCAAACAAGTTTATAGCAATAGCTTAGGTCAGTATTTCTCTACGATTTCTTTGACACATTCTGGAATTGCAAATAGAAACAAATTGATAGTGGGGAAATCGATGAAGGAGAAAAGGGAAGAAATAAAATCAATTGGTGATAGATTAGGGGTTGTATTTGAGGAAGAACATGATATTGTGGTAGAGAGATTGGTGAATTTAGAAGGGAGAGATAAGGAGAAGATGCAAATTATGAGGGATAAGAAGAAGGACGTTGTTGGGGAAAATAAAGTATTTAGATGAATCTCTTGTCTTATAATATCAGGGCCTTGGCGGACATCATAAAAAAAGATGTGTCAAGGAGGTGTTGTTGAAGGAGAAGATTCAATTTGCGTCAATCCAGGAGACTAAACTAGAGCATATCGATCAGGGGTGTATACTGCAGTCATGGGGTCAACGTAATGTTGAATTTGCATTTAGTCCGTCGGTGGGTTCAACCGGTGGTGTTCTATGTGTTTAGGACAAAGGTGTGTTTTCAATGAATAACATGAGTACAAGAGATGGTTTTATAGTGATTGAAGGAGTATATTCAGGTATCTCTTGCGTGTTAGTGAATGTGTATGCGAAGTGTGAGTATAGATACAAAAGGGATATGTGGTATCAGCAGTCTGAGCTGGTAGATTGTGTTGGTGATACCCCGTGTTGTATTATGGGGGATTTTAATGGTGTGAGGTGTTCTGATGAGAGGAAAGCCATTTCAAGTAGTTCCCGAGATATGGAAGCGTTTAATAATTTCATAAATCAAGCAGGACTAATTGATATGCCACTGACAAGGCATAGGTATACTTGGCAAAATGTTGATGGCAAATCCACTAGTCAGATTGACAGATTTTTGCTGAATTCGGGTTGGAATGAAGTATGTCCAGGTTATGTACAGGCGGGTATGGAGAGAGAGAGATGTATCAGACCATTGCCCTTTAACACTGAAGAGGGTACAAAAAGACGGGTGCAAAACCGTTTCACTCTTTGGATTGCTGGTTTGATCATGACGAGTTTGTAGAGATGATAGGAGGTTGGTGGGGTAGTTACAAAGTGCAAGGATGTAAAGGATACATTTTAAAGGAGAAGATAAAGATGTTAAAACATGATCTAAAAACATGGAATGCAGAGAAATATGGTAACATTGATGTAGCTATTTCAGAGTTTTCAAAGGTGATTGCAGAGTTGGATAGTGTAGCAGAATACAGTGATTTGAATGCAGAAAAATTGGCTGCGAGGAAGGAAGCAAAGGAGAAGCTTTGGTACAAATTAAAAGCACGAGACAGCCTTTTAAGACTCATCGTCTTAGGTGGTTTGAAGAAGGAGACGATAATATGGCATTTTTTCACAATGCTATCAAGGCTCATTGTGGAAGTAATTCTATCAGTGGGTTGAGGTTGGGGGAGTCATGGATTGAAGAACCAAATATAGTAAAGGAAATGGTTAAAAACCATTGTGAGTCACTTTTCGCTGAGTCAGAGTGGCGTCATCCAAAGATCTCAGGCACGGAGTTTCGACAGGTAACCCAAACAGATAATGAAATACTTGTAAAGCAGTTCTCAGAAGAGGAGATATGGAGAGCAGTTCAATGCTGTGGGGGAAGTAAAAGTCTTGGGCCTGATGGACTAAATCTGAATTTTATAAAGTGTTGTTGGGGTTTTTTGAAAACTGATTTTGTGGCAGCTCTAATTGAATTTTGGGCGAAAGACTTTTTGGTGAAAGGCTCAAATGCATCGTTTCTAGTGTTGTTAAATAAATGTCCGAATCTGGTGGATTTAGACGATTTTCACCCGATTTCATTCATTGGTTCAGTGTATAAGATACTTTCTAAAGTTGTGGCAAATCGTTTGAGCAAGGTGGTAACTAAAGTCATCGGTCCAAGGAAAATAGTGTTTGTAGGGGGAAGACAGGTTATGGATGGCATGGTTATAGCTAATGAAATTATAGATGATGCTCGTAAGAATAAGTGAAGGTGTATATTGTTTAAGGTTGATTTTAGAAAAGCATATGATTCTGTAAATTGGGTGTACTTGCTGGATATTATGAAGCGTATGGGTTTTTGTGATAAGTGGTGTCGGTGGGTGAAGGCTTGTATATCCTCAGCATCGGTGTCAGTATTGGTGAATGGTAGTCCAACTATGCAATTTTATATGCAGAAAGGTATTAGACAAGGTGAACCTTTGTCGCCGTTCTTGTTCCTTTTAGCGGCTGAGGGATTGAGCAGCAAGGTGATCTCTTTGATGGATTTTTGGTTGGGGATGGAAGACAAAGGGTGCCAATGCTCCAATTTGTGGATGACATGTTATTCTTCTTTGAAGATAGTGATAAAAACCTCATAGATTTGAAATGTCTTCTCAGAATGTTCGAATTGGCTTCAGGTTTGCAAGTTAATTTCGATAAAAGTCAATTGATGGGTCTTAATGTTTCGAATGAAAGACTTGGTGAAATTGCTGCTTGTCTAAATTGTAAAGTGGGTCATTTTCCATTCAGATACCTGGGGATTCCGATGGGGGCACAAGCTTTTCGTGTGGCAACATGGTAGCCAATGATTCATTATATCCAAAGAAGCTGTGTAAGTGGGAACATAGAAGTATGTCATTTGGTGGCAGATTGGTGTTAATAAAGGCAGTATTGGCAAACATCCCAACTTATTTGATGTCAGTATATAAAGCACCCAAGAAAGTGTTAAATATGGTTGAGAAAATACAAAGGGATTTTTTGTGGGGATCAAGTTCTTCAAATAGGAAGATAGCGTGGGTGGCATGGAAGAAAGTATGTCAATCTAAGGAAGTGGGTGGTTTGGGAGTAAAAAATCTGGAGAGTGTGAACAAGGCATTGTTAGGAAAGTGGAGGTGGCGTTTGTTACATGAGGAGGGTGAACTATGGCATAATGTATTAGTTGCTAAATATGAGGGTGTTAGATCAGGTGATTGGAGGGTAGAAGGTGTACGATCGGAATGGTGGAAGGTTATTAGGAACTTAGAACGTTCAGGGGTTGATCATAATAAATGGCTAGACGGTCTGTTCCATATGAAAGTTGGGAAAGGAAGTAAAACTAGATTCTGGAGTGATGTGTGGGTAAGTGAACTAATCGGCATTTCCAAGGCTTTTTAGACTATCACTACGGCAAGTGGATTACATCAATAATATGGGTGATTGGGATGAACAGGCAATTTGGTGGTGGAATTGGTGTTGGAGGAGGCAATTAAATGATAGGGAGATAAACTTGAGGGAGGAGTTGGAGACTGTTTTAGCTAACTTTCCTTTTTTGCAGGATTTTGAAGATGAATGGAAATGGATGGGAAATTCTGATGGCGTATACTCAGTCGCAAAAGCTTAAGCACTATTGGAGTATGATGCTTCGAGGAAAAACCAACCTGAGTTAGCATCAATTTGGAAACTTCTTCTGCCAAAAAAGGTGGCGGTTTTTGTTTGGAGAAGCATATTAAATCGTCTACCTTTAGCGGTAAATTTACGTCAGAGAGGTATCTCCATTCCAGATTATAATTGCAAATTATGTTGTTCTTTTGAAGAGACATCCTCCCACTTGTTTTTGCATTGCAATCTATCTTTTTCTCTTTGGCAAGAGTGCATGGGGTGGTGGGGAATTGTCATGACTTTACCGGACAATTTGGAGGGATGGTGTGTATCAATACATTCTATTTGTGCGCAACAACGTATAAATGAGGGTTGGCTTACTGTTGCTTATGGATTATTGTGGATTGTATGGTGTGAAAGGAATATGCGGTCATTCAACAATAAAAGATCTACCTTAGCAGATTTAATGTATCGGGTTAAATGGACGTCTTGAGAATGGCTTCGTGTCAGGAGAAAATTACTTAAGTGTAGTTTTGGGGACTAGTGTGCAGAACCAAAAAGACGTTTCTGTCTTGGATGATTTATGATACAATGATGTCTGTTATATATGGTGGTTTTGGCGCAACTATGATGTATGTCTGAGGTTAGGTGTAGTTTTTTCTTGTTTCTGTGTTGTATCTCGATTAACAACAATGCGTTTGTTTCCTGTTCGAGTTCTGTGAAGCTCTTTGATCTAATTAAAGTATTAAACCACTGCTGCATGCTTCTTATAGCCCAGCAGTATTTGGCTGTCATTGATATGTAATTTTTGGTACTTCTGATATCTTATTAATATATATCTATGATTTGTTGCTGATAAAAAAAAACAAACAAACAAACAAATTATTGTTTATGTTTATTATATTGTAATAATAAAAGGCTGTTATCATGATTTTCATACGTAACTATGGTTTTTCATCAAGTAGTTAATTTAATTTTCCGTCAATAATATCTCTATATAAAGGGACCCTTTTGGGTTGCATTAAGTCATAGAATAAAAACAGAGAAAGTCAAACTCAAAGATAAAGAGTGAAATTAACGAATTAAGAAAATAGAAACAAGAATGGAAGTGACACAAGTACTTCACATGAATGGAGGCAATGGAGAAACAAGCTATGCCAAAAACTCCATGTTGAGGTATATATGCATAACAAAATATAAGCTAAAATAGATTTTGATCCTTTACCTTTTAACAAAATCTTACATTAATTTGGTCTTTTATCTCTTTTTCATATCATGCATATTAGACCTTCTGTATTAATACTGTTGAGTGCTTTTATCTACATCTTTCTCAATTTCATTGCAACGGTTAATGTAAAAAAATTGATATGATGTAAAAAATAAAATAAAAGACTAAATTGATAAAAATAAAACATAAAGAAGCAAAGTTATATTTTAGATCAAAATCAACATAGGATCATCTTTTTTTTTTTCATGTGTTTCATTAATTGCATGCATAGTCACATAATTTTTAACAACCTTCCGGATTATTGCATACTGAATTCACTCTTCCATGTATCAATTATTTGAAAGGAAGTCTTGTAAAATAAAAGTAAATGGTGACAAATTCAGTACCAACACAATCGCGTATTCAGTATTCGTATTACGCACGTTATGCTCATATTATTAAGTTAGTACTTGAAAAATTAAAAACGTCACTAAATTAATCATCTATCAATGGAAGCCGAAAAATAAAAAACCAATTTAATTTTGTTTCAATTTTTTTAAGAGTAAAATCATAATATAAACATCCTTATATAGAAAAAAAAAATCTTTTGTCACCTATTCAATCCTTAGAAATATTGAAAACATCACAAAATTAATTAATTCCTAACAATTTCGCAATGTTTTCAATCTTTCGCGCATCAAAATAGCATGACATACAAAAATCATTCAAAGATTAAAATTTCTCTCTTTCCTTATTTAATAATTAATTAATCTGAAATAAATGGTATACAGAGAAAGGTGATTTCCTTAACGAAGGGTATGAGAGAAGAAGCAATTACAAGTTTATTCAGAAGCATGCTTCCAAGAAAGCTAGCAATTGCTGATTTGGGCTGTTCTTGTGGACCAAACACTTTCTTAGTGATATCTGAAGTTATTAAATCAGTTGAAAAGGTTTGCAGAGAATTGAATCATGAATCTCCAGAATACCAAGTTTTTATGAATGATCTTCCAGGGAATTATTTCAACAGCATCTTCAAGTCCATTGCAAGTTTCAAACAGAATCTAAGTAATGAAATAATAATGGAATATTCTTCTAATAAGATTATTATTGGTCCTAATAATTGGTATATCACAGGAGTTCCTGGTTCTTTTTATGGAAGGATTTTTCCAACCAAAAGTTTGCACTTTGTGCATTCCTCTTATAGCCTTCAGTGGCTTTCTCAGGTATGTATATATTCATCAACTAACTCAAAATAAGATTTTACAAATTTTAGAAAATACCACAAAATCAAAATACTGTGATGATTTTATAATTATTTATTCATGAAAACTGAAAATAAAAATAAAAACCAAACCAATTAACTAAACAAATAGACAATAGGCCATTGTTTTTTTTCTTTCATCGGCCAAACATACACACCTCACCCCCGACCGGAAATTGAACCCCTCCGCTCAAGTTCAAGAGCTTCTCCTAGCCATTATTTTTGTGTTTTCCTCTTTAATACTAAGGTATTACCTTGCTTACAGTGAAAAATATTTATAAGGCCAAAATTATTATTTTATAAATTATTGAGAATATTCAATAATTTTTAATTTTTAATATTATTATGTCATAGTAAAATAACTTTTATCCGCACAATAATATATTAATATATACCTATTGAAAGAAATATTAAACAATTAAAAAATAATATAAATATTAAACAATATAAAAAGGCTAATAACTATTTTACAAATGCATATTTGTTTATTTATAAAATACTACTAAACCTGTAACTTTTATTTTTTTGAAAGTCCAAAAATATTAAAGCTGTAACTGTAACTGACGTTAGAAGTTTATAACTACGTGATTAAATTATCTATCGAAGGTGAGGAAAAAATACATTAGAATTGTTTAATTATATAAATTTTGTAAATATTCCCTCCGTTCTTATTTATAAGAACCTTTACAAAAAAAATTTTGTCCCTCTTAAAGAACTTCTTTAAAATTTTGTGTCAATTCAAAATCAATAATATAGTAAATTGATGAGAGAGACATTCTCTCTTATGATAATTGGAGAATACTAATTAGTGGGAATAGAATAATACTATTAATTTTAATGATTAAGGATAAATAGGAAAAAAATGATAAGTTGCTACACAAATTTAATGAATTTTTCTAGATTTTCAAATTTTCTTAATTCTTGTGTCTTTTTTGTAAAGTATCTTATATATAAGGACGAAAAGAGTAATTTTTATCTTGAAAAAATAAAAAGGTTAATTAAAACAGGTCAGAGTTAACCAACAAAATTTGAAACAATTAATAGATAATTTAATTATTTAACTATACTAATAGGAATTCGACTTCTAATTGTAAGTATAAAATAATTTGTTAAAAAAGACAAAATCAACTTTAATAAACTCTACAACTGAAAAAATTAAAACAATAGGTGTATACTTTTAGTGATCACAAAGAAAATGCTCTTAATAATAAATCTTACTTTAAAGCCCTAAATTTCTCAATCGGACACTGTTTAATACCTAAATCTCTACATTTTTATCAATGATATTAGATGGTATTGGGTATCTCGAATATTTTTTCATTCTTATAAAAGTCACTTATAATTTTAACCTACTTATGTTTGATACAAGACATAAATAAATTTTTCAAGAATATTTTCTTATTCTCACCCTAAAAAATAGATATCATTATTTACCCAAAAATATATTTTTCCCCAAAAGTAGTTAAAATTAACTATTGTACCCTAAGGTCAGAGTATTCACACTAGGTCGTCCGTTTTTTCTTAATTATATATCTTATATTCTTTCTACTTTGGATCTCTACTTTTCAAGCATTTGTTTTTTTAAAACACATTGACACCTATTTTCTCACTCTACTTTCATCTATATTTTTACTATTATTTTTAGTTTTGTTTTAGTCTTTCTTTTCAAAATATTCTGTAAGTGTGTCTTATATATTGGTTCAATTTCATCTTGTCATCATGAGCATCATCAATATAATATATAATGAATTATTTATTATTTTAGTCACTTACTTTATAGATACAGAGTATTTTAGTTCTTGACTTTTTAAAATGTGTGAATTAGTCCTTAATTTTACACTTCTTAGGTCACTTTAGTCCCCAATTTTAAGTAACACTAGCAAAATATTTATATGATATGTTGAGTGTCTATATGGTATGTTAATTGACACTTAGGAGTCCACGTAAGCAACAAAATGACATTACTTTGCTTAATATTGAAATAAGTAACTCAATTAGTCCCTTATATCACTTATTAAATAAACCAATTTTAAGCTTCTGTGTAACTTTGGAGATTAAGCAAAACAATATCGTTTGATTGTTTACGTGGACTCATATGTGATAAATAGCATGTTATATGGGCACTTTACGTGTCACGTAGGCATTTCGTCAATGTTATTTAAAGTCAGGGACTAAAGTGACTTATAGAGTACAAAGTTATGGACTAATTTTGACATTAAAAAGTTAAGGACTAAAACGCCCTGTAACTATAAAATGAGAGATCAAAATGATCAATCACTCGATATATAATTATATTGGTTCTAATCCACAGTCCATCCTTGTCTCCAAATTAGTTCAATTTCAAATGTGGCATAAGTTTTTTACATGGGTATTGTTTTTGGTCAGTGAAAGAAATTTATAATTGCTATATAATTTTTTTATTAGCCTATGATTACTATATAAATATATTTAACTATAATTAAGGGTATTTTAACTTAATTATAAATTTCTTCTTTATTTCTGAGTGTTGTTGTAACACCTAATGCAAATTAAGGCTATGTTTTTTTTTTAAAAGCATTTGTTAAGTAATACCCATCACATACATGAGTTACATAACACTTAGGTTAATGGCCTATCATATGGCCTATCAAAATACATAAGTTCATATTGGGTGATAGTAAGTTCAAGTATCTACTACAAGGAAAGATTGGCCATCTAACGTACTATAAGGAAAGATTGGCCACCCAAAATACATCAAAATATTCAAAATACTAAAAGGTCTAAGGAAATGAGTCTTCAAGCGCTAAAGTCTTTATCTTCTAAGTCCCCTGCAATATGGTAACCGCCAGTAAACATATGTAAACATATAACTAAGTAACCCCCGGTATTTTTAAAAATACTTTTATATCATATTACAGCCAGTCTGACTAAAAAACACCCCATGAAGTTCCTAACACACAATTCAATGCCACAACTCATACATAATGAATGTAATGACAAATATGGATGTATGCATGCCATGTTCTTTCATTAACACACTTGATTCTTTTGTTTTCTTGAATCTTTTATGGAAGTCTCGTGCACTAGACTTCCCCTAGCACGTGGCAGTAACGTGAGGTTGAGCTCAAAACTAGGACCACGCCAAGCGTCCCTACCGTGATCAAACTGGCAAATGGGCTATCTTAACCCCACATCAATAGGATAGCCCAAGACTATCTTAACCCCACATCAATGGGATAGTCCTTTCTTTCAGGCCATAATTCCCTATCACAGGGCACCCTACTAGTTCAGGTCATCTGACCCTACATTCTCATGCTTAATTATGCTTGTCCACTTACCCGGTGTGTAACCGGTTGAATTCAACCCGCTTACTCAAAATCCGTTGAAGGGGGAAAGCTTAACTTATATTTAAATTTCATTTCACAATTATCATGCATTTTTATTAAACATTCATGAATACATTTTCATGATCCATTTTTTGGTTTTTCAACACATTATAATCTATTTCGATCATTATTACCCTAGAAATAAGCTATTTGAAGGGTACGTTGCATTTTGGAAGTAAAAACAAAGAGTCCTATTATGGAAGTAAAATGGGTGCTCTAATTTTATTGTTTTCATGCTAGAATAGTTCTTTCTTCCATTACGTTTTCAGTTTAGTATTGACTAAAATGAAAATAGGGCGGAGGAATTTTCGCCCTTCCTTGCCCGCCCTCATCAAGAGAAAGGCCAGTTCAAATTTGTGATTAAAATAAGCTAGGAAGACAAATTTAAACTCAATTAAATTCTCAATCACGATTTGGGGAACAACGGAGAACTCCTATATTATTTTAAAAAATATAATTTATTAATAAACTTTGTACAAATTAAACACTAAAGAATAAAAGAAAAAGACAAATTAAACACTTTAATTTATATGATTAAACACTAAAGAATAAAATTCTAACTTTATCATGATTAATACAATTATTATTATTATTATTATTATTATTATTATTATTATTATTATTATTATTATATATAAGAATGTATATATGGAAATATATATGATTGTAAAGCGGGTTTGTGGGCAACACGTCTTAGCCCAACTAAAAGCGGGGAGGAGAAAATCCGTACCAAAAAAACCCGAAAAAGCAAATTTTTCCCGTCAAAGTCAAGGCAAGATAGATTGAAAACTTGTAGATTTAATTTTTTATTGTCATGCTTAGTATTGACCCTACTTAACACATTTAAGCTGCAAGATTTTGAGTTAAAAAGTCAATTTAGCCTTTGAAATTACAAGCACATTTAACACGTTAAAATTATGAAGAAAAAAATTTACTCTCTAAAATTAACAAAAGACAATCAATTTAGTCCATAAATTAATCAAAATTAGGTCAATTTAGTTCTTATATTTAGGAATTAAGTACTTTTATAAGTTGTTTAGGGATTATGTTGATTTTTTTTTTAATATTTTAAGTGACTAAATTGATTGGCAAATTTATTGATTCATCGATTTGTTTTTAGGGACTAAATTTTTCTTTCTATGCACTAAATTGTTTAATGGTTGTTAATTTTAGTAATTAAATTTTTTATATTTTAAATTTCTTTATTTTCAAATTTTTTATAGTAGGTTTAATTGTACTTTTGATCCCTTAATTATGGTCAATGTATGATTTCAGTCCCTTAATTTTTTGAAGCACTTTCAATCCCTCAAATTATATAACATGCAATTAAAGTAAATTTTTCGTGATATTTCTTAAATTTCAATGCATTATATCACGAAATAGGACTTTTTCTTGTGCTTTTTTGTGGCAATCTCATTTAGAAAATAACATTTGTAACACCCTAATAATTGAGCTGCCATAATTAATGGAAAACACATATATTAAGTACGTGTACATAGGCATAGTTTGTACATTATGTGACCCTAGTTCATGAAACTACTAAACAAATACATATTATACCCCATCGTGAGAGTTACACATAGTCTACTTGGCTTAAGTTTACAAAATAAAATTTGAAGATCCATCATAACAAAGTATTACAATGAGATTTAACAAAACAAAGGACGGATATCTTCTTGAAACATTTCGTCTAATTCTTGGCTTTTACTCTTGTGTCTCCAGAACCACCTGCAACACTGTAACCGTGAGATACATGCTGGGACATATATCTCAGTAACCCCCGGTTTATCTAAAACATATTCAAACAGTGTCACAGGCAACAAGTTGCAAACCCTCCCCAACTCTATAGCTAAGCAACTACCACATTCAAGCATCTAATTTACCATTACCATGCACTTTCAAATCATAGAGTCAATGAAATGCAATGCTATGCATGATGTCCTTTATCATTAGTTTTTGTGCCGGCAGTCCGCACCCTCAATGGAGATCTCCGTTATCCAAGGAAGCGTCTCTCCTTGAACCCTCAACCTGCCCGGTCAAACACCCGAAGGTGCATATGCAATCCATTTTGTTCATGAATGACAATGCATGAGTCAATGCAATATCAATCTCAATCTTTTCCTCAGACCAAGACCTTAACCCATACTCTTGTTAAGAGGAGAGTTGATCACATATTGCATTAACATTTCAAAACAATCACACAAGTTCATGCACGAATAAATCTTAGAGAAGTGTTGATTTTAGAGGATTGGACTTGAATAATGAAGGAAAGAATGAAGAAAGTTGAAGAGAAGATGTAGAAAACACTTAGAAGCTGTCAAACAAAGTCTTGTGCGCACAGCTCAGGAAGGTGTGCGCACCTTAATTCACCGCTGGAGCTGCTGCCCAATCTTGTGCGCACAGCCCAAGAAGGTGTGCGCACCCCTGTTCTTATTTTGGCCATAACTTGAGTTGTAGACCTCTAAATTGAGTGAAACCAAAAGAATTTGAAAGCTAAGAGGATGCTCTACAATTCTTATGAAGACCACAAAACCTAGTTCTAAAATTTTATTGTCAAAAATAGAAATCTTTGACAGGGATGTGCAAACAACAAAACAAATACTTTCATATAAACACTGTCTCAGTAATTTGGTCATAAACAGAGTTGTAGACCTCCAAATTGAGTGAAACCAAAAGCATTTGAAATCTAAGAGGATGCTCTACAACTCTTATGAAGACCACGAAGTCAATTTCAAATTAAAACCAATCCAAAAACCCAGTTCAAATTGTTCCAAAACAGGGGAAAATGGTATTGATCAACTTTTCACAAATTTCAATCCTCCCTTCCATCTCAATTCCTCAAAATCATATTAACTTCATCTAATTCAATATAAATCACTCCAAGATCAATTCACATTCACAATCCAATATCCAAACAAACAATCAACATAAATGCATCAACCACACCCATATAGAACAATTCAACCAAGATCAACTTTAAACTTAACATCATAAAACCTCAAATTCCTAATTTCCCTAATTGGAGTTTTAAGTTTGGGGTTTAGTGGGGTTACCTTCAAGCTCTTCTTGTCCTTGCTCTTGAATGGCTATTTCTAGGGTTTAGAACTCAAGTCCAACACCAATTTTCCTTTTCCCTTAGCTTGATTCTTGAGCTCTTGTGTCCCTAAAATTGCATTTAGTCACAAAATTCCCAAATGAGTGTATGAAGAAGAAGAACTATGAATTAGGAAAGAAACTTAAGAACTCACTTACCCCATACATGAAATTGGAAGGCATTTAGGCTTAGGAACACTAAGAGCCACACATGCAAAGTATATTTATGGAGATTGGAGGAATGGGTTTTAGAGAGAAGTTGGAGAAAATGGAACTTAGAGTGAGAGATGGAGTTGGCGAGAATGGGAGGAAGAAGAAGGCTTTTGGGCTCTTGACTTGTGTGGTCAAGTTCACTTAAGATGGGAGGGACTACTTTGTAAATTTAAAAAATTGCAAGTAGGTCCTTCCCTTCCTTTTTGTTCCCTTTTAAACCCAATTTCCTAATACTTAGTAGTCAATCTAAACATGTACCATTTAATTAATTGGGATGTTACAACATTCATGTGACAATATAATCTATTAGAATTCAAGAAAATGATGTATAATGATTAAAATTGCATATTATAAAATCCGAGGAACTGAAACCACTAAAAAAAACATGAAGTACTAAAACTACACATAATCATATATATATATATATATATATATATATATATATATATATATATATATGAGGACCAAAAATATAAGTAAGACTTAATAATGTTATTCTTTGTACCAGTTTTGAACTCACCTAGTGAATCAATAAATTTGTTGGCCTATCAAAGAAGAGAGAAAAAACAAAACCATTTTCTTAGTGGAGTTTAAAGCAAATACAAACTATTCTTTTTTTTTTGGTAATCGAGTAGGTATATATATCAATGAAATCTTGGTTGCTGATAATAAAAATAACTATATATTATTTCTATAGTTTCTTAAATAAAATATTTTAAATAATTTCAATAAACAATGAAATTTGCCATTTATTAACGTTTTTTTTGTTTTCGTTAAATTAGCTACCGTTAATATAAACTTTGTCTAACAAAATTAATTCATTAGTATATAGACATATAATATTTATATTGTATACTACCGGATAAATACATAATTATTAAGTGATAAATATATTAATATAAGTAATTCATATAAAGATCTTTCATGGCTCTAAAGTAACAGATAAATATCTATTAAACAGAATCTATACCAACAATAATTAATTTAATGGAAACTAAAAAAATATTAATAAATAACAATTTATTGGTGACAAAATTAAAATATTGCAGATATATGTTACACAGATTGAGATTGTGTTAATTATATATTGGTGATGAATAAATATTATGTTAGGTTCCTGAAGGCGTAGAGAACAATAAGGGGAACATCTACATGGCTAGCACAAGCCCCTCGAATGTGCTAAAGGCATATTATGAACAATTTCAAAGAGATTTCTCGTTATTTCTAAAGTGTCGTGCAGAAGAGGTAGTTGAAGGGGGTCGTATGGTTCTCACATTTTTGGGAAGAAGAAGCGATGATCCTTCTACCAAATAGGGGTGGAGCTATTTTTGTTGGGGACTAAACATTTAAATTAATTTTTTTATAAAATTAACATATTATAAATAGTTAATAATTAAAATAGTTTATGATAATTAATACTTATATAAAACATAAAATTGAGGTAAAAATTGAAAATAAGGATGAGAAACTTATAATTTTTACCAAAGAAACTTATAATTTTTACCAAAGAAAATTGAACCTAACGATGCTTTCTCACCTATAATTGAATCATGAGTGAAACAATGAGTAATTTCTTTTTCCGTATAAATAGTTAAGCTATCTACAGAAATTCGTCAATTGTATTCTTTTTTAAAAACTTATCAATTGTTTTCATTTTACTCCTAGCTACAATAGATAAAATACATTATTATTGAAAAATCACAATATAGTTTTAGTCACGTAAGTGGTAACCATAAAAAAAATTAACATGAGCAAGTTGTTAATTAATAACAATACACAACACTTTATTAGTTCAAACAATAACATAAACAATAACATAAGACAAAATAAGACATAAGACAAAAAAAACACAAACTTTACAAGTTACAACTAAAAAATATTAAAATTGCAAAACTTACTGTCAATAAAGAGACAAAGGTGCAATATTGTTGTAATGTTGAAACTTCAAGGCCATAAACAAATTAGGAAATTAGGAGAGCAATCAAAACTCACTAACTTACCAAGGCGCAGATATCGAGTAAGGAGCAATGATTTACAAGCGCACTATGTTAGTATGTTCCAAGGTTAGAGAGCACAAAATAACATCAAGTGGAAATTTTGAGAGGTTTGGTTTTAGCATTTCGGAAATTCACATATAGAGAAAAGAGGGCAAGAGGCGGCTTGTTACCGTTTGAGAGGCAAAGTAAAAATTGTGAAACAATTAACTTCTTGAGTAAGTTTTAACAATAATAATATATTACATTATATATTATATTATTATAATAATTTTCAAATCTGAAACATATCTTCAAAAGTTATTTTAAGCATGTTTTTGCTATTATATATTACTATTATATATTATATTATTATATAATATTTTCTAAATCTGAAACACATCTTCTAAATTTATTTTAGGTATTTTTTTTGCTATTATATATTATATAATTATATAATATCTTCAAAAATATAAAACACATCTATGTTATTATAGTAATTTTGATGATCTTTAAATCTTAGAGAAATTAGTTTTTGTTGTAAAATACGTTTGGTACACACCCAAAAAAAACTTTTAATGGGGGGCCATTATAAAAATTTTGGGGGGCCATTACAAAAACTTATATATAGGTACTAATAAAAATAATTCTCAATAGGGGGCCAGAGCCCCTCCATTGCAACACTAGCCTCCGCCCCTGCTACCAAAGAATGCTGCTATATTTGGGAACTTCTTGCTTTGGTTCTTAATCACATGGTCTCCGAGGTACTCATATATATATATATATATATCCTATGTTTGGAAAACTAATAACAACGTGCACACTTGTTTGTTTTTCAGTTTGATTACGTTTTAAAAATTGAGTTTAGCCTCAAACTCAGGTTTCACAATAAGAATTCCGAACTCTCTTTTTGATTTGGTAGAAAGTACTTTTGATAAATTGGGTTCGACAAAATTTACAGCCAACCCATGTTATACATACACAAAAGTCCTTTCAAAAGTATTTAAACATAAATTCTGTTGAAATAAACCGACTTTTAACCCAACTCACTTTTACTAAATTGACATTAGCCAAACTAAATTTTACCAATGGATGCAAAACCAAACAAACATGTTGTGTTTGGGATCTCTCCAATGAGTGAAAATATTGAGTATGAAAGAGAAGAAAAATTATAATAGTGGAATTTACATAGTTTAGATGGGTTTCACAATTATAATATCTATTTCTCTTTCATATTAAACATTTTTGGTTTCTACTTGACCGAAGAGAATTTAAAATTAATTGTTAGTCCCTCTCTTTCATTATATAAAAACTCCGACATAAAAAGACTTATGTTTAAATTTTATGTTTATACACAAAACACTAGTAGAAGTAATTATTAACTCATTAATTTTACACTAAACTATCAGTAATTGAAATAGGGGGCTTTATATTTATTTAAAGATAAAATTAGAATATAAAATAATATAATTTCTTCTAAAATCAATACGATAAATATTTTTCTTATTAAGCATTTCCATTCGAGGCAGACATTTACTTTAATTATAATGGGATTTGTGATCAGATTCAGCAAAAACAAACACACTTCTAGCCATGAGATCTATACGTCATTATTTTTATATAGCCACATACACCAATTAAATAAATTAATTAAAATGATAGAACACGTTAATGATTGAAGCTTGAATTAGATTTTTTTTCACTGGTCCAATTACAGGGAATCATAAAGGAAGAGCAAATGGACACATTCAACATCCCTCAGTACACCCCATCTGCATCTTAAGTAAAACTAGAGGTTCTGAAAGAAGGTTCATTCACAATCAACGACCTTAAAGTTTCCGAAGTACATTGGAATGGTTACCAAAATTGGAATGCTTTTGATTCCGAGATGTACTTTTTCTGAAGAATCACTAATCACTGATGGAGGATACAACGTTGCAAAGTGCATGAGAGATGTGGCTGAACCTTTGCTTGTGAGTCACTTTGGATAATCTATCATTGATGAAGTTTTTCGTCGATATCGAGAAATCTTAACTGATCGAATGTCTAAGGAGAAAACTGAATTCATTAATGTGAGCATATCAATGACCAGAAAAGCTTGAGCAAGAAGTTAATTGTATTATTTGCGTTTATATTTATTTGTGGTAATTACAGAAACAAAAAAATTAGTATCTTCATCTTATCCGTTGCTGCGTGTTTGCATAATTCCTTTTGAAAAAAGATTTTGATACTCACGTTTTTCGTACTCACTTTATACTCATGGTTACATATGTTAAAATATCAGGTTACACACGTAGAAGTTGTTGCGGACCCATATCCATGTCCCACTACTCGGACTTACCAGAGGCCCAATAAGCCGTGCGGGCCATCATAACGGCCCATACTACCTACGAATACCTACACGAAAGGTATAAATACAGGGAATAAGAGGGGACCCAGGTATGATCATCCAACCCTAATACACTCCGCTCTCTGACTATTACTGACTTGGGCGTCGGAGTCCTTGCAGGTACCACCTGCTCCACGGCGGAGCATCTCGGAGCACCGTCAGATCCCTGGACCACGGAGTATCTGGAACCTAGGTACGCATTAGTGGCGCTGTTTGTGGGAACACGCACGAAAGCAGCGTTCTCTCCTTAGCTCGACATGGTCAACACGCGACAGAAATCGTATGACGACAACAACCGCAGTGTTCACAACAAACCTCGTCTAGCGGATCCAGGCGCTTCGCACCTACCTCACCCCCTAGGGCGACGACCGTCGGTACTTATTGAAGACGTCCCAGAACCACAGGCAATCCAACCAGTCCTACAACCAATGCTGGATCCCGATGAAATTCGGCGAATGGCTCGCCTTATAGAAGATTAAGGAAGGCTCATAGAAGAGCTTAGGGAAGAAGGACGGCGGGAAGAAGCCGAGAGGCGGGCAGAAGCCGAGCGCGTCAATCAGCCCCAACCTCTTAATCCACAGCCTCACCCGCTCAGAAATCCGACCAGACAACCTCCCGATATTCTAGAGCGGCATACACGTCCCGCACCAGCGGTCCAACAGAAAAACCTTGTGGTGGAATCGCGACCTGCCCTTTGAATAGGAGGACAGGTATACAGGAACCCAGCAATGGCGACAGAGAAGCGTCGCGAACCCGCGACTGTTCCCCAGCTCCTCAACGAGGTGGTGGTAGAGAATGACCTAATGTCATGGTATTGTAGGAACCCTTTCACCCCGGATATCATGGCGCAGGAGCTTCCCGTCGGTTTCCAGTTCGCCAAAAAACTGGATGACTATGACAGGACGAAGGACCCTCATCAGCACGTTTAGAATTTTGAAAGAATAGTGACTTTCCAAGGCATCCGCGAACCGCTGGCATGTCGGGCGTTCTCATTAACGCTCACCGAGGCAGCAGGCAGGTGGTTCAACGAATTGCCATCCATCTAGTTTGGAAGCTGGCAGATGTTCAAAGATAAGTTCCTTTGACACTTTAATAGCAGTAAAAGGCAGTTCAAGTCCGAATACCATTTGAAAAGCATAACGCAGGGCGAAAAAGAGCCCCTGCGCGATTTTATTATTCGTTTCAATAAAGAACTTTAGAGGTTAAAGATGTAGGGCGTAACATGATTTTATTTTTTCTGATGGAGCTTTTGAAGCCCGGTTTCTTTAAACATGAACTCACAGGGAGTAAGCCCTTGAACATGGAGAAACTTAAAGACCATGCTGAGTTCTGGATCCGGATTGAAGAGCAGTCCAAAGCCAGCGAGGACCCTACTCCTCTGCAAGGCAAAGCGGAGGACAAGTTAGCAAACAAAGGCTCAAACCAAAAAAGTTCCTTCGACTCTAGATCGAAGGATAAGGGGCCCCGAGGAACTTTCAACAGTTATACCCCTTTGTTAACTATGCCTACCAGGCTGTACAAAGAGGTGATGAACACAAAGTTGACAGAACGCCCTCCCGTGATGAGAAGCCAGTCCCGGGATAGAAAGAAGTGGTGCGCATACCACCGGAATCATGGACACTACACCAATGAGTGCATCCAGCTTAAAGATGCAATTGAACGATTGGTACGCCGGGGCAAGCTGAAGGAATTCGTTCAGCCCCAACGGGACTCCCGCAACCAACAAAGGAGCAACTCGCCCCGGAATACAGGTCGTGAAGGTCGAGGACAGTCCCCCCGGCAAAGGAAAAACGAGGCCGGCCCTAGAGGAACCAGATCCCAATCACCACATCCCCAGTCCGGTTCCCAACCTCGGGGTTTCATCAATTTTATAGTCGGGGGCATCGTGACAAAATCTAAACACACGAGGACCGAGCGGGAACTTTGTGCCCAGGTAACTCTTATGCCCGATGTGATTTTGTCATTTACTAAGGCTTGTTTGCCTGTAGGGAAAATCTGCGAGAATGAGCTGTTGGTGATCACCGCCATGATCAACGGTTTTGAGGTACATCGGATCTTCGTTGATCAAGGCAGCTCGGTAGATATTATCTTTTGGAGCTTGTTCGAAAAAAATGGGACTGGGAACTAAAGACTTTATCCCCCATCCCAAGAGTTTAATTGACTTCACCAGAGATACCATTCTTCCCAAAGGCTATGTAGAATTGGTGTGCTTCTTTGGAGATGGACCGGGACGCCGCTCCGTCCCAGTGAAATTCTTAGTAGTGGACTGTCCTTCTGCATATAACGCAATGTTGGGACGGCCAACCTTAAATACCTTAGGCGCGGTTGTATCAACTCTACACCTGGAAATGAAGTTCCCGGGAGATCAGGGGGAGGTTATCACGATATGCGGTAACAAAGACGAAGCTAGAGAGTGTTACAAAGCGAGTTTGAAAATCTCTAAGACGCCAAATGAGGAAAGCTTGCCGCTAGCAAACAGATCATTCCAACGAAGGGACCCGCCATAGGAATCCGGGTTCCTCATGCTCAATCTAGATCCCAGAGCCGAATTTGAATACCAAAGGCCCGGACCTGAGGGAGACTTGATCACAGTACATATCGGCGGTGAACCATCTAAAGTGATGAAGATCGGGGTTGCTCTTTCCCCCGAGATCCGAAGTAGATTCATTAATCTCCTGGAGAAGAATGTCGACTTATTCGCCTGGACTCCTTCCGATATGCCCGGAATAAATCCCGACATCTGCTGACACAAGTTTGCATTAAAACCAGGAACTACCTCGGTAGCTCAAAAGAAAAGGCGCATGGGTCTCGAAAGGGCTGAGGCGATAGAGAAACAGGTAAAAGAATTGCGGGAGGCTGATTTCATCAGAGAAGTTCGATAGTCATACTGGGTCTCCAACGTAGTGATGGTTAAAAAGTCGATTGGTAAGTGACAGATGTGCACGGACTATACAGACCTGAATAAGGCATGTCCAAAAGATCCATTTCCCCTACCTTGCATAGACAAATTAGTGGATAATTTTGCAAGCTACAAATACTTGTCCTTTATGGACGCATACTCCGGTTACAATCAGATTCCAATGTATCCTCAAGATCAGGAGAAAACGGCCTTCATCTCCGACTTCGGCGTATAGTGTTATAACGTGAAGCCGTTCGGATTAAAAAATGCAGGGGCTACCTATCAGCGAATGATGAACCTCGTTTTCTCTGAACAGATAAGGCGCGTACTGGAAGTTTATATAGATGACATTATTGTTAAGACTAACGAAGGAGGAGACCCAGTAGCAGACCTTGAAGAGGTTTTCCAGCAATTTAGAAAGTATGACCTGCGGCTCAACCCAGATAAATGCACCTTCGGTGTAGAAGCAGGTAAATTCCTAGGGTTCTTGTTAACAAGCAGGGGCATAGAGGCTAATCTAGACAAATGTAAAGCTGTTTTGGAAATGACGAGCCCGAGAAGCATACGCGAAGTCCAACAATTGACCGGGAGGGTTGCAGCGCTATCCCGGTTCCTTCCGACCTCTGCCAAGAAGTGTCTGCCATTTTTTAAGGCATTGCGCAACAAAGAGGAGTTCGCATGGGATGAAGTATGTGAAAGAGCTTTCCAGGAGCTGAAACAAACATTGGCACACCCTCTAGTGCTAACCCGACCAGATTCAGGTAAACCTCTGATTGTATATTTGTCTGTTACTGATGAGGCTATTAGCGCAATTTTGGTGAAGGAAGTGGACAAAGTACAAATGTCGGTCTATTTCATCTCAAAGGCTCTACAGGGGCCTGAAATGAAGTACCATAAGCTAGAGAAACTCGTTTATGCCATGCTGATAACATCCCGGCGTCTAAGGCCGTACTTCCAGTGTAACCCAATATTCGTGCGTACCGATCAACCAATTCGATAGGTACTGCATAAGCCCAACTTGGCTGGAAGAATGATGAGCTGGGAGATAGAACTTACCTAGTATGACATTTCCTATGAACCGTGTCAGGCGATAAAGGACCAAGCATTAGTAGACTTTGTGGCAGAAATGACTCACCCCGGCCCTTTGATCCCGAGGGCCTGGGTAGTCCATGTGGATGGATCTTCTAATGAGAAAGAAAGCAGAGCCGGCGTGATTATCGAAAATGATGATAGGATAGCTATAGAGTATTCGTTGAGATTCGCATTCCGGACGTCCAACAATCAGGCAGAGTATGAAGCCTGCTTGGCAGGAATTAGGATGGCGAAAGAGTTGGAGCTAGCGTCATCACCATCCGCTCAGATTCCCAGTGAATCGTATCACAGATAAAAGGTGACTAAATGGCCAAGGAAACTATTCTGCAAAAATACCTGGCTAAGGTAAAAGAGAGTCTGCAGGGAGTATCCGGCTTTGAAATTCAACACATCCCCCGCGAATAGAACCACCGAGCAGACATACTGTCCAAACTGGCGAGTACAAAGAATGTCGGCAACGCAAGGTCGATTATTGAGGAAACCTTGCAAAACCCATGTGTCGACCTCCAGGCAGAGATCAGGCGAACGCCAATTCAGTAATATATTTCTCAAGGCCAACTACCAACAGACCTTGACGAGTCTCGGAAGATAGTCAAGCGAGCAGCCCAATTTTGCTTGGTGCAGGCACACTTGTATTGTAGAGGCACCTCAGTCCTGTTGCTAGAATGCATCGGCCTGTCGGAAGTTTGGTACATCTCAGCCGAGATTCATGAGGGAAGTTGCGGCCTTCATGGCGGCGGTAAGTCCTTAGCCCGGAAAGCTTTGAGGGCCAGATATTTCTGGCCAACCATGAACGCCGACGCCGCGGCACATGTAAAAACTTGCGAAGCCTGCCAATTACACGCCCTGCTTGGGCACTTGCCAGCAGCAGATCTTCATTCCAAATCATCCCCATGGCCCTTTCACACATGGGGCCTGGACTTGCTGGGACCTTTTGACGCGGCGCTCGGACAGTTGAAACATTTATTGGTGGCAGTGGATTACTTCACTAAGTGGATCGAAGCCGAGCCGTCTTCATCGATAACCTCGGCCAGGGCGCAGAGTTTTGTTTTCAGGTCAATCATCTGCCGCTTCGGCATTCCGGCACCATGGTCACCGACAACGGAACCCAGTTCACAGACAAGGGATTTCGCAAGATGTTAGCTGGTCTTCAAATAAAACATCACTTCACCAGTGTAGCCCATCCTCAAAGCAACGGACAGGCAGAAGCTGCCAACAAAGTTATAGTTAAAGGACTACGTAAGCGATGTCGAATGTCGGGTTGTAATTGAGTCGAGAATCTGTACCAGGTGTTATGGGCACATCGAATAACTGCCCACAGCTCCACAGGGGAAACTCCTTTCAAGCTGGTATACGAAACTGATGCCATAATCCCGCTGGAAATCGGTAACCCGACTTGGAGAATCACCTATCCCATTCCGGATAACAGCCAAAGACTTCTAGAAGAGCTAGATGTCGTAGATGAGGTACGAGAAGTGGCCAAAATAAAAGAACTCTCGAGAAAGCAGTAGGTCGTGCAGCGATATAACTTAAGAATCCAAAAAAAGAGTTTTCAAGTCGGTGACTTAGTAATCAGACGGGCAAGCATCGGGAACAAGAATTCAAGCGAGGGAAAGTTAGCCGTGAATTGGGAAGGACCTTACCGGGTCAGAATAGCAATGGATGCCGGGGCCTATGCATTAGAATCCCTTACTGGGAAGGAGATCCCGCCCACTTTCAACGTCGTAGATCTTCGGCGCTCTTACAGCTAAGTTTGTAAAGTCCAAATAATTACTTTTTATAGGGGGTACTCTTTTTCCTGTGGCAGGTTTTATCCCTAAGGAGGGTTTTACTGCCATAGGTTTTAACCAGGCCCCAATTATCTGATTTAATAAGAAATCACGTTTTTGCTTATTATCCCTTTATGTTATAACTTACTTTATGTCGAGATACTAAACGTTATTTAGCAGATATTAGAAATCATGGCCAACGGTCAGTTTTAAATTACAACCCGGATAAGGGCATTTGCCCCACCAGGTCTTAAAACCTGGATGGGATCCGTCCCCCATAAACTAGTTAACACCAGTATAGGGCGCTTGCCCTACCAGGGACTTAAAACCTTGAAGGGATCCTTCCCCTTTAAATTCATTCACGCCAGGATAGGACAACTTGTCCCACCGGGGACCCAAAACCTGGAAGAGACCCGTCCCCTACGAACTAAATTTCGTCGGTAAAAAGCGTAGTCACCCAGAGAATTAAGACCAGAACAGTGGCAAACGTAAAACCAAAAAATCAACATGCCAGTATACATAGCCTTCCTCATAATTCAAAATATAACGTGATACAAAATAGGGGCAATTATACAAAAATACGAGCAATAAAAAATGGAGTCAGGGGCCAGGAGGTGGCACCACAACTTCGGTTTCAACCCCAGCATCCTCGGCACCAGGATCCGACGCTGCAGCTCCAGTATCGGCAACATTGCTCGGAACTTCACCATTGTCATCCCGTACATCACTCTCGGTTTCCTCTAAATCATCATCAACATACGGAGCCCAAGGGTCAAAAGCCTTCATATCCAGGTTGGACAAATCAACCGGACACGGGTCACTGAGCTGACAAATGTTGGTAAGAATGCCTTCTGACACAATGTGATCCACGCTCAAACCATGAAGATTCAGCTGCACCCCTGGGTTCAGCAACATAACTTGTTGAAGGCGATTGCAGAAGGCGTCATAACTGACGCCGTCAAAGTCCTCCCTTAAAGAATCTGCTTCCCTCCGGGCCTCCTCGGCAACCCAAGACTGAGACTTCAAATTCTCCACAAACAAGATCTTCTCCCGACAAAGCTGATGCACCTCAGTCGTCAAAGATGCCCTAGTCTTAATTAGCACGGTTTGCTCTTTCTCAGAAGCATCTAGGAAAGCCTTTAGCTTCCTGTCAGCCGTCGCCCAGAGGTCATTTTTGCAAATCACTTCTTCACGGGCATCATCCACTTCCCGAGATAGACTGTCCACTTGAGCCTGTAGCTCGCTCTCTCGAGTGGCTGCATGGAGTTGTTGCTGGTTTAATTGTTCCTCCAAATCACGGGCCTTTCCTTCGAATTCCGCCAACCTTTGATTCAAAATATTATTATCATTCAGGGAAACAAGGGCCTTCAGCACTCCCTCCGCCTCGAGCCTGATGTCATTCAAAAATGAATGCATTATGCTGGCCCAGCACTGCATCCGCTCACATCGGACCTGTGTAAATAAAGGCATCCCGGTTAAGTAAAGGACATTACACGAAATTCTCATAAATCAATATTGTATAAACTTACCTCAAAGGTCTTAGCGGAGGTGTTGAAGAAAAAGTCTGGGGGATGCATGAAGCTAACTCGTGGAGTGACCATACCTTCGAAAATGCCACTCCACTTGCCACGCCACCTGGGCGTAAAAGGTCGTCCCTCCAGGACTTCAGCGTCCTCGACAGCTGCGACATAAAAATATGACATTAGGAATGTTGGAATAGCATTATGCCTAAAGTGGCAAAAATATCACTCATTACCTTTTCCTTTCTTGGCACGCTTTTCCTGTGCCCCGACATCCTCCTGCCCCAAGGAACCGTCACCGCCATCTCCTTCAACCGTTTTCCGCTTGCGCTTGAAGACGGCTAGACCCTCTTCCTCCTCCTTGTCATCATCCCTCAGTTCAACAAAATTTTTGCCAACCGTGATGGTCACAGGAGGAGGGGCATTGGGGACTCAGAAGCCGGAACCTCGGTAGCAGCCGGCTCAGCAGGCACCGGTATCTCTACGGGCTTTTCCACCGCTGGTTTTTTTGACGCCTTGGCGCTAGCCCGTGAACTTCCACCCTTCTTTTACTTGCCTTTGTAACGCTCATAACGGGCGGTGTATGCATTCATGATCTCGGCTGCAAGAAGCAAAATATGTCAGTAAATAATACAGGAACGAAAAAATACTTCAAAGTCATCACTCACCCAAACAATGTTTTCGTTGGTCACGGAATTTAGCATGAACGACATCTTTACAATGAATGGGAAAATTACGTTCCCTGACAAAGGCACAAAGCCTCCGATAGGTGGAGTGATCTTCTTCCTCTAAGAACCTGAGCAGACTGGCTTCGGATAGTTGGGGAAGGCTATAATGGAATTCATTCCAGTACAAGGGGAACAAATTCCTGCCCTTGCCATCTTGCCAGAACGCCGCCTTATCATGCGGAGCTATCTTAGCGTAATTGTGCTTCCAGTATTTGAAAGAATCCTCGTAGCAGGTGAACAAGGAAGGGTTATCAATCTGGCGGAGCGAAATCCATTCCTTTTTCTTCTTGTCCTTCTGATATGGCTGAAACAACACACGAAACAACGAGGAGGAATAATGCCAATCCTGGGCCAAGCAGAACGTCTCGAAGGCTTGAATGAAGCCCAATCCATTGGGATGGAGCTGGGTAGGGGCTACTTGCAGATAGTTCAGAACTTCCATCTGGAAGGTAGAAAAGGGAAAGCGAACGCGAATTCAATTAAATAAACTGTGATACACCATGATGTGGGGCCTCTCATTTTCGGCGATAGGACAGCGCACACGTTCGTTCTCCTCTACCGGGATCATCTGATATGTCTCAGCAGGATTCACATCATTCTCTGTCGCGATCCCACTCCCTGTGCGAACCTGGGAAGGATAAAGATGGAAGCAGGAGCGCCAGTCATTTTCGATGATCTTAAGGTCTTCCTTATCTTCCACACTTGAAGGAATATCTAGGACTCCCTCGTCGACCCAGAGGCAACTCTGGATGCATTTAATGTTGGCCCATTTTTCAGGAACGACAGGCAGAGAGTTGTCGGAAGTCCCAACGATAGATTTTCCCTTGTCCTTCTTGGAGATTTTTGAAGTCGAAACGTGAGGAAGAGACATGTTTTCCGGTCTACAGAAAGAAAAGAAAGAATAAGAAAGAATATACACTAGAAATGGATAGAGCGAGACCCAGAAAGAACATCAAGAACATCCAAGAAGAAAGGCGCCGCCTTTAGGCTTCCCATAACCCCAACTTCCTAACTTGACTCAGTAAACGAACAAAGAATCGCGCAGGGGGCACCCTAAGGGAACCCCCATGGAATCAAGCGGGCATCGGCCTCACATGGCCACAACCTTGCAGAAAGAGGACGTAAACCCTCAAGCAAAAATAAATGCGAATACCCTAGGAGCGAGAATGAAGAAAGAAGAACATAATAAAGGAAAATCACACATAAAAAGAAGAGGAGTGACAAGTTACCTGGTTTGAGACAGAAAAATTATTGAGAGAAGAAATAGATTCTAGAGACTCTGAAGGTAGTCGAAGATGAATCTTAGAAACCAATTCCAGAACGTTTGAGAAAGCAGAAGAGAGGAAAAGAGAAAGATAGAGACACTTTTAAAAGGAAACGGACGGACGCGACCCTTGAAATGACTGCAATGAGAGCGCGCCAAAGACAGGTCTTCCGTTCCATTTAGATGGTGACATGTGTCAGGGGAATACGAAGAGTAGATTCAAAATAAAAACGTACCAATAGATCCCCGCGTCAAAGAGCCTACTGGAGTTAGATAACCCGACATCACCCCAATCACCCTCACTAAAAGCCTAGGAAACCGACATTCGTCGCTTACCGGCTTGGGGGCAACTGTTGCAGACCCATATCCCGGTCCCACTACTCGGACTTACCAGAGGCCCAACAAGCCGCACGGGCCATCATAATGACCTATACTACCTACGAATACCTACACGAAAGGTATAAATACAGGTAATAAGAGGGGACCCAGCTATAATCATCCAACCCTAATACACTCTGCTCTCTGACTATTACTTGAAAATATGAACAAGGAACGTGAGGCCTCGCAAAAACAGTAATTGGAATTCCAGGAAATTCTAGTCAACCTCGGTCTAGGGTAGCAAACCCCCAGTGACATGAGAATCGAAAGGAGGGACAAAATCCCCAGGTGGAGAAACAAGTTTCTATGCTGGGACCGCAGATCCCGCTATCACAACCCGGCAACATCCCGCCTCGTTTCCCCGAGATCGATCATGTGGAACGAGTTGCAAAGAACGACATTCAAATTGACGGATGTCACAATCCTGTCATCCCAGCAATAATGAATTTTGAGATGCCAACAAACGTCAAATTTGCTGTGCAAATTGATCCTTATGACGGGACCACCGACCCTCAGGATCATATCGAGATTTTCCAACAAACCATGGTCTTCCAAGGGGCCAAAGAACCCGTGATATGTCAGGCCATCCCATTGACATTGAAGGCGGCTGCGCGCAGATGGTTCTCGTCTTTGCCAGCGTGTCCATTGCGGGATGGAAAACAGTGAAAGATAAGTTTGTTTCTAACTTCACAAGCAGCAAGCAACAATTCAAGACTGAACATCACCTAGAAAGGATAAAACAGAAGCCTGACAATCTGCTAAGGGACTTTATCATCCGCTTCAATGCAGAATCCCTTGAGGTACGTGATGTCGCACCCAATATGATGTTATATTTTCTCAGGCAAGGATTGAAGCCGGGCGGTTTCGCCAAGGACATGGCTGGCGAAAAGCCCAAAACTATGGAGGAATTAAAGCAGCAAGCAGAGAAGTGGATCCAAATTGAAGAATGGGTCCAAAACAACAAAGGCGACAACCAAGCCGCAAAACAAGAAAAAGATACAAAAAGAAAAGAAAAAGGCGACTTACGGAGGTAAGCGCAAGGAAAATGAGAGAACATATGACTGAAGTGGGAGGCTGCCCAGAGGAGCTTACTCCAATTATGCACCTCTCACCATGCCGCCCTCACGAGTGTATAAAGAGATTATGTATTCAGAACTTAAAGATAGACCCCGCCATTGAGGTCGCAGTCGAAGAACAAGGACAAGTTCTGCCTATACCACAAGGATTACGAGCACTATACAAATGAGTGCATCCATCTCAAAGACGCCATTGAAAAATTAATAAGACAAGGGAAGTTGAAACAATTCTTTCAAAAATGTGATGACGGGATATCTCGGGGGAGGAGCCCATCACCTTCCGGAAGACGCGATTTCGGCCCTGGGAATAGGGATTCTGGCAGAGATGAAAGGCGAAGATCGAGGTCCCGTAGTCCAAGGCGACATGACAACACGGTCTCGAAGGGTGTTTTAACGTAATTGCTAGGGGTTTAGACCATATGGAACCCTCAGAGTCATCTAGAAAGAGATTTCGTGATGAAAAGGACTACTGCATGACTGTTAAGGCCATGAGGAGAATGACGTTGGCGTTTTCTGAGGACGACTTACCCATGATGGAACGGGGTCCAATGCCCCTCTGGTCATCACGGCCAGGATGGCGGGTTATGAAGTGAAGAGGTTATTTGTGGATCAAGGGAGTTCAGCTGAAATCATGTTTTGGGACTTTTTTCAGAAGCTGGGCTTGACTGAGAAAGACTTCATCCCTCACAAGGGAAACTTGATAGGCTTTATAGGGGATACTATCTCCCCTAAAGGCTATGTAAAGATAAAGGTAACCTTTTTTGGCCTTAGAGGCAGCAGGTCGGTGGAGGTAAAATTTCTAGTCGTAGACTATCCATCGACTTAAAATGCAATCCTGGGGAGGCCGACTTTAAATGCTCTAGGAGCTGTGGTCTCGACCCTGCACATGGCAATGAAGTTCCCCAGTGACAGGGACAACATTGTCACTATGTGGGGAAAGGGCCTGGAGTCACAACTTTATTATCTAGAGAGCCTCAAGATAACAAAGACCACTCCAGCACAAAAAGATGAAGAAGAAAAAGAGATGCAAAAAGAAGAGGTAAAGAAGGAAGCTAAAGGAAAACAAAAGTTTGTCAGGCAAGATGCCATAGTAATGATGGCGGACCTAGATCCAAGAGCAGAACTAAAACATGAACAAACTGAGCCATAAGGCGACTCGATAGAAATACAAGTCGGCAACAAGGTTGAACAGGTAGTTAAGGTTTGAAAATATTTACCTACTAACATTATGAAAAAAATGGTAAAAGTATTGCAGATAACAAAGATATTTTTTGCATGGGTTGCCTCGGATATGCCGGGAGTAGACCCCAAATATTGCTACCATCTACTTTCAATACGGGAAGGGTCGAGGCCAATAGCCTAGAAGAAGAGGAGGATGGGCCAAGAGAGGGCAACGACCATCGAGACGCAGGTCAACGAGTTGTTATACACGGGATTCATCCGCGAGGTGCAATACTCCGATTGGCTATCCAATGTCGTGATGGTAAAAAAGGCGAATGGCAAGTGGAGGATGTGCACGAACTATACAGACCTAAACAAAGCATGTCAAAAGGATCCCTTCCCACTACCATGCATTGATAAATTGATAGATAATTAGGCGGGTTATTGATATCTCTCTTTGTTAGATGCTTATTCTAGGTATAATGAAATACCCATGAATCTTGAAGATCAGGATAAAACATCTTTTATTACTGATCTTGGGATATTTTGTTACAATGTGATGCTGTTTGGTTTTAAGAATGCAGGGGCGACATACCAGAGGATGATGGATAAAGTCTTCGCTGAGATGAGGGGCAGGGAAGTCGAGGTGTATATTGATGACATGATCGTCAAAACCAAAGATGACGAACATCCATCCAAGGACTTGGAGTCCGTTTTCCAGCGCCTACGACAGTATAATTTGCGACTTAATCCTCTAAAGTGTACGTTTGGTATGGAAGCAGAAAAATTTCTGGGATTTATGCTCACAAGCCGCGACATAGAGGCGAATCCAGACAAATGTCAGGGAATCCTCGACATGACAAGCCTAAGGACCATAAAAGACGTACAACAGCTCACCGGGAGGATTGCAGCTCTGTCACGTTTCCTCCCGTCTTCAGCAAAATGCTGCCTCCCAATGTTCAAGATCCTTAAGAAGTAGGACTCCTTTAATTGGACTCAAGAGTGTGAAGACACTTTCCGAGAACTTAAAATCTCCTTGGCATCCCCTCCCGTCTTAACAAAGCCAATTGTGGGCGACACTTTGATACTCTATCTCGCGGTTTCTGACGAAGCCATAAGTGCTGTGCTGATCCGGGAAGAAGGTAAGGATCAATTTCCCATTTATTTTGTTTCCAAGGCTTTGCAGGGGGCGGAAGTGAACTACCAACGACTTCAAAAAGTGGCTTTTGCGTTGTTGATAGCTTCCAGGAAATTGTGCCCATATTTCCAATGTTACCCAATTCTGGTCAGAACCAACCAACCAATATGGCAGATTTTGCATAAGTCGGATCTGGCGGGGAGGATGATGTCGTGGGCAATTGAGCTAACCTAGTACGACATATCATACGAACCACGAATTGCAATCAAGGCACATGTTCTAGCCAACTTTCTGGCTGAAATGACTAATCCCGGGGAGGTCCACCACGGGGAGTGGATGATATATGTCGATGGCTCTTCCAACACTAAAGGATGTGGTTCCGGAGTGATCCTTGAAAACTCATATGGCCTGGTGATCGAATATTCTCTAAAGTTTGATTTCCCGAAATCAAACAATCAGGCGGAATATGAGGCCTCCTGGCTGGAATACGAATGGCCAAAGAGTTAGGGGCAAATGCAGTAACCATCTGCTCAGATTCGAAGTTGGTGGTTTCTCAAATAAAGGAGGAATACCAAGCGAAGGAGCTTATAATGCAAAAATATCTTGCCAAAGTACGAGATGCTCTGGTGGGGTTATCCAAATTCGAGATCCGACATATCCCGAGAGAAGAAAACGCACGGGAAGACCTTCTCTCCAAACTTGCCAGCACAAAGAAGGCATCAAATTACCATTTTGTGGTAGAGGAGGTAATTCCGTATCCCAGTTTAAATCTACAAGTACAAGAAGCAGATTGGAGGACCCCCTTGGTTGATTATATCGAGACGGGGATCACACCTAAGGATGATAAAGAGTTCAAAAAGATAATAAACAAAGCAACGAGATTTGCGATAATTGAAGGCCATTTTTTCATAAATGGGATCTCAACCCCGCTCCTGAAATGCATTGGCCTGGAAGAAGTCGCGTATGTACTGGCCGAGATACACGAAGGCAGCTGCGGACATCATGTTGGGGCCAAATCTCTGGCCAGGAAAGCGTTGAGAGCGGGATACTTCTGGCTGACTATGCAGGAAGATGCGGCTAATCACGTTAAAAAATGTGAACATTGCCAACGACATGCGAATAACCCTCATATCCTGCCTGAAGAGCTACATATTTTATCCGCGCCATGGCCCTTCCACACATTGGGGATGGACATCCTGGGACCTTTTCACAATGCCACGGGACAGCTGAAATACTTAGTTGTGGCAATGGATTACTTCACCAAGTGGGTTGAGGCAGAACCCCTCGCTACCATCACTTCAGCAAGGGTGGAGGCCTTCACGTTTAAAACAATCATATGTCGCTTCGGAATCCCGGCCGACATAGTCACCGACAACGGGACTCAATTCACAGGGAGCCAGTTCAGAGAACTCTTGGAAGGGCTGCATATTCGACATCACTTTTCAAGTGTCGAGCACCCCCAGACAAACGACCAGGCTGAAGCAGCAAATAAAGTTATCTTAAATGGCCTGAAAAATGACTTGAAGATGCCAAAGGAGCTTGGGTGGATAATCTCTATCAAGTATTGTGGAGTTACAGAACCACCTCGCAAAGTACCACGGGAGAAACCCCTTTTCGCCTTGTATACGGGACTGATGGCATGATTCCAGTTGAGATTGGTGAACAGTCTTGGAGGGATATGTATACTCAACCAAATAATCAAGAAATCTTGAGAGAAGAGCTCGACCTCGTGGATGAAGTCCGCGAGTTGGCACGATTAACTGAAATGTCGAGAAAGCAGTGAGTTGCTCAGAGGTATAATGCCAAAGTCGTGAAGCGCGAGTTCGCGGTGGACGATCTTGTATTAAGAGGGCCAGCATTGGTCTAAAAAATGCAAAAGATGGAAAGCTGGCAGCAAATTGGGAAGGCCCTTATAGGGTGATAAGAAGTACACGAAAAGGTGCGTACGCCTTAGAAACTTTACAAGGTAGAGAATTGCTGGAGACCTTCAATGCCTACTTATTTATGTCTAACTCAATGCTATATTCCAAGTTTTGATGTACAATTTCTGTAAGGGGTACTCTTTTTCCTTTTTGGGTTTTTTCCCTAAGGAGGGTTTTACCTTGAAGGTTTTAATGAGGCCCCATGTTTTGTAACTTAATCACATATGAAACGAGAACAAAAATTTGTCAAAGTTTAAGATTTCAGTTACAGATATTCAATGATTATAATTCAACAAAGCATTTGAAAGGATCAAAGATCCCAATCAGGGCGACACACACCAACGACATAGGCCACAGGCCTTGAAGTACTTCACCAGGATCAAAGATCCCAATAGGGTGACACACCCCAAATAGGCCACCGGCCTTGAAGTACTTCACCAGGATCAAAGACACGCCCCAAATAGGCCACCGGCCTTGAAGTACTTCACCAGGATCAAAGATCCCATTAGAGCGACACACCCCAAATAGGACACTGGCCTTGAAGTACTTCATCATGATCAAGGATCCCAATAGGGCGACATACCCCGACGATATGGCTATAAGCCTTAAATATCTTTAAAGGGTTGAAAGCCCCAATAACAAGGTATACAAAGCAGAAGTTACACGTTATGAACACAACGACATGTTAAACAGCAATGTAGAGAAAATTCAAGTTAAAATCTCAAGATGGAGATTTCAATGGAGGTAGAAAAATAGAGAAATGTCATTAAAAGTCAAGCATTACAAAAGAAAGCCTGGCCAACACGCCAGTAAATTGTTCACAAAATAAAAAAATAAACCTAATTATTACAAAATGAGCTTCAAGGCTCAGAAGAGGCGACATCTTCATCTTCAACTGGAGTTGGCGACATTGAGTAATCAGCGTGAGGATCAAAAGCCTCAAACTCGGGGTCGTCAAGGTTGACCTGGGTAGGTGGGTCGTTGTCATAGTCCAGAAGCTGACCTCCCTCTACCCTGTGAAGTGGATGAACCCCCTTGAAAATGAGTTGGACCCCGGGGTTCAGGAACTCTACTTGTTTCAGGCAACTGGCGAAGGCCATGTAGGCGCCATTGGAGATCAGACGACTCTGCTCCTTAGTCTCAGTCTTCAGCTTGTCGTTGCCAGCTTCCAATGCCACCTTGTCAGCTGTTAGCTGATTGCGAACACGAACCAAAAGCTTAGTCTCATCACGAAGTGCAGTCACCTCCTCCTGTGCATTAGAGAAGGCGGCTTGATGTTCTTTCTTCTCCTTGGAGAGTTTGGCATTCTCCAGCTTCAATTTATCGAAATTGGAGGCCGCCGTGGAAACCTCGAAGCGAAGTTCAGATTGGGAGGCCTTCAGTGTATCCCGCTCCTTGGTTAGAGCTTGAATATGGTTTTCTGCAGTGGCTTTCGTGGCCTGCAGTTTCTGCTCCAGGTCGGCTGCAGGGTTGGGTTTCTCTAGTTCTTCATGGAAGAACTTCAGTAGAGCCGATTGGCGAGACATCCAACCCAGAGCCTCCCCGATATTAGCCTGCGAGATGAAAATCGACAAAAGAATCATACGCAAAGGTAGAAAACAAAGGATTCTCCGACATAACTATAGCTTGTGTCAAGAAGAAACTTATATACCCTCAAAACGAGGCGGGGAAGATCCTTAAAGAACTCTCCATGATAGAAGGAGACAATAGGGGCTTGGAAGCCCTCCCATTGGGAAGAAGAGGATGATCCCATAGCTGGGGTGTGTCCTGTAAGAAACAGAATAAGCAGGATTAGCGACTTAGTAATATCAACGACTTCAAGGGAAAGAAAAAGGAGAGGATCATAAGTGTTAACCAGCTAATCTTTCTTCCGTTTCAACGCAAGGCCAATGGTCTCCGCCTCCTCGTCATCCGAGAGTGATATCACATTATGAGGAGGGGGTTGGATTGTGTCCAATTCTGGGGAAGCAGGGACCGGAGACTTCTGACGAATTCGAAGAATGAGTTTTCTCTTCTTAGCAGCCTGAACTTCGAGAGAGGTCGCCGTGACATTGGCAGTAATAGTAGTCGGACCTTGGGAAACTCCCGGGGACTGGACCCTGTGATCTGTGAGCAGTTCACGCACCAAGTTCTGAGCAGGGTTCTCCTTTTTCCCCTTCTTGGTCATGGCACCCGTCTTCTTCATCATCTGGGCGTATCCAGACATGATAGCACCTGAAGACAAAGCCAACACAACGATTAATACATTTTGAACTACAGAAGTAACGCAAGTAAGAGCAGATAAGAAGCGACATGAAAATTAGGAAATCAATAATAAAAAGATAACAGCGACATTACCCATAATATCAACACAACTGATACAACGACTCTGGATCACGGCCTTGCATTTGATGAGGCCGTGTTTTCCGGTGAATTCCCGAAGTCCGGCGATGACGGCATAGTCAGAGTCAGGCAGTGAGGCCTCATCAGTAATGATAGAATTTGTCTCCCGGAGGTAATGATTTTATGTCCAGTATAGGGGGAACAAGGGTGAGCTATTAGGGCCGGTCCAGAAGGGAAATTCCTCCCCTGTATATGACACCTTGAAGTAGGAATCCTTGATAGGAGGAAAGGAGTCTTCAAAAAGTTGAAAGAAAAAATGGTCTTTCCCTTGGCGGAAGGAGATGAATCCGAAATCTGAGAGATGGTAGGGGGCAAAAATATACAGGAAGAGATTGCTAGAGCTTTCCTAGTTATTGGCCCAACAAAAAATCTCAAAAGCATTGATAAAACCCCAAGCTTTGGGGTGAAGTTGTGAAGGCGCGACTTCAAGTCGGTTAAGGATCTCGACTTGGAAGTTTGAAAAGGGAAAACGGAGACGGACAAGTCGAAAAAGGTAGTCATAAAGCATAAGGAAGTCGAGGGCACCCTGGCGAGGGCAGGATCCAATCCTTTCATTGGGATCCACGCGCTCTGCCTTGTAGAGGGTGGCTGGACCAGATGTGACATCTTCTTTTGGGGTAGCTCCAGGAAAATGCATGGCATTCCTCAATTCCATGTCCGCGACATGGACCTTTAAAGTCGTGGTCAACCCAGACGCAACTTGGAGGATGTCGTGGCTTATCCAAAACAACCTCCATACATCTCGTATGCCCTTGAGCCTCTTGGGAACTTCAATCCTAGGGGCTTGCTTAGGCGGGCTGTACCACTCATGGATTTTCTGCCGGCGACGATCCTAAGCCTTGCTCTTGGAGGGCTTCTGGGTGGCTTGAGCAGGAGCGGAGGTCGAGGGTGACTCTGAGCCCGACATGGGAGACAAAGCCGACATGGGTTCTACAATAGAAATTGGAGGGACAAAAAGAGGGTCAGAAGAATTAGAGTCAGAAGATTTAGTAGAATTATTAGAAGAAGTAAAACTAGAAGCTTTAGACGAGATATAGATTAACAAGGGCACATGAAGATGTAATCTAGATGTTATGGCATTATCACTACCCTCGAATGACTCATCATACTCATATTTGAAAACCCCATACCTTAAGGGTATGGGGGCAACGAATTGAGAAAATGGGGCCCCAGAGAAGGGGATAGTTTGGGGAACACCAGGGATGAACTCCCTAGAGGCCTTGAAGAGGGGTTCATTGTCAGAACTAGAGGTTGAAGGGGGAGTGGGGATGTGATGACCACTACCATCACTGATTTCAAGTCCAGAAGGGGAACCAACGAAATCCCCAACCTCCCTAGAAAGACTCTCTTTTGGGGGAAAATCTGTAGGTTTCTCAGGGGTTGACATTTCAAGGAAAACAAAGAAGAAAGAAAACACACTTAGAAAATGAACAGAGAATTTGGGGAGATACCTGGAAAAGCTGAAGAAGAGAAGACTGAGGATGGCTGGAAAATAGCGAAGGAAGGAAGGAGTTGATAGCGAAATCAAGAGAGAATATGCAGAGAAAACTTAGAGGCAAAGAAGAGTTTTCAGGTTAAGTGAGAGAATATTTATAGAGAGAGAAAGGGAAGACGAAGCGTGAAGGAGAAGTAACGACCTAAGGTGCAGTTAATGCACGCAAACCTGATGTGATTGAATAATGATCGGCGTGGCCCACGAAGGGTCGCGACCAATCCCACAAAGACATTTGTCAGAGAAAAAGCTGATGGGAGAATCTAAACGATAACGACTTGGAAGGGCTACATGTCTCCAGATCATGTCAGTATCAGAAGTCAACGGCATGGCTCACGACATACCATAGACTTGGGGGCAACTGTTATGGACCTAACCCGCAGGAGAGGCACGTGCAAGTCCCACGTGGGTGGTTCCAGCCGTTGGTACCATGTCGTGTCCTCCACGACATGGACACTTGATTTGGAGCTTGAGGAATACCACCCCCATGTGGGGTCAGTTACAGATTCGTACTTACCATCGCAATCCACGGAAGTATGACAGTGATAGGTTTGACTTTAGTAGCCCTATAAGCTCTATAAATACTTGTGATCCATCTTTATTTTGGTACGTATTCATTACTATCTGAGATCTGAGATCCTCATACTATAAGACTTTACTTACTTGACCATCGGAGTGCTTGCAGGTACCCCCTCCCGCCCGTACCGCCAGGTGAGTGGCCGGAGGACTCAAACCACCGCACCGGAGGCCAGATTGGAAGTCATGACCGCCATGCTCCAAGCATGACGAATCAGAAGGTAACCCCACTAAACCCCAAAACTTAGGTAAGATAAATAGAAATGATATATGACTGGATTTTGAGCTATTATGAAATATATGATAGGAATGGGTTTGAACTTATTATGTTAAATGAATTGGGATTTGAGGCATGTGGCATGACTATTAACAAATTGTGAAATGTATGATGATTAGGATTAGACTTGTTAAAGTGGGATGATTTGGTTTGATGCATGTCGTTTATTTTGGAAACCATTTGGCAATGTGAGTGAAGTGTGAAAGTTTTCCTTGTCTACATATTTTGATGTAGTAGTGTGAATTGAGAAACAATGAATGTATGTGTTGAAATTTTCTTGTGATTTTGATGTGAGATTGAATGAATGAAAAATTTGTGTTGAATCATGCTAATGTGCACTTGATTTGTGACAATTTGATTGTATATGTGTGAAGTTGTTGTGCCATGATGTGAGTAGTGTTTTGGAAGTTAGAATAGGGTCAACGAAGGAGGTTAAAAGGCAAGAAATTGAAATTTTGGTTAAATTTGCAAAAAGTTGTCATCTATGGCTGGGGCTCGTGCGCAAGGATGGGGACTCGAGAACCAGGACGGGGGCTCGAGCGCCAGGATGAAATTCCTGGCAATGACAAAATGTTGTGTGGGACTCAAGCACCAGTGCTTTGTACCTCCTTGACCTGTTTTAACTTCCAAAATGCATTGTGGACCCTAATAGACTATTTATAGGGTTAGAATAATGTAAATAGGTCCATATGACTTAGTAACATGTATTAGGGTCATGAAATGATTATGATAAGTATAGTGTTATGATATGGATGGAAAGTGATCTAATTAATGATTAATGAAATCGTAATGTCATAAATGATGAATGATGAATGTTATATGCAAATGATATGAGTTGAATGTGAAATGCATCATAATATTTTATGTGGAATGAAAATGAAATTCAAAAACAAGTTTAAGCTTTCCCCATCAATGGATGTTGAGTAAGCGGGTTGAATCCTACCGGTCAGACACCGGATAAGCGGACAAGCATGAAAAGATTGAGGATGTAGGGTCTCCCAATGAACGGGGTAAGATAACCTGAACTAGTAGGGTTGCCCGGTGACCGGAAGATGGCGCGTAAGAAAGGACTATCACAATGGACGGGTCAAAGTCCTGGGCTATTCCCAATGAACGGGGTTAAGAAAGCCCGGCAGCCAGTTTGATCACGGTAGAGACGCTTGCTGTGGTCCTAGTTTTGAGCTCAACCTCGTGTTACTGCCATGCCCCAGGGGAAGTCTAGTGCACGAGGCTTCCATAAAAGATTCAAGAAAAGAAAAGAATTAAGTATGTTAATGAAAGATCATGGCATGCATACATCCATAATTGTCATAGCATGCATTATGTATGAGTTGTTGCATTGATTGTGGATTGAATTGTGTGTTAGGGATTAAATGGGGTGTTTTCCAGTTAGACTGGCTGTGATATGGTATAAAACTTTTTTAAAAAATGTTGCGGGTTACTCAGTTATATGTTTACATATAACTGACGGTTACCATATCGCAGGTATCAGAAGATTGTGAAGCGAACGCCACAGATGGAATGAGCTGTTGGCTTTTCTTAGGTATAGCCACACATGGTGAACCTAAGTTTCAAGTTCATATATTAATTTGTTCAGCTGTATAGGAATCTGTAAAAATTGAAAGGGTTGTAATTATTATTAATTATTGTAAATTAGAATTTAGCTTCCACTAGTGTTTTGAAAAAAAAAAACGGACTAAGAAATTAAGGTGTTACATTTATGGTATAAGAGTAGTTTGATCCTTCAGACTATAATGATAATGAGACGATAGTAAGGTGAACAATTAATATTCTGAGCATATCTATTAGGCGTGTCATAAGCTTCAAAGGAACGTATAGCTAATATTTTGTCTCATCAATTAAATATTGGTGCATGAGATTAGAAGTTATGACTACTAATGGATAAAAATGATCTTTAAAGGGATTGTTCTTCTTTTTAATTGTAAGTTACTTGTTATTATCATTATTATTATTATTATTATTATTATTATTATTATTATTATTATTATTATTATTATTGTTGTTGTTGTTATTATTGTTATTATAATTATTATTATTATTATTATTATTATTATTATTATTATTATTATTATTATTATTATTATTATCATTATTGTTATTCCTTGAATTTGTAATTATCATGGACTATGGTCCTTGACTTCATAGAGACGTCAATTTAATCCTTCATTACCGGAGTTGAAACTGAAAAAATCGGTCTAAACCGTGAAAACCGGCAGTCTTCCTGGTTTGGACAATTCAATGAAAAGTTCTTATAATGTAAAAACGAAGAAGTAGAAAAAAAACTACATTATTGAAGAGTAGCTCTTTCTTGCAGAGACACCATGAAGCTAGCTGGCATCACTGCGTAGATGTGGGTCACCACCAACAAATACCATTCTTTGATTCCCTCTAATCTTGCGTTTTTGTATGTTATTTTTGTTTTGAATGAGCAAATTTTTTTCTTATGGTCAACGAATGAGAGGATTTTTCTTTATGCCAAGTCAATCTAGACTTTATAACAAGCATCAAGAGTGAATAGCTAATCAATTTTTCCGCCTTCTAGTGAAAGTGTGACAAGGAAGTATCAGAGTTCAACGACACATAGCAAATGATGGCGGATGATGGCGAACACAATGGCACCCAATCCTCCATTTGTCGTTGGCTTTCTTGACCATGGTGACATTGAAAAGCCATTTTGAATATTGTATCTCGCGGATGAATCCGCGTCGAGTAATTCATTTACTTGGGCTTCGATGGTCGTTGTTCTTTCTTGTCCCATTCTTCTTTTCTTCTGGGCGATTGGTTTTACTCTTTCCCATATCACAAGTCGATGAAAACAGAATTCAGGGTCCACTCTGAGCATGTCGGATGCTATCCACGCACATATGTCTTTGTTAGCCTGTAGTACTTTTGTCATGTCTCTTAGGATACTAGTCGGTAGGTTTTTCCCGACTTTAACTACTTGTTTTGGTTTGTTGCCAATCTGTATTTCTACCGAGTCGCCCTCAGGTTCTGGGCGTTGAGATTGGAATTCTCCCCTAGGATCGAGGTTCGTCATCATTACTGCAGAATCTTGCCTAATGAATTTTTACTTGTTTTTGAATCTTTGTTGGCATCTCTTTTTCGCTTTTCTTGTTCTTGCGAAGATGTTGTTTTTGCTATCTTTAGGCTTTCCAAGTAATACAACTTTGACTCCAAGCCTATTCCTCTTACAATGACGATGTCATCCTTGTCACTTGGGAACTTCATAGCCATGTGTAAGGTTGATACCACTGCTCCTAACATATCCAATGTCGGTCTTCCCAAGATGACATTATAACCGAAAGGACAGTCAACGACAAGGAATTTCACTTCCACTGAGCGACTTCCTCCTCTTCCCGAGAAAGTCACCTTCAATTTCACGTAGCCTTTCGGGGAGATGGTGTCCCCGGTAAAGCCTATCAAATTCCCTTTATGAGAAATCAGGTCCTTCTCGGTCAGCCCCAATTTCTGGAAGATCTCCAAAAACATAATGTCAGCCAAGCTCCCCTGATCTACAAATAACCTTTTCACTTCATACCATGCCATTCTAGCCGAGACGACTAGAGGGGCGTTTGATCCTGTGCCGTCTAGCGGCAAATCATCCTCCGAAAGTGCTAACGTCATCCTTCTCATTACATTGAACGTTAGGCAATAATCCCTTTCTTCTCGCGTTCTTTTCTTTGATGACTCTGATGATTCTCCTTCATCTAATCCCCACGCGATCATGTTGATGATGCCCTTAGAGGTGATATTGTCATGTCGTCGGGGACTTCAAGATCTTCGCCGTCGCCTCTCATCTCGGCCGTGATCTGTGTCTCTGTTCCCTGGGCCTGAGCCACGCCTTCTTGAAGGTGATGGACTTCTGCCCCGGGATGTGCGTTCATCCTGCTTCTGGATGAACTGTTTCAATTTTCCTTGTCTAATTAGCTTTTTGATGGCGTCTTTAAGATAGATACATTCATTGGTGTTGTGCCCGTGATCCTTATTGTAAAGACAGAATTTATCCTTGTTCTTCGATTGTGTGCGCAATGGGGGAGTTCTGTTCTTGAGTTTTGAGTACATTATTTCTTTGTATACCCTCGAGAGGGGGCATTGTGAGGCGGGCATAGTTAGAATAAGCTCCTCTTGATGGCTTGCCACCTCTGTCGTAAGTTTTCTCCCCATTTCTGGACTTCCCATCATAACCCGTTTCCCCTTATCCTTTTTATCTCGCTCTTGCTTCGCGGCTTGATTTTCAGCTTTATTATTCCTGACCCATTCTTTAATTTGGATCCACTTTTCTGCCCGTTGTTTCAACTCTTCCATACTTTTCGGCTTCTCCCCTGCCAAGTCCTTCGCAAAGCCTCCCAACTTCAGACCCTGTCGAAGGAAATACAACATCATGTTAGGTGCAACATTGGGTACTTATAGGGATTCTGTGTTGAAGCGGATGATGTAATCCCTTAAAGGCTCGTCTGGTTTCTGCTTTTTTCTTTCTAGGTGATGTTCTATTTTAAATTGCTGCTTGCTACTCGTGAAATTTGAGACAAACCTGTTTTAAGAATTTTCTATCCCGAGATGGATCTAGCTGGTAACGATGAGAACCATCTTCGGGCAGCGACTTTCAAGGTTGACGAAAATGCTCGACATATCACTGCTTCCTTAGCTCCTTGAAAGACCATCGTTTGTTGGAAGATTTCTGCATGATCCTGAGGGTCATTCATCCCGTCATACGGGTCAATATGTATTGCAAATTTGAAGTTTGCAGGCATCTTGAAATTCCCAATTGAAGGAATGAAAGGGTTATGACATCCATCGACCTGAATTTCGTTCTCAGCAACCCACTCCACTTGATCCATCTCGTGAACCTGAGGTGGGATGACTACGGGCTGAGCTGGTCGGATACGCGGCCTTACCATAGAGACTTGCCTATCAGCATGTTCATCATGTTTATCTCGTTGTGTTTCTTGTTGCTGAGGGGCTTGTCCCAAGCCGAGGTTAATGAGAATTGTCTGAAATTCTTGCTGTTGTTTCTGCCATGCTTCCCGTTCCCTGTTCATTCTTTCAATCTCCTCAGCCTGCCTCTTGACCATCTCTTTGAGGTCATTCATCCCGTCTTCAATGGTTACCATCCTTTGTTCCGACATAGCCGGATCAACTATCTCGACTCCATCTGGCTGATGTGGAGTTGGTCCAATGGCAGAAGGTTGTTCTTCTAGCAACTCTCCGCCACGAGCGGTGGTTTCCTTAGCCGCTTGGTTCTTTCTTCTTGTGCTCACCATCTTGCTACATTTAAATGATTTGTTAGTCTAAGTTGTTACCTATTTTTACACAGAAATATCATTTTTCTTCCGTATAGGATTTAATAGATTTATTCTAGATCATCAACGGAATCAACTGTAAGAAGATTACGACCAAAGAATGCTCTCTATTATTGTTAAACATCACTACACTAACAATCATATTCATGCAACTTTTAATCAGCAAAAACATGTAAACATGCTTGAAAGAGTCATGTAGCTGGCGAAAAGGCTAAGAAAATCGATATCTGTTCAGTTAATCGCCTAGAAACCACATTCTAACTGATTAACTGTCCAGAATTCACCTTATCAACCGATTGAGAATGATCAATTCAAGAAAGAGCTTCGATATTTGGTTTTGAGAGTCTTCTCCCGGCAAGAACCAGAAAACCAGAAAAGGAGGATAGACGATGAAAGAATAGGAGAAGAAAACGTTTCTTCCCCACGGACGGCGCCAATGATGTGTCATTCGCTTGGGCATGGCGATCATGACCTCCATTCTAAGCTCCAGCACGGTGCTTTTGGATCTCCGGCAACTCACCTGGCGGTGAGGGTGGGTACCTGCAAACCCTTCGACGATCAAGTCAGTGGATTTTCTCAGAGGGGATAGTTCAGGTATTAAGTGAGTAAAAAGCTTACCAAATAAAGTGAAGTCCCATGTATATACAGTGGTTCATGGGCTACGAAAGTCAAACATGTCACCGTCACATCTCCGTGAATCACGGCGTCAAGTACGGATTTGTAACTAACCCCACGTGCGGGAAATACGCTCGGGCTTCATGCCGGGTATCCATGTCGTGGCTCACACGACATGCTGTTAGCGGACTGCTCCGCTCACGTGGGCCTGGCACGCACCTCATTCAAAGGTTATGTCTATAACAGACATATAATTAATAATATATTTTTCTTCTATCTTTAGTTTCTTAACCTGTGCAATATTGTATAGTTTAAAAAAAAACTATCAATAAAGAGGGTTTGGCCAAGGGTAAAGTCGATGCTTTATACTTTCAAAAAACTGGACATAATTTTAATATATTTAAATATAAATTTTATATATTTTTATTGTAAAAAATATTAAACAATTTTAGAATATAAAAGACAATTTTTTTTCATGAAATATTTTATCCTTTAAATAAAATGTATAAGTAGTTTATAGAGAGATATTAATAATTTTTAAATAATAATTATTGACTATTTAAAAAATGCCCCATTATAAAAATTCGCTTTAGGCCTTAAAATTAATTTGGTTGCCGAGCCACTACAAGAATTTTATAGATTTGCTTAGAAATATTTCGATGATAATTAGTAGCAAACTCGATTAGCTACAGGTTAGCTACCAACTATCCACAAAGTTTCTTAGGCTAAATTTAGATTGTTAATTAGCAACGAAAATTTTTCATAGCTAATTTCAAATTTTTAAAAATTAATAGCCGATTCATAGCGAATTTATAGCTAAAATTCATATTTTTATAAATGTAAAGCTATTTCCGTAGTTAATCCGTAGCAAATCTTTAAAAATTAATAGCTAATTCATAACAAATTTATAGCTAAAAATTTAGATTTTTATAAATGTTAAGCTATTTCCATATATAATTATATTAGCGATGACTTGTTCACAAGCAAACTCCAGATGCTACATGTGCGACATATAATATATATCAATAGTATAAAATATATTTTAAAAATAAATATATCAATAAATATATATTTTAATTTAGCTTCATTTTAAAAATATCATATAAAAAATTGCATATCTAGTTAAAAATTAAGATTATTTTATACTATTATTATTATTTTTGTTAATTATTTGCAAATTCTAAAATTTAGTTTTGTTTAGCTCCTTTGATACATCAAATGGACAATGACCCGGTGACCCAATGTCTCGGTTGAGTCAATGACCAAGCCGAGTATAATAACTAGGGGTGGAAGTGAGCCAGGAGAGGCTTTGCATAAACAGGCTAGACTTGGTTTAAAAATTAAAGGCCTAAGCCTGGCCTATTAGCCTCATAAGGAATTCTTTCAAGGCCTAAGTCTGGCCTAGGCCTGAGCTTGGTCTGGCTTGAAAGCCTATTCAAAAGCCTATTTATTAGTAAATTTTAATAGGCCAAATTTTGAGAATAAATATTTTAAAGAAATAACTAAACATATAACTTTGTATTTAGAAGAAAATAGACCATTTTAATTTTTATACCTGTGGACTATATTTCCAAAAATTAAGTGTTGCCTTATGTTAAATGTTCCAAAATGTCGTTTTATTAATTTCCATTCTGTTTACATAAATTTTTTTAAATGATAGTAAAAAAAGTTAATTATTATTATTTTATATATAATATTGTATATATAATTTAATAATATATTTATTATATATAAATAGGCCGGTCTGTCGGCTTAACGTGCTTTTTTAAAGGCCCAATGCAAGCCTGTTCTATTTATTTAAAAATGCTTTTAAAATAGCCCAAGCCAGGCTATAAATAGGCCAGGCCACGGGCCCCTGCATCTGGCCCACTTCCACCCCTATTAATAACTATGGTTATACTGGTAGAAATATTTTAAATGAATTAAAGAATTTAGTGCTTTAAAAATTAAAAACTCATTAAGGCAGATATTTTACTGTATGATTTAAAACATTAAATGAGATGTAGTTATTACACTTTAATAATGCATTTAAGATACTAATTAGCACATTCCTTATTAATAATAAGACTTCATCAATTATATATTATTGTTGAAATTATATACCTTATTTAGATAAAAATGTTTTAAAATTTATATATATAATCTAATATAATCACTTTCAAGAATTTAATAAATTTAGCTACGAAATTTTATTCGATTGTTAATTAGTAGCTATTTAGATACACACTAGCTAGGAATAATTTGTAACTACATTCCATAGCTAATCAATAACTATTTGGATACAAATTAACTACAAAATTTTTGTGTAGATTCATTCATAACTAATCAACATCTAATTTAATAGCTAAGAAGTAACTATTAAAATTAGCTATGATATTATATGCGGTAGCTAATTAATCAATAGCTATTCAGATATCAATTAGTTACCGAAATAGTTTCTCGCTATATTTCGTAGCTAATTGATAACTAATTTAGTAGCTGAATCTGTGGCTACTAAATTAGTTAGGAAATTTGATTCAGTAGCTAATCAATAGCAATTTAACTATGAATTAACTACTAAAAATATTTTTAACTAAATTTTGTAGCCAGAATTTTTAATTTTTTAGTGTGCCTACAAATGCACTAAAATTTGTTGGTTCGATAACGAAGATGATTTGATTCAACCTTGGCCTAATTTTTTTGTTTTAGAAAATTTGATAGGCTCTTGTATAAATGTACATATTTGTCCTCATTAATTAACTTTTCTATAATGAAACTATTTCTAGTATTTTTTGTGATAATTGTTGCAAACTTTTTTTTTTGGTAATTTTGATTCATTATTTATCATTTATTTACCCTTTTTTATTTCTTTAACTTATTCAAAATATATATATATATATATATATATATATATATACACTGAGGTGACGGTACGAAATTTGGTGTAACACCTTAAATTTTAAAAAGTAGTTACATAAAATCTTAATTTTGAGAAAGTCTGATACTTAAAAATTTTGTCTTGAAAATACAAAACTTGCTACTTGGATTTATATTTAAAATACAAGTAGAAACATTTCTTTATTTATATTATAATACTCAACTTTTTATCATACAATTTCCTATACACCTGAGCAAGATATATTGACCGAACATATTTAGGTTCACGAAATCTAGTTATACCTAAGAAAACCTTGAAACTTTTCTCGTCCGTAGCTATAGCTCCTTAATCTTCTAATATCTGCAATAATGAGACTGTCAGTTATATGTAAAACATATAACCGAGTAATCCCGGTCGAACTAAAAACATTTTAAATCAGTATTGTATCCATCATAATAGGAAAATCCTCAAATATAACCCTAGTAAATCACACAAATTATGTATAATAAAGACAACCATAATGAAGTCAACTAAAGCATTCAAGTGTCAACATATCTACATGTGTAGACATGACTCAGTCTATGAATTTGCATTTCGGTAGGGATTTCTGGTAGGGAACTTACCAACTCACCCAAAATGTCATATGAACAACTATTAGGGAACTTTCCACACTCACCCAGGCCACACTCACATAGAATATCGTATGGGCAACTGGTAGGGACTTATGGTAGGGAACTTACCTCACTCACCCAGGCCACACTTACCCAGGATGCCATTCGAATCGTTCTAGTTACCTTGCCCCTTTCGGGGTAACCCTTTATCATTCTCATTTACATGCTTATTCACTTACCCAGCATACTACCGGTAGAATTCAACCCACTTACTCAACATTCGTTCATAGGGGATGGCATTCAACTTTTCACTTTATCAATTCTCATTACATGTTATCATGCATTTAACATTCATTTCATATCATTTGCATTCAACATGTTCCAAGATTCATCATTCATTACATCCTAATTACATTAATCATCGAAAAAATGTATTCACCATCTTTGAAATGGATTCGTTAGGTTCACATTGCATTTGGAAGTTAAAAATAGGTCAATAACATCATGACACTGGCGTCTGGGCGCCCATACTATGTGTCATTTCTGCCAATTATAGGGCTCTGGTGCCTGGGCGCCCATCGTGACGCCCGAGCGCCAGACACAGGTAGCCAATTTTGCGTTTAACTCAAAAATGCATCCTCTTGATACTTTGGCCATAACTTGAGTCGTATACCTCTAAATTGGGTGAAAACAGTAGAAAATGAAAGGTAATTAAATTATCTACAACTTTTGTTCAAAACCAAATATCCGAATTAGTCTATTTATAGTAGATAACTTCAGCTGAATGCACCTGCCCATAATAAAAACCCAAATTTGGAAGCTCTCAGTATTTTTCCTATAACTCAAGTGTTCACGACAAGCTACCGGGTTGCCCCCAGACTAGTAGTCTAAGGACTAGAACTCAGTTTTTGTTTTGGTAAAATTTGTGACATACCATCTGTATTGTATCAGGTGGTTTTTATAGGTCGAGGGCGCGTGGAGTAAGTGAGTTGGCTAGGTAGCCGAATAATGTGGGTACTGAGCGTGGCCGTGGGACGTGGGTATGATGATAGTGGATAACCAAGAGGAACTTGAGGTGGGCACGTGGGCCCCGGGGAGCTAGTGTTGCGCAAGGCTGCAGGAGACGGGCTGCCTAGCTGTAACAGTACACTAGCCCCACAAACCTTGAAGAAATGAGCTGAGGAGGCCTAAAGTCATATTTGGGGAGGTATCCTGATCCTCTTGTGAACGGGCTGTCTAGTTATAACAGCACACCAGCCCCACAAGCTTTGAAGCGACGAGCTGACGAGGCTTAAAGTTGTATATGGGGAGGTAGCACGATCCTCTTGTGAACGAGCTAGCGAACTATGCCAATGTACCACAAGTCGCTCTACCATTGATTTGACCCTTGGTTGGTCCGTGTCAGTGTTTATTCTTATCTTCGGTTATGGCCTGTGGTCAACGTCAACGGTACAGTCAATACGCGTTACTTTAGTGTAGTTTTCCTCGTAACTGATGTGTAAGTCATAAATTTTAGGTTAGTATATTATCGAAATTTGTGATAATTATTTTTCGGGATTTGTGAGAGTTTCCTACTATAAATACCCCTTGTTGTGAATGGCTCTACATGCTTGCTTGGTGGGTACGTAAATGGTAGTAGGTATGGAAGAAGATTGTGATGATTTTTAGTTATTTTGGAAAATGCTTGTCCACAGATTCAATGACTACCTGGTGGGAATGAAATGGGATAGACTGGCCTAGTGTTTCCCACCATGGTAGTCATTGGGTCGGTGGGGGAGCTAAGTCTAAACAGCCTCCCTGTAGAGACATATGAAGCTGCAAGAGATAATTCCATGCACACGATCTGTGTCAATAGCCAACCCAAATGATTGCCATGGTTTTGGGGGAAGCAATCATCCTTTAGAATCTAGTAGCCTTCGTGCAGGGGCTCAAGTCAAAAGGCATCGTCAAAATCCTGCTTGCGTGGGAGGGTTGCTTCCCTACACAGAACATGGCCTTCAACCTGAAGGTATGAGGCCATCTCAAGGGGGAACGTGGAGGCTTTGGAGAGGATTCAAGACCTTCGCGGGCGTTTCCCTCTGTGACAAAAAACATCTGAAGTATTGTAGTTGTGTATGAATGTAAATAGCATCCCATGTTTGTTTGAGAAAATAAATAGAGACTTGTATATATTTCCGATATGTTATGTTTTCCTCTGCTATGTATATATCTATCTGAATAATAAAGAAAAAAATCCATATCTCTTTAATTGATATGTTGCAAATTCCATATCCCGTGTGTTAATACTGAAAATTCTGACAATATTTCCCATGTCGTTACGACCTCGAAGATTGGTATCCACTGGTAGATCGTTATCCGCACTCGCCCGACTTGCTCTCGGTGATATGTTCAGATCGCTTTTACCCTTGGGCAACCTGACCTTGATGACCGGCCCATGGTTAAAATATGCGGGTTATTGTGGAATCCTCAGGAGGCGTACGTGGCATGATCTTATTGGGGATATGCAGAGTCATGATTAATTGAAGTGATGCAAACGACAGGGTACGCACCCTTTAGTGCATGCTGGTGAGACACGACGCTAGGGGGGTGCATCCGAAACGTTGTGTCGAAAGGGTTTTTCATTTGGTATAAAAGATAAAGTGGAAAACACTGTCTTTTACGCTTTGCATTCTTTTTTGTAATTCTTCGTTTCCTGAGTTTTGCTGGATTTACCTTCGTAGAGTTTGCCATAGCCATTATTAACCTTTTAGGTACGTCCCTGTTCCCTTCAACTTCAAGGTTTCTGTGTTGTTTTGCATTTGTTTGCCTTGTGATGGAGCAGAGTTTAGTGAATCGCCAAACCCTAATCGATGAATCCAAAGATTATAGTTTGATTCATCAGGATGTCTGGGTATCCTCGCGTTATGCCAATGCGGAGGAGTTTGCTAAGGTTAAGAAAGAAAGTTCTGTTTTTACCCCTGGGAAACGTGGGAAAATGGTAATCGAGCAACCTGGGGAAAAAGAGTTTGTGTTTATGGAGGGAAAGGCAGGTCCCAATTTTTTTGCTATTTCTATAGGATGTTGTTTGACGAATTTCAGTTACGCCTTCCTTTGACCAAGTTTGAGATGGATTTATTGAGCTTTTATCAAGTAGCCCTGAGCTAGCTCGTTCCCAATGCTTGGGCAACCATTAGGGCTTTTCAAATATTGTGTGAATATTTGGGTTTTCTAGTACTGTTTGTAAGTTCCAATATTTCTTTTAAACCAAAGGAACTGTGAAAATGGATGACGAACAGTTTAGGTCGCTGTACCTTAGTGCTAGGGATGGGGGAAAATTTTCGTTCCCCGAGCAAATTTTGTGGGAAACACCTTCCGTGGGGAGTTTTTTCGAATTTCATCCCCTGAAGGTTTAGAGAAAGAAGTGGTTATTCTAAAATTAAGAAGTGGTTACCTAAATTATGCCTGTTTGACAACTCTGTAATATAATAACGCTATATTTTTATTTTGCAGAAAAGCACCATATGTCAAAGGTGGATGTGAACGCCCTTCAGGCCTAGAGGAAGAGGTGAATTGAAGAAGCAAACAAGGAGGTCACCAAGAAATCAGCTCAAGAAGACGACCTGGCTCAAGAGGAAAGGAGAAGGATTGGAATTGAAGAAGAAGAGGAAGAAGAAAATGAGCGACCATGACCCAATAACAGGGGGTTGTCTGGTGTGGAAGAGACAAGCTGCAGTCTTGGCGAAGCGCTGGGTGGCCTCTTTGAGACTACAAAGGCGCAAACTCATGTCTCCCCTAAACCTGGGTTGGGATGTACCAATGCTGTTTGTGGTCCCCAACTCGAGATGAGATGGCGTAAAAGGTCCTAGAGGAGCTGAACGACCTGTCGGAGGGTGCCCTGGGTATGTCGTTGGTAAAAACCCACTCTGCTATGGATGTGGCAAATACGAACTGTGGGGATATATCAGTGGGAGACATCCCCCAGGTCTCCGGACTCGACGGCAGATTCAAAGCCCCTATAATGGGGATAACTGAAGGGGGACCACTCTTGTGGTAAATGGTGAAGACCGACATGAGGGTTAGATGGTAGAAACAAGGAATCCCCACAGGGAGCTACTAATATTTGATTCGCAAGCTCGTTGCTTGCGAGCTCGCTTGAAGGCCCAGTTTTTGTCGTCTTTCTTTAATATGATGGACATTGCGGGTGAGGTGACCGACAAGCATTTATCAATCCCTGGCAACTGAGACTTCACTTCACAACTGTCTATTCAACAAAAAATTCACTTTTTGGAGCAGACAGGTGCGGAGATGGCACTGGTCTCTCGAGCTATGGAAAACGACCTGAAGGACTCTCGGTATGAAACACCTGCTCAACAACAGCGACACGTGCAGCAAGAGAAAGTGCTCAGGGAAAAAGAACACCAACTTAATGAGGCACAAAAGGCGCAACAAGAGGCCTTTGTAAAGCGTGATAAAAGTTAGGAAGCACTGGTCAAAGAAAGGTCGAAATTTGAAAAATTAAAGATTACAATTGAGGATCTGCAAACCGCCTTAACTACCATGAAGAAGGACAAAGAAGAGGTCGAGTGCAATTATGAAGAGAGCCAGGTTCAACTGGCCGAGACCTCCTGGGAGAAGGGTACTCTTGTAAATGAGGTGAAAAATTATGAAGAGGAAAAGGAAAACTTGCAGAAAAGAGTGGAGGACAAAGAGGCCGAGCTAAGCCATGATTCTCAAAGCTAGAAAGCGAGCGGGCTGAGAAAGATAAAGTATGTACAGACCTAGAAAAGCTAAAAAGCGAACTAGAAAAAATGCATACTGAACAGGGCCACTATGCTGATCAGGTTGTCGATGTGTTCGATGAAACGATTGCGAGGTGTGTTTCTCAAGTTTCCTTTTTGTTCGGTAAGGAGACCGTGCAGAAATTGCATCCATGGGTTGAAGTGAAAGAAGGGCGGTTGTGTCACCTAAAACTAGGGGATGTCGAGCTAGGGAGTTCGAAAGAAGTTTTGGCTCTTCCGGAATATTCTAATGAAGACAATTATCCTGAGGAGACCGACGATAGCTCAGATCCCAGAAATGTTGAAAAGGGAGGTACCTCTGGTGGCACGGATGATGCAGACAAAATATGAAAAAGAATTTGTGTGATTATCAATTGTGTTACTGTAAACTTGAACTTGAGCTATGAAAAATGTTAGTGAATTTTGTGCCTGGATAATCTTTATATATGTTATGTATGATTTTACTTGCTCTCAATATGTAATATAAAGACAAATAACTTGAAAATCTAGCATGTAGGTTACCCATTTGAAAAAATGACCTAGCGTGTAGATTTTTGATTGAGAGAATCTACCATGTAGGTTACTCGTTTGAAAAAATGAACTATCGTGTAGATTTTTTATTGAGAGAATCTAGCGTGTAGGTTACTCGTTTGAAAAAATGACCTAGCGTGTAGATTTTTAATCGACAGAATCTAGCGTGTAGGTTACTCGTTTAAAAAAAAGACCTAGCATGTAGATTTTTGTTTGAGAGAATCTAGCGTGTAGATTTTTGTTTGAGTGCTTCCTTCCTCTTTTACTAGTGTTGCACTAACTGCAATATCTAATGCAGATATATATAAAATCAATATGTCACCTTGTTTTGGCTGGGCCAGCATCGGAGGTGATGCCAAGAAATCTTTGATTTTGGAGAAAGCTTGTTCACATTCCGGTGTCCAGCAAAAATCCTTCGCTTTCATGAGGCATTGGAAAAGTGGATGGGATTTCTCTCCTACTTTTCACATGAACCATGATAAGCCTGCCAAACGGCCTGTTAACTTCTGAACTTCTTTCACACACAACGAGCTCTTCATATTCAAGATGGCTTGACATTTATCAGGATTCGCCTCAATTTCCCTTTCAGAAAACATAAATCCTAAAAACTTACCAGACTTAACTCCGAAAGTATACGTGTTCGGGTTAAACCTTAAGTTATAGGCTCGAAGCTGAATGAAGATCTAGTTCAGGTCATTGACATGGTTAGAATCTGTAGTAGTCTTTACCACCATGTTGTCAATGTAGACTTTGATATTTTTGCCGATCTTTTCCGGAAACACCTTGTCCATAAGGCGCTGATATGTGGCTCTAGTGTTTTGAAGACCAAAAGGCATGACCTAGTAGCAGTAATTTGTTGTATCTGCTATAAAAGTTGTTTTGTCCTCATCAGGGGGGATCACCCAGATCTGATTATATCCTGAGTATGCATCCATAAAAGATAAATATTGAAAACCAGATGCGTTATCAACCAACCTGTCAATACTGGGCAGGCGGTACGAATCTTTAGGGCAGGCCTTGTTAAGGTCTGTATAATCCGTACACATGCGCCACTTGCTATTTGACTTCTTTACCATAACTGCGTTGGCCAGCCAGGTCGTGTACTGGATCTCCCTTATAAAACCTGCCTTCAATAATCCCTCTGACTCCCGTTTCACTGTTCTTCTACGTTCCTCACCCAGTTTCCTTTTTTTCTTCTACGTTCCTCCCCGATATGTTTGCTGGCATCCACACAAACAGATCAACGTTCATCCTGAGAAAGGTTACCAGCTTGTATTCCAAGTCTGCTGGGAGCTCACTACTGATTTGAGTAGTGTGGTCCTTTTTGTCATCTAATGTTATAGCTTTTAGACCACCTGCGGGCTGAGGGCGACGTTCCTAGATTTCCCCTCGAGGATCCAGGTCAATGAGGAGGCTCTGATCATCATATACCTACATAACCGTTGGGGAGATGCTGATTGGATTTCTAACCGGTTTAAGACTATCGTGATAACACCTCCGAGCCATTTTTCTAGTCATCCTGAACGAATCCTACCTTCGTTTGTGATACATGGAATTTCATGACCATATGGGGTGTAGATACTATCGCACCCAATCTATTAAGAGTTTACCGCCCTATAATCACATTATACGAGCTAGCTGCATTTACTAGCAAATACCGAACAGTGACCTTTTTTGTGGACTCACCAGAAGCAAAAGTGGTTTCTAGCTCTACATAACCTCTAACGCTAACCAATTCACCAGAGATGCCGACTAGGATGCTATGATATGCACCTATCATTGAAGAAGGAATCTCTAAATTTTCAAATGTGTTCCAAAACATAATGTCCGCCAAACTTCCCTGATCAATTAGGACTCTCTTCACTATGCAATTCACCATAGATATGGAGATGACCATTGGGTCGTCTTGGTTGGCGTCCTCTCCTTTGAAGTCCTATGTTGAGAAAGAAATCTTGGGGCTTTCTTTGAAGGAGCTACTACTAACGTCAGTAGATTTGATGTTGAGCACAGTCCGCAAGTGGTGCTTACGAGTTGAGCTGGTATGGCCCCCTCCTGCAAAACCCCTAGCTATTGAGTTTATAACCCTTTGGGCGCCCTTGCTGCACTCTGGCTCGACTGCGTTTCTATTTCTCGAGGGCTGAAATCTCGGTGAACGCGAGCGGGACAATACTTGATCTATGAATAACCTCTTGATAAAATCTCCTAAGTACCCATCCTGGATCAACTGTTCAATATGGTCACACAAATGTTTACAATACTTAGTATAATGACCATACATACGGTGATACTCGCAAAACTTTGACCGATCTGCATAAGTAGGTTGAGATGTCAGTTCTCACGGCAAGGGGATTAATCCCGTGGAATTAACCTGCCTTAGGACGGTATCCTGAGGGACCCGTAGAGTTGTGTACGAGCTGAACTTGTTTTTGTAGGGAGGTCGCTTTCTTCCACCATATTCCTTCTTGGTGCCTTGCTACTGCTGCTTGAATGATGATTGCTTCACATTGTTTGGCTCTTTAAGAGGCTTTGAGATCTTCCCAGCCTAAGCAATGCTGTCTCGTTTGGACTGACATGCGTTCTCCATCTGACTCCATTCCTCAACTTCTCTATGGAATTGGGCAAGATCTGCAGGTTTTTTTCTCTTTATATGCTAATAAAAGTAATTTGGCTTGCAACCCACTGATCAATAAGGTCTTCAACACTTCTTGATGGACATCATTAACCATCAACGCCTCTTTATCAAAACGATTTAGGTAACACTTCAAGGACTCGTTTTCTCCTTGTCGGATATTACCCAAGTCCTCTTGAGATTTTTTCCGAGCTACCTTATAGGCGAACTGAGCAAGGAACAGCTCTGTTAACTGCCTGTAGCTGTTGACCGACCTAGGGGGTAAATGCAAAAACCATTTATTTGCGTCCTTCTTGAGGGTATTGGGAAAGCATCGACACAAGGTTGCTTCATTTGCACGAAAATTGATCATGGCTGATTTATAAGCATCTAGATGTTCCTGAGGGTCCCTATGTCCATCAAAGAGTTCAATTCTTGGTTTCACTCTGTCAGGAAACTCAGTGGTCATTATTGCATCGAAAAAGGGAGTTTCTACAGGATGATCAAACAAAATGCCTGTAGCTACTCTCTCGTGAATTGCTTCCCTCTGAATGGAATGAGGATTGTTGTCCTCCGAAGATTCCAAATGACCGCGGTTCTCCTTGTGGTTCTGAATATCTTGGAGTCTCTTTTGTAAGAAACGGTTAACGTTCGCCAATTCTTCATTATGGCGGTTAATCTCCTGCTGCTTCTGTTCAGGAGAAGATATCTGCTCTTGTAATTTATTTAAAGTCGGGTGTTGATCATTCTTTCTGGTTGGTGGGGGTGGGAAGTTGGTTGGGGTTGAGATGTTCTGGTATCGACCATTATATTTTCAAAGAAATGGTTTGTTATTAGAGTTTTAGAGTAGTGGATTTTTCACAAGGGTGGGAATCAAAAATCTATCGTCCCCACAGACGGCACCAAATGTTCACGACAAGCTACCAGGGTGCCCCCAGACTAGTAGTTTAAGGACTAGAACTCAGTTGTTGTTTTGGTAAAATTTGTGACATACCATCTCTACTGTATCAGTTAGTTTTTATAAGCCGAGGGCGCGTGGAGTAAGTGAGTTGGCTAGGTAGCCGGATAACGTGGGTACTGGCGTGGCCGTGGGACGTGGGTATGATGATAGTGGGTGACCAAGAGGAAATGTGAGGTAGGGAAGTGGGCCTGGGGGAGCTAGTGTTGGGCAAGGCTGCAGGTCGCGTCGAGGCGAGCTGCCTTCACGTCGTGGGCGGGCTGCCTAGCTGTAATAGTACACCGGCCCCACAAGCCTCAAAACGATGAGCTGAGGAGGCTTAAAGTCATATTTGGGGAGGTAGCCCGATCCTCTTGTGAACGGACTGCCTAGTTATAACAGCACATCAAGTTATCCAAATTTAGTTCTCATGAAACTTGTGGCATTACAAAGCTAACAAAATTTTCTACAACTTTGTAGAAGACCACAAAAACCAGTTCTAAAATCATAATTGTCAAAAATAGGCACCTTTACCCGAGGAGTACACTCAACCAAACAGGCACTTCAATATTGACCCTGTGTCAGTATTTGGGTCATAACTAGAGTTCTAGATAGAAAATTATCTATATCAGAAGAAGTTGCATCAACCCTTATTAGGGAAGAGGTCATACAACATGTCGAAGGCAGATTGGGAGTTGCTAGATCGACAGGCTCTTGGCGTGATCGGATTGACATTAGCCAAGAATATCACGTACAACGTTGTGAACGAGAAGACTACTGCAGGTATGATAAAGACATTATCAGATATGTACGAGAAGCCTTCCACAGCCAACAAAGTCTATTTGATGCGTTCGTTGTTCATTCTTAAGATGGGAGAAGGTATCTCTGTAACGAATCATTTTAATGATTTTAATACTATTCTTGCCCAGTTGGAGTCAGTGCAGATTAAATTTGAGGATGAGGTGAAGGCATTGATTCTGTTGTCATCACTATCGGATAGTTAGTGTTAGTTATCTTTTATTTTGATATCATATCTCCTTTTTTATTTAATTTTAGTTTTTTTCTATCTAATCCTTTCTTTTTTTATTTGTTTTGACTTTTCTCCTCTTTTCTTTTTAATTTTGATCTCTAACTTAGACGTAAAAAAATAAAAATTACTGCGATAATTCATGAAACTTGATTGTGTAATTGGAATTGATGTGTTTTTGAAATTTTGAAACTTGGAGTATTTTGCATGAATTTGTTGAGCATTGGACTTGTTTTGAAAAGCTTTCACCAAGAGGGAATTTGATTTTTGATTTTCTTTTGAAAAATCCTCTTTGGTTTGGTCGACAAAGTCTTGTTTGATTTCATGATGGTTAGTAAAGCACATGATAGCATAAGCATGATAGAGGCATAGTTTTAAAATTTTAACTAGAGCCAAATAGCCAACCCATTCTTAAATGATTAAATTCCAATTTTTGGCAACCAAGTTGAGCCTTAATGTTTATTCTTGTGACCTTAATCTTTGAGCCTAAAAATTTGTTATCCTCGACTTTGTTGAGTTGAATTGATGCATGCATACTTGGTTCTAGTTATGTTGGATGTTTGGTTGAATTGTGCTAATAATATAATGCCTCTAGTCATTCTCATACAAATAAAAGAAATAGAATAAAAAGAAGAAAAGTTGTGCTCAAGTTTTCAATGTTTTGAGTAGCCAGCGGATTGAGGTTAGCAGCCTTGATCTTTTGCGCGAAAGAACATTGGGAGCTGGTTTTCACTGCTTGAGTAGCTAGGTAGCCGAGGTTAGAAGCCTTGACTAGTTGCATGAAAAAGAATGAGGGCAAGAGTAGAATTAAAGCTAAAAAAATAATAAAAAAGAAAAAAATCGGAGTTTAACTAGAGAGACCTCTTAAAAGCACATAAAAGGGTCAAGTACAAGTAAGGTTGGGGAGAATTAAGTATGCATTGCAATGATTTGACTCTTTTATATTATCTTGAAAAATAAAATTTTTTTGTAACATAGCCTCATTACACCCATAATTAAAAGACCTCTTGATTGTGCTTGAATTCTGTGTATGTGACTTGATATATATGATATGCAAGACAAAGTTGATCAAAACCTTTGAGGACATAAGCTTTGTGCTTTTCCTTTTGGTTATAAGTTTAATATGTCTCTTGTTCATTGCTTGATTGACGATTGCAACCTTACTCTAAGTGATTTTAAGCTTTTTCATTGCCATCAATTTCTATGGCACTTGAGAGTTGATTGTTGCGTGCATTTTCAAGTCATACCGAGCAAGGATACTTTATTGTCTTTTTGCGTCTAGTAGTGTATTTTGCTTGAGGGCAAACAAAACCTAGGTTAGGGGAAGTTTGATAAGTGATAATCATACATATTTTTTTGCTTTAAATTATGCACTTATCAATGTGTTTTAAGTTGATTTTGATGGAAAAATATCCCAAATTTAGTAATTGCAAGTCTTAGGAAAAATTATAGTTCCTTTAGTATTTTTATATTGAATTGAGGCTAATTACATGAATTTTAACTTAGGTTGGAGCTTGGATGAGTTAGGCGCTTGGAAAATGGCTAGATCTTTTGGGCGTGGAGAAAAATTAGGAGCACTTTAAATTAAATTGATTTATCTTCTCTCCAAAAATCTTTTAAATTCCATCCATCTATTTTTTAGCAGTTGATGATTATCTTAATTTGATTTATTTTGATTTATCTTGATCAAATAATAATATTTTATGATTTGATTTATAGATAAGCAGAGCTAGGAAGCGCTTAAAAGATCATGGCATATCCTATTGCAAGATTTGTGGACTAAATAATTCATAGAGTGATGTATTCTATCTTCTCTTTATGCAACAAAAGCCATGTCTTAGATTCTATAAATACATGTAATTAGTGGGTCAAGGGAAGGCGAGCCATAAGATACCGCTTCTCTCTCTTCTCTCTCTAGACTTAGTTTTCTCTAGGTTTAGCTTCTCCTTTTGAGGGAGAAAATGGGATGGGGTTGAATCTTAATGTAACATCTCAAGAACCCCGGGAGGATTCATTCATGGAGCGCGAAAGAGGAAGGAGAAAGATGCTTCAACCGGCCTTAATCCTCTTCTATGGACTTTCTTGTATCCCTCTTTTCCTTCCTTTATGTTTTATTTTATAGTTTACTGTATTTGGATCTTTATGGATTTGATTACGTTGAAGTTTGACTTTTTCTTTATTAATCTATGAAGTATTTTACTTGTTTGAGTATATATGTTGTGTTTAATGCTTTTGGGTGCGTAGCTCACATTCAGTTGAATTGATTTCTCGTATTGAGACTAGGGACGGTAATATATGAGTGTGATTCTCGCATATTATACCATGTACGTTGTAGATTAGAGATAGACTATACTTGCATGTGGTTGTTGTGAGTTCTTTTGTTTAATGCTTGTCTTTGGCTTTGGAGAGTCAAGGGATTGATCTCTTAGGTTAAAGTCAAAGGTTACTGAGTCAACAAATTGATCATTAATTAAATTTGTGAACTTGGCCATCAACAATAAAATAGGGAGTAGATTAATGAGGCGTTCGGTAATTCAAAGGGGGCTTTGTCTATGAAGTTTCCGAATGCGTAACCAATTTGTATTCGATCTTAGATGAAGCTTTAATTCTAGTTTTGTTTTTCTATGAAATCTTCTCTTGTTAGAGTATTAATTGTTGTTCTTAATGCTTATGTTGTGACTCATGTTTATGCTAGGAATAGTGAAATATGAGTGTGCTCTTGCAATTGATGCCATGGTCATTGTTAGTCTAGGCATAGATAATGATGAGTATGAGGTCTTGTTGAATTCTGAGTATTAATGCTTGTTTTAACTTAAAGTGGTCAAGGGATTGGAATCTTGAGTTAGGGCAAAGGTTAATATGCCGAGGGATCGGTCTTTAAGGAATTTAGTGAATTCAACCAACAACAAGTGAATTGTGAATAAGATATTGAAATTAGAATTAATTCAAAGGAAATTTTGTCTATAAAGTTTTCAGATTCTTAATCAAATGACATTGAATTCCAAATGGATGTTTAGTTTAGACTGAAATTTTTATGTCATTTGTCTTGATGTTTTAACAATTCAGTTATTATTCCTTTGGCCGTCTAAATTAGTTGTTAACTTGGGAACGCGATAGTTGGCCATAATCCCTGTGGACGATACTCGGTATTAACCATTTTAATATTTATAACGATAGCGAAACACACCTACCATTTTTCATTATTAAGAAGTACATACTCAAGTTACTTGACAAGTTTTACCTTGGAGATGCCAAGACCAGAAATACCCCTTTGGGATCTCATTCGAAATTTACAAAGGAGCAATCTCCAAAGACAGATGAAGAAAAATGTTACATGTCAAGAGTATCATATGCGTAAGCAATCGGAAGCTTGATGTATGCTATTGTGCGCACCAAACCGGAAATAGCACACACAGTGGGAGTTGTTAGTTAGTTCCTATCGAAGCCCGGAAAGGAGCATTGGAAAGGTGTAAAGTGGATACTCAGATATCTGAAGGGTACTTCAGGGATGTGTTTATGTTTCAGAAGAAGCAATCTCATCTTACATGGATTTTCTTATGCAAATTTGGGAGGAGACTTGGATACAAGAAAAGGCACCACTGGCTAAATTTTTACCTTGGGAGGTACTGCTATGAGTTGGAAGTCCAAACTTCAACGTAGAGTTTCTCTCTCAACCACTGAAGCCGAATACGTAACGATCTCAGAAGCCGCTAAGGAGATGATTTGGCTATAGAATTTTCTTAGTGAATTGGGAAAAGAACAAGATGATGCTCCATTGTTTAGTGACATTCAGATGGTATTGCTGTATCTGTTGCTAAGAATCCCGTCTTCCATTCTAGATGCAAGCATATTCAGTTGAGATATCATTTTATGAGAGTTGATAAATGGTGGAGAACTATCTTTGCTGAAGATCTCAGGATGAGAGAACCCAACAGATATGTTGACAAAGACGGTCACAAGTGACAAGCTGAGGCTTTGTATTACCTCAGCTGGCCTTCGAGGATAATTGAAGATGAAGGTGCTGCACTAGGTGAAGAGTTGATGAGCTCTTATAAAGAGCTAGTGCGATTTTGAACTTAGACTCCAAGTGGGAGAATTGTTGAGTTTGTAGCCTAACTTCCAAAGTCCCACATTGCTTAGTTGAGTTTGTAGTCTTATTTCAAAGTCTCACATCGCTTAGTTTGTAAAACTTATGTCTCATTAGCAACATATAAAGAGGCTCCTTGTAAGCTTCTATGCACAGTAAATAAAAATGTTTTCCCTAGTGTAGCCGTGGACGTGGGTACATACACTGTGTGTCGAACCACGTTAAAGTATACTTTGTCTAATTTTAAACAAATAATAATGGAGAAACGAGAAGCACAACAAGACACACATACTCCTCTTATTGACGAAAGTGAAAAGAAGAATACTATATCAAATTGGAGGCAAATAGATATAGAGAAACAAAGAAAAGCCGCTCGACAACAACTAGATCAAATTCGTGACATGACTGGTTTTGGAGACAACATGGAAGCAATGAGAAAGTTTGAGAAACTCATTGGTTGTACTACAGGGCCGTATCAAGCAATTTTGGAGCCTGAGACAAAAATTAAAACTAAGACGATATAGAGTTTTTGCTCTTACTTTATTTTTATGACTTTTTTAGTTGTAAAATTTGTTATTAAAGTTCTATAATCAAAGCAATCATAATTCATTTAATATGTCTTATAGCATTGTTATCATTAGTTTTAATTTAAAAAAGTTTTTTTAAACCGTTATAACATTCACAAATTATGTTTTCCTTCGCCAGGATAAAATATTAGACTTCCGTAACTTTAAATTCTTTTTTGTTCTGTTATTAATTGCCATAAGAATAATAGTGTTTTTTGGTAACATGAGAACAATAGTTAAACATTATTAAAACGTTTCCGTATCCGCACCATTAACTATAGTGTTAAGTCATTTATATATTGTAAATACAATACTTATTAAATTCTTTTTTATTTCCATAAAAACTTTTCAGTATTCGCCCATTAACTATAGCGTTAAGTCATTTTTATATACTATGTACCAAAGTAACCTGGTTGTATGGAATTTTTTTCAAACGCAAATACGGGACGAGTACTGTAATATTATACTCGTACTCTTCCCACTATAATCCCAATATTTGAGACATACAATATACAATTAAATTAAAATAAAAATAATTTGTTTGTGTTTCTTAAACCTATAAATACAAATTTCAGTATGTGCTTATCACTACTATACACGTGAAGAATGATGTTTTCCAAAATAAAAATTAAATATGATGTTTTTAAAACACCTAACTCATTTAAATTTTTTTGAAAATAATGTATTATTTAATTTGATGGTTTTAGCTCAATTTACATAATATTTTATATTTTTAAAATTACAACAGTTTTTTTAGAGAACATGTACTATACACTTGAAGAATATGACGTTTTTAGAAATAAAAATAAATAACTATTTTTTAAATTACCTAAATTATTTAAAGCTTTCTAGAAACAATGTATTTTTACTTTAAAGTTTCTAGATTAATTTACATAATTTTTTATATTTTTATTTTTGTAACTCTTTTTTTAGAGATCGTGTACTAAACACCTGAAGAATATGGTGTTTTCCGAATTTCGAAATAATAATGTATAACGTGTTTTTAAATTACCTAACTAATTTTTTATACATTTGAGAATAAGGTGCTTTTTTAATTGAAAATGAACAGGGTATTTTTAAATTATATAAATTATTTGAAGCTTCCTGGAAACATGTATTGTTTAGTTTTGAATATTCTTGCTCCATTAACATAATTTGTTATACTTTTAAAGTTACATTAGTCTTTTTAGATCGTATACTATACACTTGAAGAATATAATGTTTTTTCAAAATAAAAATGAATAAGAAGTTTTTAAATTACATAATTTATTGAAAGTTTTCTAAAAATAATCTATTATTCTCTTTGAAGTTTCTATCTCAATTTACATAATTTTTTATATTTTTAAAATTGCATTAGTTTTTAGAGCTGATGTATTATAATAGATTGTTTTTAGAAATTAAATTAAATTAATAGGGTGTTTTCGAATTATCTAACTTATTGAGAACTTTTTGGATACAATATATTATTCACTTTAAAGTATATATCTCATGTTACATATATAATTTTGTAAATTAAAACTATTTTTTTGAAGATCGAGTAATATATACACTTGAAGAATAGAGTACTTTTCAAAATGAAAATGAATAGGGTGTTTTTAAATTATCTAAATTATTTGAAGCTTTCTAAAAATAATGTATTATTCATTTTGAAGTTTCTAGCTCAAGTTAGATTATTTTTTATATTTTTAAAATTGCAACAGTTTTTTAGAGATAGTGTACTATACACGTGAAGAATATGGTTATTGAAATGAAAATGAATAGTGTATTTTTAAATTACCTAAATTATTTGAAGCTTTCTGAAAACAATTTATTAATCATTTTGAAGTTTCTAACTTAATTTACATAATTTTTTATATTTTTTAAAATTGCAACAGTTTCTTTAGAAATCGTGAATTAACACATGAAGAATAGAGTGTCTTTCGAATAAAAATGAAAATTCAATTTTAAATTACCTAAATTATTATAAGCTTTTTTATAACAATGCCTCATTCAATTTAAAGTTTTTAGCTCAATTTACAAAAATTCTTTATACTTTTAAAATTACAACATTTTTTTATAGATCGTGTACTTATATGATGTTTTTTAAAATAAAAATGAACAGGTTGTTTTTAAATTACTTAAATTATTTAAAGGTTTTTTTAGCTCGATTTACATAATTTTTATATTTTTTAAATCGCAACAATTTTGTTAGAGATTGTGTACTATATATACTAGAAGAATATGGTGTTTTTCAAAAAAAATTTTTTTTAATTTATTGAAGTTATTTGAAGCTTCCTGAAATTAAAGTATTATTCACTTTGAAGTTTCTAGCTCAAGTTACGCAATTTTTATATTTTTAAAATTGCAACTGTTTATTTTTAGAATTCATGTAGTATACACTTGAATAATAGGGTGTTTTTCGAAATAAAAACTAATAGGGTGTTTTTAAATTTCCTAAATTATAGGAATATTTTTTTAAACAACATATGATTCGCTTTAAAATTTATAGCTCAACTTACATAATTTTTTATATTTTTAAAATTATAACAGTTTTTTTTAGAGATCATATACTAACACTTGAGTAATAGGACATTTTTAAAATTGCAACAGTTTCTTTAGAAATCACGTATTATACACATGAAGAATACATTTTATTGTTTTCCGAAATAAAAATAAAAACACATTTTTAAAATTACATAGATTACTTGAGGCTTTGTGAAAACAATGTATTCTTCATTTTGAAGTTTCTAACTCAATTTACATAATAGTTTATATTATTAAAATTGCAACAAGTTTTTTAGAGATCGTGTAACACATACACTTGAACAATATAGTGTTTTTCGGAATAATAATGAAAACACAATTTTTAAATTACTTAAAAGTGAATAAGGCATTGTTTTCAAAAGGCTTCAAAAAAATTAAGTTTTTAACTCAATTTACATAATTTTTTATATCTTTAAAATTGCAATAGTTTTTTAAGAGATCAAGAACTATACACTTGAAGAATATGATATTTTTCGAATTAAAATTGAATAGGGTGTTTTTTTATTACCTAAATTATTTGAAACTTTCTGAAAATAATGTATTAATCACTTTGAAGTTTCTAGCTCAAATTACATAATTTTTTATAGGCTAAAATATATTTTTGGTCCTTATAAAATGGGGTACTCTTGATTTTTAGTCCCTCAATTTTTTTTTTTTTACATAAGTCCTTCATAATATAGAAATTGTTAGTTTTAGTCTCTAAAACGCATTAATCAGTTATCTGCCAAACAAGTCATTAATAAATAATTAAATAATAAAATATTAAAAAAATTCTTCCCATTTTTCATTTCCCACCATAGTGCCTTTCCCCTTCACCTTAATTACCACCCACCTTCTTCCTTTCCCTTACCCTTCCCCTTCTCCACCTTCTTTATTCCCTTTCCCCTTTTTCTCTTTCTTTCCCTTCTTAAACTTCTTGAACCACTCGCTCTCCATGAATCCTAGTCTCACAGCTGCCACACATACACCACCCTCCACCGCCGATCAATATCTCTGTTTTGAGACCGCTTACCCATTGGTTCCAAAAAAAACACCTACCCACCATCACCATCTTCAAACCTCCACAACCACCGTCTCACCCTTACCTTCAACAAACCCTAGCTTCCAAGCAAAATTTACTTAATAGAGCATTTCAAAATAGGAAAAATTAAGATTGAAAACTGTAAAGTTTGAAAAATTGAATGATAATACATGTGAAAAAGTTTAAATCGGAGAGAAAAAGCTAAATGAGAAAAGTTTGAAAAAAATATTTGCATAGAAAAAAAGTTTTGATAGTAAAAAATCTAAATAGTTAAAGAAAAACATTGGAAAGTAAGATGTTTGAGACTTGGAATTTTTTTTTTTAAAAAAAAAACTTCAACAAATATACAAGTTAGAGAGAGCAAAAATTTTGATGGAGCATTTCAAAGTAAGAAAAATGATGATTGGAAACTTTAGAGTTTGAAAATTGTGAAGGAGAAGAGATATGGAAATTTTTAAAATTGAAGAGAAAAAGCTAGATAACTTTAAAGTAATTTTTTTTTAAAAAAAAACATTTGGATAGAAAAAAATTGTTAAGAGTAAAAAATTTGAAAAAGTTAGAGAAAAATATTGGAAAGTAAAATATTTGGGACTTGAAAATTAAAAAAAAAAAACAAAAGAGCTTTAAAAACTATGCAAGTTAGAGAGAGCAAAAAATTCCAAGGACCATTTCAAAATAGGAAAAATGAAGATTTGAAACTTTAGAGATTGAAAACTGGAAATAAAATAGATGTGGAAATTTTTAAAATCTGTACAAAGCAACATAAGTGTAAAGTGAGAAAATTTCAAAAAAAAAAACATTTGGATTGAAAAAACGTTTTAAGAGTAAAAAATTATAAAATGTTAGTGGAAAAAATTAGAGAGTAAAATGTTTGGGACTTGGGAATTTCAAAAAAGAGCTTTTGAAAATATACAAGTTAGAGAAAAAAAATTCATGGAGCATTTCAAATAGGAAAATGAAGAGTTGAAACTTTAGAGTTAGAGAGTGTAAAAGTTTTGATAGAGCATTTCAAAATACAAAAAAAAATAAAGATTTTAAATTTTTGAGTTTGAAAATATTGGGAGAGAGTAGATGTAAAAGGTTTTAAAATCAGGCAAAGAAGGTTAGATTGTTTTGAAATAAGTAAATTTTTAAAAAAGATTAATAGGAGAGAAAAAATTGAAAGTAAAAAAAATTAAAAAGTTAGACAAAAATATTGAAAAGTAAAAAGTTTGAGGATAGAAATTTTTCATAAAAGGACCATAGAAAGTATAAGAGAGAAAAATTTTTGATGGAGCATTTCAAAAAAGGAAAATACAAGATTTTAAAGTTTAAACTTTAAAAAAATTGGATGAAAGTAAATGTAAAAAGTTTTAAGATTGAATAGAAAATGCTAGATTGTTTTGAAATAAGAAAAAATTTAAAAAAGATTAATTAGAGGGGAAAAAGTTTAGATTAAAAAAAAGTTAGAGAAAAATATTGGAAGCTAAAAAGTTTGGGGACAGAAAAGTTTAAAAAAGGACTTTAGAAAATATTAGAGTTAGAGTGTGAAAAAGCTTTGATGGGGCATTTCAAAATACGAAAAGCAAAGAGTATAAACTTTAGAGTTTGAAAATATTGTTACAGATTAAAAGTTGTTATAGTTTGTTAGAGTTTGTTAGAATTAGTTACTTGATTGATCCTTAATAAATAATAGGCTTCTCACTAATTGTAATAATCTTTTTCAATTAATTCAATATGAGTTTGCTTTTCTATGGCACTCCTCTCTTGTTCTATGAGATTTATGGGTATTGACCACAATACAATGGTTGCATTTACCAAGTTCTTCTCATTTTTTGATATGGTATCAGAGCTCTCCCATGGGGAGAGTGAAGATCCTTATGATTCCGCTACAAAGGCACGAGCTAAGAGGCATCTCAGAATCAATCAAAATCTTAATCCTCGTAACTTGGATTTCAAGAAGAGGAAGTGTGCCTTTAAGAATCTGCATCTTACTGCCATGGAATTTACGGTACCAATCGCTTCTTCTATTGCCGATGGAGATGATGTGCTTGATCTGGTGCAGAAACCAGCACATGATGCAGATCGAAGCCTTGCCAAAGAAATCCAACAATCGATTGTGTTTGGTTCCCTAAGTGATCCATTGTTTTCCTTCCCGAAGCCAATTGAGCATCAAAATGCAACTGATCTTCAAGATTCTGGTTCTTTCTTCAGCAAAGAATTCCTCATCGGTTCTGTTCTCGTTCATCTCAAACCCTATTTCCCTTCTTCTTCTGTTTCTGTAGAAGTTCCTGCCAAATTAGCTTCTTCATCTGAAATCTCGGTTATCATGCCACAACTAGAGGAAGCAATATTGTTCGATGGAACCCTAGGCACTAGTGAAAACAACAAAAATAGAGTTTCTGTCGATGTCGAAGGCACCGCTAAGAACGATGACCAAGGAACCACAGACATGGATGTCGTCATTCCTTTTTCTTGTGATACGCATTGCCTTTCGTTTTCTCCTTTGCCGCCATATTCTGTGGATCTAAGATCTCTGCTCCTGAAGTGTTCTCACGCATGTATTCAACATTCAACAATGGATGCAAACCAGAATCGAAATGTCGGAGAGTACGCTCCTTTTATTCGTGGTCTTCAACTTCTTGGCTTCGCAAACGATGTTGCTCAAATGGTTTGGTCCATGCTCTCTCACATTCCAGGTGAACACAGTGGCTTTATTTTTGTTGCTATTGAGGAACTTGAACATACACTGAGCAAGTTGAAGGTTGAAGGAGTTCTTCCTAATTGCCAAGGAAGGCTTGTATAGAATGCTTGCAACTTGTTTGATAAAATGCCTCTGAGAGATATGTTTATTGATGACTTTACTGTAGTTGTTAATACTTGTCTAGTGGTGGTTCAAAATTCCAACTCCAGAGAGTCACAAGGTTCCAACAATGTTTCTTATCACTCACTATTTTTTTGTATGGAAAGACTCTTTGTGGGATGCCTACAAGCTATTTGGTGATATGCTTGAGAGACATGCTTTCTTCTTAAAGCTCTTTCTTCTCAGGATGGTTCATGCTTTAGGGTTGTTTTGTCATTTTTAGAGTGATCACAAGTTGTCTTCTGTTGAAATCAACCAAATTCATTCACACAATATTTACAAGGAAGCTTCAAGTGTAGGTATTGGGTTTGATGTGTCTTTGCAGAATTACTTGATTAGTATATTTGTGATGTGCGGCTGTGTTGAGCTTCCTCAACAAGTGTTTGAAAGAATGCCTAACTGTGACCATGGTTCTTTTAAATCAATAATTAGTGGGTATATAAAATTTTAAATGGTGATTTTAGCTTTGGAGGTGTTTGATGATGTGCTGGAACAAGATTATGTGTTCTTTAGCACTACGTTGTTTGGATTTTGTCAAAGTTGGTATCAACCTTGCCAATGTGAAGATATTTCATGGGCTGAGTTTCAATATTAATTGTTGATTATGGAGGTATACATCTTGAAACCTTTGCGGATACAAGATTTTTGGAAGATCATGGAGCACATTATACATCCAGTGTATTTTGCATTCTATTTTGAAGATGTTGCTTGCCATTCCATTATGGTCTTTTTGTTTCATGCAAGCTTACTTGGGAAGGTTGCTTGGTGGTGCCATTGGTTTTTGGTGCATCCATCCTCACACCCCTGTTGTCATCATTTGGATTCTAGTTACCGACACGTTCAAGGTGATTGTTTTGCTGAAATTGCCAAAGCTGCAGCGTGAAGTTGAGGTGGCTGGTGTTGTCATTGAGGCTCCCAAAGCTACCTTCATGATGCTAGTAGTGCATTCCAACGTGCCAAGGAAGGTGTTTGAAGACCATGGTTGAATCTTTATGCTACTTGTTGAAGCAACCATCATTCACGGACTGCATTTTACTTTCATTTATATACTTGTGTTTAGTTCCAGGCTAGAAGTGTTGCATATAGCTTGAGGGGGGGTTGTTACAGATTAAAAGTTGTTATAGTTTGTTGGAGTTTGTTAGATTAGTTACCTGATTGATCCTCTATAAATAATAGGCTTCTCACTAGTTGTAATAATCTTTTTCAATTAATTCAATATGAGTTTGCTTTTCTATGGCACTCCTCTCTTGTTCTATGAGATTTATGGGTATTGGCCACAATACAATGGTTACACTTGCATTTATCCAAGTTCTTCTCATTTTTCTGATAAATATTTAGAGAGATTAGATGTAAAAAGATTTTAAATTGGATAGAAATGACTAGTCTAGTCTGATTTGAAATATTAAAATTTTGAAAAAGATTAATTGGAGAGATATACGTTTTGAGAGTAAAATCTAAAAAGTTAAAGGTAAATACTAAAAATTAAAAATTTCGGCGATGGAAAATTTTCAACAAAGGACTTTAGACAATAGTACATTTGAAGAGTAAAAAGGTTTTGGTGTAGCATTTTAAAATTGAAAAAATGAAGATTTTAAACTTTAAAGTTTGAAAAAATTGAAAGAATAGTACATTGTGAAGTATTTTAATGGTACAGGAACTCTGTGAGTACCTCTTCCACTGAAGTTTGCCTTATTTCAGCTTATTATCACATCTCTAACGTGTCGCAACCGGGGTCACGGCGGGGACGGCTAATAATAAATAAAAACAATGGAGTCGCCACCGAGATTTATTAAAGAAAATCTCGGAAAAACATAAAAGAAATCTAAGAAACCAAATTTTGGATTTGGGAGTCGATTACGTGTAGAGAAGGTATTAGCACCCTACGACGTCCGTTTAAAAAGCGGTTACCTTCTAATTAACTGTGCAATTTATTAACTTAACGAGAATATCTAATTCACTCAAATAACCATTCGCTAAGTTATTACTTTTTTATTAAATAAAGGGGAAAAATGTTTTTTATTTAATTTGGCTTGACGGGTTCGGTTCCCGCTCCTACGTATCCTCAGCTCGGGGAGCAATCAAAGCCACGTAGTTCTCAAGATTAGAATTTAATTATTGTGAAAACCCACACTTGCACTTGAATCACGACAGAGCATTGTTCAATGAATTTGTTGTACGCGCAAAGATTTTTTATACGGCGATGTTCAACAACCCATGTACGTCCCAGATTTGACGGTGGGAACACCACTCAATCGCCTCAAGGCCCATTTAATGTACGCTCAAGGTTACGATAGAGAGCTTTTCAATAACCCGTGTACCCCTTTGGTTCGGGTGGCACAAACATCACTCTACCCAATCAAAGATTTATTTTTACATCTATGGTACACGACGGAAAGCCACCATTCAATGAAACCATACGACGCCTTGGTCTTGATGGCGGGATAACCAACGATTATTTTTATTTATTTCATTAATTTTTCCCGAAACAGAGGTGAGAGGAGAGAGAACAGCAAGGAGAGAGCAAAGCTTACCTGATCTTTTGACCGATCTGAAATCTCTGAGTTTCTTTTAGAATTTCTCCTTTCGTTTTTTGTGATTCTCAATGATAATTGGTTTTTTTTCCTGTGTTTGCACCTTTTTCCTCCTTTCTGATCAGATATTTTGTTTTTATCTTTTTTATTTGAAAACTGATTATCTTTTATTTAAAAACCGTCGTTCTGATCAGTTATAATAAATTATTATATTATTTTAAAATCAATAAAATTTGCTTTTTACTGATCAGTACTTTATCATGTTATCAGTTAACACTCAGTTGGTTATATATTGAGGAGCCTTATCACAATCTCTATTTAATCAATTATAATTAATTAATTAAGAAAACTAATTAATTAATCACAATTTGACCAAGTGAAATTATTATTGACCGGATAAAATTTGGTATCCACACAGAGTTCAGGATACCACTGCAGTTCTGATAGGGGCAGGAAAATAGATGTAATAAAAAAACAAAATGCAAACAAATATTCATAAAGAAAATGTCAACCCAAACATATAAATTTCCAATTCTGAATCCCAAAAAAAATAGGAAGAGTATAAGTATACTTTACACAATACTCTAATGATATATAGTTGGATTCACCCATGGTTACAACCATAATCATTACTTACCAATCAAAACAACAACAACAATCATTCCTATTAGAGAGCTTTTATGTCACCAATAAAAAGAGAACAAGAATATTATCGAAGAAAATAAAAAGGAGAACAAGAATCGCTTCAGTCATCAGTTCCAAATCCAACCAAAACTACCAAAGTTCAATACCATGCTCCCTAATTGACAATGCTTTGCTCCCTAATAATTCCTAGGTCGATAAAAGCCCTAATTGAATCAAATAAGAAACAATTATTTTATTTTGCAACAGTTATGGACCGGATTTATGATAACCCGGCCACGAGTCACATGTCGTCATAAGCATGACAAGGAGCAACCCACAATCAACCCTAATACATCTCATATAAATACACCCCTGAGCACACCATGCAAGGTACGTAACACTTTGATATACCATCATAATCTAATTCCAACACTGACTTGAGCGTCGGAGTCCTTGCAGGTGTCACACCGCCGCTTTTGGAGCTTGGACGCCGTGCTTTCTATCCTCTGTCGGTTCAAAGCCTCATCAACATTACTTGCCCTCTATCTCTGCTAGGTACGATCACAACATTGGCGTTGTCTGTGGGAAATGCAACAAAAAGTTCATTTTCTTTTACCATCGATGATGGTATTTTCCACTCGGCATAGGGGGTATAACGATCCCAGTATTCAAGACTTGGGGAACGGGCAACATGATGAGGGCTCTAATTAGCATGGAGGATCACAACCACTTTTTAACCTAGAAGCAGAGTTTCGTAAGTTGCAGAAACTAGTGCAAGCACAAGCCAAGGAGTTCGCGACCTTGAAAAATAGGGAACAAGTGTGGAAGGGCAAAGAAAAGGTAGTCGAGGAAGACCCAGTCTAGGAGATTGAAAAACAAACACGGCAAGATTGGGGAAACCTGGAGAACAAACAACAAAATGCGGCCAATAATGGGGGAAACGGTGACCTTGACCCGAGAAATGTGGAAAAACAGGTGGAGGTTAGGGTTAGCCGAGGGCGAGAAGACATCCCTACTCAAGACTTTCGGGTAGCATCCCGGTTGGGGGAGGTAACCCGCCACCGGTAGTCGAGGGAGGCCAACAAGTCCACTAACAGGAACACATAGCAGAAAACACCCCGTAATTCAGCTATATAGACAACTCCTTTACCCTGTGGATTATGTCCCATGCTTTGCCCCATGGTTTTCAATTCGCAAAGCAACTAAAGGAGTATGACGGGACAAAAGATCCTACCCTGCATGTGAGTACCTTAGAAAGGGCCATGTACTTCTAGGGAGTCAATGAAGCGATCGTATGTCTGGCGTTCCCTTTGACTTTGTTAGAAGCCGCAAGTCGGTGGTTCTCAGATCTCCCGCCACAATCCATCAACAATTGGAAGACCTTAAAAGATAAGTTTGTCCTGCGTTTCATTAGTAGTAAACGTCAATTTATGTCTGAATTTCATTTGGAAACTATTAAGCAAATGAAAGATGAATCCCTGAGAGAGTATATAACTCGCTTCAACATTGAAGTGCTAGAAGTTAGGAATGTTGAACCTAACCTAGTGCTGTATTTCTTTGTCAAGGGTTTGAAATTAGGTGCTTTCGCAAAAGCCTTGGCGAGCGAGAATCCAAATCCATGGACGACTTGAAGGCCGGAGCAGAGAAATGGATAAGAATCGAAGAATGGGAGAAGGCCCAGGCTGCTCAGGCACCTAAAAAAGAAGATAAGGGAAAAACCATCAAAATTCTCAATCTCGGGGCAAGGAAGATAAGTCGCAAGATAAACTGCCCAGGGGACCCGGGGGGTTGTTCACAACATATACCCCTATGACGGTGTCACTAGCCACGATATACAAAGAAGTGAGGAATTAAGAGCTGAAGGACAGACCCCCGCCCCTCAGAACTCCCGAACGGTACCAGAACATGTCTTGTCATTATCACCGAGGAAAGGGGCATGCTACGAACGAATGCATTCAACTTCGGGATGCCATTGAGAAATTGATCAAACAAGGCAAGCTTATGAACTATACACATGGTTCCAATGACAGAAGAGATCGTCGACGGAGCCCTTCTCCCCGTGACAGACAACCGAGACCACCTAGAATAACAGGCATCGGAAACCCACAATAGATCCCGGAGCCCTAGAAGGAATCATGAATCCCCTCCAAGGGGAGTGAGTCAGGTCATAGCCAGAGGAGCATGTTTGAAGGGTCTGGAAGATAGAAAAAGGACCCGAGATACCAGAGACTCTTGTTCGCAAGTGGCACAGGTAACTAACCCAGTCTTATCTTTTTCTGATGCTGACTTACCATAGGAACAGGTTAGAAATAATGAGCCGTTAGTGATAACTGCGAACTTGGGAGGTTATGAGGTCCACCACATTTTTATTGACCAAGGAAGCTCGGCAGGCATCATGTTCTGGAGCTTGTTCGATAAGATGGGCCTGGGTTCCAAAGATCTGATCCTCCACAAGGGGAGCCTGATTGGTTTTACAAATGGATATGTAGACTTGAAGGTCCTCTTTGGAAAAAAGTCGAGCGCAAAAACAGTGACGGTTAGATTTATCGTGGTTGACTGCTTATCTGCTTATAACGCCATAATTGGACACCCAACATTAAACCACCAGGGCGCCATTGTGTCGACCATACATCTGACTTTAAAGTTTCCTGGGGTAGATGGTTTCGTCGTTACAGTGAGAGGAAAGAGTAGCGACGCAAGGCGTTGCTATCAAGAGTGTCTGAAGATTACTAAGTCGTCGCCCATCCCTCTAGGTACCCATGAAGGAAAAGGAAAGAAAAAAATGGAACACCGACATCTATCACATGATGTCAGGATTATGATGACCAACCTGGACCCTCGGGCAGACTTTGAAGAACACAGGCCTCAACCTGAGGAAGATCATATTTTGATTCAAATTGGGCCGGAAGAAGGTCAAAACGTTAAGGTAGGAACAAACAAAGATCTTTTTGCTTGGATTTCTTCCGATATGCCGGGAGTAAATCTAGACCTCCCTTGCCACTGTTTTGCCATAAAGCTGGGATGTGCCCTAGTTGTCTAGAAGAAGCGAAGAATGGGCCAAGAAAGGACAGAGGCTGTTAAAAAACAAGCGAAGGAGCTCCTGGATGCTTGGTTCATTCGCGAGATACGTTGCGCGAAATGGCTCTCCAATGTTGTCATGGTAAAGAAGGCTAACAGGAAATGGAGAATGTGCACAGATTACACAGATCTGAACAAGGCGTGCTCAAAAGAACCTTTTCCGCTACCATCTATAGATAAGCTGGTTGATAACTCGGTTGGTTACAAGTACTTGTCTTTCATGGACGCCTATTTTGGATACAACCAGATTCCCATGCATCTTGAAGATCAAGAAAAAAGCGCCTTTATTACCGATATGGTTGTCTACTGTTATAATATGATACCGTTTTGTTTGAAGAACACCGACGCCTCGTATCAGCGTATGATGAGCAAAGTTTTCGCGAAACAGATAGGTAGAATTCTGGAAGTCTACATTGAAGACATGATAGTCAAAACTCCAGAACATAAAGACCTAGTGGCGGATATGCATGAAACTTTCAACCAGTTGCGCAGGTATGATCTCAGGTTGAATCCTAATAAATTTACTTTTGGCGTTGAGGCATGAAAGTTTCTTGGTTTCATGCTAACTAACCGTGGGATTGAGATAAACCCGGACAAGTGTAGTGTTGTTTTAAATATGCAGAGTCCCAGGACCATTAAAGAGGTCCAACAGTTGACGGGAGAATCGCGGCGCTAACCCGCTTCCTGTTGGCTTCAGCTAGAAGATGTTTACCCTTCTTCAAAATGTTGCGCAACAGGGAGTGTTTCGATTGGGATCCGGAATGTGAACAAGCGTCTTAGAAATTGAAAGCGGTTTTAGCCTCACCACAAGTCTTATCCCGACCGGATCCCGGTCAGATGCTGTATTTGTACTTGGCTGTGGCAGATGAAGCTATGAGTTCCGCCCTGGTTAAAGAAGAATCCTGGGTCCAAAGCCTGATATATTTTGTTTCCAAGGCACTACATGGCTCAGAGTTAAATTATCAAAGGCTTGAGAAGGTTGCTTACACCCTACTCTTAGTATCTAGGCGATTGCATCCCTATTTTCAATGCCACGCCATCACGATGCGTACTAACCAGCCAATCAGGCAAATCTTACACAAGTCTAATCTAGTTGGGAGGATGATGGCAAGGGCCGTTGAGATTTCACAATATGATATATCCTACGAACTGAGGCAAGCAATAAAAGCGCAAGTCTTAGCAGAATTCCTTGCCGAGATGACTCATCCCAGAGAACAAAATATGTGTTCCTGGACGATATATGTAGATGGGTCCTCAAACACAAAGGGTTTTGGTGAAGGGATACTGATAGAAAATGATGAAGGAGTGGCGGTTGAATATTCCCTTAAATTTGAGTTCCCAACTTCAAACAATCAAGCGGAATATGAGGCATGTTTGGCTGGGATCAGGGCAGCAAAAGAATTAGGGGCCACCGTAATAACCCTCTATTCTGATTGTCAGTTGGTGGTATCTCAAATTAAGGGAGATTACCAAGCAAAGGAACCCTTTATCAAGAAGTATCTCGCCTTGGTTAAGGAGAGTCTAACTAGGCTTTCTAAGTTCGAAATTAGGCATGTCCCTCGAACAGAAAATAGTAGAGCTGACTTCCTATCAAAATTGGCAAGTACAAAATCGGCCTCAGCTTTGCATTCAATTGTAGAAGAAGTTATCCCAACACCCTGTGCTATTCTTCAAATAGAAGACGGGGATTGGAGGACTCCGCTAAAGAGCTATATTGCCAAAGGAGTATTGCCTAATAACCAGAAAGAAGCCAAGCAGATAGTTCAAAAATCATCCCGGTATGTTGTTATTGAAGGACATCTTTTTAGAAGAGGATTGTCCACACCGTTCCTCAAATGTATTGGGCCTTCTAAAAATTTGTACGTGTTGGCTGAAGTGCACGAGGGCAGTTGTGGCCATCACATTGGTGAGAAATCCTTAGCAAGAAATTCACTACGAGCAGGATATTTTTGGCCTACAATGAATACAGATGCAGCGGACTATGTCAAGAAATGCCAGGAACATAGCCCCCTTACTCGCATCCCTGCCGAAGATTTGCACAACATATCAACACCATGGTCCTTCAATACTTGGATCTTAGACCTTTTAGGACCCTTCACTCCTGCATCAGGTTAGTTGAAACATTTAATCGTTGTTGTTGATTATTATACTAAATGGATTTAATTGGAACCTTTGGCTAGCATAGCTTTTGTGAAAGTTCATAATTTTATTTTTCGCCAAATTATATGTCGTTTTGGTATCCCGGCAGAGGTGATCTGTGATAATGAGACCCAATTTACTAATAAGGAGTTTCGAGAAATGCTAGCAGAGTCCATATCAAGCAATTCTTTACTAGTGTAGAACATCTACAATCCAATGGACAAGCGGAATCGGCCAACAAGGTTATTTTGACCAGTTTGAGGAAGCGATTTGAGAAAGTCGGGGCGAAGTGGACAAAAAATCTTTACCAAGTGCTTTGGAGTTACAGAACCACACCTCACAGTACTATTGGAGAAACGCCTTTTAGAATGGTGTATGGAACTGATGTAGTCATCTCAGTGGAAATTGGTCAGCCTTCTTGGGGGGTCATGTATCGCGCTGAGAATAATGAACATGTACTAAGAGAAGACTCTGACTTGATAGACGAAGTTCGAGAGATAGCAAGGATAAAAGAATTGTCCCAAAAACAACAAGTAGCCCAGTGGTATAACTTAAAGGTGGTTAAAAGGAGTTTCCAAGCTAGTGACTTAGTGATGAGAAGAGCCAGCATTGGAAATAGAAATGCTAAAGATGGAAAACTCAAGGCAAACTGGGAAGGACCATACCGGGTTAAAAGGCTATTACAAAGGGAGCATATCACCTGGAAACTTTGAATGGCAAGGAACTACCAAGGACTCTCAATGTTGCCGATCAGCTGCGGTATTACAGCGGAGCAATCATGTAATTCTAAGAATGTAATAACGGGTACTTTTTTTCCTGTAGCGAGTTTTATCCCTAAGGAGGGTTTTTCTGCTAGAGGTTTTAACAAGGCCCTAACCAGCAAATTTCTTGCAATAAAAATGTTGGCTTCAGTAATTATTAATTGTCGCAGTATATTATGTATATTATTTTTATTCTTCAGATGCAAGAATCTTAATAACTCTAGCACAAGTATCCTGGAAGAAACACGCGAACAGGACTGAATCAATAAACATTCAGCAAAGATCAACTGGGTATCGACATTAAACGGCGACCAATGCCAAAGACCAAGGTCTCTTCATAACAAAGACAAAAAAGGTCATACCGACATTAAACGGCGACCAATGCCGAAGACCAAGGTCTCTTCATAACGAACACGACAAAGGTCATACTGACATTAAACGACGACCAATGCCGAAGACCAAGGTCTCTTAATACAGAAGACAACAAAGGTCACACTGACATTAAACGGTGAACAATGCCGAAGACGAAGGTCTCTTCATAAAGAAGACGTCAAAGGTCATACCGAAATTAAATGAAGAACAATGCCGCTGATAAAGACCTCTTCACAAAAGAAATGATAAAGTAAATGACAAAGATTGCCATCACAAGCAACAAGGAAAAAAACAAGAAAGATTGTGAAAAGAAAATGATAAAGTAAATGACAAAGATTGCTATCGCAAGCAACAAAGCAAAAAACAAGAAAGATTGTGATGAAACAACACAATTCAACGTTTTATAAATTGGAAGTTGTAAAATTACAAAGGCAAATCTGACAGCATTAATAAGAGCCTCCGAAACACAAAGAACAGAAAGAAAAATAAACGAAGGCTAAACGTCACCATTGTCGTTGGCATCTTCGGCGGCATTAGCCTCTTCATCAACCACTGGAGGAGGGGAATCACAATTGAATGGCTCCATGGAATTAGGATCTAGGAGAACGAGATTTTGGTTGTTGTGAAAATCCCAGAATTTTCCATCCTTCACCGCATGAAAAGGATCCAGCCCACAGAGATTCATCTCCACACCGGGATTAAGGAACTTAATTGACTTGACAGCCTTGCGATAGACGTCATACCCAGCATTAGTGAGCTCAGCAATCCTGCCCTCCTCTTTTGCTTCCAATCCAAACATAAGTTCAATAACTTGAGTCTTGAGTTTGGCGACTTTCTCCTCTGATCCCTTCAGTTTCGTGGTTTGAAGTGCCGCCTTCTTTTCTCGGCAGTAAGAAGCTCATCCCGCTACACCAGGAACTTGGTATTCTTCTCAAAATCCTTCTTCAGGTCCTTTAACTGACCCTCCAACTGAGCGATGGTCTCCTTGGAGCTTTTGAGTATTGTTTCTCGCAGCTCAAGATCATCCTTGGCATCTCGGAGCTCACTTATAAGCTGGGATACATGTTCTGATCTCTAGGCCTTCTCGTGAACATTCTGGAGCATGGCCAAATTCATAGCCATCCAACCCATGAGTGAGTGGACTTGACCCTGAGACAAACAGAATATCAGCATTAGCATCTACTATAACAATAAAAAGGTACATAAGCAAGGTATAGGGGAGGGTTTTTAGCCTTCTTGTATCGGCATTTCCTCGTTAAAAGAAGTCACCATGATTGAACTGGATGGTAGGAGACAGGAAGCCTTCCCATACCTGAGGCGGGTTATCCACAGTCGGGATAAGAGCCTGGGATGACCCACCCTTAGTCTCAGAGGGTGCATCTGCGACCAACATCTCGAAATGAGATAGCACAATATAGGGATTGCATAAAAGATTAAAAAGAACAAACAACAGGCAAACTTTACCTTGAATAACCCGCTGGCGCTTGTTTTGGAGGGCTTCACAACCCTTTTTCGTCGCAGCAATAGCGGGGGCTTTAGCCCCAAGAGGAGAACCTGTGGCAACAGATGTCTGGCTGGAAATGGTGGAGGGCTTGCTCGGGATCGCTTCAGTCCCGCCAAGCGAGAAGGAACCAGGCAGGTTAACTTTTCCTTTGCCCTTAGCATCCTTGGCGGCCTTAGCATCAAAACGAGCAGAAAATTTTGACATGATGTCAGCTGAAATAGAAAATGTAATATCAAAATATATTGAAAAAAACTCACTGTTATAAAGGAAAAGAACGAAGAAAAGTAATACATAAGCAAGAAGTAGGATCAGCGCGAGAAGCCCCGAGTATATCTCGGCAGTGGATGGGAATCCCTTGACTATTCCTGAAGTCATGCAAATTGTTAAAGGTCCTTTCTTCATCGTCATCGAGAAAACCGCACTCTAGCTCATCGTACGTAAGTGATTTAAAGTAATGCTCAACCGACAAATATAGCGGGAAAAGCGGTTGACGATTAGCACTTTCCCATAAAGTAATGAAATCCTTCTTCTTGGGCGTGACCTTCACATATAAATCCCGGAGAACCTTGACGGAATCGTCCCACGGGATAAACATTTGTGCGACATTCTTACGATGTTAGACTGACACCCAAGATTTGACAGTAGATCCCCGGTATGGGCCGAACAAATATAACAACAGATTCGAAGAGTACTTCCACTCATTTGCCCAACAAAAAACTTCAAAGGCCTACAAGAATGTCCATCCGTTTGGATGTAGTTGAGAGGGGGCCAGATGAAGATTATGAAGAACTTCTATTTGGAAATACGAAAATGGAAAATAGATAAGAAACTGATCAAACATGGCGGTGTAAGCCATAAAAAAAAGCTTATGTTCTAGCAGCAGTCGTCGAACAAATCCTCTCATCCTCCCTCGGGATCTCAAGTCTGTAATCAAGGGAGGGGTTTGAAGTGTAGAAGTTATCAGGACTGTTGGGCCCATAACGGAAACACTTCTTCCATTCCATCTCCACAAATTTCAATTGCTTCTGGTTCGCTATTGAACAAGGTTGATTCAACCATGTACCGGGAACCCATAATAAGTTGTTAATATCTCAAATGTTTTCCCCTTCGGGCCTCATCTCTTGAAGTTCCAAGTCAACCTCGGAGGGATCGGCTTGCTCAGCTTCTTGATCATCCCGCCCATGCCTTACCGTGGCGGCATTCATGGCTCGTTGGCGTGATCTTTTTGGCAACATATCTACAAGTTTACATGAGGAATGGTTAGATCCCAGAAGGGAAGAACTTGGAGTAGGAGATCGAGAAGGGCGGTATGCCAGATCAGATTTGGAATCTAAAGAATTGGTCATAGAAGACTAAAAATCGCTGGGGTTTTCTGGATAACTTCTGGGATCATGACGGACAGGATTGGTTTTTATTAACATATGATTACCAGCAAGATTTTCTTCGGCAGAATAATCAGGGTTTCTGAGGATTTCCTAGTGACAACAACGTAAACTGGGGGTTATGGGTTTAAGGTGTTAAAAGAACCACTAAGATGTTGGGTAACTGATTCTCCGCTTTCAGATTTTTGGGGAGTATGCACCCAAACAACTTGAGGTTCACAAAAGTGAAGAGTATTGACGAAACACATACCTCTCCAAGGTCAGGATTTGGAACTCTCAAGTGTTTTGAAATCCTATTCGCCAGAACCCTAAGATCCTCTGTGTTACAGGAATCGGAAGAAAAACTGCTGGAAAGAACTATGATTTGACCTTCCATCGATGGGGGGCAATAAGAACAATAAAGAAGATGAGGAATTTGAGCCCTAAGACACATAAGATGCAAGCATACACACAGTACGAAACTAACAAGTAAGAAGAAACCAAACAGGGAAAGAAAATGGAATACCTAACTGTAGAAGAAGATGAACAAATGCTGGAGAAATCCCTAGAATAGCACTTCGTTTTTCGAAGTAGAAAGAAAATGGGGGAAAACTTTGTCACTATCTTTAGAACAGAAGGAATTTTTTAAATGAAAGGTGAAGTGAGGAAAGTATTTTTTTTAAAGTATTAAAAGGGGAATAATGAAATCGTCCTTTCGTATTAATGAGCGAATGGCTCGAGACTGTGCACAATCATCACATATGTTACCCCATAAAGGTGCATACTTTCACGCGCCCCCAAATGAAGATCAACCATTTTCACCCGACACTAATACTGGGAAATGTACGAGTTCTCAATCAACTTATTCCAGAAGCAAACAGACGTGTGAAATACAACTCGTCGATTTACCAACCTGTAACCCGACGACTTGGGGGACAACTGTTATGGACCGGATTTATGATAACCCAACCTGTCACATGTCTCCATAAGCAAGACAAGGTGCAACGTGCCAGGTAGACGGGATACTAGGTGACCTACGGGATATAGCAAAGACCATGGGCTGGGCCGAGACATGACTTTCCAGGCCCACAATGACCCATGGTCAACCCTAATACATCTGATATAAATACACCCCTGAACACACCATGCAAGGTAAGTAACACTCTGATATACCATCATAACCTAATTCCAACACTGACTTGAGCGTCAGAGTCCTTCCAGGTGCAACACTGCCGCTTTTTGAGCTTGGACGCCATGCTTTCTATCCTCTATCGGTTCAAAGCCTCATCAACATTACTTGCCCAGTATCTTTGCCAAGTACGATCACAACAGCAACATTACCATGGGAATCAACCAAAGAGAGAGAAGAAGAAGAAAATTTTACCATACGGAGAACATGGGTTGCTGAAGAAATCTCATCAATGGGTGAAAAGTGAGCAGCAATCATGTTAATTCTTCGTCTCACCAACTCACTCTCCATTTCTACTCCAAAAACCTTACTTAGCAAAACAGATAATGTTGGATGTGGCAAAGAAAAATGAGAAAGAGGATCGATTATATATATATATATATATATTAAGCAGAGGAAGAAGCCATTACTGAATGGAAGATATATTTGGAGAAAAGAACAGCATTGAAGCAAATTCAATCAAAATTACTTTGGGAAGATAATATTAGAGAAGAAGCCACGCGGATAAACCAGGAAACCAAAATATCAGTTTCATATAAATATAAGTTTATTTTCTAAATTACTATTTATCAGGTTGAAAATAGTTGGACTCGAAATAAATGAATAACAAAAAAATAATGAAAATTTGAAAAAAGTATTAACTAAAGTAAAAATGGTTAAACTTTTACTTATATTTGGAAAGAGAGAAAATAGGATAAGAATTCTTATGAATACTAGTCAAGTCAAAATTATAGCTTTTGTTTGGCGACATGAGATTACAGTTTTCTTATATTAGGAGATTATAACTTTTACAAAGTTTATAGAGTTGTTTGCTAATTACAAAATTAATGGTGTGTTTGACAACGCGAGGTTATAGTTTTCTTAGAAGATTATAGCTTTTAAAAAGTTTGTAGAGTAGTTCGGTGATGACAAAATTAAGGCTTTTAGCTATGAGATTATAGTTTTATAACAAACTAACTTTTAAAAAGTTACCTTAAATAGCTTTCAAAATCTAGCTTTCAACAATTTGTTTAATATATTATTCTCATTTATATTTATAAGTTACAAACTTTTTATACCCCACTACCTAATTTATTAATATAATATTATTTATTCTTTTTAGTCATTTAAGATAATTCAGTCAATCATATAGCTCGTTTTGTCAAACAGTTCTAAATAATAAACTAACTAGAAAGCTATAATCTCACCGTGATAATCTCACAGCTTCCGGTCAACTTCACAGCTAAAAGTTAAACCTAAAGGCTTTCATCTCGTTTCCCAAACATTCACTAAAGCTTTTGACTATGACATTATAGCTTTTATAACTAATTTTTAGAAAGTTATATGAGATAGCTTTTAGCTTTCAATAATTTGTTTCCTAAGTTATCCTAATTTATTTTTATAAATTATAAACTTTTCACCTCACTATCTTAATTTATTAATATAATATTATTTATCTTTTTTAGTTATTTAACATAGTTCAGCTAATAATACAGCTCGTTTTGTCAAATAGTTCTAATTAATAAACTAACTACACAGCTATAATCTCATAGGCATAATTTCAGAGCTTTTAGCCAACTTAACAACTAAAAGTTAAAATCTAAAAGCTTTCAGCTCATTTCTCCAACATATCCTAAGTGCACATAATACCGGAAATGTTAATGTGCAACATTTATTGTTATTTAAAAGTGTCTATCATAATTTTCCTAAAATGCTACTTCATTCGTTTTTATTTATAAGCTTCTAATAAAAATACATATTAATGCTTTGTTTGGAAGAGGAGAAAATGGGTGGAAAGAAAATGAGAGAAAAGAAAAACACAGATAATGAGACATTTTTTGTTTGTTCGGCGGGAAAATGAAAAGAAAATAAAAAAAATTAGAAGAAAAATATCTTGTTATGCGTGTTTTTTTCTCTGCATTTTCTTTCCTCTCATTTAGTCAAATAAAGCCTAAAAAAAATTACAAACATCAAAAAATGTATTAACTTTTAGAAAAAACATGCACCATTTATACTATTATCTTTATTAAAAATCAATCAACACTTTTCATCATTTAAAACTAAGCCCAAATATTTAAATTAATTAAGGGTAAAAAATAAAATTATAATAAATACTTCTCGTTTGTGTAGTAAGGGCTTATATAAAGGAACACTCAAAATTTTTGTAGAAACATATAATTAGAAACAAAAATAATATTTAATTAAAATTTTAGGTGTTAATCAATAAAATTATATTACTATTATATGAATATTAAAATATTTTAAACTAATTGAGAACAAATAGTTTGGAGTACACTAACATCATCCTAATCTTTAACATAATCTTTAAAGTGGGATATATAAGTAGTCTTATCCTATATTCTTTAAGATTACATTTTACTCTTTCTCTAGCGGCACTAGCACATATCAAATCATTTTGAAATGAAGCAAAATATGAAAACATCTATGGCTAAAACATCTCTAAGTCGAAAAGTGAATTCCCTAAAAAGAGAATGAATTGACAACAATAAATGAAAAAATAGGATTAAATATGTTTTTGGTCCCTGAACTTTACTAAAAATATATTTTTTTGTCCGTGAACTTTTTTGAGAATCTATTTTTAGTCACTAAACTTTAAAAAGTTAGTTTATAGTTCATGAACTTTGAAAAAAGTTTACTTTTAGTCGCTCAGTACATTTTTTAGTGATGTGACAAATTAATCTGCTAATACGTAGACTAATGAAGGACCCATCCACATCACAAAGAAATATATAGAGGGACTAAAAGTGAACTGTTGAAAGTTTAGGGACTAAAGTTTGGGAACTAAAAACAAATTCTCGCTAAAGTTTAGAGACCAAAAACATATTTAACCCAAAAAAAAGGACAATGATTTTGTAGAGCCTGAATGAAGAGAAAAAATTAGTGGTAAAATGTTTTCTTTTGTTACTAATTATAAGCACGTACTGTTGACGGCAATAAAGTGATTTTTTTTACTAGCCAGTCGCCAAAAAGATAAAGAAGCAAAAGAAGCCACTCGACAACAAAAACCTACTCCTCTTATTGAGAGTAGTAAAGTGAAAAAGAAAGTTTTGTCCAATTCAAGACAAATAAAAATATATAAAAGTAGAGAAACAAAAAGTAGCCACTCCACAACAACAACCTACTCCTCTTTTTGAGAGTAGTGAAGTGCAGTGTACTTTGTCTATTTGAAAACAAATAACAATGGAGAAACGAGAAGAAGCCGCTCAACCACAAGCACATATTCCTCTTATTGATAAAACTGAAAAGAAGAAGGCTATATCAGTTTGGAGGCAAAGGAATATACAGAAACAAAGAAAAGCTACTTGACAACAACTGGATCAAATTGGTGACACTGCTGGTTTTCAAGACAACATAGATGCAATGAGAGAGTTTGAGAAACTCATTGGTTGTCCTATTAAGTCTTATGTGACATACTGGTGGTCACATATTTTTAGTCGTCATGTCGCAGATAACGCTGATCAATCCAATGCATGAAGATGGATTGTTTTCACTCTCCAAATTAAATGTAAGACCTCCATCATTTTAAATTCTTTTGGGTTTTGTTATTTAATGCCTTTAGAACAAAAGTTAAATATTAACATTAGAAAGTTTTCGTTGAATAAAAATATTCATTACTACCTTTGGGTAAATTACGCTTATTAAGTATATTTTCAATACCTTACAATACTTTTTAGGATTTTTCTAACTTGTGCAATATTGCACAGGTTAAGAAACCAAAGATAGAAAATATTTCTTGGAAAAAACAAAATATTAATGAGATTATGCTAAACATACAATTAATGATGTGTATTATTTCCATCTTTGGTTTCTTAACCTGTGCAATATCGCACAGGTTAGAAAAACCCTACTTTTTATATCTCATTATTTAATTGGTTGAAGAGTGAAGCATTAAATAACTCTCCAATTAAAAATAGAGTCTTGCTATAAGAGCACTTATTAAGGATACTTTAATTAGAAAAAAAAGGGTTTGCTAACCATTGTCCTTAAGGTAATGGATAAGCAATCCTTAAATACAAATTAACAATAAAAAAGTGTAGTATTTAATTCTATAAACATATTTTCATTAATTATGATTTTCATGACGAGTTTTTATTTATGAGTTTCTTATCCATTGCCCTAAGGACAATGGTTAGCAAAACCCTTAGAAAAATAATTATAAGTTCACATTATCTGTCACTTAAAAATACAAAAAAATATATTTTTCAATAACCTTTTACTAAGGGCTCATTAGAAGGTGCCCTAATCTATTCATTGTTTCCCTTAAATCCCCTTACTCACTTAATTTTGACAACTGTCATTTATCATTTTAAAAAATAAATGCTTAAGAGAAGTGGATAAGAGAATTTATTACAAAAGACTTAGTATGAAGATATAGTATTTTTGGGTTGACAAAGATATAGTATTTCTCATACAAAATTGATTAGACAAACAATTAATGCTACGTTAGAAACATAAATTGCAAATAAATATGAATTAAATTATTTTCTTTAACGGAAGAGTTTACATTATAAACACACTACTTATAATTAAATGCATCTTTTATTCCATAAAAACTTTTCAGTATCATGTATCCATACCATTAACTATAGCATTAACTCATATTTACTCATTCCGTTCTATTTTATGAGTTTTCTACAAATAAATTACACATATTAAGAAAGTTTATTAATGTTCTTGTTGTTGTAAAAATTATGAGGTAATTCTCTTTCATATCAACGTTGGAACTTTAAAACCATTAATTATTCACTATTTAGTGAATGTACATGATAATAAATGAAAATGGTATAATAGAAAAAAAAAGCTATAATTACTCTCTTGACTTCCTAAAGAGACACATGTAAAGGAACAATTTTTTTTTCAACAAAAACGAAGACACATAAAAAGGGATAGAAGGAGTATATACTAGGAACTAAGTAATGTGATTGCATTAATTTTAATTGATTCTCTTCTTTTTTGATTAGGAAAAGTTCAGTTAAAATTAAGCAAAGTCTTCAAATCTTGCAGCAGACATCAAATATTCACAATGACTCAGTAATTGTCTATGGAGTTTTAAGAACTTTTTCTTTTGTTGCCAAGAGTGTTCATCCGGAATGATACCCGCTGTTTTAAAGTTACCCATATCCGCAAACCATGGCCTTTCTTGAATTAGCAACAAACGTTCATCCGAGAATTCTTCCACAATTTCTTATTTGCTAGTCATCTGTGTGTTATTGAGTCGGGAAAGATGATCAGCCACATAATTTTCACAGCCATTCTTATCCATGATGACTAGATTGAATTCCTGCAGCAATAGAATTCAACGAAGCAATCTTGGCTTCGACTCTTTTCTAGTCACCAAGTATTTAATGGCTGCATGATTAGTAACCCTATAAGATAAGATCGAAACTTTTCCAACCCATATATAATAGCTAGTAATTCTTTTTCTGGAGTTACATAGTTAACCTGTGCATCATTAAGTACTTTACTAGCATAATATATTGGGTGAAAAATTTTGTCCTTTCTTTGGCCTAATACGGCACCAATAGCATAATCACTTGGATCACAGTTAAGCTCAAAATCCAAAGACCAATTTGGAGCAACTATGATTGGGGCCATAATCAATTTTTGCTTAAGCCTCTTAAATGCCTCCAAGCACTTAGCATCAAAATTGAAAGTCACATCTTTAACCAAAAGATTGCTAAGTGGCTTGGCTATCTTGGAGACTTTTATGAATCTCCGGCAGAAACCGACATGTTCTAGAAAACTCCTAATTGCTTTCACATTCACGGGTGGTGGAAGTTTTTCAATGACTTCCACTTTTGCTTTATCAACCTCAATCCCTCTAGACGAGATCTTATGACCAAGCACCACCCCTTCTTCCACCATGAAATGACACTTCTCCCAATTGAGTACCAAATTTGTTTGAACACATCTTCCTAGCACGATATTCAGATTGTTCAAACATTCTTTAAAGCTTTTCCCAAAGACAGAAAAGTCATCCATTAACACCTCATACATTTCTCAACCAAATTGAAAAAAATGGCGAGCATGCATCTTTGAAAAGTTGCAGGCACATTACATAGTCCAAATGACATACGTTTATAAGCAAAAACTCCAAATGAACATTTAAAAGTTGTCTTTTCTTGATCTTGTGCGTTTACCAATATTTGGTTGTACCCACAATATCCATCTAAAAAGCAGTAATACGTCTGGCCAGCCAGTCTCTCAAGCATCTGGTCCATAAAGGGCAAAGGAAAATGATCCTTCCTAGTGGCTTGATTTAATTTTCTATAGTCAATGCACATGCGCCATCTGGTCACTATCCTTGTAGGGATTAATTCATTTTTTTCATTTTCAATGACCGTCATCCAACCTTTCTTTGGGACCACCTGAACTGGACTGACCCATTCACTTTTGGAAATAGAATAAATCATAGCAGCTTCAAGTAACTTGAGAACTTCTTTTCTAACTACTTCTTTCATAGTCGGGTTTAATCGCCTTTGAGACTGGGCAACAGGTTTGAAATCCTCTTCCATATGTATTTTGTGCATACAGAAAGAAGGACTTATTCCTTTATGATCTGTCAATGCCCATCCTATTGCCCCTTCATTAGCTCTCAAAACCTCTAAGAGTTGTGCCTCTTGAGCAGAAGGTAGTGAACTATTAATGATAACTGGCTTACCTCCCCCTTCATCTAAAAATGCATATTTTAGATGAGAAGGCAACACTTTCAACTCCAATTTTTTATTTTCTGACTTTTCTTCCTTTGTTAAATTTTCTGGGGCAAATGTTTTCATGGGGACCTCTTTAAGAGTATCTAGGTCCCTCAAACATTTTTCAATCTCAACATCCTCCAAGTCATACAACTTTGCGTTAGACAGCACTAAGGCTTTTTCTAAAGGGCTTGCACTGTACAATTCTTGCTTCCCTAATAGAAATGCCTCTTTCATGACATCCACCCTAAAGGCTGACTGTTTCTCCTTTGGGTGCTTCATGGCCTCTAGAACATCAAACTTAACCTCATCATCTTCAACTCGTACCTTGAGTTGACCATTATCGACATTGATAATGACTCTTGCCGTTTTCATGAAAGGTCGCACTAAAATCAAAGGCACCTCCAAATCTTCCTCAATATCCATGATGACAAAGTCAACCGAAAAACAAATTTATCAACCCTCACTAGAACATCCTCCGCTACACCATAAGGGAACTTTAATGACCTATCCGCTAGTTGGAGAGTCATCACTTCCAAGTCACCAATTCGTTTTAACATGGATAACGACATGAGGTTTATGCTTGCATCAAGATCCAATAATTCCTTACCCACGGCAAGAGCACCAATAGTAACAGGGATAGTAAACTACCCGGATCTTTGGTCTTATGAGGCAAAGATTTTTGAATTATAGCACTACACATGGCTTCTAGTTCCACATTTTCATCTTTGAACTTCCTTTTTTTAGTTAACAAGTCCTTCATGAACTTGGAATATGTGGGCATTTCCACCATGGCTTCTATAAATGGCACATTTATTTGGAGTCGTTTATAAATGTCCAGAAATCGAGCATATTGCTTTTCCTTTGTTTTCTTTGATGGATGCACAGGATAATGAACCTCCTTCACCTGAGGTACTCCATCCATCTTCTCCTTATCCATGGCTACTTTATGTTTTTCAATATTTACATTATTTTTCTCCTCACTTCTTTCACTTTCAACTTCCTTTTCTACTTCCTCCATGGCTACTTTTTCAATTCTTCCTTCCACTACCTCAGATTCATTCAAATGATCCCCTATTCTTTTACCAATCTCCTTACCACTCCTTGTTACAATGGACTTGCATAGTTCTTTTAGATTCATGGTGGTGTTAGCGGAGAAAGGAGTAGTGGTAAGCTCTGCCAATTGCTTAGAGATTTGACCAAATTGTGTCTCAAGATTCCGGATTGACGCCTCAGTGCTTTTCTGGAAAGCCTCATTATTTTGGTGATTAGCCAATGAAGCTTGGATAAATTTATCCCAGGTGTCTTCCAAATTAATGGTCCTCTCTACCAATAGAACAAATGGTGGCCTATTAGATGAATTTGTTGAATTTTTCCAATTCGTTTGATTTTGTCCTTGAGGATTCTTCCACCCTTGTATTCCAGCATTAGAAACATTAGATTTAAAGGGTGAAGAAAAGAAATTTCCTCTTGACTGATTATTTACAAAATTCAACTCCTCATCTTTTTGGCCGGAGGCGTGTGGACATTCAGTGTATGAATGAACTTCACCACACAATTCACATGCTCCTATTAGAGCTTGCTGATTCACTACTTGAACTTGTTGGGGCTTAGGCTCCAATTGAGTAATAGTTTGACTCAAGAGGTCAATTTGTTGAGTCATAAGCTTATTCTGTGCCAGAATTGCATCAGAAGAACTTAATTCAAGAACACCCTTTGGCTTTGAGACTTGGCTTCTGGGCTGATGACCAGCTCTATCACTTGTTGCCATAGAAGTGATAATTTCCATTGCAGTAGGTACATCAATGGTTTTAATTAAGTGACCGTCCAACAGTTGCAGTAAGATGGATTGTCCATTGATGGTTCCATCCTGCACAGAAAATATTCAACTTTGCAACATCGGTCAACCCATGATTTGGGCATTTCCTTAACAACCTTTGATACCTTTCTCAAGCCTCATGAAATTCTTCATCATGCCCCTGTTTAAAAGCAGATATTTCAGATTGCACTTGGATCATTCTAGAAAGAGGAAAGAACCCTGTTAAAAAGGCCTCTTCAACCTCACTCCATGTGTTCAAACTTTGACTCGGAAGAGTCTTGAACCATTCCTTCGCATCTCCAATAAGTGTTAAATGAAATAATTTCATATAGGCATCCTAAGCACTTGCTTCATCCAAGCCCCTAGTCGCTACAAAATCATAAAAGGTTTCGAAGAAATTATGCGGATCCTCATGATCTTTCCCCGTAAATTGATTAGTCAGAATGAGATTATACCAATTTGGCTTAATCTCCATTTGCTGAGCTATGGGGGACAAGACAATAGCGGACCGATTCCTTGGACCTTGAGGAATCACGTAGTCACCAAGGACAACCCTCGTAGGATTATGAACTTCCTCAGCAATGACAAGAGTAGCAGAATGTGTAGAGTTACTAGAAAAATTTGAGGAACTCTCTCCCTCCTTTTGTTCTAGATGTTTTATCGTAGACTTTCGCCTAGCAAACGCTTCAATTTCATCAATATAAAGTAACTTATCCCTTTGGCTTTTGCTACGAGTAAGCATACAACAATACTGGAACAATGGTGAGAGTTAGGTACAACTATACAATTAATTACAAAATGAATTACTATTCACTATTTTTACAAATCAACTACAAACTTAACAATAAACTATTGTGCTCCCCGGCAACGGCGCCAGAAATTTGTTAACCTTTTTATAAAGCTTCAAATGGTTAGCTCGTTTCAAGTATAGTGATAAAACGTATATCGTCATCAGGGAGCACTGAATTTATTCGATTAAGAATTGATTCAAAAGAGTGTAAAATCCATAGTGGAGTGTAAGCTAGTAATAAGATAAAAGCTTGATAAAATGTTAAACAAATAAAATAAGGAATCACCTGGGATTGAATTTCATTACTTACTTTTGTTTATCTCAACACTAGTTAAATGTTATATGAAAATATGCATACTCAATGTCACAAGTGCAAATATCTTTGTCACTTGATTCTAAAACACTAGTTTCTAGAGCTCAATCTCTTGAAGCTTTAGGAACTAACTCTTGCATTAAGCATAGTATTTATACATTCATAAGCACTTCCAGCTATCTCTAGACTAGAAGTTTTTATGAGAGTTTTTCTCCAAATCCATTTATAAACAAGTTTCTCAACTATGCAAATAAACTAAGACATGGAAAAGGTGATCAAGCTAAACCAAGAAAAGAAGAACAGAAGAATAACTCCAATTCATATATAATATACAACTAATAATTGAAAGAAACAAAAGATAAAGTAATTACATTCAATCCCAGTGGAAAGCTTAGCAAATCAAGCCCATGAACTTCAAGAACAAAACCTAAGAGTACTAGAACTCTGACTAAAGTAATGTACTTAGTGTTTTATTTCTCTACAATTCAATATCCTTTCCTAACTTTGCATAGCTGTATTTATAGGTGTTCTGGGTAGGAGTCTGGCGCTCAAGCGCCAGTTTCAGCGCTTGAGCACTGGTCATTAATGCGCTGGTAAATGAGTTTTAATGCCTGGTTAATGTGTCTGGCACTCGAGCGCCAGTCTCATAACTCTGGCAGTGAGGATCAAATGCTAATCTGATACTGGCGCTCGAGCCTTGGTGTGGTGCTCGAGCACCAGAGCATTTATGCTGGCAGTAAGGATCTTATGCTAGCTCAGTTCCCAGCGCTCGAGCCTTGTTGTGGTGCTCGAGCGCTGGCTTCTTAATTCTTCCAGCATCTTGACTTTCTCATTTTGCTTTCAAAACACTCGAAAGTACATATCTAGAGTTACAAAAATTATTATTTCTACATTTTTACTCTTGGACTTACAAAGTATGGATTAGAGGTGAAATTTTACACGAAACATGTTATTTCATGAGAATATAAGTGCAAATTCTTTACTATATAAGCACACTAATTTGCACTTATCAGCCACCAATTCATATTTTTCGAATTCAGATAGTTGTGGGAATTGGATCCCATCAAGAGTGGATCTGGTTGAAGGTATTTCCTTAAATTTCCTTTCAAAAAATTCAGTAACACTCTATATTACCTTAGAGGGGTTCTCCAACCATGAATCATTAATATATAACCATGGGATTGCATTTTTACTTCTCCTAGATTTGAGGGTAATGTGAAAAAAATATGTCCAGTTCATTCAATTCCTCCACAGAAATATCAATTAAGGTATCTACATTACCAACATTATTACTATTCCAATCCCTAATCCTAGGTTTCAAGGATTTAAGTTTTTGCTTAAAATTGTAAGCCCCCCACCCATAAAAATTTTCCTCCCTCCAAACATTTTCCACAAGCTTACTGAAAGATTTATCGTCTAACCAACAATTTAAAGACCAAAATGGTTTTGGTCCCCAATCCACATTTGAATCATGCAAGATTAGTGGTCTATGAGTCTAAACATTTCTTTTTAAAGAAAATTGAGATATATTAGGCTAAGAAACTAACCACTCTACTGAAACTAGACCTCTATCTAGCCTACTCATGGCAATGCCATTTGGACTGAACCATGTAAAATTTCCTCCCATCAAAGGCAAGTCTAGAACCTCCAACTCTTCAACGACTTGATTAAACACATGGCTATCTCCACTATTTGCTATATCAGTGTGACCCTTTCTTTTACAAGGGTATCTCACCGAGTAAAAATCACCTATAAAGCACCAATTACCAACTCCTAATGATCTTTTGTAATTTATCAGGTTCTCCCAACACTATCTCTTTCCTAATGTTGTGCAAGGTGCATAGACATTAACAAAAAAGAAGGGGATCTTGTTGATAAGTGCAAATAAGTGTGTTTTTATAATAAAGAATTTGCACTTCTCTTCTCTAGAAATTACATGTTTTATACATAATTTCACCATTAATCTTTACTTTGTGAGTTTAAGAGTAAATAAGTGGGGATAATAAATTTTCTAACTTTTGAAATGTATTTTCAGGTGTTTTTGGAAGCAAAATAAGAAAATCAAGTTGTTGGAGCATAAAAGAGGCCAGTGCTCGAGCGCCATACCAAGGCTCGAGCGTTGGAAGCTGAGGAACATAGGATCCTTTCTACCAGTGTAAATGCTCTGGCGCTTGAGCGCCACACCAGGGCTCGAGCGCTAGAATAGATTGAGCATTGGATCGTCTCTGCCACAGTTATGAGCCTGGCGCTCGAGCGCCACCCCAAGGCTTGAGCGCCAGAGCATTGGATCCTCTCTGCCAGAGTTATGAGCCTGGCGCTCGAGCGCCACACCAGGGCTCGAGCGCCAGACGCATTAACCAGGAAATTAAGCTCATTAACCAACACGTGTCAGGCTGGCGCTCAAGCGCCAAGAGGGCGCTCGAGCGCCAGACCCCTGCCCAAAACACCTATAAATAGAGCTTTTCAGAAGTTAGGGAGATAATATTGAATTGTATAGAAATAAACCACAAAGTATAGGCTTTAGTCAGAGTTCTAATACTATAGGTTTAGTTCTTGAAGTTCATGGCCTTGCTAGGCTAAGCTTTCTGCCGAGATTGAATGTAATTACTTCGTCTCTTGTTTCTTTCAATTGTTAGTTTATATTATATATGAATTGGAGTTCTTCTTCTGTTCTTCTTTTCTTGGTTTAAGTTTGATCACCTTTTGCCATGTGTTAGTTTATCTGCGCAGTTGGGAAACTGGTTTATAAACGGATTTGGAGAAAAACTCTCATAAAACCTTCTAGTCTAGGGATAGATGGAAGTGCTTATGATTGCTTTATACTCTGCTTAATGCAAGACTTAGTTCCTAAAGTTCCAAGGGATTGGGCTCTAGAAACTAGTGTCGTAGAATCAAGTGACAAAGGGATTTGCACTTGTGACATTGAGTATGCATCTTTTCTTATAATACTTAACTAAAATTGAAAGAAACAAGGTTAGGTAATGAAACTCAATCCCAGGTGAATAGTTATCTTATTTATTTATCTCTTTATCAAGTGTTTATTTTATTTTCCATTCATAATCTATTATGTTTTTGAGCATTTTATCAACTTAACTCTTAATCGAATAAATTCAAGTGCTCTCTGTGGACGATACACGTATAGTCACTATACTAAAACGAGTTAATCCTTTCCAGCATCATTAAAAGGTTAACAAAATTTATGGCACCGTTGCTGGGGAGAACGGTTGTTTATTTGTAAAAATCGTGAATAGTATTCTTTTTGTAAGTATTTGTATATTTGAACCTAACTCTCACGATTGTTCCAGTATTGTTCTATGCTTACTCGCAGCAAAAGCCAAAGAGAAAAGTTAGTATATATTCACGAAATCGAGGCATTTGCTAGACGACAGTCTACAATTAAATACCGTGAACAAAAGGAGGGAGAGAGTTCCTCAGATTTCTCTAGTAACTCTAAACATTCTGTTACTTTTGATATGGTTGTGGAAGTTCATAATCGAACGAGGGTTGTAGTCCATGGTGACTATGTGATTCCGCAAGGTCCAAGGAATCGGCCTGCTATTGTCTTGTCCCCTACTGCTCAGGAAATGGAGATTAAGCCATATTGGTATAATCTCATTTTGACTAATCAGTTTACGGGGAAAGATCATGAGGATCTGCATAATTTCTTGGAGACCTTTTATGATCTTGTAACGACTATGGGCTTGGATGAAGCAAGTGCTGAAGATCCCTATATGAAATTATTTCACTTAGCACTTATTGGAAATGCTAAGGAATGGTTCAAAACTCTTCCGAGTCAAAGTTTGAACACATAGAGTGAGGTTGAAGAAGCCTCCTTAACAAGGTTCTTTCCTCCTTCTAAAATGATCTAAGTGCCATCTGAAATATCTGCTTTTAAGCAGGGGCAAGATGAAGCATTTCATGAGGCTTGGGAAAGGTATCAACGGTTGTTGAGAAAATGCCCAAATCATGGGTTAACCGATGTTGCGAAGCTTAATATATTTTGTGCAAGATTGAACCATCAATGGACAATCCATCTCATTGCAACTGTTGGACGGTCATTGAAAACCATTGATGTACCTACTGCAATGGAAATTATCACTTCTATGACAGCAAGTGATAGAGCTGGGCATCAACCCAGAAGCCAAGTCTCAAAGCCCAAGGGTGTCCTGGAATTAAATTCTTCTGATGCTATTTTTGCACAGAATAAGCTTATGACTCAGCAAATTGAGCTCTTGAGTCAAGCTATTACATAATTGGTGCCAAAGCCGCAGCAAGTTCAAGTAGTGAACCAACAAGCTCAAATAGGAGCAAGTGAATTGTGTGGTGAAGCTCATTCGTACACTCAATGTCCGCATGCTTCTAGCCAAAAAGATGAGGAGTTGAATTTTGTAAATAATCAGTCACGAGGAAATTTCTTTTCTTCACCCTTTAAGTCTAATGTTTCCAATGCTGGAATGCAAGGGTGGAAAAATCCTCAAGGACAAGGTCAAATGAACTGGAAAAATTCAACAAGTTTATCTAATAGTCCGCCATTTGTTCCATTGGTAGAGAGGACCATTAAATTGGAAGAAACCTTGGATAAATTTATCCAAGCTTCATTGGCTAACCACCAAAGTAATGAAGCTTTCCAGAAAAACACTGAGGCGTCTATCCGAAATCTTGAAACACAAGTGGGTCAAATCTCTAAACAATTGGCAGAGCTTACCACTACTCCATTCTCCGCTAATACCACCACTAATCCTAAAGAGCAATGCAAGTCTATTTTAACGAGTGGTAAGGAGATTGGTAAAGGAATAGGGGATCATTTGCATGAACCTGAGGAGGTGATTAGAAGAATTGAAAAGGTAGCCATAGAGGAGGTAGAGAAGGAAAGTGGAAGTGAAAGGAGTGAGGAGAAAAATAATGTAAATATTGAAAAAAAAAGTAAAAATATCAAAAAGAAGGTTGAGGAGAAGATCGATGGAGTACCTCAGGTAAAGGAGGTTCATTATCCTGTTCATCCATCGAAGAAAACAAAGGAGAGGCAATATGCTAGGTTTCTAGACATTTTCAAATGGCTTCAGATAAATGTACCATTTATGGAAGCTATGGAGGAAATCCCCACATATGCCAAGTTCATGAAGGACTTGTTGACGAAAAAGAGAAAGTTCAAGGATGAAACTGTGGAACTAGAAGCCGGGTGTAGTGCCATCATTTAGAAGTCCTTGCCTCATAAGACCACAGATCCGGGTAGTTTTACTATCCCTATTACTATTGGTGCTCTTCCCGTGGGGAAGGCATTACTAGATCTTGGTGCAAGCATAAACATCATGTCGTTATCCATGTTAAAACGGATTGGTGATCTAGAAATGAAGGCCACTAGAATGACCTTCCAACTGGCGGATAGGTCATTAAACTTCCCGTATGGAGTAGCAGAGGATGTTCTATTGAAGGTTGATAAATTTGTTTTTCCGATTGACTTTGTCATTATGGATATAGAGGAAGATTTGGAGGTGCCTTTAATTCTAGGGGGACCTTTTATGAAAACGGCAAGAGTCATCATTGACGTGGATAATGGACAACTCAAGGTATGAGTTGAGGATGATGAGGTGAAATTTTATGTGTTGGAGGCCATGAAACACCCAAAGGAAAAACAATCAGCCTTTAGGGTGGATGTCATGGAAGAGGTATTTCTATTAGGGAAGCAAAAAATGTACAGTGCTAGCCCTTTAGAAAAAGCTCTAGTGCAATCTCGTACAAAATTATATGACTTGGAGGAAGTCGAAATTGAAAAATGTTTGATGGACCTAGATACTTTGAAAGAGGACCCCATGATAACATTTGTTCCGGAAGACTTATCCAAGGAGGAAAAGTCAGAAAAAAATAAGTTGGAATTGATAGTGTTTCGGTCCCATCTTAAATATGCATTTTTAGATGAAGGGGAGGTAAGCCAGTGATAATTAACAATTCACTATCTTCTGACCAAGAGGCACAACTCTTGGATGTTTTGAAAGCCAATGAAGGGGCGATAAGATGGGCATTGACAGATCTCAAAGGAATAACTCCTTCTTTCTGTATGAACAAGAAACATATGGAAGAGGATTTTAAACCTGTGGCCCAGCCTCAAAGGCGATTGAGTCCAGCGATGAAAAAAGTAGTGAGAAAAGAAGTACTCAAGTTACTTGAAGCTGGTATGATTTATCCCATCTCCGATAGAGAGTGGGTAAGTCCAGTTCAAGTGGTCCCAAAGAAAGGGGGGATGACGGTGATTGAGAATGAGAAAAATGAATTAATCCCTACAAGGACGTTGACCGAGTGGCGCATGTGCATTGATTATAGAAGATTAAATCAAGCCACCAGGAAAGATCATTTTCCCTTGCCTTTTATGGACCAAATGCTTGAGAGACTAGCTGGCCAGGCATATTACTGTTTCTTGGATGGATATTCTAGGTATAACCAAATCTTGGTAAACCCAGAAGATCAAGTAAAGACAACTTTCACATTTCCATTTGGAGTTTTTGCTTATAAATGTATGGCATTTGACTGTGTAACACGCCTGCGATCTTTCAAAGATGCATGCTCACCATTTTTTTGGACTTGGTTGAGAAATGTATTGAGGTTTTCATGGATGGCTTTTCTGTCTTGGTGAAAATTTTGAAGAATGTTTGAACAATCTGAATATTGTGCTAGGAAGATGTGTTCAAACAAATCTAGTACTTAACTGGGAGAAGCTCCATTTCATGGTAGAAGAAGGGGTGGTGCTTGGTCATAAGATCTCGTCTAGAGGGATCGAGGTTGACAAAGCAAAAGTGGAAGTTATTGAAAAACTTCCACCACCCGTGAAAGTTAAAGGAATTAGGAGTTTTCTAGGACATGCCTTTTTTTACTGGAGATTTATTAAAGACTTCTCCAAGATTGCCAAGCTACTTAGTAATCTTTTGGTACAAGATGTAGATTTCAATTTTGATGCTAAGTGCTTGGAGGCATTTGAGAGACTAAAGGAAAAACTGATTATGGCCCCAATCATAGTTGCTCCAAATTGGTCTTTGGACTTTGAGCTTAATTGTGATGCGAGTGACTATGCAGTGGGTGCCGTACTAGGCCAAAGGAAAGACAAAATTTTTCATCCAATACATTACGCTAGTAAAGTACTTAATGATGCATAGGTGAACTATGCAACTACAGAAAAAGAGTTACAAACAATTGTATATGGGTTGGAAAAATTTAGATCTTATCTTATAGGGTCAAGAGTGATTGTTTACATTGACCATGTAGCCATAAAATACTTGGTGACTAAGAAAGATTCGAAGCCAAGATTGCTTCGTTGGATTCTCTTGATACAGGAATTCAATCTAGTCATCAAGGATAAAAAGGGATGTGAAAATTTTGTGGCTGATCATCTTTCTCGACTTCATAACACAAAGGGGACCAACGAAACAGAAGAGATTGTCAAGGAATTCTCGGATGAACGATTGCTGCTCATACAAGTAAGGCCATGGTTTGCTAATATGGCAAATTTTAAAGCAGCAGGAATCATTCCAGATGAATTTTCTTAGCAACAAAAGAAGAAGTTCTTAAAAGACTCTTCTTACTTCGTTTGGGATGATCCTTATTTATTCAAAATTGGAGGAGATGGTCTTCTGAGACTGTGTGTTTCCCGTGGTGAATCTAAAAGCATATTGTGGCATTGTCACAATTCACCCTATGGGGGACATTTTAATGGGGAACGCACTGCAGCCAAAATATTACAATCTGGTTTCTATTGGCCAACAATCTTTAAAGATGCTCACATTTATGTGAAGCAGTGTGATAAGTGCCAAAGAAGCGGAGGAGTGACAAGGAGAAATGAGATGCCTCTAACAATTATGTAGGAGGTAGAGGTATTTGACTGCTGGGGAATTGATTTTGTTGGTCCATTTCCACCCTCTTTCACCAATGAATATATATTGGTGGGAGTGGACTATGTTTCAAAATGGGTAGAGGCAATTCCCTGTGCAAGAGCTGATGCAAAGACGGTAGTGACATTCTTGAAAAAGAATATATTCTCAAGGTTTGGTTCCCCGAGAGTACTCATCAGTGATGGAGGTTCGCATTTTTGCAACTCTCAACTAAAGAAGGTCTTGGAACATTATGGGGTGAGACATAAAATTGCTAGTCCTTACCATCCCCAAACTAATGGTCAAGCTGAAGTCTTGAATAGAGAAATTAAGCGAATTCTAGAAAAGAGCGTTAGTGTTTCAAGAAAAGATTGGGACATTAAACTGGATGATGCTCTATGGGCATACCGGACAACTTTTAAAGCTCCCATAGGATTGACTCCTTTTCAGTTAGTTTATGGGAAGTCCTGTCACTTACCGATCGAGCTAGAACATGCAGCCATAATTGTATATGGGTTGGAAAAAGAATATGCAACTACAGAAAAAGAATTACTAGCGATTGTATATGAGTTGGAAAAATTTAGGTCTTATCTTATAGGGTCAACAGTGATTGTCTATACTGACCATGCAGCCATAAAATACTTGGTGACTAAGAATGAGTCGAAGCCAAGATTGCTTCGTTGGATTCTCTTGCTGCAGGAATTCAATCTAGTCATCAAGGATAAAAAGGGATGTGAAAATTTTGTGGCTGATCATCTTTCTCGACTTCATAACTCAGAGGGGATTAGCGAAGCAGAAGAGATTGTCGAGGAATTCCCGGATGAACGTTCGCGGCTCATTCAAGAAATGCCATGGTTTGCTGATATGGCAAATTTTAAAGCAGCAGGAATCATTCCGGATGGATTTTCTTGGCAACAAAAAAAGTTCTTAAAGGACTCTTCTTACTTCGTTTGGGATAATCCTTATTTATTTAAAATTAGAGGAGATGGTCTTTTGAGACGGTGTGTTTCCCGTGGAGAATCTAAAAGCATATTGTGGCATTGTGACAATTCACCCTATGGGGGACATTTTAATGGGGAACGCACTGCAGCCAATGTATTGCAGTCCAGTTTCTATTGGCCAACAATCTTCAAAGATGCTCACATCTATGTGAAGCAATGTGATAGGTGCCAATGAACCGGAGTAGTGACAAGGAGAAATGAGATGCCTATGACAGTTATGCAGGAGGTAGAAGTTTTTGACTGTTGGTGAATTAATTTTGTTGGTCCATTTCTGCCCTCCTTCACCAATGAATATATATTCGTGGGAGTGGACTATGTTTCAAAGTGGGTTGAAGCAATTCCCTGTGCGAGAGCAGATGCAAAAACGATGTTGACTTTCTTGAAAAAGAATATCTTTTCAAGATTTGGAACCCCGAGAGTACTCATCAGTGATGGGGGCTCACATTTTTGCAATGCACAACTAAAGAAAGTCTTGGAACACTATGGAGTAAGGCACAAGATTGCAAGTCCTTAACATCCACAAACAAACGGTCAGACTGAAGTTTCTAACAGGGAAATCAAAGGAATGCTAGAGAAAACCGTGATTGTTTCAAGAAGAGACTGGTCCATTAAGTTGGATGACGCTCTATGGGCTTACCGGACAGCTTACAAAGCTCCTATTGGATTAACTCCTTTTCAGTTAGTCTATGAGAAGTCTTGTCATCTTCCGGTTGAATTAGAACATAAGGTATATTGGGCTTTAAAATTCTTCAACTTTGACCAAACAGCTTCGGGAGAAAAAAGGAAATTACAACATCATTGACTAGACGAGTTAACACTTCATGCTTATGAGTTTTCTCGATTGTACAAAGAGAGAATGAAGTTGTACCATGATAGGAAGCTGGTTAAAAAGAATTTTCAATTCGAGATTACGATTGTTTCCGGGAAAACTAAAGTCCAAATGGTCTGGACCCTTTAGGGTTAAAGATATTAGACCCTATGGAGCAGTTGAAATTGAAGACCCAGTTAGAAATGAGAGCTGGGTAGTAAATGGCCAGAGATTAAAACTGTATCTTGGTGGTGACGTCGAGCGGCTAGCCACCATAGTGACTTTAACTGAGGAATAACCATGAATCAGGCGTCGAGCTAATGACGTTAAACAAGCGCTGGTTGGGAGGCAACCCAATTTGTTTGTTTGTTTTGTGTTATTTGTAAATAAAAATAAAAGAAGTTTGATGAATTTTGGAAGAAGTTCTGTGAAATTGTGTTTGAAACATTGGTAGAATGTCCAAGGTGCGTCTTGAATTTTTTGCTGGCGCTCAAGCGCCAGAAGCATTAATTTGGCGCACCTTTTCAAACTTTTTTGTCAGAAGTTGGCGCTCGAGCGCCAAATGAGCACTAGGGATCAGTTTTTTCTGCCTGCAATTTTGGGCTCGCGCTCAAGCACCAGAGAAGAGTAACGGTTGACCTGGTCATCAGTGTCCTAGCGCTCGAGCACTGCATTTTGGCGCTCGAGCGCCAGGAACGCGGAGGCTTTAAAAACAGCGCAAAATGAGGATATGCTTCATATTCTCTTCATTTCTCTCTTTAAAACCGCGATTCCTCCGAAAATTTCACAAAAATTCTTCTGTTATTCATCAAACTTTGGTCTTTTGTGTGCATTTGCCAATCATTTTCAGAATCATCTCCTTCATTGTCATCATCATGAGTTTCCGGTATGTTTATGGCTATTTCTTCATTTTTCATGCTTCTCATTTATGTATATCTGTTCTTAAAAGAGAGATGAGTATGAAATTGAAGTTGTAGGATGAATACACATGTTGGTTAGTTTCTCTATTAGGGACTTTTATTCTAATGTGAGATGATGCCATGTTCTTGATGTTATACATGTTCTTATATGTTCATAATGGAGAGGTTATTGTTGTGATTCTCATATTTGAAGGCATCATCTCTTGTTTCATCAAAGCCCTGTATAGAAACTAATTCAACAATGTGTGATACTCATGATGATGATAGTATGATGTGGTCTAAGTTTATGTTTTCAATGCAGTAACTGATAAGTGCAAATTAGTGTGTTTATTCAATAAAGGATTTGCACTTATCTTCTCTAGAAAGTACATGTTTTATACATAATTTCACCCTTTATCTTTACTTTGTGAGTTTAAAAGTAAATAAGTGGTAATAATAGATTTTCTTACTTAGAAATGTATTTTCAGGTGTTTTTGGAGGCAAAAATAAGAAGATCAAGTTGCTGGGGCATATAAGAGCCCAGCGCTCGAGCGTCATACCAAGGCTCGAGCGCTGGAAGCTGAGGAACAGAGGATCATTTCTGCCAGTTCAAATGCTCTAGCGCTCGAGCGCCATACCAGGGCTCGAGCGCCAGTAACCTTTGAGCATTGGATCCTTTTCTGCCAGAGTTATGAGTCTGGCGCTCGAGCGCCACACCATGGCTCGAGCGCCAGAATACGTTGAGCATTGGATCCTTTTCTGCCAGAGTTATGAGCCTGGCGCTCGAGCGCCACACCAGGGCTCAAGCGCCAGAACATTGGATCCTCTCTGACTGAGTATTAAGTCGGGCGCTCGAGCGCCACACCAGGGCTCGAGCGCCAGACGCATTAACCAGGCAATTAAGCTCATTAACCAGCACGTGTTAGGCCAGCGCTCAAGCGCCAGGAGGGCGCTCGAGCGCCAGACCCCTGCCCAAAACACCTATAAATACAGCCTTTCAGAAGTTAGGAGATATAGAGAGTTGGATAGAAATAAACCACAAAGTTTAGACTTCTAGTCAGAGTTCTAATACTCTTAGGTTTAATTCTTGAAGTTCATGGCCTTGTTAGGCTAAGCTTTCCGCCGGGATTGAATGTAATTACTTCGTCTCTTGTTTCTTTCAATTGTTAGTTTATATTATTTATGAATTGGAGTTCTTCTTATGTGCTTCTTTTCTAGGTTTAAGCTTGATCACCTTTTGCCTTGTGTTAGTTTATTTGCGCAATTGGGAAATTGGTTTATAAACGGATATGGAGAAAAACTCTCATAAAACCTTCGGATCTAGGGATGGATGGAAGTTTCTTATGATTGCTTTATACTCTGCTTAATGCAAGACTTGGTAGCTAGAGTGCCAAGGGATTGGGCTCTAGAAACTAGTGTCTTAGAATCAGGTGACAAAGGGATTTGCACTTGTGACATTGAGTATGCATCATTTCTTATAATATTTAACTAACATAGAAAGAAAAAAGGTGAAGTAATGAAACTCAATCCCTGGTGACTCATTATTTTATTTGATTATCTCTTTATCTATTGTTTATTTTATTTGCCATTCACAATCTTAATATGTTTTTGAAAAATTCATCAACTTAATTCTTAATTGAATTAATCCAAGTGCTCTCTATGGACGATACACGTATAGTCACTATACTGAAACGAGTTAACCATTTCCAGCACCATTAAAAAGGTTAACAAAATTTCTGGTGCCGTTTCCGGGGAGCATTGTTGTTTATTTCTTTTAAGTTTTGAGTTGATTTGTAAAAACTGTGAATAATTTTCTTTTTGTAAGTATTTGTATACTTGTACCTAACTCTCACTATTGTTCCAGTATTGTTGTATGCTTACTCGCAGCAAAAGCCAAAGAGAAAAGTTAATATATATTGACGAAATCGAGGCATTTGTTAGACGACAGTCTACAATTAAATACCGTGAACAAAAGGCAGGAGAGAGTTCCTCAGATTTCTCTAGTAACTTTACACATTCTATTACTTTTGATATGGCTGCGGAAGGTCCTAACCCGACCAGGGTTGTAGTTCTTGGAGACTATGTGATTCCGCAAGGTCCAAGGAATAGGTCCGCTATTGTCTTGTCTCCTACTGCTCAGCAAATGGAGATTAAGCCGTATTGGTATAATCTCATTTTGACTAATCAGTTTACGGGGAAAGATCATGAGGATCCGCATAATTTCTTGGAGACCTTTTACGATCTTGTAGCGACTATGGGCTTGAATGAAGCAAGTGCTGAAGATGCCTATATGAAATTATTTCATTTAGCACTTATTGGAGATGCAAAAGAATGGTTCAAGACTCTTCCGAGTCAAAGTTTGAACACATGGAGTGAGGTTGAAGAGGCCTTTTTAACAAGGTTCTTTCCTCCTTCTAAAATGATCCAAGTGCAATCTGAAATATCTGCTTTTAAGCAGGGGCAAGATGAAGCATTTCATGAGGCTTTGGAAAGGTATCAACGGTTGTTGAGAAAATGCCCAAATCATGGGTTGACCGATGTTGCGAAGCTGAACATATTTTGTGCAGGATTGAACCATCAATGGACAATCCATCTCAATGCAACTGCTGGACGGTCATTGAAAACCATTGATGTACCTACTGCAATGGAAATTATCACTTCTATGGCAGCAAGTGATAGAGTTGGGCATCAACCCAGAAGCCAAGTCTCAAAGCCCAAGGGTGTCTTGGAATTAAATTCTTCTGATGCTATTTTGGCACAAAATAAGCTTATGACTCAGCAAATTGAGCTCTTGAGTCAAGCTATTACACAATTGGTGCCAAAGCCGCAACAAGTTCAAGTAGTGAACCAACAAGCTCAAATAGGAGTATGTGAATTGTGTGGTGAAGGTCATTCATACACTCAATGTCCGCATGCTTTTAGCCAAAAAGAGGAGGAGATGAATTTTGTGAATAATCAGTCAAGAGGAAATTTCTTTTCTTCACCCTTTAAATCTAATGTTTCCAATGCGGGAATGCAAGGGTGGAAGAATCCTCAAGGACAAGGTCAAATGAAATGGAAAAATTCAACGAATTCATCTAATAGGCCACCATTTGTTCTATTGGTAGAGAGGACCATCAAATTGGAAGACACCTTGGATAAATTTATCCAAGCTTCATTGGCTACCCACCAAAGTAATGAAGCATTCCAGAAAAACACCGAGGCGTCTATCCGGAATCTTGAAACGCAAGTGGGTCAAATCTCTAAACAATTGGCAGAGCTTACCACTACTCCATTCTCCGCTAATACCACCAAAAATCCAAAAGAACAATGCAAGTCCATTGTCACAAGGAGTGGTACGGAGATTGGTAAAGGAAAAGGGGATCATTTGCATGAACCCAAGGAGGTGGAAGGAGAAATTGAAAAGGTAGCCATGGAGGAAGTAGAGAAGGAAGGTGAAAGAAGGAGTGAGGAGAAGTAATGTAAATAGTGAAAAAGAAAAAAATTAAAAAATTAAAAAGAAGGTTGAGGTCAATGAAAAGATGGATGGAGTACCTCAGGTAAAGGAGGTTGCTTATCCTATTCATCCATCAAAGAAGACAAAGGAAAGGCAATATGCTAGGTTTCTAGACATTTTCAAACGGCTTCAAATAAATGTACCATTTATGGAAGCTATAGAGGAAATGCCCACATATGCCAAGTTCATGAAGGACTTGTTGACGAAAAAGAGGAAGTTTAAAGATGAAACTGTGGAACTAGAAGCCGGGTGTAGTGCCACCATTCATAAATCCTTGCCTCACAAGACCAAAGATCCGGGTAGTTTTACTATCCCTGTTACTATTGGTGCTCTTCCCGTGGGGAAGGCATTACTGGATCTTGGTGCAAGCATAAACCTCATGCCATTGTCCATGGTAAAACAGATTGGTGATCTGGAAGTGAAACCCACTAGAATGACCCTCCAACTGGCAGATAAGTCATTAAAATTTCCTTATGGAGTAGAGGAGGATGTTCTAGTGAAGGTTGATAAATTTGTCTTTCCGGTTGACTTTGTCATTATGGATATAGAGGAAGACTTGGGGTGCCTTTAATTCTAGGGCGGCCTTTCATGAAAATGGCAAGAGTCATAATTGACGTGGATAAATGGCAACTCAAGGTACGAGTTGAGGATGATGAGGTAAAATTTGATGTGTTGGAAGCCATGAAACACACAAAGGAAAAATAGTCAGCCTTTAGGGTGGATGTCATGGAAGAGACATTTCTATTAGGGAAGCAAGAAATGTATAATGCTAGCCCTTTAGAAAAAGCTCTAGTGCAGTCTCGTGCAAATTCATATGACTTGGAAGAAGTCGAAATAAAAATTGTTTGAGGGACCTAGATACTCTGAAAGAGGACCCCATGATAACATTTGTCCCGGAAGACTTATCCAAGGAGGAGAAGTCAGAAAAAAATAAGCTGGAACTGAAAGTGTTGCCATCCCATCTGAAATATGCATTTTTAGATGAAAGGGGAGGCAAGCCAGTGATAATCAACAGTTCACTATCTTTTGACCAAGAGGGACAACTCTTGGAGGTTTTGAAAGCCAATGAAGGGGCAATCGGATGGGCATTGACAGATCTAAAAGGCATAAGTCCTTCTTTCTATATGCACAAGATACATATGGAAGAGGATTTTAAACCTATTGTCCAGCCTCAAAGGCGATTAAACCCGACAATGAAAGAAGTAGTGAGGAAAGAAGTACTCAAGTTACTTGAAGCTGCTATGATTTATCCCATCTCCGACAGTGAGTGGGTAAGTCCAGTTCAAGTGGTTCCGAAGAAAGGGGGGATTACGGTCATTGAGAATGAGAAAAATGAATTAATCCCTACAAGGACAGTGACCGGGTGGCGAATGTGCATTGATTATAGAAGGTTACATCAAGCCACCAGGAAAGATCATTTCCCTTTGCCTTTTATGGACCAAATGCTTGAGAGAATAGCTGGCCAGGCATATTACTGTTTCTTGGATGGATATTCTGGGTATAACCAAATATTGGTGAACCCAGAAGATCAAGAAAAGACAGCCTTCACATGTCCATTTGGAGTTTTTGCTTATAAGGGTATGCCGCTTGAACTGTGTAACGCGCCTGCAACCTTTCAAAGATGCATGCTTGCCATTTTTTCGGATTTGGTGGAGAAATGTTTTAGGGTTTGCATGGATGACTTCTCTGTCTTTGGGAAAAGTTTTGAATAATGTTTGAACAACCTGAATATTGTGCTAGGAAAATGTGTTCAAATAAATCTAGTACTTAACTGGGAGAAGTTCCATTTCATGGTAGAAGAAGGGGTGGTGCTTGGTCATAAGATCTCTTCTAGAGGGATCGAGGTTGACAAAACAAAAGTGGAAGTCATCGAAAAACTTCCACCACCCATAAATGTTAAAGGAATCAGGAGTTTCCTAGGACATGCCGGTTTTTACCGGAGATTTATAAAGGACTTCTCCAAGATTGCCAAGCCACTTAGTAATCTTTTGGTAAAAGATGTGGACTTCAATTTTGATGCTAAGTGCTTGGAGGCATTTGAGAGACTGAAGGAAAAACTGATTATGGCCCCAATCATAGTTGCTCCAAATTGGTCTTTGGACTTTGAGCTTAATTGTGATGCGAGTGACTATGCTGTGGGTGCCGTACTAGGCCAAAGGAAAGACAAAATTTTTCATCCAATACATTACGCTAGTAAAGTACTTAATGATGCACACGTGAACTATGCAACTACAGAAATAGAGTTACTAGCGATTGTATATGGGTTGGAAAAATTTAGATCTTATCTTATAGGGTCAAGAGTGATTGTTTACACTAACCATGTAGCCATAAAATACTTGGTGACTAAGAAAGAGTCGAAGCCAAGATTACTTCGTTGGATTCTCTTGCTACAGGAATTCAATCTAGTCATCAAGGATAAAAAGGGATGTGAAAATTTTGTGGCTGATCATCTTTATCGACTTCATAACACAGAGGGGACCAACGAAACAGAAGAGATTGTCAAGGAATTTCCGGATGAACGATTGCTGCTCATACAAGAAAGGCCATGGTTTGCTGATATGGCAAATTTTAAAGCAGCAGGAATCATTCCAGATGAATTTTCTTGGCAACAAAAGAAGAATTTCTTAAAAGACTCTTCTTACTTCGTTTGGGATGATCCTTATTTATTCAAAATTGGAGGAGATGGTCTTCTGAGACGGTGTGTTTCCCGTGGTGAATCTAAAAGCATATTGTGGCATTGTCACAATTCACCCTATGGGGGACATTTTAATGGGGAACGCACTACAGCCAAAATATTACAATATGGTTTCTATTGGCCAACAATCTTTAAAGATGCTCACATTTATGTGAAGCAGTGTGATAAGTGCCAAAGAAGCGGAGGAGTGACAAGGAGAAATGAGATGCCTCTAACAATTATGCAGGAGGTAAAGGTATTTGACTGCTGGGGAATTGATTTTGTTGGTCCATTTCCACCCTCTTTCACCAATGAATATATATTGGTGGGAGTGGACTATGTTTCAAAATGGGTAGAGGCAATTCCCTATGCAAGATCTGATGCAAAGACGGTAGTGACATTCTTGAAAAAGAATATATTCTCAAGGTTTGGTTCCCCGAGAGTACTCATCAATGATGGAGGTTTGCATTTTTGCAACTCTCAACTAAAGAAGGTCTTGGAACATTATGGGGTGAGACATAAAATTGCTAGTCCTTACCATCCCCAAACTAATGGTCAAGTTGAAGTCTCGAATAGAGAAATTAAGCGAATTCTAGAAAAGACCGTTAGTGTTTCAAGAAAAGATTGGGCCATTAAACTGGATGATGCTCTATGGGCATACCGGACAGCTTTTAAAGCTCGCATAGGATTGACTCCTTTTCTGTTAGTTTATGGGAAGTCCTGTCACTTACCGGTCGAGCTAGAACATAAGGCATATTGGGCTTTAAAGTATTTCAATTTTGACCCGACAACTGCTGGAGAAAAAAGGAAAATGCAACTTCATGAATTGGAAGAATTGAGACTCCAAGGTTATGAGTCTTCAAGGATATACAAGGAAAGAATGAAGATGTATCATGATAAAAAGTTGGTCAAAAAGATTTTTAGTCCTGGGCAGTATGTTTTACTCTTTAATTCTAGAGTAAAATTATTCCCGAGAAAATTAAAGTCCAAGTGGTCCGGACCCTTTAGGGTTAAGGATGTAAGGCCTTATGGAGCCGTAGAGATTGAAGACCCAGTGAGAAATGAGAGCTGGGTGGTTAATGGTCAAAGGCTGAAGTTATACCTTGGTGGTGACGTCGAGCGGCTCACCACCATAATGGATTTGAAGGAAGCATAATCATGCTACAGGCATCAAGCTAATGACGTTAAACAAGCGCTGATTGGGAGGCAACCCAATTTTGTGTGTTTATTTTTGTGTTTTGTGTAAATAGAAAAAGTAAATTTGATGAGTTTTGAAAAAATTTTTGTGAGAAAGTTGAAAATTTGAGCATTTGAAGAAGGCCTATTCACTGTCCAGTGGCATTTAATTGGCGCTAGTTTCAAAAAATTTTAGTCAGATGTTGGCGCTCGAGCGCCAATATCAGCGCTCAAGCGCTAGAGACAACTGAAAGGTTTTCTTCACTGCCATGAATTTTGGCTTGGCGCTCGAGCACCAGCTGTGGCGCTCGAGCACCAGCTGTGGCGCTCGAGCGCCAGAAAAGCGAAACGGTTGATCTGCTCAATAATGCACTCGCTCTCGAGCGCTAGAAGTAGCGCTCGAGCGCCAGTCACGCGTTGACTTTAAAAACAGCGCAGAAGCAGTTTCTTTTCACACAAAATCCCTTTTTCTCTTCTTTGTTTACGCGATTCATCTCGTTTTCTCACTCAAAATCTTCAAAAAATCATCAAATTCTCCAAGTTTGTGTCAATTTCTTAATCATCATCATCATCATCATCATGTTCAGGTAACAACTTACATTGTTCATTGTTCATATAAATTTGTGCTGCTTGGTTTTTCTGTTTCTGATAAAATGGTCCATTAACATGAACATGAACATGAGTTTATTCTGATATTATTCTGTGAATACATTCAGCATTTGGGTTGTCTGATTAAGGGCTTGTGTAATACTGAAATTTACTCATTTCTTTATGAAATAATGGATAAATTGTGTTGCTATTCTGAACCATGTTCGACATATGTATCTTTGTGAAGTCTGTGCATGAACTACCATATGAGTATTTCAGTGAAATTGGTCCATTTTTTAAACCCAAATGATCATTGTATTTTTGAATAATGATGATAATGATTTGATTCTATAGTTACTAATTTTGGTGTTTATAAATAATTTCAACAGGAACCGAGGAAAAGCACCCGCTCATGAGCCAGAACGTGCCTCTAAAAAGAGGAAGGAAGGCCCCCAAAAAAGAAGAGGAGGTTCCACATTTACACCAGATTGAACATACACAAGATTGAACACACCAAAAGGGTGTGGCAAACCTCATCCTACAAGCTAGCTTTTGGGATTGAGTTAGGCCCAAACCCAAATTATAAGATGGTATTAGAGCCTATCCTAGATCCGTTTGTTGGGGCCCCCATGTTTTTGGGTGTGTTATTGGGTGTTTGTTAGTCCCGTATTGTTGGGCCACCCATTTATTTGTCTCCAACTGTGTAGTGTTGGGCGTGAGGGGGTGTGTTAGAAGTCCCATATTGGCTAGTGATATGGTCATTGATGAGTTTATAAGAGTGTGGCAAACCTCATCCTTCAAGATAGCTTTTGGGATTGAGTTAGGCTCAAACCCAAGTTGTAAGAAAAAGTCTTAGCACACATACAAGCAATACAATTACAAGTCTTCAAAATAACTTTTTTTTTGCTTCATCACTTGATATGTCTTTGGGTTGATCTTGAGTCCACATTGCTTCATCACATGTCTTCATCAAAGTGCTTCATCCCTTGTTTGTCTTCATCAAAACCCTTAAGGTTGAGCTTGTTCTTCAACTCTCCAAACCTTAAGTACAACAACTTTTACTAGAGAAAAGCTTTAAAATTATAAGCAAGATTTTTGAGCTTTTTCTTTTCTTATTTTTAGGTTTTTATTTTTAAGTGATTTTATACTTATAAAAAGGTCTAAAGTTATTTTTGAATAAATAGCTATTTTACTTAAAACTAGAATTGCACCCGTGCGATGCATGGAATGGGTTATTAAAAAAAATAGATTCTAATACCTTTTACAATAATTTTTTTTATTATTTATATTTATTATTTACATTATAAATATTATTATTATTATTATTATTATTATTATTATTATTATTATTATTATAAATTTCTAAGTAAAATGAAAAAACAGAGTGGATCTACAATCCTACACAATTCACATTCAATGAAATAAATTTTTAACTAACAACATACATGATGAAAAATTCAATGATTAATGTATAATATCAGCTTAATTTAAGTTGCGAAAAATCTCTTTGAAAATAACGTTTTCAGCTTTTGAATTATGATCAGCATCTCCATTTAATATCAACAACTTCAAACCCCTTCGATTTGTTACCCTAGATGTTGCAACATACAATTGACCATGACTGAATACAGGTCTTGGAAGGTATATTCCAACATGCTTAAGTGACTGTCATCGACTTTTATTTATTGTCATCGCAAATGATAGCATGATTGGAAACTGTCTTCTCTGAAACTTGAAAGGAATGCTTTTATCAGAAAGAGTCAATGACAATCTTCGAATCAAAACTTTTTTGCCAGTGTGGTTACTGGCAATCACTCTTCCTTCAATAACAAAATTTTCCATTTGAGTAATCACCAAACGTGTACCATTGCACATCCCTTCAGATTGATCGATGTTCCTTAAGAGCATAATTGGTAGTCCAACTTTCAATTTTATCTCATGATTAGGAATGCATGCTGATTTGATAGTGTTCAAAAACTCCGGTGTATGAATACTATCTTGAGTGCCAAAAATCGTTATCTATCTAACATGCAGAATCACAACTAAAATATGTTTTCTCCTCCGAAGACATCAAAGATAACATGTAATTGTTAACTTTTTCTACAATCTCATTTGTTGGAGCCAAAATAGCACAATCTTTAAAGAATGAAGGATCGTGCATGTTTTGTAGAAAATCTTGGTAAGTTGAGTTAACAATATTAGCAATTGGATCTCCAGTGTTTTCAATTAACAAATCTGGAGGAATATGGACTTTAATTTCATTATTCAGCTCAACATCAATAGATCCATCTCCAATTCCTAATATCCATTGAGAAAATTGCTTTAACTCTTCAACATCTTGATTTGATTTTCCACCTTGAAGTCTCATATTCTGTGTGAGTCTCATATCCTGGCAATATCGCCATAGATAAGAAGAGTTTATGGAAGCATAGATGATATCTTGGCGACTACCTTTAGGAACCATGGGAAGAATTTGCCTAAAGTTGCCGCCAAGAACCACAACTTTACCTCCAAAAGGTCTCGAAAGACTATCTTTATTACAAAATCTCAAAATATCCCTGAAAGACCTATCAACGGCTTCAAAAGTATGTTTATGACACATGGATGCCTCATCTAAAATTATTAATTTAGATTTGATAATAAGCTCATCCAATGGACTACCTTGTTTGATGTTGCAAGTAGAGTCTTCATCTACGTTTATTGGAATTGCAAATCTGGAATGTGCAGTTCTACCCCCAAGGATCAATAGCGTAGCTATTCCACTTGATGCAATTGTTAACACAATCTCACCTTTAGCTCGAATTGTCGCAGATATTGCATGCCAAAGAAATGTCTTCCCAGTGCCACCATAATCATAAATAAAGAATAAACCCCCTTTGTCTTTTTGAACTGCGTCAATAATATTATCATAAATTAACCTTTGCTCATCGGTCATCTTCTCTAGTAATTCTAATTTTTCTACATTTAATGCTTCTTTATCATACTTCAACTCATCCAAAATAATCTGATTTTGAGACTCAGATATCAATGTTTCATCAGGTTGGGGCATGCTTGGGAAATAATGAAGACTTCTATTATTGCATGCAAGATTTTTCTCAATCTCATTAAGAGCCATATTTTTATTTGGTCTTCTGAGAGAAATAAATCTGCATTAATACAAATAGCAGTCATCAGTCATAATATTAACATTGATTATAAAAAGTTGATAAACATGTAATACAAAATAACAAAATAATTTTATAATACCTGGATTATTTTGTAATCGTCTTTGACTTTGCAAAATATCATCACTTAAATAAATCCAAGTTTTATCCCAAACTAATTCTGGAGAGGAAAGCTGTAGTGAAGATAACAGCGTAGCAAAAAGTTTACGGAGAAAATGTGTCGATCCCCAAAAACTGGCCTCTATAATTGCATCTATATACTCTTTATCATCTTTAATCAAACCAAGCACATAACATGCACCCTTGAAAGAAGAGTATATGACGCTATTTATAGTTATTCGTCCGTCCAAGAATAAATCTTAAGGAATAATTGCTTTGGTATATAAATTCAGCAACGAAAAAATGTTGAATGTTATAAAATTCTTTCAATTCTTCCACCCAAGATTCTAAAAAAGCTTTCCCATCTTTTTCCACAACTCTAAGGAGATGAACATTCATCGTCTTATTAGGCATAATGGAGTTTTCTTTGTTTTTCTATATTTATTTGCCTCCAATTTGGTATAACCATCTTTTTTTCAATTTCATCAATAAGAAGAGTTTGTGCTTGTTTTGGAGCTTCTCGTTTATCCATCGTTTGTTGTTTTTGGAAATGTGACCGCCAATATGTTGCATAAGACTTATTAGGACAACCAATGATTTTCTCAAACTCCCTCGTTGCCTCCATGTTGTCTTCAAAACCAGTCGTGTCACGAATTTGATCTAGTCGTTGTCGAGCGACTTTTCTTTGTTTTTCTATATTTATATGCCTCCAATTTGATATAGCCTTCTTCGTTTTACTTTCGTCAATAAGAGGAGTATGCACTTGTTGTCTAACTTCTCGTTTCTCCATCATTATTTGTTTCCAATTAGACAAAGTATATTGCACTTCACTACTCTCAATAAGAGGAGTAGGTTCTTGTTGCGGAGTGACTTCTTTTTGTTTATCTATCTTTATTTGTCTCAAATTAAACGAAACATTCTTTTTTACTTTACTACTCTCAATAAGAGGAGTCGGTTTTTGTTGTCGAGTGACTTCTTTTTGTTTCTTTATCTTCATTGGTTTCTAATTAGACAAAAGTTTCTTCACTTCACTATTGTCAATGGTAGATGTTTGATAGCTAGTAACTAAAGAAAACATTTTACCACTAACCTTTTTCTCTTCCATCAAGCTCTCCAAAATCAGGGTCATCTTTGTTTTCCATTTCTTGTTGTTTTTTCCGTCTCTTTTGGGTGAATTTACTTTTCGATTCGGAGATCTCTTGGCCGTTGATGTTTTCATGTTACGCTTCATTTCAAAATGGTTTGATATGTGCTAACGCCGCTAGTGAAAGAGTAAAATGCAATCTCATGGATGAATTGAGATAAGACTACTTATATATATAGCGTTAAAGATTAGGTTAAAGATTAGGATAAGATTATTGGTATTCCAAAATATTCATTGTTAATCCTTTTAAAATATTTTAATAACACTTATATAATAGTAATATAATTTTATTGGTTAACAATTAAATTTTTAATTAAATAATAATTTAAAAAGGAGTGATAATCAAAAGTTAGAAACTTTGAAATATAGTATGGTTTTTTTAACGTGTGCAACACAAGATAAGAATCCCAAAGTGGAAAGAATGGTAAGTAGTAAATGCATGTTAAAACATAAATTAATTAATTTTTGTCTTTTTTCCATAAATAACTTCTCCTTTGAAATGCTTAACCTGTACAATATTACATAGATTAAAAAACTCCATATAGTAATAGTATATCGTAATGTATACTTCTATGATCCTAGATAGGATTCGAATCATAACATATTGTTGAAATGAAAATTGCGCGTTAACATTGCCCGTATTGTGTGCACTTTGTATCTCAAGATTTTCTGTGTCTATTATAAATAATCCGAAGGTGGGTTTTTTTTTTTTTCATTTGCTTTAATTATGTCGTGTTTGTACAAAGGTTAAATGTTTGGTAACTTTTTTTGGTATTATAATTTTAGATATTTTGTCAATAAGGAAATATGCAAAAATAATTTTAACTCAACTCGTTAGAAGTCTTATTTTGATCTCCTAAACGAATAAAAAATTATATAAAATTTAGATAATTACGCGAACCTCCCTTAAACTTTATGCGTTTTGTTATCCATTGCCCTTAGGGCAATGATTAAGCTGTTGGAATTATTCTTAAATCGAATAGAATAACTCAAATAAAACATAAGGAAATCGTTGCGTCAAAATTACAGAGTAAGGGATGAGAATTACCTGAACCTTTAACGCTCGTAATCACGAGATATAGCGGAAGCCTTATTGGTCACGAACATCGCGATCTACGTCACGAACTCATCAAAACGACATAGAAACCAAGCAAATAGGTTAGAGAAATATGGCGGTGTTGTGATCTTCCTCAACCAAACGTCTTGATTCCCAAAACCGGGATGCCTAACTTCGAATGGGGAGAAGTGTGCGGCTATGAGGCAATTTGGTGTGTTGGGGACCATCACCTCTATATAGGACTATTTATAGAACCGCCTGCTAGGGTTCCGATTGTGCCCACCGTAGGCTAGGCCTAGGTTTCCATTCATATGAGCCCACGTCAATATCATAATGTAATCTAAACGGATTTCACGGTATCTCTACCGATTATGTTGATTACAATACAATTAATCCAATTAATGTGAATAACAAATATAATCTTTTAAATTAATATTTAGCCCACACAAATTATTACTAGAAATAAAAAATATCTCCAATAATAATTAGTAGAAATAAAATATTTCTAACAATCTCCCACTTGGCTGCATATTAAATTAGATGATTATATTACTGAAACTTTAGGCGCGCAACTGTATGTTATTCACTTTAGATTACCCTTACAATCTGATCCATCTTATGCACTAACTAGGAATCATCACAGCTTTCGCCACCTGTATTATCGTAGCTAAACTCTAATGATCACCATAGTCATTACACTTGATGACATAGATCAAACGTGGATGAATGGCATGGAAATTACATGTTATGTGATCTAATATATGTCTATTTCCAACTGATCCAACTTTATTTTGTCTTTATGAGATCAATAGTTCAGAGTAACTATAGTTAAACTAAAGTGTCATGACCAAGTAGTGAGCTACAAAATGTGTTACAGTAGACTATCACTATTCCCAGGCATACTAATGACAACCATGCATGCCAATTGCCCAATTGCAGCAGCCCTAATGATGTCAATGCCTTAGTGGAATGATCTATAACTTTGGAGTTCATTCCTTAACAGCTCAATACTTACAAAAAAAAACACTCTGAACTTATTCCTTAAACAAAAAGAAATTTTGTAGTTGTAATTTTGCATACGACAAACTCCCATCATTGTATGACCACACCTCCATTGTCACTGAATGTCTCTAGTACCTTATTCGACTTTATTGACAATTAGCAGCCCTTTAACAAAATTACACAGACTTTATGGTTGAAGAGACAACAAGTGACCACTTGGCACTTTACTGAATGTTGTTCTCTTTAATCCAACATAGAAAAAAGTTTAGAGTCAAAATACCTTATGATCTCAAGTTCATTTGACTTCCTGTATGTGAGCAAACAATCCTTTGTCTTTCGAAATAAATCGAAGACCCTTATGGTTGTAGCTCTAAAGAGCTCCCCCATACAACTCTGGTATCTGTCCTGTATTTTCACTATGAAAGCAAGACATTGACGAGTGATGACTTGCAAACACATGATCTACTCGTTTGCCAAAGCATAGGGAGTTTTCTTTATGAATTTAGGATATGATCCCATTCAAAATATTCTTTGAGATTAAATATCTCATTTTTAAGAATCCTAATCTTAACTCCCACTGAACTCAAGGTACGTAAAGTACCATTGACAAAAAAAATCTTTAATTAAGTCCACAAATGGATTCCTTAAGTTTATGAACCAATTGACTATCTTCTTCCGAAGTATGTCTCAACAGTTCTTTTATATAGACGTTTTCCTCAAGGTCCTTATTGAGGTAAACGGTTTTAACTCCATTTCTGTGACTTAAGGCTTAACTTGCAATGTGCATCTTTCCAAGTAAGTCCTTCCACATATGACATGGCTTGTTCCAAATATCACCCTATGAATCCAAATTGGTTTCACTTCCTAGATAACTTTATAATGCCCAAATGTCATTTTATTTATGGTATGGAGTTCAACCCCATGGCCTTAACTAACTTTATGAGAGTTGGAATTACTATCTCATTCCTTGAAGATGAACTAGTCATCTCCGAAGAATCAGTAGTATCCTCATGTGCGATGTAATCCTCTAGATTCGCACTTTTCCATTCTCTTGTAGACCTACTTGATGCAACTTGACGAGGTTGTTGAGTTTTACCCTATTAATCCTCTCAAACCATATGAAGAGAAACTGAAGGTCCCTAATGATCTATAGGTATAACCTATGGATCTAGTCTATATGGGAGAGTCATGTCCTTATGAAGAGGTGTCTCTTAATCCTCTCGAAGACCAATTTCTGTTAACACCTCTCTCCCTCCAAACTCAACATCCTCGAAGAATTAGAGGCTCCAAAACAGAGATACTTTATGCTAGTGGGATCAACTTTAAGTCTCACGACTTTCAAAATAGCCAACCATACTGCAACAAATATTTCTTGAATCCAACATTCCTTTATCAGGACCACAAGGCCCTGCTTAGTTGGATCAACCATAAACACTTAATGCTCTACATAGGCCTTCCGTCTATCTCAAGCTCTTAATGGGTTTTGTTAGTTGCCTATGTCGGTATTCTCTTCAAATAATCTAGACTATATTCTTTAAAGAATATCCTCATAGTGATCTTGGGTAAGCTAGCAATTTGATAATCAAACACTTCTTACCCTATCGCTAAGAGTATTGTTCCTTCCTTTATCCACATCTTTATGCTTAGCAAACCTTGCATTGCGAACTAATGGAACTGCCCCAAACTGATGAGGAATTGTATAAATAGGTTAGGACGCCATCACCAGATCAATCGTACCTTATGAATATCTATCATTACGATTAGGTCTTGTGAACCGAATAGTCTTATCAAGTTGACTTTCAACTATGTTCACAAGAGACTTGTTAGCGTCCAACCCCTTAGATTATTCCTTATTTCTTTAGATCCTTAAATACCTTATATGTCTTTGCAACAATATTACAAAGTTTGCAGATACAGACTTAGTAATTTACGTTACTAACCTAGAGAACTTTGCTCACTGTTTTAAAAAATTTTATGAAAACAATTCACCTAACGAATAGTAAGAATACGTCAAGAAATGATTACAAGACATATTAAATAATATATTTTATCGGTCAAACACACACTCACACACTACACTACTCCTAAATCTACACCACAAGTGATCGAACCCCTCTCCTTGAGCTCCAAGAACTCCTCCTTATGCCACTTGAGCTACAAGCTCTCGGCTATATTGAATAAATTATGATTGCTTTGATTGTAAAACTTTAATAAAAAATTTTACAACTCAAAAAGTCATAAATATAAAATAAGAGCAAAAACTCTATATTGTCTCATTCATAATTTTTGTCTAAGACTCCAAAATTGCTAGATACGACCCTGTAGCACAACCAATGAGTTAACTAGTTGTGTCACAAATTTGATCTAGTTGTTTTTGAGTGGCTTTTCTTTATTTCTCTATATCTATTTGCCTCTAATTTGATATAGCCTTCTTTTCACTTTAATCAATAAGAGGAGTATGTGCTTGTTAATTGTAGTGCTTCTCGTTTCTCCACTATTATTTTTTTTCCAATTAGACAAAGTATACTGCACTTCATTACTCTCAATAAGAGGAGTAGCTTGTTGTTATGGAGTTGCTTCTTTTTGTTTCTCTATCTTTGTTTGTCTTCAATTAGACGAAACCTTTTTACTTCATTACTCTCAATAAGAGGAGTAGGTGCTTGATAACTAGTAACCAAAGAAAACATTTTACCACTAAGCTTTTTCTCTTCCACCAAACTCTCCAAAATTGTTGCCATCCCGAATAGTGCGGGTGACCCGGTGGTGACCCGATGGATAGCCATTCACTTCAGCAATGTGGCCTTTTTTATGACAATATTCGAAACAATAACATGAGGAAGAGGATCTCAACCAGCAGAAGCACACACTCACATGAAAACCAAATAAAAGCACACACAAAAATTTAACGTGGTTCGGCACCTCAAGGCCTACGTCCACGAACACATTACAAAATATTTTATTACTCAACATGCAATTTATGAAAATTGCAAACCCTCTCTTGCAATTTTTGAGCAAAAATTGTAAACCCCCCTCAATTGACTATTTTCGCAAAAAAATAAAAATGCAAACTCTCTCAAGACTCACAACTACCCAAGTCCCAATTACACCCAAAAGACCTAGGATTGTTGTGGTAAGAATACTCAAACTATCTCTCCCTATTTATAAGAGTATTCCACCTCTCCCTTCTCTATTCTATTCAATGTGGGACTTTGACAAGCACCCACTACTCCTTCATTCTTCAATGTGAGACTTACTTCTCCCTCCCTTTTTCAATCTACTCAATATCGAGACTTTGGATTAGCACCCTTCAAATGGGTTTAAATGCCACTGCATGAGTGAAGGTCACTAGCGTCAGATGGAAGTCTTTGGACAAAACCCCCCATCGGATAGTTGAGGGATATTCTGAAGAGTTTGAGACAGCTTTTCTAGAGCACATGAAGTGGAGCCACCGATTCAGCCGTGTGGCTGCCACTATAGTTTATAATGAATACATAAATGATAGACATCACATTCATATGAATTCCACTCAGTAGTATCTTTCTCTACTATGTCTTTATAGCATGCGATGACCATTATCTTCTATTGTATTGATTTCTTGATTGAAATTTTAGAATTGAGTGTAGTAGGTTAGGGAATTGTAGAAGATGTTTTCTATGAGGGGTTAAGTTTCATGTTGAGGTGCAATTGACCTTCATCTTTATTTATTTATTGGTGAATAAGTTGAGTTCATATTCTTGTACTTTGTTTTTTTTTTTTTGCTTGATTGTTTGAATTCAGATGCAGTTCTTATTTATACCTTTTTTTTAAAAAAAATTTAAAGGAAAGCCATGCTCCTATTTTTTTTATAAGCAGTTTATTCTGTGATTTGTCTAATGCATAATAGGATGAACCAAAGCCTGACATCTTTGCACTCTTAGCTTATGCATTGTCAGAGTCACTCCATAGTATTGCATGTACAAATATATATTTGGATTAGCTAGATAAAATATTTGCAAGTAAGAAGAAAAAAATAAATCTTTGATTGAAATTCATTTGCGATACAATTGTGAACCAAAGATCGATGCTATCCTTTATAATTCCGGGGAACAACAAAAAATTATTTTAATAATGATTAACAATAACCAATTAAGGTTATGTTTGGTTTTCATTTTATAAAATAAAAAAATGCGTTTGATCGCACGTGCATATTCTTTTGGTTTTCAGTTTGGCTTCGTTAGGAAAATTAAGTTTGGCCCCAAACCTAGGTTTGACAAAAGGAACTCGAGACTCTCTTTTTGGTTTGGTAAAAGTACTTCTGGTAAAAACTGGATTATTTGACATAATTCTCATACAACTTACGTTTTACATACTCAAAAGTACTTTTTAAAAATGTTCAGTTTGTCAAACTTATTTTTAGTTAAAAATATCTAAATATAAATTCCATTAAAGTAAACTAATTTTTAACTCAACTTTCTTTTACAAACTGACTTTAGGCCAATTAAATTTTTTTTTGTAAAAATAAATAAATCAAACACACTAACTAGTTAAATAACCACCTATAAGTTTATTTGGTAATTAGGGTAAGGCACGTGAATGTACTGAATAACCAACTAATGCGATTATTCAAATTTGTTTAAAAAATCACTATTTATATTTCGAAAAACTTATCGAAATGATTTTGCTTGTTTTTATTTGGGTAGGGGGAATTATCCGAATGATTTTTTACTTTACAAAAGGCAATGGCATGAATTATCTTTGAAGATTATGTTGGTGACATTTTAAATTTTTTTTGTTATCAAATTCTTGGAAGTAGATAAAACGCTCTTCAAATTGGAGAAATGAAAGAATCTAAATTATTTATTGTTAATTATAAAAACAATCATATATATTTTTGCAACAAATTAGATAATACTCAATCTAAATCGATAATCTTAGGTTAAACGATTATTCTTTTCAGAAGTATTGTATTTATAATATAATACTAGTAAATATTTATCTTTAACGAAAATGTTATAATCTTAATGTTTAACTATTATGAAGGCCAAAAAAAAAAAACCTGTTGTTCTCAAGTAAATTAATAACAAAACCCCAATTAAATCATACTTGAGGTAATTATGTTACAAGACATATTAAATGGATTATGGTTGCATTGATTATAAAAATTTAATAAAAAGTTTACAACTCAAAAAGTCTAAAAAAAAAGAACCAAAACTCTATATCTACTTCCGTGTTAATTTTCGCTTAAGGCCCTTGTTGTGACTTAACCTGGCGGAGATATCGGACGAGCAAGATAGTCGTTTTGGCAGGCAGGAGAGAATGGAGATGACTCAATGTGCACCTGCAAGGACTCTGACGCTGAAGTCAGTGATGAGTGAATTAGGGTTATGTGTGCTGATCAAGTAGTTACGTACCTTGCATGGTAAATTTATGTTAGTATTTGTAGAGGAGTGTATGACCCGAGTGTGGATCGTATTGGGCCTAGATTTGATGCCTAAGCCCAATCTGTATTTCTTTGGCCCTGATCGTAGATAGCGCCATGTGCCTTAAACCTTACAGGATGCCGGGATTCCTATGAGGCATTTGCCCCGGCATGACCTGATATTACCGGGATACCATTATTCTAGTACACAACAGTTGCCCCCCAAGTCGTCGAGCTTCTCGTAGAAGAAGTCGGCGAGTTCATTCTTCATGTCGGGCCTGTTCCAAATGATTCAAAACCGAACATGATCCCGACATGGTCTTCCGAGATAACGGTTAGTTTTCCTTCGGCGGCGTGTTGCACACGCGCTCTCCCTCGGGTGATGTGTATGATGATTAGCGCGGCCTTGGGCCACACGTTCGTTAAAATGGTGTGACAGTTTTCACTTCTTTTCTTTTCATCCGTTACTTTTTACTTCTCCTTTTTTCAAGTTTTCATTTCTTGCTTTCGCGCATTTTGCCCCTTCATTTTCCTAATATAGAAAACTCTGCAATCTTTTCTTCTTCTTCTCTCTAGCGCTCTCGCCTGCAAGTATCTATTTTCCAGCAACACCTTTTATCGGAGTGCTTTTATCCGGTTCATCATCTGGTATTGCTTCTGCCTTCTGTTAATTTATGCTTTTTGTCTTTCTTTCCTGATTTCTGTGCTGTTCTGTTGCATCCTACCCCCTTCTTAGGGTTTAGTTATTGTGTTTGGGTCTCTGTCTTTCAAAATGGCCGATAATGTTATCGTGTTATCAAGTGGTTCATCCTTGGATTCAAATGACTCTGAGCTTCTTGCTAGTTTTGCAAGGAGACTTCCGAAATTTTTGTTCCCCGCTGATTCTAACCCTACTCCAGGTACGCCCTCCATCGCCAATCCTGATTTTTGTGAATTTGCTCATCTTTGGTTCTACCCTTTGTATTCATGAAAGGTAGAGAGTGGTGAGTCGGTTACCTAGAGTGAGAGTTGGTCTTTTAGTGCGTTAAACCCTGAACCTTCTGCTCTTCATCTGGCTTCAACCCATCTTCCTGACGAGTGCAGTTCTGAAACTCAAGTTCCTATTAAACAAGATTTTGATCGTCGTTCTTCAAACATGTCGTTTCCTATTATTCTTCCACTTACCAAAGAGAACAGTGAATCTTTGTATCCCGGGGATCCTTCAGAAGATGGGGAGTCCATGTTGTCTTCTATGTCTCATTCCCTGTATTCGGAATCTAACCCAGCTTATTCTCCCTCCTCTTACTCTTGTTCCTCCCCGGGATCTGACTCTTCTTTACCTTATCGTGTAGATATAGAGCCTATTCAAGAGGAGATTCTTGTTCGGGATGATTCTGGTGTCTCGGGTTCATCTGCTAGCATACCGCTTGTGGGTGATGCAAGTGGTTCTAGAGCAGCTGCTGGAGAGATGGATGGGCCTAGCTCCTCTCAACCCCCTATAGAATGTCACCCGGATTGGTTAGGGTTGAAAAATATATGGATGTTCTTGTGGGCGCCTTCTACTTTTATTAAGAAGGAAAGCTCAGTCAAGGACAATATCCGGTTGAAAGCAGTGGAGGAAAATTGGAACAAGTGTTTTCACTATGGCCCCAATTCCCCTGATGCTAACACCAACATTGATCCCTCCAATAACCACAAACTAATGATCCCTGATAAGAATGAAAGAGTATGTACGCCGACAAAGGATGGCGAGGGCTCTTACATTATGATGTTTGAGTCTATGTGGGACCAACTCAAAATCAGGTTTCCTTTTTCAGATCTTCAGATTGAAGTTCTGCATAACCTTCATCTTGCCTCTACGCAACTTCATCCCAATGGTTTGGGATTTTTACAAACTTTCGAAGTTTTTTGTTGGGCCAACAACTGGAAATGTTCCTCGGCCCTCTTTCTATATATCTTCGGTCCATACCGGGGCTCGAAGAAGACATGGGTGTCCCTACGTCATCGTTTCGGGATCCCTTAATTATTTACTCCCTATGAAGATTCCTTCAAGGCTCATAGGGATCTTTTCATTAAAGTGGTCCCTCGAACCGATGATTGTACCCCCTTCTGGATGGGGCAGGACAAGAAGTCGCTCTTCCCGCTCTATTAGACAGAAGAGCATTATGGGAAATCTATGTCTCTTACCGAGATGGAAATCAGCTTCCTTAAAGAGGAGGATCAAGAGACTTTTAAGAATTTATGTAAATTTGTACAACAAGGCGGGATTCATATTCATTGCAAAGACATGCTGGGGGTATCTCGTCGAAACCAGGCGACATGCTTATGTAGGAAGTAGTTTTGTTATATGTTCTCGTCATTTTGATTTGATGTCGACGGTTCTTCTCTAGCTGACGATTGTGTTTTGTTTTTTTTTACAGCAAAGGTCATGGCAAACTACGTCAACCGCTCCTCAAAACATGATGCCAAAGGGAAGGGGAAGGTTGGTGCCTCGGGTCCACCTCCCACTCCCGCTCCTGTTCTCTTTTTACTGGGACCGCACCTTCTGCTAGTGGGATCCTTCCAGCTGGGAAGTCGATGCCATCTGCTGTTGGGACCGAGGTGGCTCCTGCGCACCCAAAACGCCGTCGTTTAACGAAGCAAGGTATGCTCCGCTCTTAACTTTTAATTATGTTAAGATTCATTGGGTTTCTCATTACCTTATCTATTGTCACATTGTCGTGACTTGTAGGCGACCATCCCGGCGATTCCCAAGTGACTCCGAGCGGGATGAACCGGTGTTGATGGCTACGTTCTCCACTCCTTCTTCAGCCTGGGAAGGATTTCAATCTCCTTTGATGAATTTTCAGCACAAGGACTTTTTTACCAAAGGGGGTGCTAGTGCTGTGAAGGTATGCTCGTGTGTTATTTGTTTCCTACATTGATTGGCCTACAATGGCTTGTTTTTTACCCTTTTGTCTTTTGTAGGATCAAGATAAGTCTCTTATGGGTTGGACAGCCATGAGTATGGCCATGTTGTAGAATGTCCATGACCAAGTGGAGGACTTGGGTCAGGCTGCTTCCTTGAAGGCCCAGCTACGTGATCTTAGAGACGATATGGACCTGAAGGAGGCTTTGCTCAAGAGTTCCAAAGAGCTGGAGTCTCGGAATGCCAAGGATCTCATCTCCTTGAAGGAGAAGCTATCTCGCACACAAGAGGAGCTTGCAAAGAAGAAGGAGAAGAATGCCAGCTTAGATTCCGAGAAAGTGAAGTTGGAGGGTGAGATTTCTTTTCTCAAGACCAAGGCAGTTTCTGATAATTCTGCTCTTATGGCTCTGCGTTCCAAGCATCAAGGAAAGACTGTCCAGCTTCAAGAAACTCAGGCCGAGCTTCAAGAGACTCAGGAGAAGCTGGAGGAGGCATATGAAGATATGGACACCACGGTGGATGACTCTTATCGTGATTGTGTAAAGACGCTCCAATTTTTGAATCCCGGGATCGAGTTTAACACGCGTGGTCTCTGCAAGTTCCATTGCGTGAAAGACGGGAGGTTCTGGGATTTTCATGACTGCCACAATCCTCTCGATCCTGCTGATCCTCGGTTGGTGCCGTTCGATTGTAGCACTCCTCCTCCCTCTGAAGCCGTTCCAGAGCTTGAAGGTGCTGATGCCGGCGGCCCTCGATGAGAATTTTCAAACTTTTGTTATACATTTTTTATTTCTTTTGTAAGCTTGATGGCTTGTTCTTGAACGACATTGGTTATTTTGACTTTGTAACATCCCGGTGATCCCGGCTTGTTTATTTATGCACAATCTTTATTTCTTGATTTTGCTTTCTTTATTGTATCTCCATATTTTGATTCCCTTATTATGGTTACTGAGGCTTAGGCATGATTGTGCCTCTTGTTGATTTGAGCATGTGGGATCGTTCGTAGATCCTTTTTCTCGTTGCGGTGTAGTTGTCAAGACACCCTCTTTTGTCCATGTTAAGAGGGAAAGTAGTTTATACTTTCTCTAAGTTTGTAGTAGAAGTTTAACCTTTAAGGTACTTTGTCATTCTTTTAGCCAGGGTTAGCCCATGAAGGACCCCTTTTTATATTGTAGCTAAGGTTTACCCAAGATGGTACCTCGTTTCCTTTTTGGCCTTTTTTGCTATATGTCGGTTTTGTATTTGGCGACATATTCATCTCGGGTCTGTTGTGTTCGCCGTTATTTTGCTTTGATCTGCTTGTTGTTTAAAAGCTTTAACGGACAATATTTGTATGATGTGTAACAAAATTAATGTTTTTATTGATAACATGAAGCAAATAATAAATGGGGGCCTTGTTAAAAACTCTACCAATAAAACCCTCGTTAGGGATAAAACCTACTACAGGAAAAAGAGTACCCCTTTATTACAAAGAATGTAAATTATGCAAGACTTTAACTGTAATACCACTTTAGGTCTACGACATGAAGCGTCCTTGGGATTTCTTTACCCTTTAGAGTTTCTAAATGATATGCTCCATTAGCTGCAACGCTCCTGACCCGGTATGGGCCTTCCCAATTTGCTCGGAGCTTCCCGTCCTTGGCGTTCTGGTTCCAATGTTGATCCTTCTTAGGACTAAGTCACCAGTTTGAAAACTTCTTGGGACTACTCTCAAGTTATACCTTTGAGCAACCTGCTGCTTCCGGGATAGCTCCTTAATTCTTGCTGCTTCTCGGATCTCCTCCACCATATCAAAATCTTCTCGCAGTAACTGTTCGTTCTCTTGTGCGGGATACATGATTCTCCAGGATGGTTGTCCAATTTCTACCGGGATTACAACGTCTAATCCATAAACCATCCGGAATGGAGTTTCATCTGTAGTGCTGTGGGGAGTGGTTCTGTAACTCTAGCGTATTTGGTAAAGGTCTTCCACCCAGTTGGTTCCGGCTTTCTCCAGCCTTTTCTTCAAGCCATTGAGTATGAATTTATTAGCAGATTATGCCTGTCTGTTAGATTGTGGATGTTCCACTCTAGCAAAGTATTGTTTAATGTGAAGCCTTGCTAACATTTCTCAAAAATCTTTGTCAGTAAATTGGGTCCCGTTGTCACAGATCACTTCTGCCGAGATACCAAATCGGCATATTATTTGCCGAAACACAAAGTCTTGAGCTTTAACTGAAGCTATGCTAGCTAACGGTTCTAGTTCAATCCACTTAGTATAATAATCAACAGTAACAATAAGATGTTTCAACTGACCTGTAGTTGGTGTGAAGGGTCCTAACAGGTCCAATCCCCATGTGTGGAAAGGTCATGGGGTGGAAATGCTATGCAAGTCTTCAGCCTGGATGTGGGATATCAGACTGTGTTCCTGGCACTTCTGGCATTTCTTTACGTGATTGGTTGCATCTGCATTCATGGCTGGCCAAAAGTATCCTGCTCTTAAGGACTTCCTTACAAAAGACTCGCCTCCGATGTGATGGCCGCAACTTCTTTCGTGAACCTTAGTGATCACATACCAAGTCTCGGGCGGTCCAATGCATTTAAGCAAAGGAGTTGACAATCCCCTTATGAATAGTTGTCCTTCTATCACGGTATACCAGGATGCCTTCTGTACTAACTTCTTTACTTCCCGGGGATCTTCTGGGAAGGATCCTTTAATGATGTACTCCACTATTGGAGTTCTGCAATCTTCAACTTCAAGCTGCAGAATGGCACATGGAGAAGGGATGACTTCTTCCACCTCTGACTTCAGAGTTGATGATGACTTGGTACTGGCTAACTTTGATAGCAGGTCTGCACGACTGTTTTCTTCTCTAGGAATGTGCTTGATCTCGAACTTAGAAAGCCCGAGCAGACATTCTTTGACTTTAGCCAAATACCTTTGTAGCAACTGTTCTCTAGCTTGGTACTCCCCTTTAATTTAGGACACCACCAACTGGGAGTCTAAACATAAAGTTATCGCAGTGGCTCCTAACTCCTTTGTCGCGCATATCCTGGCTAAGCAAGCTTCATACTCTGCCTAATTGTTGGAAGTTGGGAACTCAAACTTCAAAGAGTATTACACGGTTACCCCCTCGTCATTTTCAGTCAGTATGCCTGCTCCTGCCCCTTTTGGATTTGAGGAACCATCAGCATAAATGGTCCAAGACCCTCTAGGCTCCTCTCTGGGATGTGTCATCCCGGCGGCGAATTCTGCCAAGGCTTGTGCCTTGACTGCTTGACGGGGCTCACAAGAAATATCATATTGTGACAGCTCTACCGCTCGAGTCATCATTCTACCTGCCAAATCAGGCTTATGTAAGATCTGCCTAATAGGTTGATTAGTCCTTACTGTGATGGGATGACACTGAAAGTTTGGTCTCAGCCGTCGGGATGCCAGAAACAAGGTATAAGCAACTTTTTCCAGTCGCTGGTAATTCAACTTCGAACCTTGTAGTGCTTTAGAGACAAAATATATAGGACTCTGGTTTCGGGATTCTTCCTTCACTAATGCTGAACTGATTGCCTCATTGGTGACGGCTAAATAGAGATACAAGGTCTGCCCGGGATCAGGACGGGAGAAAACTGGTGGAGAAGATAGAACCTTTTTAAACTCCTAGAACGCTTCTTCGCACTCTTCATTCCACTGGAATTCTTCTTTAAGGCGTAAGGTCCTGAAAAATGGCAAACATTTCCAAGCCGAGGCTGGCAGGAATCTCGTCAAGGCAGCTATCCTCCCAGTTAATTGTTAGACCTCTTTGATGATCCTGGAGCTCTGCATATTTAACACGGTGCTACATTTGTCGGGGTTGACTTTAATTTCCCGACTGGTTAGCATGAAACCTAAAAATTTTCCGACTTTGACTCCAAAGGTACATTTATTAGGATTTAACCTTAAATCATACCTGCACAACTGTTGGAAGGTTTCTTGTAAGTCCGCCACTGGGTTATTATCCTATGGAGTCTTCACTATCATATCATCGATGTACACTTCTAGAATCTTGCCGATTTGGTCTTTGAACACCCGACTCATCATCTGCTAGTATGTCGCTCCGGCACTTTTCAGACCAAATGGCATCATCGTGCAGCTGTAGATGCCCATGTTGGTTATGAATGTCATTTTCTTCTGATCCTCGGGGTGCATTGGGATCTAGTTGTAGTCGGAATACGCATCCATAAAGGACAGGTATTTGTAGCCCGCAGAATTATCAACAAGTTTGTCGATATAAGGCAAGGGGAAAGGGTCTTTAGGGCATGTTTTGTTCAGATCAGTGTAATATGTGCACATCTTCCATTTCCCGTTAGCCTTCTTCACCATCACCACATTGGAGAGTCAGTCTGCATAACGTATCTCACGGATAAAACCGGCATCTAAGAGTTCTTTTACCTATTTCTCAATGGTCATCGTCCTCTCGGGACCCATATTCCTCTTCTTCTGAGCTATCGGGACACATCGTGGTTTTATGGCGAGGCGATGACATACAAAATCAGGATTCACGCTAGGCATGTCGGAGGAGACCCAAGCAAACAAATCTTTATTCAACTTCAACAATTCAATGAGTCGCCCCTTGATCACGGGGGGAAGATTCGCCCCTATCTTAACAGTCTGATCCTCCTTAGGACCTATCTGAATTAAGATCTAATCACCTTCGGGTTGAGGTCGCTGAGACTCAAAATCTGCTCTGGGATCCAAGTTAGTCATCATCACCCCAGCATCCCGTGTTAAGTCCCGTCGTTCCATCTTCTGCTTTTCTTTCTCCTCTCTCTTTACCAGGAAGGTAGGTGGCGTTTTCGTGATCTTGAGGCTCTCTTGGTAGCATCTTCTTGCGTCACTGCTTTTTCCATGGGTTGTAACCACTACCCCGTTCTCACCTGGGTATTTCATGGCTAAGTGGATAGTGGAGACTATAGCGCCAAGGCTGTTCAGAGTTGGTCGTCCAATGATTGCATTGTACGCCGAGGGACAATCCACGATGATAAACCTGGCTGGGATGGTTTTGGCGCTGGGCTTCTTGTCAAAACACACCTTGAGGTCAACATATCCTTTGGGGATAATTGTGTCCCCTGTGAAGCCAATTAAACTACCTTTGTGAGGGATCAAATCCTTGGATCCAAGTCCCATTTTGTCAAAAAGGCTCCAAAACATAATGTCTGCCGAGCTCCCTTGATCAATTAAGATTCGGTGAACCTCGAATCCATTTAGATTGGCGGCTATGACCAACGGCTCATTATCCCAAACACGTTCTTCTGGTAAATCTGCATCTAAGAAAGACAATACCGGGTTAGCTATAGAGGTTACCTGTGAACAAGATTCTCTCGCATCTCGGGTCCTTTTCTTGTCCTCGAGGCCTTTTAAGCTGGCTCCCCCAGCTATGACTTGGATTACCCCCCTGGGAGGGGATTCTTGAGTACGTCTTAGACAACGGGATCTATGTTGTCTCTCCGTACGCTGATCTCGGTTCCTGGGAGGAGATCTCGGTGCTTGGTTCCGGGGGAATTGGCTTCGTCGGTGGTCCTGCCTCTCTGGGAAACACGGGCATAATTCCTTCGCCTGCCTTGTTGGATCAGCTTTTCTATTGCATCCCGGAGTTGGATACAATCATTGGTGGAATGCCCATGACCCCGGTGGTATTCACAGTACTTGTTTTTGAACTTCCCAACCATCTTTAATGGCGGCGACCGGTCTCTAAGTTCGGAATGCATCACTTCTTTCAACACTGCAGCTGGCGGGTGATAAGTGCAAATTAGTGTGTTTATATAATAAAGGATTTGCACTTATCTTCTCCAGAAATACATGTTTTTATGTAAAAATTCACCTCCATTCCTTACTTTGTGGGTTTAAGAGTAAATAGGTAGTAATAATAAATTTTCTAACTTTAGAAATGTATTTTCAGGTGTTTTTGGAAGCAAAATAAGAAATCAAGTTGTTGGAGCATATAAGAGGCCAGTGCTCGAGCGCTCGAGCGCCATACAAGGCTCGAGCAATGCTTCATCTTGCCCTTGCTTAAAAGCAGATATTTCATATTGCACTTGGATTATTTTAGAAGGAGTAAGGAACCTTGTTAGAAAGGCTTCAACTGTATTCTTCTTGTAATTGATTTCCTTCCTCTCCCAAATCGAGACATAACGGGTTATAAAAATTAGAACTCGAAACCAACTTGTACTAGAAAGATCAAGACACTTGTAAAAATCTAATCCCTATTCTAAAACTAAAGTTTAAGTGAGAATTTAGACCTTCTTTGAGAAATTCTAAATCTCGACAATGAATTAAGTTAGGTCAAGTCATCCGTAGATATCGTATCTTTCCAAATCCTAATTCATAAACGAATGAGACCTTAGTTTGCTTCCCACCTGCTCAAGTTCCTCTCAAGCTAGAAAATAACCTTAATAGCAACTTCTTTAGTTATGCCTATTCTATTTACTAAATCTATGAAATTTTATTTGGTACTTAATATGCGGTTTCATCAAGCCCAAAATTGTGCATGCCATCCCAATAGTATCATTAATTGCGGCCAATACTTCCGAAAATAAAAGTCGGGTAGACCTTGATTTTCCCAATGAACTTACGGTCTAAATAATACTTCTATCTTAATCTTTCTCAATTCAATTATAGTGGATACCACAAGTCTAACACAAGGTCTTAAAATCATTCTTCCGAAGAATATAAGTGTTCACTCCATCGGTTTTAGAATTTCCAGGTAGCCTTATAAACTCCAATGGGGTTTTTAATGTGTCATAGCATATTTTTCATTAAAGATTATCCTATCAAACTCATGATATAAGTTGAAAACCTTGCAAATCCGATATGCGTTAAGTTGTGAACTCATAACTCTCTCAAGGTATTTCAGTTATGAAAGTTCCTTGAGCGAGGAATTAAGACGAATTCTGAGGACACAATTTTTTTAAGGGGTTGGAATTGTAACATCCCAAATTTCTAACCTCCTAGAGTAGATTATATAAATTCATAGTTGTGACATTAAGGGGGGCTATTTTAGAAAAATAAGGAATTTAGGGAACTAAAAAGAATTATAAATCATATAGGATTAAGGGAAAAGGACTAGGTTATGATATAAACACAACTAGAGATTTAAAATGTAGCAAGGTGGGCATAGGGGATTAAAATATAAAATTAGAAAGTTGTAATTAAGTCCTTGTGGTTTTATTTATTTAAATTATGTTAATTTGGACTTTTAGTAAATTTTATAAAGACAAGAACTTAGGTGTAAGTTTTTAATAAATTAAAACTAAGGACTACGTTCATACCATGCACCCTCCCTCACCTAACCACTATACCCTCACCTAGTTACCTCTCACTCACGTGTGCACACACACAAAAACATAATCAATGCACATTTTATAAAATGGAGAGAGAGAGTGGTGAGAGAGAAGGAGAACCTGATGATGGCCACCACTTTGGGTGGTTACATGGTGGCCTTCCGGCCGTTGGTTGTCGCCGGAACAGTTGATGAAAATGATCTACGTGTTGAGAACTCCAATTCTACCGGTATATAATCTTCCACGGTGGAATTTAGAGATTTAATTTAGAGCTCCAATTCTAAAGTAACCCCAATTAGGGAAATTTAGAAATTAGAGACTTTATGATGTTAGGTTTTGGAAAATTGTATGTTAGTTAGGATGAAATTAGGTTGAATATGATTTTATTGATAAATTGAATGTGAATGAATGAATTTGGAGAGGATTAAGCTATTGTGTTGCATGATGTTTGAAATTTAGTGAAATCTTTGTGAAACTTGATGGGTTGATAATTGATATATATTGTTGAAGTGTTTGCCCTCTTGAATTGTGAATTTTCGTAAAATGAGTTAAGCTTGGATTTTGGAATGATATGAACTTGCTTGAACATGGTTGAGCATGAGGTCATATTGATTTGAGGATCTGAGGATTTGAGATGAGAATTGAAGGAATTGCTTTGAAATGTGAAATTAAGTCTTGAACAAAAGCCTAATTCTCTATATCATGAATTTTGACATAGTTTGGATTGGATAGTCGACCTAGTTTTATTTAGATTATGATTTCGTGGTCCTATACAAAGTTGTAACAAATACTGAGAGCTGCCAGATTTGGGTTTTTATCATGGGCAGGTGCATTCAACTAAAATTATCCACTAGAAATAGATTGATTCAGATCTTGGAATCTTAGTAGAAGTTGTAGATATTTTCATTAGCTTTCATTTGCCACTGATTTCCCCAATTTGGAGGTCTACAACTCAAGTTATGGCAAAAATACCAAATTGTGCCACAACCCTCCAACAAGTAGTTCTGCACCAGTGGCTGGCGCCCAGGCGCCACGTCCCTGTAACTTGGCAGAATTCTCAACGTTCCTAGCGCCTAGGCGCCAGAGTTCTGTGACTTCTTGACCTATTTAAGCTTCCAAAATGCAATGCGACCCTAGTTAACCTATTCCTAGGATTGGAATGAGTGGAAATAGGTCCATATGAGTTAGAAACATGCAATGAGATCATGGAAATGTTATGATACGTGTTATGACTTGTATGGTGAATACTTTGCTTGATGATTAATGTAATTTGGATGTGATAAATGATGAATCTTGGAACATGTTTGATTCATTAATATGAGATGAATGTTTGATGCATAACAACATGTAATGTGGAATCAAATGATAAGAGAAATACTTTTCCCCATCAACCTTGGTTAAGTAAGTGGGTTGAGTTCTCCTGGAAGTAGACTGGATAAGTGGAGAAGCGTGGAAAAAAATGATTGGGGTCATTACCGAAAGGGTAATTACTCTTGCAAACCTCTAAGGGGTGTTGACTCTAAATAAAGTGAAATTTGGAGGCTATTGCCGGAAGGGGGTAATAGTCCTTGCAGACCTCTATTGGAGGTGAGGCATGGACTTTGCTTAAGGGCGCTTACCAGGGTTTGCAAAGAGCTGTAGAGTGTTATTGCCACGCACATGGTGGATTCTCGCGTGTACCGGGATTCCCGTTAAAAGAAGTGAAATGAAAAGAAATAAAAAGGGATCATGGCATGCATACATACATGATGTTGTCATTGCATGCATTCTATATGAATGTGTTGTTTGTATGTGTTTGTGTTATATGTATGATATGTGAATGGCTCTTGTCTACAAGAACCTTCTTTGGGAATAACCGTCACTGATGTCATGATTCCACCGGAAGCCATTTGCATTAATGATAATGGAGACATATTGCTGTTGGTGTATTATCGTAGGGACGCCTCTATTTTCTTGATGGGGAGAAGAAAACATTAGTAGACCGTCAAATTGAAGGAGATGCCTTCCATGGGTGGATTTCTTATACTAAGTGCTTAGTTTTACCCAACAGTACACAAGCTCTAATATCTTGCTGAAAAAGGTTATGTTATTAGCTGGTTATTGTTCATATATATCTCACTGGAATGCCAATAATATTGTTCATGGATTCCAAGTATCTAGACTAGTAGTTTTCTGCTAATAGCATACCTACATTGGTATTTGGTACCTGAACTTAATTAATCATGCCATCTATATGTTTATGATCGTGGTTTTTTCTTCCTTATTATGATGATGTTTTAATGTGAGAGAGGTTTACATGCTGTTGGTGTTATCCCGTTGTTGCTTTGGTGATGCTATTTGTTTAGTGTTATGGAATAATATAATGGTTTTCTCCTTCCTTAGCTTTTAAAATAATTCTCTACGATACTGTTGGGTTTTTTCTGTCTGGAAGGCATTGGTTATGATTTTGTTTATGGATTTCAAGTATCTACTAGTTTTCTGCTAGTAGAGTGACTGCTTCAAATTTCTAAAAAAAAAAGATCTTGTTCAAAATATTCGAGTATGTCTATACGTTGTGTTTATGACCCTTGATTTTCCTTCCTTAGTATTATTGTGTTATAATTACTGTTATCACGTTGTTTATATGGTGATGTATTTCTCATATTGTTGGTTTCATGAACCCTAGCTACGTGGTCATATTATGATGTTGAAGCGTTTAATTTATTGCTCATTTCTCCTTCCTATATAATCTTCAAGTGTTGAATAAGATAGATTCATGTATAGGTTCTTCTGAATAAAAGAACATCAGGAATCGTAGATTCATATATAGGTTCTTTGGATTCATCTTTAAATCTAGTGTTTGTTCCGATGTTACTATGTTTGTATATCAATATTATATTACTATGTTTGTACTTTGTACCGTGCTCAACTTGTAACAAAAATTGAACTTTCTAATTTGGAAGGTTAAAAGGAAATATGTCTCTTGATTAAGTGCGAATCAACTCCGATGTCACTGATAGCAATTTTTTTGGAAGAAAAAAATTCAAATCTGTATATGATCTTCACAGACCACAATTAAAATTGTTTCATTTGGTCCCTTTAAAATAAAATTTGTGTTCTGAGCCTTGCAAAAAAATGGCTTGTTAGTTTCTGTTTGGTCATTACGAAAAATTAATTGTTCTCGTTTGGTTTATCTGTTGTATTGATAGAGAGATCAAATTGAAGCAAACAATTTTTTTGCAAAGACTAAAAGGGATATTTTATTTAAAAAGACCAAACAGAATAATTTTACTATTTAGAGGGACTATATTATAAACATATTTTAGTCTTTTTATTGTTAAGGGATTAAATGAAACAAACTTGATATTTAGAAGAACTATAAATATTTTTTAACCCATATTTTAGTTATAGTAAGAATATTAGGGATGGTAACGCGGCGGGTAGTAGTCTCCCGCTACCCGTCCCCACGGGTTTACGGGTATCCATCCAGTATTCATGAGTATTTTATTCAATTAAAAAATTATTAAAAAATATTTAAAAAATAAAAAAGGTATACTTAAAAAATATATTTTAATATATAATTTATATTAGTAAATATAATAATAATTAGAATAAAACTAAAATGAAAAACAAATGTTCAAACAATATAATTATCAGTTAACATTTACGTTTTTTTCTTAAGTAAAAAGTTAAGTGAGAAGATATTATATTTTTAAAGACATTTCACTTTGAATAGAGTTATAACATATTTTTTTTTATATTAAAGATTTAATTTCATCTTTAGAAATTAAAGAAAAAAGTACATAAAATGCTATAAATTTATGTTTTTGTATTATGTTTATACCCACAGATATCTACGGGTATTGATGACGGGTTTTATCCGCGGATATCCATAAGTGCGGGTTTTTTTTTGTCATTCCTAAATAATATTCATATATTTTTATCTTAAAGTGGCTATGATATTGACTCCTATTTAATGTGAGACTAAGTATGGTTCGAAAAAATAGTTATTACTCTCTCCGTTCCTATTTTTAAGCAACTAAAAGAAAATACATGAATTAAGAAAAGTGCTAATGTATAAAAAAAATCATTGGTATTTAAAAAAACTTTACATGTCTTTCTAGTTTTACCCTTATTAAAAGCTCACATTTATTTTAAATTTCATTTTTACTATCCTCATTAATTAAGGATAAAATAAAAAAGCATAATAAATGCTTTTATTTCTTATGTTAAGAGCTTATATAAATGAACAATATTTTTTTCCTAGGTTGTTATAAATAGGAATAGAGAGATTATGAAAGAAAAATATTATTTTGCTTCTCTAAGTATGCTTGTGTTTCGAATTTAGTCTTTAAAGTTTTTTTTTTCACTAAATTAGTACTTCAATAATTAAAAATATAATCAAATTGACATTTAGAGGACTAATTTATTATATTTCAAATTTTTTAAAGACTAAAATGGGGATAAAAAACTTTATTAAGGTCCTTCAAAGATATTATTGTCACTATTGTAGTCTTCAAAGTATTTAAAACCATTTAATTTTGATTTTTCTTTAATTTTTTTAGCACTAAATTTGTGGTAAATTATTTAATTGAAAAATAAAAAATTATACATTTATATTCGGCGTTAATTAACTTTTCACATTTCGTAGAGGATTAAATTTTAAATTACAATGTTAAAACTTTAGAATTTATGTAGGCTTAATTTTTTTTTTTTTTTGGGCTTGGACACAAAATTTTGCTCAGCCATGTAAGGGAATAAAAAAGCATGTTAAATAAGCATGTGATTGTCACGTGGAGTCAACATCATCATCTTCTTAAACAAACCTACAAAAGGCATAACCTCCATAGCTGTTGCAACAAATTTTTTTGGTATATCCTTTGTTTCTTGAAGACCAGTAGATAGCGATGGGGTTTCGTCCAACTGCGAGATCTAAACTCCCATCTACGTGTTCTTCTCCTCTTCAATTCCACATTCTAAGCGACTGCGTGATAACCGATTCAAGCAAAATCTTGAGTAATCAACAAAAATAAAGTAATTACCACCGATTTATCCATGACATAATGCAAACAAGATGACTTCCTTCCTGGTGTATGGTTAAGCTAGCTTATGGTTATGGTGCAACAGAAATTAAAATAACATAGCAACAAAAAAAATGAATGAGATAGAATTGGATCCACTGTGCCAAATTAATCCTATGTCTGTGGTTAAATCAACCTATGGCTACGGTTGGGAACCGTAGGCGATGGATGTGTAGCTATAGGTGCATAACCCTATGCCTACGGTTACACAACCACAATCATTGCTATTTTTTTTTTTTTGTAATTTTTGACCTATAGCTACCGTTACAAAACCGCTACCATAGCTCTTTTTTTCTTCTTTTTTTTTCTTTTTCCTTTTTCTATTATTTTCTACTATATGAAAGGTGTTGCGAGATTGGAACTTGCGATCGCTCGCATTACAAGCGAGAGTCATATCACTAACACCCAATATTACTAATTGAACATTAATACCTATTTACAAGAACAAAGAATGGGTGTTAGTGGTATGATTCTCACTTGTAATGTGAGCGATCGCGAGTTCGAATCTTGCAACATCTTTTATATAGTAGAAAATAATAGAAAAAGCAAAAAGCAAAAAAAGAAGAAAAAAAGAGCTATGGCAGCGGTTCTTAACAGTAGCTATAGGTCAAAAATTACAAAAAAATAAAATAAAATAGCAATGGCTGCGGTTGTGTAACCGTAGGCATAGGGTTATGCACCTATAGCTACGTATCCATCGCCTGCGGTTCTCAACCGTAGCCATAGGTTGATTTAACCATAGGCATAGGATTAATTTGGCATAGTGTGAGTGTGTGGGTACAGGATTCAATCCCCTGTTGTACTACTTTTTTATGAAACAAAAAAGTAATATCTTTTATTGTCATTTCATAAATTGTAAATATAATAATACTGAAATTGGAAGAAGGTGGATACAGACAAGTTTATCCCAAATGCTCAAGATGAACATCATAGAGATCGAATAAGAGTGAAGGAGTTCCATAGAACAATTTCATATTGATTAAAAAATTATTCTTTACAATATTATGAATACTAGTATTTATACAGGTTTAGTAAACTAACTAATCCTAATCCTTCTAACTAAACTAACAAACTGAAACTAACTTTTTATTCTCTATTATATAATTATAAATCTCTATTTTTGTTACCGTATGCAAAATATGCATTTTTTAAAAGAAGAGTTATGTATCTTCTTGGAATTTTCTTCTGTGAGTCATTGTTTATACTAAATTGAGAAATAATCTATTGTTTTCAATAAATTATTTAATGCATTCCTTATAAAGTATTCTAAGGATTATTAAAAATAAATTTATAAGATGATGTAACAATTCTTTTTTTTGTGGTACACACAATTCTCTTCTTAAAATATCTGTATTTTAAATATTTTTAGGCAAACTACATGTGCACATACTAGACAAAACAGAACCTTGTAATAATTTAAATCATCTTCAAGGTATAGGGTTTGGCAAATTAGTTCAACTACTTGTGAATTTTTTGAGACAGCTTGGACCAGTCTTTATACCCTATAACAAAATATTAAAATTCTTAATATTCTTCTAGAAAAAAATGATGATTTCTAAAGCTTCTTAATCAAATACATTTTGCATAAAAATAATATTATTTTTCAATATAACTCTTTAAATATTATGAAATATCATCATTTTTAATTTCATTTGAAAAATTTTGAATGTATAATATTTATATTTATGCATTTGAATTTTAATTGAATATGAAATCAACTTGGGTTTGACTTGGTATCAAAACTCCATTGAAAAATATAAGGACTTTATACCTTCATCAATTCGAAATAACTTTCTTTGGAAAATGATTTTAAATATGAATTAGTTTACTAAAAATCTACTTAAAATTTAGCCAGTTTTTTTTCCCAACTGTAGATTCAAAGAGACATGAAAAATATGAAAAGAAAAAAAGACACATAAACACAGTCAACATTAACTAGCAGTAAACGACAGATTATTGCAGCAACTGAAGTCAAACGGTGGACACATGGTGAGGCTGCTAGGGAAAGTTCACTCATTCAACACTGCCATACAAAATTCCCAAATTTAAAAAAAAAACTCTAAAATGAAAGACGTCTAGAGGGTGGACCAGCAAGTGGGACGAGGTAGAAAGTGAACAGAGATTTGGTCTGAGACATTATAATAACGAAATGCGAAACAAAAAGATGATGGTTCAAGCAGCTAGGCTAACCAAGTGTTTGTGAGGCAGAGTTACGACAGCCTGTAATCCCTCCACTTTTACGAGCCGGAAGTTTTCGCTGCTATGTAAAGCCAGCCTGACGCAGTGCCCTCATGTCTAGGAACCACGAGACCCATGCTTTCGCCCAAGCTCCATGATTCAACTCTCAACTTGGAGCGGGCAGGCCAGCATGGTGTAGACATATAGAACTTAGAGGATGAAGAAGAAAAGAGAAAAAAGGAATTCATTCATCAACATAACTAGTTATGGGCATAGTTTATATACAAGGGAAAAAAGACGGGAAAAACGCGTGAAGGAAAACTAACAGAAAGATGTAAAGGAAACTAACTCTAACAAAAAACTAACGGAAGCTAATAACTATACATGATAAATTCTATAGGCCCCCCTCAAGATGGAAGGTGTTCTAAACACCCATTTTTCACAGCTTATGTTGAAAAGATATCTTCGAAGTAGCCTTTGTTAGAACATCAGGAAGTTGATGATGTCTTCTCACATGAATAAGTTTGAGGACACCTAAGTCCACTTTCTAACACACAAAGTAGAGGTCCACCTCTATATGCTTGGTTCTCTCGTGGAAGCTTGGATTGGTAGCAATGTAAATGGCGGCTTGGTTGTCGCAATATAGAACTAATGGCTTTCTGGTAATTTTTAGATAAGCAAGTAAGTTGTGAAGCCAAATTAGTTCACTTGTTGCAGAGGAGATGGCACAATATTCAGCTTCAGAGCTGGACTTGCTCACTGTATCATGCTTCTTTGTCTTCCAACTCAGCATAGAGTCACCTAGGAAGGTGCAATACCATGTGATGGATTTTCTGTCTTCCTTGTCTGGTCCCCAAGATGCATCAGCGTATACATGTAGATGAAGGTCAGAATGTTAGCTGAAGATGACACCTTGTCCTGGAGAGTTTTCGATGTACCTTAAGACCATGAAAGCTGCATTAAGGTGTTCAGATTGAGGTTTGGAGACAAACTGACTCTGCTTGTGGATGGCATATGATAAGTCTGGTCGAGAGATTGTTAAGTATAGCAATCTCCCAACAAGCCTTCTGTAAAACTTAGGATTCTCCAAAGGAACTCTAGCTGTGGTAGATAACTTGGTATTTGGGTCCATAGGAACAGAAGATGGTCTGCATCCTAAGTGTCCATATTCTTCTAGGATTGAGAGAGCATAGTTCTTTTGAGAGAGGAAAATTCCTTATTTTGAACGAGCAATCTCGAGACCAAGAAAGAACTTGAGAGGTCCCATATCCTTGAGCTTAAAATGGCTTCCTAGCATCTGCTTTGTTTAGTTGATGATATTGCTGCTAGGACCTGCAACAATAATGTGATCAACATAAGCAAGGATAGGTATAAAAGAACCATGCTTACCTTTGGTAAATAAACAACAATCATGTTTGGATTGAGTGAATCCATAACGGTTGAGGACAGCTTTGAAAGTGTTAAACCAACTCCTCAATGATTGCTTGAGACCATAGATTTATATATTTAGCTTCCAAACAATGGGAGAGGTGTTGGATGAGTCAGAAGGGACCCTACAGCCTTTGGGAATGGTCATGTATATTTCTTCTTCAAGATGGCCATTTAAGAATGGATTATTGACATCTAGTTGGGCTACATGCCAAATTTTTCACAGCAGTAATAGAAAGAAGGACACGAAAAGATGTGAGCTTGGCTACAGGGGAATAAGTCTCCATGAAATCAAGGCCATGCGGTTGAGTGTAGCCCTTTGCTACCAAGCGAGCCTTTTATTTGTCTATTGATCCATCAGCCTAATATTTTATCTTGAACAACCACTTGAATCCTATGCAATGTTGGCCTTGTGGAAGAGGGACAAAGGTCTAGGTGTTATTATTTTGGAGAGCTTGAAGTCTGGCTTGAATAGCATTCTGCCAGTGAGGGAGGATCGCAACTTGTGAATATGATTGTGGTTCATACTCAGAAGAGACTTGACAAACAAAATTCCTTTAGGAATGAGATAAAGCATCATATGACAAATGCTCCTCAATAGGATGCTGTGTAGGAGGAGGTTTGGATTGTTAATATGGCAGTTGTGTAGATTTAGGGTTGTGTAACAAGTAGCAATAGAAATCTTTCAAATGACAAGGAGGTTTGGATTGGCGCCTAGATTTTTTACTTGCTTGAGGCTGAGAAGTAGTAGGCTGTATATTAGTGGCAGTTTGAGGTTCAACTGGAGGAATGGTTCAGTAGGTTGGGAAGGGTGACATGGGGAACCAGAAATAGTTTGACTAGAGGGAGTACGAGATGTAGGGTTGGTCTGAGAGGATGGAGAAGGTGATGGTAAAAGGTTTTCAAGGGAAACATGATCAGATGCAGTGGCTGTTGGTAAAGGAATATCAGGGAAATCAGTGTTGTCCACCATGAATTTGGATTGATGTTGGAAGGGATAAATGTCTTCATAGAACTGGGTGTCACGAGATATGAAGATTTTCTTGGTGGATATGTCAAGAAGCTTATATCCCTTGTAACCTATCGGGTAGCCAATGAACACAGCAGCCACAGCTCTAGGAGAAAATTTGTTTCTTGCGGAAGCTAGAGTTGAAGCATATGTAATAAAACCAAAAGACCTGAAATTATGATAGTTAGGTTCCTTGTTGAACAAAATAGCATAGGGAGAATTGTTATGAAGAATAGGACTAGGGGTTCTATTAATAAGGAAAACAGCAGTTAAGACACATTCACCACAATAACATAGAGGAATATGAGATTGAAAGTATAGAGACCTAGAGGTACTAGCCTCGCCAGTCCCTCGCGCAACCACCTCTGAACCACCGGCATCAGATGGACCCAGTACGTTTGCAGAAGATCCCGGAGCACCAGAAGCTACTGGGAAAGGAATGTCGCCGTGAGCAGGTTCCATATCTACATGACAAGTGAAAGAAGTATCAGATCTCGGGGAGGAATGAGTATGAGAAGAGGGAGCATAAGCCGGGTCAGATTCAGAATCTAAGGAATGTGTCATAGAGGACGGTATAGACTCCCTATCTTCCAAAGGATCCCCGGTATGGGAGAACTCAATTTCACCCTCCACTAGAGGAAGATTAACAGGAGCGCGACGATCAAAATCTTGCTCCACAGAAATAGAACTTTCAGAACTGCATTCATCAGGAAGATGAGCTGAAGGAAGAAGAAGGGCAGAAGGCTCTGGGTTTAAAGTATTAAACGACCCACTCACACTCTGGGTAACTGATTCGCCACTCTCCACTTGCTGAGAATACAGGGGATAAAACCAAAGATGGGCAGATTCACAGTAATCAGGATTGGCTATTGAAGGCGTACCTGGACCAGGGTTTGGCTCATTAGAAGACCTATGTTTTTGAAGCCCCCTCGCAAAACTCTCAAGAAGTTCAGTATCATTTGATTCCAAAGAAGAATCACTCGTCAACACGATAACATTATCGGCCATATTTGACAGGGAGAAACCCAGATACAATAACTAAACCCTAAAGAATGGGGAGGATGCAACAGAACAAAAAGAATCAGGAAAAGAACCATATAGAAGGACAAATCGATGGGGAATAGAGGCAATACCTGGTACTTGGAAGTGAAGATGTTGCAGAAAAATGGGTGCTTGTAAGCAGGCACAAAGAGGAAGAAGAAGGGTTTTAGAAATTTCTGTCTTGTGAAATGAAGAAGCAAGGAGCGCGAAAGTGAAGAGTGAAAACTTGAACAAGGGAAAAGGTTAGAATGTAACGGGTGAAAAGAAATAAAGTAAAAACCGTCACATCACCTTAATGAACGTGGGCCCCAAGACCACGCTAATTATCGCGCACGATACCCAAAATGGAGCACGTGAAGTACATGCACCCAAAAAGAAAACCAATCGTTATCTCGTGACATTACCAGAATAATCATCTAACATCCACCCGGCATGGGAAATGAACTCGCCAAATTTTCCCAGGAAAAGCTTGGTGAATTGGGGGGCAACTATTGTGGACCAGAATAACGGTATCCCGGGTGTATGCGTACATGCCGGACTAAGCAGTCATCACCTATCCCGGTACCATCCCGGTAAGTTTGGTGCGGCCTACGATCAGGGTCCAGGTAATGAGGTTTGGGCCCAGGCACAGATCCTGGCCCAATACGGACCGCACTTAGGTCACTTACCTCACTCTATAAATACTATCATTAATGCACCATGCAAGGTACGTAAGTATTCTATTAGATACTAAAACCCTAATACACTCACTGACTTGAGCGTCGGAGTCCTTGCAGGTGCACACCACCGCCGCCGGAGCTCAGGCCCAGGAATCAATCACATTGCCCTTTTGCTGATCAAGGAGACCACTCTGCTTGTCCTACATACTCGTCAGGTTAGATCACAACAGTTAGCATTGTCAGATCTGAAACACTTGATTTTAGTTTGGATTTGAGTTTCAACATAGACACAAAACTTAAGAATAACAGAGATAACATCAGATTTGTGTTTTAGCAAGTAAATCCATGTAAATATACTTTTGTCATCAATAATGGTAAGAAAAAAATCTAAAACCATCATGTGTAGGAACGTTGTAAGGTCCCCATATGTCTATATGAACAAGATCAAAACAGTTATTAGCAAAATTGTTATTAAAGGGAAAAGGTAAACTATGTTGTTTGGAAACATGGCAAATGGAACAATGATGATCATTAACATGTGTTACAAGATTGTGTTTATTATTCAGAATTTTCATGAGTGAACGTGAAATGTGTCCAAGTCTGTTATGCCAAGTTTTTAGACTTGGGTTAGCAGAGACAAAATCACAAAGGGAATCAAATTGAATAGAACTAGGAATAGCAAGCTTGTATAATCCTTCATGCAATCTACCGCTGCCAATCATCTTCAAACTTTGCATTTCCTGTATACGAAAGGAGTCAGCACGGAAAACCACTTTAAAATCAAGGGAATTTAAAAGAGCACTAATAGATAGAAGGTTACAACTAAAAGAAGGTATAAAAAGAACATTTTGTAGAAGCAGATTATTAGTAAAAGGAACTGAACCAATGCCCTTAAGAGAAACACTTTATTTGTCAAGAAGAGTGACAGAAGAATTGGATAAATCTATATATGTGTTCCATCATGCACTTGGCATGGCGGATCTGGCCTCCTATCTGGTCTCCGGTGCGGTGGTTGGATATTTCCGGCCACTCACCTTGCGGTGAAGGGGGGGTACCTGCAAACACTCCGACGATCAAGTAAGTTGTGTGTCACAGGGAATAATTCTTAGATCTAGAGTTGTGATAAGCGTACCAAATGAAGACTAATCACTTGTATTTATAGTGTAAACAAGGTCACCAAAGTCAAACCTGTCACTGTCATACTTCCGTGAATTGCGCCGATAGGTACGGAGGTCCTCACGTGGGGGTGATGTCCCCTGAGCCTTATGTCGGGTGCCCATGACGTGGGTACACGACATGGGACCGACGGCTTGGGCCACCCACGTGAGACCTGCACGTGTCCTTCCCGCGGGTTAGGTCCATAAAAGTTGCCCCCAAGTCTTTGGTATGTCGTTCGGCATGCCGTTTACTTACGACTTTGACCTGTCTCGGTGACATAAAGTCCTTCCAAGTCGTTGTTGTTTCGAATTCTATTTGTCAGTTTAGGCTTTCGCACGTGTCTCTGTGGCATTGGCCTGACCCTTCGTGGGCTGCGCCCATCATCATTTAGTGACATCAGGCTTGTGCGCATTAATTGCACCCCACGCCATCACTTCTTCTTCACGTTTCATCTCCCCTTTTTCTCTCTATAAGTACTCCCTTTCTTAACCTAAAAAACTCTTCCCTGCTCCTCAAGTTTTTCTCTGCGTAAAAGCTTTCTTGTTGCTTTTCTTGCTGTCAACTCCATCTTACTGTCTTCCAGCTTTCCTTGGTCTTTTTTGCTTCGCCATTTCCAGGTATCTTCTTTAATTCCTAATCGCTTTTTCTGTGTGTTTTCTTTCTTCTTTTTGATCTTCCTAGAAAATGTCTACTCCCAAGAGGCCTACTAACTTTCCCCCAAAAGAAAGCCTTTCTGGGGAAGTAGGTTATTTCATTGGTTCCCCATCTGAGCCTGAACCGTGTGATGGTAGTGATCATCACATTCCCACTCCCTTTTCAGTTTCTGGTTCTGATTCTGACCAAGAACCTTCATTTGAAGCCTTTGGGGAGATCGTTCCTGGAAATCCCCAGCTTATCCCTTTCTCAGGGGCTCCATATTATGAATATGTTGCCCCCATACCCTTAAGGTATGGCATGGGTAAGTATGATTATGATGAGTCATCTAAGGATAGTGACAATACTGTAACGTCCACCTTGCATCCTCTTGCCCCCTTGTTAATCTGTTCTTCGTCTGCAACTTCTAGTTTTAATTCTTCTAATAATTCATCTAACTCTTCTGATTCAAATTCTTCTGACCCTCTTTTTGTCCCTCCTATTTCTGTTGTAGAACCAATGTCGGCTTCACCTTCCATGTCGGGCTTGGAGTCGCCCTCGACTTCAGCCCCAGCTGTCCACAAGCCTTCCAAAAGCAAGGCTTTAGAGCGCCGTAGACAAAAAATTCACGAATGGTACGATCCTCCAAAAGAAGCCGCCAAGATTGAAGTCCCTAAGAAACTTAGGGGTATACGGGATATACGGAGAATGTACTGGATTCACCATGATATTCTCCAAGTCCCATATGGACTCAACACGATATTGAAATTCCATGTCGTTGATGTGGAATTTCGAGACGCGATGCACTTTCTCGGAGCGACCCCACAAGAAGATGTCCCTTCTGGTCCTGTCACCCTATATAAGGCCGAGCCTGTGGATCCCAATGAAAGGATCAGGTCTCGCCCTCGCCAAGGTGCCCCCGACTTTCTAATGGTTTATGACTGCTTTTTCTGTGTTGTTCATCTACGCTTTCCCTTCACAAGTTTTTAGATTGGAAGACAATAGCGCCTTCACAAGCTCACCCCAACGCTTGGGGTTTCATCAATGCCTTCGAGATTTTCTGTTGGGCAAACAGTTGGGAGTGCTCCAACAACTTATTCTTGTACCTCTTTGCCCCTTACCACCTTTCCAACTTCGGGTTCATCTCCTTCCGACAGCGAAAGGACCACTTCTTCTTCCAACTCCTAGAAGATTCTTTTCCCCCTTTTAAGGAGTCGTATTTTAAGGTGCTATACTCGGGGGAAGAGTTTCCATTATGGGCTGGCCCCACCGGATCTCGATTGTTCCCGCTATATTGGTCCTATGACCACTATCTCCAGGAAACGAAGTCTTCCGTTACCGACGAGGCCTCCTTGTTGGATTCTGATCATGCTGTGATTGCTGGACTCCGGGAATTTACCGAAAAGCACGGGCTCATCAGATGCAAAGTTGTGATTCAAGGCTGCTGTGTTAGCCTGGCTGATACTATGGGTAAAATCATCTTAGACAATTTTATTATTGCCTCTTAAAGCACATGTCACTCTCTTTTTATTTCTGCTATATTGTTAACTCTTCTATTGTCTTTCTTTTTAGCTGCTATCTTGTCGTGATATGCCCAATTGATGAAAAAGACAGGGGGCATGACGAAGAAGGGGAAGAAAGAGTCCCCAGCCCAGAATTTGGTCTGAGAGCTGACCACTGACCATGGGGTTCAATTTCCTGGGGTGTCCCAAGGTCCAGAGGTGGAGACGGTCGATGTCGTGGCGGCTTCACCACAAGTTCAAGCTGCAAAGAAGAGGAAATTGATCCTCCGAGGTGGCAAGAAGCCTTCTGCTGCTCCCCCTCCCGTCTTGGAAGCAGCCCAACCCGCTCCAAAAAACGAGATATCAATCTCGGATGATGAGGAGACGGAGACCGTTGGACTTGCTCTGAACCGGCAAAGAGGTTAGTTAATCCACGTCTTTGTTTCGAGTAATCTTTTATACTTATGTGTGTAGCAAAATTCATAATTTAGCTAATGCTTTGATGTCGTTAACTCTGGTTTGTTTCAATTTGTGTAGGGGCTATCACCGCCGTTCTTGCCACGGGGTCATCTTCTTCTTCTACATGGGAAGGCTTTCAGGCCCCCATTGTCTCCTTCCATCACGGGGAATTCTTCAAGGATCTCCCTCGCTCTGCGTTGAAGGTATTTCCCCTTTTCCTTGACATATATATATGTCCTTTCTTCTCCTTTTGAGTTTGTACATGAGACTAATGTCGCTCCTTATTTTGTAGGATAATGTCGGGGAGGCTCTTGGGTGGATGTCTCGCCAATCTGCTCTTCTGAAACATTTTCACGAAGAGTTGGAGAGACCCAGTCCCGTAGCTGATCTGGAGAAGAAACTGCAGGTCACCAGAGCTGCTGCTAAGAAGCAAATTCAGGCTCTTTCCAAAGAGCGAGATATATTGAAGGCCTCTTAGAGCGAGCTTAAGACCGAGATTGCTACAGCTGCCTCCCAGTTTGACCAGTTGAAGCTTGAAAGTGTTAAACTTTCTGATGAGAAGCAGGAGGTGCAAGTTTCTCTTGCTAAGGCTCAGGAGCAAGTGGCTTCCTTGTTAGAGGAAGCCAAGCTGCTATCTCGCGTTCGTGATCAACTGCAGTCTGACAAGGCGGCTTTGGAGGTCACCAATGACAATCTGAAGGCTGAGGTCCGGGAGCAAAGTCGCGTGATCTCCGCTGGCGATTACATGGCCTTTGCCAGGTGCTTGAAGCAAGTGGAGTATCTCAACCCCGGGGTCCTGCTTTCTTTCAAGGGAGTACATCCCCTCCACGGGGTGGAAGGGGGGAAACTGGTGGATTAGGACCACGATCCTCCTTCCGAAGTCGATTTGAATTATCCCGAACTGGAAGCTTTTGATCCTCACGCTGATTACACTATGTCGATAGCTCCAGCTGCGGATGAGGATGTCGCCCCAACCGAGCTTTAAAATTCATTTTGTGTACTTAGCTTTAATTTTTGTTATTTATGTCTTCATTAATGATGTACTGGCATGCTGGCCAAATTCATTTTTGTAATGCCTGACTGTTAATGACATTTCTCAGCCCGCTTATATTCATGACGATTTTCATATTGCTGCTTTTAACTTAACTTTTTCATCATTACATTTCCACGTGTCGCGATTTTTGGAAGTCGTAATTTGGGCTTTGTGCCTCTGGTTTATTAACTTTAGCTTCTTGCAGTGATTAATTTTCATGACCAGACCAGAGGTACATGTCGTCTTTGCTGGGATCTTTGATCCTGATGGAGTGCTTCAAGGCCAATGACCTATTTGGGGTGTGTCGCCCAGGTGGGATCTTGGATCCTGGTGAAGTACTTCAAGGCCAGTGGCCTGTTTGGGGCATGTCACCCTATTAGGATCCTTGAACCTAGTGAAGTACTTCAAGGCCTGTGGCCTGTTTGGGGCATGTCGCCTTGGTGGGATCTTTGATCCTGGTGAAGTACTTCAAGGCCTGTGGCCTATTTGGGGCGTGTCGCCTTGGTGGGATCTTTGATCCTGGTGAAGTACTTCAAGGCCTGTGGCCTATTTGGGGCGTGCCGCCCTATTGGGATCCTTGATCCTGGTGAAGTACTTCAAGGCCTGTGGCCTGTTTGGGGCGTGTCGCCCTGGTGGGTTCTTAGATCCTGGTGAAGTACTTCAAGGCCGGTAACCTATCTCATTGGTGCATGTCCCCTTGGTAGGATTTGTTATCCTTTCATACGCCTAGCTGAGTCATGGCAATGATGTATTTGCAACTAAAATCTTAAACTTTGACAAAAATTTATTTTTATTTCATATGTCGTTGGGTTACAAAACCTGGGGCCTCATTAAAACCTTCAAGGTAAAACCCTCCTTAGGAAAAAAACCTGAGAAGGAAAAAGAGTACCCCTTACAGAAATTGTACATTAAGATTAAAATGCAACAAATTTAATCATAAACAAGTCGGATACTTCCTAGCTGTAATACCTTTTCAGATCCGCAGCATTGAAAGTTCTAGGCAATTCTCTTCCTTGCAGAGTCTCCAAGGCATATGCACCTTTTCTTGTACTTCGGATTACCCGATATGGGCCTTCCCAATTTGCTGCGAGCTTTCCATCTTTCGCATTCTTCAGCCCTATACTGGCCCTTCTAAGAACAAGGTCGCCTATTATGAATTCGTGTTTCACGACTCTAGCATTGTATCATTGAGCAACTCGTTGTTTCCTCGACATATCAGTTAGGCGAGCCAACTCCCGGACTTCGTCTACTAGGTCAAGTTCTTCTCTTAAGAGTGTGTCATTATTTGGCAGGGTATACATGACTCTCCAAGATGGTTCACCGATTTCAATTGGGATCACTGCATCAGTTCCATATACGAGCCAGAAAGGAGTTTCTCCTGTTGTAGTTTGTGGGGTGGTTCTATAGCTCCATAATACCTCATAGAGATTATCCGCCCACGCTCCTTTGGTGGTTTTAAGTCGTTTCCTTAGGCCATTTAGGATCACTTTGTTTGCGGCTTCAGCCTGACCATTTGTATGGGGATGCTCTACACTTGAACAGTGATGTCAGATTTGCAATCCTTGGAGGAGATCCTTGAATGGGCTTCCAGTGAATTGAGTCCCGTTATCAGTAACGATCACCGCCGGGATTCCGAAACGACATATAATTGTTTTGAAGGTGAAAGACTCCACTCTTGCTGACGTAATAGTTGCGAGAGGTTCAGCTTCGATCCATTTCGTAAAATAGTCCACTGCGACTAAGAGATGCTTCAGCTGTCCCATGGCTGTGTGAAAAGGCCCTAGGATGTCCATTCCCCAAGTGTGGAATGGCCAAGGCGCAGATAGAGTGTGTAGCTCTTCCGGTGGGATATGAGGGATGGTGGCATGTCGTTGGCATTGCTCACACTTTTTGATATGATTGGTGGCATCCTCTTGCATAGTTGGCCAGAAATAACCCGCTCTCAACGCCTTCCTGGCTAAAGATTTATCCACAGTTATTGCAGAAAAATCAAAGAATGTGATTATCTGATCAACTAATCGGTGAAAAGTCACAATCCACCGATTAATCGGCTAGAAATGGCTTTTGCACCAATTAATTGACCGGAATTCACCTTGATAACCAGCAAAAATGGATATGCAAGGAGAAAGAGGTTGAGTTCTTGACTCCGGTGGTGTTCTTCCTGCAAAATTACCAAAAAAACCAGATAAAGGAGGAAAAAAGAGATAAGTTACGATCGGAGAAGAACAATTATTTCCCATAGACGGCACCAATGTTCCATCATGCACTTGGCATGGCGGATCTGGCCTCCTATCTGGTCTCCGGTGCGGTGGTTGGATATTTCCGGCCACTCACCTGGCGGTGAGGGGGGTACCTGCAAGCACTCCGACGATCAAGTCAGTTGTGTGTCACAGGGAATAATTCTCAGATCTAGAGTTGTGATAAGCGTACCAAATGAAGACTAATCACATGTATTTATAGTGTAAACAGGGTCACCAAAGTCAAACCTGTCACTGTCATACTTCCGTGAATTGCGGCGGTAGGTACGGATCTGTAACGGTCCTCACGTGGGGGTGATGTCCCCTGAGCCTTATGTCGGATGCCCATGTCGTGGGTACACGACATGGGACCGATGGCTTGGGCCACCCACGTGAGACCTGCACGTGCCCTTCCCGCGGGTTAGGTCCATAACAATATGTATTAAAAGAGAAGCCTAATGCTAGGAGAATGCCACCTCAGTATTTTTTACTACTAAGCTTCACCACAATTAACATAAGATTCTCATATTTGGTGGCCCATTTTTCAATTACTAACCAACCTATCAATTAATTTCAATGTAATATAAATTATTATATTTATAATAATATATGATGCAAATCAAACTTTCAATTTTTAATTTCGACTTTTTAATTGCAATTGATTTTTTAAAAATTAAAGTTTTACGAAAGATTAAAATAAGGATGGAAAAATGTAAGTTTTTACAAAATATCCTTTAAATAAAGAGTCAATTAAAATGCATTGAATCTTTGATCAATCACAATATTTTTTAAAATGTCAAAGAAAATTACTTACTATCCTAAGTGATAAGCCAAATTGCAATTGACTTTTAAATAATGAAAAATCTAAGAAAGATAAAAATGAGGAAAAAAATGCAAAGTCAAATCACACAATATCATTTAAATAAAAAGTCAATAACAAAACAAATATCCACAACCACAAAACAATCAAAGCAACAAACAAAAAATATTCAACTTTAGATTGTATTTTCGTTTGTTGCATTTAAATTATTTATAGTTGTGCATGAGTGCTTTAATTATCATTCTCTTTTGAGTTTATTCTAACATTCATATCATTATATTGGTCGATTAGACATCCGTCCACAACGACAAAATATTCAAAGAACTAACAAAAATGTATTCTAAAGTTGAATCCTTAATCAATCTCAATACTTTTTTGAAAATGTAAAATTAAATTACACATTATCCTCGAATAATGAGTAAATAATGATACGGAGTTTAAAGACCAAGTCAACCAAAAATGATAAGGTGTTTGTCCACAACATAAAAAGTTCAAAGCAGATAACAAAAATACATTCTAAATTTGAATTTTTAAAAAATCCTAATAATTTTAAAATGCAAAATCATATAACAAAGTATTGTATTTTGTAGAGCATTTTGCGAATGTATACACGGAATATAGTTTCAATTGTGTCGCAACTCAAAGTTACGCTTCCTGCAACGATACCAACTTGTTGGGTGTAAAACATATATGTTATAATATATTTTCTTTTGTATAACATATTTAAAATACACTAATTAAAATTAAATTACAATTCCAATTTATTCATAATTTAACTTAATACAAAATATATTTATTTATTATTCATATAATTTACCAATTAAATTTGATAATATTCTTACCACAAAATTAAATTTGATAATATGTTAAAAAAATTGTTAATGCTCAGCCACGCAACGCGCGGGTTTAAATCTAGTAAGGTATAGTTTTAAATAAATTCACATTGCAGCAAATGTGAGATGTAGCACTTGATTTCACAATCCAAAAAATATGATTAGTGAATTCAGAAGTGGAAGCTAACATGCAGATACCCGCTGCTTCAGGGGATTCGGAATCCTTTGATGCCTCAGATTGTAACTGACTGGTTAGCAGGGATATAAGTGATTGGCACTGAGCTTGAGACAATGAAGCAGCAACAGAAGTAGAAGCAGTATCGTGCGCGTCATTGACTTGATTAACAACAGCCTGAGATTTAGGCTTGAAGGGGTCATTTGGAGGATATCCGTGGATCTTGAAGCATTTTTCACGTGTGTGACTTGCAAAATTGCAATGCAAGCAAACATGCCTCTCTTTTTTAAGTACTTAGACTTAGTTGAATCAGATTTAACAACAAAGGCCAATTGATCCTGAGAATTAAGAGATGATTCCTCACCAATCTCTTTATGTTTTTCTTCCTGAGCAATCAAGGAAAACACTTTATTGATAGGCGGCAAAGGATGAGAGAGCAAAATTTGACCACGCACCTGATAGAAAGAGTCATTCAGGCCCATCAGAAAAGACATAATGTATTCATGCTCCACATGTTCATAATACAGAGCTAGACCACCGCGAGTGTAGTGCAATTGGGGACGATAAGCAATGAGTTCCTCCCAAATGGCCTTCAGCTTGGTGTAGTAAAGAATGACATCATCTCTAACACCAAGATTTTAGGATCAATTTTTTTTTAACACGGAAGGGAAATCAAAACGTTATATATATACATATATATACATACATACAAATATCCACATAAAAGTGTTCTCATTTATTTTACAAGCCAGAGAGAGTGCTAGTCTGACTAAGTAACTATACAACAAAACAAATGACTACCTAAGTATAACAAAATACTGCTGCTAGCATCATCTCTGGCACTGACACCCTCCGAGTCTGTATCACTTGTAATATTGTAACCGTCAGTTATATGTACGACATATAACTGAGTAACTGTTGGTAGTGAAAATAATATATATACAGTATTACATCAAGTCTAACTAGAAAAATGCCACAAATCCAATTCCTAACAAACACGCACAATATGTATGTAATGACAAGTTAAGTATGTATGCATGCCATGAATTATTCCATTTCTTTCCTATTTTAACAGGAAACCCTGTGCATAGGGAATCCACAATGGGTTAACGACAGTAAATGCACAGTTGAGCTCATCATTATCAAGGTCCTGGTAAGCGTCCTTCCAGGATCCTACTGTCGGGCTACCAACCCTCTCTCGGGCTGGCCTAGGGACTATCTACCCGTTTAGGGATAGCCCATTTGCACTAGACTATCTACCCCGTTATCGGGATAGCCTAGCACTACAGGTTATCTGCCCTTTCGGGATAACCCTACATTCTCATCTTTTTATGGTTTGTCCACTTACCCGGTCTACTTCCGGTGGAACTCAACCATCTAACTCAATCGATGTTGATGGGGGAAAGCATTTTCTACTTTTCCTTTTGTTTGATTTCATATTCCATGTTCTCATGCATCAAACATCCATATTCATATCATAGCATTCAAACAAGAATTCTAGTAATCTCATATTCGAATACAGACATCCCATATTCGAATATTATGTGACAAAAGTGTTATATTCAAATATCTATTGGAATATGGCCTTCCATACTCAAATACATATTTGAATATACTAACTCTTGGACGTATTTTTCTAAAACAGTCTGTAATCCAACCAAAGTCTAATTCCCAATTCCATCACATTATAATCTGGAAAGCCTTGTCCTTCTTAACACATACAATCCTATGATTCCATCATCATTCACATTTTCAATTCAATTCCTAATCATGCATCATCTAATAGCTTGTTTAATCAATACAAACATCATTCAAACATAGCATGCAAATCTCAAACATACACATAATCCTAAATCAAACAATCTCTAACACATTGTCTTTAATATCTAACCACATATTCCTAGTATTTCATAGTTGATAGCTTGATTGCCACATTAGTAAGTGCACTAGTCGAGTTTAGATAGAATAGGGAGAATAGGGGTTGTCGTATCCACAGGGACTATGCGATAGACTATCAAATTCTCAAGACTTTTGCTATTTGGACAAACATAGTGCATAGATAATAGTGTATCCTAGTAGAATTTTACACAAAACAGAGGAATTACAAGAACTAGCTAAGAAAACAGTGGCGCAACAATGGAGAAAAGAGCTAGGAGATTTGGTTCATTTGATCCTTCCCTTATGCATCATAATTCTAAGGTCAATTCAAGTTCATAAATCCTAATTGAAGGTAGAATTTACCAAACCATAGATTAAGTCTATTCCTAGATCATTAATCACTTTGCTTCTACTCAAATTCCCTAATCCCTTAGAACAATTCCAATAGAAACAAGAGAAAGAGTAAATTCATCAAGACCTCACAATCCTGAAGTCTTATCCCTAAGAACATGCAATATTATGGTAATCTACTTCAATTCTAACACAACTATCAATTTTCCAATTCACAATTGCATCAAAATCAGATTCTCATTGATCAATTTCAAGTGAGCATTCAACATCGGAAGCAATTCAACAATTGAGCATAATCAATAAAGAAAGAGAATTAAGCATAGAAGCAATTACTCAATTAGAATCATAAGAACAAGAATTAACCACAAGAATTCATATTACATAAGGTTTGGGATCAAAATCCCCAATCTCCTAACCTAGAAACTAGCCAAACATGGAGAGAGAAGAAGAAATGGAAGGAGAGATGAAGGAAATCATCATGAAGAAACTAAGAATCACTAAGAACTCCAAGGATCTTCCAAGTTCCTCCACAAAGATGAGGATAAAAGGTGCAAAAACGAGAGAAAATCACGCCCAAAAAGTCCCCAAAACTGTTCTCTTTCGCACTACTTAAAACTGCCCCTACACAGACCTTGTGCGCACATGTCCTGGAGGTGTGCGCACAAGATGAAGTAGAACCTTCCAGGACCATTTAAGGTGCACACGGGTTGAGAGGGTGTGCGCACAGGATGATGCCTGGCAGCATTTGACAGCTTCTTAGTGTTTTCTAACCTCCTTTCTTCAACTTTCTTCATTCTTTTCTTCATTCTTCAAGTCCAATCTTCTAAAAACAAAACTTCTCCATGGTTTATTCCTACATGAACATAATCAAACAAATGCAAGATTAAAGATCGTCAAAAAAACATCAAAATTCATCAATTTCCAAGAAACTACAACTAACTATGCAACAAAGCACTTTATTTGATTTTATTCATTTCTAAGAGCTAAAAGGCCACAAACACACTACAATACTAATAAAAAGAGACTAAAATAGACCTTAGAACATAGATAAGTGGAAACTTATCACTAGTCACATGTTCCTAACATTTCCCAGAATCCTAGATTTGGGGTTTTTAGGGTTACCTTGAATCTTCAAGAATCCCTTCCCCTTTCAAGCTCCAATCCCGATCTCCACTTCCTTCTTCTGCACTCGTTGTTTCTGAATACGAATCTCAGCCTTTGGAGTCTTTAGTCAAGAATAGGCTTTGTGAGAAGAGACTCTTTAGATGCTAGAGTTATGAAGTGTTGTTGGTTTGTGGCAAAGGTTTAGTGAAGGATCTTTGAAGAGAGACTGAGAGAGTGTAGAGTGAGGGAGAGGGAAATAGTGAATTTTGGAGGTAGAGCACCCCCATTTATAGATTTTGAGGTCCATATTCAAATATTAGCTTTTCATATTCGAATATCAGACCTCATATTTGAATATGACAAATCCATATTTGAATTTGACTCATCCATATTCGAAAATGGATCATACATTTCGAATATTGCTATTCATATTCGAATATACAAGTCCTTTTGGTCCTTCCTTTGGCCTCTCTACTTGCAACTGATCCTCCTTCTTCTTTTCTTTGTAATTTGTAACTAAATCCCTTAAGTTCTAAGTCTTTTAGAGATTTTTAGGATGTTACAATTCTACCCCACTTAAAATAATTTTGCCCTTAAAATTAGAGAACTACCTTCATTACGAAAACAATTCGAGGTATGCGTCTCTCATGTATTTCTCCTTTTCCCAAGTGATTTCTGATGAGTCGATGTTCTCCCACAAGACTTTTACCAATGGGATCACCTTGTTTCGTAAGGTTATCTCCCCTCAGTCTAGGATCTTCACTAGTTCCACCCGATAGGAGGTGTTCGATTTCAACGGAATGTTGTCCGCTTCTAAAATGAGAGAGGTATCGGAGACATACTTCCAGAGTTGAGATACGTGAAACACGTCGTGGAGGTTGGAAAGATGAGGATAAAAAGCTAGTTGATAAGCGACAAGTCCTATATTTCGCAGAATCGAAAAAGGACAATTGAAACGAGGCTGAAGTTTCTTTGTCTTCATCGCTCTTCCAACAGCGGTGTAGGGTGTAACTTTTAGAAACACATGCTCTTCTTCTTTAAATTCTAAGGGCTTCATTCGGTGATATGCATAACTTTTCTGATGGTCTTAGGCTCTCTTCAACCTTTCCTTGATACGTCTAATACTATTTGTGGTATCTTGCACCAAGTCTTGTCCCAATAGTAACTTTTCTTTAGTTTCAAACCAACAAAATGGTGACCGACACTTCCTCCCGTAGCGTTCTTCATAAGGTACCATGCCTATGCTTGAATGGAAACTGTTGTTATAGGCAAATTCTACCAGTGGCAAGTATCTTCCTCAGTCACCTCCCTCTTCTAATACACAAGCTCGCAACATGTCCTCAAGAGTCTGAATCGTTCTTTCGGACTGTCCATCAGTTTGGGGATGGAGTGAAGTACTCAAATTCAACCGAGTCCCAAAAGCCTTTTGCAACGCTCCCCAGAAACGAGAAGTAAACTTGGGGTCTCTATCTGATATTATACTCATCGGTGCCCCATGTATTCGGCTATCTCTGCAGTGTATACTTTGGCAAATTTCTCCACTGAATTGGTAGTCTTCACAGGCAAGAAATGAGCAGACTTGGTTAGCTTGTCTACTATAACCCAACTTGAGTCGTGTCCTGTTGGCGTTTTGGGTAGTCCAACAACAAAGTCAATGGCTATAGACTCCCATTTCCACTCTGGAATGTCCAATGGTTGAAGCGGTCCAGAGGGCCTTTGGTGTTCTACTTTGATCTTCTGATAAGCAAGACACTTAGACACGAATTCTGCAATTTCTTTCTTCATTCTAGGCCACCAAAACAATTTCTTCATGTCTTGATACATCTTGGTAGCCCCAGGGTGTACTGAGTACTGGCTACTATGATTCTCTTCAAGTACTGTCTTCTTAATTCTGATGTGGTTCGGAACAAACACTCTATTTCTAAACAAAATCATACCATCACTGGCCACAGAGAAATCATCTTGTTCCTTTAGCTTCTGAAGTTTGTGATCATATCTCTGTGCTTCCCGAATTTGGACTCTAAGTGTACTCTTCAAATCAACTTTACACACAGAAAGGCTAACATTGTAGCAAGACACATCCAAGTCTAAGTCTCTGAATTTCTCCAAGAGTTTCATCTGATGAATCATCATAGTTGACACATGTAATGATTTCCTGCTTAGTGCATCAGCCACCACATTATCTTTTACCAGATGGTATTTTAATTCCAAATCATAATATTTTAAGAATTCTATCCACCGTCTCTGCCTCATATTCAGCTCTCTTTGATTGAACAAGTACTTCAGGCTTTTATGGTCGCTAAATACTTCAAATGTGACTCCGTACAAATAGTGCCTCCAAACTTTCAACGCAAAGACTACTGCGGCTAGCTCCAAATCGTGCGTCGAGTAATTTACCTCATGTGGCTGCAATTGTCGGGAAGTGTAAGCAACTGCCTTTCCTTATTGCATAAGTACACACCCCAAACCTTGTTTAGACGCATAATAATACACTTAGAAATTCTTTGTCGGGTTGGGAATCACTAACACCGGCGCTGTTGTTAGGTTTTCTTTCAACAACTGAAAACTTTCTTCACACTTGACATCCCACACAAACGGAACACCCTTCCGTGTCAGCTTAGTCAATATAATCGCAATCTGAGAAAATCCTTTGATGAATCACCAATAGTACCTTGCTAATCCCAAAAAACTTCAGATTTCAGTGACATTGGTCGGTCTTTCCCACTTCAACACAGCTTCAACTTTGCTTGGGTCTACAGCTACACCGTCCTTATTGATCACATGGCCAAAGAATTGGACTTCTTCTAACCAGAACTCACACTTATCCAATTTTGGCATACAACTGTTTATCTTTGAGTATACCTAGCACCAGTCTTAAATGCTCTTCGACTGTGTTGGAGTAAATGAGAATATCATCAATGAAAACTACAACAAACTTGTCCAAGTATTGTCGGAAGATGCAGTTCATATAATCCATAAAAACTGCAGGTGCATTTGTCAATCCAAACGGCATTACCAAGTACTCATAATGGTTATACCGCGTTCGGAATGTAGTCTTAGGAATATCTTCAGGCTTAATCCTAATCTGGTGATATCCTGACCGAAGATAAATCTTTGAAAACACCTTGGCTTCTCCTGACTGGTCAAGCAAGTCATCAATTCGAGGCAGTAGATATTTATTCTTCACAGTGAACTTATTCAGCTCTCGATAATCCACACACAAGCGCAATTTCCCATCCTTCTTCTTGACGAGCAGCACTTGGGCTCCCCACGGCGAAGCGCTTGGTCTAATAAACTGCTTCTTCATTAATTCTTCGATTTGGCATTTTACTTCCGCCAACTCCAGCGATACCATTCTATACGATGCCTTAGAAACAGGTCCAGCCCCTGAAATTAACTCAATCGAAAACTCTACTTCTCTTTCTGGTGGCAAGGATTCAATGTCATTAGAAGGGTGCCATCAGTACCGGGTTCATACTGGCAGAAGCCCCTTAGGCACCTCCAGGTTGGTCACCTACAAATCGAACCAAATAAAATAAGAAGGTCACCTACGGATAGGAAACCTGGCTATAAGAGCATACCCGACATAGTCGTGCGACGATGCTTCGGGTTCACGGTAGCCACCTCAATCCCGGAAGATGGAGGTACGGACCTCTTAGCAGGAGAAGATCCCCCAGAGGAAGCAACAGGCCCAACGGGAGCCGCGGTTGAGATACTAATCCCGGCGGAAGTAACCGGGATAGTAGCAGGAACCGGAATAGGGGCAGGAGGTGGACCAGAGGTACCAACCTTTCCTTTCCCCTTCGCATCTCATTTTTGGGAACGGTTGGCATAATTGGCCATGATCTCGGCTGCAGAAGAAAAAATATACTGGTTAGTTGAGGTAAAATAATCAACGACAAAGTAAAACGACAACACCATACAGTAACCAGCGAATTCCTACTTAAGCATGCCGCCTGATCACGACGGGATACCCCCAGGACATCCTTACAGTGTATGGGCATCCCACACTGTTGAACGAGATCGCACAAGTTCTTGAAGTTTGTTGATCCCCTTCTTCAAGAAAACCAATTTCCAACTCCTTCAAAGATAGGGATCTCCTGTAATCCTCTTCCGTCCACTAGAGGGGGAATAAGGGTTGCTTTTTCTCCCCCATCCAGAAAGGGGTGCAATCCTGAGTCCGGGGGACAACCTTAACAAATAAATCCCTATGGGCCTTGAAAGACTCTTCATAGGGAGTAAAAAGTTGGGGAATCCCAGAACGATAGCGGAGAGACATCCAACTTTTCTTCAAACCACGGTAGGGACCAAAAATATACAAAAACAAGGCTGAGGAGCATGCCCAGCCATTGGCCCAACAAAAGACCTCAAAGGTCTGAAGAAACCCCCAACCGTTGGGATGAAGCTATGTGGGAGCAAGATGGAGGTTATGCAAAACCTCAATCTGAAGGTCCGAGAAAGAGAATCTAATCTTAAGTTGATGCCATAAAGACTCTAGCATCATAATAAAGGAGCCTTCGCCTTTTGAAGCCGGTGTGCAAAGCCTCTCATTCTTCCCTGGGATAACTAGCTTATGGTTGCTAGAAGGATCGACAGAGGTATTAGTATCAGGAGTATTTGGCCCGTAATGGAAGCATTTCCTCCAACGCTTCTCCACCTTCCTTAGCCGGGCTTTGTTTTTCACAGAACATTCTTCCCTAATGAAATCCCTAGGAACCCACAAATATACCCATATATTCTTCAAATCCAAGAACTCAGGAGGACATACAGTTGGAGGCTGAGAGGTACTAGCCTCGCCAGTCCCTCGCGCAACCACCTCTGAACCACCGACATCAGATGGACCCAGTATGTTTGCAGAAGATCCCGGAGCACCAGAAGCTACTGGGAAAGGAATGTCGCCTTGAGCAGGTTCCATATCTACATGACAAGTGAAAGAAGTATCAGATCCCGGGGAGGAATGAGTATGAGAAGAGGGAGCATAAGCCGGGTCAGATTCAGAATCTAAGGAATGTGTCATAGAGGACGGTATAGACTCCCTATCTTCCAAAGGATCCCCGGGATGGGAGAACTCAATTTCACCCTCCACTAGAGGAAGATTAATAGGAGCGCGACGATCAAAATCTTGCTCCACAGAAATAGAACTTTCAGAACTGTATTCATCAGGAAGATGAGCTGAAGGAAGAAGAAGGGCAGAAGGCTCTGGGTTTAAAGTATTAAACGACCCACTCACACTCTGGGTAACTGATTCGCCACTCTCCACTTGCTGAGAATACAGGGGATAAAACCAAAGATGGGCAGATTCACAGTAATCAGGATTGGCTGTTGAAGGCGTACCTCGACCAGGGTTTGGCTCATTAGAAGACCTATGTTTTTGAAGCCCCCTCGCAAAACTCTCAAGAAGTTCAGTATCATTTGATTCCGAAGAAGAATCACTTGTCAACACGATAACATTATCGGCCATATTTGATAGGGAAAAACCCAGATACAATAACTAAATCCTAAAGAACAGGGAGGATGCAACAGAACAAAAAGAATCAGGAAAAGAACCATATAAAAGCACAAATCGATGGGGAATAGCAATACCTGGTACTTGGAAGTGAAGATGTTGCAGAAAAATGGGTGCTTGTAAGTAGGCACGAAGAGGAAGAAGAAGGGTTTTAGAAATTTCTGTCTTGTGAAATGAAGAAGCAAGGAGCGCGAAAGTGAAGAGTGAAAACTTGAACAAGGGAAAAGGTTAGAATGTAACGGGTGAAAAGAAATAAAGTAAAAACCTTCACATCACCTTAATGAACGTGGGCCCCAAGACCACGCTAATTATCGCGCACGATACCCAAAATGGAGCACGTGAAGTACATGCACCCAAAAAGAAAACCAATCGTTATCTCGTGACATTACCAGAATAATCATCTAACATCCACCCGGCATGGCAAATGAACTCGCCAAATTTTCCCAGGAAAAGCTTGGCGAATTGGGGGGCAACTATTGTGGACCAGAATAACGGTATCCCGGGTGTATGCGTACATGCCGGACTAAGCAGTCATCACCTATCCCAGTACCATCCCGGTAAGTTTGGTGCGGCCTACGATCAGGGTCCAGGTAATGAGGTTTGGGCCCAGGCACAGATCCTGGCCCAATACGGACCGCACTTAGGTCACTTACCTCACTCTATAAATACTATCATTAATGCACCATGCAAGGTACGTAAGTATTCTATTAGATACTAAAACCCTAATACACTCACTGACTTTAGTGTCGGAGTCCTTGCAGGTGCACACCACCGTCGCCGGAGCTCAGGCCCAGGAATCAATCACATTGCCCTTTTGCTGATCAAGGAGACCACTCTGCTTGTCCTACATACTCGTCAGGTTAGATCACAACAGTTAGCATTGTCAGATCTGAAACACTTGATTTTAGTTTGGATTTGAGTTTCAACATAGACACAAAACTTAAGAATAACAGAGATAACATCAGTAGTTTTGTTATTATTTTCTCATTGAAGCCTGACATGATGAGTCTCTTCATGTATCTAATTCATGATTGGATACCTTCAAGCTTGTGAATGAATATATGTTAATGTCATTAACTTGAGAATGAACTTTAATTATAAAAACTAACGAGAATTTTGATTCCCCTTGCCTAGTGTATGGTGTATCGTGAATCATGCAATTAATACTGACTCGTCTATTGTAACAGTTGCTCTTTATGTTGCCATCACACAAGTTTCATTCAGTTACTTTTCCTTTATTTCTTTTTTGGTTCGGAATTCTTTTTGCTAGATATTTGTTTAGTTGTAATTCAGTCATATTCATATACTAAAAATTCTTTGTAAGGATTTTTATAGTAGGTGATGTGGGTTTTTTTTGCCTAGTGTGTGGTTGATGGAAGTTGGAGATATAGTTTTTTTCATACTTAGTTATGGCTTTTTTTTAAAAATTGTAAAAGGGCAAAAGATGGGCACTTCATAGTGATATGATATATTCTTTTACCACTAATTACTTAACTTTACAATTCTTTTTTAAGTTTTAGCTAGTACACCATTTATGTAGTTAGATCTTTTACCAAAATTTATGCTATACCTTCATTTTACCTTTGTACAATTTTGTATATTCAATGCTACAAAATTTGTTATTTTTCACTTTTTAAGCAACTAATTAAGGATTTTGTGTTTTAGGTACTTACGATGATGAAGAGGCGGTAGTTCATGCTTGATTTAGAAGTATTGATATACTGAGTTAGGATACCATTACTTATTACGGTAGTCACAGGAAAAGACTAGGTAAGCAAAAACAGTGAGTCTACTTTGAGCATAACCTAAATGATTTTTTTGTTATTTAGTTTCCCTTGTTAGTTATCATTGAGCATTGAATTGCTTAGATTGTTTGTTGTGTTGGAACCAAAATGCAGAAGACTTCAGGTACAGGGAAAAAGTGAGAATATTCTTACTAGTTTTTTATAGACCAGAGAAAGAGTTTTACGTGAAAATTGATTCGACGACTATTATTGAATGATATCAACAATATATATAAATGGTACATTTGCTGATAAGACTAAAACAGAAAAATAACAGAGTCTTCCTTTTTACTTTTTCCTGAAACTAACTCCTTTTATTTAGTGATATACATCTATTTTTTATCTAACTAACAGCCTTAGTTTTAGCTAACTGATTGAAACAGAATTATCACTAACACTCCCCCATAATTGTGACTTCAATCTGCTTCAATCATCAGCTTGTTCCTCAGCTCCTTAAATCTATTCTTCTTCAAAGGTTTAGTTAGCATATCTGCAATGTTTTCTTCGGATTTGCAGTAAGTGAGTTTCACCTCTCCTTTGTTCACTTTATCTCGGATGAAGTGGAACCTCGTCTCAATATGTTTGATGTTCTCATGGTCAATTGGGTGCTTTGCAAGATTTATTGTCCTCAAACAAGTTTATTGGTTTTGACTCTTGTATCTTCATTTCCTTGAGTAGTTTTCTAAGCCAAAGTCCCTGACATGAACCCATAGAAGCAGCAATATATTTTGCCTCGCAGGTTGACAAAGTAACTGGATCTTGTTTCCTTGAGCACCAAGAGATTGGTGCTTCTCCAAACATGAAAATGTAACCAACAATACTTTTCCTGTCATCATTATCCCTTCTCCAATTTGAGTCAGTGAAGCCAAACAACTCTGCCTCTGATTTGTTGTTGCCATTGGGGAGTAGAATACCATAATTCAAAGTCCCTTTTATGTATCTAAGTATCCTTTTCGCAGCCATCATATGTGAGGACTTTGGAGTTTCCATGTATCTGCTAATTAATCCAACACAACAGGCTAGATCAGGCCTTGTGTTACATATGTACCTCAGTGAACCTACAATCTGTCTATAGATGGTTGCATCAACAGGATTTCCATCACTCTTCAGGCTCATGGCTAACCCTGTCTCAGCTGGTGTAGCTGCTGCAATGCACTCGGCCATTTTGAACTTCTTCAATAGATCTGCAGCATATTTACTTTGATGCATTAAAGTTCCAGCTTCAGTTTCCTTGAATTCGATTCCAAGGAAGTATGATAGAGCGCCTAAATCAGTCATCTCAAACTGCTTCATCAGCAGCTGCTTGACTTCATTAATCACAGATTTTTTGCTGCCTGTGATTAACAAATCATCAACATAGAGGCATAGAATTATCAAATCTGACTCAGTCTCTCCTTTGACATAAACTCCATGTTCTGAGATGCACTTGACAAAGCCAATCTGAGTGAGAACACTATCAATTTTCTTGTTCCACGCCCTTGGAGCCTGCTTCAACCCATATAAGGCTTTTCTCAACTTATACACCTTACTTTCATGCCCACTAATCTTGAACCCAGGAGGCTGCTCAACATACACTTCATCTTCAAGAGGTCCATTGAAAAATGCGGATTTGACATCAAGTAGATGCATAGACCAACCTTTGAAACTTGCAATTGCTACCACAAATCTCACAGTTTCTATCCTTGCTACAGGAGGAAAAACCTCTCCATAATCAACACCTTCCTTTTGCAAGAATCCTTTGGCAACTAATCTAGCTTTGTGCTTGATTATCTTACCACTAGGATTTCTTTTCACCTTGTAGACCCATTTCACAGCAATAGGTCTCTTTTCCTGTGGTAATGTCACCAAATTCCAGGTATGATTCTTCTCAATGGAATTCAGTTCTTCTCTCATAGCTGAAATCCATTGAGGATCCTTCAAGGCTTCATCAAGATTCACTGGTTCAGTGCCAGCATACAAAGCAAGATGCACTAGATCACCCTCATCAGTAACCTCATTATCATCATAGACTTCAAAGTCACTCAGACTTGGTGGTGCTTGTCTAGCTCTCTGAGATCTTCTCAGATTACCAACATCAGATGTGATTGTATCATGGGCTTCATCACTGCTAGTGTCCACTAGGGTTTCAGTGGTCTTGCTCACTTGATTTTCCTTCCATTCCCAGTGCTTTAGTTCATCAAATATGACATCTCTGCTTGTCACAACTTGCTTAGTACTTGGATTAAGCAATCTGTAGCCTCCAGTTGAATGATACCAGAGAAGAATCATTTGTTCACCTTTGTCATCAAGCTTCTGCCTCAACTGATTTGGGATGTGCCTATAACGCAGTGAACCAAAAATTCTGAGATGGCTCACCCCAGGCTTTATATTTGACCATGCTTCTTCTGGTGTAACACCGTTCAATCTCTTTGAGGGACATCTATTTAGAACATATACTGCAGTAGCAGCTTCTTCACTCCACAGGTTCTGTGGTAATCCTTTCCACTTCAACATGCTTCTCACCATGTTCATAATGGTTCTATTTTTCTTTTCTGCAGCACCATTATGTTGTGGAGAGTATGGTGGTGTGAACTCATGAACAATACCTGCCTCATCACAGAACTCAAGAAACTCTTTTGAGGTGTACTCACCACCTGCATCAGTTCTCAAAGTTTTTATATGATTACCACAATGGTTTTCAGCAACTGTCTTAAACTTTTTGAAAACATTTAAGACTTCACTTTTCCTCCTAATCATATAAATCCAGGTTTTTCAAGTCAAATCATCAATGAAAGACACAAAATACCTGCTTCCTCCTAGTGATTCAACCTGTAGAGGACCACATACATCAGAGTAGATGACTTCCAACTTCTGTTTTGATTTCACAGGTACAATTCTTGAATGAATTACTAGACTGCTTACATTCTAGGCAGTCCTTGCACTTATCTGATGGAATCTTCAATCGAGGAACTCCTCTTGTCATCTCATGAAGCTGACTTAAATCTCTGAAATTCAAATGACCGAACCTGTAGTGCCATAACAATTCTTCTTTGCTGGTTATTGCACTAAGGCACTTGTGTTCAAGAATCTGGACACCAACCTTGAAGGTTCTATTTCTAGACAAAGGTGCTTTGATTATAAGCCTCCTATGACTATCATAGACCTTAAGGACTTTATCTTCCATGATCATTTGGTAACTTTTCTCGAGCAATTGGCCAAGGCTAAGGAGATTGCACTTCATTCCTGGAACATAAAGTACATCCCTGTAGGACTCCTTGCCATCCTTCTTCTTGATTATGACCTTGTCAATTCCTACTGCACAAAGAGTGCTATTGTCAGCAAATCATACCTTACTACTCACTGACTCATCTAGGTGCACAAACCAATCTTTGTGCCCAGTCATATGTGTTGAACATCCTGTATCAAGATACCAATGATCATCCTTATCAGTTGTGGCCTTTTTGTAACCATCAACAATACAGGTTCAGAAGCAGAGTTGAGCCTCATCATTAAGATCTTTATCCTTGAACCAACATTCTTCATCATAGTGCCCTTTCTTTCCCCTATTATAACACTCAACATTCTTCTTGTCCCACCTTTTCTTCCCTCCTCTCCCTCAAGAACCACCATAGCCTCCTCTCTTTTGTTTTTGATTATTACCTACAAGTTTTTGCTCAGCATTGTCTTTGGCATTCTCTTTTGAAAAATTTCCTGTTCCTTTAGAATATTTGAACCGGCCTCTACCACGCTTTCCTCTATAATTATCACTAGCATTTCCTTTCACATGTTGTACCTAAAGTGCTTGTTCTGAGGACCTGTCATGTGATCTCTCAGCCGGTCTTTACTCATGTGCCTCAAGGGATCCTTACAATTCATCGACAGATAGTAACTCAAGATTCTTTGATTCCTCGATAGCAACCACAATGTGATCGAATTTAGGACTCAAAGTTCTTGAGATTTTCTCAATTAATGACAAATCAGTAAATTTCTCACCACAGCTTTTCGTAGAATTCAAAAGAACCTGTAATCTGCCGAAATAATCTCCAATACTCTCATCACCTTCCATCTGTAACAATTCAAATTGTCTTCTGAGAGTCTGAAGTCTCACTTTCTTAACCTTCTCAGCTCCTGCATATGCCTTGTTAAGGGTGTCCCATGCTTCTTTTGCTGATTCTGCAGCAGCTATTTTCTAAAACTGAGAATCATCAACACATTGATGAAGGATCACCAAGGCTTTGCAATCTTTTTTCTTGAGTTCTTTGTAACCCGTCCTCTGTGCATCGGAAGCGGCTTCTTTTGGTTTTTCAATACCAATCTCAACAATATCAATCAAGTCTTGGAAGCCAAACAAAGCTTTCATCTGGACTTGCCATCGGCTGAAATTCTTTCCAGTGACAATAGGTAGATTTGCTAGAAAATGTCCATTCGAAGCCATTGTTGAAAGATCCCTTCTTTTCGAACCTTGCTCTAAGATACCACTGTTGGAACCAGAATGCAGAAGACTTCGGGTACAGGGAAGAAGTGAGAATATTCTTACTAGTTTGTTATAGACTAGAGAAAGAGTTTTACGTGAAAATTGATTCAACGACTATTATTTAATGATATCAACAAATTTATATAAACGGTACATTTGCTGATAAGACTAAAACAGAAAAATAACAGAGTCTGCCTTTTTTTTCCAGAAACTAACTCCTTTTATTTAGTGATATACATCTATTTTTTATCTAACTAACAGCCTTAGTTTTAGCTAACTGATTGAAACAAAATTATCACTAACATGTTGAACATTTCGAACTAAAAAACCATAAATTTGTTTTATTCATGTGATGTATAAAAATTGAATTCATGTGTCCAAAAGTGTTTAATTAATCTTATGCGTGATTGAATAATATGGAACTATGTATATGCATTCTCATGCATATGAATATATATGGAACCAGTATACTAATCATCAACTACTTGTTATTCTATTTTTATTTACTTTATTTGATGCTTTCATTAAGTGCATGAGTATCTAGTCTTATGGTGTTAGTGAATGTAAACTTGTTATGGAGGACTGTAAACTTTTTAACTTCAAGTGGTATGATATTATAAGGCAGATTTCTGATTATGTTCAAATAAGATGGTCCATAATCATATAGGCATATACAAGTTTACTAGAGAACATACCATGAATTATTTTGTTACTTTAATTGAGTTTATACAACAGCTTTATGCAAGTATTATGATCTATCACACCTTAAATTAAAAACATAATATATTGTCTTAAAATTTAATTGTTATAAAAAAATTAGCATGTTTAGTGTACTTAAATGATTCTCACCGTAAGTGCAGATTGCGAGTTCGGTTCTCACAGCTCCCTATCATGTTAATCATTATTTTAATAATTGATTTTTATGGGTTCTAATTTTATACTTTTTAGTTAAACTACTTGATTACAAATGATTAGTTTGTGTCTTCATTGATACTATTCAATTCTCCGTTAGTTTTTTACATGCATTTATCAGAATGTGTTTACCTTGTACAAACATTTGTTTTTTCTATAACCAATTGAAATTTATCAAGAAGAGTACAAAGAGTACTCAAAGAATACAGAATGTAAGAGGATTACAATAAGGTAATACAACCTGAAGGTGGGATACACAAATAAAATATACTAAAAGGAGGAGAAATATATACATTCAAATTCTGTATTTGTATGTCACTCTAAAGTTCCATTTCCTTTAGGTTGCATGATTGCTTTCGCGCAGAGGTTACCTTGCCTCCTTATCCATTTCCCTCTCCCGTTCGTCTCCTACCAAAGCTCATATCAAAAAGCATCTTGTAACTTTGTGAATTCACAATGTTCATCAAAATGAATTCCATATAAAGCTTGTGTAACACTCTAGAAGAGGTTCGATCCGTAATTGCAAAATTTTCTCGAATACTTTAAATCTAACAATTTTGTTACCAAATTTATTTCAATTTCTTCAACCTTTTCAGTCTTTAAATAGTTCTGCATATGATCATATGATTTATTCTGTGAAAATTTTAAAGATCTAGTTTTTTTTTTATTTTTGCATAATTCTATGAAATCATTACAAGAAAGTTGTGCGATCGATAATTAGATTATTAGATGCACTACACTTAAAAATTATAGAATGGTACTCCATCGATCTTTGTACGTGGCAACCAAGGGGTAAGCTTTTGGCTCGTTGGTTTTATCTGTAGTGTAAATTTTCTGGGGAAGTTTTAGGTTTTTTTTTCTTTTGTAAATCTCGAACTATTTGTGTAATCTTATATATCCTCTTGTTTATAGATAACGGATAGATGGGTCATTCTTCTAAGTTAAATTATAAAATTGTGTTTGATTCCTTTTCTTGCTACCATGTGATAGTTCCGTTATGAGAAGTAGATAGAGCTTCTTAATAAATTTATTTTTTTAAAAAATAAAGTTGTATAAGGCATAAATAATTTTGGGATTTTCTTATCCCCCACAAAATTTTCGCTTATCTTCAAGTCAATTTTCACATAAATGAGATCCTAAAATGTTTTGGGCCAAAAATTATCGTTGATTTGAGGAAAAGTTAAAATTCAATTGGAGATAAGAAAGTCCAAAAATATTTATGTCCTTATATACCTTTTTTTCTTAAAAAAACAATGAATTAATTAATTTTATTTCTCAGAACGGATCCTATCCCATGGTAGCGAGAAAGGGAATCAAATATCATTTTGTTATTTAATTTAAAAGAATGACCCGTTTATCCATTGTCTATCAATGAGAGCATATAAATGGTTTCACAAATAGTTTAAGTTTTACAAAAAAACAAACTAAAATTTCCGTAGAAAAATAACAGGACACATAATAATAACGAGCCTAAATCTTAGCCCTTCATTGCCAGGTACAAAGACCGATCCAATACCATGCCATGATTTTTAAGTGTAGTGAATTGAGTAATCTAATTATCGATCATACAACTTGCAGATAAGGATTTCATAGAATTATGAAAAAAAAAACCTATAAAATTTTCACAAAATAAATCATATGATGATATGCTTAACTATTTGAAGACTGAAAATGTTCAAGAAATTGAAATAGATCTTGTAATGAAATTGGTAGATAGAAAAAATTCAAGAAAATCTTGCAATTAGGGATCAAACCTCTTCTAGAGTGTTAGACAAGCTTTGTATCGTATCCATTTTGATGAACTTTGTGAATTCACAGCTTTAGAAGATGCTTTTTGATATTGTCTTTGGTACGAGATGAACAGGAGAGAAAAATGGATAGGGTGGCAAGGTAACCTCTCCGCAAAATTAAAGCAATCAATCTAAAGGAAAGAGAACTCTAGAGTGACATACAAACAGAGAATTAGGTTGTATATATTTCTCCTCCTATTATTAATTTTTGTGTATTTCACATTCAGGTTTTATTGCCTTATTGTAATCCTATTGCATTGTATATTTATTGATTACTCTTTGTACTCTTCATGATAAATTCAAATCGGTCATAGCAAAAACAAAATCGATTAGTTTACTACTACTATCTATTTATACCACCTAGCAGTAGTTCAACGAAAAAATTAAAGTTTTTTCTGGTTGAACTAGTGGAAGGTGGTATGGAAGAAGTAAATAGTAATGGTAAGCTAATTCCTACTCTAAGAAAATCAAAGAATTAGAGTCTTCAATTTGTTCAAAATTCATAGACCAAGGTCCCTTCACAAAGAAGGAGATAAAGGTCCCAACCGACATTAAGAAGTGTCAACATCACAAATTAGAAACCACAAAAAGCAAGGACAAGGATAGAAGAAATACAATACGTTATATTAAACCAACAGAAACTAGAAATTAATAAAGTTGTAAATTGAAATTGTTAGGGCTACAAACCAGAAATAGCAAAGCAACAACAAAAGAAGAAATAAAGACAAGTCAAAATTAAGCCTCCATGCCGCCATCAGCATCCTCGGCAACATTGGCTTCTTCATCAGCATCTGGAGGAGGTGAATCACAGTTAAAGGGCTCCATAGAGCTGGGATCCAGAAGAACGGGATTTCGGTGATCGCGGAAATCCAGAACTGTCCGTCTTTGACCCCGTGCAAGGGATCCAATCGCCGAAGATTCAGATGCACAGCGGGACTCAAAATTTGACAAATCTGACGGCTTCATGATAAGCATCATAACCGGTTTCTGTGAGCTCAGCAACCTGGCCTTCCTCCTTCGAGTCCAAAGCAAATTGAAGCTCGAGTAATTGGCCTTTAAGTAGGGCCACCTCCTTCTCCGACTTCTTCAGCAGGGCGGCATTGAAAGCCACCTACTTCTTTTCGGCAGCAAGGAGTTCATTCCGCTCCACTATAGACTTGTCTTTCTTCTTAATCTCCTTCTTCAGGTCAACCAGCTAACCGTCCAGTAGGAGGGTATTCTCTTTGGAATTCTTGAGCAGGGTTTCCCTTAACTCAAGGTCATCCTTGGCATCTTGGAGCTCATCTTTCAACTGGGATACTTGCTCCGAGCTACCAGCCTCCTCGTAGATAGACTGAAGCATGGCCAGGTTCATCGACATCCAACCCATAAGGGACCGGACATGACCCTGCAGCAAACAGAATGAGTTAGTTAATCTATGCAGAAAAATGTTGTAATTAGACAAGTATGACGGACGAAAAACTACCTTCCTCGTCTCGGCGCTCCCCTTTTGGAAAAAGTCGTCGTGCTTGAACTGGATACTAGGAGGGAGAAAACCCTCCCATACTTGAGTTTGGTTGATGTCGACGGGGATAAGAGCTGTGGATGATCCACCCTCAGCCGTCGCAAGTGCAACTGCAAATTAAGATCCGGAAAGTTAATAACAAAAGGAACAAGTTATGTTAGAAAGAATACAATACAAACAAATTTTACCTTGAAGTACACGCTGCCTTTTCTTCTGGCGAGTTACCTCCCCCTTTTGCGCTCTGGACACAATAGGGGCCTTACTTCCGAGAGGAGAGCCTTTGCTACCATACGCCAGTAAGACAATAGGGGGATTAGATTGCCCCAGGATGACTTCAGTCCCGCCAGCAGAAAGAGAGCCTGGCGAATTAGCCTTTCCTTTGCCTTTGGCATCCTTGGCGTCAAAGCGGGCAGAAATTTTTGACATAATGTCAACTACATGAAAAACAAAAACAAACATTAGCATACCCATACAACATAACATGCTATGATAATGGAAAACAAGCGGGAAGATCAATACATAAGCATAAGGCAGGAGAAGCACGAGAGGCTCCGAGCACATCCCGGCAATGAATCGACATTCCATGACTCGTTACGAAATCATGCAAGTTGTTAAAAGTCCTTTCATCATCATCATCAAGGAAGCCACACTCGAGCTCGTCGCAAGTGAGCGGCTTGGGATAGTGCTCAGCCAACCAACATAACGGGAAAAGCGGCTCCCGATTTGTGTTTTCCCAGAAGGTAATAAAGTCGTTCTTCTTAGGTGTGAGCTTCACGTATAAATACCGCCGAACCTTAACAGAATCATCCCACGGGATAAACATTTGGATGACATTATTGCGGTGGCGAAGGGACACCCATGACCAGATTGAAGATCCACGGTACGGGCCGAATAAATACAAGAATAAATTTGAAGAATATTTCCACTCGTTAGCCCAACAAAAGACCTCAAAGGCTTGCACGAAGGCCCAGCCGTTGGGATGAAGTTGAGAGGGGGATAGGTGGAGGTTATGAAGAACTTCTATCTGAAAATCCGAGAAAGGTAAACGAATTCGAAATTGGTCAAACATGGCGGTATATGCCATGAAGAAAGCTCTGGTCTCCACGGCGGCATATGAACAAATTCGTTCATCATCTCCCGGGATCTCAAGTTTATAATCCTGAGAAGGGTCAGAAGTATAAGAGTTGTCCGGGATGCTGGGTCCATATTGAAAGCATTTCTTCCACTCAGCTTCCACAAGCTTCAATTGCTTCTGGGACGAGATGGCGCTAGGCTGACATAACCAAGTGGCCGGAACCCACAATAAATTATTGATGCCTCGAATGTCGGCCCACTCAGTCCTCATCTCCTGCAGATTAAAATGGACCCCAGAAGGACCAGCCTACTCGGCGTCATCCTGTCCATGCCGGGCCCCGGCAACTTTGGTTGCTCGTCGGCGGGTTCTCTTGGGCACCATATCTACAAGTTTACAAGACAAACGATTAGACCCCGGAAGAGAAGAACTTGGAGTAGGATATGAAGATGGGTGATATGCCGAATCAGATTTAGAGTCTAGAGAATTTATCATAGACGATGATAACTCATCTGGATCGTCTAGGTGGTTTCTGGGATCAGGATGGATGGGATTGGTCTTAACTAACATACGACCAGGATTAGTGTCTTCTCCGGCTGAATCGTCAGAATTTCCTGAAGACTTCCTAGTCACCTCTACGTAGATTGGGGGTTCAAGATTCAAAACCTTAGATGAAGCACTCACATGTTGAGTTACTGATTCTCCACTCTCGAAGCTTTTAGGTGAATATGACCAGATAACACGAGGTTCAGAGAAATGAGGAGTATTGACATAACACATACCTCTTACAAGGTCAGGATTTGGAACTCTTAGGGATTTCGAGATCCTATTTGCAAAGGCCCTAAGAACCTCGGCGTTACAAGAATCAGAGGAAGAACGGTTGGAAACTATAATGATTTGCTCATCCATCGGCGTAGGGAAACCACACTAGAAAAATGAAATGGAAAACCTAAACCTTAAGAAGGAAATTTGAACTCACACCAGCAGAAGAAATTGGATAAACAGAAGTAGAGTATAATAGAGGAAAAAGGGAAGAGTAGTACCTTATTGAGGCAAAGGAGGAGAGTTGGAGGAACTCTGAAAATGGAGTAATGTCCGTTACAGAGAGGAAGACCCAAGAAAGCAGGTTTTCACTGGTTTTGGAAAGGCAACATTTTGAAATGAACACGAGAGAGGGAAAGACTATGATATGACAGTAAGAAGAAAGAAGAAAAAAGAAACTGTCTCGTCACATTAATAAGCGAGTGGCTCAAGACATTACGCAATCATAGCGCATGTTACCCCATAAAAACGCGTGTGCTAACGCGTCCCCAAATGAAGATCAACTGTTTACACCTGGCAATGGGATAAGACCATAAAATCACGACGACATATGACATACAACTCGGCGACTTCCCCATCAGGAAACTCGACGACTTGGGAGACAACTGTTATGGCCCGGGATTATGATAACAAGGCACCCAATTATATGTCATCACACGACCAGCATGTCACAACCCGCCCTTGTCCAATGAGATATAAGGCGACTCGTGAGATACGACACAGACTCCGGATTGGGCCAAGATAACACTTGTCAGGCCCACGATGACTTATGCTCAACCCTAATACACCCATTATAAATACACATGTAAACACACCATGCAAGGTACGTATTACTCTGATAAACCACATAAAACCTAATTCAGGTACTAACTTGGGCGTCAGAGTCTCTGCAGGTGCCACACCGCCGTTATGGAGCTTGGACGCAGCATTCATCATTCAGTGCTGGTCTAGAACTCGCTCATCGCTGCCATCACAGGATATCCCTCAAGTTCGATCTCAACACATACGAAAACGGATTAGTTTGTCATAAAAATCACTATCTCTTTCAAGAATACTTCAAAACTAGAAATTACTTAAAGTGAGGGGATTTTCAAAGATAAAAAAAGTTAAAACATCATAAAACGTAAGACAATTGCTATCAATAGAAGCTATTATATGCACTTATCACCTAATCTACTTCCAGTCGTGCCAACGTGGACAACAATATTAAAGTGTTACAACATTACCTGGACTTCTTTTTTTGGATGGTGTCAGAATTTCTTGTCTTCTCTTATAAAAAGTAGTTTTTAGAGTGAATAAAAGTTTCCATATTAATGATTTTCTTAGATGGTAAATTCAATAAAAAGGGAAATATATAAAACTCAACTAAATGTTATCACACAAGAATCTTTCTAATAATATTTATTTTAAAAAACAAATAAATAAAAATAATGTATAATTTTTTAATAATGAAATTAAATGTTACTTTAAACTTATTTATCTTATCTTGTAAACTGTCGTTGGTTAGGAAAAAATTATATAGTATGTTTTAATTGAATATTTCAATTAAAATCTTATAATATTAATCTATAACTTATTTAATCGTCATAATATCTTTAGTATTATCCTCATAGAGCAAAAATTCCTTGTGGTCCTCTAAAGATTTGTTTGTTACCAATTTAGTCCCTCAAAGATCTTTTTCACTATATTAGTCATCCAAGAAAGTCAATCAAATCAAGTGATGAACCACAAGCAATATAATCTCACAAGATATACCTTATTTAACTCTCAAGTGTTTAGGCTTGTGTTTATATTCAAAACATACCCATCATGAAATCAAGCACTGTCGTAAGCATGACAAGCCTCTAACAGCCACCCCCAACAAATATGCACATAAAGATCAATAGCACTTCCCAAGGTTGTAAACAGGCCAAGGTGAAGGTAGAGGATAAAATTTATGGATAAGTAACTAAAAACCAAAGAAAGTAAAGGAGAAAGGAGGAATAAGTTAAAAATAAGCACGGGAATTAAACCTTGAAAACCTCTAATTTGAGTCCCATTTTTTTCCTTAAACAATTTTTTTTTTCTTTTTTCTTCTTTTTTTCCTTTTCTTTTCTATATATTTCTTTACCTTGCCTTACTCTTTTTCTTAAACACTAACAAAAATCCAAATATATACAAAGATAAAGCATAACCCAGAATCATCACAAATAAGAGGTACCCCACAATTTTTTAGGAACGTCCTAAGACAATTCCAAAGCTCCAACATTCCCTAAAGCATGGACAATTATGATTTTTCACTTATAGTCTTGGAATGAGATATAAAAAAATTAAAGGGGATAAATAATAAGGCTCAAAAGGCCTAACAAAAGAAATCATTCAAGGTCGGCTCATTTGGCTAGTAGCATATTAAAACAAAGATTTCCTAAGATAGACCAATACTTGCATATGAATCAATTAGCATAAAAAAGAGTCAAGTCAATTTCTAGAGTACAAGGAATAAAGAATGACATCGCACAACAAAGAAAAGAGAATGAAATACAACAGTCCATCCAATAATAAGGCTCAAAATCTCACTAACGACCAATCTATCACAAATAATCAAACTTCTTAATTCTCAAAACCAGCTTGTCATACAAAAAAGGCAAGGATTCAATTCCTAGCATATCAAGAAACTCCTATCTAACCATGATTTAAGTAATTACAACAAATACAAATCCAAAAATTCAAAGAAAATCATGCCAATTTTTTAATATTTTAAAAAAAAATCTATAATCCTACGCCTAACATCCACCCCCACACTTAAATCGTACATTGTCATCAATGTAAGCACAACAAAAATCATCAAAATAAAACAAGTGTAATAAAACAGTAGAGTAAGGAAAGAAAAAAATTCTGCATCATGGAGGTTCAAAGGCGGGTTCTTCCAAGGAAAGCTCTTCAACAGTTATATCTGCAGGTGAAGGATTCTAGTGAAAGGGCTTGAGGCAATGGCCATTCAGTTGGGTTGATTCACTTTTGATCTCTACAACACTGCAAGGAAAAACATTAGTCACAACAACAGTGCCAGTCCATTTAGAACGAAGCTTATCGGGCATGAGCTTGAGTCTAGATCAAAATAACAACACTTTCTGCCCAACAAAGAACTCTTTCCTAGCAAACAAAATATCCTTGATTTTCTTAGTTTTCTCCTTCTAAAACTTAGACATCCCTATCGGTGCTTTGTAAGTAGTTATTTGCGCTCAAAGAGCGTCCTCAAGCCTACGGCTCCAATCCTATCTATTAGGCTATACCATCTTCTCCAATAATCTCTTTATCTCTCTCTTAGAAATCTCAACTTCCCCGTTAGTCTGGGGTGATAAGGTGTACAAACTCTATGAACAATGATATACTTCTTAAGCATAGCATGCATGGATCTAATATAAAAGTTGGTTCCTTGGTCACTTACAATAGCTCAGGTTATGCCAATCCGGTAAAAGATATGAGAGCTAAAAAAATCCACAACAACGTGAGTATCATTAGTCCTGGTGGCTTTAGCTTCCGCTCACATAGAAACATAATTAACAACAAGCAGAACGTATGAAAATCAAAAGAGATACGAAAATGTTCCCATCAAATTAATACCCTAAACATAAAAAATCTCACAAAACAGCATAGGTTGCTGGGGCATCTGTTGTCTCCATGTAAGGGTAACTCCGGCTCTCTGGCACTTCTCACAAGTGTTGCATACTCTTCAAGCATATTTAAAGATGGTAGGCCAATAGAATCCTGAGTCTATCTCATGCTTTAGAATACATTTGCGGATCATATGGTCATTATAAAACTTCCACAAATATGGATCATCCCACACATAATATTTAACATTACTTTTAAGTTTATATTTTTGTGCTTTAGATGCAAATGATAGAAAAACCAAAACAACCAGAAAATTCACAAAATTAGCAAACCATTAGGTGGGTAAAGAGATAGAAATATTCATAAGCTGCTCATTAGGGAAATCTTCCTGAAAAGGTAGAGGGTCAGCATTTTTCTCTACTTTACTTAAATTATCCGCCACCAAATTTTGTGCTCCACTCTTATCACAATTCTCTAAATTAAACTCCTGGAGTAGTAGCATCTATCTAATTAACCTTTGCTTCAACTCGACCTTCTTGAACAAGAACTTCAAAGCTACATGATTTGGAAAAACAACTACTTTGGAGCAAGAAATTATGACCTAAATATATGAAGAGCAAACACAACGGATAAAAGCTCCTTCTGAGTGGTAGTAAAATTAGATTGTGCAACATCCAAAGTTCTAGAAGCATATGAAATGACCCTAGCTAGGTTGTCAACTTTTTGAGCAAACACAACCCCCAATACATAATTTAAATCATCTCACATAATCTCAAACAGGACTATCCAATCAAGTGCCTGGATAACCGGAGCAGTTTTCAAGGCATTCTTGAGGCAATCAAAAGCCTCTGTACACATCTGACCAAAATCAAACACCACAGCAAATTAGATTGGGGAAGGGCCTTTTTAATAAAGTCTTGGATGAACCTCGTGTAAAACCTCGGATGACCAAGAAAAGAATGAACCTCTCGCACACAAGAGGGGTTAGATAACTAAAAAATCACATCAATCTTAGCAGGATCTACCTCTATGCCCTTATTAGAGATCATATGACCTAAGACTATGCCCGGTTTTTTCATGAAATGACACATCTCATAATTCTTGACAAGATTAGTCACAATAAATCTATGCAACACTCTATCGATACTATCCAAAAAAGTATCAAAAGAAGAACCATAGATAGTGAAATCATCCATAAACACCTCTATGCATTCCTCTATGAAATCTCTAAAATTTATCACCATACACCACTGGAAGTACAAGGGGCATTCCATATGCCAAAGGGCATCCTCCAATAGGAAAAAGTGCCAAAGGGGCAAGCCAATGTGGTCTTTTCCTGATTCTCTTAAGCAATATGGATATGAAATAAACCAAAAAAACTATGAAGAGAACAGTAGTGAGATTTACTTGTGAAAAGCTCAAGCATTTGATCAATGAAGGGCAAAAGAAAGTGATCCTTTTTAGTTGTATCAAGCACCTTCTCCGTCTATGCGATACTTGAAATACGGTAACTGTGAAATATATGCTCTTGAATATATGTTGGTAAACTACCGATGTATAAAACAGATATAATCCCAGCAAACCAAGTTGGAAAATCACCCACAAAAATACAATCAAACATGTATTGGTAAGTGTTGTAGAACAAGGTATGTTCTCTTATTAGTTTAGTAACATTGTGTATTTTATGAGTATTTTGTATATGCCGCCAAAAAAATTGTCATGACTAGGAGATTCTTGAACTTCATAATATGGGTATGAAACTCCTAGTCATGACAAATTTTTTTGCGGCATGTTAAACCTAATACTCATATAGTTCAAAGGTTTAGTTGTCCTTATACCCATGAACAAAATGGGTCTCCTGAAATGAAACACAGGCACCTAACAAAAACTGGCTTAACCCTTCTAGCAGAATCATGTTTATCTTTTCAACACTGGAATCATGCTTTTGGTTGTACCTTTATCATAAATAGGTTACCTACACCAGTGTCGAATATGAAATATCCTTTTGAAGTTTTGTTTTCTAAGAAACCTGATTACAACTTGTTTAGAAGCTTTGGTTGTCTTTGTTACCCATATCTTAGACCATATAATAGGCACAAAATGGATTATAGATCTAAACCCTATGTTTTTCTTTGCTATAGTTGTGAGCATAAAGGGTACAAATGTTTAAATGACTCTGGAAAAATATACATTGCAAGGCATGTTATTTTTTAGGAAACCAAATTTCCTTTGTATAACATTTATAACAACAACTCTGAATATGTTGCTCAACATGTTAATTCTACTCTTATTCCTTCTATACCAACTATCCCTCAACATTATGAAAGTACAATTGTATGCTCACCTCAACATCTTGACAACTCTAATACTGCAAATTTTGAATATTCCTCCTACTGATCCAAATTCTGTACCTATACCTTTTGACTCTACACTTGTTATAACTAACTCTTCTCTTCCTAGTGTTATTCAAGCAGGTACCACTACTACTAATACTAGTGTTGAACAGCCTAATGTCATAGACACTTAACAGGCTGCTACGCAGACAAATACTCACCCAATGGTGACAAGAGCGGAAGCAGGAATTTTTAAGCCCAAAATTTTTTTGGCAGAGGTGGAACCTTCTTGTGTAAGGGAGGCTCTTAACTCACCTAAATGGCTAGCTGTGATGCTAGAGGAGCTACAAGCCCTTACCAAGAACCAGACTTGGGATTTTATCCCTTTACCTATGCACAGGAAGGCTATTGGGTGCAAATGGGTGTACAAGGTGAAGCAAAACCCAGATGGAATTGTCTCTAAATACAAAGCTCATCTTGTAGCCAAGGGCTAAAGCCAGCAAGAAGGCATTGATTACAAGGATACATTTAGTCCGGTTGTCAAACATATCACAATCATGACCATTCTAACCATAGCTCTGACTAAAGGTTGGTGTGTTAGGCAAATTGACTTTAACAATGCTTTTTTGAATAGTCCCCTATGAGAACAGGTCTATATGAAGCCTCCGGAGGGATTCCACAACAAATATCTAGGATTGGTTTGTAGATTAAAGAAGGCTATCTATGGGTTAAAGCAAGCTCCAAGGGCGTGGTATGGAAAGCTGGCTTCCACCCTTGTATCCTTGGATTTTAAATCTTCTCGGTGTGACAATATCTTATTTGTTCACTTTACACCTAGATCTGTGACTTATATGTGGATATATGTAGATGATGTTCTTATTACAGGTAGCAGCCCTGGATTTGTGCAGCAAATCATCACCAAACTCAATTGTCTTTTCCCTTTAATAGACTTAGGGAACCTTCGGTATTTCCTTGGCATAGAAGCCCGACAATTAGAGGAAGGTAAGGTTCTTTTCACTCAAACCAAATATGTTTGTGAATTGCTGTTTTTAAAATGCAGGAAGCCAAACCTGTTAAGACACCACTGGCACCTGGCTGCAAGTTTCATTCAGACAGCACACAACTAGCAGAGGATGCTTTTCTATACAGATCAGTGGTTGGTGCCCTCCAATACCTCACTATCACTTGTTCAGATTTGGCGTTCATAGTAAACAAACTCTGCCAATATATGCACAACCCTCAGCAACATCATTGGAAGATAGTGAAAAGAGTTCTTTGATATGTAAATGGAACAAAAGATCATGGGTTACTGTTTACTAAATCTGAAAATTTAAGCCTGATTGGATACTATGATAGCGATTGGGCGTCGGATCCTTCAGATATGAGATCAACCTTCGGATACTGTCTTTTCCTAGGCAATAACCTTGTCTCAAGGATGGCTAGGAAACAAGAAGTGGGATCCCCCTCCAGCACTGAGGCAGAGTTGAGAAGCTTAGCAGCGTTGGTAGCAAAAACTCAGTGGCTAAAATCATGGTTAATTGCACTCAGATTGCCTATATAACAGTCTCCTTTGTTATGGTGTGATAATCTTGGAGCTGTGCTGTTCATGGCAAATCCTGTTCTGCATTCTATGTCAAAGGACTTCGAGCTGGACCTATGGTTTGTAAGAGAAAAGGAGGCTCGAGGAGAAATACGTGTGAAGCATATACCATCACAGTTACAGATTGCAGACTTATTATCGAAGGCACCTGGAAGTGCTCACTTCCTTCAGCTACGACCCAAACTAAATATCCAATCACTAGGATACTTTAGTTTGAGGGGGGGTGGGGTGTTAAATCTAATACTGATATAGCTTCAAGAAGTGTTGATTAACTCATCTAATACTAGTTAGTTATGAATGTTTAGATATAGCTAAATATTATTAATTCTGTTTAGATATAGCTAATTGAGTTATGCCAGCTGTACAAGTCAAAGGGCTATATTAAAGCTCATTCTCTCTGTGTAAACCAATTAAGTAAAAATACATATTTTCTTCATCTAATTCTATTCTCTCTCTCTCTCTCGATGTTCCTTCGCAAGAGGACAAGACTTAAACTGGCATATACAAAATATTCATAAAATACACAATGCTCATAAGCTAATAAGAGAACATACCTTGTTCTTGAACTTCATAATATCGGTATGGAAATGTGATTTCGTTGAGTGCTTGTGCGGAACCTGTTTCGCAGTGGGGGAGGATATTTGTGGTCTTTTTGGTGTGGGGGGTCATTGCTTTTGGCTCAAAGACAACTTGGCTATCACTATTGGTAGTGGTACTTGGGTCAGTTTCGGGAATGATAGGTGGTTGAATGGGGAATGCCTGCGTGTGAGTCATGAGAGATTGTTTAATATAGGTATTAATAAATCGTGTTCGGCTAGCGATAAAGTTGTGAGGGTCGATGGAAGGTGGGAGTGGTCATGATATTGGCATAGGAGTATTTTTTTTTGTTTATGAAAATGACTTGTTTGTTAGTTGTTGCCAAGACTTGGAACATTATCTGAACAGTATCTGTTTAGGTGGTTTTGGCGTGCCTCTAACTCTGGTATTTACACTATTAAGTCCACATATAAAGTGGCGGCAGGAAGTTCTACAGATGCTTTGCTGCGATCCATTTGGAGCTTTAGAACTCCGTCTAACATCATCGCTTTTGTGAGTATAGTGCTTCAAGAACCCTTACCTACTCTAGAAGGTTTGGCTCGCCGAAATATCATACAACTCAGCATGCAGTCTGTGCACTATGTAGAAGCTAGTTGGAGACAATGCAACACCTATTTTTTGGATGCACAATGTCGGTTAATATTGACTCAGAAAACAACCTTTAGAAGCTTCCATCTCTATTGTGTTGAAGTTAGTTGGTAGCTTGGCGCCAAAAGCTGTTATTTCTGGTTTCGGTTTTTCTGTTGTCTTTATATATATTCAGCTGCTTCCCTTAAGAGTAGTATGGATGAGAGGGTGATGAGATTGGATCACTGTAATCTGTGGCTTGATGATGAATGCATAAGCGTTAGTAGTGTTGCCCGTGGATGTAGGCTCTTTGTGGCTGAACCACGTAAATCTTTTGGTGTATTCTTCTTCTTCTCTTTTCTGTTCTTTTCTTCTCCTTTCTTTTCTGCTATTCGAATAACTTGGTTTAGTTCTTGTGCTGGTTTTCTTCTATTCGAATAACTTGGTTTAGTTCTTGTTCTGGTTTTCTTTTAGTTCCTTTCTGTTCTGTTTTTCTTCTTCTTTTCTTGTTAAGGAACCAACAATGTCCTTACAAATTTGGGATAAAATTCTCGAGTGGTTGCATGTTTCTATAGCTCTACACCACAATCCTAGATATCACTTAAGTCAAATCATGGGTTTTTTTAAAAGCCTGCGGAAGAAGAAACGACATTGGCAAGCAGTATGGTTTGAGATAATTTGGGGCATTTGGTTAAATCGTAACAGAAAGATCTTCCATCAAGTGGGTTGGCACAAACCACATCTTTGACCTGATTTTGGCTTATGCATGGTTGTGATCAGAGGCTTCTAATTGTAGTTTTCATTATGCTGTCAGCGATTGGACTTTGAATCCCGTATGTTGTGTAATTTGCCCATAGTTTCTGGATATTTTCTCTAGCAGGCTGCTATGTTTTGGTAACCTTGCAAGTTGTTTTCTTTTAGTTAGTTTTGAAACTCTCTCTTGAGAGCGCGTTGTATATGTGCTTGCTATTCTGTTGAGTTTTCTCTGTATTATTCTTGAGTAGGACTTGTACTCGTAGTTAAAGTATTGCACGGCTCACAACACTAGAGATAAGAAAATTATAGCAAGTCATGGAGTATTTTTATTGCTTTGAATTATTTATGTTTCCTATTAGTTGTAATTTTTTTCATCCACATTGTTTTGTTATTCTTTTGTCATATCAAAGAATTATAATTTTTTTTTAAATCAAGGAATTATAATTCTAAATCCTCAAATTGGATATATTTGAATATACTATTTTTTAGACAGAAACACATTTGCTAAGACTTGAATATTTATATAATGTTGTTAACTAAGTCCTATACAAGTTTATCCACTTAATAAAAATAACACGACATTTTAAATAAAAAAATAAACCACTTCTTACTATACATATCATAACTCTTTTTGTGCATCGCACGGGTACATGGTTAGTATGTATAATATAAAATAATTTTTTTACAATATTTTTTTTGCCCATCCCCTACAATATCAACGGTGAGTATATAAGTATATCTTAGTTCGTAAAAAAACCCTATTATTGTTATGCCCAATACGTACACCTACTGAATTGAAGTAGTGATAACTTGTTAGATAATATAGTGTGTCTTAGTTCATTTTTTGAATGTGTAGTGAATTGTCTCCATAACCTTCACAGAACATATCTTTCATTTTAATAGGTGTATGTGTATATATATACATATATATATAGTGAGAGGTGTAATACCAATGTGTTTCTTCATCTAAGAGTAGCTTTTGAGCTTTTCAGAGAGTTTATTTTTTTCAAAACCCGTTGATCTGTTAAGTAAAATATGCATTTTGATTTACGTCTTGCACTTGAATTTTCTGTTGTCGTCAAAACTTTTTGCACCTCATTCTCATCCTTTCTTGTTTTGACTCTCTTTTAAACTAGTTTTAACCAAGTCTTCTTTTATTCCATGTATTTACCAAGATTGCATTTAATAGTCTAGTGTGCCAGTACTGGTAGTATCATTACTTTATTTGCAAGAGGCACTCAAGTTTTTTCTTTCCTTTGGTATTTCTAATTTCTTGAGTTTATTCGGTGTATTGCATTCAAAGTTTAACGCAATTTCGATGACGGAAAATGTTAATATTCGTGTGTAATATAGCAAATAAGCCCAGACCTAAAATTTTAGATAAAAATTCAATATATTGAATATATGGTTGTAAGCCTCTCCTTCTGTTCTTATACCTATGATAAATGGTTCTTGGTATCTCCTTCTATTCTTGGTGTTGCGACCGAATGGTGAAATCCTGGCTCATGCGTTCTATGTCTCCTTCAATCGCGAGATCTATCAGCTGGTTTGATACCTCTGTGGAGATTTGGGTGGTTCTGCGCGAACGTTTTGCTCATGGCGATAAATTTTGAATAGCTGGTCTACAAGAAAAAATTCAAGCTTGCAAGCAAGGGGATTCATTTGTTTCTGAATATTTCACTCAATTAAAGAACCTTTGGAAAGCACTTGAGATGTTTCGCTCTGTGTTAGTTTGCAGTTGCAATTTACCTTGTTCTTGCGTGTTCTTCTCACCATCAAGAAGGAGCGTGAAGACGACTGCGTTATTAAGTTTCTCCATGGCCTAAACGATGATTTTGCACTTTTGCTCTTGTTCTTAAATAATAACGTGAGTTCGGCTCTAATGCACCTATTTTGTCTTCTACGGACTCTGTTGTGTTCCTCAATTTCAAAGATGAAAACAAGAAGCCGAACCCTAATTTCAATCGCGGTGGAAAATCTTCGAATCGAGGGGGTGGTTGCTCAAACAAAAGTGGTGGTGACCGTGGTTCTAGACTTTGCAAACAGTGTGGCAAGAACAATCACACGATTGATACTTGCTTCTACATCCATGGCTTCCCTCAGGGTTATAGACAAAAGAACAAGAGCACTTCCTCTTCAGCACCTGCTTCTGTTAGTCTCGCTGACGTGAATTCCAGGTGTGTCCAATCCAGCGTTTCCTCTGACAGTAGTGCACAACCAGACCACTTCAATTTTCTAACCAAGCAATTCCAAAACATATTGGCTCTTGTTCAACAGTCCACGGATTGTTCCTCCTCCACCATCAATCACACTTCCACCATTAATTCCCTTTCATGTAATGTTTCTTCTTCCCCTACCTGGATCCTTGACAGTGGTGCTTCCAATCATATATGTTCTTCCAAGGTTTTCTTTCAAACTTTGGTACCTATAGATCCTATTTCTATCCGATTGCAAAATAAGTTTGTTGTTACTGCAAAGCATTCTGGTACTGTTTCTTTAGGTGGTTTAGTTCTATAAAATGTGCTTTATGTACCAGATTTTGATGTTCACTTGATTTCCATACCTCAACTTACTTTACATCCAAATTACCTCATTTTTTTTTATTAAGATACTTGTCTTGTTGTGCAGCACACCCCGTGGCGGACAATTGGTCTAGCTAACAAACAAAAAGGCCTCTTTCACCTTGAGTTGTCTGAGTGTTTGAATAATGATCTACCTTCTGTTTTATGTTTTGTTTCTCACATTTATTTGAACAATACTTCTTTAAAAAAATCATTAGCTTGGCATATTCGTCCTGGACATGTTTCTCCCACTGTCATGAAACAGATTTGTTCACAATATTCTAACACACCTTTTCATTCCTTTGATGCATGCGAGATTTGTCATTTTTCTGTACAAAAAAAACTTCTCTTTCCAAACAACATTTGTAGAGCCACAAGGTTTTTTGAGTTACTTCATGTTGACATATGGGGGCTTTAGGGGTAACCTCCATTGAAGGGCACCAATATTTTCTAACAATTGTCGACGATTTTAGTAATTTTACTTGGGTTCAAAAGATGAAATCAAAAACTAAAACTAGAAGTTTCTTAACAAATTTTGTTTCCTTGATTGATAATCAATTTGGTTTAAAACTCAAACGTATTCGTTCAGATAATGGTAAGGAATTTCTCATGCATGACTTTTACAGTTCTAAAGCAATTATTCACGAAACCTCTTGTGTCGAGTGTAACATCCCGAAAATCCATAAAAGAGACTTAGGACTTAGACCGAGGAGAAAATACACTAGGAAACAAGGTGATCCCATTAGTGAAGGTCCTCTGGGAAAACGTTGATTCCTCAGAGATCACTTGGGAGAAGGAACAAGATATGAAAAACACATATCCAGAGTTATTTACATAGAAGAGGTAATTGCTAATTTTGAGGGTAAAATTATTTTAAGGTGGGTAGAATTGTAACATCCCGAAAATTCATAAAAGAGACTTAGGACTTAAGGGATTTGTTTACAATTTACAAAAGAAAAGGAGAGAAGGATTAGTTGTAAGTAGAAAGGTCAAAAGAGGACAAAGATAATAGGAATGTTTGAATATGAGCTGTCATATTCGAATAATATTCTAATATGCACTGTCATATTCGAATAGTATTCGAATATACAGTTTAATATTCGAATAATATTCGAATATGCACAGTAATATTCGAATATGAAAGTGAGGAAATGAATACAAGAGCCTTATATTCGAATATATATTCGAATATGGACCCCAAAGTCTATAAATAGGAGTTCCTTGTCTCCAAAAGGGGTTGTTCTACCAATTCCTCGATCTTCACTCTCTTAAAACCTCTGTCCCGAACAAACTACGTCACAACTCCTTAACCTTAAGGCTTTAATCTCATAAGACTAAAGGTTCCAAATGGTTTGATTCAATTTCATAGGCAGCTACGGCTAAGGGACCAGAGTAGGAGATTAAGGAGAAAATGATTCAGGGAAGTTCCAGGTAACCCTCAAAACCCCAAATCCATCATACTTTGAGTTTAGGAACATGCTGTTAGGAAATCAAACTAATGTGTTAGACATTGCTTTGCTTTAGGATTTGGTGTATGTTTGAACTATGCATGTTATGATTGATATTTGTATGAATTTGATATGCTTTATGTTGATTAGGAATATATATGATATTGTGAAAAATAATAAAGGTATAAACAAGGTATTACAGAATTAAATGTGAAGCTAACTGGCAATTTGATATTGAGATGGTCTAAAAATGGTTTGAAAAAGATTGAGTCTCAGTATTTAGTATATTCATATATGTATTTGAATATGGAAGGCCATGTTCAAATAGATATATGAATATAACACTTCTGTCACATAGAATCCGAGTATGGAGTATTTGTAATCGGATAAGAGTATACTGGAAACCCTTGTTTGTATGCTATATGGTTGATATGGATGTGTGATGCATTAGAACTAAAAATGGAAATGTTAAAAGATGCTTTTTCCCACTCAATAGAGATTGAGTAAGATGGTTAAGTTCCACTGGAAGTAGATTGGGTAAGAGGACAGAGCAGGAAATGGAAAAGATGAGAATGTAGGGTTATCCCGAAAGGGGCAAAATAACCTGAAGTGCTAGGCTATAGTTAGTTTGGTACAAAGGGTACAATCTTCAAGAGGTAGGTAGTTCCCTGGGCTAGCCTGAGAGAGGGTTGGTAGCCCAGCAGGAGGATCCTGGGGGGACACTCGCCAGGACCGTGATGATGATGAGCTCAACTACGCGTTACAGCCATGTGTTTTGGTGGATTCCCGGTGCACAGGGTTTCCCGTTAAAAGAGGAAAGAAATGGAAAATGGAAAATTATCATGCATTCATATCTATGTGATTGGCATTTGTACTCGTTGTGTGTATATTTGTTAAGGGATTGGATTTGGGACGATTTTTTAGTTAGACTGGCTGTAATACTGTATAAAACATTTTTCATTGCTGATGGGTTCATCAGTTTTATGTCGAGCTTATAACTGACGGTTACACTATTGCAGGTGGCTCGGAGTCGGAGGGTGTCAGCGCATGAGCAGTTTGCAGCCCTTTTCTATTACTTAGGTAGTCATTAGTGTTGTTATTTTTTCTGTGACTTTTTTTAAAAAAAAAACTACCATAAGAATCTAGGTGTTACAATTTGGTATCAGAGCAGTTTGGTCTTATCCAGACTGTGATATCCAAATGTGTAACTTAAAAGTCTAGAGAGATAAGTCCTGTCTTAACCTGAGATGTTGACCGTATGCAATTCATTGTATTGAGCCTGATCAACTCAGTGTGGTGCGTTGTATGCAGGAAGACATGGCAGGCAGACAACTCGGTAGGAATCGTTCTAGTTCTAATGCGACACCAACTCCGAGTGATTCTTCATTAATACAGCAAATGGCACAGGCATTGACTCAAATGATGGAGGCACAAGGACGAGAAGACCGATATCACGGTTTCTGTAGACATGACCCACCCATTTTCTCTGGTGGAAGAGATCCCATGATAGTAGAAGAGTGGTTAGATCAATTGGAGGAGATATTTAGAATAACTAGATCTACCGATCAGGACAAGGTGGAGTTGGCTACCTATAGACTTAGAGGAGATGTGGCACAGTGGTGGAAGCGGTATCACAAACATATGGAGGCAACAGGAGGTAATGTAACATGAGAGGAATTCAAGACTCTGTTCCTGAACAAATATTTCCCCTCTAATGTGAAGGATCAGAAGGAGATAGAATTCCTTACACTGCAGCAGGAAGACATGATGGTGGATGAATATGTTGCTAGATTTGAGAGTTTAGCCCGATTCTCGAATAATCTTCAGAACCAACTTGATGAAGCATGGAAGTCTAAGAGGTTCGAGCAAGGACTCAGGCACGAGATCATAAACTTAGTAATCACTCATCAAATCCGGGAGTATCAGACCCTGATCCAAGCATGCCAACTTTCCGAACAGTCTTTGGTTGCGGTGACAGCTACTAGATAGCTGACGTGGAAGCGTAAGAGGGAGGAAGGAAGTTCTAAAGGGAAAAAGGACAAAGAAGTGAATAGAGGCAAAAGTACCATTCCGAAGTGTGAAACCTGTGGGAAGTTCCATAGAGGAGAATGTTACAAGAACAATAGAACTTGCTTTATATGCCAGAAGCCAAGACATATCAGCTGGCAATGTCCAGACAAAGATCAGAAGCCAGCCGAAGACAAGGAGAAGAAGAAGAACCCTATGAGAGGTCGAGTTTATACGCTGAATGCCAAAAAGGTTAATCATTCTAAAGATCTCATCCAAGGTATGGGACAAATCAAATCACATTTTGTTCACATCTTGTTTGATTCGGGTGCCACTCATTCATTCATTTCCTGCAGTTTGATTGTTTGTATGAGCCACGTTAAGAATCTGGTGCGTGTTGATTCTCTCTCTATAGTTCGAGACTTTCCAGATGTATTTCCCGAAGACATAGAATCCTTGCCACTCGAAAGGGAAGTAGAGTTCTCGATTGAGCTAATTCTAGGAGCTGGACCTGTCTCTAAGGCACTATACCTTATGGCACCATTGGAGTTGGCAGAAGTAAAGCGCCAGATTGAAGAACTGATGCAGAAGCAATTTATTAGACCAAGCGCTTCGCCGTGGGGAGCCCCAGTATTGCTTGTCAAGAAGAAAGATGGGAAAATTGCGGCTGTGTGTAGATTACAAAGACCTAAATAAGCTAACAGTGAAGAATAAGTATCCTTTGCCGCGGATTGGTGATTTACTTGATCAATTAGGGGGAGCCAAGGTGTTTTCAAAGATTGATTTTTGGTCAGGATATCATCAGATCAGAATTAAGCCTGAGGATATTCCTAAGATTACCTTTTGGACACGGTACAATCATTATGAGTATTTAGTAATGTCTTTCGGACTGACAAATGCACCTGCTATTTTCATGGATTATATGAACCGCATCTTCCGAACTTACTTAGACAAATTTGTGGTGGTCTTCATTGACGATATTCTCATCTACTCCAAAACTGCAGAAGAACATGGAGAGCACTTAAGATTGGTGCTGGGAATACTCAGAGAAAAGCAACTGTATGCTAAGTTGGATAAGCGTGATTTTTGGCTAGAGGAAGTTCAATTTCTAGGCCATGTGATTAACAAAGGTTGTGTGGCTGTGGATCCAAGCAAAGTTGAAGCTGTGATGAAGTGGGAACGACCAACCAATGCCACAGAAATTCGAAGTTCTCTAGGACTAGCAGGATACTACCGGCGATTCAAAAGGGATTCTCTCAGATTTCCATTCCCTTGACCAAGTTAACACGGAAGGGTGTTCCGTTCGTGTGGGATGCCAAGTGCAAAGACAACTTTAAGTTGTTGAAGGAAAAGCTTATCACAACGCCAGTGTTGGTAATTCCTGATCCGACCAAGAATTTTCAGGTGTACTGCGATGCGTCTAAACAAGGCTTCAGTTGTGTTCTTATGCAAGAAGGACAGGCAGTTGCTTATGCTTCTCGACAACTGTGACCACATGAGGGCAACAACCCAACGCACGATTTGGAGTTAGCCGCGATAGTCTTTGCGTTGAAAGTGCGGCGACACTATTTGTACAGAGTCACATTTGAAGTTTTCAGTGAACACAAAAGTTTGAAGTACTTGTTCAATCAGAAGGAATTGAACATGAGACAGAGGCGATGGATGGAATTCCTAAAGGATTCTGATTTTGAGCTGAAGTATCATCCAGGAAATGCTAATGTAGTGGCCGATGCCTTAAGCAAAAAATCCTTGAACGTGTCGACTATGATGATTCGTCAAATGGAGCTCTTGGAGAAATTCAGAGATCTACACTTGGATGTGTCTTGCTACGATGATAGCATCTATATGTATAAGCTTGACTTGAAGAATACAGTTAGAGACCGATTCTGAGAAGCGCAGAAGCAAGATTATGAGTTACAAAAGTTCAAGGAGCAAGATGATTTCTCATTAACTGGTGATGGGATGATCTAATTCAGAGACAGAGTGTGTATTCCGAATAATGCAGAGGTCAAGAAGACAGTACTTGAAGAAAATCACAGTAGCCAGTACAAGGAGCTACAAAAATGTACCAAGACATGAAGAACTTATTTTGGTGGCCTGCAATGAAGAAAGACATTGCAGAATTCGTTTCCAAGTGTCTCACTTGTCAGAAGATCAAAGTGGAACATCAAAGACCCTCTGGACCACTTCAGCCATTGGACATTCCACAGTAGAAATGGGAGTCTGTTGCTATGGATTTTGTGATTGGATTTCCTAGGACTCCAGCAGGTTATGATTCAATTTGGGTCATCATAGACAGACTGACTAAATTTGCTCACTTCTTTCCCGTCAAGACCACTTATTACGTGGAGAAGTATGCCAAGTTGTATATTGCAGAAATAGTCCGACTACATGGGGCACCGACCAATATTATCTCAGAGAAAGACCCTAAGTTTACTTCTCGCTTCTGGGGAGCATTGCAGAAAGCTTTTGGGACACGGTTACATCTGAGTAACTCTCATCATCCCCAAACCGACGGACAGTCCGAAAGAACCATACAAACTTTGGAAGACATGTTGCGGGCTTGTGTACTAGAAGAAAGAGGTGACTGGGGAAAGTACTTGCCATTAGTAGAGTTTGCCTATAACAATAGCTTTCATTCGAGTAAAGGCATGGCGCCCTATGAAGCACTTTACGGGAGAAAATTCCGATCGCCACTTTGTTGGTTTCAAACGGGAGAAAAGTTGCTATTAGGGCCGGATTTGGTGCAAGAAACAATAGACAAGATTAAGCGTATCAAGGAAAAGTTAAAAAGAGCACAAGACCGCCAGAAGAGCTATGCAGATCAGCGGAGGAAGCCTCTGGAATTTGAAGAACGAGATCATGTGTTTTTGAAGGTTACACCCTACACCGTTGCTGGCAGAGCAAGGAAAACAAAGAAGTTGCAACCTAGATTCATTGGCCCTTATCAGATTCTCCGAAAAGTAGGAACTGTTACTTGTCAACTTGCTTTGCCACGTCATCATTCAAACCTTCACGACGTGTTTCACGTATCCCAACTCCGGAAGTACGTGTCTGATCCCTCACACATTTTAGAAGCCGATGACATTCCGTTGAAGCCAAACGTCTCATATCAGTTGAAGCCTATGAGGATCTTAGACCGAGGAGAAAAGACACTGAGAAACAAGGTGATCCCATTAATGAAGGTCCTCTTGGAAAACGTTGATTCCTCACAGATCACTTGGGAGAACGAATAAGATATGAAAAGCACATATCCAGAGTTATTTACATAGTAGAGGTAATTGCTAATTTTGAGGGAAAAATTATTTTAAGGGGGGTAGAATTGTAACATCCCGAAAATCCATAAAAGAGACTTAGGACTTAAGGGATTTGGCTACAATTTACAAAAGAAAAGGAGAGAAGGATTAGTTGTAAGTAGAAAGGTTAAAAGAGGACAAAGATAATAGGAATATTTGAATATGAGCTATCGTATTTGAATAATATTCGAATATGCACTGTCATATTCGAATAGTATTCGAATATGCATGTCAATATTTGAATAATATTCGAATGTGCACAATAATATTTGAATATTATTCGAATATGCAGATAATATTCAAATATGAAAGTGAGGAATTGAATACATGAGCCTAATATTCGAATATGGACCCCAAAGTCTATAAATAGGGGTGCCTTGTCTCCAAAACGGGTTGTTCTACCAATTCCTCGCTCTTCACTCTCTTAAAACCTTTGTCCCGAACCAACTACGTCACAACTCCTTAACCTTAAGGCTTTCATCTCATAAGACTAAAGGTTCCAAACGATTTGATTCAGATTCATAGGCAGCTACGGCTAAAGACCAGAGTAGGAGATTTAGGAGAAAAGTATTCAGGTAAGTTTCAGGTAACCCTGAAAACCCCAAATCCATCATACTTTGAGTTTAGGAACATGCTGTTAAGAAATCAAACTAATGTGTTAGACATTGCTTTGATTTAGGGTTTGGTGTATGTTTGAACTATGGTTGCTATGATTGATATTCGTAAGAATTTGACATGCTTTATGTTGATTAGGAATATATATAATATTGTGAAAAATAATAAAGGTATAAACAAGGTATTCCAAAATTAAATGTGACGCTAACTGGGAATTTGATATTGAGATGGTCGAAAAATGGTTTGAAAAAGATTGAGTCTCAGTATTTAGTATATTCATATATGTATTTGAATATGGAATGCCATGTTCAAATAGATATATGAATATAAAACTTCTCTCACATTGAATTCGAGTATGAAGTATTTGTAATCGGATAAGAGTATACTGGAAACCCTTGTTTGTATGCTATATGGTTGTATGAATGTGTGACACATTAGAACTAAAAATGGAAATGTTAAAATATGCTCTTTCCCACTCAATAGAGATTGAGTAAGAGGGTTAAGTTCCACCGGAAGTAGAAGAGTAGGAAATGAAATAGATGATAATGTAGGGTTATCTCGAAAGGGGCAAAATAACCTGAAGTGCTAGGCTATAGTTAGTCTGGTACAAAGGGTACTATCTTCACGAGGTAGGTAGTTCCCTGGGTTAGCCCAAGAGAGGGTTTGTAGCCCAACACGAAGATCTTGGGGGACGCTCGCCAGGACCGTGATGATGATGAGCTCAACTACGCGTTACTGCCACGTGTTTTGGTGGATTCCCCGTGCACAGGGTTTCCCGTTAAAAGAGGAAAGAAATGGAAAATGGAAAATGATCAAGCATGCATATCTATGTGATTGGCATTTGTACTTGTTGTGTGTATATTTGTTAAGGGATTCGATTTGGGACGATTTTCCAGTTAGACTGGCTATAATACTGTATAAAACTATTTTACTGCCGATGGGTTACTCAGTTATATGTCAAGCATATAACTGACCGTTACAGTATTGCAAGTGGCTCGAACTCGGAGGGTGTCAGCGTGAGCAGTTTGTAGCCCTTTTGGACTATAGTTAAAACACTGATGTATATATTTGTATTTTGATATATGTATACATGCTGCTAAATTTTCGCTGTGTTTTAAAAAAAAAAAAAACCACCCTAAAAATCTAGGTGTTACATCGAGTGTGGAACGCAAACACCAACAAAATGGAACTGTGGAATGCAAACACCAACACATTCTCAATGTTGGTCGTGCTTTGCTGTTTCAATCTCGACTCTCCCAACATTTCTGGTCCCATGTTGTTCGTCATGCTGTCCATTTAATAAATAGACTCCCATCATCTCTTTGCAAACATAAATCCCCTTATGAACTTGTTTTCGGTAATATGCCTGATTTATCATTGCTTAAGACTTTTGGTTGTCTTGCTTTTCCTAACACCCTTACTGCTGGAAGAACTAAACTAAATAGGCGTGCATCAAAGTGTGTTGTTCTTGGTTTTCAGCAGGGAACCAAAGGCTATGTTCTGTATAATTTGCACTCTAAAAAAAAATTCTTATCTCGTGATGTTGTTTTTTATGAAGAATCTTTTCCATATATTTCATATAATACAGTCTCCTATACTGTTTCTGATTTTTCTTCAAACACACATGATATTTCTTCTCGAGTTTTTACCACAACCTACTTATATTTTGAACTCATATGATTCAAATCTGCTCGCTGATGTTGCTTCTAATGATATTTCCACAGACATTTCAGCATCTGAAAATGATCATTTACATGAAATTCCACCCATTATTAAACCAATTAGATCTTCTTCAAGAGTTATAAATCCCCCTACTCCTTTTAAAGATACAAATGGGTTTACAAGTTGAAGTACAACTCCAATGGTGACATTAAGCGTAACAAGGCGCGACTAGTAGCTAAGGGATACATGCAAACCGAAGGGGTAGATTATTTTGAGACGTATTCCCCGGTTGCCAAGCTTGCCACATTACGGGTTCTCTTGTCCCTTGCTTCCTCTCATTGTTAGCATCTCCACCATCTAGACGTGGATAATGCATTTCTTCACGATGAATTGAACGAAGAAGTGTATATGAAGCCTCCTCCAGGTTTGACATTACCTAAGCCCAATTTAGTTTGCAAGTTGAAGAAATCACTTTATGGACTAAAACAAGCAGTGGAATCAAAAGCTAACTGTTGCTTTATTATTTCTTGGGTATTCACAGAGTCTTGCTGATCCCTCTTTGTTTGTGCGTCATACATCTAATTCCTTTACTGCTTTGTTGGTTTATGTGGACGATGTGGTGTTTGCTGGTACAGATTTACAAGAATTTAAGAGAGTAAAGTCCTATCTTCATCACTGTTTTAGATTCAAAGATTTGGGCCTTTTAAAATTCTTTTTGGGTCTTGAAGTAGGCCGCTCCAAATCAGGTATACTTTTGAACCAACGCAAATATTGCTGAACACGGTCTCTTACGATATAAGCCATCCTCTACACCCATTGACCCCTCTACCAAGTTGCTAGATGATGCTGATCCCTCTTTGTTTGTGCGTCATACATCTAATTACTTTACTGCTTTGTTGGTTTATGTGGATGATGTGGTGTTTGCTGGTACAGATTTGCAAGAATTTAAGAGAGTAAAGTCCTATCTTCATCATTGTTTTAGATTCAAATATTTGGGCCTTTTAACATTCTTTTTGCGTCTTGAAGTAGGCCGCTCCAAATCAGGTATACTTTTGAACCAACGCAAATACTATTTGGATATTATTGCTGAACACGGTCTCTTACGATATAAGCCATCCTCTACACCCATTGACCCCTCTACCAAGTTGCTAGATGATGCTGATCCCTCTTTGTTTGTGCGTCATACATCTAATTACTTTACTGCTTTGTTGGTTTATGTGGATGATGTGGTGTTTGCTGGTACAGATTTGCAAGAATTTAAGAGAGTAAAGTCCTATCTTCATCACTGTTTTAGATTCAAAGATTTGGGCCTTTTAAAATTCTTTTTGGGTCTTGAAGTAGCCCGCTCCAAATCAGGTATACTTTTGAACCAACGCAAATGATATTTGGACATTATTGCTGAACACGGTCTCTTAGAATGTAAGCCATTCTCTGCACCCATTGACCCCTCTACCAAGTTGCTAGATGATGATGGTGAGATCTTGTCTGATCCTACATTTTATCGATGACTTATTGGTTAATTGTTATACCTTACGAATACGCGTCCCGACATCAGTTTTATCGTTCAGCAATTAAGCCAATTTGTGGCCAGTGCTTGTTCTATGCATTTAGAAGCTGCTATGCGTGTGGTCCGTTATCTAAAGGGTGCACCTGCCCTTGGTTTATTCTACTTTGTGAATGGTGATTGCAAGGTTTAGGCTTTTTCAGACTCAGATTGGGCCACATGTCCCAATACACGTCGTTCCATTACTGGATTTTGCATTTTCAATGGTAAATCATTGGTTTCTTGGCGCTCTAAGAAGCAGTCCACGGTTTCTCCCTCTTCTAGTGAAGTTGAATATCCTTCTTTGGCCTCTTTAACTTGTGAATTGCAATGGCTATATTATCTATTTCATCATTTACATGTCACTGTTCTTGTTCCATTCTATGGTTTCTGTGAAAATCAGTCTGCACTTCACATAGCCAAGAACCATTCCTTTCATTAGCACACCAAACACATTGAGGTGGATTGTCATTTCATTCGCAATAAGCTTAATGATGGTCTTGTGCGTTTATTTCACGTTCCTTCTTCTTCGCAGCTTGCTGATCTCTTTACCAAGGCTTTGCATGCGCGTTATTTTTCTGATGGTGTGTCCAAGTTGGGCCTTCTCAACATTTACGACCCAGCTTGAGGGAGGGTATTATGATATTGGGCCTCAATTATTTATTGTTGTTCTATATTGGTCCTCAATTGTTTTTATTGTTGTACACCATCTACTTAGTGTTAGAACCGTTTTTGTTAGACTAAGAAGTTAGTTAGGTTCTCTTTTATCAATACTGTATATAAGCTTGATAAAGTCTTCTGTAACAAGTGTGTTGATCAATACAGAGAATCTTCAATTCATCTTTCTCTCAGCATGAAGCTTTCTGTGTTCACCATTGTGATACCTAAGAATGTCCAAAAATTGAAGGGTTGGAGAGAGGACCCCAAATGTCTACATGTATGAGATAAAACAAATTTACTGAAAGAGAGTGATGGTTAAGAAATGGGAGAAATTTTTGTTTAGCAAAGTGAAAATTTTCACAAAGAGTAGTCATTTTATTACACTTTATGGCGGAATACAATTGTTTAAGAGCTACACGCTTGTCATGAGACAAGTGACCAAACCTCATATACCATTTGGTAGTATCACATGTAAAGAAATTTTGTATACAATGTTGTGCTAAATGCATCATAGAAGAAGGAACCATTATATAAAGGTCAGCTTGGAATCTAGCTACACCAATCTTTTTCAAAGAGGATGCATCCTCCTAATGCTTTAAGGGACTAGGAGGACCACCAGATTGTTGTTGTAAAAGTGCCGACAAAGCAAGATGCTGCTTAGGAGTAAACATCAATCCCTACGTCTCAACATTATCCTTAATGGAAGTCATTGATGGTGCTTCATCAAAAACATCATAGGATGTTGCTTGAAGATTATTAATCATGGAAGATTTCTTCGTGTGAAGTGGATACCTATGCTCTTTGAAGCAAGTATCAACTATACGCCAGTGTTCTTACAATGAGAACACACTATGATGTTATTAGATTTGAATCCATAATATTTGTTCTGGGACTTAATGAAATTCAAATTGTTTTTATCAAAAAATGAAGATGCAGTAGCAAAAACTTGAGATTCAGAACCAAAAAGTCCTAATTGACGTTCTTGTTGAATTAACATGGAAAAAGCTTTATTAAGGGAAGGTAACAGATCCATCATCATAATCTAAGACCTAGCAGTCTGATATTGGTCATTAAGACCTTTGAGAAAGCAAATGACACAAGCTCGAAAATTAGGAAGCAAAATGTAGGAGCATGGAAAATCACAAGAACATTGAGCAGTTAGTCAAAAATGATCCAATTCTTGCAATAACCCCAGTAGCTCAATGAAATAAGCCGTGATTGAAAGAGTACCTTGTTTGAGACAATAAATCTCTTATTGCAACTTGGAAATACGAAATTCATCTCTGTGACAATAACATTGTGGCAGATCAATACATGCCTCCAAGGCCTTTTCCATCTAGAGAACACTTTCGAGAATCGAAGAATCAAGGGATTGAATAATCTAAGCAAGAACAAGCTTGTTGCAGAGGTCCCGAGGTACGCGAGAAGGACGATAGAGAGCCATCAATGAAAGGTAATTTGTTCTTGATCATGAGATTTGTGCAAGACCCGGAATTGTAATTCTCACCATTCATCAGAACAGAAAGTTTTGCATTAGCAGTATTATTAAATGAAAGGATGTAAGGGCTGGTAGGTTCTACTAATGGTTTCATGATAGACACCATGGATGATAATAATTGAGGCAGATGTGAGAAATGAAGATTGTGTTGGGAAGAAGAACAATCCAAGAAATAGAAGAAAGGTGAATGAACAGTAGACGGTGATTTAGTATTGAAATTTTCACCAAAAGCAATTGAACAAACTCACAAAATATGTAGACGAGACATAGAAAAAAAAGGGTTGAAGATGATGAATAGCTCCATCATTCAGCTTAATCAAAAAGTGTTACAGCAAATATATATACATCCATATTAGTTAGTTAGAGTCATAACTAACTCCCTGAAAATAAGGCAAAGAGAAACTATCCAATCACGACTAGAATTTTGTTTGTTTGCTACAAATTTTCATGCAATTTTTTTCTCCATGATTTTCTTTGCCAACTTTTCTAGGAATTTTGTTGATTTTTTTATGGATAAAAAGTTTGTAGGAAAATTTGGAGGAAAAAAATTATTTCGTGAGGATTTTCCTATGGATTTTAGATGCCATAATTCTCCAAAAAAAAGTCACATGAAAATTTGCAAAAAACTTTACCTGGGATATTATTGCGAATTTTTATTTGGGATGCTTTGTTGTGAATTTTCTTAGAGATTTTAGTTCCTACGAATTTTCATGCGAATTCTTTTTTTGGGGATTTTGTAACACCCTCAGATTTATTATAATAAATAATAAATAACTAAGAAAAATGCAGAAGACTTATATTAGGTTTAATACACGAAAAATAAAAGTAAGGAAAACTTAGTTTATGAATTACATCTTAAAAATATTTTTCAATATATGCATAAATTAGATGAAATAATCCTAAAATTCTAAAGAACTGGATCCAGCAGACTTGACTCAAAACTTCTTACTAGGAGGAACCTAGAGGTTTTCATCATCCTACTACCTAGATATGCCAGCAAATCCAAAAAAAAAAAAACACGTGAGTAAAACTCAGTGATAGTAATATTCTATAAAAATAATTGCACTACGACATATCCATCCATAATTTCAGTGGAAATTGTAAAAAACACTCCATTTAACTTTTCAGCAAACATACAACATTGAAAGAACATTCATATAACATTTATAATAATGTGCAGTGTTACCAAGCGCACATTTCCTTGCAACATAGGTTTAATTCTCATTCTTTACCTCTTGTCTTTTTACTTTGGTTCCCAAGCCATAGTCTAGCCTTAACTTCAGCTCAACACTGAGTAAAAGACCGTCCCCTTTTACTTTAAAGTAGTTGTCATGAAGGCCAATGGTATTGATGAGGTTGATACCTGCTAGAGATAGGATCTAGCTTCAATTGATGTCTTAGAACCCTAAATTAGAAGTAGAAGAATGATTAGAATGCGAAAGAGAAGGGGATGGATGGAGAAATCGCCACCATAACCGAGGTTAGAGATAAGATCGTCGTAGCATCGCCACATTGGTGTTGGGAACCAATGATGAGATTGCAATTTCAAGTTCCATGGCACTTTGCTAAGAAACCTACCAAGAGAAACTAAGCTCTCCAATTCTGAAATTCTTTTTCAAATGACCAAAATTTATATTTTACAAAGCAAGGAAGGTATTTATAGGTAAAATAAAGTCCCTAAAACATCACTTAAAAAGTTCCAAAACAGAGCAGCCAACGCGTCCTAACAGGTTTTAAAACATGTGTGCACACGCCGCTAATAGCAGGATGTGTGCGTGCTAACAAGTGAGAAAACCTGTGCAAACGCACATTCTGTATCTTGTACCCTGGCGCGTTCTAATAGGTTTCTGGGCCGTGCTAACATGAAAATTGCAACTTAAACCACAAAATGAAAAACAAAACTCAAGGGATCATGTTCCTAATGAGCTTATTAAATCAAGAAAATGCTAAAAACTAAAAGTTAAAAGCTCCAAATGTTGATTTGCTTGCTATCCTCTTGAATCTTCGCATCCATGAAGCGATGCTCATATCATCTCCTCCCCCGTAGAAAGAATCCGTCCTCGAATTTAAAGGGTAAAGAATCTGCAAGAGAAACACGCAAGGATAAGTGCCAAAAATCACTAACATACCATCCGGATCAAACACAAGAATTAGAAACTTTCCAAGTGGAGATAGTGTAGCCCACCAACAAAATGCCCAACTCATGAAAACATGCCCATAAAAGTCCTCACAACACACAAACACAAATAGGGAAGCATTGGCTAGGACTTGTAGACGCTTGCAAGAAATACTACATGTGAATGCATAAGGCAAAGAGTTCTCAAGAGATAAATCCAACAAATGAATTACGATTGTAGGAGTGATAGTGGACTTCTCAGACACAAAAACATCATCCATAAAACCCAAGAAAATACCTCTAGATTAGATAATTAAGCATAAGGTATTCTTCAAGCAAAGCAACACAAAATTACCACACTTGGCTATCCAAAATCTATGAACAAGCAATGAGACAGAGCAAAAATGATCATAATTCAAGGTGTCAATAGAAAAAGGGAAAGAAGAATACCTTAGAGCTTGAACCAAAGAAGGTAATGAGAAATTAACAATAAAATTACAACCTTTTTGGCCCAACGATTTAGCTTCCATCTCCTTTGAAATACCACCACTAAAACCTTGCAAAGAGGGCAAGAAATTTCTAGGCAAAACATCATTGTTAGCATGTCAAACAAGACCATCATGATGTCATAAGAATGACGAATGCCTAGATAACAAGATGTGTTTATACCTAAGAGTTCGAGTTGATGGTGTGAAAAAGAATACCCTCATCCTCACTCACTTTCTTCTTAGAATTCACCTTAGATCTCTTATGTGCATGACCTTGAACATTGCTAAGGTCTTTAGGTGTGACATTGTCTTTGACAAACTCATGTTGTGATTGTTCACTTTCCCTTTTCTTTTTCATAGTATGCTGGTCTCTATTAACCTCTTTGGAAGATAAGGGAAGGAGATTAATGTGGTGACCCTTAAAATAAAGGCATATGTATTAGAGTACCATCATGAATGGCCCTTGTATCAAATTTCCAAGGCCTACCCAACAAAATATGGGCAGCCTCCATTGGCACCACATCACATAAAATGTTATCACAATACTTGCCAATTGTCAAAGACACTACAACTTGCCTATCAACAACTAGGTCATCTTGATCATTTAACCATAGAAGTTTGTAAGGCCTAGGGTGCAATGAAGTACTTAAATTAAGTTTAGAAACAAGTCTAGTACTAGCAACATTTGCACATGAGCCACTATCAATGATTAAAGAGAAAATAGCATTATGTAATATGCACCTAGTGTGGAAAATATTCTCCCTTTGAGTGTCATCATCTTTTTTGGGCAATGCACCAAGTAGCCTTCTCACCACAAGAACATCACCGTCCAAAGGAGGTGTATAACAATCACTACTATCATTGTCACTAGAAGAAGATGAGTTAGAAGATGAAGGGGAAGAACTCAAGGATTCATATTCACCATGTTTCATAATCATAGATTTCTTAGAAGGACATTGGGAAGAAATATGCCATCTACCAAGACATTTGAAGCATTTAATACAAGATTGTTTTACCTTATCTTCTTGTCTTACCTTCTCCTTGCCCTTTGAGGAGGAAGAGTGCTCTTTACATTTGGAAATGGAAGATTTAGAGAAAGACTTCTTCTTTCCCTTAGAAGGAGCATCATCATCATCGTCATGGAAGTGGTCCTTCTTACTCTTATGCTTTGAATAGAAAGGGTTAGAAGAATAAGAATAAGTAGAATTGTTAGAATGAGGAAGTTTACCTCTTCTTTGGAGTTATGCTTCAATCCTTTGGGATTGATGAAGCAAATCTCACATAGAAGTATGATCATGCAACTCTACTATATCCCTAATGTTATGGTTTAACCCATTGAGAAACCTAGGCATGGTGGCTTCCTCACTTTCTTGGACATTGGCCTTTGTCATGGCCACTTCCATGTCCCTAAAATAGTTCTCTACACTCATCTTGCCTTGAGAAAGGCTTTGAAGTTTTTGGTGGAGGTCCTTCAAATAATTTGGAGGGATCCACCTTAGTCTAAATCGAGGCTTTAACTCATTCCAACTCCTTATAGGATTACAAGGTAAGATGGTTTTCTTTTTACTATCCCACCATAATAATGCATATTTAGTCAAATGAAGAGTAGCTAGAGCTATTTTGCGGTCATCATCAGATCCTTGAAAGTGAAAGATATGATCAAGGCACAACTCCCACTCTAAGTACCTCTCCAAATTAACATTGCCATCAAAATAGGGGATATCCAATTTAGCACCAATATGCCAATTCTCCAAAGTAGGATCACTAAACAAAGGCATATCATCCAAAACATTGTTCTGTCTCCTAGGTACCCTATTCTCCCTAGGTCTAGGCATGTAAGGAAAATCATCCTCTCCACTAGAGTGATGCACATGTCTATCATTCGTAGCATGTCCATGAAAATGTTCTTGTCTAGGCCTAGATCATATCTCATGTTTAGCATGCAAAAGAGGGGTAGAGTTACCTTCACTTAACCTTGGAGATGGTGCTCTAATATGTTGATGTCTAGGAATAGTTCCCTCAACGAAAGATTTAATCAACCTTCCCATGACCGCATAGACATCTTCCAACTTATGGCCCAATACTTTATTCATTTGTGAAGTAACGGCCTCAAAGAACAATTGATCGGATGAACGTGGAGGAAAACTTGGAGAAGGTTAAATGGAAAAACAATAGGAAATGAAAAACCTAAGTAGCCAAATGGAAAAACTAAACCAAAAACAAGAAAAGTATACAACAAATCAAAATGAAAAAGAAATACTAACTATGGACCTCACCAATATGCACACAATCCTTACAAGTATATCTCTCAAACAATAAACCAAAAATCACTCGTGTATCACTCAAATATAGGCTTTTGTTATAATGTGACACACTTGCCTCATACCACTCCCTATCTCTTGGAGGAAAATTAGCACAAGAAGCTAAAAGAACTCCAAAAGTCTAATCTATTCTTCCCAACTTGATGGTACCAACATGGTAAGACTTCAACGAGCTTATCAATAACACCGCAAAGATTGATGATATAGGAGTACTAATGAAAACCACACACAAAGGACAAAACTAGAGGTCAAAGAAAAACAAGCAATAAAAGTAGACTCAATCAAGGAAAAAGCTATGCAAAGTGGAGTAAAACAAGAATGCGAACAAAGGCACAATCAATGAGTACTAAGGCAACCCACAAGTGAAAGAAACAAAGATGCTAACTAGGATTCACCAAAACAAACAAGTAATGGGTACAAATAGCACACAATAGGATAGTATGGTAATGAACTATAAGATGTGACTAACAATGTGACCAAGTGCAAGCTAAATATCAAGAATGAACATATGTATATGAACTTTTCTTTCCATTATTTTTTGTTTCTATAACTATACTTCCTTTCAAACGCATTCCTTTGCTTTTCTCTTTTCACTTTTTTTTGTAGTTATATTTCTCTTTTCAATATTGCTTTTCTCTTTTTGTTTTTTGTAACTTCCTTTTTGCTATACAATTTTGCCTTGCACTAACAATATACACCATTGAACCACCAAGTCACAAGAATTGAAACAAATGAATGAAAACAAAGTGCTAAATGGTTTGATTGGAGAAAATGATAGCTAACAAGAAGGGTGTGGTACAAAAACAACACAAAATTTATTAACATCCATGAACAAATGGATACAAGTAAGAAAGAATGGTTGATACACAAGACAACTTACTTTGACAATTTATCAAACACTATATGTGTATAAAGAACACAAAAACTCAAACACAAAAAAATTCAAGAAGACTAAAAACAATGGGGGTTAATGGCGCAAATACATGTATATAGGGAATAGCAACTCAATTCTTGGATTCATACAACAAGAGCACAAGAATCAAGTCAACAACATTAAGAACAAGCAAGAACAACTCTGAACATTTATGCAGAAATTTTGCAATCAAGACTTGATCCAAAGGTTTTTCAACACGGAGAATCCAAATTTCAACTCAAAATCAACAAATTCCCAATGGATCATGCAAAAAAAGCATCAAAATTCATAAAATTAAAATTCACAAAAATTGGGGAAACATGGCGCCAAAACAAAGCATGAATGGGAAAGAGGAAATTCAATTCAATTTCAACAACTTAAATACAAATAGAGCTCAAATTACTCAAACCCCGTCCATAGAAGTCAAGATCAAGAGGAAATCTGAAGATTAAACAGCGGAAATTCAAGAATTACCTCAAAGAAGGCCTAGGCTCAACGATACCAAATGATGAGGTTGATACCTCATGGAGATAGGATCTAGCTTCAAATGAGGTCTTAGAACCCTAATTTGGAAATAGAAGAATGATTAGAATGAGGAAGAGAAGGGGATGGATAGAGAAATTGCCACCCTAACCGAGGTTAGAGATAAGATCCTGATAGCATCACCACATTGGTGTTGGGAACCAATGATGAGATTGCAATTTCAAGTTCCATAGCACTTTACTAAGAACCCAACCAAGATAAACTAATCTCTCCAATTCTGAAATTCTATTTCAAATGATCAAAAGTTATGTTATACAAAGCAAGGAAGGTATTTATAGGTAACATAATGTCCCCAAAACATCACTTAAAAACATGCCAAAATAGAGCAGCTAGTGTGTCCTAGCAGGTTTTAAGACCTGTACGCATACGCGGCTAATAGCTGGATGTGTGTGTGCTAAGAGGTGAGAAAACCTGTGCACACAGGTGGCTACTGCCACAACGCATGTGATAGCTTGATTGCAACATTAGCAAGTGCACTAGTCGAGTAGATAGAATAGGGAGAATAGGGGTTGTCATATCCACAGGGACTATGCGATAGACTATCGAATTCCTAAGACTTTCGCTATTTGGACAAAAATAATGCAAAGAGAATAATGTATCCTAGCAGAATTTTACAACAAAAACAGAGAAATTACAAGAACTAGCTATGAAACGAGTGGCGCAACCAAATGAGAAGAGAGCTAGGAGATTTGGTTCATTTGATCCTTCCATTATGCATCCTAATTCCAAGGTCAATTCAAGTTCAAAAATCCTAATTGAAGGTCGAATTTACCAAACTATAGATTGAGTCTATTCCTAGATCATTAATCCCTTTGCTTCTAGTCAAATTCCCTAATTCCTTAGAACAATTCTAATAGAAACAAGAGAAAGAGTAAATTCATTAAGATCTCATAATCTACAAGTCTTATCCCTAAGCTCACGCAAGATTATGGTAATCTACTTCAATTCTAACACAACTATCAATTTTTCAATTCATAATTGCATCAAAATCAGATTCTCATTGATCAATTTCAAGTGAGCATTCATATCGAAAGCAATTCAACAAAAGAGCATAATCAATAGAGAAAGAGCATTAAGCATAGAAGCAATTACTCAATTAGAATCATAAGAACAAGAATTAACCACAAGAATTCAGATTACATCAGGTTTAGGATCAAAATCCCCAATCTCCTAACCTAGAAACTAGCCAAACATGGAGGGAGAAGAAGAAATGGAACAGGAGATGAAGGAAATCATCATGAAGGAACTAAGAATCACCAAGAACTCCAAGGATCTTCCAAGTTCATCCAAAAAGATGAGGAGAAAAGGTGAGAAAAATGAGAGAAAATCGCGCCCAAAAGTCCCTAAAACTGTTCTGTTTCGCACTACTTAAAACTGCCCCTACACATTTGAGGTGCGCACATGTCCTGGAGGTGTGCGCACAAGATGAGGCAGCACCTTCCAGGACCATATAAGGTGCGCACATGTTGAGGAGGGTGTGCGCACAGGTTGAGCTTTGACAGCATGTGACAACTTCTTAGTGTTTTCTAACGTCCTTTCTTCAACTTTCTTCATTCTTTTCTTCATTCTTCAAGTCCAATCTTCTAAAAACGAAACTTCTCCATGATTTATTCCTACATGAAGACAATCAAACAAAAATCAAGATCAAAGATCATCAACACTACATCAAAATTCATCAATTTCCAAGAAACTACAACTAACTATGCAAGAAAGCACTTTATTTGATTTTATTCATTTTTAAGTGCTACAAGGCCACAAACACACTACAATACTAATAAAAAGTGACTAAAATAGACCTTAGAACATAGATAAGTGGACACTTATCTGAACCCCAAACTTAAAATCTTGCTTGTCCCCAAGCAAACACAAAATCCAAACCAAGGGGGACAAAACAACATGGCATGGCATCTCCTATAGTTCATTTAAAATTCATCAAGCACTTAAACACCTTAGAATTATGCAAGTATTACCATTGGAAGTTACACACTCCATCAAGTCATCAAGGCACAAATCTACACAATATGAGCAATGTAATCAACTAGGCAAGTGGCATAGATCATGTAACCAAGCAATGCACAACAATCCTCACAAGGATAAAGTGTATGTCACTCATCACTCAAGTATTTGGGCTAAATTTAGTGCACTCAAATCAATCATGTTAGATGTGGAATCCATAAATTTGAGATTGCCCTCTAATTCTCCACTACTAATGGGGCTTAGGTAGGGTGGATAAATGTGAAGGAAAACTAGCTAAACCATGTATCACACAAGGACAATGGAATGCAAGAAATCCTAGACACCTATATGCAAAAATTGATGAAAATGCCAAAGATGATGGAAAAAGAGCAAAAATGAACACAAAGAATGAATTATCACAAAACTTGAGAGTACCAACTCTTCTTTATTCTTTCTTCTCAATCTTTTTCAACTTGTTTTTTTTTCTTTCACAATCTTGTTTCTTTCTTTTCTATTTTTTTTTCACTTTTTGTAGCTATTTTTTCGTATATGCTATCTTGTCCAAAATTTTTTTTTTTTGAATTTGCTTGCTTTTTCATGAGTTGGTATCCCAAAATCTCAATCATAACATACAAATGGAACAATGAAAAGTGGAAATATGCAAAAATGAATGAAATGCATGCATGAATGAATGGTCTCTACCCCAAGTACTACCCAAAACATTCCTCAACACAATGTGTTGCCTACCCCAAACTTAGAATTATGACTTGTCGTCAAGTCATGCTCACTATGCTTCCCAAACCAAAACCTATAGAATCAACTTCTAAGCAAAAACAACCTGAACCCCAAACTTAGAGAATTGCGCGGGTTCCCTAAGAAAAAACTACCCAACTTAGAGGAAGACTCTATACCCAAGTGGATAACCAAAGCTCTATGTGTGTACATGGTAGGGACAATTGGTTTTACACTTGTTTGGCTTGTAATGAGCTATATAATCAAGAAATGAAGCGTAAATTACGGCTCAAAGGGGCTAGCAATGGACAATTTGAAGGACAAGGCTTAATTTTGGCTCAAGGCTCACAACAACAAAAATGCCTCTATCATATCAATCCTAGCATGTGACTAGCAATTTCAACCAAGGGAAAAATCAAGTTTAAGAGCACACCTCACACAATGAACACTCATGACAATGAACATGTTGGAGGCTCAAATCCTCACCTAGGTTGCATGGTTGCTATACATTGCTAGATCACATAAAGCATGCCACAAGCCTAATAATTTTACTAATGCACACATATTTCAACAAGTACCTATCAAACAATCAAGAGCATATAAACTTCACAATGGAACACAAGTATCAATCCTAATTGTCTAAGAAACAAGAATCCTTTCTACTAGAACCAAAGATCAATGCCATGCCATTAACAAATCACAAAAGCAATCAACAAACCTAGGGAACTAATCAAGTAACCAATCTAATCAAAACTAGAAAAGAAGGGTTAAGAATAACTCCCCTTTGAAGACCACCAATGCTGTTGAGGTTCAACAAACACCACAAATCCATGCTCCAAAGCTTCTTAAGCCTACAAAATAGCAAACACGTGAAAACTACACAAGTATATTTTTTTCTATACTTTTTCTTTCTATACTCTGTTTTTTTTTTCTTTATATGAATATATCCTATAAAAAAACAATCAATCAAATGCGGGTTGCCTCCCGAAAGCGCTTTTTTTAACGTCACTTAGCTTGACGTGTGACCACATCATGGAGGCTTGAAGTTGGAAACAAGTGATTCCTCCTTTTTCAAAACATCTTGCACTTGTTTCCCCTTAAGCTCCAACTTTAGCTCACAAACATTTTCACCCGGTTTCCATGGTTCCCACATATCTTGGGTTCCAAGAACCGGTTCATCCCCTTTTTCACACTTTTTTTCATTCAAATCCAAACCAAGTTTATCCACCTTCAAAATCAGTGGTTCTCCTCCCTTAACCAACATATTTTCTTTCAAAACCTTGAACAACTTCTCTGTTGCACTACCATCCATCGAGTCATGAAAGATCACCGGGAAGGTGTGCTTCCTATCAAGAGAAATGTGGTGGCAATCAAAAGGAAGTTTTTCAAGCTCAAACTTAGAATCTTCAACTATCTTCTCATCCACTTTTGAGAATTCTTTTTGTGGAATCATGGAAGCAATAGATGAGTTGGATATCTCATTGGCAACAAAATTTTTTACAAAAGCATCTTGAATTTCCCAAGTATGTGCCAATGGAGTATCCACTACATCTATATTCATGCATGTTTTGCTATCGCTAGGGTTCTTAAAAGATTCAAAGACATTGAAGATTACCTTGTCATCTTGCATCCTTAGCATTAGCTCACCTTGTTCAACATCAATTAGTGCACGCCCGGTGGCTAAGAATGGTCTCCCAAGGATGATAGGCACCTTCTCACATTCCTTGATATCAATATCAAGCACCACAAAGTCGGCGGGAAATATGAATTTTCCAACTTTGACCAACAAATCTTCAACTATCCCATAGGGATGTGTGATAGAACAATCCGCCAATTGCAAGGACATCATGGTGGACTTAAATTCGTTCACCCCTAGCTTCTTTAACGAGGATAGGGGCATCAAGTTGATGCTTGCCCCTAAGTCACATAGAGCTCAACCAACATCCACACCTCCAATCTCGCAAGGAATGGTAAAGGATCCCGGATCCTTCAATTTTTGAGGAAGTTTCCTTTGGATGATGGCACTACATTCTTTGGTTAGTGCAACTGTTTCATCATAGTTGAGCTTCCTCTTTTTCGATAGGATATCCTTCATGAATTTGGTGTAGAGAGGCATTTGTTCAAGGGCTTCCGCAAAAGGTATGTTGGTCCTCAAACTCCTAAACACATCTAGGAACTTAGAGAATTGCTTCTCCTTGTCTTGCCTTTGCACCCTTTGTGGAAATGGAAGTCTTGAAATCTCATAAGGAGTAAGATTTTCATGCTTGACCCCTTCTTCAAGGATTTGTTTTCTTGTCTTCTTTGGGGGACTATTCTTGGGATCCCACTTCAAAATCTCAATGTCACTTGGTTTGCATTTGGGTTCCCCTTCATCATTATGCACCCCACTAGAAGTGTCTTCCTTGCCATCATGCGCACTAGACTTCATTTGTGGGTCACCCTCCTTTTCAAATTTAGAAATTTTTGGGGGAGAAGGAGGTGATACCACTTTTCCACTCCTTAGTGATATAGCATTGTATTGCTCCCTTAGATTCACTATAGTATCACTTGGGAATGTCCCTTTTGGCCTCTCGGTTAATTGCTTAGAAATTTGGCCCATTTGAGTTTCCAAATTCCTAATCGAAGCATCATGATTCTTCAATGTGGAAGAAGTCTCTTGCATATAAGTATCCGTTCTTTGGATGAAAGCCAACAAGACATTCTCAAGATTAGGAGAGTCACCTTGGGAGGTTTGAGTGGTTCCTTGAGGATTGGGAGGTTGGGTAGAGGTGGTTTGGTTGTATGAGGAAGATGTGTTAAATGGTTGTTTTTGGGTGGAAGAGGATTGGGTGAATTGTTGGTTGTAGGTGGGTTGGTCGGGTTGGAGATAGTTATTGCTCTTGTATGATAAATTTGGATGATTTCTTAAGTTGGGATGGTATGTGTTTTGTTGAGGAAAGGGGAGATTCCTTTGGCCATTACCCATGTAGTTCACTTGCTCTCCACTCCCACCTCCATTAGTAGCACAATGACAATTTTGGTGGTTGCCACCACAAAAGTCACATTGGAGTTGGGGGGCTTGAATGGCTCCGACTTACACTTTTTGGAGTTGCTTTGTGAGAGCTTCAATTTTTTGAGTAAATAGCTTGTTTTGAGCTAAGGTTGCATCATGCACCCCAAGCTCCATGATTCCTCCTCTTCCAACAAACACATTATTTGATGCCTCATCCTCATGTGCCATAATCTCTATCAATTCTCTTACTTCTTCCACTTCCTTCTTTCTAATTGAGCCACCGGAGGATGCATTTAACAAACTTCTCATATTTCAATTTAGCCCATTATAGAAGATGTAGATTTGTTGGAGATCGGTGAATCCATGGTGTGGGCACTTTCGGAGGAGTGCCTTGAATTTCTTCCAAGCAGTAGCAAAAGATTCACCATCTCTTTGCTTAAAGTAAGATATATCCGCTCTATATTGGTCATACTTTGATGGGGGGAAGAATTGAGCCAAGAACTTGGAGACTAGATCTTCTCCCGGTTGGTTGGCTTTCGAGCCAATCAAGAGCCTCATCCTTCAAAGGGCCAATCAAGAGCCTCATCCTTCAAAGGGCCAATCAAGAGCCTAATCCTTCAAAGAGCTTGATTGCCATATTAGCCAGTGCACTAGTCAAGTTTAGATAGAATAGGGAGAATAGGGGTTATCGTATCCACAGGGACTATGCGATAGACTATCGAATTCCCAAGACTTTCGCTATTTGGACAAACATAATGCATAGAGAATAGTGTATCCTAGCAGAATTTTACAACAAAAACAGAGAAATTACAAGAACTAGCTATGAAAAGAGTGGCGCAACCAATTGAGAAGAGAGCTAGGAGATTTGGTTCATTTGATCCTTCCATTATGCATCCTAATTCCTAGGTCAATCAAGTTCACAAATCCTAATTTAAAGTAGAATTTACCAAATTATAGATTGAGTCAATTCCTAGATCATTAATCCCTTTGCTTCAAGTCAAATTCCCTAATGCCTTAGAACAATTCCAATAGAAAAAAGAGAAAGAGTAAATTCATTAAGACCTCATAATCTACAAGTCTTATCCTTAAGCTCATGCAAGATTATGGTAATCTACTTCAATTCTAACACAACTATCAACTTTCCAATTCACAATTGCATCAAAATCATATTCTCATTTATCAATTTCAAGTGAGCATTCATATCAAAAGCAATTCAACAAATGAGCATAATCAATAGAGAAAGAGCATTAAGCATAGAAGCAATTACTCAATTAGAATCATAAGAACAAGAATTAAACCACAAGAATTCAGATTACATCAGGTTTGGGATCAAAATCCCCAATCTCCTAACCTAGAAACTAGCCAAACATGGAGAGAGAAAAAGAAATGGAACAGGAGATGAAGGAAATCATCATGAGGGAAATAAGAATCACCAAGAACTCCAAGGATCTTCCAAGTTCATCCAAAAAGATGAGGAGAAAAGGTGAGAAAAATGAGAGAAAATCGCACCCAAAAGTCCCTTAAACTGTTCTGTTTCGCACTACTTAAAACTGCCCCTACACATTTGAGGTGGGCACATGTCTTGGAGGTGTGCGCACAAGATGAGGCAGCACCTTCCAGGACCATTTAAGGTGCCCACATGTTGAGGAGGGTGTGCGCACAAGTTGAGCTTTGACAGCATGTGACAGCTTCTTAGTGTTTTCTATCCTCCTTTCTTCAACTTTCTTCATTCTTCAAGTCCAATCTTCTAAAAAAAAACTTCCCCATGATTTATTCCTACATGAACACAATCAAACAAAAATCAAGATCAACAGATCATCAACACTACATCAAAATTCATCAATTTCCAAGAAACTACAACTAATTATGCAAGAAAGCACTTTATTTGATTTTATTCATTTCTAAGTGCTACAAGGCCACAAACACACTACAATACTAATAAAAAAAGACTAAAATAGACCTTACAACATAGATAAGTGGACACTTATCAGTATGCTAACAGGTCCAAAACCTGTGCGCACACACAGGCTGTTTCCTACACCCTGTTTAGGTGCGTTCTAACAGGTTTCTGGGCTGTGCTAACAGGAATTGCAACTTAAACCACAAAATGAAATACAAAACTCAAGGGATCATTTTGCTAATGAACTTATTATATCATGAAAATGCTAAAAACTAAAAGGTAAATGCTTCAAATGTTGATTTGCTTGCTATCTTCTTGAATCTTCGCATCCATCAAGCCATGCTCACATCAGGTATATCATGAGAGTGTTTGGGAACATTTATGTATTTTCATACATAGTCTTTGACTTGAAAGCAACATAGTCTTTGTCTTGAGGCAAGGCATCTTTTAATTATTATTTTTACTCTTAGACATCTCTCGACATACCGAAACACACTATTTAAAATGGCAACATGTTTGAATATAACAATTGAAGACATTTTAATCTAACCATATACTCTAGCATATCATACTTCATTAAAATTCATATAAAACATTAATAATACAAAACACACACACAGGAATTTCGCTGTAGTGAAACTTCCCCTTAGTGGATTTCAAGCTTTGCTGCCAAATTCACTGGAATCAAATGAGCTTTCTTCATGGTGAAGCAAGTTTCCGCTGCAGAGAGACTATTTTCGCTACAGCAAAAACACTCTACCTCAGAACTCTATATAAGGGGATCTAGAGCGTGTAGTTTAGATATCTTTATTTAGTTTGACAATACATAAGAGTGAGAAATAAAAGAGAGTGAGGAATCCTTTTCACAACTTATTTTCAAGGGTTTGTAACGTTGTAAGGTTGCCATGAGAAACTAATCTCTCCAAGCTAGGGATTGAATGTAATTTCTCAACTCTTGTACTTGTTTATTTCATTTATATAGATGCACCAATTTGTTTTATGATCTTGGAAATGTTAATCTTGGCTTAATGCTTGAAACCAATTGGCCATTGGAATTATAATCCTAGAAACTAAGTGTATACTGGAAAGGTGTACTTAGATTCTGATCTGATTAGTGTTACTTGTTCTGTTGTTAATCCAGGAATGGATAACAGGGTGACGATTGCAAGCATTTGTACAAAATGGTCCCAATACTGGATAAGTCTATTGAGCATTTCGAAAGTTTATCCGTGTTCAAGAGGCTTATCTTAGATTTATAACTGAGGAATCTTATAAATGTTCTATAGTATGCATCAAGAATCATATCTCAAAACATCTATATATATATATGCAAATTAATCAAGTACTAAGGTGTTGATTAATTAAGTTCAATCCCAGCTACTCTCATATCTAAGTAACAAATCACTTTTATAGCTTTGGTTTTATTAATTTTTGTATGATCATATCACTTCATTTCTTTTGCATAGAAATACTCTAGCTATTTATATCTTCAACATTTTGTACAATTCTATCTGCTCCCTGGGGACGATATCCTGGTACTCACCGGATTTTTGTTACTTGAATGAATCGGTGCACTTTCCGTGTGTGAGGTTAAATAAAACCCCATTGAGTATTGTAATTTCATTTTTGTATAGTTACTCTTTTATGAGCACGAGAAGTAAGGCCAAAGAAGATTCCTTGTTATAATGTCCAGATCATGTAAGATTGGCCAAAGAACTCAGAAAGCAAATAAGAGAGGAAGCAAAACAAAGTTCTCAAAAAACAAAAACTTCAACCTCATCTCTTCTGTCAAGTATGGCTACTCAAGGTGGTTACAGTAATGGTAATGGTCATATAGAACTTGCTAATGTGGAAGTTTCTCAAAGAAGAAGAGCATTAGGAGACTTCGCACAATACCAAGGTCCGAGGCACCATGCCAACATAGTTGTGCCACCAGGGGTAAAAGCTATTGAAATTAATACTACTCTGTTAAATTATTTTAATGCTCATTTATTCACTAGAAAAGATCATAAAGATCCTTACAATCATGTACATGATTTCTATGCTTTAATAGGAACTCTAGGATTCTCTTAAATCTTTCCCAAACCAAAGTTTAACAAGTTGGGATGATCTGGAAAAGAAATTCTTGATCAAATTCTTCCCACCCACAAAATTTATCAGTGCCAAAACTGAAATTTCTACATTTAGACAAGACACCGATGAAACTTTGTATGAGGCTTGGGAAAGATTTAAATTATTACTAAGAAGGTGTTCAAATTATAATATATTTGTTGACGAACAATTGAATATCTTTTGTAATGGTTTGAGACCCAATATTAGAACGATTTTAGATGCAGCTACATGTGAATCAATTATTGCAATTGATGCAGACAAAGCCTATAGGATAATTAATGCCTTTTCCACCACTGACAGGATGAGAAATCATGACAGGAGGTTAATACACATAATTAATGAGTTAAACATTACTGATACAATTTTGACACAGAATAAGTTGATGTCCCCAAATATTGAGGCATTAACCAAGCAACTGCCAAATCTGCCAATGCATTCAATCAATAATGTCCAAAACCACCAAGTGCAAACTTGTGACTTTTGTGGTGGTGACCATTCCAATGGGCATTGTTCCTACTCGGAATCTAATCATGAAGAATTGCTATTTGTTAACAACCAGCCAAGGCAAGGTAATTTCTCCAATCTTAATTTTGATTCTTATGCTAACAATTTTTTACAGGGTTAGAGAGGAAACCAAAACCAAGAATATGGTTGGAGACAGAATGCAGGCCCATCATACAAGCAACCTCTATATCAAATCAATCTTCTACTGAGCCAATAATATCCAAGTTAGAAGATACCTTGGAGAAATTCATGCAATCTTCATTCACAAATCAGCAAAACACCGAAGCTTCCATAAGAAACTTGGGAGTTGAAAAGTAATTCCATAGAGCATATCAAGACAATCACCACTAGAAGTGGAAAGGTAATTGGTAAAGGTATTGGTGACCATCTGGAGGTAGAAGAAGAAGTGTTAAAAAAGAAAGAAGAAAAAAAAATGAGCAGGAATATAAAAAAAATGAAAATGAGGGAGAAGTTGAAAAAAAGGAAGTTGTACATAAACAAAAAGAAAAGGAAAAGAAAAATGAAAAAATGAAAAAATGAAAAAAGAAAAAAAGAAAAAAAAGTAAAGAAGATGATGGCATACAAATAAAAAGTTTGCCATACCCAAAGAATCCTTCAAAAAAAGATAAGGAGAGGCAATATGCACGTTTCCTGGATATTCTCAAAAGATTACAAATAAATATTCCATTCGTGGAAGCAATGGAGCAGATACCCACATATGCTAAATTAATGAAGGAATTATTAACAAAGAAATTAAAATTTTCAGAAGAAACGACTGAACTTGAAGCTGGATGTAGTGCAATTATCCAGAAATCATTGCCTCAAAAGACAAAAGATCCTGGCAGTTTCACAATACCAATTACCATAGGAGCATTTCTTGTAGAAAAAGCTCTTCTAGATTTGGGGGCTAGCATAAATTTGATGCCATTATCCATGTTGAAAAGAATTGGTAGTCTGAAGGTCAAACCAATAAGAATGACCCTTTTGTTAGCTGACAAATCTTTAAAGTTTCCATATGGTGTGGCTGGAGATATGCTGGTAAAAGTAGATACGTTTGTGTTTCCAGTTGATTTTGTAATCATGGATATGGAGGAAGATAAAGAGGTATCCCCTGATTCTAAGAAAACCTTTTATGAAAACTGCCGGAGTGATCATTGATGTTGAAGATGAAAATCTTAAGGTAAGAGTTCATGATGATGAAGTAAAGTTCAATGTATTCGATACTCTACAACATCCTAAAGACAAGAAAAAAATGCTTTAGGATGGATGTGTTAGATGAACTTTACTCCATGGAGTTGAAATAGCAGAGTAAGGCAAGTCCTTTAGAAAAAAGCATTGATAGACGCTGACTCTAAAAACAATGATGAAGAGGAAAAAGAAAAAGAGAGATGTCTTAAAGAGTTAGATAATTCCAAGGAAGTGTTGGGTGAAGAAGTCCAAATAGAGAAATTTCCTAAAAATGAAAAAGAAGAAGATAAGCCTGAATTCAAGTTATTTCCTTCTAATTTGAAGTATGTGTTTTTAGATGAAAAGGGCAATAAGCCTGTTGTGATCAGTAGTAAGTTGTCTCCAGAAGATGAAGAAAAGCTCATCCAGGTGTTAAAAAACAATCAAGGAGCATTTGGTTGGACTTTATCTGAACTCAAAGGTATCAGTCCATCCTATTGCATGCACAAAATATACACAAAAGAAAATTACAAGCCAGTTGCATAGCCACAAAGGAGACTCAATCCAACCATGAAAGAAGTAGTGAAGAAAGAGGTAACGAAACTACTCAAAGCAGGTATGATCTATCCAATTTCTGATAGTAGTTGGGTTAGTCCTATGCAAGTTGTTCCAAATAAGGGAGGAATAACTGTAATCAAAAATGAAAAATATGAATTGATTCTGACCAGAACTATTACTGGTTGAAGGATGTGTTTTGATTACAGAAAGCTTAATCAAGCTACAAGAAAAGATCATTTTCCTCTCCCTTTTATGGATCAAATGTTAGAAAGGCTAGCAGGCCAAGCATTTTATTGTTTCTTGGATGAATATTCTGGTTACAACCAGATTACTGTCGATCCAGAAGATCAAGAGAAAACTGCATTTACACGTCCATTTGGTGTTTGTGCATAAAGAAAAATGCCCTTTGGACTATGTAATGCTCCTGCTACTTTTCAACGATGCATGTTGGCTATTTTGTGTGATTAAGTTGAAAAGTGCATTGAAGTGTTCATGGATGATTTCTATGTGTTTGGTCCTTCTTTTGATGATTGTTTGAAAAATTTGGATACCGTGCTGAAACGGTGTGTAGAAACTAATCTGGTTCTGAATTGGGAAAAGTGTCATTTTATGACAACTGAAGGCGTCACAAAATCTCTCAAAAAGGGATTGAAGTCGATCAAGCAAAATTTGAAGTAATAAAAAAATTACCACCGCCAACCCATGTCAAAGGAATTAGAAGTTTCTTCGGACCTGCTGGCTTCTATAGAAGATTTATAAAAGATTTTTCAAAAATTGCTAAGCCACTCAGTAATGTGCTTAATAAAGATGTTATTTTTAATTTTGATTCTGAGTGTCTTAAAGCTTTTGAATTAATCAAAGCGAAGCTTGCAAGTACCCATGTTATTGTTGCTCGTGATTGGAATTTGAATTTCAAATTAATGTGTGATGCAAGTGATTATCCAGTAAGAGCAGTTCTAGGATAGCGTAAATCTAAAGTTTTCCATGCTATACACTACGCCAATAAAGTTTTAAATGAGACACATATTAACTGTGCCACTACAGAAAAAGAATTATTTGCTATAGTGTATGCATTTGAAAAATTTAGATCTTACCTGATTGGTTCCAATGTAATAGTTTATACAGATCATACTGCTATAAAATTTTTACTAAAGAAATCAGTTTCTAAGCCAAGATTACTTAGTTGGTTTTTGCTGTTACAGGAATTTGATTTGGAAATAAAAAATAAGAAAGGTAGTGAAAACTTTATAGTGGATCATTTGTCTATACTAGTGAATAATGAGGTGACAAAAATAGAAATTGAGATAATAGAAGAATTCCCACATGAAAAATTCTTTATGGTGCATGAAAGGTCATGGTTTGTTGCGCAGGTGTGTTTCAGCACAAGAAGCCAAAAGTATTATGTGGCATTGTCATAGCTCACTTTACGGTGGACATTACGATGGAGAAAGGAATGATACTAAAGTCCTCCAATCTGGCTTCTTTTGGCCAACAGTATTCAAAGATGCTTATCACTTTTTCCAACAGTGCAATAACTTCCAGAGAGCTGGAAGCATATAAAAAAGGAATGAAATGCCCTTATCAGACATCATTGAAATTGAGGTATTTGATTGTTCGGGTATAGATTTTGTGGGACCATTGCCAAATTCTCAATCTAATCATTACATTTTAGTAGCAGTGGATTATGTATCTAAATGGGTTGAAGTCATAGCATATTCCAAAACGGTTGTTCAATTTTTAAAGAAAAACATATTTTGCCATTTTGGTACTCCTCGAGTTTTAATAAGTGATGGTGGATCCTATTTCTGTAATGTTCAAATTCAAAAAGTTGTCAAACATTATGGAGTTCGTCACAAAGTTGCATCGCCATACCATCCACAAACAAATGGACAAGCGGATGTATCAAATAGGGAAATAAAGAAATTGGCGAAAAAAGTCTCTTCTTCAAGATAAGATTGGTCTCTAAAATTAGATGATGCACTTTGGGTGTACAAAGAGCATACAAGTCTTCAATAGGTCTATCCCCATTCCAGCTAGTCTATGGTAAGTCTTGTCACCTAACTGTGGAACTTGAACATAAAGCTTATTGTCGTTAAAGGTTTTCAATTTTGATTCGAAAGCTTCTGGTGAAAAGAGGAAAATTTAACTCAATGAGTTAGAAGAAATGAAAGTGACTGCTTATAAATCTTCTAAGCTTTATAAAGAAAGAGTTAAACACTATCATGATATGAAGATTCTTGAGCGGGAATTCTATCCTGGTCAATCAGTTTTACTATTTAATTCCAAAATGAAGTTGTTTCCTGGCAAATTAAAATCTAAATGGTCAGGACCATTTCTGGTGAAAGAAGTCCAACCCTATGGTGCAAATGAATTAGAAGACTCAACAACCAAAAGAAGTTGGGTGGTTAATGGGCAAAAGGTTAAACCTTACCTAGGAGAAAAGATAGCAAAATTTTTCTCCGTCATCAATCTCAAAGAACCCTAAAGAAATCGGGTGTCAAGCTAAGTGACGTTAAACAAGCACTTCCTGAGAGGCAACCCATATGATTTTTAATTTTCTTTGCATAAATTAGTTTAATTAGTTAAATTTTAGTTAAAATTAAAAAGATTTGATAAATTTTGGAGAATGGAGCAAGAGTTGAGAAATATCCAAACTTTGAATAATTCGCTACAACAAAAATCTATTCGCTACAACAAAAATCTATTCGCTACAGCAATTTTGTGCTTAAAACCAAGGATTCAAAACTGTATTAAATTTGCTACAGCGAGAATCTTTCGCTATAGCAAAATTATGTTGAGAGATCAAGGTTTTGAAATTGTGTTTCATTCGCTACAACAAAATTGTTTGCTACAGCGAAACAAAATAAAATTTGAAAAAATTCAAATGTTGCTACAGTGAATTTTTGACGGTGTCATTAAAGTTTTGAAAATTTGAATTTCAGTACAGCGAAAGCCTTCTCGCTGTAGCTAATTTTATCTGTTTTTAACACACAAATTTGGGGATTTTTCACAAAACCCCCCAAATCTCTCTCGAAGCTCTCCTCTTCTCCACACTCCAAAACTCATCAAAACTCTTCTATTCTCCAAGTTCTTCAAGTTTTATCATCATTATGGACGAAACGTATGTTCTTCAAGCTTTCTTCTTCAATTTTTCCAATTGTTTCCTTCTCATTCATCCTTATCTATGAATTTGTGGATTTGTGAAAGTATTAAATTGTCAAAACTCCAACCCTAGGATAGATCGATGATTTGTGTAGTGGTGAATATTAAGACTTGATGCATGCTAATCTACTTAGAAAATTGTTGTACTTTGTTCAAAATAGCATGCATAGGATTACATATGTTCAATTTCATAACGATGCAATTTATTGATTTGATGAGATATGAACATGAATATTTATAGTTCAAATATCAAGAAATTGAGAAAATTTGGGTTTATAAGAACTAATTTTAAAGAATTTCTACTAGGAATCCATAATATTGATTTTCATTGAAGTAAAAATTTTTAAGATTTTTCAATTTTTGAATTTGAACTATGTAATTTTAGGAAATATTGTAGAAATAGAATTGAACCTGTAATTTCTGTATATCAATGTATGTTTGTCTTTAAATTGCAGGATCAAACATGTGGCCCCTAAGGTATTGAAGAAAAAGCAAAAGAAAGGAGAGGGTTCTTCTTCCGCAACTCCACCATCCTTTGATCCAGACGGGTTTTTAACAAAGAAAAGGGAGGAAAGATATAACATAATAAAAACTTGGAGATTTGTCAAAGAGAGAGCAGTGAGATTAAAACAAGGAGAGTATCCAGATTTTATGGAACAGTTGGCTACACAAGGATGGAGGTCTTTAGCTAACCCTTTGGATTTCTTTGACCCAGAGGTGGTATTGGAGATTTATGCAAATGCTTTCTCTCCGGTCATCCAAAGGGTGGTTGACAAGAGTACAGTAGTGAGGGAAGTTAGGATATACTACACAAGGGATGCCATCAATGACTTTTTGGGCAATCCCTTAGAGTTGGGTGAAGGAGAGCAGGATTACTACTATTCCACCCTAGCTAACTGTAGTGCTCCATTTGATGATGATGGCACAGAGCAAATGTTATGTATCCGAAATCAACATGTGGAGAAAAATGCTCAAGGGAAGGCATTAAGAATTCTGAGGAAGAGTATGAACACACTAGCTCAAATTTGGACGGTGTTTGTAACATCCCAAAATTGAGTTTTCATGTAGAATGCGAGATCGCTATTAGTTCTCTCAAATTTAATTGCATTCTAGTCCTTGCAGTTATTCCAATTTGAATTAATTAGGACTTTCTATTAAGTTCTATATAGTCAAGGACTTGGGTACAATTTTTTTATAACTTACTTTGTGCTCACACCAACTACTCTACACCCACCCTCACCCAAACACTCACTCACCCTCATATCCAAATCCACTCACGTTGCTCAAGGAAACAAAGAAACATATTTCCATGTTTCCCTCCTCATACTACTCCTCCATGTTTCACTCCTCAATGATAGAGTCCTCCATGTCCCACACCATCCATTCACGCCAATTAATATTGCCCCCACTCTCCCTTACATGTTCCTACTCTTCCTCATACACATGCCATCGTCCACTTCCTCATGCCATTCCTTCTCATTCCCATCACTATCTTCATTCTCTAAAAAGTTAAAAGGAAAACAAACACTCACTCCCTTCTTCATTCTCATGCCCTCTCACCCACTCTCCCTAAAGTGCTATGATGGCATGGGTTGAGTAACAAGTTTTGTATTATAAAAATAAATAAATAAATAAATCAAATTTTAAGTATCAGGTTTTCAAAGTAAGATTTTTAGTAACTACTTTTCTTCAAACTTAAGGTGTTACAGTGTTCATACTAACTACATAACTTAGTGCCTACAAAACATACCTCTGATGTCAGAAATGGTTTACTGCCACCTCATTTATTGCTTAATGAAGAAAATCAGGATTGATGGAGCCCAAGTCATCTCAAATGAGATGCACTGATTTGTGACCAAGAAGGCAGTTGCGAAGGCCTCATTAGGGTTTCCAACTTTGATCACAACAATGTGTATGAAAACTGGAGTTCCTAATGTGAACCCTATGCATCCAATTCAACCCACAATGGATAAGGCTTAAATCTGGAACCACTGAGACTTAGGCACATGCTCCTCCACCAAAGCCACGACAACCACCACAGTCCACACTGCCTACCACTACAAATCAACTTAATTTGATTCAATTCTAGCTGAACCATTTAATTTTGCATAATGCTACTATTCAAAGAGGACAGGTGCATCAGCAAAATGCAGCTTACCATTGAGCCCAAACCCATGGTCAGGGCAACCACTTGTGGCTTGACCTTTTGGAGTTTGCGGTTTTTCAAAATTGGCTGGGAGATAGTCCATTCCCTCCTCGAGGAGAGGCTGGAGCTGCTGAGCCTGCTGCACCTGATAAGCCTATTGTTGATGCCGATGACTAGGATGATGATGTTGGAATCATTGGAATGGATTTGGAAGTTGAAGCATTTCTTCCCTACTGGAGGATATTAATGAATGATTGGGGAGTATTTTTAGTTTATACAAATTTACATTTCTCAAATATTACATGGTTCAGTTTAGTATTATATTTGCATAATATTGTGGATTTTATTTAGTATTATAAATCTCTGATAGTTGGGTTATTTGGATCTAATATTATAATTGATGCTTTATAGTTACTATAGTAAATAGTTAATCATAGAAAAAGTTTTAGGACTTCGAATTTTTCAAACTCCACGTTATTTGTGACGAAAAGTATTTGTTCAACAGCTAAGTAAATTTTAAAGTTTTGTGCATTGGAAAACTTTAAAGATAAAAATGAATACGAACCTTTTTGTCAAGGAAATTAACCTAGCCAAATGAATTAGTGTTCCCACAAATAAATTTTGAGAGTTCCGCTAGATTTCAAATAAATCATTTTACTTTAATTTTTAATCATACAATTGCATTTGAAAATTTTGGAAATGATCAAGGCATAGTTTTAAAGAAATAAGCTTGAGCCAAATAGCCAAACCTTTTTAATAATCTTTGAAACTCCATTTCTTTGTAACCCACTTTGAGCTTGAAAAGTTCATTGATACCTTAACCTAGAAATAAGATTATCAAACCTTTTGAGGAATAGGTATTTATGCATTCATGGGTTTTAAAGAAAAATACATAGAAGTTTTGGGTTGAATCATGAATTAAAAGAATCATCTTTTCTCAAAAGAAAAAGAAAGGCTTAGACAAAATTTTATTTGAAGAAAAGTTCAATGTGCCCAAGTTTCTTGAACAAGTGGTGAGAAGAAAAGAAAATACATGGAAGAGAAAGGATAATGTGAAAAAGAACAAAAGGAAGAAGACAAAGATAATTGTATTCCTAAATACTTCCTCTTCTTTTGTTATCCTAGAAAAACCATATTCCTTTCTAAGCCTAAACCACATTACAACCCTCTTTTAAAGTCCTTGTGATTCATTTTTGACTTTTGCAAATTGGTTTGAATTTTAAATGACTTGCAAAATTATATTGATTCAATTAGTGTGGAAATTGAGTGAAACACTCACCTTGTGAGAAAATGAGAGTTTTCCTTGACAAAAGTGATACTAGGATTACTTGGAAGTTAGAATATGCGTGATTCTTTGATTTTTACTTAAGCATACAACTTATACTTAGATCATGATCAAAATTTTGATTTAAATGATTCTAAGTACTAAGATTCTTTATATGATTCTTTTAAAAACTCTAGTACTTTGTTGTAGCCAAAGAAGAATCTGGAACATGACATTTTTACTGCAGCCAAAATACTTTCGCCACAGCAAAAATGACCCTTACATAAGGGTGAAGTTAGGACTGTTTCGCTAGAGCGAGGGAATTTTCCCTGTAGCAAGACACTTAAAGAAAAAAGTGAAATTGCCTTCTATTCGCTATAGCGAAACGTCCCTTAAGTAGATTTCATGCTTTGCCGCCAAATTTTGATGGAATCAAATGAGCTTTCTTCGTGAAGCAAGGTTTCGCTACAGCGAGACTATTTTCGCTACAGCGAAAATACTCTACCTCAGAACTCTATAAAACGGGACTTAGGGCGTTTAGTTTAGATTTCTTGGTTTAATTTGAGAGTACATAAGAGTGAGAAACAGAAGAGAGTGAAGAAGAGTGAGGAATAATCCTCTTTGGAGCTTATTTTCAAGGGTTTGTAACGTTGTAAGGTTGTCATGAGCAACTAATCTTTCCAAGCTAGGGATTGAATGTAATTTCTCAACTCTTGTACTTGTTTATTTCATTTATATAGATGCACCAATTTGTTTTATGATCTTGGTAATATTATTATTGGCTTAATGCTTGAAACCTACTGGCCATTGGAATCATGATCCTAGAAACTAATTGTATACCGGAAAGGTGCACTTAGATTCTGATCCGATTAATGTTACTCGTTGTGTTGTTAATCAAGGAATGGATAGTAGGGGGACGATTGCAATAGCACTTGTACAAAATGGTCCCAGTGGTGGATAAGTCTGCTGAGCCTTTTGAAAGTTTATCAGTGTTCAAAAGGCTTACTTTAGATTTTATAACTGAGGAATCGTTATAAATGTTTTATAGTGTGCATCAAGAATCATATCTCAAAACATCTATATATGTAAATTAATCAAGTACTAAGGTGTTAATTAATGAAGTTCAATCCCAACTGCTCTTATATCTCAATCACAGATCACTTTTATAGCTTTTGTTTTATTTACTTTTGTATGAACAAATCACTTCATTTATTTTGTATAGAAATACTCTAGCTCTTTATATCTTCAATATTCTATAGAATTCCATCTGCTCCCTGGAGACGATATCCTAGTACTCACCGAATTTTTGTTACTTGAACGATAAGGTGCACTTGCCGTGTTTGAGGTTAAGTAAAACCCCATCAGCTACAAAAGGAACATAACTCCTAAAATTCTTCTAGACACTAGCACAAACAAAGGTCTATTAGGAGCAAATTTTAAGTACTCTGGTAGTACATACTCTCTTTAATAAAAGAGTGGTGGAGATAAAGAGTGGTGGGTCTGCAATACATGGTGGGTGGTAGAGATTAAGAGGAGTTGTATAATTTTTTTTAAAAAATGAACACTTGTTATTATTTGAAATGGTGTTGTACATCCTACTGTAGTATTGTAAATTTTTGTTTAGCGAAAAACAGTTAAACACGACACCATCAGTTCTGATCTCTTATGGCTACAACCTTACATTTTACTGTTTCTAATCTGCTTATATCTTTTTTTTCTCATTTGGACTCTTTCTAAAATATGAACACAAGAAAATACACACATTATCAACGACAATTATTCATGTACTAATAGAAAATGATCTAATATGTTGTTATTTATTATTTTTGCAATTGGAAGATGCAATCATCAAGGAACATGTAAGCAAGCTTAAAAATTATGATAATCAAAAGGTTATTCATATTAATTTATTTAAAGAGAAACGTAATATAATCTTTAATCAAATAAATAAAAAGAGAAGTAATCATTGATAATATTTATTTTAAATAGGTGGATTTTATGATGGTGAGGTTTTTTTTTCTTGACCATGATGGTCATATTTTTTTTACAATTTTCAAAATTGAAATGATTCACTTTATTGTTATTTTATGTAATTATAAAAATGAAAATTTTGTAACATTATAAAATTAAGAATGCACTCCACTTTGTTAATTTCTCATTCTAGAAAACAGAGGTCACAAGCGTCAAGTCTCAATCTTTCCCCTTATTCTTCTTTTTCTTCAAGCTCCAACCTTTTTCCCCTCTTCTTCTTGAGTCAATAACTTGGGTGGAAGTTACGGAAAACACTCCCTTTTACTTTTTAGTAAACATACAACATTGATAGAACATTCATATAACAATTATAATAATGTGTGGTGTTAGCAAGCGCATAATGTGCTATCCAGCTTTTCTTGCAACATAGGTTTAATTCTCATTCTTTACCTCTTGTCTTTTTACTTTGGTTGTAGCATCACAGTCTAGTCTTAGCATTGAGCTCAAAGCTGAGTAAAAGAGCGTCCGCTTTTACTCTAAAGTAGTTGCCATGAAGGCTAATGGTATATCATGAGAGTGTTTGGCGCCCTCTCTATTATATTATCTTCTCTTCCTTGTTTCTCTCTCTCACTTTTCTACATGTTTCTCCTCTGGGTGTGAGAGGTGATGGTGGCTCTTTAAGTTGGCTATTTATAGATTTGTCTATAGTACTATTCTTTCTTTTAACTCACAATTCTGATACTGTTATCATTTCGTTTCGTTGTTATTAAATCATATTTTAACTATTATTATTATTTAATATAATAATTGTATCTCCTAACTCGTCTATCTTATATCTGTTATAACTAATTAATAACAATTTAATGAAATTCTTATCTGTGAAACTAATTAATAAATTCATATTATATTATTATTTTAATGTTAATCTACATAATTCAAATTTGACCGTAACAGATAATTAGATTATCTCAGATCTATTTGTCTCTTATTCCTATCTTAAACTTAAATTCAAACTTTATTTATTTAAAAATCGCTTCAACTACCTCAGTCCATCCAATCATATCTTAAACTCATATTTCTATTTTATATTCAAATATGATGACTACCTACTTTCCAAATCTCCACAACCATATATTTATCTTCATTAGACGAATATAAAGTATATCCTAAATCACTATAGTCGGTCTTCTATTCTCATTATTTAATAATTTTGTATTTGTTAATTACTACCCTCATTTAATTGAATTTAGTTAAATTATCAAGATATTTGGAACCAAGATTGGTTAAAAAAAGTAGAAGGAGAGGGGAGGGATTTTGGTTAATTCTCCCTTCCTTCCAAATGTGGAGGGATTTGGAAGGGAGGGGAGAGGTTTTTAACACTTAAAATCCGTTCTCTCCTCCAACCAAACATAAAAACACTACTTTCTCTCCCCTCTCCTCCCTTTTCCTTTAACTCCATTTGAAGCAATCACACTACAAAACTTTTTATTTTCCCTTCCCTTCCCACCCCAACATCAAAATCCCTTCTCTCCCCCCTCCCATACTATGTGATAATTTTTTTTCTAAAGTTTAATATTAATTTAAATTGTGATTAATTTTTATTTAAAATTTAGTAAAAATTAACTCAAATATTCTTAATATTATAACTTCATTTATTTGGGAATAGTTTTAATTAAAATAACTTATATCATAGTCTTTCAAATAATTCATTATTCATCCTTTTATTCTATCGCATTTTGTTCTATCTTCTTCCTCATCACCTTTCTCTTCTTCCATCTCTTATTTTCCTTAATCTTCACCTTTTCTCTTTCGTTTTTAATAAGAAAATCATAGAATATCCCCTTTCCTAATCCATTGTTGGATTTTCTTGCGTTCGGTTGCACAACCGCATGGCACCGCATCATCTTCACCATCGAGAGAATCTTCTAACTGTAATTTTACGATATCAAGTTCATTATCTAATGCAATTTCTCAAACTCTCTTTCTTGTATTTGTTTTCGTCTTGATCTAGTTACCGATTGCGATCTTGTTTCCTTTAATCAATGAATCTCTGGCATTCTAGGGTTTCACACCTCTCACCATTTTTTATGAGTGTTCTCTAAAGTTGTTAAGTAGCTATTGAATTTTCGCGCTTGGATTTCTTGCAGAATCATTGATGGGCTCTGTGTTTGTTCTCTTCTTGTTGTTCGTTTTTGGTAAGTCTGGTTCGGATAATTGATTCCCGGCTTCTTCTCTAGTTGTAGACATTGTGGTTTCAGATCTTGCTTCCACGCTTAGAACTTTGAAGTAGTTCTCAAGTATTTAACTTGGAGCTCAAAAGGGATCTAAGAATAATTAAAGAATATATCTTTGTAAGTATAGAGAAAACTATTGTGATCGAGTGAAATTAAGTTGTTATAGTACAAACATAATTTGTATAGATTATTTATTAGAGGATACAAAAGTATTATTTGTAAATAAGCGTGTTATTTCCTTTTGGGCCTTTTATGCATTTCTTATCCTTCCTTATTGGGCCTTCATTGTATTGGGCTTATTACGCGTGTTTAGGTCGGTGAGTCATACACCTCACTTAAACCTAATTCACTTGTAAATATTTTCTCCTCTCTGTATTTGTTGTAATCAGTTCAATAACAAATTTCTTTTCTCTTACTTACGTCTCTCCATTTTCCTTTATGATATCACAGAGCCCTAGGGTTCGTGGCGATAAGGATTGCGTTGTTACATCAATCTTCCCTCTTCTCCGTCGTCCCTTCCATCCTCCATCACAAATATTCCTTTCTTGATCCTTCGTACACCATGGCTGATCCAGAGAACTCCGTTTTGGTACTAAAGATCGATCCCTCTCAACATCCCACTAGTCGTTACTTTTTGCATCCAACCGAAAACCCTAGCAGCGTAGCTGTCACTTCTCTACTTGAAGGCGCAAAGAACTATGAAGTGTGGTCTCGTAACATTGCTAGTGGTCTTAGTTGCAAAGACAAACTAGGGTTTGTCAACAAGGCGATTCCGCAGCCTCCATTGTCCGATCCTCTAAATTATACGTGGGTAAAATGTAACAATATGGTAATCTCATGGATTACCTGCTGTGTTAAGTCTTTCTATAGCCCTTAGCATAGTGTACTTTGATGCATCAAGTGATTTTTGGGATGATCTACAAGATAGGTTTTCCAAAGGTGACTGTTTCTGATTTTCTGACCTCTTACATGCTATTCATTCGATTCGTCAGGGAGATCGTGATCTCCTTGCTTATTTCACTATTCTGCAAATTCTTTGGCTAGAACTCGAGGTTTTTCGCCCTATTTTCAAATGCACTTGCACTATTCCTTTTTCTTGCATACTTGTTGAGTGTCATGAAATATAAGGATTGGGAATATGTGACTTGTTTCTTAAAAGTTCTTAATGATACTTATGACACTGTCTGACGACAAATCTCTTGTATTAAACCATTGTTGTCGGTGGCTAAAGCCTTTGCTTTGATCCAACAACAAGAACGTAGTCAATCGGCCTCTGATCTTGTTGATAACAAATTTGTTCAAAATGTTAATGCATCTACTGGTTGGTAACATAATAACAACTACAAATGAAAATCTAAAAAAAACCCTTGGAGACCTCCTAACCCAAATCATGGTAAAATCTGTAGTTTCTGTGGGAAGGAGAATCGATCACACTATTGACACCTGTTATTTCAAGCACGTTTCCCTTGCTAATTTCGAATTCCAAAAAAAACAACCTAACTCCTATGTTAACACTGTTGGTACTCGTCATAATGGTGCTAATTCATCTGGTTGTGGATCTAAATAATATTTTAGTGTGAGTAACGAAGATTAAGATATGTTGGTTGATATGATTAAGAAAGTTCAACTTGAATCATCTTACCACAGTGTGAACACTTTCACCTTCAACATAACTTCCACTTCTGAATCATAGGGTAATTGTTTTCTTAATTCATTATGGATTATTGATAGTGGTGCTAGAGACCACGTCTGTAATAACATATGACTCTTCATAATGGAGAAATTTCTATGGAAACCCATGCTAGTATTGTTAGTTTTAATAATGACTTGCAAATTCAGGATGTTCTATACATTAAGGGTTTCCATTTCAACATCCTATCTGTTCATAAAATAATTGATTCCTTGAATTTACAACTTGTTCTCAGTAGATATGAGTGTTTCTTATAGGACCTCACGAACCAGAGGATGAGTGGATTTGCTAAAGTCCAGAAGAGCCAATAAATATTACAACCATCTTTGATGAATAAGACTGTTTGCTTTAATTTTGCTTCTGGTTTACATAATACTACTTCCGCTATAATTAATTGCTTTGATTTGTGGCACTTTCGTATGGGCCACCCATCTAATGATGTTTTAAATGTGGTTACACAAAAATTTCCTTTTGTTAAACATGCTTCTAGGATAACATGTGATGCCTGCCATCTAGGGAGACAAACTAGGCTGCCTTTCCTGAATGAAAACAACCGTGGTAATTCCATATTTTCTATCGTTCACATAAATATTTGGGGTCCTCTGTACATTAACTATATACAATATCATAAGTATTTTTTGAATATTCTAGATGATTAGTCAAGACATACATGCTTGTTTGGGTAAATGGAAAATAGGAAGGTATAAAATAAGAAGAGGGTGATTATAGTGGGGCAGAAGGTTTCAATTTTCACCCATTGTTATTTGGTAGATTCTGGTAAACCACTCATAGGAATGGCCACATTTTATACTTTCAAACTCCCTATGTTTTTGTTATACCAAACTAATATGGAGTGATTTTCATTCCAAATTTTCTACCTCCTCATCTTCCAACTATGTAAAACAAGCATAGCCTAAACTTTCTTTTTTTAGCATGTGTTTTAATCCATGATATTGTAATTATAGATACTTTTTAGAAGTGCTGGGGTAGAACACTAATACATTAACTATAGGGAGACCATAACAGTCAATCCCGAATAGCGGCCAACCTTAAAAATGCTATAGTGGGATAGCATATAGCGAGATAGCTGATGTTGCCTAATGTGAGAAAGGAGGAAGAGGTTGAGACTTTGAGAGAAGAAGAGATGAAGCAGATGCACAATTTTTAGAAGGCAAAGGCGGAGAAGGAGGGAGAAAAATAGAGCACATAGGGCTATTAATCGATAGAAGAAATTAGGCTAAAAAATAGAAACCCTTCATGATGGTCAAATTGGCCTTTTGGACAAAAAAAAAGAAACCCTAAACTGATTAACACACTAACTAGCAGCTGCAATAGCACATGCGACGCCCGAGACATCAAAATGCGACACAACGATTCCGGCGTTGTGGCCAGGGGGCACAATGCTCCGCCACGGTGCGATAGCTGCGCTATAGTGACTTATTGATTACTATGAGGGAGACTTGTATTTCTAGTTGGAGTGCTTTGAGGGGTTCAAGCTATGATTAATGTGCCTTTACAACGCTAATACCATTGTTGGTAATGGTTAATATTTAATTAATTATACAGTATAATTTCTAACCATTTTGAGTGTTTCACCAGGGGAAATGAAATTAATTTCACATAACTTAAATCAGTAGTTTTGTTACTATTTATTAGGGAGAAGAATAAAGCACACTTTTATTCCAGAATCATTCACTATCTGTTTTATTGTTAATTATCCAGCTGTCACCTTTTAGTTATACAATTGTCTAACATCTATTGTCGTAACTGATTCTATTAAGCACCCATCTCTGTTATAACAGATTGAGACTTAGCTATAGCTTAAGATTTTCTACAAATAGGATCCATCAATTCTATGTAAAGTACCTTGCCTATTATTTTCATAATCAGTTCAATAGACTCAAGTTCTCTGTTTCCAAGTTTTGATTTCGTTTTTCTAATATGGTATAGCGAGTCAAAGGGACCTTTCTTCCCTTTTTCTTCGTTTTTCGTCTCCATCCATGGCTTCCGCAATTGTTTCCAACACCTTTTCGCAGTCAATTTCCTCGAAATTAGATGATAAGAAGATTTTTTCGTGGCAGCAGCAGGTCAATGCGATCTTGCACGCTCATTAACTTCAATCGTTTGTTGTAAATCCAAAAGTTCCTCTCAAATATCTCTCCGAAGCATATCGAGATGCTGAGTCTGTCAACCCTAAGTTCTTCGAATGGGATCGACAAGATTCTCTGGTTCTCTCATGGTTGCTTTCAACCCTATCTGATTCGATTCTTGCTCGAGTTGTGACTTGCAGACATGCGTATCAGGTGTGGGATTCTATCCATTCATACTTTCACTCTCTAACACATGTCAAGTCCACTCAACTAAGACTTGAGCTACGAACACTGAAAAAGGGATCTAGGTCGTGTTCCGCATCAAATCATGACTATTGTTGATATTATGTCTTCAATTGGTGATCTTGTTTCCACGCGTGAACATCTTGATGCTATCCTTGGAGGTCTCCCATCTGAATTTGACTCCATAATCTCTATTGTTACATCCTTTCTCAATCGTGGTGAGACCATAGCTCCTTCTGAAATTGAAACAATGGTTCTAGCACAGGAAGCACACATTGATAATACTAAATCCACAACTCAACAAGAACCTTCCACGATAAATCTAGTTTCCAGCTCCACAATCATGAAAATAGCCCTTCATCCAATGTGGCCTTTGCACAGCCTAACATTAGTTCTCAAAACCAGTATAACACCTATTTTGCTATGCCAAACCGTAAATCCCAACCCTCCTACAATTCCAATGATACTTAGGGAGGCAACTTTGGCTGTGGCCGTGGCAGGGGTCGTGGTGGCAGAGGCCGTGGTGCTCATTTACAATGCTAAATCTGTCATAAAACTGGTCATGATACCTCTGTCTATTTTCAAAGAAATTCTCCTAGCACCATGTCTCCCTTCACCTATACAATGCCTCAATACTACCCTCCTATGACACCCTTTCCTTTCCCTACACAAATGCCTTACTTCCCTACACCTAATGCACCAACTGCAGCACCTCCTTTTTAGCCTCAAAACACTTTTCATCATACAGCTTGGCCACCCTCCTATCTATCCTTTAACATACCTCAGTATCCAACTACTCCTATTTACTTTGGGGGAAATCCTTATAACCAAAGGACATCAACTAATATAAATTAGAACACTGCTCAACAAGAACAACAACATAATCTTGGAGCTGTGAATCTTGCTCAAGCTTGGTTTGCAGATTATGGAGCATCACACCATGCAACTGCTGATCCCCAAAATCTTCTTCAGAGTCAACAAGTGCAAAACAGTGATCAAGTTGTCATTGCAAATGGCCAAGGTACTTCTGTAACTCACATAGGCACTAATGGCTTTGTCCCCCACATGTCCAAATTTTGTTATGCATTTAAACAAATTACTTCTTGTTCCTGCCTTAACTAAGAATCTACTAAGTGTCAATAAATGCTATCGTGATAATAAAGCCATTTTTGAATTTCATCCTAACCATTGATGTATTAAAAAGCAAGATTCGAATGAAGTCTTGTTATATGGCTTAGTGGGAAGAGATGGACTGTACAACAAAGACTGCTCTGCTCTTTGTAATAAGCTAGAACTAAACACTACATCTGATTCTCATGTATTGTGACATAATAGGCTAGGCCACCTAAATTACAACTCCGTTAAACATGTTCTGACTCAATGTAATATACCATTTACAAAATCAATAAAATCATATTTTTGTAACTCATGTGCTGCTGCTAAATCTCATAGACTTGTGTTGCTTTTACTACTATCTATAATTCACCATTAGAACTTGTTTTTCTTGATTTGTGGGGTCCTAGTGCTGTTGAGTCTAGTTGTGGTTACAAGTACTTTCTAACTTGTATTGATGCTTGTAGTAGATATGTATGGATTTATATGTTGCAGAACAAGTCTAACACCTTTTCCAGATTTAAAGAATTCAAGCTCATGGCAGAAAAATAGTTTGGTTTGCCCATCAATTCAATACAAACTGATTGGGGAGGAGAATTTCATGTCTTTTCAAGTTGAAGGAACAAGGCATCGAGCATAGAGTAACCTGCCCTCATACTCATCACCAAAATGACATTGTTGAAAGAAAACATAGAACCATCATAGAACTTGGCCTAGCTATGCTGCATAAAGCTTCTTTACCTCTGAAATTTTGGGATCATTCATTCCTTACTGCTGCCTTTCTAATAAACAGGTTACCAACAACAGCACTCAACTATGACACTCCTTATAAAGCTCTCTTCAAAACTGATCCTGACTACAAGTTCCTAAAGCTCTCTTCAAAATGAAAAAAATGAGTTAATTCCCACAAGGATAGTGACTGGGTGGCGCATGTGCATTGATTATCGAAAATTAAATTAAGCCACGTGAAAAGATCATTTTCCTTTACCGTTTATGGACCAGATGCTTGAGAGACTGGCTGGTCAGGCATATTATTGCTTCTTAGATGGATATTCTCAATAAAACCAAATTTTGGTAAACCTAGAAGATCAAGAAAAGACAGCTTTTACATGTCCATTTGGAGTTTGTGCTTATTAACGTATGTCATTTGGACTGTGTAATGCACCTGCCACTTTCCAAAGGTGCATCCTCCCCATCTTTTCAGATTTGGTTGAGAAATGTATCGAAGTGTTCATGGATGACTTTTTGGTATTTGGTAAGAGCTTTGATCAGTGTTTGAACAATCTGAATGTTGTGCAGGGTAGATGTGTTCAAACAAGTTTGGTACTCAATTGGGAGAAGTGCCATTTCATGGTGGAAGAAGGGGTGGTGCTGGGCATAAGATCTCTTCTAAAGGGATTGAAGTTAACAAAGCCAAAAGTGGAAGTCATTGAAAAACTTCCACCACCCGTGAATGTGAAAGGAGTTCGGAGTTTTCTAGGACATGTCGGTTTCTACTGGAGATTCATAAAAGACTTCTCCAAGATAGCCAAGTCACTTAGCAATCTGTTGGTTAAAGATGTGACTTTCAATTTTGATGCTAAGTGCTTGGAAGCATTTGAGAGGCTAAAGAAAAATTTGATTATGGCTCCAATCATAGACGCTCCAAATTGGTCTTTGGATTTTGAGCTCAACTGTGATGCAAGTGACTATGCTATTGGTGCCGTATTAGGCTAAAGAAAAGATAAAAATTTTCACCCAATACATTATGCTAGTAGTATTAAATGATGCACAAGTTAATTATGCAACTATAGAAAAAGAATTACTAGCTATTGTATATGGGTTGGAAAAGTTTAGATCTTATCTTATAAGGTCAAAAGTGATTGTATTTACTGACCATGCAGCCATTAAATACCTGATAACCAAAAAAGAGTCAAAGCCAAGATTGCTTAGTTAGATTCTCCTGCTGCAGGAATTCAATCAAGTCATCAAGGATAAGAAGGGCTGTGAAAATTATGTGGCTGATCATCTTTCCAAACTCAATAACACAGAGGTGACTAGCGAAGAAGAAGAAATTGTCGAGGAATTTCCAGATGAACGTCTGTTGTTGATACAAAAAAGGCCATGGTTTGCGGATATGGCTAATTTTAAAGCAGAGGAAATCATTCCAGATGAATATACTTGGCATCAAAAGAAAATGTTCTTAAAAGAATCTTCTTACTTTGGTGGAGATGGTCTTATGAGGAGGTGTGTTTTGTGTGAAGAATCAAAAAGTATATTATGGCATTGTCACAATATGGGGGACATTTTAACGGTGAACGCACTGCAGCCAAAGTATTGCAGTCCGAGTTCTATTGGCCAACAATCTTCAAAGATGCTCACATATATGTGAAGCAGTGTGATAAGTGCCAAAGGACCGGAGGAGTGACAAGGAAAAATGAGATGCCATTAACCATTATGCAGGAGGTTGAGGTATTTGACTGTTGGGGAGTTGACTTTGTTGGTCCATTTCCACCCTCTTTCACCAATGAATATATCTTGGTAGGAGTGGACTATGTTTCTAAATGGGTTGAGGCAATTCCCTGTGCAAGAGCAGATGCAAAGATGGTAGTGACATTCTTTAAAAAGAATATGTTTTCAAGATTTGGGTCCCCGAGAGTACTCATCAGTGATGGGGGTTCGCACTTTTGCAATTCCCAGTTGAAAAAGGTCTTGGAGAATTATAGGGTGAGACACAAAGTTGCTAGTCCTTACCACCCTCAAACTAATGGTCAAGCTGAAGTCTCGAATCTAGAAATTAAGCGAATTTTAGAAACGATTGTTAGTGTTTCAAGAAAAGATTGGTCATTAAAATTGGATGATACTCTATGGGCATATCGGATAGCATATAAAGCTCCCATAGGATGAACTCCTTTTCAGTTAGTCTATGGGAAGTGTTGTCACTTACCGGTCGAACTAGAACATAAGACATATTGGGATTTAAAGTACTTTAATTTTGACCAAATAACTGCTTGGGAAAAACGAAAAATACAACTTCATGAATTGGAAGAGTTAAGACTTCGCCAGCATCAACACTCGAGCACCAGAGACACTTGAAAAGCCTTTCTTCACTACCAACAGTTTTAGGCTGGCGCTCGAGCGCCAGCTGTGGCGCTCCAGCGCCAGAACAGTGTAACGGTTGATATGGTACTTAGTGCACCAGCAGGCGAGCGCCAGTCACGCGTTGGCTTCTTGGAGTGATTGGATTTTTTGCCCAGTATGTTCCTTTGTCACATGTATTTTACGTTATCGTTTTTTGTGCCAGATTAATTGCTTGACTTGACCGTTTCCTGATTCGCTGCATTTTAGGTGGGCATTTATGGTTGTTGTGCCTATATATAGGGCTTCTCATTCCCCCTTTTTTTATCAGAACGGAAGTGTGGGAGATGAAGAAGAAGAAGAGAAGAACCTGTTTATCACTACGTCTTCAGTGGCTGTCAGCTCAGATCATGTCTGTAGCTTTCTGATAGAACGTGTGTGCCTCACCTGCGCTGTATGTTGTATCATGAAAGCTACAGCGGTCGTTTGGGTCGAACTTCCTCCAGGGGAACTTGGCGCTTCGACTGTTGAGATTTGACACCACATATTGTGCATCCGAGCCCTGTTGTTTCAGAGCTTCTGCAAGAGCGTCCTTCGCTGGATCCGTTGTTTGGTTGCAATTCTGAGATGTTAGGGTGCAATATATACTATTTTCCCTTCAAGATTCTTGGTCTTGTGCTCGGAAGAATGGTTTGTCAAGGATGGATGATTTCGATAGTGGTGGCGGTTGCTATAACGAGTGTGGGTGTTTTCGCCCTGGGTATCGATTGCCTCAGATTGTTTTGAAGAGGTTGCTCGTAGCGCTTGTTTATTTTTTCGTTTTCGTTTCAGTCTGGAGGTATATAGTAAAGTCTTTGTAGGGTTATCTTGTTTAGATTGTTTGTGTGATCTCGACGAGTGTTTGTCTACTCGTCCTCGTGGTTTTGGAGTTTTTGATGTAAGTACCTGAAATAGAAATAAATGAGAACTATGAATTGTCTGTGTTACTCTTCTAGATTCTTCTTTTCTTTTCTCCTCTTTTTTTTTTACAAACGAACGGTTGTGATTGTCGGTGTGTTGGAGAGGTGTGGGATCGGATCTAGATGTCGCTTCAACTGGCTTGTTGTTGTTAGGGTTTGGGAACTGAAAAGTCACCTTGTTGTCTATTTAAATATTTCATCAAAACCGCATTCTTCAATTGTCTGCATTTTCTCTAAACGATCTTTTGGTTCCGCCATACTTTTCGTCCGAGTCCGAGCTTTGATTATTTTCCCAGGTAGCCTCTTTTTCTTATCTTTTTGTTTTTGGTGTAATTTGAGTTCGTCATGGTGAAGATGGTCGTTCAGATTATTGATGAAGTTCCAAAGTATCGATAGGTGAAGCTGGATGTATTAGCGGCGGCTTCTATTTGGGATTCCGAGAAGAAGATTGACGACCTGGTGTCGAGCTTAACCATTGCTCGAGATGCAGAGTCCGCTGATCAAATTGTGATTACGAGTTGCATGTCATGGGAGCGGGTTTGTATGGTTGCTGGGGAGGGGTCGCGGCCGTTTACTTACTTCTAGGAAACGCTTTTCAGGGCACTTGGCGTACGTCTTCCCCTCACGGTGTTTGAGATGCAACTACTGAGTGCCATTCGGGTTGCCCCAACGCAACTTCATCCGAATGGTTGGGCCTTCATCCGAGGTTTCCAAATCATGTGCAAGCATTTGGAGGTCGACGTTTCTGTGGAGAAGTTTTTTTATTTCTTCCAGACAAAGGGTGGGGTAACTAAAAGGCGTTGAGCTGTCCCTAAACATTCTTGTAGTTGGGTTTATATAAGCAATCGCCCCGGAAGTCGCCTTGTCGCGGCCTTTACTGATTCGTACAAAGATATTTTTAAACGTCGATTTGTCCGAGTGATGGGGCGAGCTGGGGTTAGGGAGGCTGTTTTTAAACTCCACTTTTTATATTTCGCCATTGTCCTTGTCTGAGCTGTTAGCATTAGATCAGCTTGATGTGGAGTTTTTGGAGAAATTTCAAGCCGATTCTCGTGTGCTGATCAACAATGAGCATGATCATGCATTTCTGCAAGGCTATTTTGGTGGGTATTGTCCTTGCAATTACTAACTATATACATTTTGCTGACATATTAACTCTTGCTGTTGGTGCAAGTTCGATGAAGGTTTCGCAGACCGAAGTTGCCCGATTTTGGGCGCAACGAGTTCAATTGTTGGCATCTTCTACTGGTGTTCAAACCCCGGGGGCGGTTGATGTTGAAAAGGTAAATAACGAAGGAAGAGCTAATAATGGGGGAACAACAAACAAGGTTGTCGTATTGACCTCACCTCCAGTTGAGCCGGTGTCAGAGCCTCTTGTCCAAGATTGTGTCAACGAGGTCGTCGCCAGTGGACTGCTCCATGTTGAGTCCGTCGAGGCTCAGAATGAAGGAAAGAGGCCCATGGAGCAGGGTAGCCCGAGCCGCAACAAGAAAGCCAGGGTGGAGGAGGATTCTGAAGAGGAGACTCACGAACCACAAACGTTATGGGAAACCAGTCTTGATATTGGGGACTTTATTGAGGGAAACTTCTTCTATGACCGCGATGTGAAGACAGTGGACGAGCTGGATAATGACGCTATGATGAAGGCTTTCGAGCGCCATTGTCTGCAGTTAGCCTTCGTGACGCATCAGTGTAAGTGTCGAATGGAAGCCCGTGGTCTGGATGTTGAAAGGTTATTGCGGGAGAAGGAGGAGATCACTAAGAGTCATGAGCGGCTCTTGAGTGATTATCATTCCGTGCAGAAGAAAAGTGGTAGGAGAAAAGCTGCGTTGGAAAGAATCCGCCAGGAACGTGACATGGCGAAGAAACAGTTGGAGGAGTTGGAGGGTATTTGAGCTAACGAGGCTGTTGAATGTGCCGATCTGGAGAAGAAACTGCAGGATAGCGTTCAGAATCTGGAGGCCATGAAGGCACTGTATAATGAAGGGTGTCGCATCTTGAGGGGAAGAAAGAGAGTCAAGATAAGCAAGCTGCTGAATTTGGGCGACTTCGGGGTGAGGTAGCGAATTTACAATTGAAGATTGTGGATGCCTACGACGCCGGGTTTGCCTTAGCCGTAGAACAAGTCAAGGTCGTAGCTCCCGATTTGGATGTGTCTAAGTTGTCTCCTCAGCTAGAAGTGAGGGGTGGCCAGTTAGTGCCTTGTGAGCCCTTTGTAAATCCAGGGGATGCCCCTGCTTGATGTAATGTTGATATTAATGAGGATTGTATTTTGTTTCTTACAATTTGCTATTTGTTTATCACTAGTCTTTATTCGTTGTGATTTGCCTAATTCCCAGCCGGGGATTAAATTAGCCGGGCTAGTTAGGACCTTTTTAATAATCTTGATATCGTTGAAATTTGCCTAAGTCTCAGCCGGGTATTAAATTAGATGGGCTGGTTAGGACTTTTTAATAATGTTGATGTCGTTGAAATTCGCCTAAGTTCTAGCCAGGGATTAAATTAGCCGGGTTGGTTAAGACTTTTTAATGATCTTGATGTCGTTGAAATTCGCCTAAGTCCCAGCCGGGATTAAATTAGTCGGGCTGGTTAGGACTTTTTAACAATGTTGATGTCGTTGAAATTTGCCTAAGTCCCAGTCGGGGATTAAATTAGCCGGGTTTGTTAGGACTTTTTAATAATGTTGACGTCGTTGAAATTTTCCTAAATCCCAACTGGCGATTAAATTAGCCGGGCTGGTTAGGACTTTTAATGATCTTGATGTTGTTGAAATTTGCCTAAGTCTCAGCCGGGGATTAAATTAGCCGGGCAGGTTAGGACCTTTTAATGATCTAAACGTCGTTGGAATTTGCCTAAGTTCCAGCCGGGGATTCAATTAGCCGGGCTGGTTAGGACTTTTTAATAATCTTGACACGTTGATATTCTGAACTTGTCCTTTATTAATGGAATGTGTGCGCCTCAATAAAACCCCCTTAAACCAAAAACCCCCTTGGGAAAAAAGATTTAAAGTAGGAAAAAGAGTATGCATAAGGACTAATACAATTAATAATAAAAGAATTTCAAATGTGTGACGTTCCAAGTGTTGCGAATATTCCGACCTCCCAGCTCTTTTAGTCTATATGCGCCTTTTCCGACCTCGTCATAGATTCTGTATGGACCCTCCCACTTTTCGGCTAGTTTGTCGTGCTTGGTGATTTTTCGGGGGCCATCGGCCCTTCTCAGTACTAGATCATCCACTTTGAAAAATCATGGTATAAGTCTAGTGTTATGTCCCCTTGCTGCCATTGCTTTAGTCGAGGCTTGGCGTATTTTGGCGACCTCCCTAGCTTCTTCCAATGTATCCAGCTCAGCACGCATCTCTTCCTCATTTCTCATGGGGTCGAAACTCTGTATTCTTGAGCTTGGAAGATTCTCGATGGGGATGACCGCGTCGTAACCATAGGTGAGTCTGAAGGGTGTTTCCAGAGTTGATTTTTGGACGGTCGTGTGGTATGACCATAGTACCGCAGGGAGCTCTTCTGCCCATTTTGCCTTAGCGTTATCTAGTCTTTTTTGGAGCCCTGTAAGAATGACTTTATTAGCGGCCTCTGCTTGGCCATTCGTCTGCGGATGTTCTACTGAAGAGAAAATTTGCTTGATTCCGTATTGCTCACAGAAGTCAGCAATTTTGACGCTTGCGAATTGGGTACCGTTGTCCGAGACTAGTGCTGATGGTTGGCCATGTCGGCATAAGATCTCCTTCCACAAGAATTTCTCGACGTTGTCGGCCGTGATGGCGATTATTGGCGTTGCTTCGATCCATTTGGTAAAGTAATCTACCGCCACCACCAACCATCTTCGCTGCCCGGTGGCTAGGGAGAAAGGGCTGAGTATGTCTATTCCCCACTTATAGAAAGGGCAAGGGGAGGTAATGCCAGCTAGTGCTTCCACTAGAGCTTTATGGTGATTCGCAAACCGTTGGCACTTTTCACATAGCTTGACGAAAAGAATGCAATCGTCTCGAAGCGTCGGCTAATAGTATCCTGCTCGAAGGATCTTAGTGGCTAACGATATGCAGCCAATGTGGCTACTGCAAATACCACTATGTATTTCCTCCATGACGTATTCGGCCTGATATTGTGTGATGCAGCGCAAAAGAGGTTGTGAGAAGCCACATCGGTAGAGGACATCGCTAATTATTATATAGTTGGCTGCTTGTCTTGCCAACCTTTTGACAATTTCTCTATCTTCAGGAATTTTTCCTTGGATGTATTCCACTATGGGCTGTGCCCATTTTGGAGCTGTCTCTTAGATGGTGTTAACCTCTGTCTTCCCGATACTGGGGCTTTGCAATACTTCAACAACTATGCTTCGATTGTTGATAGCTTTTTTAGTGCTTGCTAGCTTGGCCAGGAGATCTGCCCGCTCGTTTTTCTCTCTTGGGATGTGTTCAATCTTGAATTCTTGGAATCGGGCGAGCAGATGTTGCATTATTTGGATGTACCTTGCTAGTAATTCATCCTTAACCTGATATGTTCCAATCACATGATTAGCTAATAATTGAGAATCAGTTTTTACTATTACCTTGTGGACACCTAATTCCAGGGCGAGGCGCAAGCCGGCGTTCAAAGCCTCGTATTCGGCTTGGTTGTTCGATGCTTTGAATTTGAACTTTAATGATGTCAATCCTTCAGGTCCTTCTAGGATGATCCCAGCTCCTCCTCCGTTGATGTTACTGGCCCCATCTACCCAAAGATTCTAGGTGGAGTCCGGGGCAGTATCGGAGATGGGCATTCTTTCTAGTAGGAAATCTGACAGTGCCTGTGCTTTAATGGCCTTTCTATTCTCATAATGGATATCAAATTCCGACATTTCAACCGCCCATCCCACCATCCGGCCTGCTAAGTCAGGTTTTTAGAGAATTGCTCGGATTGGGACATCCGTGTGCACTATTATGCTGTGACTTTGGAAATACTGGCGTAACTTTCTAGCCGTGACTATTAGTGCTAACACTACCTTTTCAATTAGCTGATACCGAACTTCGGCCCCTTGTAGTACTTTACTGACGAAGTAGACGGCCTGTTGATCTGTCCCATCCTCTCGGACTAATGCTGCACTTACAGCGAGATCTGATGCTGATAAGTACAACATTAACTGTTCACCTAGGCGTGGTTGTGCTAGCACTGGTGGAGATGCGAGGAAAGTCTTGATCTGTTGGAATGTTTCTTTGCACTCTTCTGTCCATTGGAAGGCCTTAGCTTTTTTGATGCATTGGAAGAAAGGGCGAGCTCTTTCGCCTACCTTGGACATAAATCTAGATAGTGCTGCAATCTTTCCTGTCAGTTGCTGTACTTCTTTCACGGATCTTGGGCTACGCATCTCGGTGATTGCCCTGCATTTGTCCGGATTTGCTTCAATACCTCGTTCGGATAGCATAAAACCTAGAAATTTCCCTGATTTGATGCCAAAAGTACACTTGGCAGGGTTAAGGCGCATGTTGTGCTTCCGCAGCTACTGAAAAATTTGGTGGAGGTCTTCCACATGGTCATCCCCTGCCTTGGTCTTGGCTACCATATCGTCAATGTAAACTTCAACGTTACGTCCAATGTGGTCTTTAAAAATTCTGTCCATTAGCCTTTGGTAAGTAGCACTCGCATTTTTAAGACCGAACGGCATCACCCTGTAACAGAAATTTGATGTGTCCCCTATGAAGGCCGTTTTATCCTCATCTATTGGGTTCATTCGAATTTGGTTCTACCCCGTGTATGCGTCCATGAAAGATAAGTGCTGAAAACCGGAGGCGCTGTCTTACGTTTCTTCTGGGTAGTGGATATGAGTCCTTCGGGCAGGCTTTGTTTAGATCAGTGTAGTCTGTGCACATTCATCATTTCCCGCTGGGTTTCTTTACTAAGACCACATTGGCGAACCATGTGGTATATTGTATTTCTCTGATAAACCCGGCCTCGAGCAGAGACTTAGTTTCGGCGCGCATAGCTTCTCTTCTCTCGTCCCCCATCTTACGTTTCTTCTGGCTAACTGGCTTAGACCTCAGATCAATAACTAAATTATGACAAATGAAGTCTGGATCGATACCTAGCATGTCGGCCGGGGTCCAAGCAAAAAGGTCAGCATTTAAACGCAAAAAAGCAGTTAATTTGTATTCAAGTTCTTGCGATAAATCGTCACTTATCTTTGTTGTGTGCGACGGGTTGGAGTCCAGGATCACTTGTTTGAGTTCTCCTATCGGCTGAGGTCGTCTCTCCGTGGAGTCCATCCTTGGGTCCAGGTCGACAGTTGTAGTGGTCGATATCGCGTGTACTCTGGTTGGGGTATATGGAGATTCAGTGATTTTCAAGCTTTCGTTGTAGCACATCCTTGCTACTCTCTGGTCGCCTCGTATTGTGCCGTCCTTGGTGTCTATCACAGGGTATTTCATCGTCAAGTGCGATGTGGATACGATGGCTCCCAGCAGGTTGAGTGACGGTCTTCCCAAAATAATGTTGTACGAACTAGTCGCACCAACTACAAGGTATCAGATGGTGCTTTCTTTCGCTGACTCTCCTTCACCAAATTTTGTGATCAGGTCAATGTATCCTCGAACGTTCACCTGGTCTCCTGCAAATCCTACCAAACTGCCTGCGTAACATCGCAGAAGCGTATCTGGTAGTCCCAACTTTTCGAAGGCCGTCCAAAAGAGGATGTCGGCTGAGCTTCCTTGGTCCACCAGTACTCTTTTTATGGTGAATTTCATTGTTTCCACGGATATCACCATAGGGTCATCCTGTTTTCCATCATAGCCACGAAAATCATCAGCAGAAAAAGAAATTACCGGGTGACGTTTTACCTTTTCGAGACCGGACTTTATGGTCATGATCTCCCGCAGGTGCCGTTTCCTAGCCAAGTTAGATTCCCCGCCACCTGCGAATCCTCTTGCAATGGTGTTGATAACCCTGTTTGCCGGGCTAGACCTCGTCGGTCAGGCAGGCTCCGAGACTTGTTCCTCTCTCCGTCTGTTCTGCGTATGTATTCCTTGAGATATCCGTCGCGAATGAGTTGTTCTATGTGGTCTTTTAAATGTCTACATTCAGCCTGGTGTGCCCATACGAACGGTGATATTCACATCTTTTAGATCGATCCACTCCTGGATAAGGATCGGTAGGTCGAGGCAGGGGACCAATGATTTCAGTATTGTTGATTTCCTTGAAAATTCTATCCCGCCCTATGTTCAAAGCAGAGTAAGTATTGTATCGCTCCCGATACCTCGGTTCCCTTCCCTCTTTCACGTGTTTCTGGCCTGTCCTTAAAGGGCGTGGAGGTTTTCCGGCGTTCCGGACATGGGGTTGTTGCATCGCTGCGTTAAGGTCGTCCTTTTTCGCCGTGCACGCTTCTTCCATTGTAATCCATTCTTCCGCCTTTTTCCTGAAATGTGCTAAATGCACGATGTTTTAACGTTTAATATATTGGTAGAATTCACTTACCTGAAGACCGGAGATAAGCTGGTTCTTCGTGACTTCCGGGCTGAGATCATCTACCATGATGGACTCCTGATCATATCGGTTAAGATAGTCTTTCAGAGTTTCGTGGATCCCCTGCTTGATGTTGCCGAGGTCTTCTTGTGATCGTTTTCGGGAAATTTGGAAAGAGAATTGCGCAACAAAAAGTTCCTTCAGCTGCCTGAAGTTGTGGATCGAACGGGGCGGTAATCTATTAAACCAATTGTTGGCCTTTTTTATGAGGGTTCCCAAGAAAAGCCGGCACATCATGGCCTCAGTAGCTCTATACCCTAGCATCAGAGATCTATAATAGTTGACGTGTTCCTGAGGGTCTCCCTCTCCGTTGTAAACCACCGCCACAGGTGGCTTGACATTATGGGGAATATCTTTGTTCATTAGCTCATCCGAGAAGGGGGAATCTTCGAACTGATTCGTCTGGGGATGTGGCGTAGTCGTGTGGTGTTGGGTCTCTGCGGTGGCATTTTTCGCAGACCTTTCTGATCTCCTGTCACTGGATCTGAGGTCGTCTATCTGCCTCTGTAGGTCCTGATTTCTCTCATCGAGTTCTCGGTTCCTTTGTTCCGCCAACTCGTTCTGCGTTTGCAAGGCATCCAAGCGTTCTTGTAGTGCCCTAAATGGATCAGGAGAAGGTCGTCCACCATTATCGTGAGTCCTCATATTTGCTTCCTCTATACTTTGTCCCGCTTGAGTGTTCGTATTCCTGTGTGCTCCGCTACGTGTGTTTGCCATGTCCAAGTGCTTGCTTTTGAGATTTTAGTCTTTGTGGGGTTGGGAGTTGGTCTACCGGCCCCACGGTGGGCGCCAGATGTTCACTCACAGCTCCCGGGTCCCCACGGCGGTGGTGTTCCATTGCCTAAACCCTAATAAGAACTGTGGTGTTTACTGTGAGCATGCCAGAATCGAGGGTCTCTTCAACTTTTTATACAGTTTTGGGTTGAGTTGCATAGTGTCCAGGTTCATTCTAAGTTAGGAAAGTATCTCCTAGTTTCTTGGTCTTTGATTAGGGCATTATTGATTGAATCCTGATTGCTTGATTCTAGATCTTGTCCCCTTGACTTGTCGGGTCTTATAGATACTGAGTCGACCGTTGGTAATCGATCTATGGCGAGTGCTTTCAAGGTCGGTCCGGCCGAGGCTAGGTCTTGGATAGTCCATTTAAGAATAATTTTTTTTCCAATTACTCCCTCCGTCCCAAAATGTAAGATCATCTAGAGAGTTTTTGCTTGTCCCATTTTATAGGACCCTTTGAGAATTTTGTGCACATTTAATTTTATTTTACCATTATACCCTTGCTACTCAACCAATTTTGATGAATCCAAAACATAATAAATAAAGTAAATAAATGAACAACATTAATTAAGAGAGAGTGTGAGATGAAAGAAAGAGATTAAAAGGATAAATTTAATGCATTTAACTAAATTAGCTATAATGGACAAATATTCAAATAATTTAGCATAATACTACTTCTTCTCTATTTTCCCCACATGCCAATTGTTAATTATAAGCTATAATGAACAGATATTCAAATAATTTAGCATAAATTTATTTTTCATAAATAATAGGTCCATTGCAATAATAATATAGGTTACATAGAACTTGTTTTTTTCCATCACTTCAAAAAACAACTATATTCTCATGCACAATACTAGCTAGATAATGGATTACATATTATTACTATAAATTGCAGTAGCTAGTAAAGATTGTTTAGTAGTTTTATAGATTTAGATTTTGGCCACAAATTGTTCTCCATGTATATTCACTAAAAATTTAACATCAATTTCATGTTTAAGTTGGGTTTCACCAGAAGATCCAACCAAAATAGTGTGTTGTCGAATGACCAACTTTCTTTTCCCATCACTATCCACATTACTTAGACATTGACATATATCAATTTTGACCGTCACAAACTATTTCATTCCCACTGCAACTTGTGCTCTTTCAAAATAATGTAAATATATTATTTTGATGTAACACTAAAGAACAATATACGCATAAAAAAAAAGAAAAATAACATAGAAAAAGAAAAAATGGGAAAAAGTACAATGTAAAGCAAATGTCATAGAAAAAATAAAGATAAAAAAAACGAAGCAAAACTGCACATTACAGTTTCAAACCCATGACCCCCAATAATAAGTAGAACAAACACCACCAGATTACACCTATTCTATTGAAAATATTTGCACATTATACATATTAGTAGTAAACTTTTGTGGAGAAGGGGGGAGGGCCCCCTATCCCCCCTTGCATCCATGCCTATGAAAAAGTTATTTCTAGTTCTTATATGTGTCCGTCATTTTCAGATTAGTCCCTTGTAATCGATCTCAATATACTAACCGTGTTAATTTCATCCAACGTGGCTAACAGAACCTTTGTGAGCCAATCAATGACAAACACGTGGACGATTGACATGGAAATTAATTAATCCCTAACTTCCTATACATGATTTTATTTTTTGTTTTAGTCCCTATATATAATAATATACTTATTTTTTGTTTTAGTCCTTATACATATTATATACATATTTTTCGTTTTAGTCTCTATACTTGTTTTTTCGTTTTGGCAGGGAATAACGATAAGATAACGGAAGGACTAAAAGTATTAACAGAGACACATATAAGGACTAAAAATAATATTTTTTATGTATATATATATAAAGACTAAAACGAAAATGAAGGGTACGTCACACATATAAGGACTAAATGGTTAATTTAACCTTAAATTTATTAATCTTTTAGTCTATTACTATTACCAATAAAAAAAATAAAGTAGATATCTTACTGTAATAACATTTTATCAATTTCATTACATACTTTTTGTTATGTTGAATGTTCTATTCTTCTCGAAACACGGGATAAGATAAAATCCATAAATGATGAGATGTTAAGTAGATATACATATAGCCGCTTTTATTCGTTAAGTACGTTAAAGTCAGATTGTACAGATAAGAGTTATTCTCCTCCTAAAGAATTGTAATAATTAAGTTAAGATAAATTTCACAATATTATTTTTCTCTATGTTCATGTAAATTAATCAGGGTTCGCCGAGATTTTTCGTTCAATAGCTTTGGTTTTGTTGAGTGAAATCTTTGAAGCCACTCACATCATGAGGGGACTACCATTGCGTTAAGAGTCAAAAAATTTCTTTTCTTAATCTTTCTTCATTCATTAATTTTTTTATGTCATTCCATTGCGTTAATATGTTATTTCGTTTATGTTTATGTTTCTAGGGTGATGATACAATGGTCCGGTACAGTTTTTGACCATCGATGATCCCCTAAATTTGACTGATGATTCTAGATTTTTCCGGTTTATATTCTTTTTTGTTTATCTATTTTTAGTCCTCATATTTCACTTAATTTATGTTTGGCAACATTGTGAGAATTTAGCAACAGACTGCAATTTTATCTAACATCAACATTAGACATCACCATTCCCAGCTTCACAAAATCACGATTTTTAAATTTTTTTACTGTGGTAACCTTATTTAATGATATTTAATGATATATATGAATCCATTGTTTTATTTTCAAAAACAGATTAGTTCTTTTTATATTTTTGTTTTCAATTTGCTTTCTATATTATTTACCTTTTATATTTGTGTCCCATCACTCGCCAAATTCCGACCATAATTCCGGTGATAACTGCTAAGTTCCCAGATTCCGGTCAGAAGTTTTCAGATTCCGGCCATCTCGTTCAAACAAAGAAAACAAAAGTAATTTTGAACAAGAACCAAAACACCCACTAAATAAAAAATCAATGCATAAAAATAGGTAAAATAACATTAACTTTGGAAATTGGACAGGGGAAGCTTCAAACATTTTGGGACCAAAATTAACCTAAACAAGCCAGACATCGTTCTTAGCAAACGAGATTAACAACGACTTGAAAAGACATTGGAGTAAAAGTTGCTAAACAAACAAAAGCAAAGATTAACAAAATTGAGAAAGGGATTTTGCCATTGTTTCGGCACAGATTGACTATGGAGAGAAAGGTTAAACTCTAACATAGACGGCAACATTCTAGCACGTTTACGCTCATTCCAGGCTCAAACAGAAACTTGTGCTTCTGCCTCTACATCTTCCTCGTTTTTCTTCATCTCGGAGACCTAAGCGCTTGATATTCCGTTGTCGCCGTCTTTGCCTCTCTCCAAGCAATTGCCTCGTCTCCGTGGCCGCCGGACTTCCTCTTGTCGTCAAAAAGGTCAAACGGACAACCGCATTAGTGAGGAACGGACTTGCGAGAAATGTTACTTGTTTACTTTAATTTTGAGAAAATGGAAGAATAAAAATCGAAAATTTCAATAATAAAATGGTTTCATTGGTTTCCCCATTCTCCAGATCCATTTTGCGAGGAAGATGAAAGTTTCACGAAAGCAATTAAACACCTTACACCCAATCTGAAATTCTAAACGAACCAGAAGCAAAGCTAGGAGAAGAAGATTCGAGAAGGAAGCAGTGGAAAAGCAGGATCTGTATAGATTCCGATTGGGGCTGAATTTCAAAAGTTTATGAACCCTAATTTCATGTTAGAAAGCCATAATACTTTGAACTTTGTGCTACGCACACCACCCTACATTTTTTGTTTTTGTTTTTTGCCTTTTCCTTTTTTCTTTCTGATTCAGCTCTTTCCCCTTTTTGTATTGGGCCTTTCTTCCTCTTTTCTTTTTGATTTTTTTTTACTAGGATGACCCTTTTTCTTTTTTTTTATGCACCTGCTACTGTTTTTTTTATGCACTTACAACTTCTTTTTTTTAGTGGGCCTTTCTTCCTCTTTTCTTTTTTATTGCACTAGATTTTATTTTTTGCTGACTTGAGCATTTTTGTTTTTTCAGGACTGAGATGTCTCCTTTTTTTTAACAGGATGCCGTTTTTGTTACGTGCACCGCCCCATTTTTTTTGACCAAGTCTGCTTTTTTTTTTCTGCTTGGCGCAACACTCAGCTCACTACACAAGTTTTTATTCTGAAGACTGGACCTCAATTTTTTTTAGACTGATGCTGCACTGTTTTAGTTTTTCTTGCTGTAGCACTTTTTTTTTGAAAAAAAAAACACTGGGCCTATTGCAATTGCTATTTGCACCACCCTTTCTTCTTCAACCTAGACACGTGAATGAAGAAGACGCAGCAGCGCCGCACGGTCATTTCTTCCTCGACGCGCATAGGAAATCACCGCCATCATGATTTTGATCATAGGTTGCTGCCAAGCTTTGATGGGTGGCGGCCGGCATCACGGTGGCGGTTCTGTTCGTGTGGACAACGTCGGTTTTGTGCGACGTTGCTTTGCGGTGACGACGTCGATTCTGTGCGACATGACTTCACGGTGGCGGCGTTGGTTCTCTATACTGTGGCGGTGCTGTTTGTGATGGAAGCTTTGCTTATGTGCGCCGTGGCATCGCGGTGGCAACGTCGATTCCATACGCCGTGAATTTGCGGTGGCGTTGGGAACGAAATCCGACAACGCTCATGCCGGTGAATTTCTAATTCTTCCTGATCTTCACCACACTTGTGCATGGAATAGTACGTGTTATTCTCTCAATACGATGTCGTTCAGATCTTATTCGGTGATTGGAGAGAATGGGGAGACGTTTTACCGATGTCCCCACAGACGACGCCAATGTTGTTTTCTAAAAATACGGGAACGACATAGAATAAAGGTACCTGGCTAGGAGGTGTTGATGACGAGATCACGGGAAGAACTCCGGCCTCTAGGTGCTCCGACGACGCTCCACAACGGTGGGTGGGGGACCTGCAAGGACTCCGACGCTCAAGTGAGTGACTGTATGGGTCAGAGTAATCATTAGTAGATTGATAGCATACCAGAGTAATTATGATGTATTGTATTTATAAAGGATTATTTAGGGTTTGCAGGCTATATTTTGGGCCTCGTGGGCCTTGTCTTTGGGTCTAGCCCAACTCCAATAATATCTATAATATTGTGTCCGACATGGTATTCACGACCGGGATATCTCCTAATTCTGGTCCACAATAGACGAAATTGTGACCTTCTTCTTCCCCACGTGAATGACAGTGAACGAGTGAATGTGGAGCACAAATTCTAATTTTACCATGTTAAAGGACTTAAAATGAGACTTCAATTCTTTTCCACATTTGACCGTCCAAGCCGGTAACAGGTCTCAATTCTCAAATCCTAACCGCTAAATATTTAAAATTAAATCTAATGGTTGCTAATAAGATGGATCATTGAGGGTCAAAAATTGTACAGGTCCATTGTATTCTTACTCATGTTTCTAACTAAAGGCATGTTATTTACTGGACTGAGACTACCATTGAGACATTGACTAGTGATGTTCATAGAATGAGTTGCATTCGTTTCTCATCATCTAACTCTAAACTTAAATCTTTAGACTCAACTCCACCCTAAATCGCAATAAACCAAACAATAATATATATAGGATCTAATTAAAGCAGAGCCAAAGGTGATAAAATTGAGTTGGCCCAAAATTATATTTTGATAACTTATTATGAATAAAATATTACTTATAACATACTTTAAATACAGTTTGCAACTAAATTAAATGCGAAAATCTTAAGATTGATATGTAATAGCATAATAGTAATCTTAAGGTCTGACAACATATTTATGAATTTAAATTCCCTTGCAAGAAGAAAATTATATATGAGAAGACGACTTAATATATTTAACCAACATAAATGGATTGTACTCATCTAATCGCATTTGATTTAATCCCTTAAAATTAGAACATTAAAAAAGTAGAAATTACGTCAATGAAAATTTTTATGAAATAATGTGTCAAATAAGGATAAAAAACAAACCTCTACTGGTTAAGTGACGTGGACGGATCACGAACACCGCTACCATTGACAACAGTAGTAAGCTAAGAAGCTCTGATCTTCTGTTTTGTACCTGTACGTCCGAAGCCATTGCCATTTTATCTTAGTGATTTGGAAAATAAAAAGTATATATTGTTCGTCCTTTTTAGCTCTTTATTATTTTGTTATTTCATAGGAAAATAAAATAACGGAGCTACATGATTGTGCTACATGCGTTCACCAACTGAACTACATACATGACTAGCAATAATTTTAAAGAGAAATTTATACCCAAAAAATTAATTTTTTACTTTAATAATAAGATTAGAGGATTGGGGAGTCTCCTCTTAGGTCCCTATTTCTTCTGTTGTTTCAAGTTTCTTTTGATCCTTTGTCTGTTGTTGCTGAAATGGGATCTATGAGCGAGGAAGGATGGATCTGAGACCTGAAATGGTGCCATCAGCTTTTTACTCAGGAAGAACCTATTCTTATTGAGAACTGAGAGATGATGCAGTTAGTGGCTTCTTTTACTCCCTCTTCAAGTTCTTGTGATTGTTGGAAATGTGCCTTTGACAGCTCTAATTCCTACTCTTGTACTATTCTTATATGGCTTCCTCTCAAGTCAATCTTCCAATCTTGCCATGCTTGAAATGATTTTGGAATTATTGGGCACCTTAAAAATGTTAGATTGTCTGCTGGTGTATTCTCTTGAATAAATTTTCTTCCAAAGAAAACTTGTATCATTGGGGTGTTGCTTTATCTCTTGAAGAATGTTTGTGCTGTTTTTTTGCTATTTCTGTTGAATCTGGAATCCATCTTTTCTCTGAATGCAGTTTTTCTAGACTCATCTGGAAAAAGTCTTTAGGTGGTTGGGTATCACTTGCTCAGTTTCTTGGGATTACATACAAAATTTTCATGCAATCTGTCTTTTGGTTAATGGGAAACATCATATTAGCGCAATTTGTATGATTTGGAGCTGTGTATTGTGGGTAATATGGAATGCTAGAAATGCAAAGATTTTTAAGCAGGAATATGTTGTTGTTGAAGAGGTCTTTAATTCAATTCAATTCATGTCTTGAGGTGGTTTCTGTCAAAAACAAGCAATTCTCATTTGGTTTTCTCCGATTGGTTCTCAAACCCAGTAGCAACCATTAAGCACAACATCTGATTTATTGGGGGTCTTCTTTTGGAGTTAAGCACAACATCAATATTCCATATTATTATTTTGTTCTAGAATACTATGAAGAAATTAAAGTTTTAATGCTTCAGCTTTATGATTTAATTTATAATGATAATTGAAGAATAAAAGGCTCTTGATGATGAGTATAAAGTTCTTCTTGAGTTTCCTTTAATGGTGAACATAAAGTTTTGCTTATGTATTTAAATATAAGAAAGTTTTGTGTTAATATTGATTATTGTGGTGTTGTTGATTAAGAGTTGTTATATTAATTATTGGAATGTTTTTTATACCAATTAATGGTTTGAGAATTAATTTGGAATTGATTTCATAAGCCTTCGTGATATCGATTAATATTCCATATTATTATTTTGTTCTAGAATACTATGAATACAGGTTTTAATGCTTCCGCTATATGATTTCATTTATAATTATAATTGAAGAAATAAAAGGCTCTCGATGATGAGTATAAAGTTATTCTTGAGTTTCCTTTAGTGATGAACATAAAGTTTCCCTTATGCATTTAAATATAAGTTTGGCGCATCATCTAACTGCAAGAAGCAGTTGTCATAGCGTTTACTAATTGCAGTTCTTCATCTTGGTCGCGAGTTCAAATTTGAAAATCGTATTTTGTTATGGACCTAAGCCGCAAGAGAGGCACGTGTTATGCCCACGTGGGTGGCTTAAGCCGTAGGCACCATGTCATGTACACCACGACATGGGCACCCGACTTAAGGCTTGCGAAGTTCCACCCCCACATGGGGTCGGTTATAAATCCGTACTTACCGCCACAATTCACGGGGATATGACAGTGGCAGGTTTGACTTTAGTAGCCTAAAGAGCTCTATAAATACCTGTAACCTGTCTTCATTTTGTACGCTTTTACTAATCATTTATATCTGAGTTACCCTCACTATGAGAACTTACTGACTTGACCGTCAGAGTGCTTGCAGGTAACCCTCACCGCCAGATGAGTGGTCGGAGATCGAAAACCATCGTACCGGAGGCCAGAATGGAGGTCATGGCCGCCATGCTCAGTGCATGATGGATCATTGGCGCCGTCTATGGGAAGAAATTTGTTCTTCTCCAATTTATTCATCTTATATCCTCTTTTTTCTAGTTTTCTCGTTTTCGCAGGGAGAACACTTTTGGAGTCAAGAAACCTAATCTTTTCGCTTGATCTAATCGCTTTCCACCGCTTGATAAAGTGAATTCTGGACAGTTAATTGGTGGAAACATGGTTTTCAACTGATTAATCGGTGGAAGCATGGTTTTTGACCGATTAACTGAACGAATATCAGTTTTCTTGGCGTTTCTGTTAGGCGCACAATCTGATTTCAGCATATTAACATGCTTTTACCGATCATTATCTTGTGTTTAACTCCATTGATATATTTGCACAAATTTATCAAATTCTATGACAAGAATAATTGTTACATTTGCATGAAAGGAGGCAACAACCTACACTAAAAGGTGGTTCAATTGTAGCAAGATGGTGAACACAAAGAAGGGAGAATCAAGCTGCCAAGGGAGCCTCTGCTTGCGGCGGAGAACTGCCGGAAGAACAGCCTTCCGCGAATGGACCTCCTCCACGCAAGCCAAAGAAACTCAAAATTGCTGATCCAGCAATGTGAGAAGAAAGGATGGTGACCATTGAGGACGGGATGAACGACCTCAAAGAGATGATTGAGAAGCAAGCTGAAGAGATTGAGAAAATGAATAAGGAGCGTGAGGCTTGGCAAAAGCAACAGCTGGATTTCTAGACAATCCTGGTGAACCTCGGCTTAGGACAATGAGTTCCTCCACGACAAGAGAATCAGCAAGATTGACTGAACCAACATGATGTAAAACAAGTCTCCATGGTGGGACCGTAAAATCCCGTCGTCTCAGCCCGCCAACCTTCCTCCTCGCTTCCACGAGATCGACCAAGGAGAGCGGGTTGCAGAAAACAACATTCAGGTTGATAGATGTCACAACCCATTTGTTCCAGCGATAATGAACTTTGAAATGCCAGCAAATTTTAAATTTGCGATGCAAATTGACCCATATGATGGGACCACTGACACCAAGACCATATCGAGATATTCTAGCAAACTATGGTTTTCCAAGGAGCTAAGGAGCCTGTGATATGTCGGGCTTTCCCGCTGACATTGAAGGCCGCCGCGCGGAGTTGGTTCTCGTCGCTACCAGCGGGATCCATCGCGGGATGGAAGGCACTCAAATTTCACAAGCAGTAAACAATAATTCAAAACAGAACACCATCTGGAAAGGATAAAGCAAAAGCCAGACGAACCTTTAAGGGACTACATCACCCGCTTTAATGCAGAGTCCCTAGAGGTACGTGATGTCACGCCTAATATGATGTTGTATTTTCTTAGACAGGGCCTGAAGCTGGGAGGATTTGCCAAAGACTTGGCAGGGGAAAAACCCAAAAGCATGGAAGAGTTAAAACAACGAGCTGAGAAGTGGATCCAGATTGAAGAATGGGTCCAAAACAACAAGGCTGATAATCAAGCCACGAAACAAGAGCGAGATAAAAAAGAGAAGGGAAAGGTGACTTATGGTGAGAAGTCTAGGGACAGTGAGAAGAATTATGACCGAAGCGGCAGACCGTCCAGGGGAGCTTACTCTAATTATGCACCCCTTAAAATGCCACCTTCAAGGGTATACAAGGAAATCATGTACTCAGAGCTCAAAGATAAACCCCTGCCACTATAGTCGCAATCAAAGAACAAATATAAATTTTGGTTGTATCATAAAGATCACAGGCACTATACTAATGAATGCATCCACCTTAAGGACGCTATAGAGAAGCTAATCAGGCATGGAAAATTTAAGCAGTTCGTCCAGAAGAATGACGAGGGGACGTCTCGGGGTAGGAGCTCGTCACCTTCTAGAAGACGTGGTTCTAGCCCCGGGAACAACTCCTTCTAGAAGACGTGGTTCTGGCCCCAGGAACAGGGACTCTGATCAGGGGCGAGACGAGAGGCGACGATCGAGATCTCGTAGCCCTAGGCGACATGATAACACGGCCTCAAAGGGCGTCATAAACGTGATTGCAGGGGGTTTAGATCAGGTAGAGCCATCAGAATCGTCGAGTAAGAGAACCCGAGATGAAAGGGATTATTGCCTGGCTGTCAAGGCAATGAGGAGAATGACACTCACATTTTCAGAAGACGACTTGCCGATAGACGGCACGGGATCAAATACCCCTCCAGTCATCTCGGCCAGAATGGCAGGGTATGAAGTCAAGAACTGTTCGTCGACCAAGGGAGCTCGACCGACATTATGTTCTGGGTCTTTTCCAGAAGCTGGGTCTGACAAAAAAAGACTTGATCACACACAAAGGAAACTTGATCGGCTTTACATGAGATACTTTCTCCCCCAAAGGTTATGTGAAGATGATGGTGACCTTCTCAGGTAGGGGGAAAGTCGTTCAGTTGAAGTAAAATTCCGAGTTGTTGACTGTCCATCGGCGTACAACGCTATCCTGGGTAGGCCGACTTTGAATGCGTTAAGAGTGGTGGTCTCAACCCTGCATATGGCAATAAAGTTCCCAAGTGACAAGGACGACATTGTCACAGTGCGGGGTAAAGGCATGGAATCCCAGCTCTACTATTTAGAGAGCTTAAAGATAACAAAAGCTGCCCCGGCACAAGAAAAGGAAGAGCTAGAAGAAGATCCCAAAAAAGATGCAAAAGGGAAAAAAAAATTCGTCAGACGAGATGATGCAGTTATGTTGACAGACCTTGATCCAAGAGGGGATTTCCAAAATCAACGACCAGAACCAGAAGGCGACTCAGTCGAGATACAAGTCGGCAACAAATCTGATTAGGTAGTTAAAGTCGGGAAAAATTTACCTGCTAACGTTATGAAAAATATGACAAAGGTATTGCAGGATAACAAAGATATTTTTGCTTGGGTTGCCTCGATATATCGGGGGTGGACCCAGAATTTTGTTGCCACCGGCTTGCAATACGGGAAGGGTCATAGCCAATTGCCCAGAAGAAAAGGAGAATGGGCCAAGAAAGAGCAACGGCCATTGAAGCGCAGGTAAACGAGATTCTCGACACGAGATTCATCTACAAGATAGACTGGCTTTCCAACATAGTTATAGTCAAGAAGGCGAACGAAAAATGGAGGATGTGCATTGACTACACAGACCTGAACAAGGCTTGTTCGAAGGACCCCTTCCCACTGCCCTTCATTGATAAATTTGTAGACAATTCTGCTGGTTATCGGTACCTCTCATTTCTAGATGGCTATTCAGGGTATAATCAAATACCCATGAACACCGATGATTAGGATAAGACGTCTTTTATTACTGATAACGGGGTATTATGCTAAAACGTGATGCCTTTTGGTTTAAAGAATGCAGGGGCGACGTACCAGTGGATGATGGATAAAGTATTTGCCGAGATGAGGGGCAAGGAGGTGAAGGTGTACATAGACGATATGATCGTCAAGACCAAGGATGGCGAAGACCCATCCAAGGTATAACTTACGACTTAATCCTCTAAAATGTACATTTGGTGCGGAAGCAGGAAAGTTTCTGAGCTTCATGCTCACGAGTCGCGGCATAGAGGAAAATCCAGATAAATGTCGGGAAATCCTTCGACATGGCAAGCTCAAAGTCGGTAAAAGATATACAGCAGCTCACTGGGAGGATCGCAGCTTTGTCGCGCTTTTTCCCGGCATCAGCAAAACGTTGCCTCCCAATGTTCAAAATCCATAAGAAGCAAGACTCATTCAACTGGACCCAGGAGTGTGAAGATGCCTTCCAAGAAGTCAAAGCCTCCCTGGCATCTCCTCCTGTTTTGACAAAACCAACCATGGGTGATACATTGGTAGTATATCTTGCGGTAGCAGACGAAGCCGTGTTGGTCCGAGAGGAGGGCAACGTGCAATTTCCCATTTACTTTGTTTCCAGGGCGCCGAGGTAAACTATCAATGACTTGAAAAAGTATCTTTTGCGTTGTTGATAGCTTCCAGGAAGTTGCCCCCGTATTTCCAATGTTATCCAATTCTGGTCAGAACTAATCAACCAATAGGCAGATATTGCACAAGCCAGACTTGGCCGGGAGGATGATGTCATGGGCCATTGAACTAACCTAGTATGATATATCGTATGAACCACGGCTTGCAATCAAGGCGCAAGTCCTAGCTGACTTTCTGGTAGAAATGACCCATCCCGGGGAATTATGATATATGTCGATGGCTCGTCAAACACTAAAGGATGTGGCGCGGGGATGATCCTTGAAAACATGGATGGCTTGGCAATCAAGTATTCTTTGAAATTTGAATTCCCGACATCAAATAATAGGCTGAGTATGAAGCCTTCCTTGCTGGAATACGGATGGCCAAAGAGTTGGGGCTAAATGCTGTCACCATTTGCTCGGACTCGAGGCTAGCTGTTTCTTAGATTTAGGGAGAATACTAGGCAAAGGAACCTATAATGCAGAAGTATCTCGCCAAAGTACGAGATGCTCTGGTGGATTATCCATGTTTGAGATCAGACATATTCTGAGAGAAGAAAATGCACATGCAGACCTTCTCTCCAAGCTTGCCAGCACAAAGAAGGCATCAAATTACCACTCAATGGTAGAGGAGGTAATCCCTTATCCCGGTCTAACTTTGCAAGTGCAAGAAGCTGACTAGAGAACATCCTTAATCGATTATATCAAAAGGGGAATCACGCCAGAGGGCAACAAAGAATCTAAATAGATAATAAAAAAGGCAACGAGGTTTGCAGTGATTGAAGGCCACTTATTCAGGAAGGGGATCTCAATCCCACTCTTGAAGTGTATCGGTCCAGAGGAGGTCTGGTACGTGTTGGCCGAGATACATGAAGGAAGCTGTGGATATCATGTCGGGGCCAAATCTTTAGCCAGAAAAGCTTTGAGGGCTGGGTACTTCTGGCCGACAATGCAGGAAGATGCAACTAATCACGTGAAAAAATGCAAACAATGCCAACGACATGCTAACATCCCTCACATCCCGCCGAAAGAGCTGCATACCCTTTCAGCGCCATGGCCATTCCATATGTGGGGAATGGACATCTTGGGACCCTTTCATAAAGCCTGGGACAATTGAAACATTTGGTGGTAGTGGTGGATTATTTCACCAAATGGGTTGAAGCAGAACCTCTAGCCACCATTACTTGAGCAAGAGTGCAAGCATTCACATTCAAAACAATCATATGTCGCTTTGGGATTATAGCCGAGATTGTCACAGACAATGGGACTCAATTTACAGGAAGTCAGTTCAGAGAGCTCCTGGAGGGGCTGCAGATTTGACATCATTTTTTAAGTGTCGAGCATCCCCAGACAAATGGACAGGCTGAAGCAGCTAATAAAATTATCTTGAATGGCTTAAGCGACTTGAGGATGCAAAGGGAGCATGGGTTGATAATCTGTATTAGGTACTGTGGAGTTATAGAACCACCCCACAAAGTACCACGGGAGAAACTCCCTTTCGGCTTGCATACAGAACGGATGCAGTAATCCCGGTACAGATCGGTGAACCATCGTGGAGGGTTATGCACACTCCACAAAACAACAAAGAAGTCTTGAGAGGAGAACTAGATCTCGTCAATGAAGTCTGCGAGTTGGCACGATTAACTGAAATGTCGAGAAAGCAGCGAATTGCACAAAGGTATAACGCCAAGGTCATGAAACGCGAGTTTGCGGTAAACGACCAAAGAATGCAAAAGATGGGAAACTGGCAGCGAATTGAGAAGGCCCTTACCGGGTTATAAGAAGTACACGAAAAGGTGCATATGCCCTAGAAAATTTACAAGGAAGAGAATTATCGCGGACCTTCAATGTCGCGGATCTAAGGAGGTACTACAGTTAAAGACTATTGTGTTCATTTATGTTCCAGTTAAAGACTATTGTGTTCATTTATGTTCCAGTTTCTGTAAGGCGTACTCTTTTTCCTTCTTGGGATTTATCCCTAAGGAGGGTTTGACCTTGAAGGTTTTAATGAGGTCCCAGGTTTTGTAACCTAATTATATATTGAATAAGAACGAGAATTTGTCAAATTTTAACATTTCAGTTGTAGACATTCGACTATTACAATTCAAAAAAGCGTTCGCAAGGATCAAAGATCCTAACTTGGGCGATATGCACCGACGAGATGACCATAGGCCATGAAGTACTTCAAAAGGATCAAAGATCCTAATAGGGCGACACGCCCCAACGAGATGGCCATAGGCCTTGAAGTACTTCAAAAGGGTCAAAAACCCCAATAGAGCAACACGCCCCAACGAGAAAGCCACAAGCCTTGAAGTATTTTAAAAGGGTCAAAGACCCCAATAGGACGACACGCCCCAATGAGATGGCCACAAGCCTTGAAGTACTTCAAAAAGATCAAAGATCCCAATAGAAAGAAACGCCCCAACGAGATGGAAGTACTTCAAAAGGGTCAAAGATCCCAATAGGGCGACACGCCCCAACGAGATGGCAATAGGCTCTGAAGTACTTCAAAAGTATCAAAGATCCCAATAGGGCGACATGCCCCAATGAGATGGCCACAGGCCTTGAAGAACTTCAAAAGGGGGTCAAAGACCCCAATAGGGCGACACGCCCCAACGAGATGGCCACGGGCCTTGAAATACTTTAAAAGGGTCAAAGACCGTAGTAGGGCGACATACAACGCTATACCTACATATGGAAAATACAAGAATACTTACTCAAAATAGTTAACTGTAACAATATTGATGAAATTCAAGGTGAATTACAAAACACAAATTGTTGTGGAGATATAAAGGACGAAGAAGCGTCATTAAAAGTTTAACATTACAAAAGAAAGGATTGCCAACACGTTAGCAAATTGTTCATAAAACAATAAACTTAACTATTACAAAAATAAAGCTCAAGGCTCAGCATGGGCGGAAGGAGACTTGGCGGGAGCAGCTTCTTCATCTTCAGCCGAAGTTGGCAATAATGAATAATCAGCATGAGGGTCGAAAGTTTCTAACTCAGGGTCGTTAAGGTCGACACAGGTAGGAAGATCGTTGTCATAATCTAACAACTTACCACCCTCGACCCCGTGAAGTGGGTGTATCCCCTTAAAAGTAAGTTGTACCCTCGGGTTTAGAAACTCCACCTACTTCAGGCAGCTGGAGAACGCCATGTAGGCACCATTGGAAATTAGTCGTCCCTGATCTCGAACCTCGGACTTTAGCTTGTCGTTGTTAGACTCCAACGACGCCTTGTCTGTGGTCAGCTGATCTCAGACCCAGGATAGAAGACTGTTCTCCCCGCGAAGTGAAGTCACCTCCTCTCGGGCCTTGAAAAAGGCGACCTGAATCTCTTTCTTATCCTCTGAAAGCTTGATATTCTCCAACTTCAATTGCTCAAAGTAGGAGGCCACGATAGAAAGCTCAATGAGAAGTTTAGCTTGAGAAGCCTTCAGTGCATCCCGTTCTTTGGTAAGAGCCTGCATCTATTTCTCCGCAGCGGCTTTCGTGGCGTGCAGCTTTTGCTCTAGGTCGGCGGTGAGGTTGGGCTTCTCCAACTCGTCATGGAAGAAACTCAACAGAGCTGATTAACGAGTCATCCAGCCCAGAGCCTCAACAATATTGGCCTGCAAGATAAAAAGAAAAACATATTAAACACACAAAGTCGAGAAATAAGAAGCATATAAAGAAAAAACACTAACCAACACCCAACATACCTTCAATACTGGGCGAGGAAGCTCGTTGAAGAACTCCCCATGATGAAAGGAAACAATGGGGGCTTTGAAGCCTTCCCATTGAGAAGAAGACGACGATCCCGTAGCAGGGGTGAGGCCTGTGAGAATTAAACCAAGCATGATCAGCGACTTCGTAGGGTCAACGAAGTCACAAATTAATATCACACTCTAAGAAAAAGGAAAAGGAATGATCACGACATAAACACTACTTAACTAACCTCTCTTCTGTTTCAAGGCCAGGCCAACAGTCTCCACCTCCTCGTCATCATCCGAGATAGATATCTCGTTTTGAGGGGTAGGGTGGACTGTTTCCAACCCTGGGGAAGCAGGGGCTGAAGACGCTTAGCGAGTCCGAAGGACGAGTTTCCTCTTTTTGGCGACTTGGGCGTCAGGGTGAGGTGTAGAGGTTGCAGCAGCACCAACAGTATTAGTAGTGGGACCCTGGGGTACCCCTAGACACTGAACCCCGTGATCAGTGACCAGCTCACGCTCCAAGTTCTGAGCAGGGGTCTCCTTGTTCCCATTTCTTAGTCATGGTACCCTTCTTCATCATTTGGGCATATCCCGACATGATGGCACCTGCAGAGATAGAATCGATATCAAGATCAATACGACATATCACATACAGATAATTATGATTATTTTAAGCTCTCCAAATAATAACATCAATAGTACAAAAGTAGCAACAAACAATGGAAAACGACATTACCCAAGCTATCAGCACGACTTATACAACAAATTTTAATGATGACCTTACACTTGATAAGGTCGTGCTTCCTAGTGAATTCACGGAGGCCGGTGATGTTGGTGTGATCAGAATCCAATGGTGAAGCCTGGTCAATCACAAAGGATTCCGCCTCCCGAAGGTAATGGTCGTATCTCCAGTATAAGGGAAATAAGGGGGAGCCGTCAGGGCCAACCTAAAAAGGAAACTCTTCTCCCGTATACGACACCTTAAAGTAGGAATCTTTGAAGGGAGGGAAAGAATCTTGAAAAAGATGAAAGAATAGATGATCTTTCCTATGGCGGAAGGAGATGAATCCGAAGTCTGAAAGGTGGTAGGGAGCAAACAAATATAGGAAGAGATTGCTGGAGCACTCCCAGTTATTAGCCCAGCAAAAAATCTCAAAGGCATGAATAAAACCCCAAGCGTTGGGGTGAAGTTGTTAAAGCGCGACCTCAAGTCGGTTAAGGATCTCGACTTGGAAGTCTGAAAATAGGAAGTGGAGACGGATGACGCAGAAAAAACACTCATAGAGCATAAGGAAGTCTAGAGCACCCCTTCGGGGGCAAGATCCGATCCTCTCATTGGGATCCACATGTTCAGCTTTGTAGATGGTGATAGGAGCTGAAGGGACATCCTCTATTGGCGTAGCCCCGGGAAAGTGCATGGCCTCCCTAAACTCAACCTCCGCGACATGAAATTTTAGTGTCGAGGATAACCCAGAAGCAACTTGAAGGATGTTGTTGTTTATCCGGAACATCCTCCTTACTTCTCGTATGCCCTGGAGCCTTTTTGGAACTTCATTTCTGGCGACTTTCTTAGGTGGGCCATACTATTCCTGAATCGTCTGGAACTGACATTCTATGGCTTTGCTCTTAGAAGGTCTCTTGGCGGTATGGGCTGGGATGGAAGACGTGGGCGACTCAGAATCCGACATTGGGGAGTCAGCTGATGTAAGTTCTACAACACAAATAGGAGGAACATACAAAGGGTTAGAAGAGCTAGAATCAGAGGAGTTAACAGAACTTGTTGAAGAAGTAGAACTTGAAGAATCAGATGAGGTACAGACTATCAAGGGTACATGAAGCCATAACCTAGACGTTATAGCGTTGTCACTACCCTCGGAAGACTCATCATACTCATATTTATAAACCCCATACCTTTAAGGTATAGGGGCAACACATAACGAAAATGGAGCCCCAGAGAAAGAAACGTTCTGGGAAACTCCAGGAATGTGGTTGGAAAAGGCCTCAAAGAGATGCTCGTCATCTGACTCTGAAAATGATGAGGGAGGGGGACGTGGTACCCACTGCCATCACTAATTTCAGGCCCAGAAGGTGAGCCAACGAATTCCCCATCTTCCCTAGAGAGAGATTCGTTTGGGGGAAAATTAGTGGGCCTCTTAGGAGTTGACATGTTGAGGAAGTAAAGAAAAAGAAATTACACAGAGAAAATGACTAGCGAATGGAAGAAATACCTGAGAAAGTTGAGGAGGAGAAGGTTGACGATGGCTAGAAAACAGCGAGAAAAGGAAGAAACTCGAGAAAAGGGAGAAACTGGCTGCAAAATGAGAGAAAATATGCAGGGGAGCTTGGAGGCGAAGAAGTGTTTTCAAGCAAAGAGAGGATGTATTTATAGACAGAGAAGTGGAATACGAAACGTGAAGAAGAAGTAACGGCCTAAGGAGCATTAAATGCATGCAGGCCTGATGTTATAAAGTGATGATGGGCGCGGCCCACGAAGGGTCGTGGCCAATCCCACAGAGACACGTGTCTAGATGAAAACTGACTGTAGAATCCAAACGACAACGACTTAGAAGGGGTACACGTCGCCAGATCATGTCAGGATTAGAAGTCAATGGCATGCCTCACGACATACCGCAGACTTGGGGGCAACTGTTATGGACTTAACCCCTAAGAGAGGCACGTGCTATGCCCACGTGGGTGGCTTAAGCCGTAGGCACCATGTCGGGTTCACCATGACATGGGCACCTGTTAACCTTTTATTGGTGGTGGAAATGGTTAACTCGTTTCAGTTAGTGACTATACGTGTATCGTCCACAGGAATTTATTCGATTAAGAGTTAAGTTGACAGATTGTTCAAAAACATATCAAGTTGTGAATGGAAAATAAAATAAACACTAGATTAAGAGATAAACAAAAACAATAACAATTCACCTAGGACTGAGTTTTATTACTTAACCTTGTTCCTTTCAATTAAAGTTAAATATTATAGGAAAAGATGTGTACTCAATGTCACAAGTGCAAATCTCTTTGATCACTTGATTCTAAGACACTAGTCTCTAGAGCCCAATCTCTTGGCACTCTAGCTACCAAGTCTTGCATTAAGCAGAGCACTAAAGCAATCATAACCACTTCCATCTATCTCTACACTAGAAGATTTTATGAGAGTTTTTCTCCAAATCCATTTATAAACTAGTTTCTCAACTGCGCAAATAAACTAACACATGGAAAAGGTGATCAAGCTTAAACCAAGAAAAGAAGAACAGAAGAAGAACTCCAATTCATATATAATATAAATTAACAATTGAAAGAAACAAGAGACGCAGTAATTACATTCAATCCCGGCGGAAAGCTTAGCCTAGCAAGGCCATGAACTTCAAAAACTAAACCTAAGAGTATTAGAACTCTAACTAAAGCCTATACTTTGTGGTTTATTTCGATACATTTCAATATCCTCCTAACTTCTGAAAGGCTCTATTTATAGGTGTTTTGGGCAGGGGTCTAGCGCTAGCTTGACACGTGCTGGTTAATGAGCTTAACTTCCTGGTTAATGCGTCTGGCGCTTGAGCCCTGGTGTGGCGCTTGAGTGCCAGGCTCATAACTGAGGCAGAGAGGATCCAATGCTCTGGCGCTCGAGCGCCAGGCCGGTGGCAGAGAGGATCCAATGCTCAACGTATTCTGGTGCTCGAGCCCTGGTGTTGCGCTCGAGCGCCAGAGCATTTACACTGGCAGAAAGGATCCTATGTTCCTCAGCTTTCAGCGCTCGAGCCTTGGTATGGCACTCGAGCGCTGGCCTCTTATATGCTCCAACAACTTGACTTTCTTATTTTGCTTCCAAAAACACCTAAAAATACATTTCTAAGTTAGAAAATTTATTATTACCACTTATTTACTCTTAAACTCACAAAGTAAAGAATAAGGGTGAAATTATGTCTAAAACATGTAATTTCTAGAGAAGATAAGTGCAAATCTTTTATTATAAAAACACACTTATTTGCACTTATCAAACTCCCCCCAACCTAAGACTTTGCTTGTCCTCAAGCAATGTATCTTAATACAAAGAAAAAATACAAAAGAAAAAATATCAAAGTGTATCAAACTTCAATTTTCATGACATGCATGGAAAGAGTTAAGAGAGAGACTTGTGATCACCCAATTTACAGAAGCAACGGACCAGTTTATGACTTAAGTGCAAAGGAAATTGTAACAAACTATTAACAAAGGTTTACTCTCAAACCTTACATGGTGTCAATTTCGCTCATTCCTCAATGTCACTTAACTTGAATTTTGTTTTTCATTTGCCATCAAACCATTTCACAAAATCAAACAATAAATCAAGAGGTCTTTTCAAAAGGTTGTAATGAGGCTAGGCTACAAAGAATCTTTGTTTTTCTGGTTATGCAAAACGAGTTAGTGAAAATATTTTCATATATTTACAAATTTCCCCCAAACGTATTCTACAAAACATGCTCAAACTCAAACTTCCTTTCAAGTGTTTCTCATTCTTATTTTTCCAAGGAACCTTCCAATTTCTTTATTTATTTTCTTTTTCTTTTCTTTTTCTTTTTCACATATATACAATAGGCTGCCCAAGGATTTGCATTTATACTAGAAACACTTGATTCATTTGTCTAAGCCAACAGAATCATACATCATTTGTATATCCATTATTCCCCCTAAACATACAAATATTTTTCTCCAACTCAAAGGTAAGGATAAAACATTTACATAGGTGTCTTAGGGTTTAAGAAAGAATTCATGGCTCAAAGTGGGTACCAACAAAAGATGTAATTTCATAGGTAAGCTTTTTGGCTCAAACTCAATCAAGAAAACTATGCCTCTATCATTTTTAAGTCTCAATTGATCATGGCAATTACAAAATCAAACAAAATCCATTCAAGTTAACAAAGAGGACTCTCATACATTTTTGTGGGATTCACTCAACATACAAGGCTAAAAAGGCTTTAACCTTGAAAATAATTTTTCACAACTCCCAATGCACAAAAATCATGTCATGATTGATTAACTTTCAAATCAGTGTTTTTCACAATTGCTCTTTTTTTCAAACCATGCAATATCATAAGAACTTTCATTCTTCACACAATCAAAAACCAACACTTGCCACTGAAACAAAACAAACATTTTTATTAAATATATTGTTTTTAAATTTTTTTTTTTTCAAAACAAATAAAAACTATATTACTTTTATTTAGAAAAAGAAAAATAAAAACAAGTTCAACATCAAGACAAGAGAAAGAAACTCCCCTATCCAAGTAATGTGTCATCCTCCTCCAAATAATCATTAATATCAATGTCTGCATCACCACTAGACCCATCATCTTCTTCACTACCACCATTTCCTTCACCACCCTCTTCAGCTGCCTCCCCAGGTGGAATTGGCTGGTCCCCAGGCCAATCCATATGGGCTGCAAAAGCGTCCGGAGGCTGGAAAAATGTTTGACCCCACATAGAAGACTAAGCCATGGAATAGTGGGAGAGGTGAAGGCTAGGAATTCCCCTGATGTAGGGCAGCAAATTGCTTGTCATGTTGATGAAGCCTCATGCTGATACGACCCCACAAATCCTCCATAGTCCTCGGGGGAACTTGCAGTGGTGGTGCAGGTGGTGCATTCAGATCCCTGACCGCACAGTGGTTTCGAAAATACTTCTTATCAATGGGCTCTCAAATCTTTTCGCTCTGAACAACCGGAACCCCCGCATCTTCACAATACCTAGTGATGAGAGACAGGAACGCCAAACTCTGTTTCGTGCCATCCTTGTGCACATTGGCCCAAATCATGTCAGAAATAATCCGAGCCGGGTCGACTGTGATGTCGGGAGTCTTGATACATCCTAGGAGATGGCATTCTTCAAGTGGAAGACCAGAGGGATGGGACTTTGGCCGGAGGTTGGTGAGAATAAATGTCATCCAAAGCTTGGAGACTACAGTCATGTTGCCCCGAAAAACCTTGTGAGGAACTCCGTTTCAAGTCGTCTCCACAATCCTCCGGTCCTCATAGCAAATTCGCTCCAAAGTAGTTTGGAGGTCCAAATCTCCATGATTCCTCATTCTTGTTAAGTCATCAACCACCCCTTCACTTCTCTCATAGGATGAGATAGGTGAAATGACTCTGCCGCCGATCTTCCCATTTATCCAATCGGCATCATATGGTACCCGTATCCCGTGGACAGTGGACACCTTCTCATGGGTCTTGGTATCTTTACCCCCAAAGGCGTTCACATAGAACTCCTTGACAATCTCCAGGTCGTTCTTCTCAGGGAGCGATGCAATAGACCACCAGTTGTGGAGAGTGAGCATGCCGGTGAACTCTTGACATTCCCCATCTCGGAACTCAACTCAGCGCTCTACAATGAAGTTCCAGTCATCAATGACCCGGAACCTCTCAGCCCTTTCCCGGTCAACGAACCGGTGGGGATGGTCAGAACCACTGCCTTGGGATGAGGAACCTCCTCTTCTCCTTTGGGGGCCTTCCTTCCTTTTCTTGGAAGCACGTTCAGGCTCATGGGTGGGTGCCTTTCCTCGGTTCCTGTACATTATTCAAGGAAAACTCCAAAATTAGAAACCAAAAACACTCAAATCATCAAAATCATGTTCAATTATACAATGCACATTCGGGTTCTCAAAAAATGGACTATATTCATGACCATTGCATTTTTTCAGTGCAAGAACAAACTTCAGAATGGGTCACAAAATCCAGAATTTCAATAACAAAAGAGACTATCTTAGAATATAACAACCATTTTGAACAGAAAACCCCAAATGTCAATGTATTAACATAGTAAAATCAGAATGTAGCCATGTTTCATGTTCATGTTCATGCATTCTTTCAAGAAGAGCAATGAAATCATAAAAAGAGAACATATGAACAATGAACAATGAAATTGATGCACATTTACCTGAACATGATGATGATGATGATGATGAAAAACTTGAGAAATTTGATGAAATTTGAAGAGATTTCGTGTGAGAAAGTGATTATTTTAGGCGTAACTGTTGAGAGAATGTGAGATTGTGTGAAAAGAAACTGATAATGCGTTGTTTTTAAAGCCAACGCGTGACTGGCGCTCGAGCGCTGCTTCTGGCGCTCGAGCGCTAGTGCATTGATGAGCAGATCAACCGTTTTGCTTTTCTAGCGCTCGAGCGCCACAACTAGCGCTCGAGCGCCAACCCAAAATATATGGCTGTGAAGAAAACCTTTCAGCTGTCTCTGGCGCTTGAGCGCTGATATTGGCGCTTAGCGCCAACATCTGACCTAAAATTTTTGAAACTAGGGCGAATTAAATGCCACTGGCGCTTGAGCGCCAGATCCAAAAACTGGACAGTGAAGAAGCGTTCTTCAAGTGCTCAAATATTCAACTTTCTCACAAAAATTCTTTCAAAATTCATCAAATTTATTTATTCTATGTATACAAAACACAAAAATAAACACACAAAATTTGGCTGCCTCCTAATCAGCACTTGTTTAACGTGATTAGCTCGACTCCTGTAGCATGGTTATGCTTCCTTTAAACTCATTATGGTGGTTAGCCGATCGACGTCACCACAAGGGTATAACTTCAATCTCTGACCATTGACTACCCAGCTTTCATTTTTCACTGGGTCTTCAATCTCCACAGCTCCATAAGGCCTTATTTCCTTAATCCGGACCACTTGGACTTTAATTTTCCCGGGAATAATTTCACTCTAGAATTAAAGAGTAAAACATATTGCCCAGGACTAAAAACCTTTTTGACCAACTTTTTATCATGATACAACTTCATTCTTTCCTTGTATATCCTTGAAGACTCATAAGCTTGGAGTCTCAATTCTTCTAATTCATGAAGTTGTACTTTCCTTTTTTCTCCAGCAGATGTTTGGTGAAAATTAAAATACTTTAAAGCCCAATATGCCTTATGTTCTAGTTCGACCGGTAAGTGACATGACTTCCCATAGACTAACTGAAAAGGAGTCAATCCTATAGTAGCTTTATAAGCTGTCCGGTACGCCCACAGAGCATCATCCAATTTAATGGCCCAATCTTTCCTTGAAACACTAACGGTCTTTTCTAGAAGTCGTTTGATTTCTCTATTCAAGACTTCAGCTTGACCATTAGTTTGGGGATTGTAAGGACTAGCAATTTTATGTCTCACCCCATAATGTTCCAAGACCTTTTTTAATTGGGAGTTGCAAAAGTACGAACCCCCATCACTGATGAGTACTCTCGGGTAATCAAACCTTGAGAATATATTCTTTTTCAAGAATGTCACTACCGTCTTTGCATCAGCTCTTGCACAGGGAATTGCTTCTACCCATTTTGAAACATAGTCCACTCCCACCAATATATATTCATTGTTGAAAGAGGGTAGAAATGGACCAACAAAATCAATTCCCCAGTAGTCAAATACCTCTACCTCCTGTATAACTGTCAGAGGCATCTCATTCCTTCTTGTCACTCTTACGGTTCTTTGGAACTTATCACACTGCTTCACATAGATATGAGCATCTTTGAAGATTGTTGGCCAATAGAAACCGGACTGCAGTACTTTGGCTGCAGTGCATTCCCCATTAAAATGTCCCCCATAGGGTGAATTATGACAATGCCACAATATGCTTTTAGATTCTCCACGGGAAACACACCGTCTCAGAAGACCATCTCCTCCAATTTTAAATAGGTAAGGATCATCCCAAACGAAGTAAGAAGAGTCTTTTAAGAACTTCTTTTTTTGTTGCCAAGAAAATCCATCTGGAATGATTCCTGTTGCTTTAAAATATGCCATATCAGCAAACCATGGCCTTTCTTGAATGAGCAGCAAACCTTCATCCGGGAATTCCTCGACAATCTCTTCTGCTTCGCTAGTCCCCTTTGTGTTATGAAGTCGAGAAAGATGATCAGCCACAAAATTTTTACAACCATTTTTGTGCTTGATGACTAGATTGAATTCCTGCAGCAAGAGAATCTAACGAAGCAATCTTGGCTTCGATTCTTTCTTAGTCACCAAGTATTTTATGGCTGCATGGTCAGTATAGACAATCACTCTGGACCCTATAATATAAGATCTAAAATTTTCCAACCCATATACAATCGCCAGTAATTCTTTTTCTGTAGTTGCATAGTTTACCTGTGCATCATTAATTACTCTACTAGTGTAATGTATTGGATGAAAAATTTTGTCTTTTGTTTGGCTTAATACGGCACCCACAGCATAGTCCAAAGACCAATTTGGAGAAACTATGATTGGGGCCATAATCAGTTTTTCCTTTAGTCTCTAAAATGCCTCCAAGCACTTAGCATCAAAATTGAAATCCACATCTTTAACCAAAAGATTACTAAGTGGCTTGGCAATCTTGGACAAGTTCTTTATAAATCTCCGATAAAAACCGTCATGTCCTAGGAAACTCCTTATTCCTTTAACATTCAAGGGTGGTGGAAGTTTTTCAATGACTTCCACTTTTGCTTTGTCAACCTCGATCCCTCTAGACAAGATGTTATGACCAAGCACCACCCTTTCCTCCACCATGAAATGGCACTTCTCCTAGTTAAGTACTAGATTTGTTTGAACACATCTACCTAGCACAATATTTAGATTGTTCAAACATTCTTCAAAACTTTTCCCAATGACAGAAAAGTCGTCCATGAAAACCTCGATACATTTCTCAACCAAATCCGAAAAAATGGCGAGCATGCATCTTTGAAAGGTCGCAGGCGCGTTACACAGTCCAAACGGCATACGCTTATAAGAAAATACTCCAAATGGACATGTGAAGGCTGTCTTTTCCTGATCTTTTGGGTTCACCAAAATTTGATTATACCCAGAATATCCATCCAAGAAACAGTAATATTCCGGGCCAGCTAGTCTCTCAAGCATTTGGTCCATAAAAGGCAAGGGAAAATGATCTTTCCTGGTGGCTTGATTTAATCTTCTATAATCAATGCACATGCGCCACCTGGTCACCGTCCTTGTAGGGATTAATTCATTTTTTTCGTTCTCAATGACCGTCACCCCCCTTTCTTTGGGACCACTTGAACTGGACTTACCCACTCGCTATCGAAGATGGGATAAATCATACCAGCTTCAAGTAACTTAAGGACATCTTTTCTCACTACTTCTTTCATTGTCAAATTCAATCGCCTTTGAGGCTGGGCAACATGTTTAAAATCCTCTTCCATATGTATCTTGTGCATACAGAAAGAATGACTTATTCCTTTAAGATCTGTCAATGCCCATCCTATCGCCCCTTCATTGGCTTTCAAAACCTCCAAGAGTTGTGCCTCTTGGTCAGAAGATAGTGAACTGTTAATGATCACTGGCTTGCCTCCCCCTTCATCTAAAAATGCATATTTCAGATGGAAGGCAACACTTTCAGCTCTAACTTATTTTTTTCTGACTTTTCCTCCTTGGATAAGTCTTCCGGGACAAATGTTATCATGTGGTCCTCTTCCAGAGTATCTAGGTCCCTCAAACATTTTTCAATTTCGACTTTCTCCAAGTCATATAAATTTGCACGAGACTGCACTAGAGATTTTTCTAAAGGGCTAGCACTGTACATTTCTTGCTTCCTTAATAGAAATACCTCTTCCATGACATCCACCCTAAAGGCTGATTGTTTTTCCTTTGGGTGTTTCATGGCTTCCAACACATCAAATTTTACCTCATCATCCTCAACTCGTACTTTGAGTTGTCCATTATCCACGTCAATGAATACTCTTACTGTTTTCATAAAAGGTCAGCCTAGAATTAAAGGCACCTCCAAGTCTTCCTCTATATCCATGATGACAAAGTCAACCGAAAAGACAAATTTATCAACCTTCACTAGAACATCCTCCGCTACTCCCTAAGGAAATTTTAATGACCTATCTGCCAACTGGAGGGTCATTCTAGTAGGTTTCACTTCCAGATCACCGATCCGTTTTAACATGGACAATGGCATGAGGTTTATGCTTGCACCAAGATCCAGTAATGCCTTCTCCACGGGAAGAGCACCAATAGTCATAGGGATAGTAAAACTACCCGGATCTTTGGTCTTATGAGGCAAGGATTTTTGAATGATGGTACTACACCCGACTTCTAATTCCACAGTTTCATCTTTGAACTTTCTCTTTTTCGTCAACAAGTCCTTCATGAACTTGGCATATGTGGGCATTTCCTCCATAGCTTTCATAAATGGTACATTTATCTAAAGCCGTTTGAGAAAGTCTAGAAACCTAGCATAGTGCCTCTCCTTTGTCTTCTTTGATGGATGAACAGGATATAGAACCTCCTTTACCTGAGCTACTCCATCCATCTTCTCTTTGACCTCAACCTTATTTTTGATTTTTTTATTTTTTTCAATATTTACATTATTCTTCTCCTCACTTCTTTTACCTTCACTTTCCTTCTCTACCTCTTGTATGGCTACCTTTTCAATTCTTCCTTCCACCTCCTCGGGTTCATGTAAATGATCCCCTATTTCTTTACCAATCTCATTACCACTCCTTGTTAAAATGGACTTGCATTGCTCTTTAGGATTCGTGGTGGTATTAGCGGAGAATGGAGTAGTGGTAAGCTTTGCCAATTGTTTAGAGATTTGACCCACTTGCGTTTCAAGATTCTGGATAGACGCCTCGGTATTTTTCTGAAATGCTTCATTACTTTGGTGGTTAGCCAATGAAGCTTGGATAAATTTATCCAAGGTTTCTTCCAATTTAATGGTCCTCTCTACCAATGGAACAAATGGCGGCCTATTAGATGAATTGGTTGAATTTTTCCAGTTCATTTGACTTTGTCCTTGAGGATTCTTCCACCCTTTCATTCCCGCATAGGAGACATTAGATTTAAAGGGTGTAGAAAAGAAATTTCCTCTTGACTGATTATTTAGAAAATTCAACTCCTCATATTTTTGGCTAGAAGCATGCGGACATTGAGTGTATGAATGAGCTTCACCACACAATTCACATGATCCTATTTGAGCTTGTTGGTTCACTACTTGAACTTGCTGCGACTTTGGCACCAATTGTGTAATAGCTTGACTCAAGAGCTCAATTTGATGAGTCATAAGCTTATTCTGTGCCAAAATAGCATCAGAAGAATTTAATTCCAGGACACCTTTCGGCTTTGAGACTTGGCTTCTGGGCTGATGCCCAGCTCTATCACTTGCTGCCATAGAAGTGATTATTTCCATTCCAGTAGGTACATCAATGGTTTTCAGTGACCGTCCAGCAGTTGCAGTGAGATGGATTGTCCATTGATGGTTCAATCCTGCACAAAATATGTTCAGCTTCGCAACATCGGTTAACCCATGATTTGGGCATTTTCTCAACAACTGTTGATACCTTTCCCAAGCCTCGTGGAATGCTTCATCTTGCCCCTGCTTAAAAGCAGATATTTCAGATTGCACTTGGATCATTTTAGAAGGAGGAAAGAACCTTGTTAAAAAGGCTTCTTCAACCTCACTCCATGTGTTCAAACTTTGACTCGGAAGAGTCTTGAACCATTCCTTAGCATCTCCAATAAGTGCTAAATAAAATAATTTCATATAGGCATCTTCAGCACTTGCTTCATCCAAGCCCATAGTCGCTACAAGATCATAAAAGGTCTCCAAGAAATTATGCGGATCCTCATGATCTTTCCCCGTGAACTGATTAGTCAAAATGAGATTATACCAATACGGCTTAATCTCCATTTGCTGAGTAGTATGGGACAAGACAATAGCGGACCGATTCCTTGGACCTTGCGGAATCACATAGTCACCAAGGACTACAACCCTCGTTGGATTAGGAACTTCCACAGCCATATCAAAAGAAACAGAATTTGTAGAGTTACTAGAGAAATCTGAGGAACTTTCTCCCTCCTTTTGTTCACGGTATTTAATTGCAGACTGTCGTCTAGCAAATTCCTCGATTTCGTCAATATATACTAACTTTTCTCTTTGGCTTTTGCTGCGAGTAAGCATACAACAATACTGGAACAATGGTGAGAGTTAGGTACAAATATACAAATACTTACAAAAAGAATACTATTCACAGTTTTTACAAATCAACTTAAAACTTAAAAGAAATAAATAACCTTGCTCCCCGGCAACGGCGCCAGAAATTTTGTTAACCTTTTAATGGTGCTGGAAATGGTTAACTCATTTCAGTATAGTGACTATACGTGTATCGTCCACATGGAGCACTTGAATTTATTCGATTAAGACTTAAGTTGACAGATTGTTCAAAAACATATCAAGTTGTGAATGGAAAATAAAATAAACACTAGATTAAGAGATAAACAAATAAAATAACAATTCACCTAGGACTGAGTTTCATTACTTAACCTTGTTCCTTTCAATTAAAGTTAAATATTATAGGAAAAGATGCGTACTCAATGTCACAAGTGCAAATCTCTTTGATCACTTGATTCTAAGAGACTAGTCTCTAGAGCCCAACATCTTGGCACTCTAGCTACCAAGTCTTGCATTAAGTAGAGCACTAAAGCAATCATAACCACTTCCATCTATTTCTAGACTAGAAGATTTTATGAGAGTTTTTCTCCAAATCCATTTATAAACCAGTTTCTCAACTGCGCAAATAAACTAACACATCGAAAAGGTGATCAAGCTTAAACCAAGAAAAGAAGAACAGAATAAGAACTCCAATTCATATATAATATATACTAACAATTGAAAGAAACAAGAGACGAAGTAATTACATTCAATCCCGGCGGAAAGCTTAGCCTAGCAAAGCCATGAACTTCAAGAACTAAACCTAAGAGTATTAGAACTCTGACTAAAGCCTATACTTTGTGGTTTATTTCTATACAATTCAATATCCTCCTAACTTCTGAAAGGTTCTATGTATAGGTGTTTAGGGCAGGGGTCTGGCGCTCGAGCCCTGGTGTGGTGCTTGAGCGCTAGGCTCATAACTGAGGCAGAGAGGATCCAATGCTCTGGCGCTCGAGCCTTGGTGTGGCGCTCGAGCGCCAGGCCCATAACTGTGGCAGAGAGGATCCAATGCTTGCCGTATTTTGGCGCTCGTTCCCTAGTGTGGCTCTCGAGCACCAGAGCATTTACACTGGCAGAATGGATCCTATGTTCCTCAGCTTTCAGCGCTCGAGCCTTGGTATGGCGCTTGAGCGCTGGCCTCTTATATGCTCCAGCAACTTGACTTTCTCATTTTGCTTCCAAAAACACTTGAAAATACATTTCTAAGTTAGAAAATTTATTATTACCACTTATTTACTCTTAAAGTCACAAAGTAAAGAATAAGGGTGAAATTATGTCTAAAACATGTCATTTCCAGAGAAGATAAGTGCAAATCCTTTATTATAAAAACACATTTATTTGCACTTATCAGCACCCGACTTAAGGCTTGGGGAGTTCCACCCCCACGTGGGGTCGGTTACAAATCCGTACTTACCGCCGCAATTCACGGGGATGTGACAGTGACAGGTTTGACTTTAGTAGCCTAAAGAGCTCTATAAATACCTGTAACCTGCCTTGATTTGGTACGCTTTTACTAATCACTTGATATCTGAGTTACCCTCACTGTGAGAACTTACTGACTTGGCCGTCAGCGTGCTTGCAGGTACCCCCCTCATCGCCAGGTGAGTGGCCGGAGATCAAAAACCACCGTACCGGAGAAAAGAATGGAGGTTATGGTTGCCATGCTCAGTGCATGACATATCACATTTCTTCATTTCCTTTCTTTAGTTTCGAGCATTTGACTTTTTACTCCAAAATTTTATGGTAGTCTTTTTTATGGCATGTTTTTTTGGCGTTTTGATGTTGTTTTTCGTGTCTTTTGGTTATTAAACAACTGTGTGATATGGTGACGTCGCTGTGTGACGTGACAGGGTGTGATACAGTGCTTTTAATGCGATTGTGTGATGGTTTGGCATGACTGTGGTTGTTTATGGATTTAGAACCATGTTGTCTTCTAATATTGATTCAAATCATTAAAGAAATTACATTGCCTCTATTATGGAGATCAATTTGAATAATTTTACAAAGATGAGTATGTGGTTGTTTATGTTGGTTGTGCTTTCACCAAAAGGTGTAACACAACTTGACCAAACAATCCAAAGCTAGTGACTATAACGCGTAACACATATGAAGTAATTGTTCATGTGGGTGATTGCTTGCCATCCAAAGATGGGCTTTCAGTTGACAAAAGTAACTATTGCCATTTGATCGTTGTGTGAGAGTACCACTTACAAGCCAACCCGTATGACCAAAAGCCATTTGGGGTCGTGGAGTGCTTTGGTATCTTGTTAATCCATAGTTTACAATATATCATCATATGTATATATTTTTTATTTATGTTTTTCTTTTAATTTATTCCCATCTTGTAAGTAAGCTAGTTATTAATTCTATGTTCTTTTATGTATTAGAAACTAGGATTAGTGCAATTCTTTGGAAATTCTGGAAGACATGTTGCGAGCTTGTGTATTAGAAGAGAGTGGTGACTAGAGAAGATACCTACCGTTGGTAGAATTTGCCTATAATAATATTTTTCATTAAAGCATAGGAATGGCACCCTATGAAGCACTCTACGGGAGGAAGTGCCGGTCACCAGTGTGTTGGTTTGAAACTAGAGAAAAGTTATTATTAGGACTAGACTTAGTGCAAGATACCACATATAGTATTAGGCGTATCAAAGAAAGGTTGAAGAGGGCTCAAGACCGTCAGAAAATTTATGCAGATCAACGGAGGAAGCCCTTGGAATTCGAAGAAGGAAAGTGATGAAGACGAAGAAGCTTCAGCCCTATTTCATTGGTTCTTATCAGATTCTCAGAAGAATAGGACCCGTTGCTTACCAACTATCGGGTAGAACCTGTGAAGTTCCTAGACCAAGGGGAGAAAACATTACAGAACAAGGTGATCCCATTAGTAAAGGTTCTTTGGGAGAACATCGACTCATCAGAGATCACTTGGGAAAAGGAGCAAGACATGAGGGACGCATACCCCGAATTGTTTCAGTAATGGAGGTAATATTCTAATTTTGAAGACAAAATTATTTTAAGTGGGGTAGAATTGTAACATCCCAAAAATCCCTAAAGAGACTTAGGACTTAAGGGATTTAGTTACAAATTACAAAGAAAAAGAAGAAGGAGGATCAGTTACAAGTAGAGAGGCCTAAGGGGGGACCAAAAGGACTCGTATATTCGAATATTAACAACTATATTCAAACATGCATGATACATATTCGAATATGGATGAGTCATATTCGAATATGGACTGTGCATATTCGAATATGGATGTGTCATATTCGAATATGAGGTTTGATATTCAAATATGGAAAGCTGATATTCGAATATGGGAGTGTGGAGTTGATTACAGAAGCTTCATATTCGAATATATATTCCAATATGGACTCCTACATCTATAAATAGGGGACTTGACCTCCACACTTCACCATTTTCTCTCCCTCACACAACACTCTCTCAATCTTCTCTTCAAAGTACCTCGCTAAATCTCTGTCACAAACCAACCACACTCTACAACTCCGTCATCTTAAGATTCCCTTCTCACAAACTTCTTGTCTAAAGGTTCCAAGGGATTAGATTTAGACTCGGAGATAGAAAGTGCACAAGAAGGGAGTTGGAGACTGAGATTGGAGTTGAAGTAGAAAAGGATTTTTGAAGATTCAAGATAACCCTGAAAACCCCAAATCAGAACACTAAGAACTTTAGGAACTAGTTAGGGATTTAGAAACAATATGTTTTAGGTTTTTTGATTTAGAATAATGTGTATGTTTGAGATTTGCATGCTATCACTACAAGAATGTCCCAATTTAGCGGCAAATTATTTGCGACGGCTCAACACCGTCGCAAAATTGCATCGGAATATTAACTTTTGCGACGGAAAAAACCATCGTTAATTTTGCGACGGAAATTTCCGTTGCTAAGTGGTCGCATTTGATTTTTATTTTGTTTTTTTTAGGAAAATAGAAGGGATAGCGACAGACTGGGCCGTCGCTAATTAGCGACGGTCCCAGCCATCGCAAAAAAGGCCCATTTTATAGTTTTTTGTTTTTTTTAATAGAGGGGTAGCGACGGACTGGGCCGTCGCTAAACATCGACGGACCCAGCCGTCGCAAAAAAAGCCCTTTTGAATTTTTTTTTTGGAATAGGGGGCCAGCGACAGACTGGGCCGTCGCTAATTAGCGACGGACCAATCCGTCGCCAAAAAGGCTAGTTTTTTTTTAATAGGGACCATTTTTTTTATTAGGGTAGCGACATACTGGGTCGTTGCTAATTAGCGACGGACCCAGCTGTCGCCAAAAAGGCCATTTGTTTTTAATAGGGGGCATTTTTTTTTTGAATATGGGGTAGCGACGGACCCAACTGTTGCCAAAAAGGGTAGGTTTTTTTTATTTTTTTGAATAGGGGTTAGTTTTTTTTTTGAATCTGGGGTAGCGACGGACTGTGCCGTCGCAAAAAAAGCACTTTTTGAATTTTTTTAGAATAGGGGGTAGCAACGAACACAACCGTCGCAAAAAAAAAGCCCTTTTTGAATATATTTTTAAAAAAATTTGACAGGTAGCGACGAAAATTACCGTCGCTAATTTTTTGCGCCACATGTCAAAATTTGATTCAAAGAAGGCATGTGACGCGAATTAACCTTAGTGAGATCTCAACCATTGTTTATCTTTAATCTCGTCCATTCTTTCATACACTTATTCCTATTTATTCATATCTTCTTCCTCTTATTTCATTCTCTTCTTCCATTCACTTCTTCTTCTTCTTCCATTATTTTCTTCTTCTATTCACTTCTTCTTCTTCCATTAACTTCTTCCAATCACTCTTCTAACACCACCCTACACCTCACGACACATCCATCTTTGACGACTTCCGCGAAGCTCCAACACCGATGACTTCCATCTCCGGCGAAGCTCCAACTCCTTCATCTTCTTCTTATCTTCTTTCTTTCTTTCTTTCTTCCTTTTTTTTTCTTCTTCTCAACCGTTCTTTCTTCCTCTCAACGTTCAGTTTGTATTTCCGACCGCGGAGCTCGTGCTCCGGCATATTTTTTTAAAAGAATAAAAAACTTAGCCTTGGAAATATCCATGGCAAAGTTGCGACGGAAATATCCGTGGCAAATTTGCGACAGAAATTTTCGTCGCAAACTCTAACTAGAGACGGATAAACTGGCGCGAAAAAAATTATTCGCGCCAAAAAACATTAGCCACAAAAGTATCCATGGCAAATTTGCGACGGAAATTTCCGTCACAAACCTAAATTAGAGACGGATTATAAGTGGCGCCAAAAATAAATATTTGTGCAAAAAAAAAATTAGCCACGGATATTTCCGTCGCAAATGTTAGCAACGCCACTTTTAGCGACGGCTCGATGGTCGTCGCTAGTCCATCGAAAAATCTATATTAGTGACAGAAATGGCTTTTTTGCCACGGATATTTCCATGGCTAATGAGAAACATTCTTGTAGTGTATGTTGAATGATGCTTGTATTGATTAAACATGCTAGTAGATGATGCATGATTAGGAATTGAATTGGAAATATGAATGATATTGGAGATCATAGAAATGTATGAATAAGATATTCCAGATTGTAATGTGACAAAATGTGGACTTAGACATTGATTGAATTCAATATGTTTTAGAAAATAAGTCCAAGAGTGAGTATATTCAAATATGTATTTGAATATGGAAGACCATGTTCGAATAGATATTTGAGTATAACACTTGTGTCACATAATATTCGAATATGAAATGTTTGTATTCGAATATGAGATTACTGGAAATCTTGTTTGACTGCTATGATATGAAAATGAATGTTTGATGCATGAGAACGTGGAATATGAAATCAAACAAAAGGAAAAGTGGAAAATGCTTTCCCGATGACATTGGTTGAGTAAGAGGGTTGAGTTCTGCTGGAAGTAAACTGGGTAAGAGGACAAAGCATAAAAAGATGAAAATGTAGGGTTATCCTGAAAGGGGCAGATAACCTGAAGTGCTAGGCTATCCCGAAAACGGGGTAGATAGCCTAGTGCAAATGTGCTATCCCAAAAGGGGTAGATAGTCCCTGGGCTAGCACGAGAGAGGGTTAGTAGCCTGACAGTAGGATCCTTGAAGGATGCTTACCAGGACTATGATGATGATGAGCTCAATTGTGCATTTACTGTCGTGCACCCATGGTGGATTTCCGGTGCACAGGGTTTCTCGGTAAAAGACGAAAGAAATGAAATGGAAAATGGAATAATTCATGGCATGCGTACATACTTAATTTGCCATTGCATACATATTGTGTGTGTTTTTTAGGAATTGGATTTGGGGCAGTTTTCCATTTAGACTGGCTGTAATACTGTATATATGCTATTTTCAATACCGACGGTTACTCAGTTATATGTCGTACATATAACTGACGGTTACAGTATTGCAGATAATACAGACTCGGAGGGTGTTAGCGCTCGAGAAGACTTTAGCAGCTATATTTGGACATACTTAGGTAGTCATTAGTTTTGTTGTATGGCTACTTAGCTGGACTAGTACTCTCTCTGGATTGTAAAAAGAACACAAACACTTTTATGTAAATATTTGTGTGTGTGTATATATATATATATATAATGTTTTGACTTCTGCTATGGTGTTAAAAAAAACTGATCGCAAAAGTATTAGCGGAGACACATATAAGGACTAAAAGTAATATATTTTACGTGTGTGTATATATATATATATATGGGGAGGGATCAAATGACACCGGTGTAACTTACACTAACTCTTACTCCGGTTAATAACTATTTATCAAAGATTTTTTTAACGAAACCCACCGTAGGAGTGAAACTACATATCGTATAGATCATGTCTACAAAATTTCACATCATTCCAAAATTGTTTAGTACTCCATCATAGTGCTTGTTAAATTTAACCTTAAATTAAAGTAGATATCTTACGGTAATAACATTTTATCAATTTCATTATATACTTTTTGTTATGTTGAATTTTCTATTCTTCTCGAAACAGGGAAAGCATGGCATGTAAACCTATGTCTTCGAAATGCAACTCCCTTTGTGTCTCAAATACTTTCCTCATAAACCCTATGGATACGAGTTAATGTAAGAGTTTGTTTATTTTATTTTAATTTATTTCATATTCTTTTGATGCAAAAAAAGAAAAAACGGGATAAGATAAAATCCATAAATGATAAGAAGTTAAGTAGATATAGATATAGCCACTTTTATTCGTTAAGTACGTTAAAGTCAGATTGTATAGATAAGAGTTATCCTCCTCCTAAAGAATTGTAATAATTAAGTTAAGATAAATTTCATAATATTATCTATCTCTATGTCCATATAAATTAATTAGGGTTCACCGGAACCTTTCATTCAAGCTTTGGTTTTGTTGAGTGAAACCTTTGAAGCCACTCACATCATCGAGAGACTACCATTGCGTTCATAGTCCAAAAAATTCTTTTCTTAATCTTTCTTCATTCATTAATTTTTTTATGTCATTCCATTGCATTAATATGTTATTTCGTTTATGTTTCTAACTAATGATATGTTATTTACTGGACTGAGACTACCATTGAGGCATTGACTAGTGACGTTCATAGAATGAGTTGCATTCATTTCTCATCATCAAATTATCTTGGTGCACTATTTGAGCTCTTACTTTAATATATATTTTCCCTTTTGCTTATAAAGAAAAAAACTTGGCCAGAATATCAAAAGCTTTTTTTTTTTTTAATTTATGACAGGCTGAAATAGTAATAAAAAAGATTTGATCAAGATGATTATAAAAGTGTTGTGGACCAGAATAGCAATATCCCGGATGTACTTGTACATGCCGGATCCAATAGCAGATAACCATCCCGGGTACATCTCGGAAGACCTAACACTACCTACGATCAGGGCCCAGGAAATATAGTTTGGGCTCAGGCACCAAATCTAGGCCCAGTACGATCCACACTTAGGTCATACGCTCCTCTATAAATACTAACATAAATGCACCATGCAAGGTACGTAATTATTCTATCACTAGAACCCTAATTCACTCACTGACTTTAGCGTCAAAGTCCTTATAGGTGCACACCACCGCCGCCGGAGCTCAAACCCAGGAGCTACCCACATTTAACCTTGCTGATCAGAAGGAGCACCCTGTTCGTCCTACATCTCCGCCAGGTTAGATCACAATGTTGGCGCCGTCTGTGGGAAACGCAACAAAAGTCTTGCTTCTATCCACTATCAACAATGGTTTGCTCTACCAGAAATAGGGAGTACAACGATCTGAGTATTCAGAACCAAGGAGGAGGACAGCAAGGTGGTGCATCCAACCAGGTACGGGCATCACAGCATTTTGATATTGAAGCAGAGTTCCGTAAATTGCAACAGCTGGTGTAGACCCAGGCCAAAGAAATTGCAGCCCTAAAGAAGAAGGAACAACAGCGAAAAGGTAAGGAAAAAGTTGTTGTTGAGAAGGACCCAGAAGAGGAGAGAGCTGAGAAGCATACTCAAGCAAACACTGGGAATGCGGAGAGAGATCCAGTCGTTGAAGCGGAAAAGCATCAACAAAAATCCGCACATGATGGGGATAAGGATGGCGAGCCTAGAAACCCGAGTCTCCCACAAAAAGTTACAAGGAATGGTATTACTCTCACTCTCACCTTGATATCCCCTCCTCAACAAGAGGTGTATATCTTTTCTTTTCTTCACAAATCTCCTTTATATAGTGGTTGTGGTTGCTTTTTCCATGATGAATTAATTCTTCCCACAATTCTAAGAACCTTAAAATAATCACACCTCTTCAAGATTCATAAATTAATCTCATACTTGTATTCTCTCATCCATTGAACAACACTCATTCATTTTCTTATTCATTGATGAACTACACCTTCAATGAATCTAGCAATTTGTCTATTCAATGTATCCACCATTTGAAAATTGTAATTGATTTTTCAACATAGTTTGATGCCAAAACTTTTAATTTTTAAAAGAGTGATGGTATTAAGTATGAATGGGTTTGATAACGAATGAAGCACAAAATACATGGCATATATAATAATATGATTATTTTTTTTATAATAAAAAGGGGTTAAAAGCCCAACAAGGCTAAGCAAGAAATTTACACTGGAATTGATCGAGTTATGTGTAAAAACTCTAATAACATTGTTAGAGAATATGTAAATATAGTTAGAATATGTAAATATGTTTTGCATATCCTTTGTATTATATAGCCTAGCATCTCTGTTGATCTCTCACTTATTTTTTACTAATTATGTTATAAATTTAGTTTCCTTTATTATAGGCTAGGATACTTGTAATGATTGTATATAATCTCATATTAGCTAATAAAATCATGAGAAATTATATTCTTTCATGGTGTCAGAGCAAATATGAGATTATATACAAGCATTACAAGTATCCTAGCCTATAATAAAGGAAACTAAATATACCCCATAATTAGTAAAAAATAAGTGAGAGATCAAAAGAGATCCTAGGCTATAATACAAGGGATATGCAAAAGATATTTACATATTCTAATCATATCCAGATTTTCTCTTACAAACATCGATTTGCAAACAATTCAACAAAGTAGATACGACTTGGGGAGGAGGATTGAAAAGCTTGAAAAAAATCTAGGCGATGGTTCAAATTGAATTAGGTTTTCCTTGATATTTATATTTATTTTCTCCAAGTTTTTTTTAAAAGAATATAATAGATTAATTTTGTTTTTAAAATTTTAAAATACAAATTAGAAATTATTTCCTATTAATCGTGACATTTTTTTAAAATATAAAGACTATAATTATATTTAAATTTGACTAAGATATTAAAAAAATACACGCAATATATAATATCTTTGTTGGTTCAGATAAGGTAAATTTTAAAGGGATTAATGATGATAATATTTTTCCTGTGCACCAAAGACATAGGCAAATGAATTTGAAGATGCTCTAAGAAATTTGGGTATTTTATCATGTGTCTCTATTCCATGATTGACTTGTCGTTAATATGTGAATGTTATGTGAGTTATGAATTCCATCAAATGCACTTCTATTTATAGACACTTCGTGTCCCTTCATGAAGAGTCATATATTTTCAAGTAATGTCTTTTCAATCAAGAGTCACATCCCTTTAATTGAAGAGTCACATTTGTAGCCCTTGAAATTTAATCAATTTTAAACAAGACAACTCTTCAACCTTAAATGAAACAACATAACTTTTCATGAAAAAACACAACTCTTCATGTTTTGTAAATTTTTCTCACAATATATATTTCACGCAGTTTGATCTGTATCGTGATCACTTGTGCATATATACTAAAATCTTTCAACCTTTGGTTATGCTAACCAAAAGACGTATTTTCTTTTTATTTTAAACCTATCGTTATTTATTTATTACACTCTAATTTTCTCCTAAGTATGATTTGTAGCATCGCAGTTGTTACATTGTTTCTAAATTCAGACCTATTTACACTTGAGAGAAGGAGCTACTACCTAATTGTCTGATTGGTTCAAAAGGAGGGAAGAGATTTTCATTGAGGGGAGGGGAGAGAAGAGAAAATAAAAAAACAATTGTAGTGTGATTGGTTCAAATAAAAAAAAATGGAGGGAAAAATAGGGAAAAAAATGTTTTTGTGTTTGGTTGGAGGGGGTGGAAAGAGATTTTAAGTGTTAAAAGCCCCTCCCCTCCAAATCCCGGAAAAGAAAATGGATCAAAATCACTCTCCTCCCCTCCAATTCTCTCAAACCAATCATAGTGTAAAGGTCTATAATAGTAAAGGTCTATTAGTCAATATTTTAAAGAAAATAATTTTTTTTTAATTTCCTCCAAATTTATATGTAAATTTGAAAAGTGCTTTTACACTCTTTGAATTGAAAACAAACCAGACTCCAAAAATGTGGAATTTAAGGACTGTTTGTTTTAAATTTTATTTTGGTCAAAATATGACCAAAGCTAAAATTATTTATTTCAATTGGATCATGGTGGTTTTTGTGCATCAATAATCTCAACCATTAATTTTTAATTCTATTTATGTATTTTTCACTTCTCTTTTTAATAAATATATGTTATTTTACAGGTGGGCAACGAGCTCGTATCCAGAAAGCTACCATGGAATACGACCAAGATGATACTAATGATGTCCTTAATAATAATGATAGTAATAACGATAGTGATAACACTGATGATATGCCATGTGAATTTGGTCATTTAAAGATGACGCTATTGTCTCATCTTTGTGACTTGGAGCATAGAAAGTATTGTTGTTTTCCTTTTTTAAGTTATTAATTTTCTATTTAATTATTTGGTTAAATTGTTTCTAATATTTGTTTTTTTCATTTATTTATTATAGGCCTGTTATTAGAGAGAATGCACTATCCTCAATTATTTGTATTTTGAACTCCAGAACCAGGGATCATAGCTTGGAACAATAGTAAGGCCATATGTTATACTAATAAATTTCATAAGCTATTTATTAATTGATATTGGGATTTTCTACATATCACACATAAATAATTTGATGCGAGATTTATTTATTTATTCGCAGTTTTGCTACTTTTTTATATCATATTTTGGGTTCGATCAAGAGGTTCTACCAAGGAGAAGCATCTAGCTGCTCAAGTTCTAGGTTTGTCCAAACTTTTTTTGTTTTGTTTTGTTTTATTTTCCTATATAAAGCAAAACTTTTACGCTTAGTTTTTATATTTTTAGCATGCACATGTATTTCAAATTTTAGCTAAATTAAGTTTTTCAATGATATATGCAAATCAAATGTAGGGCTCATGGCAATGACGTTCTGTGGCACTGATGATGCATAAGAGCTGTATAAAGAATCGGTCCCTGCATTGACACAAGTACTTACTTCAAAGGTATCATTTATTTTAATTTATGTTAATTAGTTTGATTGAAGTGGTTTGGAAAGTGATGAGAAAGAGAATGTTTAATTATTTGATGCAGGTTATGAAGCATTGGGACTTAGTTATCCTATTGTAGACATTGGCGATGGTTAGTTTCTTTTGTGCCAATAATTCAGTAGAGAAGCAACCAGCGATGCAAATATTTTGGGAGATCCTTCTTCCTAAATCCAACTCTACATCAGATAATAAGCACGTGCCACCTATCATTATAGCAACAGCAATTTCAGCTTGGTCATTCCTCATCACAACGGTTGCTGGATGGGAACTTACTTACAACCATTGGCAAGGGTATTTATTTATATATACGTCAATTTTCTTCTAATAGTCTTTTGATTAATATTAATTAACTAACTTTAATTGTTTATTTTGGATATGATATTGCAGGTCAATTTCTCATTTGTTGAAGATGTTAGAATCGGATGATGATTCTGTTTGTGTTGCAGCAAGTGAAGCATTGGCTGTTATATTTGATCGTGATAATATAGACAAATTCACTGATAAAGTTATTGAGAATCTTAATACTAATAATTCAACTCCAATAACATATTCAGAAAAGAAGAAACTTATTAAAGAGACTGTTCTAAAGAAAATAGAGAAAGTTTCAGAAGCAAGGAGTGGTGGAACTACCCTACAACAAATGTTTTGTAATGCTGCTAAAGCTGATTGGGATGTCTTCAAGTATATCAAAGAGGGTCCATATCCACAAATTAGAACTTTCTTCATGGTCCTGAGTCATTTAGGTAAAAAATTTGGGTAAATATACAAATTGATCCTCGAGATTGGGGGTGGATAATTTAGTTATGAGCTTTTTGAAATTTTTTGTTAATCTTCCACATTGTAAAGTGATTATCACTTCTGTCCTATTTAGTACAAAACATTGGTAAAAAGTTTCAAAATGATAGTGAGAAAATAAAATTAAAAAGGACTAATGTGACTATCTTTTTACAAAACCAGACAATAACAAATAATTTCTTAAAATCTCAAGGATTAAATTGTGCGATCCACGCTCTCTAGAAAACCGATTTGAGGGTGAATTGGTTGATTTAATCATTCCAAATATTAGTATTCATGTTCTTTTAATCTTATTATGCATATATTTTACATCATTTTTCACCCCTGGCTGTTGAATTTCTTGAAAAATTTTGTTGGTGAAGAAGTATTTTCAGAACATATGCTGGTTAGATCTTATTCATGTATCTTCTTAAAAAGGTTAATCAATTAAAATGGTCCATTTTTAATGTTTGAATTTTTTTTCATTGTTAAAATAGGTAAATGAACTCTTACCTGATTTATTTGAGTTTAAGCCAAGCTCCAAAGAGAATAATGTTCCACGCCTCTATCAATCTACTATGGAAAAGGTTAGTAGTGTGGCTTCCATTAAAATTTAAAATCACGAAATCATAGGCATTCAAAGTTCTATTTAGTTTGCTAATAAATTCATTAACTGTGATTTTTGACAGGTCGAATATCATGTATACTTACCTAAACAACTAGATCCTGAATTATTGACAAGAAAACAAAGGAAGGAAGAACGACAATTGGTACGTAATAATTTATTTTCTACATGAAGTTCAGTTTTTATTTATTTATTTAATTTATATGCACATAATTTTCTTATTATAGGAGAGGAAGGGCAACACGTACGCAATTGAATTAGAGGTGTGAAGTGTGGCATCCTAGTTGATAATTCATTTTGTTATATTTTTAAGTAAACGCTCAATTCTGTAAGCTCAACCTTTATTGTTTTTGAATTTTGTTCATTTTTTAATCTTACAATGTATTTAAAGTTACATATATAGTTTTAAATATGTAAATCATAATTCAAATTAGGATTAAATATGTTTTTGGTCCCTAAACTTTAGTGTCGTTTAACTTTCATTAGATTCTGTCAAGTACATGTCATTGTTGTCCATTTTCAAATTTTCTTAATTAGATAAAATTTGAAAATTAAAAAACATTGGTTCACCTTGAAGGGACTGAATCAGGAACAAGGGAACTCAAGAAGCACAACATTGGTTCACTATTCCAGAAACGAGAGTCTCCATTTGCACACCTTGAAGCTTCGACGAAGAAGAGGAAATAGAGAACAAAAGGAACAAAATCCCCATAGCAAAATTGAAATCCAAAAACGAAATCAAAATCTCCAAAAAAATGGTACACCAACATCAATTGAAACCAAAGTCGAAACCGAAAATAAAATCCCTAATCTTCGCACAATCCCCAAATCGTAAGAGAAGGAACAAAGGAAACGGTGGTTCAAAGGAGAGAAAGAGAGGTGTTGGGTTTGAAAAGAGAGATCGAAGATGGCTGTTTTTAGGATTTTTTTATATTTTTCTTTTTATATTTTTTCTTTTAAATTACTAAAAAAAGCCAACACGTGGCTTAACGGGAACCTGACACGTGGGAACCGTTTGCCACATCATGACCACACTTGACGAAACTTAACGGAAGGACCAAAACTGGACATTTTAAAAACTCTAGGGACTAAAAACATACTTTTTTAAAGTTTAAGGACTAAAAACAAATTTTCGCTAAAATTTAGGGACGAAATACATATTTAACCCTTTACATTAATATTTTAGAACACTGGAAATGTAACATTTGCAAGATACAAATCAAGCAAACTCAAACTTACCCTAGTCCCTAGACAAAGATGATGTCGCATTTTAAAGAGGGGAAAACGAGAAAGAGGTGTAAGAAGAGCCCTTTAAAAGAGAGAGAGTAAGTGACAAAAGTAACATGTATGTTTGGTTATTCATTTGTTACCATTCAAAAGGCCGTTCCTGTTTGTAATTTTCTAAAGCATCAAAAAGTGAAATGGAAAGTAGTAGTGCAAGATTTAGGCTATGTTTATATTTGCGTTCGAATACAAGACAACGTGAAAGTCGTATTCTTTTGCTTTGATATTATGTGTCTAAGTTTAAAACAAGTTTTAATTAATATTTAGTGATATGATAAAATTAAAATTAAAAAATTAGGAAATTGAATATAAAAATTAAGAGTATATAAGTACGAAATGCGAAATACAAAAAAATTAGAGTATTACTTGTAAATCTTTTAAATTTTGAAGGTGCACACGTCAATTACATCTACCAGAATCCACGCATGAGTCAGAAAGTACAGGAAACAGTGTTTTGATGGTAATGTTCACGTTGGAAGTGATGGTTTAACAAACACAGCGGTAAGAAGTAATGTACGAAACAAAATGGGATAAAAAAAAGTTAAGCCAATGTAAATGATGTTTACATACTGTCAAATCTTATTATTTATTGTTACTAATTGTTCATATTAATTACAAATGTTAATATACTTTTTGAAGAAGTATCAATGGGATTTCTTTAAAAAAGGCCTAGAAACCTCAACGGGAGTTATTACAATTTACCCTTTTTTAAAAGGAAACAAAAAAGAAGAAAACCAAAACCCTCACACACACTCTGACGTTCACATAAGCCCTCCTCCCTTGATCTTTTTCTTCCTTACTCTTCCTGCCAGCACTTCTTTCCCTTCTCCAACGTTTTTATTTTTTTTCATTCGGCTTTGTTTGGTAACACGCTTATAGCTTGATTTATGACTTATAATTGAATAGAGGTATTTGGTAAAATTAACTTAGGTAGCTTATATTTGTAAACTGACTTAAAGCTATTTTTCATAAGCTTTAAGCTACTTGAAGTAGTTTTTCATAAGCTAGCTTATAAAAGCTAACTGCTATAAGCTTGTTGTCACCAAACACCTCCACTTAACCTTACGATTTCATCAATTTCACTTGATTTTTGTTTTTTACTTTAGGATTTCTCGTATTCATTTTCTAGTAGAATGCTAGGGCACTTGAGGCTTGTTGGATTTGCACATGAGAGTTGATTTTGTGAGCGTTTTTTCTTTTATTTTATCATTGAATATTTAATAATTAGATTATTTTAAATTTGTAGCCTCCATTAGAATTTTAATATGTTTATGATGCTAGTTTGTATCTTGTGAATATTTTTACTCTTTAAATCTATAAATGTCTATAATTTTGTTAATCTTTGTGTTTGTATTGATTTTAGTTTATTCTTGTTAATATTAACTCCACTATATAAAAAGCACAAAATATTTAGATAGTTCATTAGTTTTAATGATGTTTACTATAGCGCATTATTTCTCTTTGTTTTTATTTACCGTTTTCTTTTAGTTTATTATTAATAATTTTGGTGATCATATATTCTTGTAGAAGCTTCTCTTTCCCGTAACTCACTAAGAATACTTAAGTTGTCAAATAAGGACACAGTTCATGTCTCTAGAGAGTCTTCTTTTGGAAAAACCGATCTGTGCCTTTGTGACCATTCTTATTATATAATAATTCAGAATCTTTACATGAGAGAAATTATAGGAAATGTTACAGTAATTACATCAAATTTACAATAAATAGAATCAATTCCTAAAATAAAACTCTATATTTGGTAAGAAATAATATTACAATAAATAGGTGATTATGTGACTTAATGGGTAATTATATGGCTTAATGGAAAGCTTGATATTATCTCATTGACATCCCCCCTCAAATTGATGCTGGGAAGTCAACTAGCAACAATTTGCCAACCAGAAATTGATGCAGCTGTCTAGTCATAGCTTTGGTGAAGATATCAACGACTTGAAGAGCAGTAGAAATGTGAGGAAGAGAGATAGTTCGACCGGCTAAGGCCTCCCTGATGTAATGACAGTCCACCTCTATATGCTTAGTGCGTTCATGGAACACAGGATTTGCAGCAATCTGAATAGCACTTGTATTATATGCATACAGAGGAGTAGAATTAGATTGTGGAAAGCCAAGTTCTTCCAAAAGACGTCGCAGCCACACAATTTCAGAACACGCTGATGACATTACGCGATATTCTGCTTCAGTAGAAGACTTTGATATGCGATCTTGTTTCTTACATTTCCAAGAAATTAAAGCATCGCCTAAAAACATACACCAGCTTGTAGTAGACCGACGGCTATCAGGACAACCTGCCCAATCAGCATCACTGTAAAGATGTCCCAGTCGGAAAATATAACCCACGCATCGGTGACCCTAGAAGGTAGCGAATAATGCGACGGACAGCAGCAAGATGGAGATGCCGAGGAGAGGTCATAAATTGGCTAACTTGATGAACCGCATATGAGATGTCAGAGTGAGTGATTGTAAGGTATATAAGGCTGCTAACTAAACGCCGATAAAGAGTAGGGTCAGGCAAAGAATCTACTGACTTAGCATCATGTAAGCCGGCTAAAGTTATAAGATAGTTGGAAACTTATGCTGATTCAAAAAGATGCCATTAGGCTGATAATGTACTTCTAAGCCCAAAAAATAGGTGAGACGTCCCAGATCCTTCATGTGAAATGTGGAATGGAGCAGTTTTTTAAGCTTGGAAATCAGTCCACTATTCGAGCCCGTAATTATAATATCATCCACATAGACCAAAACAAGAACTATCCCGGAAGATGACTTGTGAAAAAAAGAGAATAATCATACCGACTTTGTGTAAATGAGAAGCGAAGAAGCGTACTACGGAACTTCTCAAACCAATCCTGTGGAGCTTGTTTAAGCCCATATAAGGAACGTCTTAGTTTACAAACAGCTTGAGGGGAAGAGCTTGACAAACCAGAGGGAAGCTTCATGTAGATTTCCTCCTTAAGATCGCCATGGAGGAAGGCATTCTTCACATCCATTTGATGGAGAGACCAAGATTGAGAACCCACAATAGCCAGGATGGTTCTAACTGTAGTCATTTTGGCCACAGGAGCAAATGTCTCCTCATAATCAACCCCGTACTCTTTTTTGTTACCAAGAGCTACTAGACGAGCTTTGTAACGGTGAAAAGATCCATCTGAATGTAGCTTGATAGAAAAAACCCATTTGTTTCCAATGGGTGTGACATTAGGTGGACAAGGAACAATATCCCAAGTGTGATTCTCCTTAAGTGCTTCAAGCTCTGCCTGAATTGCCTGTTTCCAGCACTCATGTTCCACAGCTTGTTTATAACTAGAGGGAATAGAAACAGAAGACAAGGTAGCTGAAAAAGATACAGGCGTGAAAAAACCAAACCGATCGGGGGGCCGAGAAGGTCGAGTAGACCGACGAGGTGGTGGGGGAGGATCTAGTGGCGAGTCATAAACTTGAAGAGAACGTATCATGTTATGCCTTCTTTCATATACAAAACTAGGTTTGAAACATTCCACAACAATCAAATCATTAGAGAAGTGAGGCATAAATGTAAAAGATTGAGATTGAGATTCAACAAATGATGGGAAAAAATATTGATGCTCAAAGAAAATCACATTTGGAGAAACTAGCAAGCAACGAGCATGCGGATCGTAACAAACATAACCTTTAATAACCTAAAAAGGAACACTTGACAGATTGAGCAGCAAGTTTATGACGTTCATGAGCTGGTAGGTGCACAAAACAAACACAACTGAATGTACGAAGATTAGAGTAAGAAGGAGAGTGCCCATACAACTCAAAAAAGGGAGAGACATTATGTAAAGTAGGAGATGGAAGACGATTTATCACATGGACAACAGTAGAGAGAGCTTCACACCAAAAACGAGGGGGAACAGAGGATTCAAGTAACAAAGTTCTCACCACATCAAGAAGATGACTATTCTTTCTCTCGGCAATGTTATTTTGATGCGGTGTGGAAGGACAAGAGCACTGAGATATAATCCCTTTATTTTGCAGAAAGGTTTGAAATTCATTAGACATATATTCTCCACCAGAATCAGATCTCAAAATTTTAATACGCGCTGAGAATTGAGTCTCAACTAGAGCTACAAAACGGGTAAAAACTTGAAAAACCTCAGCCTTAGACCGAAGGAAGTACACCCATGTAAAACGACTATAGTCATCTCTAAATGTGACAAAATACTTGTAGTGTGCATGAGAAATAGCAGGTGCAATTCCCCATACGTCACTATGGATGATATCAAAACAATGTGTTGCATGAGATGTAGTATTTGGAAAAGGCAAAACTTTACTTTTACCAAGTTTGCATGTGGTACACTTAAAAGAAACATCAACAGAAGAAGACTCTTTATTGCCCAATAAACTAGATTTTAACAAAGTACTGAGTACATGAGAGTTTGGATGGCCTAGACGCTTATGCCACACTTTATTTTCAATTTTAAAATCAGTACAAGCAAGAGAAAGTAAAGGGTAATGAGGATAAATTGTGGTAGGAGAAATTTGTATAGGAAAGAGTTGTCCCACTTTAGGTCCCTTCGCGATTATTTTCCCAGTCACTTGATCCTGCACAACATGACCACCGGAAGTAGAAAATTGGACATTACAATCATGATCAACTAATTGGTCAACTGAGATAAGGTTTGTGGAAAGTCCAGGAGCCAGAAAAATATTAGTTAAAGAAGGAGAAATATCACCAACAGCCTTAATAGGCAGAGAATTGCCATTAACAGTATGAATTTTCTAGGTTGCATCATACTTTCGCACATTAGAGAGGGGGGCAATTGTATTTGTCATATGATTAGAAGCTCCAGAATCAAAGTACCAAGGCTGAGAAGAAGGAATTAGAGTTCCTGAGAATCCAAAAGGAAGAGGCAGGAGTAGATGAGGGGATAGGAAGCATCACAAATAGGGATACCAGTCGAGGCATGATATGCTATTCCTTGCTTCTTTTCAGGTCGGGTAGGGCAAGTTGTGATTATATGACCTTGCTTTTTGCAATAATTGCAAAATTTCTACGGACAATCCTTTGCTATATGACCAAATCCTTTGCAACTATAGCATTGGACACCACACATATCTCTGCCTTTATTCTTCCCTTGTGTCGCATAGGCCACAGTCATTGGGTCACTAGTATTAGCTTTTTGTTCCATGGCTGTTTGAGTTACTATACGTTGTTCTTCTCGAAGAAGTTCACTCAAGCAAGCATCCAAAGACGGCACGGGGTCACAATTCATCAAATTTGACCGTGCTATTTCAAAATCATATTGCAGCCTCATCAAGAATTTATTTCTTTTGCTAGATTCATCCACAGATATAACAGCAGCAAGAGCTTCAGTAGGAACGTCAGCATGAACAATGTCTGAATATTCGCTCCAAAGGCTCTGAAACCCAGAAAAATATTCTTCTATAGAAAGACTTCCTTGTGCAAAATTCGCCATCTCGTACTCCAATTGAAACCTCCTTGCTGTGTTGTCTTGGTAGTAAACCTTTTTCAAGTAATCCCACATCTCCTTGGCTGTATGATAAGGTCTCAAATTGAGAATAAGGTGAGGTTCAACTGAGCTGATTATCCAAGTCATGACACAAGCATCTTGAATTTCCCACTTAGCCAACTTTTCTTTATCTATTGGCGCTGGGTCAGTTCCATCAACATGGCCCCACAATTCTTTCCCTTTCACAAATAATCGAAATTGAAACTCCCAAGCTGTGTAATTTTTTCCCGTAAAACAAACATGAAGAGAGTCTAATTTATCATACGACATGATTCAAATTGGGAGAAAACAGGAACACACGAAACAGAGGCAAGAAAGATTGCACTAAGTAGAAACAAGAGCGACCGATGATGTCGTTGAAGAAGAACAGTTTGCAGCAAATGGCGCAAACCAGAAACAAGAGCAACTGACAATTTCGCAGAAGCAATGACAATTAACTCACTAAGAATACTTAAGTAGCTAGGGAAGCAAACCAAGGTCATCCTCAAGAGCCTTAACACACACTCTGTACTCCCAATAGTATTTGTATTTTTTTTATCAGCAGTTGAGATTTCATTACTATACGAAATTAAATATACAATTTTATCTATATAAATTTCGAAACAGAAATTGGTGATCGCTAAATTTCAATTAAATTACAATATAATGTGATTTCTCACTTTTGCGATAACTCCGAACCAAACAAGTCATAAGGCAATGTAATATATAGGAATTCCAATATTCCAAACATATTTTCTTTAAAGAAAAAAAGTGAATTTTAAGATACACAAAAAGTTAATTGTATTACTCTGTGTATATCTTTTGTTTTTTTCAGTTTGATATTTTTAAAGTTTTTTAACAAGTTATAACAAGTTAAAGTTTTTCCTATAAAATTATCTAACTTATTACAATCGGTTAAAATACAAAGAAGCAAAGGAGATATACATGTCTACAATAAGAAAAATCTATTATTATATCAAAGGTTTTCAATATTTGAGTGGAGGTGTGAAGGCGATGATGGCGGTGGCATGATGTGGCGGTTGATATCATGGCGTCGGGCGGCTGAACGATAGTGAGTGGAGTTGCGGCAAGGCTCTGGTTCCAAATAAACATGAGAGGCAGCACTGTGATGGTTCTCGACGGCAGAGGTGATGGTGGAGATCTTTGATGCTGCCATTTTTATGATGCATGGACCTATTATTTTTATGAATTGCATTTTGAATATGATGCACCATTTTTTTTATCGGCAAAAAACAATATATTAATTATAAAGAGCACCGAAGGTGCAATTGTACAACAAAATAAAAATAAATAACAACAAACACACCTTAAATACACTAAAGCGAGAACCAGCAACAAAAAATAAAACTAATAGCCTCCTAAAACAAATGACTAAGTAGATAAGACTAAACAAAAGGAGCAGAAAAATACGAGGATCCAAAGAAAGCAAATATAAGCCGAACCTCCAACAAATAATGTTCAGAAAATTGTCCTTAGAGTGTGTGGTACATGGTTCAATCTATGGTGTCCTTAAATTTCCTTGTAAATCCGTTAAATTTACTTGTAAATCAAGAAAAAAAATAAAAAATTAACAACCAGCTAATCCTTCAATTAAGCATTTCTGATGCAACGCCAAGGATCCTGAAACCAGGCATATAAAGATGCAGAGAACCCAGCACAACATAATTTATCTAGTTCCAAGATCTAATCTGAATAGTCTCAAAAATTCTCTCCCAAGAAACAACTTTATTTTTAAATACCAAACAATTTCTCCACCACAAAATATTCCAAACCACACTGCACCAAATTGCTTACCATAATTTACTATTCTTCTTTGAATCTGGCCATACTGTAAAAAATGATCTTCTTTTTTAAAAAAACTGTCTCAAATTCCCATGACTTGCAGTTTGTGTGGCATTATCTTTTTTTGTTGTTGTTTTGTGTGGCATTATTTTTGAAACGCCAAGAACAGCTGCTATATATATATATAGCGTGAATGACTGGCCATATATATATATATATATGAGTTGAGTTCAAATGACACCAAGGTGTCAAAGTTCACACCGCACATAATTTTTTATATAAAACGAATTTTTTCGATCCAACCAATCAATTGAAAGTTTATATAATGTAGATCAACTATGCAAAAATTCATACAATTTGAAAACTATTTGATACGTTATCGGAAAGTTTTGCTTGAACGTCTAATACATTATTTAAAATAGAAGAAAATTTCATTTGTTAGATTACATACCTACAAACTTTCAAATGGTATGAATTTTTGCATAGTTGATCTACGTCATATAAACTTTCAATTGATTGATTGGATCGGCGAAATTCATTTTTTATAAAATGTTATGCGCGGTGTTATTTATATATATATATATAGAGTTGGGTTCAAATGACACCAAGGTGTTAACGTTCTTAAATGACACCACGCATAACTTTTTATAAAAAATGAATTTCGCCGATCCAATCAATCAATTGAAAGTTTATATGACGTAGATCAACCATGCAAAAATTTGAAAACTATTTGATACGTTATGGGAATGTTTTGCTTCAACGTCTAATACATTATTTAAAATAGAAGTAAATTTCATTTGTTAGATTACATACCTACAAATTTTCAAATAGTATGAATTTTTGCGCAGTTGATTTACATCATACAAACTTTCAATTGATTGGTTGGATCGGCGAAATTCGTTGTTTATAAAAAATTATGCGCGGTGTCATTTAAGAACTTTGACACCTTGGTGTTATTTGAACCCAACTCATATATATATATATATATATATATATATATATATATATATATATATATATATATATATTTGCTTTTGTGAAACGTTATTGAAGCTTTTAATTGAAATTTTTGGAACTGTCATTCGGTGTTAGATATATCTATAGTATTACTTGAAATTTTTTAATTGAAATTTAAATTGAAGCCCCGACTCGAGTAACACTTTCTCCCTCATTCCAGTAACAGTTTCTACCTCACTTGCAAACACTCTTCTTGAGTTCTTCTTCACTCCACAAACGCTCCTGGCTGCGTCATCAGTGAGAGATTGCACCGCCGCCAGCGTCTGCTCTCACTCCCTCCACTGGTTAACACTTCTCTTCCTCTTAACACGATTTGGGGTTAGATTTTGATTGATTTGGGATTTGGGATTAGGTTCTGAAATTCATTTCTCTCATGTGTTCTTTCATCTTACTTTGCATCCCAATCCACCCTAGCCCTCATGTGGGCTTCCATCTTCTCAACAATGGAGGCTTGTGCTTCGTTAGTGGTTTCTGGACCTGTTCTCAAGGAATCTAGCTTTTCTTCTCTCTGAAATAGAGTCTTTGCAATTCATCTCTATTTGATATAAAAGGAAGCTATCAACAAATTATCACAAAATATGAGATTAAGATTGATATTGGAGAACCAAGATCTCGATATTGGAGACACATGAGTAAGAGCCAAGAAGTAGAAGAAATGTTTCAAGAAGACATCTGGCTTTTGTTTTGATAAATCTCATTGTAATACTTTGTTATGATGGATCTTCCAATTTTATTTTGTTAGACTAGTTGTATAAACTTAAGCCAAGTAGATTATATGTAACTCTAACTATATGTGTAATATGTATTAGTTTAGTAGTTCCACGAACTAGAGTAACATAATGTACAGACCATGCCTATGTACACTTACTTAAAATATGTGATTTCTATTAGTTGTGGGAGCTCAATTATTTGGGTGTTACATTTGGTATTAGAGCGGTTCGAACCATCCGGACCGTGAGATTTATAGTAGGCTAGTTGGTTTGGTGCTTTGAGTCTCATTCCGCTTCTTTGTAAACATATACTTTTAATTACAAAGCCACTAATATTGAGACTGATCAACTCAATATATGTGTATTTGTATGCAGGAGATATGCCACCCAGGAGGCCAGGGAGACCGCCAAGGGCGAACCAAGCAAATCAAGAACCAAACCCTGATGCTCCAATTCCACCGAGGCCGACCGACACACCCTTGATGCAACAAATGGCCCAAGCCATGACTAGGATGATGGAATCTCGTGCTCGAGACGATCATTATGAAAAGTTTAAGTCCCATGACCCGCCAGCATTCTTAGGAGACCCCGATCCTATGGCCGCGGAAAGGTAGCTCCAACACATGGAGCGCATCTTTAGGGTCATGAGGTGTACGGACCCACAAAAGGTGGACTTGGTTACGTACAAGTTGCATGTGCAATCGGAACGCTGGTGGCATGAGTACCGGCAACAGATGGAGGAGTTCGGAACGCCTGTCACGTGGGAACTCTTCCGGGGTGCCTTCCTAGAAAACTATTTCCCTTCAAATCTTAAGGATAAAAAAGAGATAGAATTTTTAGAACTCAAGCAAGGGGAGATGACCATAGGCCAATATGTGGAAAAATTTGAAGAACTAGCCCGTTATTCTAACAACCTAAGGAACCAACCCGATGATGCATGGAAGTCAAAGAGATTTGAGCAAGGATTAAGACCGGAGATTTGGAATCAAGTAGTTACTCAAGAAATCTGACATTACCCAACCCTTGTCCGCAAATGTCGCCTAGTCGAACAATCCTTGGGTGAGGTTAACATGAACAAGCAAGGGAATTGGAAGCGGAAACAGGAGGAACAAGGTTCTCGAGAGACAAAGCAAAAGGGGATAGATTTGAAGGAAAAGAAAACCACGAAGGTCCCTTCCGAGCCAGCTCCTTTATGCAAGAATTGCGAAAAGTATCACCATGGGGAGTGTTTAAAGAACTCCAAAACGTGTTACTACTGCAAGAAGAAGGGACACATTGCTTATCAGTGTTCACTCAAGAAGAACAAGGACGCTACCAGATCACAACCACCAACACAAGGGAGGGTATATACCTTAAGTGTTAAGAAGGCTAGTGAATCTGATAATCTCATTCAAGGTGAGTGTTTGGTAAACAATGATTTTGTAATTTTATTATTTGATTCGGGTGCCACTCATTCTTTCATCTCTTATGATTGTGGCAATAGACTGAATCTTCCTATTTCAAATCTTCCTTTTAAATTGACTGTTTCCACTCCAGCTGAGGCTAAAGTGTCCACTTCGTCTGTATGTACCCCGTGTTTCTTGATTTATAAAGGTAGAACTTTCTGTTTAGACTTGTTCTGTTTACCTCTAAGTAACATTGACATAATTTTGGGGATGGATTGGATGTCTTTCCATAATGTTGTTCTTGATTGTGCGAATAAAGCTGTGTTCATTCCTCCTACTGATAAAGATATTTCCTGTTCCCACTCTTCTAGTTTTGATGATGTACGATTCCTGTCGGCAAGTAGTATTCAAGGATACATGCTCCATTGCTTAGTTGAGATGAAATCCGGTTTGAGCATAGAAGCAATTCCCGTAGTTAATGAATTTTCTGAGGTGTTTCCTGATGATATAACTACCTTACCACCAGAAAGGGAAGTAGATTTTTCTATTGAATTAGCTCCAGGTGCCGGGCCAGTGTCTAAAGCTCCATATAGGATGCCCCCCTTAGAATTGGCCGAGGTAAAGAAACAAATAGAGGGTTTGTTAGAGAAGCAATTCATTAGACCTAGTGTGTCACCATGGGGAGCCCTTGTTTTGTTAGTTAAGAAAAAGAATGGGAGTCTGAGGTTATGTGTTGATTACCAGGAGTTAAATAAGTTGACTGTGAAGAACAAGTACCCGCTTCCCCGGATAGATGATTTGTTAGATCAATTAGGGGGAGCCTCGGTCTTCTCTAAGATAGATTTGAGGTCAGGGTATCACCAGATAAGGATTAGACAAGATGACGTTATGAAAACCACCTTTCAAACAAGGTACGGACACTATGAATACTTGGTTGTACATTTTGCACTTAAAAACGGCCTGGCAGTTTTTATGGATTACATGAACCGTATTTTTAGACCGTACCTTGATCGGTTTGTGGTGGTTTTCATAGATGACATTTTGATTTATTCCAAGTCCTGAGAAGAACATGAAGAGCACTTGAGAATTGTCTTGCAAACCCTTAAGGATAAGCAATTATATGCCAGGTTAGACAAGTGTGAATTTTGGTTTGAAGAGGTCCAATTCTTAGGACATGTGATCGATAAAAGAGGGGTAGCGGTAGATCCTAGCAAAGTTGAAGCAGTGACTAAGTGGGAGCCTCCCACGACAGTTACCGAGGTCTGAAGTTTCCTAGGATTAGCTGGGTACTACCGAAGGTTTATTAAGGGCTTTTCCCAATTGGCTCTCCTGTTAACCAAGTTGACATGCAAGGGAGTACCATTTGAATGGAATGAGAAGTGCGAAGAAAGTTTCCAAGCCCTTAAGGATAAATTGACAACCACCCCGGTGTTAGTGATTCCCGATGTGTCTAAAGACTTCCAAGTATATTGTGATGCCTCTAAAATGGGTTTAGGATGTATCTTGATGCAAAGTAGGGGTGTAGTGGCCTATGCCTCTAGACAATTAAGGCCACATGAAGGGAATTACCCTACCCATGATCTTACATTGGCCGCAATCGTTTTCGCGTTGAAAATATGGAGGCATTATCTTTATGGAGTAAGGTTTGAAGTCTTTAGTGATCATAAGAGTCTCAAGTACCTCTTTGACCAGAAGGAATTGAATATGAGACAAAGGAGGTGGATGGAATTTCTTAAGGACTACGACTTTGAGTTGAAATACCACCCCGGTAAGGCCAATGTGGTAGCCGATGCTTTAAGTCGAAAATCCTTGCACATATCCTCCATGATGATTCATGAACTAGAACTGTTAGAGAAATTTAGGGATCTTCACCTTGATGTCTCCATGAGAGCCATAAGTTTTCAGTTAACCAAGTTAGAAATACGGAATGAGCTTCGAGAGAGAATTAAGGTAGCCCAACTTAAGAACGAGGATGTTTTGCGAAAGTGGGGTCAACCCAGTTTTTCCGAAACAAGTGATGGGGAAATTTTGTTTCATGGTAGGATCGTTATCCCTGACAACGATGGCCTTAAACAGACGATATTAGAGGAAGGCCACAAAAGCGGATACTCTTTTCATCCCGGTATCACAAAGATGTATCAAGATTTAAAGAAAATGTTTTGGTGGCCGAGAATGAAAAAGGATATCGCTCTTTTTGTAGCCAAGTGCCTCGCTTGTCAACGGATAAAGATTGAACACCAAAGACCCTCAGGGGAGTTACAACCACTTGAAATACCTAAATGGAAATGGGAAAGTGTGGCAATGAATTTTATAGTCGGGTTGCCTAGGACCCAAACCAGATTTGATTCCATATGGGTTATTGTGGATAGGCTTACCAAATCTGCTAATTTCTTACCCGTTAAAGCCAATTACCCCGTGGATAGGTATGCTCGTCTCTATGTTAGAGAGATAGTTAGACTTCACGGGGCACCCCTCAACATCGTGTCGGATAGGGACCCAAAATTTACCTCTAGGTTTTGGGCGGCGTTACAAAGAGCTTATGGGACTAGATTGAGTCTTAGCACCGCATACCACCCCCAAACGGATGGCCAATCTGAACGAACTATACAAATCTTAGAGGATATGTTGAGGGCATGTGTTCTTGATGAGAAGAGGGACTGGAGCGAGACACTACCCCTGATTGAGTTTGCCTACAATAACAGTTACCATTCTAGTATTGGCATGACACCGTATGAGGCGTTATATGGCCGGAAGTGTAGGTCTCCTTTATGTTGGTATGAGGTAGGTGAGAATGCCCTATTGGGGCCAGAAATGGTTAGTGAAACATCTGAAAGAATTAGGGAAATACGAGAAAGGCTTCGAATTGCTCAAAGTCGGCAAAAGAGTTATGCGGACCAAAGGTGAAAGCCACTTGAGTTTGAAGAGGGAGAACATGTACTCTTGAAAGCCACTTCCACCACAGGAGTTGGACGAGCTCTCCGAGCCAAAAAACTACATTCTTAATTCATAGGGCCTTTCCAAATTATAAAACGTGTCGGTCCTGTCGCATATCAGCTTGCTCGTCCCCCTAACCTTTCCAACTTGCATGATGTTTTTCATGTCTCTCAACTATGCAAGTACATTCCTGATCCATCCCATGTCTTACATCGAGATGAATTGCCTTACCAAGCAAAACCGATTTAGATTGTGGATCATTGCCTTAAAACCCTAAGGAACAAGACCATACCTCTAGTAAACGTGATTTGGCAAAGCTTGAACTCAACTGAAGCAACATGGGAGAAGGAACAGAATATGCGGGAGTTGTATCTAGAGCTGTTTGAGAATTGGTAAGTTTAATTTTGAGCGCAAAATTAAATTTAAGGGGATGAGAATTGTAACATCCCAATTAATTAAATGGTACATGTTTAGATTGAGTAGTAAGTATTAGGAAATTGGGTTAAAAAGGGAACAAAAAGGAAGGGAAGGGCCTACTTGCAATTTTAAAAATTTGCAAAGTAGTCCCTCCCATCTTAAGTAAACTTGACCACACAAGGAAAGAGCCCAAAAGCTTCCTTCTTCTTCCCATTCTCTCCAGCCCTCTCTCTCACTCTAAGTTCCATTTTCTCCAACTTCTCTCTAAAACCCATTCCTCCCATCTCCATAGATATACCTTGCATGTGTGGTTTTTGGTGTTTCTAAGCCTAAACGCCTTCCAATTTCATGTATGGGGTAAGTGAATTCTTAAGTTTCTCTCCTAATTCATAGTTTATTCTTCTTCATACTCTCATTTGGGAATTTTGTGACTAAATGCCATTTAGGGACACAAGAGCTCAAGAGTCAAGCTAAGGGAAAAGGAAAATTGGTGTTGGACTTGAGTTATGAACCCTAGAAATAGTCATTCAAGAGCAAGGGCAAGAAGAGCTTGAAGGTAACCCCAAAACCCCAATAGTATAGCTAGCTGGAAATTGTGAATGGTAGGATGAGTTGTGTGATGCAAATTGTGATTGTGGTTTGAAATCATGTAAATTGTCTTGATGATTGATGAAATTGGTTGTTTTGTCGCTATGTTAGCATGTTGCTTGTAATTGTGATTGTAATGTTTGAATGCACATTTGAGGTTTGATGAAATGGCTCACATAGATGGGTTTATGGTTTTGGAAGTTGAATTGGGTTAAAGGTTTAGGTTGGTTAGAAACAGGTATGATTTTGATGAAATTCTGAGTGTTAATGCCGTGACTTTGAACTGCGATTCGAACTATTTTTATTAAGCATTGGTCATCGTGGTCTTCACATGAGTTATAGAAAATCCTCTTAGCTTTCCAATGCCTTTGGTTTCACTCAATTTGGAGGTCTACAACTCTGATTATGACCCAATTACTGAGACAGGGTCAATTAGGAAGTATCTGTTTTGTAAAATGTGTTTCCCTGTCAAAGATGGCTCGTTTGGGAAATTAAATGTTTAGAACTGGGTTTTATGGTCTTCATTAGAGTTTTAGAAAATCCTATTAGCTTTCCAATGATTTTTGTTTCACTCAATTTTGAGGCCTACAATAAAGGTTATGGCTAAAATACAAACATGGTGCAATGCTGAGGAAAAACCAGAGTTTTGCTTCTGTGTCCAATTCGCGGCAGCGAATCTGACACAGAATGGGCACCTTTTTCTTTACTTCCAAAATGAAATGTAATCTCAAGGACTACATTTTTAGGGTTTGAATTAATAAAGATAGGTCCTGATTTTTTAAAAATCATGCGTAGGGCCACGTACATGTATTGTGGATGATTGTGGATGAATGACTTCATAGTATGTGATGAATCAAATAGGAGATTGAACATGAACTTGTGTGATTGGTGTTAATGCAATATGTGATCAACTCTCCTCTTAACAAGAGTATGGGTTAAGGTCTTGGTCTGAGGAAGAGATTGAGATTGATATTGCATTGGCTCATGCATTGTCATTCATGAACAAAATGGATTGCATATGCACCTTCGGGTGTTTGACCGGGCAGGTTGAGGGTTCAAGGAGGGACGCTTCCTTGGACAACGGAGATCTCCATTGAGGGTGTGGACTGCCGGCACAAAACTAATGATAAAGGAAATCATAAATATCATTGCATTTCACTGACTCTATGATTTGAAAGTGCATTGTAATGGTAAATTAGATGCTTGAATGTTGTAGTTCCTTAGCTATAGAATTAGGAAGGGTTTGCAACTTGTAGCATGTGACACTGTTTGAACATGTTTTAGACAACCGGGGGTTACTGAAATATATGTCAAAGCATGTATCTCACGGTTACAGAGTTGCAGGTGATTCTGGAGATACAGCAGTAAGAGCCAAGAAGTAGAAAAAATCTTTTAAGAAGATATCTGGCTTTTGTTTTGATAAATCTCATTGTAATATTTTGTTATGATGGATCTTCCAATTTTATTTTGTTAGACTCAATTGTATAAACTTAACCCAAGTAGATTATATGTAACTCTCACTATATGTGTAATATGTATTAGTTTAGTAGTTCCACGAACTAGAGTCACATAATGTACAGACCATGCCTATGTACACTTACTTAAAATATGTGATTTCTATTAGTTATGGGAGCTCAATTATTAGGGTGTTACATTCCATCTCCTTTGAAAGACCACTACTAAAACCTTGTAAAGAGAGCAAAAATTGTCTAGGCAAAACATCAATGTTAGCATGTGAAACCAGGAAATCATGATGCAATAAGAATGAGGAATGCCTAGCTAACATGATGTGTTTATTCCCAAGTGTTGGAGGTGTTGGTGTTGGAAGGATACCCTCATCCTCACTCCCTACCTTCTTTGAGTGCACCGTAGCTCTCTTATGTTAATGACTTTGAACATTGCTAAGGGGTTTAGGTATTACATTGTCTTTAACAAACTCATGTTGTGATTGTTCACATTCCCTTTTCTTTTTCATTGAAAGTTGGTCTCTACTAACCTCTTTGGGAGACAAGGGAAGGAGGCATCAATATTAGAGTGACCGTCATGAATGACCCTTCTATCAAATTGCCAAGGCCTACCCAACAACATATGGGTTGCTTCCATAGGAACCTCATCACATAAAATGTCATCACTATATTTGCAAATTATCAAAGACGCCAAAACTTGCTTATCAACAACTTGGTCATCATGATCATTTAACCACTGAAGTTTGTAAGTCCTAGGGTGCAAAGAAGTACACAACTTAAGTTTAGAAACAAGTCTAGTACTAGCATTATTTGCACATGACCCACTATCAATGATTAAGGAGCAATTAGCATTATGTACCATGCACCTAGTGTGTGGAAAATGTTCTCCCTTTGGGTGTCATCATCTTCTTTGGGGAAAACACCAAGTAGTCTTCGTACCATAAGAACATCACCCTCCAAAGGAGGTGTATCACCATCACTACTAGCATTATCACTAGAAGAAGATGAGTTAGAAGGAGAGGGGGAAGAAGAATTCAAAGAATCATACTCGCCATGTTTAAAAATCATAGATTTCTTAGAAGGACATTGGGAAGCAATATGCCCCCTACCAAGGCATTTGATGCATTTAATGGAAGATTGTTTTACCTTTTCTTCTTGTGCCACCTTATCCTTGCCTTTGGAGAAACAAGAGTACTCTTTACCTTTAAAAGAGGTTTTCTTGGAAGGAGACCTCTCTTTGCCACTAGAGGAAGACGTAGGTGACTCATACCTTGAAGATTTTTTGTACCTTGCATGCTTATGCATATCATAAAATGGGTTAGAAGATTTAGAGAATGTAGAATGATAATATGAAGCCCTAAGTTGCTTTTCCAAACGAGCCTAAGGCATTGATGAAGTAGTGCCTCCATAGATGTATGATCATGCAATTCTACAATGTCTCTAATGTAAGGATTCAACCCATTGAGGAATCTAGCCATGGTGGCTTCGTCACTTTCTTGGACATTTGCTCTTATCGTAGCCATTTCCATTTCCCTATAATAATCTTCAACATGCATTCTACCTCGGGATAGGCTTTGAAGTTTGTTGTGGAGTTCCTTGACATAATGTGGAGGAACCCATCGCAATCTAAACCTAGCCTTAAGTTCATTCCAACTCCTTAGAGGATGCCAAGGTAAAATGGTCTTTTTATGGTTATCCCACCACAACAAAGCATATTTGGTCAAGTGAAGAGTAGCAAGAGCAATCTTTCTTTCTTCATAAAATCTTTGAGCCTCAAAAATTTGATCAAGTTTCATTTCCCACTCTAGCGATACTTCTTCGGATTGACATTTCCATCAAAGGATGGGATTTTCAACTTTGTACCAATATGCCTCAAAATAGGATCACCAAACAAAGGCATATCATCCAATAAATTGTTATGTCTCCTAGGTACCCTATTCTCCCAAGGTCTAGGCATGTAAGGAAAATCATCCTTTTCCACTAGAGTGATGCACATGTCTATCATTCCTAGCATGTCCATGAAAAAGTTCTTGTCTAGGCCTAGAATGGACAGGAAGCCTACCTCCTATCTCATGTTGGGCATGCAAAAGAGGGCTAGATTTACCTTCACTTAACCTTGGAGATGGTGGTCTATGTAGATGTTTAGGAATAGCTTCCTCAATGGAAGATTTTATCAATCTTCCCATGTCCGCATAGACACCTTCCAACTTTTGGCGTAAAACTTTATTCATGTGTGAAGTAACAGCCTCCAAGAACAATTGATCGGATGAACGTGGAGGAGAACTCGGAGAAGGATCCATATTACAAGTGTACAAGCAAAAACAAGAAAAGTAGTGAAAATTCACACAAACAAAATGAAATCAAAAACCTAAGTAGCCAAATGGCAAAACTAAACCAAAAACAAGAAAAATATACAACAAATCAAAATGAAAAAGAAATACTAGCTACGGAGCTCACCAATATACACACAATCCTCACAATTGTGTTTCTCAAACAAGAAACCAAAATCACTCTTGTATCACTCAATTGCAAGGCTTTTGCTATAATGTGACACTCTTGCATCTTACCACGCCCTATCTCTTGGAGGTCATGGCCGCCATGCTCAATGCATGACGGATCAATGTATATATAAGATAAATTGCAAAGAAAAATCTTCTTGTAAGGTAAATATTATAAGATAGATATAAAGTTAAAATAAATTATGTTTATATATCATGAAATAAACAAAGTAAATATTGAATATTTTCCAATATCTTTTCTAATAATTTTAAATAGGTTTTTTTATGTATTGATTCTCTTGACATATATTAGTGGACATAATATTTATAAATTATCCTTTGTAAAATATTACTACATAAGCTTAATTTTAAAATATCTAAACATACTTTATATTTTTATATATAAACTAATAAAATGGCATTCTGCTACTCCTATGTAAGTACCTTCCTTATATGAATTAGGAATTAAAAGTATATTTTTATTCAAAAAATAATACTCAATGTGTTCTATATTTACAATATAATTAATGTTTTATTTTTCATTAAAGTTTGTTTTGTATTTGAATTTTACAACTTTACGCGTCATCGAAAATCGTCTTTCTAAGGAACTTAAATATTATAAATACCACACTTATGTGCGTGATTCTTTCACATTATCACAAACACACAAACACTTTATAGTTATTTAGTACTTCATAGATTTTATTTTCTTAGCTCATCACTACATATGGCACGCATGAATTCTATTTTGTTTGTTACTCTCTTTGTTTTGATGATTTATTCCTCACATTATGAGCAAGGATTCTCATTATAGTGATAACACCACATGCACACTACTATAACGTGCAGAGTACCACCCGATCAGGTGTGGCTACAACCCAGAGAACGACCCACGAAGATCATCCGAATGTAGGGTCAAACCCTAGCCAAAGTCAATGTCATAATTTTTTCCAAAGTTATACTAATAGATGATTCAATATTTACTTGTGACTATGGAAATTAATGATTGAAAATAAAAAATCAGATTCTTTATCTGAGGAAAGTGTAAACTCTCAAAAAAAAAAGATTGCTCTTGTATTTATTTATTTTTAACAAATAATTATTTATGCTCATAATTTTTGTATAAGAGCTTTTGAAAAACTTTCTTGAAGAAGCTATTAGTTTTATTACGTGCGATGTATCATGTATTAAAGAATATATAATAATATTTTCTATATTTGGAGGTTGATGTGTCTTCCATCTCTCTTTATTTCTTTTTTCTCTTTTTCTCATTCCTATATGAATCTCTATAATTGGATACTTTTTTATCTATTATTTTTCGGGGCTAAGCCCATCAATAACGGGCTCTAATAAATACATTACATTAGGGACAATACTTTCACTTTCCGAATGTAGGGTCAAATCCTAGCCAAAGTAAATGTCATAATTTTTTCCAAGGTTATACTAATAGATGGTTCAATATTTACTTGTGACTATGGAAATTAATGATTGAAAATAAAAAATCAGATTCTCTATGTGAGGAAAGTGTAAACTCACAATAAAAAAAGATTGCACTTGTATTTATTTATTTTTAACAAATAATTATTTATGCTCATAATTTTTGTATAAGAGCTTTTGAAACACTTTCTTGAAGAAGCTATTAGTTTTATTACGTGGGATGTATCATGTATCAAAAAGTATATAATAATACTTTCTATATTTGGAGGTTGATGTGTCTTCCATCTCTCTCTATTTCTTTTTTCTCTTTTTCTCATTCCTATATGAATCTCTATAATTATATACTTTTTTATCTATTATTTTTCGGGGCTAAGCCCATCAATAACGGACTCTAATAAATGGATCACATTTGGGACAATACTTTCACTTTCTGAATGTAGGGTCAAACGCTAGCCAAAGTCAATGTCATAATTTTTTCCAAGGTTATACTAATAGATGGTTCAATATTTACTTGTGACTATGGAAATTAATGATTGAAAATAAAAAATCAGATTCTCTATGTGAGGAAAGTGTAAACTCACAAAAAAAAAAGATTGCCCTTGTATTTATTTATTTTTAACAAATAATTATTTATGCTCATAATTTTGCTTTTGAAAAACTTTCTTGAAGAAGCTATTAGTTTTATTACGTGGGATGTATCATGTAACATCCCTAATTTTTCCTGAGTGGAGGAGTAGGCCTTTCAAAATAGCACATTGATCCTTGAGGGACTCTTTAGAAAAGAATTTGGAAATTTAGGAATTTGGTTACAATTACTAAGAGTTTTAGTGATAAGGACCAAATTGCAAAGATTTAGAAAATTGCAAAGTTTGAAAATAAGCCCCTCACCTCTTCTTCCTCCCCATATGCGCCTCACTCCTCTCTCTCTCATTTCTCCATCTTCTCAAACCTCTCCTAGGGTTTTCTTCCATTTCCTCATCACCCACTAGCAAATCACTCTCAAAAATTCAACATCAAGGCTTAAGGGATCATCTTTAAGCTTCAAGGGCTCCATAGCTTCCATAGGTAGGTACATGCAAGCTCCATTCCCTCTCTTGTGTTCAAATTGGAAATTGAAGAAGAGTTCCAAAAACCACCACAATCCTCACATGAAACTCTTGAATTGGGTGTGGGAGGATCTTAAATCACTTGGGCATTTGAAAGTACGGTGGTGAACCCTTGAAGATGGAAATTTTGCTTGGAACTAAAAATCAAGGTAACCCACAAAACCCCCCAAGTTAGTGAAATTATGGATTAGATGATGGTATGAGGTTAGGTGTTGGAATTGGTTGTGTTAGATTGTAGAAATTTGGTTGCATGTGTTTTGTTTGAATTAGCTTGAATTATATCTTGAGTTTTGAAAAGTGAAGTGAATATTGAATGCTTATAATATTGTATGCTTTGAGAATGATCTTGATGATGATGTGAATTTGATGAAATTGGACTTTGGTCATCCTTGTGAATTGATCTTTGATTTATTTATATTGAATTAGATGAAAGGGGGGATTGAAACTTGTGAATTGATCTTTTAAGGAATTGAGATGGAAGGGGGGATTGAAACTTGTGAAAAGTTGATCAATACCATTTCCCCTGTTTTGGCACAATTTGAACACGATTTTTGAATTGGTTTTAATTGGAATTTGACTTTGTGGTCTTAATAAGAGTTGTAGATGCTCCTCTTAGATTTCAAATGCTTTTGGTTTCATTCAATTTGGAGGTCTACAACTCTAGTTATGACAAAATTAGTGAGACAGGGTCTATGTGAAACTATCTAATTATTTGATTGCACATACCTGTCAAAGATGACTGTTTTTGACAATTAAATTTTTAGAACTAGGTTTTGTAGTCTTCAAAAGATTTGTAGAGGATCCTCCTAGCTTTCAAATGCTTTTGGTTTCACGCTATTTGGAGGTCTACAACTTAAGTTATGGCCAAAATATGAACAGGGGTGCGCACACGTTGCTGGGCTGTACGCACAAGATTGGGCAGTAGCTCCAGGGGGAATTAAGGTGCGCATATGTTGGAGGGTTGTGCGCACAATTGGAGGAAGTAAGCAAAAACACAGTTAAGGTGCACACAGCTAAGCAAAGTGTGCGCACAGCTGATAGCCTAGTCTTCTTCCCTTAATCCTATATACTTTATAATTTATTTTAGTTCCCTAAATTCCTTATCTTTTCTAAAACAGCCCCTTAAGCACATAACTTGTAAGTTTAAATAATTTACTCTAGAAACTTTTAAATTTGGGATGTTACAATTCGACGACTACTTGGCCATGTTGAAGACTGTGGAGGAGAACCAAAGAGAAAATATTTTCCACACCTGGTGCCTAGTCAGTGGCAACTTGTGCTTGGTGATCATCGACGAAGGAAGTTGTACCAATGTGGCAAGTACTAGATTAGTGACAAAATTGAATCTAGCTACTAAACTGCACCCTAGGCCATACAAACTCCAATGGCTTAGTGAAGATGGGGAGGTACTGGTGAAGGAGCAGGTCGAAGTAGAAATGTCCATTGGGAGATATAGTGACAAGGTGTTGTGCGATGTTGTTCTGATGGAAGCTAGTCACTTACTGTTAGGGAGATCGTGGCAGTTTGACAAGAAAACCAATCATGACGGTTACACCAACAAGATCTCCTTTCAGCACCATGACAAAAAGATTGTGCTCAAACCTCTGAGCCCAAAAGAGGTTAGTGAGTGTCAAAAAAAATAAGAGAAAAAATTGTGCAAGGAAAGAGAGAACAAGAAAAAGTGAACCAAACTCTTGAAAAGAAAAATGAGAAAAAGAAAAATGAAACACTTGAGGTGAAGGAGAACCTTTCAGCCACAAAAAAATAGGTCAAGAGGTTGCTTCTTGCAAAACAACCCTTATACATATTTTTTTTTGCAGAAACCACATTTTGACCGCTAACGCTTTTGATGACTATGAATTGCCCCCTAATATTAAAACTCTTTTGCAGGAATTCCAAGATGTGTTTCCATCAAGTGTTCCTAGTGTGCTTCCACCATTGAGGGGGATTGAGCATCACGTTGATCTCATCCCGGGTGCGTCGTTACCCAACAAGCTTGCCTACAGGAGTAACCCACAAGAAACAAAGGAGATTCAACGCCAAGTGGACGAACTCCTCGACAATGGTTGGGTAAGAGACAGCATGAGCCCCTGTGCTGTCCCGGTCACTTTGGTCCCTAAAAAGGACGGTTCTTGGCGTATGTGTTCCGATTGTAGGGCCCTTAACAACATCACCATAAAATATAGGCATCCCATACCTAGGCTTAATGATTTACTTGATGAGGTGCATGGTGCCTGTTATTTTTCTAAAATTGATTTTAAAAGTGGATACAATCAAATTAGGATCAAGGAAGGTGATGGGTGGAAAACTGCTTTTAAAACAAAATATGGTTTACATAAGTGGTTAGTTATGCCTTTTGGCTTGACTAATGCCCTTAGCACTTTCATGAGATTGTGAACCATGTTTTGAGAGAGTTTATTGGCAAATTTGTTGTAGTGTATTTTGAATATATACTTGTCTATAGCACTACCCTTGATTTACATGTGGAACATTTGAAAAATGTTTTGGGATGCTTAGAGCACGACAATTGTATGTCAATCTTGACAAATGCACCTTTTGCACTGACCATGTTGTGTTTCTTGGTTTCGTGGTAAGTTCCAAAGTAGTTCAGGTGGACGAGAAAAAGGTTAAGGCTATCCAAGAATGGCCTACACCTAAATCCGTGACCGAAGTCAGAAGTTTTCATGGTTTGGCGAGTTTCTACTGGAGGTTTGTAAAGGACTTTAGCACAGTGGCAACACCTCTCAATGAAGTGCTAAAAAAAGATATTGGTTTTAAATTGGGCAAAAAACAAGAGGAAGCTTTTAATGCACAGAAACAAAAATTGTCAAATGCTTCTATACTCGCTTTGTCAAATATTGAAAAATCTTTTGAACTTGAGTGTGATGAATCGAATGTTGGGATTGGGACCGTGTTATTACAGGAAGGCCATCCAATTGGTTATTTTAGTGAGAAGTTAAGCGGTCCTACCCTTAACTATTCTACCTGTGATAAGCAATTGTATGCCTTGGTGAGAGCTTTAAAAACATGGCAACTACCTCTATCCCAAAGAATTTGTGATTCATAGTGATCACGAGTCTCTTAAATATCTCAAGGAACAAGGCAAGCTCAACAAGAGGCATGTCAAATGGTTGAGTTCCTTAAACAATTTCCTTATGTTATCAAACATAAGAAGGAAAAAGTGAACATAGTTGCCGATGCTCTTTCCCGGCGACATGCTTTGCTATCCATGCTTGAAAAAAAATTACTTGGTCTTGAATGTTGGAAAAACATGTATGAACATGATGAAGCCTTTGGGGATATTTTTTAGGCTTGTGAAAAGTTTTCTGGAAATGGATTCTTTAGGCATAATGGATTCCTTTTTAAAGATAATAAATTATGCGTGCCTAAATGTTCCACTAGAACTTTGTTCGTAAATGAGGCACATGAGGGTGGTCTGATGGGGCACTTCGGGGTCCAAAAGACCTTGGATACTTTAAAAGAACATTTTTCTTGGCCCCATATGAAATAAAATGTGCAGGATTTTGTTGGCCGATGTATTGTGTGCAAAAAGGCCAAGCCCAAAACCATGCCTCATGGGTTGTACACACCTTTAACTGTTCTGGAACACCCTTGGATGGATATATCCATGGATTTTTTTTTAGGGTTGCCAAAGACTAGCACTAGTAATGATTCCATTTTTGTGGTTGTTGACAGATTTTCTAAAATGGCTCACTTTATTCCTTGTAAAAAAATTGATGATGCTAGTCATGTGGCTCATCTATTTTTCAAAGATGTTATATGACTCCATGGTTTACCAAGGAGTATTGTGAGTGATAGGGACTCTAAGTTCCTAAGCCATTTCTGGAGGACTTTGTGGGGCAAGTTGGGCACAAAGTTGCTATTTTCTATCACTTGCCACTCACAAACCGATGGGCAAACTGAAGTTGTTAACATAACTTTGGGAACTTTGCTTAGAACTGTTTTGAGAAAGAACTTAAAATCTTGGGAAGCATGCTTACCCCATGTTGAGTTGGCTTATAATCGGGCTGTTCATAGCACCACTAAATGTCTCCTTTTGAGGTTGTTTATGGTTTTAATCCACTAACTCCTCTTGACTTATTTCCCATGCCTAACATTTCTGTGTTTTAGCATAAGGAAGGGCAAGCGAAGGCGGACTATGTGCGGAAGCTCCATGAGAAGGTCAAAGCCCAGATTGAAAGGCAAAATGATAGTTTTTCCAAGGAGGCCAACAAAGGGAATAGTGAGTTGTGTTCAAACCCAGAGACTGGGTTTGGGTACACATGAGGAAAGAACGGTTTCCAGATCAAAGGAAATCAAAACTTCATTCTAGAGGTGATGGTCCTTTCCAAGTGCTGGAAAAAAATAAATGACAATGCTTATAAAATTGAGCTACCCAATGAATACAATGTCAGTACTACTTTCAATGTGTCTAACCTTTCTCTCTTTGATGCACATGAAGAGTTCGATTTGAGGACAAATCCTTTTCCAGGGGGAGAATGATGAGGACATTGCCGTGCACAAGGGCAAAGGAGCACTTGAGGGACTAGGGGGACGTATGACGAGGGCCAAAGCAAGAAAAGCCTAGGAAGCTTTTCATCAATTGGTGTCTATGCTACTTGAATTCAAGCCAAAAGCCTAAGGAGAAAGGAGCCAGATGGTGAATTGCATCCAAGCCCAAATGGAGGACTAAAGGGTGCCACACTTTGGAGGACTACATGACGTCATTCTTGAAGACCTTTTGCATTTTCCTAAGTTTTAAATAAAGTCCAATCTCTTGTAAAGTTGGTTGTCCAATTGTAGTTTTTGGTTGACCAACTAATGGAACTAATTCCGACTTTTTTTTTGTTAAGTGTAATAAATCCAAAATGGAGTCAATAAGGTGATGTCATGAAGATGATCTCAAGAGGATGACATCAACCTAGGAGTGTGCGCCACTTTGTGGCCTTTTGGTATGTCTTAGTAGTCTTAATAATTAGGTGGAAGTGGAGAGGTTAGTGGAAACCTTTAGTTGCCCACTTAGTGGTCCACTTTTAGCCAATCAAAAGCCATGGCCTTGGGCTATATATAGACATGAGCTATTCCATTGTAAACACACAAGATCGAATTTAAATATATTTGTCAGAGACTCTCTCTTTTGTTCTTGAGTGATTCAAGAATTTAAGGCTTATCAAAGGTATCCACCCTTTGTGTGTTTAGCCTTTTCCTCAAGTGGTGTGATTCCACTTGTTTCCATCCTTTTCCCTTTCTTTCTTATATCCAAAAACCACAAAATGAAGCAAGAACACCAACCCAAAACTGCCTAGATTTGCGCCACATTCCAGCCCCAAAAACCCACCTATTTTCATCTTAAATTCCATCATTTTCCCTTCCAAAACAACCCAGAATTTTCCCTAGCCCTTACCTCCTTCAGACCTTCAATTTTCCACAAAAATTCCCTTAAGAATTGTGCCCTTCACTGTCCAGAATTTCGCAAAAAAATTCCTTGTCCAAACCTTGTTTTATTCTTCAATATTCCAATTCTTTTAGCCTAAAAATCCAGCGCCACTTTTTTCCTTCCTTGCACCAATTTGTCCTCAACATTTCTCAAGGTTTTCCGGTAATTTGAATCCTAGACGGTCCACTTCTTTTCCCTTGCCTTTAGGGATCATATCAAAAAGACTAGACTAATAATGAATGAGTAATATGCAAAGTGGTTAATTTTTGAAGGTCTAATTTAATATTAGTTTAAATCATTAGAAACTAATTTTAAAGTCTTCTAAATCTTCTTGGGACTAATTTGATAACGAAACTACAATAAGAACTAAGGTGGTTTGCTAGTGAGTTTGTATAACATTATGATCAAATAATAATAATATTGTAATTTCTAACGTAATTAATTTCTCACTAACTAATTTGTTATTAATTTAAGAATATTTAAGGACTAATTTTGTAAAGATACTAATATTTTGAGGACTAATTCAATGTCAAAACTTACACATGACTAAATTAATTATGTGTAAATTTTTAAAGTAATTTCTTGATGTTATAATTTTGAAGGGGGCTAATTCCATGACAAAAGACTAAATTAGTAATGAATGAGTAATTTTCAGCGTGATTAATTTTAGAGTGACTAATTTGATATTAGTTTAAATTGTTATAAACTACTTTTTAAGTCTTCTAAATCTTTCGAAGACTAATTTGATACCAAAACTATAACAGAGACTAAATTGATTACTAGTAAATTTTTACAACATATTAACTAAATAAATAAATAATTATATGAGTAAATTCTAACGTGATTAATTTTAAAAACACTAATTTGGTGTTAGTTTAAATCTTTAAGAACAAAAAAAAAATTATCCTTATAAATGTTTTGGGAACTAATTCGGTATCAAAACTAACATGGGACTAAATTTGTTTTGAGTGAATTTATAAAGTAATTTCTTAATGTTATATTGCTTAAATGGAGTAATTTCAGACAAAAATCATTCAAGGATTAGACTAATTGTTAATGAGTAATTTGAAACGTGGTTAATTTTTGAAGGAGTACTTTGATATTAGTTTAAATCGTTTAACCTAATTTTAAAGTCTTCTAAATCTTTCAGAGGCTAATTTGATATCGAAACTGCAACAGGGACTAAGTTGGTTTGTTAGTGAGCTTTACAAAATAATGATTAAATAAATAGATGAGTAATTTCTAACCTGATTAATTTCAGTAACTGATTTGGTATCAATTTAAGCATCTTTAAGAACTAATTATATAAATTTACTGATATTTTATGGACTAATTTGATGTGAAAACTAACACAAGAATAAATTGATTATGTGTAAATTTATAAAGTAATTTCTTAACGTTATAATTCAGAGGGAGATTAATTTAATGCAAAAATCTATAAAGGAGTAAATTAGTAATGAATGAGTAATTCATTGTGGTTAATTTTTGTGTAACTAACTTGGTATTAGTTTAAATTGTTATAAACTAATTTTTAAGTCTTCTAAATCTTTCAAGGACTAATTTGATATCGAAACTTTTATAGAGACTTAATTGGTTATTAGTGAATTTGTATAACATAATAATTCAATAATTAAGTAATTATATAAGTAATTTCTAATGTGATTAATTTCAAAGAGACTAATTTAGTATTAGTTTAAATCTTTAAGAAAAAAAAAATTGCTCTTATAAATGTTTTGGAGACTAATTCGATGTTAAAACTAATACGGAGACTAAATTGGTTAAGAGTGAATTTAAAAAGTAATTTCTTAATGTTATATTTCTTAGATGAAGAAATTGATTACAAAAACAAATCAAGGACTAGACTAATAATGAATGAGTAATTTGTAACGTGGTTAATTTTTCAAGGACTAATTTGATATTAGTTGAAATCGTTAAAAACTAATTTTAAAGCCTTCTAAATTTTCTAAGGATTAATTTCATATGGAAACTACAATAGGGACAATGTTGGTCTGTTAGTGTGCTTTTATTCAGTAATAATTATATAAATAGATTATTAATTTTTAACATGATTAATTTCTGAGTAACTAATTTTTTGTACTAATTTAAGAATCTTTAAGAACTAATTTTATAAATTTATTAACATTTTGGGGGTCTCATTCGAGGACAAAACTAACAATGACTAACAATTTAAGTTTTTTTTCTTTTCAAAATTAAAAAACTAAATTGATTATGTGTAAATTATAAAATAATTTCTTGATATTATAATTCTGAGGGGAACAAATTTAATGACAAAAATATAGAGAGGAGAAAATTACTGAAGAATGAGAAATTTTAAGCATAGTTAATTTTAGAATGACTATTTTGGTCTTAGTTTAAATTGTTATAAATTAATTTTTAAGTCTTCTAAATCTTTTGAGAGCTAATTTGATTTCACAACTATAACAAAAAGTAAATTGGTTATTAGTGATTTTCAACGTGATTGATTTGTGAGGAAATAATTGATAAATTCATTAATGTTTTGAGGGGATTAATTTCATGACAAAACTAACATAGGGACTAAATTTATTATGGGTAAATATATAAAATAATGCCTTGATGTTATAATTAGTAAATTACTAATAAATGAGTAATTTTTAGTGTGATAAATTTTTGAGTGACTGATTTTGTATAAGTTTACACTGTCATAAACTAATTTTAGTATTTTACATCTTTGAGGGACTAAGTTATAACAAAATCATAACACGGGTTAAACTTTTTATTAGTGATTTTTTGTAACATAATAGTTAAACATTTAGAAAAGTAATTTTGAACATGGTTAATTTTCAAGGGACTAATTTAATATTAGGTTGAATCTTTAAGAACAAATTGTTTAGTCTTATAAACTTTTTGGGGATTAATTCGATGTCAAAACTAGTGAATTAAACAATTAAACAATTAGAAAAGTAATTTTTGATCTTTATGTTATGTAATGAGTGAATTTATAAAGTAATTTAATGATCTTATAATTTTTAAAGGAACAAATTTGATGAGAAAATCCAACAAGGACTAGACTAATTATGAATGAGGAATTTACAACGTGGGTAATTTTTTAGGGACTAATTTAATATTAGTTTAAATTGTTTAAAACTGTTTCTAAAGTCTCCTAAATCGTCAGGGGACTAATTTGATATCGAAACTATAACAAAGACTAAATTGGTTAGTTAGTCATTTTACATAATGATTAATTTAATGGTTGAGTAATTTCAAACAAGATTAATTTATGAGTAACTAATTTGGTTAAGAACCAATTTTTTAGTCTTATAAATGTTTTGGGTACAAATTCACGGTAAAAATTAACACAAGGAATAAATTTGTTACTAGTGAATTTATAAAGTAATTTTTTGATGTTATAAATGGTATGGAAACAAATTTGACCTATGACAAAAATCTATCATCTAAGAAATCAATATTGAATGAGTAATTTCAAGCATGATATTAGTTAAATTGTTAAAAACTAATTTATTTGTCTTTAAATTTTTTATGCACTACAAATGTTGTCACAAATCTTTAAAATGTATATTAGAGCTTTGCAATATCACTTAAGTAAAATTTCAACATATGCACTGTAACACCGTTAATAAAATTAACATTAGGAGGTTTTGTAATGAAAGTAAAAATTTTAAGAAAATAAGTGTAATTTGAAAACTAAAAAAGTAAATATAATATAGACAAATGTCAGATAAAGTTAGTGTAATTATCATTAAATATAACTAATAAATTCTTTTGACAACAATACTTGCTACATTAATCATTGCATTTACGACCACGTGGCACATGACAATTGGAGGCTTTCTCACAATTGGAGATGACGATCCGTGGCTTTAGCTTATGAACCACAACATCCGTTGATAAGCAAACTCATCAACGGTCACACTTTCATCTCTATAAAATTTTCAAAAACCAAACAAGATCCTTTCAAAATTCCCGCTCTCATCTTTTCACAATCTCTGCAGTATAAATACTCTTCACCTTCTCATCCATTAACACATAGTTGCTTCTACATCTCAGTTCCCATTTCAATCAGCAAGTAAGAGACACTCATTGTAATTTAAATGGATCGTACGAAGAAAACCGCAAGGAAATCCACTGGAGGAGAGGCTCTGAGGAAGCAACTGGCGAAAAAGGCAGCTCGGAAGTCTGCTCTGGCAACCGACGGCGTGAAGAAGCCTCACCGTTTCAGGCCAGGGACAGTGGCTCTGAGGGAGATCTAAAAGCACCAGAAGTGCACAGAGCTGATGGTCAGGAAGCTTCCATTGAAGAGATTGGTCAGAGAAATTTCTCAAGATTACAAAACAAATCTTCGATTCAGACACCATCTCAGCTTTGCAAGAAGCTATTGAAGCCTACATCATCAGATTGTTTGAAGATACCAATCTCTGTGCAATTCATGCTAAGTGATTTGCGATTATGCTGAAGGATATTCACCATGCTCGTAGAATTACGGGCGATAGAGCTTAGGGTTTTTTCTTGTCATGTATAAAACCTTTTATCCATGTTAGGGTTCTTAAAACTGTCATCTTTATTAGAAGGTTAAGGTCCTAGTTTCCATAGAAGTTGTTGTAAAATTCATTGTTTCTTATCAGAAGAATTGGATTCCAGTTTCATGTTTAAATCACCATTCTTGTTTCACTTTTTGTAGAGTAATAAAGTGTATGGCGTTGCTTTTTTCCTTTTTCTTCCCTTTCTTTTTCTTTCCTTTTCCTTTTACCATTTCTAATTGCTTTTATATTTTCATTTTGTTTTGTTTTAACTGTTATCCAAAATAAAGTATTATTGGTATGGTACCTGTGTATTGTTCATTCTCACTGGTATACATTGTGTTTGAATATATTCGTTTATTTAAATATTTAATTTATGCATTAAACTCTTAACAAATTAAAGATAGTGTTTATGAGTAGAATTATGTAATAACTCATGTAGATAATCTCAATATACAGTAGCTTATTTTGATAAATTTCTCCTAAATGATTTTAGATTTTGTTGTAGTGTCACAGATGCAAAGACTTTCAAATGCACAAAGAAAGTAAATTGAATAATAAATACTTTGAACGAAGTTAATATGTCATTTAATTGTTACAAAAAAAAATGTCATTCAAAATTTTTAATATGTTGAATAACCTAGACTAATCTCAAGACACTCAATACTGTGATATTGTGTTTCAAGTTTTTCATTCTATTCAAAATTATTGAGGTTATTTTTGTTGTGCATCAAACACATATCCTAATCTCCTTACTCAATTTTCAACTTATCCAAAGGAGGGGACCCAGATGGTGAATTGCATCCAAGCCCAAATAGAGGACTAAAGGGCGCCACACTTTGGAGGACTACATGACGTCATTCTTGAAGACCTGTTGCATTTTCCTAAGTTTTAAATAAAGTCCAATCTCTTGTAAAGTTGGTTGTCCAATTGTTGTTTTTGTTGAGTGTAATAAACCCAAAATAGAGTCAAAAAGGTGATGTCATGAAGATGATGTCATGAGGATGACATCAACCTAGGAGTGTGCGCCACTTTGTGGCCTTTTGGTATGTCTTAGTGATCTTAATAATTAGGTGGAAGTGGGGAGCTTAGTGGAAACCTTTAGTTGCCCACTTAGTGGTCCATTTTTAGCCAATCAAAAGCCATGGCCTTAGGCTATATATAGCCATGAGCTATTCCATTGTAAACACACAAGATTGACGTTAAATATATTTGTGAGAGACTCTCTCTTTTGTTCTTGAGTGATTCAAGAATTTAAGGCTTATCAAAGGTATCCACCCTTTGTGTGTTTAGCCTTTTCCTCAAGTGGTGTGATTCCACTTGTTTCCATCCTTTTCCCTTTCTTTCTTATATCCAAAAACCACAAAATGAAGCAAGAACACCAACCCAAAACTGCCCAGATTTGCGCCACATTCCGGCCCCAAAAACCCACCTATTTTCATCTTAAATTCCTTCCTTTTCCCTTCCAAAACAACCCAGAATTTTCCCTAGCTCTTACCTTCTTCAGACCTTCAATTTTCCACAAAAATTCCCTTAAGAATTGTGCCCTTCACTGTCCAGAATTTCGCAAAAAAATTCCTTGTCCAAACCTTGTTTCATTCTTCAATATTCCAATTCTTTTAGCCTAAAAATCCAGCGCCACTTTCTTCCTTCCTTGCACCAATTTGTCGTGAACATTTCTCAAGGTTTTCCGGTAATTTGAATCCTAGACGGTCCACTTCTTTTCCCTTGCCTTTAGAGATCATATCAAAAAGACTAGACTAATAATGAATGAGTAATATGCAAAGTGGTTAATTTTTTAAGGTCTAATTTAATATTAGTTTAAATCATTAGAAACTAATTTTAAAGTCTTCTAAATCTTCTTGGGACTAATTTGATAACGAAACTACAATAAGAACTAAGGTGGTTTGCTAGTGAGTTTTTATAACATTATGATCAAATAATAATAATTCTGTAATTTCTAACGTGATTAATTTCTCAGTAACTAATTTGTTTTTAATTTAAGAATATTTAAGGACTGATTTTATAAAGATACTAATATTTTGAGGACTAATTCGATGTCAAAACTAACACATGACTAAATTAATTATGTGTAAATTTTTAAAGTAATTTCTTGATATTATAACTTTGAAGGGGGCTAATTCCATGACAAAAGACTAAATTAGTAATGAATGAGTAATTTTTAGGGTTATTAATTTTAGAGTGACTAATTTGATATTAGTTTAAATTGTTATAAACTACTTTTTAAGTCTTCTAAATCTTTCGAAGACTAATTTGATACCAAAACTATAACAGAGACTAAATTGATTATTAGTAAATTTTTACAACATAATAACTAAATAAATAAATAATTATATGAGTAAATTCTAACGTGATTAATTTTAAAAACACTAATTTGGTGTTAGTTTAAATCTTTAAGAACAAAAAAAAAATTATCCTTATAAATGTTTTGGGAACTAATTCGGTATCAAAACTAACATGGGACTAAATTTGTTTTGAGTGAATTTATAAAGTAATTTCTTAATGTTATATTGCTTAAATGGAGTAATTTGAGACAAAAATCAATCAAGGATTAGACTAATTGTTAATGAGTAATTTGCAACGTGGTTAATTTTTGAAGGACTACTTTGATATTAGTTTAAATCGTTTAAACTAATTTTAAAGTCTTCTAAATCTTTCAGAGACTAATTTGATATTGAAACTACAACAAGGACTAAGTTGGTTTGTTAGTGAGCTTTACAAAAAAATGATTAAATAAATAGATGAGTAATTTCTAACCTGATTAATTTCAGTAACTGATTTGGTATCAATTTAAGCATCTTTAAGAACTAATTATATAAATTTACTGATATTTTATGGACTAATTTGATGTGAAAACTAACACAAGAATAAATTGATTATGTGTAAATTTATAAAGTAATTTCTTAACGTTATAATTCAGGGGGAGATTAATTTGATGACAAAAATCTAGGGAGGAGTAAATTAGTAATGAATGATTAATTTTCAGTGTGGTTAATTTTTGTGTAACTAACTTGGTATTAGTTTAAATTGTTATAAACTAATTTTTAAGTCTTCTAAATCTTTCAAGGACTAATTTGATATCAAAACTTTTATAGAGACTTAATTGGTTATTAGTGAATTTGTATAACATAATAATTAAATAATTATGTAATTGTAAAAGTAATTTCTTATGTGATTAATTTCAAAGAGATTAATTTAGTATTAGTTTAAATCTTTAAGAAAAAAAAGTTGCTCTTATAAATGTTTTGGGGACTAATTCGATGTTAAAACTAAGACGGAGACTAAATTGGTTAAGAGTGAATTTATAAAGTAATTTCTTAATCTTATATTTCTTAGATGAAGAAATTTGATTACAAAAACAAATCAAGGACTAGACTAATAATGAATGAGTATTTGTAACGTGGTTAATTTTTCAAGGACTAATTTGATATTAGTTGAAATCGTTCAAAAATAATTTTAAAGCCTTCTAAATTTTCTAAGGATTGAATTCATATGGAAACTACAATAGGGACAATGTTGGTCTGTTAGTGTGTTTTTATTCAGTAATAATTATATAAATAGATTAGTAATTTTTAACATGATTAATTTCTGAGTAACTAATTTATTGTACTAATTTAAGAATCTTTAAGAACTAATTTTATAAATTTATTAACATTTTGGGGGTCTCATTTGAGGACAAAACTAACAATGACTAACAATTTAAGTTTTTTTTCTTTATAAAGTTAAAAAAATAAATTGATTATGTGTAAATTATAAAGTAATTTCTTGATATTATAATTCTGAGGTGAACAAATTCAATGACAAAAATTTAGAGAGGAGAAAATTAGTGAAGAATGAGAAATTTTCAGCATAGTTAATTTTCAAATGTTTTAGGCTTGGATTGAATGGCTAGGTTACTCATCCTAGTCATGACTCACGTGATGCATATGCTAGGCCTTTTAGGGAAAGAATAAGACATAAAAAATTTTAAAACCTTTCGCAAGGGATTAGTGAATTGACAAGGAAGCTTGTCCAAGACTTTAAAGAGTGTGAAGCTGTTGATATGGCTAGCATAGAGGAGAATGTTTCTAGTGTCAATGGGAGTTCGGTAGAGGATGTTGAGTGTGTCCAACAATCTTCCCTTCCTTTTGGATTATAATGTTTCTTCTCTTGAGATCACTAATCATCTGCATAGTCAGGCTTTGTGTACTTTGAAGGTTAGTTATTAGCTTCAACTTGAGGAAGTAAGAGGTAACTCTTTGGCTAAGCAAGGTATGGATTTGATTTTCAATATTGCATTACCTTCATTAGCAAGTACCCTAAGGTATACTTCTCTCTTCCATCCGTTTGATTCCTTGCCACATTTTGGATCCATTTCCTTATTTGTAAATAGGTTTTGGATAGCCATATTTGGCAATCTTGTATTGCTTAGTTTGAATAATACCTTATGTTCAATTGTGATATCTAAAGGTATTTCCATGGATCTTGTTGATGATGCATTTGTGCATGAGAAGCCTATTATCCCTCTTTCACTTGGAAATTCTCTTTTAGACTTATATTTTGGGCACATTATGCATTATGATTCCACTTGTTTTAGTTTGTTCCATTTTCAAAAGGTGCAAAGTTGTGCTTTTAACATGGTGATTGTGTGTTGTGGGAACTCTCGTATACATATTATCACTTGTTATGAATTCTCTTGAGTGATTACAATGACTCTACTTGGGAAGTTTATAATTTTTGTGTTTGATCCGGGTGGTTGTAGCCAATTGTACCTTTCTCATGGGTCATTCCTCTATTTATTGAAGGTGAATTACCTAAGGATTCGAGGATGAATCCTTTTAAAGGGGGAGAGAATGATGTGAGCATGGATTGCAGGCCTCGAAGACTCTAAACTTTGGAAGACTTTTTAGTGTATAATAATTTTTTTCAACTAGTAATAATTCAATCCATCATGATTGTATGATGTGTTAGGAGCTTTGGTTTTGATTTAGGGCCTTTTGTTATGGAGTTTTAGAGCTTCGCATTTGGAGAATAGCATGAAAATTACATGAAAAGCAGCAAGCAGCAGCTCATAGCACATCCCAACGCTAGCATCAGCGTTCCAAGGTGGTGTGTCCCAACGCTGGGTTAGGCGTCCCTTCACGTGGCAGAAGAGGGACTCTGCTGATTTTGCGCGTTCCAACGCGATTAGACGCTATGATATGTTTTGAGCGTTTTGGTTGCTTAGAACTCTTTAAATAGCCTTAGGAACTTATTCTACTCGGATTTTGAATATTTTGATGAAATTAAATGATGTTTTGAGAGTTTTCTATCTTGAATTAGGGTTCTTAAGCTAGGAAGCTTGGAGACCTTGATTGGGTTCTTACTATTGGTCCTTAATATCAATGTGGCAAATCAAAATCGATCTTCTCACTAATCTCAACTTATTAGTGTGGCGATCACCTTTCGTTTTTTATCAATGATTTTCGAATCAATGTGGCTAGTCTTCATCATCTCATCTCTAATTCATTGAATTAGAGTAGTGATCCATCTTCTATCCTCTTCCACTTGCTTGTTCTTCTTTTGATTTGTGCTCCAAATCTCATCGAAGCTAGATCCTATCTCATGGCAACATGAAATTGCGCGTTGTTTTTAGGTGTGAACCCACTATTGAGGTTTTTTTAATCAGTACCTCAAGAAGAAGGTCATTTCTGAAGCTTTTTAGGTTAAAGTCATTCGTGAGCTCCATGTGTTTAAGGCATCACCTTGGGCTCTCCCAAGAGGTTAGTTGTTGGAGTTTTATTTTCCCTTCAAAAATAAAATCAAAATCCTCTTTTTCTTTTTATCCCTTTTATGATTTTACCACCCCATTAATTTCTCTCCATTTTCTAAACAATGTGACTTGTCAATTGAATAAAAACCCAATATTTTGATTACCCACATGAATTACTCATGTGTCATTTTTCAAGTGAGTATTGGAGGAATTGTTTTTGTGTTCTTTTTTTTTTGTGCGGTTGGAAGGAATTGTAAGGAGGTTAAGTATTTTTTCTTCAATTGTGAGGATCGTGTGTTTCATAAGAGTTGCTAGGAATGGCCATTGGAGAGAACATGGAGAAAGGAGGGAAGTTGTGCCCACCAAGATCCGGGCGGTGCCTAGGATTAAATCCATCCAGGAATTCTGGAAAGGAGAAGGAACTGCAGAGAGAAAACAATATGGGAGATGCATCAATTTAACCTTATCTCCAATTCGAATTCAATTGAGGTAAAGGAAAAGAAATTCAATGGCCACCCTCATTTTCTAATGATCTAAATTTAACATGTATCGAGTGAAGTCTTTTAAGTGTGTACCTAATTTCACTTTAGGATTAGTCGAACGTCGATTTGATCCAAACTGAAAACCAAAGGCCTGGTAAAAAGTTGCAAACATTTTTGTCTTATTCATGTAATTGATTTGATCACTCTGCATTTTGATTTCAATCTAGGTGTCAAAGTGGGCTATATACCACATAATTCTGAAGAAGGTGGCAAAGAAAGGGATGAATAAGGCGACAAAGAAGGTTTGTAAAGGATACAAGTGATATCGAGATAGAATAGTAACACTAGATTATTTTCCCTAATAATAATTAGTTAGTTTTGAAAGCTATATTCTTCTTTCTGAACAGTAACAATCTCATCCCATATTCTAGCTATATAGCTAGTTATCTTTTGTATTTGACTACAGATTGATAATTCAGTAAATGATGTGTTATTCACAAAACTATCAGTCTCAAATCATCTCTCAATAGGGTTGATCATAAAGTTACCTAGAGCAAAAAGAATGTTCATTTGATTGAGGAAGGCAAGAGTGTCTGTGTTATTGACCCTTCATCTTCCATTACCCATGAATGTGACCTAATAAATGTTTAAAGGAACGGAAGAGATCCCGCCTCAAGTTGTATATATAGAAATTGCAATATGAGCTATAATAGAGTTTATAAGAAATCATTGTGAAGCCCTTGTGATCCCTAAACACCTTTAATTTTTGTCTTTTCTTCTATAGTTTGCAGGAAAATTGAGAAATGTGTATAGGCGTTTCCTTTTATATGAAATGAGCTCCCGAATTTGATAATTTCAATAAGGAACTTTCTATGATTCAATAATAACGATCTTTTATAACATGTCCTATATTAGGTATTTTTTTTATAATACGAGCTTTATTAGTTTTGTTAGAGTGAGAACTAGTACATATTGATTCCCTTCCATATCTTCCAAACAAATTTGAGACATTTGGATAAAGCTTTTTAATTAATATAACTATTATTTGTTTATTTTCGACTCAAACAGAGTTTTTTCTCCTAAAAAATACTTCACGTAAAAAAATATGGAATTATTATCAATAGATATAAAACGAATAAATGACCAAAATTGTCGCTGATTTATAAGACCAAGCACAATGAAATAAATATTATAAACATCTCTCTTGCTGGCTTTTTATTTATTATTTAAATTTGCAAACTCGTTAGGAATACAAATGAAATCTAGATGAAACTTAGCCAATAAAGTGCCAAAACTTATGAGAATAAATTAATGAATTGATATAGTAATTCATTGACTACATTTGATAAAATGAAAAATATTTAAAATTTGATAAATCAAATAATGATTTCACGAAATACTTTTTAAACAAATCAAATTCTTCTTTAACAAAATATACCTATATATTTATATATATCTAAAAAAGGAATTCACATGGCCCCATGAAATTCGTTAATAATGGCCACATGAAATTGTCGGTTTGCTTTAGGTTCAAACCCACTAATGAGGTTCTTTTCAATCACTACCTCAAGAAGACAGTCCTTATTGAAGCTTTCGAGGTTGAAGTCATTCTTGAGCTAGATGGGTTTAAGGCCGCACCTTGGGCTCTCCGAGGAGGTTAGTTGCAGGGGTTTAATTTCACTTCAAAAATAAAATTAAACTTTAAGAATTTTAAATTATATTTTTTGTAAAGTAAAATTATATATTTTTCATTAGTATGAAACATTATATATTAATATTTGAAATAGATTCTATATTAAATTTATATTTTATATTTTATTGTTTACAATTGTAGTAAAAAATTTAACCGTAAGGTTTAAATTTTTAATTGAAAAATGACGTTTAGATAGATCACCATTAATATTATTTGTGAAGTAAAGAATACTACTGTATATAATAATGATAATAATAACAATAACATATAGAAAATAGAATTTTGTTTTTGATGAATTGATGCTTCTGAATCTATAGAAGATAGCTAATAGATACAATTTAATACACACAAGTAAGTCAAGGTATTTTAATTTTCCTTTCTTAAGTTTAAAACATACTCTTTAACTGCAGTAATAAGCGTTGATATAGGTGAAAAATAATTTTAATAATAAATTTTAAAATAATAACTGTGAACTAAATATGTTGGTGCTTAATTGACCATAGTTGTAGTGTTTCAATCAATTAATTTTATTGGACTATTATTTCTAATTTTATTACAATTATGTTGTATTTAATTAGTCTTCATGATTATTTTCTTGTGATATTTTTGCACCCGAAGCATTTTCAGGGTCGAAAATATTGGGATTGAAGTGAAGATTACTATTTTGACCACCTTTAAATTTATTTTTGATTTTATTTCTTGTATGGGCCAAAATGTCACTAGAGCCCGTCTTTTGTTAGGATACAAGTTGAATAGGGTTTTTTATGTGTTAGACTTCGAAGAGGGCAGCCACCACACTCTCTTTTAAACTTGTTATCTTCATTTTTACTCTTTTTGCTTTGCTAGGGTTTCCTGTTTTTTTCTCCTTCCTTAGTTTTCAGTTTCGCTTTGTTGTGTTCCTTCCATCCATGGAAGGCTAAACTCTTGTGATCAACTTTCTAGATAAATTGCAACCAAGTTCTCGAGGTATCTATTTTAATTTCGTTTTTGTTTCTACTTTCTTCTTCATCCATTTATCTCATTTTCTGCTTGTTTATGTTTGAATATGATTTGAGTTTCATGCTTAATGGATTTGGTCTTATGTTTTTAGCTTAAACTCGTTTTCAGTTTGGTTAGTTGTGTGGCTTTTAGATAAGTGTGATGCATACAACATACTTAATCATGTGTGAGTTCAATGATTTCTAGTTTTTATAGTTATCATAGGTTTAATAGATGCTTAATTTATGGACATGTTATCATGAAAATCTTGTTGCTTAATCGAAGTAGGGATTCATAGATTAATTGAAACTGAATTAGGAATTACTTAGGAGTAGAAATTATCGTTTGTTACTTCTCTTACATATAATTTTAAATTTGTTTTAATTAATTCAATTTATCTAACACACCATTCCGTGAACTAATGTGTTTGAGCCTTTGTCTGAAAATGGTCCGTCGAAAACGACCTCCTAGTAATGCAGTGATTTACACAACCACATTTATAAACTTTTATGTCAGATATGTCAAAATAATTGCGATTAAAAGAGCGCTTTATCAAGTACTTTCTTATGCAGTGTGATCAATATAATGTTACCTAGTATCTGTTCTTGTGCCTTCATCTTGATCGTGGACATGCTGCAGCATAGCCATGCTCATCGTCGTCCAACCCATCAGCGACTTGGCCTGTTCCTACGAAAGAGAAAAGGATGGAACAGAAGGGTTAAAAACAGGGCAACAAGGCCAACCAACACAGGAAACACAAACAACGGGTAACACTTACCTTCACTACACTCGCTCCCCCTTTGGTGAAAAAGTCCCCATGTTGGAACTTAATCAGAGGAGACTGGAATCCCTCCCAAGCAGATGAGGGAGTAGAGAAAGGAGCCATCAGCACCGGGTTCATCCCGCCTGAAACCTCCTGTGCACCGCCGGGTTGGTGGACCCAAGGCACCAACCTTTCCCTTCCCTTTGACATCACGCTTTTGGGAGCGGTTGGCGTAGCTAGCCATGATCTTAGCTGCAAAAGAGATAATACACTTGTTAGTCAAGGAAAAAGAATCAACATCAGTTTTAAATGACGACATCATATAACAGAAATGAATGTCCTACATAAGCATGCCGCCTGATCGCAACGAGATACCCCCAGGACATCTTTGCAATGGATGGGTATCCCCCCTTGCTGAACGAAGGCGCACAAGTTTTTGAAGGTTTGTTGGTCCTCCTCTTCAAGAAAACCGATTTCCAGCTCCTTCAGAGACAAGGACCTCTTATAATGCTCCTCCGTCCAGTAAAGTGGAAATAATGGTTGTTTGTTCTCCCCCATCCAGAAAGGGGTGCAATCTTTGGTCCAAGGGATAACTTTGATAAAAAGATCCTATGGGCCTTGAAAGATTCCTCGTAGGGAGTGAATAATTGGGGTATCCCGGAATGATGGCAGAGGGACACCCAACTCTTCTTCAAACCATGATAGGGACCAAAAATGTATAAGAACAAGGTCGAGGAACATTTCCAGCCATTGGCCCAACAAAAGAACTCAAAGGTCTGGAGGAATCCCCAACCATTGGGATGGAGCTGCGTGGGAGAAAGATGTAGGTTGTGCAAAACCTCAATCTGAAGGTCGGAGAAAGGAAACCTAATCTTAAGCTAGTTCCACAGAGACTCCAACATCATAATATAAGAACCCTCGCCTTCAGATGCCGGTGTACAAATCCTCTCGTTTTTACCTGGGATGACCAACTTATGATTGTTGGAAGGATCAGCTTTAGTATCAGTCCCAAGAGTGTTAGGCCCGTAATGGAAGCACTTCCTCCAACGCTTCTCCACCTTCCTTAGCCGGGCGTTGTCCTTAACAGAACACTCTTCCCTGATGAAATCAAGGGGAGCCCACAAGAACACTCAGATATTCTTTAGCTTCACGAACTCAGGAGGACATTCAATAGAAGGCTGAGAGGTACTAGATTTGCCAGCTCCTCGCATAACAACCTCAGAACTACCGACATCATATGGATACAATATGCTCGTAGAAGATCCTGAAGCACCAGAAACTTCCTGGAGAAGAATCTCGCCTTGAGCAGTTTCCATATCTACATGACAAGACAAAGCAGAATCAGATCCTGGGGAGGAATGAGATTCAGAAGAAGGAGAATACGTAGGGTCAAACTCAGAATCTAAGGAATGTGTCATAGATGACGTTATGGACTCCTTACCTTCCAAAGGATCCCCGGGATGTGAAGACTTAGTTTTTTCCTCCACAAGAGGAACATTGATAGGAGCACAGCAATTAGAATCTTGTTCGATAGAAACGTGGCTGTTAGAACTATAATCAACAGGGAGATGGGCTGAAGCAAGAAGAAGAGCTGAAGGTTCAGGGTTTAGGGTATCAAAAGATCCACTCACACTTTGGGCAACCGACTCGCCAGTCTCCACCTGCCGTGAATACAGAGGATAGAACCAAAGATGGGCAGATTCACAATAATCAGGGTTGGCTATGGAAGGCATACCTGGACTAGGATTTGCCTCATCAGAGGGCTTATATTTTGGGAGTCTCCTCGCAAACTCTTAAGAAGTTCAATATCATTTGAGTCCGAGGAAGAATCACTTGACAACACAATAACATTATTGACCATTTTTGACAGAAAGGGACCCAGATACAACAACTAAACCCTAAAAGAATAGGATAGGATGCAACAGAACAACCCAAGAATCAGAGGAAGAAAAATACAAAAGCATAAAACAGCGCAAGGCTGAAGCAATACCTGAAACTTGGAAGAGAGGGTGTTGCTGGAAAATGAATGCTGGCAGAGCAGAAGATGAAGAAGAAGAAGAAAGGTCGCGGAGCTTTCTGTCACAAGAGATGAAGAGGCAAGAAGCGCGAAAGGAAAGAGTGAAAACTTGAAAGAAAAGAAGAGGTAAAAGTGTAACGGGTGAAAAGAAATAAAGTAAAAACCGTCACATCATCTTAATGAACGTGGGGCCCAAGACCACGCTCATCATCGCGCACAGTGCCCGAAGTGGAGTGCGTGGAACACACGCGGCCAAAAAGAAAACCAACCGGTATCTCGAAACATTCTGTTGGAATCATCACATGAAACATACCCGGCATGACGAATAAACTCGCCAACTTCTCTCATGAGAAACTTGACGGCATGGGGGGCAACTCTTGTGGACCAGAATAACGGTATCGCGGGTGTACGCACACATGTTGGGTCTAACAGCCACCAATAATCCTGGATGCATCCCGATAAGTTTGGCACCGCCTATGATCAGGGCCCAAGTAATGTGATTTGGGCTCAAGCAACAGGTCCAAGCCCAATATAGTTCACACTTAGGTCATACGCTCCTGTATAAATACTAACATTAATGCACCATACAAGGTACATAAGTATTCTATCAGATATACACAACCCTAATACATTCACTGACTTGAGCGTCAGAGTCTTTGCAGGTGCACACCACCGCCGCCAGAGCTCAGGCCCAGAAGACATTCATATTGCCCTCTGCTGATCAAGAAGACCACCTCGTTTGTCCTACATTCTCATCAGGTTAGATCACAACATATATAATATTTATATGATTGCAATTTTAAAAAAAAAAATTAATATTCTTAAAATTATAGAATCTATATGTGTATGTATATTAAAACTTTTATTATTTTATTATATCTTTTCACTTTTTATATAGGGTAAAAATGACTTCATGTATATATTATACTATATGTTTTTTCAATTAAAAATTAAAGGTTACTTAAAAATTTGTACTTTACATTTTAAAATATAAATTGAATTTATAATATTTCATACTAATGTAAAATATATAATTGCACTTTATAAATAAAATAATTTAAATTCTTAAAATTATACTATCATATGTGTATGTATATTAAAACTTTTAATATATTTTATTATATCTTTTGTTTGGGGTAAAATTGACTTTATATATCTATTATATTATATGTTGCCATGAGTAAATGTTATATTTTCAATTAAAACTTTAAATATCATTTTAAAAGTTTGTATTATAAATTTTAATATATTAAATATAAATTGAATATATAATCTTTCATACTGATGTAAAATATATACTTGTACTTTAAAAAAACCTTTAAAATGCTTAAAATTACACTATCCATATGTATATGTATATTAAAACTATTAATATATTTTATTATATATTTTCTCTATCTATATAGAGTACAATTGTTTGTCTCTATCTATTATATTATAAGTGAAATTCAAAATTCTTAAAATTATACCGTGTATATATATTAAAACTTTTAATATATTTTATTATATTTTTTCACTATCTATCTGTATAGAGTAAAATTGATTTCATCTATCTATTATATTATATGTTTTTTCGCTTAAAAATTTAAAGAATACTTTAAATTTGTACTATAAATTTTAAAATATAAAAATATAAATTGAATATATAATCTTTCTATTATATTATATGTTGGTATGAGTTAATGTCGTTTTTTAATTTAAAATTTTAAGATTATTTTAAAATTTGTAGCATACATTTTAAAATTTAAAATATAAATTGAACATATAATCTTTCATACTAATGTAAAATATACAATTTCATTTTATAAAAATAAAATATTTAAAATGCTTAAAATTATACTATCCATATGTGTATGTCTATTAAAACTATTACTATATTTATTATATATTTTCTCAATCTATATAGAGTACAATTGTTAGTCTCTATCTATTATTATATGTGAAATTTAAAATTCTTAAAATTATACTATCTATATGTATGTATATTAAAACTTTTCATTTATTTTATTATATGTTATCACTATTTTTATAGAGTAAAATTGACTTCATCTATCTTTTATATTATATGTTTTTTCACTTAAAAATTTAAAGATTACTTTAAAATTTGTACTATTCAATTTAAAATTTAAAAATATAAATTGAATATATAATCTTTCATACTAATATAAAATATATAATTGCACTTTACAAAAAAATAATTTAAAATTTTAAAATTATACTACCTATATGTATATGTATATTCAAATTTTTAATATTTTTTATTATATCTTTTGTCTATCTATCTATGTTTCTATCTTCTATATATATATATATTGTATTCTTCACTTGACACATAATATTTATGATGGTGTGAGTAAATGTCATTTTAAAATATAAAATATAAATTGAATATATAATATTTATATAATTTCACTTTAAAAAAAATAAAATTCTTAAAATTATATTAAAACTTTTATTATCGTTTTTTTATCATTGTATACACTTCGTCAAACAAAATTAATACCGGGAATCGAATCTTGTACCCATACACGCAAGTCTCTGTGCGCTCACCAATTGAGTTACATGACTGAGATTTTCATATAGAGTAAAATTGACTTCATCTATCTATTGTATTATATGTTTTTTCATATAAAAATTAAAAATTACTTTAAAATTTATACTATTTATTTTAAAATATGAAATATAAATTGAATATATAATCTTTGATATTAATGTAAAATATATAATTTCACTTTATTGAAAAAAATATTTAAAATTCTTAAAATTAATTATACTATCTATATGGTATGTATATTAAAACTTTTAGTATTTTTTATTATATTTTTTTTGTCTAGAGTAAAATTGACTTCATGTATCTATTATATTATATGTTAGTATGAGTTAATATCATTTTTTTTAATTAAAAATTTAATGATTACTTTAAAATTTCTAGTATACATTTCAAAATATAAAATATAAATTGAATATATAATCTTTTATACTATTGTAAAATATATAATTGTACTTTACAGAAAAAAAAATTTAAAATACTTAAAATTATACTATCCATATGTGTATGTATATTAAAACTATTAATATATTTTATTATATATTTTCTCTATCTATATAGAGTAAAATAAACTTTCTCTATCTAGTATATTATATGTGAAATTTAAAATTCTTAAAATTATACTATCTATATGTGTATGTATATTAAAATTTTTAATATATTTTATTATTTCTTTTTTCTATCTATATAGAGAAAATTGACTTTATTTATATATTATATTATATGTGACATTCAATATTGATTATTTTACTTAACCAAATAGAATTTATGATGGAGTGAGTAAATATTATTTTTTAATTAAAAATTAAAACATTTTTTTAAAATTTGTACTACACATTTTAAAATATAAAATCTAAATTGAATATATAATCTTTCGTATTAATGTAAAATATATAATTGTACATTTACAACTTATAATGGGTGCAAAGTTAATGAAAATTAAAGCTACATTGGCAGCCCATAAATAAAATACATAAACACATATATGCGACGCATAATGTGTGCAATGATAATATATTTTGGAAACTAGATAATAAAAGTGAAAAATTCTAAGGGTGCGTTTGATGCATGAATAGGATAGTACAAGTAATACAACACAGTACAACTTTTATGAGACATAGCACAACCTTTTGTGTTGTGTATTGTTTGATACTCAATACACATAACAAGAATTACAACATAAATTTTATAATAATATCCTTCATATTATATATTATTAATTTTACTTTATTTTTTCTAAGAAAATAATATTTTTAGAAATATTTTATTATTTTAAGAAAATAATTTTTTCTAAAATATTTCTAAAATAACGTATTAATAATAAAATAAACTTTAATAATAAATATAAATATTAAAAAATAAAGAGTCAAAAATATTTTTTAATAATAATTTTTGTTTTTATTTAATATAATTATTATATCACATAAAATATATTATATAGTAGTTTATTAAAATATGAAGTTTTAATTTTATAATAAATAATAAAATAATAAATGTTAGGAATTAATATTAAAATATTTTAAAAGCAATTCTAATTATAAATATAATTTTACAACAATTAACAAATGTTAGGAATTAATATTATTGAATTTATTTGGTTTATACAAGCCAAAGTCTATCTTTTCACAATGACAATTATATATTACATTATCAAACATAAAATCTTCTAAATGATTTGACCTTTTACATTATGATAGATAAATAAAATTAAAATTACCATACGAAAATAATTTTATCCTTATGAACTTTATGAGAAACATCCAAACTACCCTAAATATATAATCTATAGCAATGAAGTATTAATAAACTTCATCAATATAATTATTTATAATATATTTTTAATTTTAAAATAATTCTTTACTCTTATTTTAGTTTGAATAATTAAAATTATTTTAATTAAGTCTTAAAAATATAATATATAACAGAATAATTCTTACATTTACATATAAAAATAACCCGATATAAAAATAACTCGTCCAACGCACCACTTGCTCTCTAGTGAAAAAGTATTTTGGAACATCAGCTCTTAGCACTTGGTATACCTGTGTATTTCAATGGACTCAATTCTGGATACAGAGATTCATCTTTCTTGTTAATGGTATTATGGAGTGTTATCCTAATTGTCTAAGCATCTATGATTTCAGTAGCATAAATTAACATAGTTATATGAACCCAAATCTTCATAAATCTATTTACGGTTGATTACTGGATGATCTAGATTTTTTGTTTTTTTGGTTCATAGGAAAATAGTACAATCGGGATTCGAACCCGTACCTACACACGCATGTCCCCATGCGCTCACCAACCGGGATGATCTAGATTATTTAAGCAAGGAAAAACTCAATTCTATCTTCATGATTGAAATGGGTATCAAATATCAATCTTTTTGCCGGATTGGGGTATCGTGATTCATTTGTAAAATGGGTAAGCACTAGTATTCCACTGTTTGGTGTTCAGCAGAATCTAGCACTAGTGAGAAGCAAATAAGATCATTGGATTTGTATTTTGGAAAACTCCAAGATAATGCAAAAGTGCATAGTTTTGATTCATCAAACAAGGTGATGCGGGTGCATCATCGACCTAGAGATGGCAAATCTAGATCAAAAAATGGACTAGAGTCTCTTGATGAGTATCTTGGCAAACTAAACAATGGTAAAGTCTAATTACTTTTATTGTGCCTTCTGTTTTATTATGAGTGAACTTTTAGATTGGTCCTTGATATTTTATGGTTTGAATAATTTATTTAGTCCTTGAGATTTTTTAAGAACTTTTCGTTAGTACGTAACAATGTGAAATCATAATCACTTTAGTCCTTTTCAGCACAAAACAACATTAAAAAGCTACCAAACAATGGTGGAAAATAAAATAAAAAAAAGGACAAAAGTATAAAGTTTTTAAAATCTTAGGGACTAAATTGTCCAACCCATTAAATTTCTAATTTAAGGGTTTATTCCATTTATTGTCGGAGATCATTCGGAAACTAGAGAAAAACGCTGAAAATAACGGCAATGCTGACCCAAAGAATGGGGAGAAACAGTTGGAGATTAGGGTTAGTCGAAACCAGGGAGGAAATCCTCATCAGGAACTTAAGGAAGCCTCCAGTGTTGAAGGTTCACTTCCTCCAGCAGTGCAACCTCAGATCCCGGTACCAACAGAGCGTGCGGCAGAAAATACTCCGGATTTTTGTTACATTGACAATCCATTCACTCCTTGAATTATGTCTCATGCTCTCCCTCAAGGTTTTCAATTTGCAAAGCAATTCAAGGAGTATGATGAGACCAAAGATCCTACTTCACATGTTAGTACCTTTGAAAGGGCCCTGTACTTCCAAGGTGTGACAGAGTGATAAGTTCTTGATTTTGATGTTTTTCAAGTTATCTTGAAGCACTTATCACTCTTAAAGGTTTGGTTTCATGGATAAAACTCCCTCCTTGATAGACCTTTGTGATCCCTTAAGCAATTATGAGACTTAAGTTGATTTGGAGTTCCTTTTGATCCCTTGTTATTGTGTTTGTAGGCCTTGGAATAACTGTGGGAAGCTTGGTTGAAGAATTGGAGATCAAAGTCTCAGCGCCCACGTGCCATATCCATCGCCCGGGCGCCAAGCTGCGTGGAGTAGGGTTTCTTCACTGTCCAGAAATTTGTACCATCGCCCAGGCGACCATTCCACCGCCCGGGCGATATAAGACTGTCAGAAAGCTACTCGTACTGTACTGGCAGCAGGGGTCAGCGCCCAGGCGCCCATTCTAGTGCCCGGGCGACAAAGCAAAATCCAGGAGTCACCTAGCAGCGCCTGGGCGCCCATTTGAAGACCTGGGCGACAGAGTTACGACTAATTTCTTTTAAATAGATGTTTTAGGCTCATTTTGGGGGAGTTCTGAATTTTTAGAGAGAGAAATACATCTTTGTAAGAGCGGGAAAGTGTGTGAGGGCTGAGGGCTCTTAAGAAACTAGGGTTCTTGGATATTTCATGTTTCTCTTCTCTTCTCTTCATGTTTGTACTCCTAGAATGAGGGGCTGAGTTCTGTGACTTGGGATTGAATGTAACTTCTACTCTCTTTACTCCTTGAACTCATTGTAATCTTGTTATCTTTGTTAAGTTGGGTTTCATTTATGTTTTTATTGAATTATTTGAGCTTGATCAATTTGAACCATCTTCAACGATTTTGTATTTGTGATAATGAATATGAAATCTTGAGCTGTTTGGAACCTCAATGGTATGATAATCTAGAAGTAGTTTGTATATCATTGATTATCTTGTATGGGCTTGTTCTTCATGCTGGGTTTAGAGATTGTAGGTCTAAGAAATTAGTGTTAATCTCTTCTTTTAAGAAACTTGTTAATGAGATATCTTGTGATTTTTATGCCTTGATATCAACTTGTCTGGATTATTAGAGTGTTTTGAGGCTCATGTGAGTAAAGAGGGTAGAGCAAGTGAAATTTAATCCTTAGTGTTTTTATATCTTGATTTAAACCAGTTTTACTAAGTGTCTAGTTAATGCTCTATTTTTCTTATAACAACATCTGTTCAAAAATATGTCATAACATTGAATAGAGAATTTATTAGGTCTTTTGAGTGCTCCCTGAGACGATATTTGTTCTTTCCCTATACTCGAAACGTGTTAAACAATTTAGTGTTGCTAAAATGTCTAACAAATTTCTGGCGCCGTTGCCGGGGAGCACGGTAGCCCTTTAGATTCTTTGTTCAACTGTTATTTGTGAATAGTTATTTTCTTTTTTTGTAGATAATTCTATTATTTGTCTAATCTTCCTCACAATTGTTTTAGTTTCTTGTGTATGCATACTCGTAGCAAAGGTAACAAGGACCAACTTCAATACTTGTGTATGCATTCAAGTCATAGGCAACAAGAGCAAGTAGCGGAAGTGGGTGACTCAACTTCTTCAAGTTCATTTCCAGAAACTGATACTCCTATCATGGTACAAGACCAAGGACGACAAGAGGGGCCGCAACCTCCACCTAGAGTGGTACTTGGTGACTATGTTATGCCACAAGGTCCAAGAAACCGATCAGCAATTGTGCTTTCGGAAGAGGCACAACAAATGGAAATCAAACCATATTGGTACAACTTCATTCTTACTAATCAATATGCGGGAAAAGAGCATGAAGACCCCATGTGTTCTTGGAGACATTTTATGATTTGGTTGCTACTATGGGGGTAGATGTGAATAGAATTGAAGATGTGTACATGAAGCTCTTCCATTTGTTGCTAATTGGGGAAGCAAAGGAATGGTTTAAGACTCTCCCTAGCCAAAGCCTAAGGACATGGGCTGAAGTTGAAGCAGCATTCCTAGCAAGGTTCTTTCCACCATCTAAGATGATTCAAGTCCAATCTGAGATTACCGCCTTCAAACAAGGCCAAGATGAAGCTTTTCATGAGGCGTGGGAGAGATTTCGGCGTTTTCTTAGAAAGTGTCCCAATCATAGACTCACTAATCGAGCCATGCTCAACATCTTTTGTGCCAGGTTGAATCACCAATGGACCATACACTTGACCGCGCAACTGCCGGAGGGTCAATGGAAACCGTGGATGTACCTACCGCAATGGAGATCATTACCTCTTTGGCGGCTAGCGATAGGGGTAAGAAACAACCAAGGAGCCAAGTGACTAAAGGGGGTGTTGGAGTTGAACACAACGGATGCACTCTTGGCCCAAAATAAGCTCATGACTCAACAAATAGAGCTCCTCAACAAGACCATTACTCAACTTGTGCCAAAGCCTCAACAAGTGCAAGTAGTGGCTCAACCTTCTCAAGCACAAATGGTGGTATGTGAGCTTTGTGGTGACAAGCATCTTTACTCCCAATGCCCACATCCAAATTGCCAAAAGGAGGAAGAGCTCAACTATGTTAACAACCAACAAAGGGGTAACTTCTTATCTCAACCTTTTAAAGCTAACTTTTCTAATAATTCTATGCAAGGTTGGAAGAATCCCCAAGGCCAACATCAAGGCACTTGGAAGAATGAGGCAAGTTCATCAAGTAGACCTCCCTTCATTCCATTGGTGGAGAGGACTTCTAAATTGGAGGATACCTTAGAGAAATTCATTGAAGCTTCAATGACTAACCACCAAAGCAATGAAGCATTCCTAAAGAACACCGAGGCATCCATTCGGAATTTAGAAACTCAAGTGGGACAAATTTCAAAACAACTTTCGGAGCTCACCACCAAACCTTTCTCCGTAAACACCACCACTAGTCCAAAGGAGCATTGCAAGTCAATCACTACAAGGAGTGGGAAGGAGATTGGGAAAGGAATTGGGGATCACTTAAGTAAGGAGAAAGAAGTTGAGAAAAAGGGTCAAGAGGAAGAGGTAGTTGAAAGGGAGAGTTCAAAGGAAATGAATGATGAAGATACTGAGGAAGTTAATAAAGGTGTAAATAGTGAAAAAAAGCAAAACAAAGTGGGGTAAAAAAGAGAGTGAGGGCAAGAAGAATAAGTTGGAGATTCCACAACTCAAAGAGGTGCCCTTCCCTCTTCATCCCTCTAAGAAAGATAAGGAGAGGCAATATTCCAGCTTCTTGGATATTTTCAAGCGTTTTTAAATCAACATTCCCTTCATGGAAGCTATGGAGTAAATGCCAACTTATGCAAAGTTCATAAAGGAGTTGTTAACTAAGAAGAGGAAGTTCAAGGAAGAGATGGTGGAGTTAAAAGTGGGGTGTAGTGCCATTTTTCAGAAGGCTATGCCTAGCAAGACTAAGGATCCCGGTAGCTTCACAATTTCGGTGACCATAGGTGCATTACCGATGGGTAAGGCTCTTTTAGATCTTGGGGAAAACATCAACCTAATGCCCTTGTCCATGCTCAAAAGGATAGGGGACTTAGAGATCAAGCCTACAAGAATGACCTTGCAATTTGCTGATCGTTCTTTGAAGTTCCCTCATGGGATAGCGGAGGATGTGTTGGTAAGAGTAGATAAGTTTATTTTTCCCGTTGATTTCATCATCATGGATATAGAGGAGGATGTGGATGTGTCATTGATCCTATGGAGGCCATTCATGAAGACCACAAGGGTCATAATTGATGTTGACAATGGGAAGCTTAAGGTGAGAGTAGAAGATGACGATGTCAACTTTGATGTGTTTGAGGCTATGAAGCACCCCAAGGACAAACAACATGTCTTGAGGGTTGATGTTATTGATAAACTCTTGGTCAAGAAGAAGAAGTTTTCAATGAAAGTGCTCTTGAGAAGGTCCTCATAGAAGCTTATAGGGATTTCCTAGAAGAAGAAGAATTAGAGATTGAAGAATGCTTGAAGAATCTTGATGCTTACAAGGAAATTCCCATGAAGAACACTAAGCTTCAGCCAATTCCCCAAGACACCAAGATTGAGGACCAAAAGCTTGAAATGAAGATGTTACCTGCACACTTGAAGTATGTGTTCATTGAGGAGGGGGGGTAAGAAACCAGTGGTGATTAGTAGTGCTTTAACCTCCATTGAAGAAAATAAGTTGCTCAAGGTGTTGAAGGATAATGAGGGGGCGATTGGGTGGACTTTATCCAATCTCAAGGGTATTAGTCCATCTTATTGCATGCATAAGATTTACATGGAGAAAGACTACAAGCTGGTAGCCCAACCGCAAAGGCATCTTAACCCTACCATGAAGGAGGTGGTGAAGTTATCAGAGGCTGGCATGATTTATCCTATTTCGGATAGTGCTTGGGTGAGCCCCGTGCAAGTGGTGCCAAAGAAAGGAGGAATGACCGTTGTGCAGAACGATAAAGATGAGCTCATCCCTACTAGAATCATCACGGGGTGGAGAATGTGTATAAATTACCGGAAGCTTAACCAAGCAACTAGGAAGGATCACTTTCCTTTGCCCTTCATGGATCAAATGTTGGAAAGGCTCTCTGGTCAAGCTTACTATTGTTTTCTTGATGGCTTCTCGGGTTACAATCAAATAACCGTTGACCCGGAAGATCAAGAGAAAACCTCTTTCACTTGCCCCTTCGGAGTCTTTGCATATAGAAAGATGCCATTTGGATTGTGCAATGCCCCAGCCACCTTTCAAAGGTGCATGCCAGCCATCTTCTCAAACCTAGTAGAGCAATGTATTGAGGTGTTCATGGATGATTTCTCAGTTTTTGGGTCCTCATTTGAGCATTGCTTGTCCAACTTGGATGTAGTACTAAAGAGGAGTGTAGAGACCAACCTTGTGCTCAATTGGGAAAACTACCAGTTCATGGTCACCGAAGGTGTGGTTTTGGCACAGAAGATATCTTCCAAGGGCATAGAGGTGGATAAAGTAAAGGTGGACGTCATAGAGAAGCTGCCACCCCCTACCAATGTCAAGGGCATTCGGAGCTTTTTGGGACATGCCAGCTTCTACCGAAGGTTCATTAAGGATTTCTTAAAGATTGCTAAGCCTCTTAGCAATTTACTCAACAAAGACACTCCTTTTAAATTTGATGCGGAGTGCTTGCAATCTTTTGAGATCCTTAAACAAAAATAAATTTCTGCTCCTATTATTGTTGCACCTAATTGGTCCATAGATTTTGAGTTAATGTGTGATGCTAGCGATTATGCTATAGGGGCTATTTTAGATCAAAGAAAATCTAAAGTTTTCCATGCCATTAACTATGCTAGCAAAGTCTTGAATGATGCTCAAGTTAACTATGCAACAACAGAAAAAGAAATGCTAGCAATTGTGTATACCTTGGAAAAATTTAGATCGTACTTGATTGGGTCTCGAGTCATAGTGTTCACTGATCATGCCGCAATTAAATATTTGTTAGCTAAAACTGATTCAAAACCAAGATTGCTTTGGTGGATTTTATTGTTGCAGGAATTTGATTTGGTGATCAAGGACAAGAAAAGAAGTGAGAATTTTGTGGCTGATCACTTATCCTGGCTGGAAAACAAGGAAGTGATCGCAAGGGAGGCAGAAGTTGTGGAAGAATTCCCGGATTAAAAGCTGATGATAGTGCAAGAGAGGCCTTGGTTTGCTGACTTGGCCAATTTCAAAGCAGCTGACATCATCCCTGAGGATTATATGTGGCAGCAAAGGAAGAAATTGATGAAGGATGCCACTTATTATGTGTGGGATGACCCTCATTTGTTCAAAGTTGGAGTTGATGGACTATTGAGAAGGTGTTTCACCTTAGAGGAAAGTAAGAGTATTTTGTGCCACAATTCTCCTTATGGTGGCCATTTCAATGGAGAAAGAACGACAGCAAAAGTGCTTCAAGCTGGATTCTTCTGGCCTACCATGTTTAAGGATGCACACGAATTCGTGCAAGCTTGTGATCAATGCCAAAGAACCGGAGGGATCTCAAGGAGGCATGAAATGCCCCTCTCTACCATTTTGGAAGTGGAAGTGTTTGACTATTGGGGGATTGATTTCATGGGTCCATTCCCTTCTTCCTTCTCAAATGAATACATCCTAGTGGCTGTAGCCTATGTCTCCAAGTGGGTGGAAGCAATAGCTTGTGCAAAGGCAGATGCCAAATCCGTGATTAGATTTCTCAAGAAGAACATGTTCTCAAGGTTTGGCACTCCAAGAGTGTTGATTAGTGATGGGGGGTCTCACTTTTGCAATGTGTAGCTAAGGAGAGTTCTTGAACACTATGGAGTAAAGCATAGGGTGGCCTCTCCCTATCACCCATAAACTAATGGCCAAGCTGAAGTTTCAAACCAGGAAATCAAGAGGATTTTGGAGAAAACAGTGAGTTTATCAAGAAAAGACTGGGCCATGAAGTTGGACGATGCTTTGTGGGCCTACTGGACAAATTATAAGGCACCAATTGGATGCACTCTATTCCAGTTGGTGTATGGAAAATCTTGTCACCTTCCGGTTGAGCTAAAACATAAGGCACATTGGGCTTTCAGGAAATTGAATTTTGACCCACTGAAAGCTGGGGAGAAAAGACAATTACAGCTTCTTGAATTGGAGGAAATGAGGCTCCATGCCTATGAGTCCTCAAGGATTTACAAAGAGAAAATGAAGCTGTACCATGACAAGAGGATCATCAAGAGGGATTTTCAACCTGGGCAATCTGTGTTGTTGTTTAATTCACGTCTGAAACTATTTCTGGGAAAGCTCAACTCCAAGTGGTCTGAGCCATTTAGGATCAAAGAAGTGAAGCATCATGGTGCAATTGAGATTGAAGACCCAATCAAGAATGAAAGCTAGGTAGTAAATGGGCAACGGCTGAAGCCCTATCTTGGTGGTGATGCTGAGCGACTAACCACTGTCATTCAACTCAGGGAAGCATAAATTCAAATAGGCGTCGAGCTAATGACGTTAAACAAGCGCTTGTTGGGAGGCAACCTAATTTTTAGTTTATTTTTTAGTTTTATTTTTTTAGTTTTATTTTTTTAGTTGATGTTCATGTTGATTTTGCTAGTATAAAGGTTTAGCTACTTGTGTAATATGAGAGGTTCCATGTGGCTAAGTGTTGGTGTGCATTTCTTGAAAATTCTAAGTTCTGATATCTGCGGAGGGCGCCCAGGCCTCTAATCCAGCACCCAGGCGCTGTAGAAATTGTATCTACTGTGAAAAATTTGGAACCCTTGCACGGGCGACCAAACCAACGCCTAGGCGCTGGAAGGAGTGTTCATACTGTGTGAAAGTGATGGTTCCTCGCCCAGGCGCTCAATCTGGTGTCCAGGCGATGGAAGGGTCTTAGTTGCATACCAAATTGTCCTCCTGAGGTTCCTCCTCGCCCAGGTGGTGAAATTCACTCCCGGGCGCCAGGGGGCAGACTTTTTGACGGTCTTCTCACTTGTGCGCAGCGCCCAGGTATTGAACCTAGCGCCCGGGCGACAGGTCTTGAGTCTTTAAAAACGCCCAATTTCTATTCATTTTCAAACACAATCCTCTCCCTCTTTTTCTAACCCTAACATAGCACACACTTGGTTGCAAAATCCCACTTGTTTTCTCTCCGATTTCTCATTCATTTCAATTCATTCTACTCTCTTGCATCATCATTATGAGCACTAGGTAAGTCTCTCTTCCCTCCGCTCTCCATTGCATGTTCCCCACTCCTCTGTTTTTGGAAACTTGCGGGTCTGTATGATTAAGTATTTCGCTTGTTTTCTTGGTGTGTTTTGCTTTTGATTACATGATGTGGTGATTTTTTTTGGTACTTGGATGTCATGAAGTGTGTGTAGAGAAGGATTTCAACAACCCTTGTGCTTGCCTACCATTTTACCGTAACATAAGAGTCTTCCATGTGTTCTCCATGATTGAATGGGTTATGGGACAGTTCTCTTGATGATTAGAGGGTAGAGGGTGCAAATGCATCTAAATTTTGGTTGGAAAAGCTTGAGTATGTGTCTTGTTGTACATCCCCCAAACCCCCCTGTTTTGTGTCTGGAATGTAGGGTAAATTTCGGGGTTGTGGGAAGACAACTGGTATGGGTTTACATCTACATACTTGAGAGGATGGATTTGAAATATTTTTGGATAGGCACTTGGTTTGTGAAGTCCCCTATGCATGCACCTTTTCATTCTCACACCTTATTGTGCTAAATGAACATTGTCTGTGTAACTGCTAATAATTGGGTACATTGGTTGTTAACTATTTTCCCTTGCAGAGTTAGAAACACCGGAAAAGCACCAGCTGAGGCTCATGACCAAGGGAAGAAGAGGAAGACCCCCTCTAAGAAGCATAAGGCAGGGTCCTCTTCAGGTGGAGGTGCGGATAGGCCAAGGAGATTCTCTGACAAGGAAAGAGAGGCAAGGTTCAAGTTGATTGAGGACTCGGAGTTCATCCCGAAAAGGAGGGTGGAGCTTAATGAGGGGGAGTGCGATGAATTTTTGCTCATGATCAACCACCGGAAGTGGGGAGTGCTCTCAAACCTCCCCAACAGATATGATCTCGAGGTGGTCAAGGAATTTTACGCCAATGCTTTCTCTCTCAAAGGCAGCACAACATTTGATAAGTCTGCAGTAGTTTGGGGTGTAGTTTTGACCTATGATCGGGAGACTATCAACGAGATGCTTGGAAACCCCTATGAGATCACACCATTGCAAAGGGAGTTAGGGCATACTGATGACTACACCCAGCTCAAGAACACCCGGGGCTTTGATGTGGAGTTGACAGAAGCAAGAATTTGTTTTGAAGGAAGAAGGGCAAAAAGGACAAGAACAAGGGTCCCACAAAGAATTTTGAGGGCAGACATGGTTTTACTTGCCAAGCTTTGGGGGAGTTTTGTAATCTCAAATTTCCTTCCAAATGCACATCCCTCCGACCTCCCAATGACTGAGTGTCATCTTGTGCGTTGCCTAATGGACAGAAACATCACTGTAGATGCTACGCAAATGATTTCTACTGAGATTTGGGTCAATGTCAAAATGGGCGGGGTTAATCAACGCCTTGGTTTCCCTTCCTTGATCACCACCCTTTGTGAGAGGAAGGGAATCAAGGTCACCCGCACAAAAAGAATCCGAGACCCAATAAATAAGAAATACATCGACCACTACTGTTAAGACAACCCGGATGCACCACCACCACCACCACCACCGGAAGAAGAACCACCCCATACCATTGAAGAACTTTGGGGCAGAATGTCCCAACAATTCCAAACCATGAACCTTAGGCTTGAGCGGAATGAAGTTAATAATCCTCATTACCACCAACAAAATGCAGCTATTCATAGAGGGCTCAATTCTTTCTATCAAGCCCAATATGAGATGGCCAATGCTACTATGACCAGGCAGTCCTTTTTCCAGCCCCTTGATGTGTTTGCTACTCATGTAGCTTGGCCCGGGGACATGCCAAGTTACCCGGAGGGGGCGAGGGCAAATGTAGGTGGTGATGAAGATTTACAAGATGAAAGTGGTAGGGAAGAAGGTGGAGCGGAAGAAGAGGATTACCTAAGAGAGATGGAGGAAGCGGAGGAGGACAACCCGCTGGGAGGTGCCTAGGGGAGTTTCTTAACTTTTCTCTTGTACTTTCATTTGTTTCTCTTTTTTTTTTAGGTTCTAGTTTAGGATGTTAGTAACTAGGAGTAAGTAGGTTTGCACTTGTGTGGCTTATGATACGTGGTTGTACATGAGTTGTGGGGAGAGTGCTTGAAAGGCTAGTTGCAAGATTTTTTATGCATGTAGTGACCCTAGGTAATGGGGGTTTTTGAAAAAATGGGGAATAGGGGACTTGGCCTTTAACCTTGTATGTTGTGTGCATCCTAAACACATATTGAGAGTCTTCTTTGGTCATTTTAATAAGTTTTTCCTGAAATTGTAATTGCCATGAAGCTTGTGATGGACAAACATGATAGAGGCATAGTTTTGAAATTTTGAACTAGGGCCAAACAACTAACCTTGAATGAAATCCTTTTTGTTGGAACCCAATTTGAGCCTTTGAATGAATTTGTTTGTGTGTTGATCCCTTGACCTCATTCTTGAAATTTCATTACCCTCACCTAGTGAATTGGAGGTAGGTGTTTACACACTTAGAAGTGGGGGTTTGGGTGTTAATGTGACAATTTGCATTTGGCTATGGGCTTTTAATTGGTTTAGGTGTTGAAAGGTACCCTTCCGGCGAAGCTCCTAAATAATTGTTTTTGTTATCTTTGTTAAAAAAAAAGAAAAAAGAAAAAAAAAGAAAACATTGAATAATTGGAGTTGTTGAAGGGAAAAGGAACACTTGGGAAGACTTTGGGTGGAACATTAGGAGGGTTGTTTAGAATAGGTTGGGGGGAATTTTGAGTGTGTGCATGTCTATCCTCCAACTCGTTTTGCATTCCCAGAAAAACAAAGAATTTTTTCTAGCCCAGCCTCATTACAACCATTGAGAAAGTCCTCTTGATTTGTCTTTGATCCTGTGAATTGGTTTGATGGCAATTGAATGGAAAAACCCAATTAGGATACCATTGAGGGATTGAGTGAATTAACCCACGTGAGGACGTGAGAGTGGTCCCCTTGACCTTAGTTGATTGATTTCCCTTGTTGTCCTAGGTCACGAAGTGTATGATGGTTTTGTGATTAGTGGATCTTGAACTTTGTCCCTCCATCTCATGTATACTATGATGATTGTTGTGTTGAGTACTTTGAAAATAGCCCACACATGTCGCAAGTTTAGTTAAGTAGGACTTAGTCTAATCATTGGCAGGGTTACATTGCTTGAGGACAAGCAAAGTTCTAGGTTGGGGGGAGTTTGATAAGTGCTTGGTTTTGATGTTTTTCAAGTTATCTTGAAGCACTTATCACTTTTAAAGGTTTGGTTTCATGGCTAAAACTCCCTCCTTGAAAGACCTTTGTGATCCCTTAAGTGATTATGAGACTTAAGTTGATTTGGAGTGCCTTTTGATCCCTTGTTATTGTGTTTGTAGGCCTTGGAATAACTTTGGGAAGCTTGGTTGAAGAATTGGAGATCAAATTCTCAGCGCCCAGGCGCCATATCCATCGCCTGGGCGCCAAGTTGTGTGGAGCAGGGTTTCTTCACTGTCCAGAAATTTGAACCATTGCCCAGGTGACCATTCCATTGCCCGGGCGACAGAAGACTGTCAAAAAGCAGCTCGTACTGGACTGGCAGTAGGGGTCAGCGCCTAGGTGCCCATTCCAGCGCCTAGGCGACAGAGCAAAATGCAGGAGTCACCTAGTAGGGCCTGGGCGCCCATTTGAAGGCCTGGGCGACAGAGTTACGACTAGTTTCTTTTAAATAGATGCTTTAGGCTCATTTTGGGGGAGTTCTGAATTTTTAGAGAGAGAAATACATCTTTGTAAGAGAGGGAAAGTGTGTGAGGGCTGAGGGCTCTTAGGAAACTAGGGTTCTTGGATATTTCATGTCTCCTCTTCTCTTCTTGTTTGTACTCCTAGAATGAGGGGCTGAGTTCTTTGTGACTTGGGATTGAATGTAACTTCTACTCTCTTTACTCCTTGAACTCATTGTAATCTTGTTATCTTTGTTAAGTTGGGTTTCATTTATGTTTTTATTGCATGATTTGAGCTTGATCAACTTGAACCATCTTCAATGATTTTGGATTTGTGATGATGAATATGAAATCTTGAGCTGTTTGGAACCTCAATGGTATGATAATCTAGAAGTAGTTTGTATATCATTGATTATCTTGTATGGGCTTGTTCTTCATGCTGGGTTTAGAGATTGTATGTCTAAGAAATTAGTGTTAATCTCTTCTTCTAAGAAACTTGTTAATGAAATATCTTAACTTGTGATTTTTATGCCTTGATATCAACTTGTCTGGATTATTAGAGTGTTTTGAGGCTCATGTGAGTAAAGAGGGTAGAGCAAGTGAAATTCAATCCCAAGTGTTTTTATATCTTGATTTAAACCAGTTTTACTAAGTGTTTAGTTTATGCTATGTTTTTCTTATAACAACATCTGTTCAAAAATCGGTCATAACATTAAATAGAGAATTTATTAGGTCTTTTGAGTGCTCCCTAAGGCGATATTTGTTCTTTCCCTATACTCGAAACGTGTTAAACAATTTAGTGTTGCTAAAATGTCTAACACGGAGCCCATAGTATGTCGGGCTTTTCCCTTGACTCTGTTTGAGGCTGCAAGTCGATGGTTCTCCAATTTTCCACCACAATCCATCAACAACTGGAATACTTTGAAAGATAAGTTCATCCTTCATTTTACTAGTAGCAAGCGTCAATTTAAATCCAAATTTCATTTAGAAACCATCAAGCAAATGAAAGATGAATCTTTGAGAGAGTATATAACTCGTTTTACTAATGAAGAACTAGAAGTTATGAATGTTGAGCCTAATTTAGTACTATATTTCTTTGTCAGAGGGCTGAAGGCAAGTGCCTTTGCTAAACATTTGGCTGGTGAAAAGCCTACCTCTATGGATGACTTGAAGGCAAGGGAACATAAATGAATCCGGATCGAGGAATGGGAAAAAGCCCAGGCAACCAAGAAGGATGATAAAGGGATGGCTCCTCAGAGCAATCAATCCCAGGGAAAGGACGACAAGAGATAGGATAAGTCGGCCAAACCACATGGCGGGATATACTCAAATTATACCCCCTTGACGGTCTCACCAGCCATGGTATTCAATGAAGTTATGCATTCTGAGTTAATAGACAGGCCACCGCCACTGAAAATCGTCTGAAAGTTTAAAAACAAATTTTGTAGTTATCACTAGGATCGGGGACATTCAACCAACGAGTGTGTCCAACTCTGGGATGTTATTGACAAACTAATCCGACAAGGCATGCTCATAAACTATGCTCAAGATTCTCCAGATAGAAGAGGTCAACGATGATGCCCTTCATTGTGGAACAGGGCCTCAAGATCGCCCCAAAGAAACTGGGATTAGAGATTCGAAAACCAGCATAGATCTTGGAGCCCACGCTGTAATCCGGAATCCCCTCCAAGAGGAGTGATCCAAGTTATAGCGGGAGGTGCCAGCCTCAAAGGCTTGGTGGACAGAAAAACGAACTGGGATGCCAGAGGTTCTTGTTCACAGGTAGCTCAAATAACTAACCCGGTTTTGTCTTTTTCAGATGCCGACGTGCCCGAGGAGTGAATGAGAGACAATGAACCATTGGTGGTCGCTGTAAATTTGGGTGGTTATGAGGTCCACCGAATCTTCGTTAATTAAGGAAGCTCAACGGACATCATGTTTTGGAGCCTATTTGATAAAATGGAACTCGGATCAAATGATTTAATCCCTCATAAGGGGAGTCTTATTGGTTTTACAAGTGATACAATACTCCAAAGGGCTACGTGGATTTGAAGGTGCACTTCGGAAAGAATCCTGATCCCAAGACAGTCCCAATTAGATTCATTGTCGTCGATTTTCCATCAGCATATAATGCTATCATTGGGCATCCCACTTTAAACAATTTGGGCGCGATAGTCTCCACCATACACCTGGTTACGAAGTATCCTGGAGAGAATGGTTTTGTGATTACTATACATGGAAAAAGTAGTGATGCGATGCATTGTTATCAGGAGAGCCTCAAGATCACTAAAGCACCAACCATCATATCAGAGAAGCATGAAGAGGAAGGAAAGAAGAAGATGGAATGTCGAGATTCACCCTAGAATGAAGGAGTAATGATGAGTAACTTGGATCCTCAGGCAGATTTTGAATACCAAAGACCTCAGTCTGAAGGGGACCCGATTTGGGTTCAGATAGGGGCAGATGAAGGTCAAACTGTCAAAGTAGGAGCTAATTTAACTCATGTGATCAGAGGACGAACTTATTGAGCTACTTAAGTAGAACAAGGATCTTTTTGCCTGGGTATCCTCCGACATGCTCAGAGTGGATCCTGAATTTGCATGTCATCAACTAGCTATAAAACCGAGATGCGTCCTGGTTGCCCTAAAAAAGCAATGAATGGGTCCAAAAAGGATAAAAGCTATAGAGAAGCAAGTTAAAGAACTACTGGATGCTGCCTTTTTCTGCGAGATGCGATATGCAGAGTGGTTATCTAATGTCGTCATGGTGAAGAAAGCCAATAGAAAATGGAGAATGTGTATAGATTACATGGATTTAAATAAAGCATGCCCCAAAGATCCTTTTTCGTTACCTTGCATTGATAAGCTTGTCGATAACTCTGCTGGTTACAAATACTTATCGTTCATGGATGCCTATTCGGGATACAATCAAATCCCTAAGAATCCCGAAGATCAGGAGAAAACAACCATCATCACCGACATGGGGGTTTACTTCTATAATATGATGCCTTTTGTCCTGAAGAATGCCAGAGCAACATACCAGCGCATGATGAGCCAAGTGTTTGAGAAACAGATTTTGATGACATGATAGTCAAAACTCCAGAGGAGAAAGATCCAATTGTAGATTTGCAGGAGACCTTTCATCAACTGCACAGGTATGATCTAAGGCTAAATCCTAATAAATGTATTTTTGGTGTAGAAGCTAGAAATTTTTTAGTCTTTATGCTAACATGTCATGGGATTGAGATCAACCCGGACAAGTGTAGTGTTATTTTGAATATGCAGAGCCCCAAGACCATTAAAGAAGTCCAGCAACTAACAGGGAGAATAGCGGCATTGACAAGATTTCTACCAGCCTCTGCTTGTAAATCCTTACCTTTCTTCAGAACACTTTGCAACAAAGAAGAATTTCATTGGAATCAGGAATTCAAGAGCGTTTTCTAGGAACTTAAGGCGGTTTTGTCATCCCCGCCTATTTTATCTCACCCTGATCCCGGTCAAATGCTATCATTGTATTTGGCGGTTATAGATGAAGCCGTAAGTGCAGCGCGTTGGTGAAGGAAGAATACTAGGTTCAAAGCCCAATATACTTTGTATCCAAGGCCTTACAAGGTTCTGAGTTGAACTACCAAAGACATGAAAAGGTGGCGTACACTTTATTTTTGGCTTCAAGGTGCTTGAGGCTATACTTTCAATGTAACCCAATCATGGTACGCACTAATCGTCCAATTAGGCAGATTCTGCATAAGCACAACTTTGCAGGCAGGATGATGACATGGGAAGTGGAGTTATCTTAATATGACATCTCCGATGAACCTAGCCAAGCAATTAAAGCCTAGGCTTTGGTAGAGTTCGTAGCCGAGATGACTCATCCTAGAGACCAGCCCAAAGGGTCTTGGACTATCTATGTCGACGGATCTTCAAATCAGAAAGGAGATGGAGTAGGAATTTTGATAGAAAATGATGAGGAGGTAACGGTTGAATACTCTTTGAAATTTGAATTTACAACTTCAAACAATCAGGGAGAGTATGAAGCCTGTCTAGCCAAGATAAGGGAAGCCAGAGAGCTAGGAGCAACCACGATAACTTTATGTTCTGATTCTCAGTTGGTAGTGTCTCAAATCAAACGAGAATACCAAGCTAAATAGCCATTATTGCAAAGGTTCTTGGCAAAAGTTAAAGAGAGTTTGCTCGGGCTTTCTAAGTTCGAGATCAAACATATCCCGCATGAAGAGAATAGCAGAGCTGATTTGCTATCGAAGTTGGCCAGTACTAAATCACCTTCTACCTTGAAGTCAGTTATTGAAGAGGTTATCCGGTCACCATGTGCAATCCTTCAAGTGGAAGTAGATGATTAGAGACCTCCATTGAAGGATTATATCACAAAAGGGTCACTACCCGAAGACCCGCAGGAAGCAAAGAAAATAATTCAAAAGTGTTCACACTATTCCGTGATAAAAGACCATTTGTTTAGAAGAGGATTATCAACTCCTCTACTTAAATGCGTTGGACCATCAGAAGTGTGGTATGTCTTGATAGAGGTGCATGAAGGAAGCTGTCGTCACCATATTAGAGGCAAGTCTCTGGCCAGTAAGTCGTTGAGACCATCAGAAGTGTGGTATGTCTTGTGTTTTATTAAGTGACATAAGGAGGAGCTCTTAGAGCTCAAGGAGAGGGATCCGATCCCCAGTAGGGTAGATTTAGTAGTAGTGTAGTGTGAGAGTGTGTATGGCCGATAAAGAAAAAAAAGAACGAGATGCCCACGATGATGAACACCAAAGGTATGCCCTCAAAGCTAACCCTAGGCAGCAAGAACAGAAAAAGAAGCTTCAAGGCTATAAATCTACGACATGAAGATACAATTTCTAAAAAAAAAAAAAAAGAGCATAAAGGCAAATAATGTTTTTAATGTTAACATGATATTTTTAGTTTGATGCTGCATAGTACTTGCCTTGCATGTCCATTATTTAAGGCTTAACAATTTTTTTTTGGTGGAGCCACCTGGTGAGATAAAGGAAAAAATTAAGTGACGTGATGGAAAAGATATAAAGGAAAAAAAAAATAGAGATAAATTCATAGAAAAGAAATGTATGAGTAAGACAAAACACAAAAATTTATAGCGCATTAATATGACTTACCTTTTGATAACAAATAAATTATTATTAATTATTAGACACAAATTTTAATCATATTCAATAGAAGTAATAATGGTTGTCAAATAAGGATTGGTTTAGATGGTGTGTTTTTAGTTCTATAACTCTGAGGTCATAATTTTGATTCTCATCTCGATAAATTTAGCTCTTATTATTAGAATATCTAGCAAAAATACTTTAATGTTAAAATAATGATAAATTATAAATTTACACAAATTTTTAGTTTAATATATAAAAAAATATAAAGTTTTATCGGGTTCAAAATTCAAGAAATTCATAATAATACTAATAACTTTCTTAAAGAGAAGAATGTATTTGTCAAAATTTAAATTGTGGGGGTGCAAAATAAAAAGATACCATATTATTTGGAAATTGAGGGGGTACATTGGCACCCACGGCATGTACTTGGATCAGCCAATGCTTATCATTATAGCTAAACATAAATTTATTTTGATTTTTAATATAATCAACTAAAAAATAATCAATTCTCGGGCATACTTTTAAAATCAATCATTTTTTAAACAATAACAAATTGATCCTAACATTAAGCACAATAGGATTAAGAATCATTTAATCCTTACTTATAATACATTTGCTCAACTCTTTTTTAAGTGTGTTTACACATAAATTATTCCTGCCTCCACCACTGGACCAATTGCAATGAGTATATGTTGACTATTATTAGTATATAATTATTAGGCTTAAATATATTTTTCATTCATGCAAAATATTCTCTTTTGGGTTTTTGTCCCTGCAAAAAAAAAATTGTCTTTTAGTCCGTGTAAAATACTTCATGTTATGTTTTTGTCCCTACATAATTTGTACTCGTCGTTGTAAATTTTTTTTTTACTTTTAGTCCCTGTAAAATACCCCACATTCGGTTTTCATCCCTGCATAATTTGAAACTTTTGTTTTTGGTTGTTAGTTTGGTCACTTACATGATGTAGCTAATGTTTCTATGACGCCAGTCTGCCACAATTACAAGTTTGTCCGTCTATTAGGCTTAATAGGTTTTTTGGTCCCATAAGTTTACACCAGGTTTCACTTTGATCCCATTACTTTAAAAAGTTCCACTTTGGTCCTATAACTTTCCAAACTCAAGTTGGCTTCTTCCACACCCACTTGAGTTTGAGGGGGGGTGTTGAGATATATTGTACATATTATAATATTGTAGTTGATTTGGATTTGATTTGGTAGGATTAGAATTTGATAGGATTTGATATGATTTGGTAGGATTTGGTGAGATTATTTTATTTATTCTCAAGATTGTATATTTCTTATTAGTGTAGGATGAGTTGCCTATAAATATGATGTTCATTGTACAATTGAAATACATGTTAGAAATATACAAGTATTTCACACTTTCTCTCTTGCTCTAATATTTTGCTTTGTCATGCGTTCAAGTCCTTCGGACCCCCGAACCTAGGTGGCACCAATTAAGCTTATGTAGACTGTTGAGTGCCACCTTGGCACTCCATGTCACTAGGACCAAAACGCAATGTTTAAAATAAAAATTAGTCCCAGAGTTCAACAGAATCATGAAAATTTCAAAATCTCTAGAGCCTCCCGGCTAAATGATGTGGACACGGATCATGATGATAGAGTTCTTGGAGATTAAGGCAAGGATAAGGACTCGGCCTTTGAAAGGACTAGAGGGACCTTTGACAAGGTCCAACTACAAGAAAAACGGAGAATAGTGGTGGTTTTTTATATGGTATCGCGGCGGTTTTGACCGCCAGTAACGTACTTAGCGGCGGTTTACGAACCGCCACCAAATAAGGCGACACAATTCACTTTAGCGATGGTTTTAGAGAACCGCCAGAATAACCACCGCGAACACATAATGGCGGTTTTTTGGCGGTGGTTTCATCCATAGAATCACCATTAATAATATTCAATTGGTAAAACGTGCTTTTGCTGGCTATAGTGGCGGTTATTATCATTAAAAAATTGCAGCTATTTCCGATGTACGACTTACGTCGATTTCAAACTACCGCAAAATTAAAAAAAATGAGAGTCTTCATCGAACATAGTGGCGGTTCTATTCATTAAAAAACTGCCGCTATTTTGTGTTCATAGGATTATATAGTGGTTCGAACAGCCACAAAGTATAAATTGAGTAGGCCGTTAAAACCGCCACTATCTCTTAAACTGCAAAACTAATCTTAAATTTCAACTCTCAGTTAACCTATAATAATTAACTTAATATTTAACGTGTAAGATTTAAATTTATACTAACATTACTCTAAAAATATCAAACAAGTAAAATGCGTTCAATTGCTATCATTAAAATTCTCATTTAAGCACAAGTCAAATCCATCGCCAATCAAATATATGTCAACCAAAATAAAAATCCCAAAGTAGTGTAAAGATGAATTTACTCAAATACATATGTAAATCAAAATAAAAATTCACAAGTTTTAGATTGCAAAATGACCTAGCAATCAGTTCATAATAGTTGCTAATTACTGTTGGAACACTTCTCATAATAATATCCTTCTATGGGGGTGAGTGTCAGATTGAGACAGAAAAGGTTGTTGTGGTTGAGACGCTTCACCAAGCTGCAAAAATAAATGTATGTTAGTTTTACTACAAAGTTAAGTAGTTTAAAATTTGATGAATAAAGTAGCTTACACATACATTGATTTGACTAGCCATATGGAGTGGCAAATCCTTTTTCGCATCCTTGTATAGCTCAAGGACAACCAACTCAAATTCCTTTGTTTTTTGGTCTTCTAATTGAAATTGGATTTGCAGTGCATCCATTTTTTTTGTAACTGTGCATTAGAGATACTCCCTTCACTACAACTATTAGTTGAAGCATTAGCATTATTGTATGGTAATTAGTGCAAACACCTAATCCTAATCCTCGAACTCGACCAAGATGTTCTTTCCAAAACACTTGGCCAACAGAGTCATTTGGGGAAATTTCCACAAGAGCATTTCCTTGGCTTTCAATCACTAAGATTTTGTCCTAAAATGAGATTTGCATTTGAGAGAAATAAGTACCAATCAAAAATTACATAAGTAATTAACTTACAAGAAATCATGATCAATATCATAAGCTAGTCAACTAATCATTTAATAAGTGATCTCAACTACCTGCTAATCCAAAGGTAGCAAGTAAAATCAATAATGACAAGTTCCCCACAAAGATAATCAAATTGTAAAATTAGAAAATTAACAAAGCGAATATTTCAACCGTCAGCATAATTACATAAAAAATATTATAATTGATTAAAAGATTATAATCCAACTCTAATTTAATTTTTTTAAATATAATTGTATTATGTATATGCATATCACTATTTTATTTTGTATTTCGTACTCAACATATATATATATATGGGTTAAATATGTTTTTAGTCCCTAAATTATGCCGAAAGTCTGCTTTTAGTCCCTAAACTAAAAAAAGTTTGCTTTTGGTCCCTAAACTTTTCGATATGACTGTTTTTAGTCCCTTCGGTCAACATTCGTTAAATTTTCGCTGACATGGCTAACAAAGTCCACGTCAGCATTGCTTAGTTTGATTAAATCATGTGAAATTCCTAAGTTACCCTTAATGTGTCAAGTAAAATCTCCAAAATAACCCTAACCGTAAATTCCCCAAATTTCCCAAATCCCAAATCAGAAAACAGAGGAAGAGAAAGTTGCGAAGAAGAAGATTGGAAGTTGTTGGACTGCGAAGAAGCTTAGACTTCGAAGAAGGTGGGAACCATGAGGATGAATGTGGCAATGTCCCAAGCAGAGAAGAGGAAGGGGATTTCGAAGTCGTGAGAGTGTTTGTTGCCACGCTCGAAGTATTGTAGGTGTGGGGAATTGCTTCTCTTGACATCCAAAAGTTTTGAGGGTGGGTTAGAAAGAGAGGAGAAAGAAACGAACATGACTTTCATGAGAGCGAGACGGTCAGCGACGGAGATGTCCTTCTCCATCTTAGGCTCCTTGGTGCCGAAGGTGTAGCTGGACAAAGGGTATGTATTCACCACCTGAGATGATGCCATTTTTGTCAATCTTGTTCTCTTGTTTTGGGGTTCAATTCAACTTCCAAGAAGACACAGAACAAAAGCAAGAGCTGAATCAGTTTCACTTTGTATCTTGGAAATTCCTGTGACGAGAGACTGATTGCCTTTGTTAGCTTTTTTTTTTTTATTGGATGTCTGTTATTTTGTAGTAGGAACAAGAAACAGAACAAAGCAAACTCCTCAACGACAGATCGTCCTCATATTCATGGGCTTGTACCCAGAAGGACATGAAGTTACAGAGGAAGCTTTTTGAACTTTCTTCTTGATTTTTTTTCAATTTGGAATTTTAATTTTCAATTAGTCTTATTTTTTGTATTTTTAAATTGTTTTTTTATTTAATATTTAATTTATTTTAATCCAACTAAGCAATGCTGACATGGACTCCGTTAGCCACATCAGCGAAAATTTCACGGAAGTTAGACGGAGGGACTAAAAACAGTCATATCAAAAAGTTTAGGGACCAAAGGCAAACTTTTTTTTGTTTAGCGACTAAAAGCAGACTTTCAGCATAGTTTAGGGACTAAAAACATATTTAACCTTATATATATATATATATATATATATATATAAGGTAAATTGAATTTAATGTTCCTATAATTAATTAAGTAGCTTTAGGCTTCAACAAAAAGTTTGAAATGAAAACTAAAAAGCAAATTATAAATGTGAAAACTTACAAAAACAATTCTATCCTCATCATTGATGTAGTTCCCATTTTTCCTTTTATGAGTGTGGATAAATAGAGTGCCCCTACAAACTTGTTTCTCAGTCTCCTTCATGTATAACATAAAGAATGTGTGAAAGAAATTAGTGTTATGTCACTTAAAAACTTTCAAAATAAAATACATGAATCAATTTTGTATACTTACAATCTCAACCACCCTTCTTTTTAGCTTTTTCCTACCCCCAGTGCGGTTAATTATGAGCTTAGCTCTATTACGGGCATTTTGTGCACACATTGCCTTGAAAAAAATCGAAGCAATTTTTAATAACATGTTTTTTTTACTATGAACGATGTTTATAATTGAATTTCATAATACCTTAGTCTTCTCGTCTACTCGGTAGTCTTCAAATGTAGCCCACTCAGTAGCTGGATTTGACAAAGGAGGATTTCTAATATTTTCATTGCGAATTTTGGGTCGGTCAAAGTAGAAGTTGAATAAACATAGCCTACTTTCCTTCCATTTCTTCCCAATGTCCTTCATGACATATGAACGTACTACATTATCACGAACGCTTGGATCCCACCAAAACTTTGCCTACAGTCATTGAAATGTGTTAGTAATGTCATTAATATTAATTATAACAAACTAAAACAGTCTAAAGACTCACCTTAATAACTTTATCCCAACATTCATCCTTAAAGATGTCAGCAACCTTACGCCAATTCTTAAAACTAATGAGAAAGTATTTGTGATCTTGTCCTAGTTGTCCTAGAAAGCCTCCCAGCAAATCATCGGCATCAGTTCCTGCAGGTTGAATCCCATCAAAAGGTATGAACACCTTTTCTCCTTTTTTCATCCGCCAAACGTCCTTTACTTTCAAATGTTCTTCTCTGACTTGTCCTGCACCATCTATAAATGGAAAAATAATAAATCAAAAAAATCGTATGAATAAATTTTTAAAAAGTTATATCATAAACACATTTGAATAAACTTTAAAATAATCGTATATTTGTTTTTATCATCATTTACTGGTTGATATATTTTTATATAAAATTAAAATAAAAAATAAGGAAGAAGAATAAGAAATAAGAATGAGAAAGAGTGAATGATCAATGTCAAACCAAACAGGCCCTAAGTAACTTACTTCTAATTTGCACATTCCAAGATTGCCGATTTCTTCCTTGGGCAGCAAGTTGATCAATGTCATGCTCCTCATTATGATCATATGATCCTCTTGAGAGGCTCATAATCACTATCCATGGATCCTATTTCTCTTCTTGGAGGCATACTTTATGAACAGATTAACCAATAGATTAAATTAAATAAGTCATGCAAATTCTAAAATCTGAACTAATTAATAAGTTAAATTAAACTTAATTAAGACAACAATATCATTAGTCACATAAACTTGCCAAATAAAACACTAGAGATTATATCAAAGAAATTATGTCATCAATACAAAAGTTTGACATTAGATATTTATCTCATTGAAATTAGTCGAATTCTACTAGAACATCAGGCCTAGAAACATGAGCTCTAACCAAAGCGTAGCTAGCTATTCTGAACAACATCACTCTCATAAGACGTCTCTTCAACATCTTCATGCATATCGTACAAGTCTCTTGGTTTAAGATGCACCAGAGTGCACCATTCTTCTTCCACTTTATCGTCCACGTAATAAACCATTCGAGCTTCAAAAGCCTCTATGTATGGTTCATCATCTTCCCGTACACCCGTATGTATGAGAAGTTTATTGAGGTAAAGCCTAAAACATCATTTTCATGCATCTAGAACTAGAATTTATAGTATTCGCCCATTGACATTTGAAGAGTGTGACTAAAAAACAGCCATAGTAGTTAAACTCAATAATGTCTACCAATTTACCATAGTATGACACTAAACCTTCTATTGGCCTGTTGTCACTTGTACTAGCATAACATTTGGTTCCAAATTTGCAAAACACACCACTATTTTGAGTTTTCAATCCTTGCTCTCGTTCTATGGTTCGAAATTTATATCCATTCACATTATAAGCGGTGAACCTTCTAGCCTGCTATAGTGGACCTAGCGCAAGGGCATGAATATCATCAGAGTATTGTTCATTAATATCATTTAGAACCTACAAAGGATGGAAGATTATTAACAAAAAATTAGAGAGAAATTGATTATATCAAAAAGATATCTAACATTTACTCACTCTGCCACTAAACCATTCCACAATGCCTCGATGAACTTCTTTCTCTATGTCACTCAAATTTCTAGTTCTATATTGTAGTCTTCTCTTTGTGAAAATTCTAAATTCTCTATAAAATGAAAAAAAGATAAGAATATAGTTTTTTATTTACTAAGATATAATAGGGTTTTGAATAGGACTTACTCAATGAATTGCTCAACTTCTTTACAATTGATTAACACATGTTTGTGAGCTTATAATATTTCTATAGGTGTTAGAGTAAAACACATAATACCTCAAACTGGTTTGCCTACATTGGGGAACAAAGCTGACAGTGACGTAGGGGGATAATCATCAACACGACCTCCTCGATTGAATCTTGTTTCCATCTCTTTATCTAGATACCTTGAGCCGAACATAAGTATCTCTTCTGAGATCCAACCTTTTGCTATTTACCCTTCAGGTTGGGCTTTATTTCTCACCAAAGAATTTAATTTTCCTAAGAACCTAAGAAGTCAAAGATAACTTAAGAATTGTTTTTGATAAATAAATTGAATATTCTAGCGGTGTTAGTGTGATTTACCTTTCTATACGATACATTAATCGATAATGAAGTGGCCCTCCGAGCTTCGCTTCATCAACTATATGCACCATAAGATGAACAATAACCGTAAATAATGGTGGAGGAAGCATCATCTCTAAATGACATAGTGAAAGCACAATTTGTTCCTTTAGCTTGTTTAGCTCTGGAAGGCTCAAAACTTTGGCACATAATAATTTGAAGAACACACTAACATCAAAAAAACTTTAGCAACTCGTGCAGACAACACATTCCTAATTGCTAATGGCAGCAATTGCTCCATAAGAATGTGAGAATCATGGCTTTTCAAGCCAAATATTTTCCGCTGCGTTGTATCAACACATCATGAAATATTGCTTGAGTAACCATCTGGCACAATTACATCTTTTAGAGTATTCAACATAATATCTATCTCATTCTTTGTTAAGGTAAAGAGGGCTGCTGGGAACTTCTTTCTGTCATCCAATGGCCAGAGTTCTCTTCTTATCTTCAATTTTTGCAAATCTCTTCGAGCCTTCATATGATCTTTTCTTTTGTCCTTGTCATTAATCAACGTGAAAAGGATATTGTCACGCACGTTTTTTTCAATGTGTATGACATCAAGATTATGGTGCAACAAGTTGAACTCCCAATATGGAAGCTGAAAAAAATATACTTTTTTCCCTCCATTGTTGACGCAACAATGTTTGAAGGTCATCAATATTCTCCTCGACGCTCAACCATGTTCTCCCCTTGAGTGTGACGCTCATCAACATTCTCCTCGCGAGTTCTCTTTCGATTATTTAGTGATCGTGGCTTCTTTCCAAATGTGACATTGATATTCTCTAATTGCTGCAAAATCTTAGATCAAAAAATTTCTTTTGGAGGATCTCTATCCTCAATGTGGCCGTTAAACCGAATTCGATTCAACCTAAACTTATGGCCTTTAGACAAAAACAGATGATGACTCATAAAACATCATTTTTAGCTGCATGAAAGATGAAGAGGAGGTCTCGCATAAATGTTACAAGTTGGACAAGAGAGTCCTATATATGTATTCCATCCAAAAAGCATCCCAAGGCCAAGAAAGTGGCTAATAGTCCATAAAAGACAAGCTCGCAACATGAATACTTGATTTCTCGAAGCATCATATGTCTTAACACCTTTCTACCACAACTCTATCAACTCGGTGACAATGGGCTGCATATAAATATCTATATCATTACCTGGCATTTTTTTCCAGGTATCACAGATGAAAGAAGGTAATTTTCTGGTTTTATACACATCATGAGGAGTGTTGTATGGATAAGAACTGTTATGGACCTAACCCGCAAGAGAGGCACATTCTAGGCCCACGTGAATGGGTGAGGTCGTTGGCCACATGTCGTGTGAGCCACGACATGGGTGACCGACATAATGCTCGGGCTTTCCTCCCACACGTGGGTTTAGTTACAGATCCGTACTTAGCGCCGTTATTCACGGGGACGTGATAGTGACATGTTAACTTTAGCAGTCTATGGATCTCTATAAATACTTGTAACCTATCTTCATTTGGTACACTTTTTACTTACTCAATATCAGAACTATCATCTCTGTAGAAACTCACTGACTTGATCGTCGGAGAGCTGGCAGGTACCCACCCTCACCGCCAGGTGAGTGGCCGGAGATCTAAAACCACCGTGCCGGAGACCAGAATGGAGGTCATGGCCGCCATGCCCAAGCACATGACAGATCAAGAACCAACGGCCATATGCTATAACTCAGGCTCATTTTCCAAAAGGGTTGAACCACTAGCTAAGCCTAGTCTTACATTTCGAGGCTCAGCAGCAAAATCAGGATATCTCAAATCAAAATTCTTCCATGCCTCAGAGTCTCTTGGCGCCTCATCATTCCATTCCTCAATGTGCCATACCATATCATTAGATGTCTTGAAAGACATAAACAACCTTTGTAGCGTTGGGATCAATGGAGAATATCGCAGAATTTTCGCAGGCAATTTCTTTTGTGGCTTATTAGTGTGTGTCCCTGTAACACCTTCATTTTGAAAATAGTAGTTACTAAAAATGTTAACTTTGAAAATTTGACACAAAAAAATTTTTGTTTGAAAATACAAAGCTTGCTACTTGGTTTCATTTTTAAAATACAAGCGCAAACATTCCTTTATTTAAATTACAGTTTTCTATACAGCTGAACCATATAATCATTGAACAAAAGGCTTAGGTTCACCAAAAATTGTTATACCTAAGCAAAGCCTATAGTTTTGTCTCATCCATTGCTTTAGCTCCACAGTCTTCCAATACCTGCAATACTACGACCGTCAGTTATATGTAAAACATATAACCAAGTAACCCCCGGTCTAACTAAAAACATTTTACAGTATTGCAACCAGTCTAACTGGAAAACTGCCCCAAATCCAATTCCTAACAAACACACACAAAATATGTATGTAATGACAATTTAAGTATGCATGCATGCCATGATCATTTTCAATTTTCCATTCTTTCCTCTTTTATTGGGAAACCCCGTGCATAGGGAATCCACCATAGGTGCATGACAGTGAATGCACAGTTGAGCTCATCATCATGGTCCTAGCAAGCATCCTTCCAGGATCCTACTGCTTGGCTACCAACCCTCTCTAGGGCTAACCCAAGGACTATCTACCCCTTTCGGGATAGACCCTTTGTACTAGACTATCTACCCCATTTTTGGGATAGCCTAACACTTTAGGTTATCTGCCCCTTTCGCGATAACCCTACAATTTCTTCTTTTTATTCTTGTCCTCTTACCCGGTCTACTTCCGGAGAAACTTAACCCTCTTACACAACCTCTGTTGATGGGGAAAGCATTTCCACATTTTCCTTTGTTTGATTCCACATTATGATTCTAATGCATCAAACATCCATATTCATTTCATATTATTCAGACAAGCATTCTAGTAATCCCATATTCGAATACCAACATCTCGTATTCGAAAATTATGTGACAAATATGATATATTCAGATATCTATTTGAACATGGCTTAAAACATTCAAACACATATTTGAATATACTAACTCTTAGACTTATTTTTCTAAAACAGTTTGAAATCCATTCAAAGTCTAAGTCCCAATTCCATCATATTTTAATTTGGAAAATCTTGTCCTTCTTAACACATACAATGTTATGATTCCATCATCATTCACATTTCCAATTCAATTCCTAATCATGCATCATCTACTAGCATGTTAAATCAACACAGCATCATACAAACATGGCATGCAATCTCAACATACTCACAATCATAAATCAAACAATCTTTAAAACATTGTTTTGAGTTCCTATCACATATTCCTAACAGTCCATAGTATCCTAGATTCAGGGTTTTTAGGGTTACCTCAAATCTTCCCAAAATCTTTTGCTTTCAAGCTCTAATCCCGATCTCCACTTCCTTTTTCGGCACTCACTATCTCTTAGTAGGAATCTCACTCTTGGAGCCTTAGTCAAGAAGAGACTAGTGAGAAGAAACTCTAAGACAGAAGAGTTATGGAGTGTTTGTTTATTCCTGACGGAGGTTTTAGTGGAGGATCTTTGGGATTGAGAGTGTAGAGTGGGGGAGAGGGAAATAGTGAGTTTTTGAAGGTGAAGCACCTCTATTTATAGATTTTTGGGGTCCATATTCGAATATAAGGCTTATGTATTCAATTCCACACTTCCATATTCGAATATGAAAAGTCCATATTCGAATATCGCTATTCATATTTGAATATGCACAGTCTGTATTCGAATATGACTTTTCATATTCGAATATGCACAGTCCATATTCGAATATGACTGTTCATATTTGAATATGCACAGTCCATATTTGAATATGACACATCCATATTCGAATATGGATCATGCATATTTGAATATGGCTATTTATTTTCGAATATACATGTCATTTTGGTCCCTCTTTTGACCTCTCTACTTACAACTAATCCTCCTTTTTCTTTTCTTTGTAAATTGTAATCAAATCCCTGAAGTCCTAAGTCTTCTTTATGGATTTTTGAGATGTTACAATTCTACCCCTCTTAACAGAATTGTGTCCTCACAATTCATCTTAATTCATCTTAACAGAATTGTGTCCTCACAATTCATCGGAGGTGAAAATAGTTATCTACAGTATTACAATCAGTCTAACTGGAAAATTGTCCCAAATCCAATCCCTAGAAAACATACACACAACAAGTATAAATGCCAACCACATAGATATGCATGCATGATTATTTCCCAGTTTTCCATTTCTTTCCTCTTTTAACGGGAAACCCTGTGCACGGGGAATCCACCAAAACACGTGGCAGTAACGCGTAGTTGAGCTCATCATCATCACGGTCCTGGCAAGCGTCCCCCCAGGATCCTCTTGCCGGGCATCCAACCCTCTCTCGGGCTAGCCCAGGGAACTACCTACCTCGTGAAGATAGTACCCTTTGTACTAGACTACCTACCTCGTGAAGATAACCTAGCACTTCAGGTTATTTGCTCCTTTTCTGGATAACCCAACATTCACATCTTTCCCACTTTCCTGCTCTGTCCTCTTACCCGGTCTACTTTCAGTGGAACTTAACCCTCTTGCTCAATCTCTATTGAGTGGGAAAAGACATCTTTTAACATTTCCATTTTTAGTTCTAATGCATCACACATTCATATCAAGCATATAGCATATAAACAAGGATTTCCAGTATACTCTTATCCGATTACAAACACTCCTTGCTCGGATTCTGTGTGACAGACGTGTTGTATTCATATATTTATTTGAACATGGCATTCCATATTCAAATACATATTTGAATATACTAATACTGGGACTTAATCTATTTTGAAACCAACTCAATATCAAATTCCCAGTTAGTGTCCAATTCTGGAAAACCTTATTTATACCTTTAACATGTTTCACAATATCACATATATTCCAAATCAACATAGAGCATGTCAAATTCATACGAATATCAAACATAGTATGCATAATTCAAACATACATTAAACCTTAAACAAAACATATTAGTTTGATTTCCCTAATAGCATGTTCCTAGCATCCCCTAGTCACATGTTCCTAAATTTACAGTATTAGGGATTTGGAGTTTTCAAGGTTACCTAGAACTTGCCTGAATCCTTTTCTCCTTTCCTTCCGACTCTAAATCTCCTACTCTGGTTCCTTTACTGTAGTTGTCTCTCTCTGAATTTGAATCAAACTGTTGGAACCTTTAGTCTTTTGAGATGAAAGCCTTAAGGTTAAGGAGTTGTAATGTAGTTGGTTCGGGACAGAGGTTTTTAAGAGTGTGAAGAGCGAGGAATCTGAAGAACAACTAGTTTTGGAGACAACCCACCCCTATTTATAGACTTTTGGGTCCATATTTGAATATATATTCAAATATAAGCCTCCTGTATTCAGTTCCTCACTTAAATATTCGAATATTATTGTGCATATTCAAATACTATTCGAATATTACTATGCATATTCAAATACTATTCGAATATTGACATGCATATTCGAATACTATTCGAATATGACAGTTCATATTCAAATACTTATGTTATCTTTGTCCCTCTTTTGACCTTTCTACTTGCAAATAATCCTTCTTCCTTTCCTTTGTAAACTGTAATCAAATCCCTTAAGTCCTAAGTCTCTTTTATGGATTTTCGGGATGTTACAATCTACCCCCCTTAAAATAATTTTGCCCTCAAAATTAGCAATTACCTCTACTATGTAAATAATTCTGGGTATGTGCTTTTCATATCTTGTTCCTTTTGCCAAGTGATCTCTGAGGAGTCAACGTTCTCCTAGAGAACCATCACTAATGGGATAACCTTGTTTCTTAGTGCCTTTTCTCCTCGGTCTAAGATCTTCTTAGGCTTCAGCTGATATGAGATATTTGGCTTCAACAGAATGTCATCAGCTTCTAGAATGTTCGAGGGATCAGACATGTACTTCCAGAATTGAGATACGTGAAAAACGTCGTGAATGTTTGAAATATTAGGTGGCAAATTGAGTGGATAAGCAACAGGTCCCACTTTTCGGAGAATTTGATAGGGACCAATGAATCTAGGTTGCATCTTCTTTGTTTTTATTGCTATACCAACAGCGGTGTAAGGTGTAACCTTCAGAAACACATGATCTCCTTCTTCAAATTTAAGAGTCTTCCTCTGCTGATCTGCATAGCTCTTCCGGCGGTCTTGGGCTCTCTTTAACTTTTCCTTGATACGCCTAATCTTTTTTGTTGTTTCTTGCACCAAATCCGGCCCCAATAGCAACTTTTCTCCCGTTTCAAACCAACAAACTGGTGATCGGCATTTTCTCCCGTAGAGTGCTTCATAGGGCGCCATGCCTATACTCAAATGAAAGCTGTTGTTATAGGAAAACTCAACTAACGACAAATACTTTCCTCAGCCACCGCCTTCTTCTAGTACACAAGCTCACAGCATGTCTTCCAAAGTTTGTATGGTTCTTTCGGACTGTCCGTCGGTCTGGGGATAATGAGAGGTACTCAGATGTAACTGAGTTCCAAAAGCTTTCTACAATGCTCCCCAGAAGCGAGAAGTAAACTTAGGGTCTCTATCTGAGATAATACTGGTCGGTGCCCCATGTAGTCGAACTATCTCTGCAATATACAACTTGGCATACTTTTCCACGGAATAAGTGGTCTTGACAGGTAAGAAGTGAGCAGATTTAGTCAGTCTGTCAATTACGACCCAAATTGAATCATAACCTGTCGGAGTCCTAGGCAACCCTGCCACAAAATTGATAGCAATAGATTCCTATTTCCACTCTGGAATGTCCAACAGCTGAAGTGGTCCAGAGGGTCTTTGATGCTCTACTTTGATCTTCTAGCAAGTAAGACACTTGGAAACGAATTCTGCAATGTCTTTCTTCATTCTAGGCCACCAAAATAACTTCTTCATGTCTTGGTACATTTTTGTAGCTCTAGGATGTACATAGTACTGGCTACTGTGATTCTCTTCAAGTATTGTCTTCTTGACCTCTGCATTATTCCAAATACATACTCTGTCGTTGAATAAGATTATCCCATCATCTGTTAAAGAGAAATCATCTTGCTCCTTGAACTTCTGTAATTGATAACCTTGCCTCCGCGCTTCTCGGATTCGGTCTCTATGTGTATTCTTCACATCAAGCTTACCCACAGAGATGCTATCATCGTAGCAAGACACATCCAAGTGCAGATCTCTGAATTTCTCCAAGAGTTCCATTTGATGATCATCATAGTCGATACGTGCAAGGATTTTCTCCTTTAGGCATCGGCCACTACATTAGCCTTTCCTGGGTGATACTTCAACTCAAAATCATAATCTTTTAGGAATTCCATCCATCGCATTTGTCGCATGTTCAACTCCTTCTGATTGAACAAGTACTTCAAACTTTTGTGGTCACTGAACACTTCAAATGTGACTCCGTACAAATAGTGCCTCTAGACTTTCAATGCAAAGACTACTGCATCTAACTCCAAGTAATGCGTTGGGTAATTGCCCTCATATGGTCGCAACTGTCAGGAAGTGTAAGCAATTGCCTGTCCTTCTTGCATAAGTACACATCCCAAACCTTGCTTAGACGCATCGCAATACACTTGAAAATTCTTGGTTGGATCAGGAATTACCAACACCAGCGTTGTTGTCACCTTTTCCTTCAACAACTGAAAATTGTCTTCACACTTGGCATCCCACACAAACGGAACACCCTTCCTTGTTAACTTGGTCAAGGGAATGGCAATCTGAGAGAATCCCTTAATGAATCGCTGGTAGTATCCTGCTAATCCCAGAAAACGTCGGATTTCTATGGCATTGGTTGGTCTTTCCCATTTCATCACAGCTTCAACTTTGCTTGGGTCCATAGCCACACCATCTTTGTTAATTACATGGCCCCGAAATTGAACTTCTTCTAGCCAAAAATAACACTTATCTAACTTGGCATACAGTTGCTTCTATCTGAGTATTCCTAGCACCAATCATAAGTGCTCTCTATGTTCTTCAGCAGTCTTGGAGTAGATAAGAATATCGTCAATGAAGACCACCACAAATTTATCCAAGTAAGGTCGGAAGATGTGGTTTATGTTATCCATGAAAATAGCAGGTGCATTTGTCAATCCGAACGGCATTACTAAATATTCATAATGACCGTACCGTGTCTGGAAGGCAGTCTTATCAATATCCTCAGGCTTAATTCTAATTTGATGATATCCTGATCGAAGATCAATCTTTGAAAACAACTTGGCTCCTCCTAATTGATCAAGTAAATCATCAATCCGTAGCAAAGGATACTTATTCTTCACTGTCAACTTATTCAGCTCTCTGTAATCTACACATAGCCGCAATTTCTCATCTTTCTTCTTGACAAGTAATATTGGGGCTCCCCACGGCGAAGCGCTCGGTCTAATAAATTGATTTTGCATCAGTTATTCAATCTGGTGCTTTACTTCTGCCAATTCCAACGGTGCCATTCGGTATGGTGCCTTAGAGACAGGTCCAGCTCCTGGAATTAGCTCAATCGAGAACTCTACTTCCCTTTCGGGTGGCAAGGATTCTATGTCTTCGGGAAATACATCTGGAAAGTCTCAGACTATAGGGAGAGAATTAACACGCACCAGATTCTTAACATTGCTCATACAAACAATCAAATATTTTGGGCCAATACCATACATAGGCAAATTATGGAGATCAGAAATAGGATGATGCGTACAGTATATCTCCAAGCCTCGGTCTGGAATATGCACGGTCTTGGTGGAACAATCGATTTTGACCTTGTGTGCTTTGAGCCAATCCATGCCTAAAATCACATCTAACCCTTTCATCGGTAGGTAGTACAGATCTATACAGAAATTCTTGCCATGAAAATCTAGGAACACTGGGGAACACATGGTTGTCGTACAGATTTTCTCTTCTGAGGGAGTAGAGACTAACACTTTCTAAGGTAGCTTAGATAAAGGGAAATATACTCGTTTTGCACAGTCTAAGGAAATGAATAAATGAGTGGCACCCAAATCAAACAAGATCCGAGCAGGATGTGATTTGATTAGTCCCATACCTTGGATGAGATCTTTGGAATGATCAACCTCTTCGGCATTCAGCGTATAAACTCGACCTCTCACAGGATTCTTCTTCTTCAACTTGTCCTCGGCTAGCTTCTGATCTTTATTTGGACATTGCCAGCTGATATGTCCTGGCTTCTGGCATATAAAGCAAGTTCTCTTGTTCTTGTAACACATAGATTTTTGGATTAGTTTTTTTTTTTTACAAAACACAGTGGAAAACAACAAAATATATACATATATCAAAATACAAATATATACATTAGTGTTTTATCTACAGTCCAGAGCATATATATACAAGTCCGGCTAAGGTAGCCATACAAGGACGCTAATGACTACCTAAGTAACAAAAAGGGCTGCAAAACTTCTCACGCGTTGACACCCTCCGAGTCCGAGCCACCTGCTATACTATAACTGTCAGTTATATGCTCGACATATAACTGAGTAACCCATCGGAGGTGAAAATAGTTTTATACAGTATTACATCAAGTCTAACTGAAAAACCGTCCCAAATCCAATCCCTAGCAAACATACACACAACAAGTATAAATGCCAAACACATAAATATGCATGCATGATTATTTCCCAGTTTTCCATTTCTTTCCTCTTTTAATGAGAAACCCTGTGCATGGGGAATCCACCAAAACACGTGGCAGTAACGCGTAGTTGAGCTCATCATCATCACGGTCCTAGCAAGCGTCCCCCCAGGATCCTACTGCCGGGAAACCAACACTCTCTCGGGCTAGCCCAAGGAACTACCTACCTCGTGAAGATAGTACCCTTTGTACTAGACTACCTACCTCGTGAAGATAGCCTAGCACTTCAGGTAATTTGCTCCTTTTTAGAATAACCCTACATTCTCATCTTTCCCACTTTCCTGCTCTGTCCTCTTACCCGGTTTACTTCTGGTGGAACATAACCCTCTTGCTCAATCTCTATTGAGTGGGAAAGAGCATCTTTTAACATTTCCATTTTTAGTTCTAATGCATCACACATTCATTTCAAGCATATAGCATATAAACAAGGATTTCCAGTATACTCTTATCCGATTACAAACACTCCTTGCTCGGATTCTGTGAGGCAGACGTGTTGTATTCATATATCTATTTGAACATGGCATTCCATATTCAAATACATATTTGAATATACTAATACTGGGACTTAATCTATTTTGAAACCAACTCCATATCAAATTCCCAGTTAGTGTCACATCCAATTCTGGAAAACTTATTTATACCTTTAACATGTTTCACAATATAACATATATTCCAAATCAACATAGAGCATTTCAAATTCATACGAATATCAAACATAGTATGCATAATTCAAACATACATCAAACCTTAAACAAAACGTATTAGTTTGATTTCCCTAATAGCATGTTCCTAGCATCCCCTAGTCACATGTTCCTAAATTCACAGTATTAGGGATTTGGGGTTTTCAGGGTTACTTGGAACTTCCCTAAATCCTTTTCTCCTTTCCTTCCGACTCTAAATCTCCTACTCCGGTTCCTTTGTTGTAGCTGTCTCTGAAGCTGAATCAAACTGTTGCAACCTTTAGTCTTTTAAGATGAAAGCCTTAAGGTTAAGGAGTTGTGACGTAGTTGGTTCGACACAGAGGTTTTTAAGAGTGTGAAGAGCGAGGAATCTGACGAACAACCAGTTTTGGAGACAAGGCACCCCTATTTATAGACTTTGGGATCCATATTCAAATATATATTCAAATATAAGTCTCCTGTATTCAGTTTCTCACTTACATATTCGATTATTATTGTGCATATTCGAATACTGTTTGAATATTACTGTGCATATTCGAATACTATTCGAATATGACAGTGCATATTCGAATATTATTCGAATACGATAGTTCATATTCAAATATTTATGTTATCTTTGTCCTTCTTTTGACCTTTCAACTTGCAACTAATCCTTCTTCCTTTCCTTTGTAAACTGTAATCAAATTCCTTAAGTCCTAAGTCTCTTTTATGGATTTTTGGGATGTTACACGTTACGTCTTTGTTGTAGGGCGGAAGGACATCAATTGCAAGAAGCATAGAGTTCTTAGACGTGTTGTAAAAGTGTCTTCTTGTTCCTCCTTAGGGTTACCACTTTAATTCTAGGATGATTAATTCATTCCAAGTTTGTCAAAGTGAGTTAGAGTAGATTAGAATATATTTCACACGTGGCTCTCATCATTAATAGTTCATGAATTTATTGCTATGAAATGGCAGAAATTGCGGTTACATGAAAGGGTTCGTTGTTTCTGTACTTAGGTTAGAACTCGGGTGGAAGAAAAATCAAGAACTGATTCAAGTGTTCACATATTTATTTTAGTGGGAACATTATGCTCCGACTAAGTACAATTAATGAATTTTCAAAGTAGTCAGGGTGCTTAGCCGGAATGAAAACCGGAGTTTGTTTAAGTCTCTAGGATTCTTTGAGGAATATTATCTAAAAGCTTGAATTCAGAAAATTGATAGAAGTATTTAGAGTTGTATAGACTTCATAGGATTAAATTTTTGGAAAACCAAGTTCAAATTGGTAGATAGGGATTCTCAATAGAAGTCCTTTAGCAATAAATTGCATAGATAGAACTTATATGGATTCAAACTTTGGGGAGATTCGAATCTTCAGAATTTTGAATGAAAGATTTTAGAGAATTCCTCTAATGCTATCATTGGGCTGCTCTGGTTGAATCGTCTTTCAAAGTAACTTAGATGTAAGATTTGAAACTTGAATATCAAGAAGGATAATTTGATAACCGTCAAAATGGTTTTATAAGCTTATATTACTAAAGAAATCTTTTAAGTGTGATATTGCCCTAAAATTTTGAAATATTTTCCTATGCTAATTAGAACCTTAGAATTAAAGAAGAATTTGGAATCACATGGAGTAAAGTTCCAAACCGTGGAATTCAAAATAGATGAAACAAGCTTAATATTGTCTTAACTTCGGCGTGTATGTTCTTAAAGAAGCAATAGGTGTAGCATGCTTAGGTAGGTTTGAAAGCGTGATTTAACCTCGGAGAAATTTGGGCTCCTTGGAATTGGATGGGAATATGAGATTGAATATCCTCATACTCCTGTCACACAATTCTAATTTACTTATGACCCAAATCTTATACGATTCTTGTCAACCAATTTCTCAATGATCTACTGGAGATTTCAAGATGATTAGAATTGACGAATTCAGAGTTTTGTGTTTTTTGGACTAACCAGGGAAATTAATACAACTAACTAGGAGCTAGGTTTAGGAACATGTTCGTCTACTAAGCCTGCTAGAAAATCTCACAACGTGGTTTCCATATTTTTGGGAGTTTCCCTAGTAGTCGTCTCTTGTAATGATTTACATAGAAAGATTCTAATACGGATTGGTCCCTCGAATCAAAGAGGGTTCACACTAAGGAAAACGACGCAATTCGAGTGGAATTTTAATATTTGCACATTAGAGATATGTTCAAAAGAACCAATAGGAGTTAAGTATATTTTTGAAAATAGAGAAAATATTTCATGGCTCTTATAGTGTGTTTGTAAGGCATTTTAAAAGTCGAATGGACTATTTAGAAGTCTTCACGTGGAGAGGTCTTAGTGCATGTTCAAGAGTGAGAATAGAACTTTAGAAGATCGTTGGGAATAATCTTGAAATTGCATCCAAAATTGAACTCATCTTCATCTTACGACCTCTCTACGTCTTTGTATAAAATGTCAAAGGGTGTGATATTGTTAAATCTTGAGGAACTGAATTACTAAGACTTTCACGATTAACTTAAAGAAAGAAAGACTTAGCTTTTGAAATCATCACGCGTACAACAACACTATCTGAATCCCATAATTAGATTTAGACGAAGATTACATAAATATTGAATTAGAGTGTCTCAAAAGAATTGATTTTAAGGTTGATGATGGAGTGGGGCATAAGTCTCTCTAAGATTAAGTCCATGAAACTAACTTAATAAATCCTCAAGCAGAAAAAATTTCTAAATCTTGGACCTAACGACACCTTTTAATTCTATCTAGAAGAAACTTGTGGTAGAACAGATTTCTCGATAAGATGTTATGCTATCATTATGAAAAGGAAAAAAGATATGATTACACGATAGCATATCAGTCAATCACTATAAGAAATGAGTTATCGAACCTTTCTATGATCGTCTAATTAGAGTTGAGGCTTAAATCCTTCAAGAAAACATAATAGTATGGAATTAGTAGTAAAGGTTCTTAAGTCACAACATCAACTCAAATTTAGGCTTGGTGAATTTTTTTATTTTTTTATTTTTTTATTTTTTTGAAAGAATTCGATTTCTAAGATTTATGAGGATAGTTTGTCAATTACCATATAATCCTGGAACAAAAGACTTAGGTTCACCAAAAATGGTTATAACTAAGCAAAGCCTAAAGTTTTGTCTCATCCATTGCTTTAGCTCCACAGTCTTCCAATACCTGCAATACTATGACAGTCAGTTATATGTAAAACATATAACCGAGTAACCCCCGGTCTAACTAAAAACATTTTACAGTATTGCAGCCAGTCTAACTGGAAAACTGCCCCAAATCCAATTCCTAACAAACACACACAAAATATGTATGCAATGACAATTTAAGTATGTATGCATGCCATGATCATTTTCCATTTTCCATTCTTTCCTCTTTTATTGGGAAACCCCATGCACAGGGAATCCACCATAGGTGCATGAGAGTGAATGCACAGTTGAGCTCATGATTATGGTCCTGGCAAGCGTCCTTCCAGGATCCTACTGTCGGGCTACCAACCCTCTCTAGGGCTAGCCCAGGGACTATCTACCCCTTTCGAGATAGCCCCTTTGTATTAGACTATCTACCCCGTTTTCGGGATAGCCTACCACTTCAGGTTATTTGCCCCTTTCGGGATAACCCTACAATTTCATCTTTTTATGCTTGTCCTCTTACTCGGTCTACTTCTGGTGAAACTTAACCCTCTTACTCAACCTCTGTTGATGGGAAAAGCATTTCCACATTTTCCTTTTCGTTTGATTTCACATTACGGTTCTAATGCATGAAACATCCATATTCATTTCATATTATTCAAACAAGAATTCCAGTAATCCCATATTCGAATACCAACATCTCTTATTCGAATATTATGAGACAAATATGATATATTCAAATATTGATTTGAACATGGCTTACCATATTCAAACACATATTTAAATATACTAACTCTTAGACTTATTTTTCTAAAACGGTTTGAAATCCATTCAAACTCTAAGTCCCAATTCCATCATATTATAATCTGGAAACTCTTGTCCTTCTTAACACATACAATGTTATGATTCCATCATCATTCACATTTCCATTTCAATTCCTAATAATGCATCATCTACTACCATGTTAAATCAACATAGCATCATACAAACATGGCATGCAATCTCAAACATACTCACAATCATAAATCAAACAATCTTTAAAACATTATTTTGAGTTCCTATCACATATTCCTAACCGTCCATAGTATCTGGATTTGGGATTTTCTGGGTTACCTCAAATCTTCCCAAAATCTTTCCAAAATATTTTCCTTTCAAGCTTTAATCCCGATCTCCACTCCTTTCTTCGGCACTCACTATCTCTGAGTAGGAATCTCACTCTTGGAGCCTTAGTCAAGAAGAGGCTAGTGAGAAGAAACTTTAAGACAAAAGAGTTATTGAGTGTTTGTTGATTCCTGACGGAGGTTTTAGTGGAGGATCTTTGAGATTAAGAGTGTAGAGTCGGGGAGAGGGAAATGGTGAGTTTCTGAAGGCGAAACACCCCTATTTATAGATTTTGGGGTCCATATTCGAATATATATTCGAATATAAGGCTTCTGTATTTAATTTCACACTTCCATATTCGAATATGAAAAGTCCATATTCAAATATCACGGTTCATATTCGAATATGGACAGTCAATATTCGAATATGATGGTTCATATTTTAATATGAAAAGTCCATATTTGAATATGACACATCCATATTCAAATATGATTCCCGCATATTCGAATATGGCTATTTATATTCGAATATACATGTCCTTTTTGTCCCTCTTTTGACCTCATTACTTGCAACTAATCCTCATTTTTCTTTTGTTTGTAAATTGTAATCAAATCCCTTAAGTCCTAAGTCTTTTTTATGGATTATTGGGATGTTACAGACCCTGAACCATTTTGTTTACTTATTTTCTTCAATGTAGTAGTCTGACATATTTTACATTCATTCCAGTGTTTATCCTATCCCCAATACAACATACATTAGGGCATGCAATATATGTTTTTGTAATTAAGCACAAGTTTGTTTATGACTTTCTTTTCCTCAAAACCTGGGATTTGTACATGTTTAAAAGCATCATTCAGGCTCAATAATTATTGACATTGCTTTGTCAGTAAGTTTGCACATAGACTTAACATGATATAATTGGATTAAAAAACACAATTTGGACAACTTAGTACATCCATCATATAATGGTTGTTTTGAATAAACCATCAAATTCTTTTGCGACATCATTGGCATACAATTCAAATTTGGCCTCCTCTCTTTATCTCCATTCATTTGATCTCGGGCATTGTTCTTCCTTATCAAGCATGGCACAGAATCCAAATGCATCATTCAACATACTTCGCATTCGATCTTCACTAAACACATCATTTATCGCACAACATTTTCGTTCGGTAGGCTATGTGCTATTCCATGCGAGACACCAACGGATTTTGTCTCTCCATGACGACACCAAAATGTATAATTCTCGAAAAATGGTTTGCATATTAAGTGGTGATACACTTGCCTATTCTTCCATTTTCTAACATTGCATTTATGGCGCGGCAGGCAAAATCCAAAAACTCATTCAAGCCAACTTCGGCATGTTACGTTGCATTTTAATCCAAGACTTATTCAGAATACAAACAACAAGACCTATTACTCGATGTTGAGATACTAATTCAGCATAATATAACTATAAATTTCCACAGTGACATCTTGTTGAACACTTAAACATCATATAACTATTCATGTGATAATAGGACTGTACAAGATACTAACATGGCTTATAAAGTAAGAAGAACATATATTTGAATCTTCAACCACAATTATTTCGTGCGAAGCCTAGCTCTTTGTCTAGGTAAAATCTGAATATGAAGTTGCGAATTAGCTCTATGAAAACAATATTTATAAATGTGGGTTTTAGCAAGCTCTTTCTCTAAGGAAAAACCTAACGTAAAATTATTGGGTTAATGTTTCAAATGTATGAAAAACATGTGTTTCAAAGATTTTACTTGTTAAATAAATTTCAATAATAAAATTATATTAACAGTTCTATTGCAATTTCATTTTAAAAAGTTAAGTTTGGTATATTTGTATTTAAGTCCAGGACCACATGGTAAATTTTTTTAACTTGATTATGTTAGTGGGCACCATATATAAAACTACAGCATTACCTCTACCTATCCTTAAAACCCCAGATTATTAATAAACTAGAAAAAAATCTTAAACATAATCATTATGTTATTATTATAAACAGAATAAGCTATTTTTATAATACTTTCACAAGAAATTCAAAAATATTTTTTTAGGTAAAGTTTGTTAACCGAGTTTCTTAACCAAAAGGTAAGCTTTAAATATTCAGTTATTTGTGTAACTATTATTTATGGTAACACATTACTAACAATAATAATAAGAATAAAAAAATTAATAAAAAAAAGTAATAATGAAAAATTATCGAAAAACATATATTAAGTTATTTCTTAAAGAGCAAAGATATTATATTTAATTCTCATGTAAACTTTTAATCCTATATAGAAAAGCCAGAAAGGTAAGAGCGAATAAATGATACAATAAGATTCTTTGGAGGGTTTTGACTTATGTTACAAACATGCCACCGTACGTTGATTGTTTTCATTCTCAAAGCTTTATAAAGAAAACGCTAAAAATGATAATTTTTTTATTTTAAAAAATTCACTTAATTTCAGAAATATTTCCGCTGAAAACATTTTCTAAAACATATCCAAACATATTTATAATTGTTTTAAGTTTTTAATTAAAATAAAAACAGAAAATAGATAAACCAAACAAGCCCTCAATTTTTCAATCCTTGTTTTTTACTTTCTCTGGAGAGAAATTAAAGAAAGCTCTTTCTATAAAGAATCCTAATGTTGCAGATTCATGATCACATTTTTTTTGTGTTTTATCTACTATTTATTTCACTCACTTTTTTCTGTGTTTTCAAGCATCATTAATAGCAGTGCATCAACCACATAGACACAGAACAGACATGAACACTAGTCACGAAAAAAGTGTGTTTATTTTGTTGCCAAAAAGCAAGAAATTGTTATTTTCTTAGAAATATGTACCAAAAATACATGATTGAAAAAGTGATTAGAATTTATATTCAAACAGACCTCAAAATGCATCATTCATTGAAACACATATGTGCACAAAATCTAAACCAACATTAGCAATTCAAATCAACAAGAAAAACAAATGACAAGACAATTATTTAGCAAGCTATGCTTGTCAATTAATTAAGCTAGTCAACATCATACCATCAAAATGCCTTACATTGACTGAGATATGGTACATGGGATAGAGGAAAAGTTCATTATCAATACAAGATTATCGCTACAATAATAACTTCTAAGTATGATGCTGATGGTTTTCCACTAACAATGTAAATATTTGGACCCTATTTTCTCGTAAAGATCAAGCATATTATCGCATAACTATGGTTTAAGATCTCAAGCACAGATCTTGATCCTGCGTACTAAAATCTTATAATTACTTAAAAGGATCTATGATATCTCTATTTTACCCATTTTGAAACTCCTCATGTAGAATCTTTGTCCAATCACTCTCTTGATCACATTTTTCTGTGTTTTTTCTGCTATTTTTTTCATTAATACAAGGTACCAGGAGTATCAAAAGAATTACAAAACTGTAAAAGACACCCAACAAATCCATACAGCCAGTAACTAAATCCATATGGAAAGACTAACACAAATATGTGCCACCAAATATAAAGATTACAGTGACCAAAGTCACCATCCCAACCTAATGTCGAAACAAAAACTAAGCCATCATAAACTCATGCACTACCTTTGGTGTTGTGGACCAGAATAACGGTATCCCAGATGTACACACACATGCCGGGTCAAACAACCACCAACTATCCCGGATGCATCCCGGTAAGTTGGGCGCGACCTATGATGAGGGCCCAGGTAATGAGGTTTGGGCCTAGGCAACAGATCCTAGCCTAATACAGACCACATTTATGTCATACGCCTCACTCTATAAATACTATCATTAATGCACCATGCAAGGTACGTAAGTATTCTATCATATACATAAACCCTAACACACTTACTGACTTGAGCGTCGGAGTCCTTGCAGGTGCACACCACCACCACCGGAGCTCAGGCCTAGAAGATATTCATATTGCCCTATGCTGATCAAGAAGACCACTCTGCTCGTCCTACATCCTCATCAGGTTAGATCACAACATTGGCACCGTCTGTGGGGAACGCAACAAAAGTCTCGTTTCCGTCCACCGTCAACAATGGTTGGCTCCACCAGGAATAGGGATTACAACAATCCAAGTGTTCAAAACCAAGGAGCACGACAGCAGGCTGGTGCATCAAACCAAGCAAGGGCAGCCCAGCACCTTCGAAAGGGCCATGTACTTTCAAGGGGTAAATGAGGCCATTGTATGCCGTGCTTTCCCCCTCACGCTATCCGAGGCTGCAAGTCGTTGGTTTTCAGACCTTTCACCACAGTCCATCAGTAACTGGAAAGCTCTCAAAGATAAGTTCATTCTTCACTTCACCAGTAGTAAACGACAATTTAAATCTAAATTCCATTTAGAAACTGTTAAACAGGGAAAAGATGAAACTCTACGATATTATATGACATGCTTTAATAATGAAGTATTAAAAGTTTGGAATGTTAAGCCTAACCTGGTGTTATATTTCTTTGTGACAGGATTGAAACCAAGAGCTTTTGCCAAGCAACTGGCAGGAGATAAGCCTACCTCCAGGGATGATTTAAAGGTGAGGGCTGAAAAATGGATCAGAATAAAAGAACGGGATAAGGCCTAGGTCGCCAAGAAGGAGGACAAAACAAAAACTACTCCTCCAAACCAATCTCGGGGAAAGGATGACAAGCCCTAGGATAGATCTCCCAAGAAGCGCAAGGGTCTCTTTAATAATTATACTCCGCTGACAGTCCCGCCAGCTTCAGTGTTGAAAGAAGTGATGCATTCTGAGTTGAGAGAACGACTACCACCGTTGAAAACGGTCGGGAAGCATAAGAATAAGTACTGTGAGTACCACCGAGATCGTGGGCATTCTACTAACGAATGCGTCCAACTCCGAGATGCAATCGAAAAGTTAATCCGACAGGGTAGGTTGAGAAATTACGCTCGGACCTCCTCGGAACGACGGGATCGCCGCCGAAGCCCATCCCCCCGGATTCAGACATCGAGATCTCCTCCCAGGAACCGAGATCAATGAAAAGAAGTCCGACATCGATCCTGGAGCTCAAGGAAAACGCAGGAGTCCCCTCCTAGAGGGGTAATCCAAGTCATAGCTGGAGGAGCCAGTTTGAAGGGTCTTGAAGATAAGAAGAGGACCCGAGATGCTCGGGATTCTTGTTCCTAGGTAACTTCTATAGCTAACCCAGTTCTATCTTTCTCGGACGCAGATTTCCCAAAAGAACGTATCTGGGATAATGAACCATTGGTCATAGCAGCCAATCTGAATAGTTTCGAAGTTCATCGTATCTTTATCGATCAAGGAACTTCAGCAGACATTATGTTCTGGAGCCTCTTTGACAAAATGGGACTTGGGTCCAAGGATTTAATCCCTCACAAGGTCAGTTTAATTGGCTTCACTGGAGACACAATCATCCCCAAAGGGTACGTTGACCTCAAAGTGAGTTTTGGCAAAAAGCCAAGAACCAAAACAATCCCGGCCAGGTTCATAGTGGTGGATTGCCCTTCAACTTACAATGCAATCATTGGGCGATCCACTCTGAATAGCCTTGGCGCCATAGTCTCCACCATCCATTTAGCCATGAAGTTTCCCGGGGAAGATGGGTCAGTGGTAATTGTCCATGGAAAAAGAAGTGATGCAAGAAAATGTTACCAAGAAAGCCTCAAAATCACAAAAGCACCATCTATCCCGCCAGTGAAGGTAGAGGAGAAAGGAAAGCAAAAGATGGAAAGGCGTGATTTGATACCGGATGCAGGGGTCATGATGACTAACCTAGATCCCAGAGCAAATTTTGAGTATCAACGACCTCAACCAGAAGGAGACCAGATCTTAGTCCAGATAGGGCTTAAAGAGGATCAGAATGTCAAGATAGGGGCAAACCTGCCCCCTATGATCAAAGAACGAATCATCGAACCGTTGAAGATGAATAAAGACTTGTTTTCTTGGGTTTCTTCCGACATGCCCGACATAGATCAAGAATTTGTGTGCCATCGCCTTTCTCTAAAAGCAGGATGTATCCCGGTAGCCTAGAATAAAAGAAAGATGGGTCCGAAAAGAACGACAGCCATAGAAAAACAGGTGAAGGAGTTATTGGATGCAGGTTTTATCCGAGAAATACGATATGCAGATTGGCTTTCCAACATGGTAATGGTTAAAAAGGCTAATGGGAAGTGGAGGATGTGCACAGATTATACAGATCTGAACAAAGCATGCCCCAAGGATCCATTCCCTTTGCTTTGTATCGATAAACTTGTTGATAACTCTGTAGGTTACAAGTATCTGTCCTTCATGGATGCCTACTCTGGTTACAACCAGATCCCAATGCACCCTGAAGATCAAGAGAAAACGACATTCATAACCGACATTGGAGTTTACTGTTACACGATGATGCCGTTCGATTTAAAGAATTCTGGAGCAACGTACCAGCGGATGATGAGCCAGGTTTTCAAAGAACAAATTGGCAAGATCCTTGAAGTCTATATCGACGATATGATAGTAAAGACTCCAGAAGACAAAGACCCGGTGGTTGATCTGCATGAAACATTCCAACAGCTACGCAGGTATGATTTAAGGTTAAATCCCAATAAATGTACTTTTGGGGTCGAAGCCGGAAAGTTCTTAAGCTTCATGCTAACCAGTCGGGGGATTGAGGTCAATCCCGACAAGTGTAGTGCCGTGTTGAATATGCAGAGTCCCAGGACCATCAAAGAAGTCCAACAGCTGACTGGAAGGATTGTTGCATTGACGAGATTCCCCCCAGCTTCAGCTAGGAAATGCCTACCATTTTTCAGGACCTTACGACCCCAATAGTGGAGTATATTACCAATGGCTCCATCCCGGCCGATGCCCGGGAAGCAAAGCGGTTGGCGCAAAAGGCATCCCGGTACACCGTGATAGAAGGACAATATTTCAGGAGGGGACTATCAACTCCTTTGCTTAAATGCATTGGACCATCCGAGACTTGGTATGTTCTAACTGAAGTACATGAGGAAGTTGCGGTCACCACATTGGTGGCAAATCTTTGGCAAGGAAATCCTTGCGAGCAGGATACTTCTGGCCAACCATGAACAAAGACACAGTTGAGCACGTGAAGAAATGTCAAAAGTGCCAAGAGCATAGTCCACTGTCCCACATTCCGGAAGAGGACTTGCACAACATCTCCACCCCTTGGCCTTTCCACACTTGGGGCTTGGACCTATTGGGACCCTTCACACCAACCACAGGTTAGTTCAAACATCTTATTGTTGCTGTTGATTATTATACTAAATGGATTGAATTGGAACCATTAGCTAGCATAGCATTAGTTAAAGCTCAGAATTTTGTATTTCGGCAAATAATATGTCGATTCGATATCCTGGCAGAAGTGATCTGTGACAATGGAACCCAATTTACCGACAAAGATTTCCGAGAAATGCTAGCAAGATCCTGCATTAAGTAGTATTTTGCTAGTGTGGAGCACCCACAGTCTAACGGACAGGCAGAATCTGCCAACAAAGTCATACTTAATGGCTTGAAAAAGAGGCTTGAGAAAGCTGGAACCAGTTGGGTGGAAGATCTTTACCAATTACTTTGGAGTTACAGAACTACCCTCCATAGCACGACCGGAGAAACTCCGTTCCGGATGGTCTACGGCTCAGATTCTGTAATCCCGGTAAAAATTGGAAATCCATCCTGGAGGATCATGTATCCAACACAAGAGAACGAGCAGCTACTCAGAGAAGATTCTGACATGGTAGAAGAAATCCGAGAAGCTGCCAGAATCAAAGAGCTATCCCGGAAGCAACAAGTTGCTTAGAGATACAACTTGAGGGTAGTCCCGAGAAGTTTCCAACCTGGCGACTTGGTCCTAAGAAGAGCTAGCATTAGAAACCGGAATGGAAAAGACAGGAAGCTTCGAGCAAACTGGGAAGGCCCATTCCGAGTCAAGACTGTTGCAGCCAATGGACCATACCATCTGGAGACTCTTAAAGGCAAAGAGATTCCAAGAATGCTTAATGTCGCAGATTTAAGGCGGTACTCTAGTTAAGTTATGTAATTTACATTCGTTGTAATAAAGGGGCACTCTTTTTCTTGTAGCGGGTTTTATCCCTAAGGAGGGTTTTAATGCTAGAGGTTTTAACGAGGCCCCCATTTGTTATTTGCTTCATGTTATCAATAAAGCAGCATTTTTATTCACTCTTGCACGAACAAGCTAGTTCAACTCTTAATAGCAAACATATCAGAAGAATACATAACAAGTACAACTACTCCAAGATTGATATGTCGCCAAAATGTGATGCCGACATACACGAAGACCAAAAATGAGACGAGGTACCATCTCGGGTAAACCTCAGCTACATACTCAAAAGGGGCCCTTCACGGGTTAACCCGGCCGAAAGAAAGATGAAGTACCATCAAGGTTACACTTCAACCAAAATTTAGAGAAAGTACAAACTACTTTTTCGCCTATCGAGGAGTTAAAAGGGCGCCATCATGGATGTAGCCTAACAATTAAAACGATATGAAAAAATTCCATATCAACGGGATACCAAGAGGCACCTTTTGTGGTCAAGCCTTAGCGACACGAAGAAATGCAATAAGTAAAGCAAGAAAGGCAGAAAGGAGAAATAAACTAAAACAATGCATAAAGATCATCCCGGAACGCTGGGATGACAAAATTCACATCCAACATAATTTGTCTATTAAGAGTTTACAAAATGTAAATAGAATAAAGCAAAAAAAAAACAGCAAATCATTCAGCCCCTCCAGCATCTGCACCTTCGGGTTCCTGAACGGGATCGGTAGGAGGAGGAGTGCTGCAGTCGAATGGCTCAAGTCTGGGATTAGCAGGATCGAGAGGCACGCGATTGTGAGGATCATGGAAATCCATGAACATCCCATCCTTCACACTATGATATTTACAAAGACCACGGGTGTTCAACTCCATCCCGGGATTCAAGAATTGGAGCGTTTTCACACAATCACGGTAAGAATCATACACCGTGGTGTCCATGTCCTGGTAGGCTTCCTCCAGCTTCTCTTGAGTATCCCGAAGCTCGACTTGAGTCTCCTGGGGTTTTGAAGCTGACTCTTGGAGAACAGAATGAAGAAGGTTGAGAGCAAAACCGTCTTCATCTACTTTAGCTTTCAGATGAGAGACCTCACCCTGCAGCTTCATGTTCCCGGCATCTAAGCCGGCAGCCTTCTCCTTCTCCTTTGATAGCTCCTCCTCAGCAAGAGAGAGCTTCTCCTTCAAGGAGGCGAGATCCTTTTCAGCACGGGATTCCGACTCCTTGGCACTCCTGATCAAGGCCTCCTTCAGGTCCATGTCGTCCCGTAGATCCCGAAGCTGGGCCTTCAAATAAGCAGCCTGACCCATATCCTCTGCTTGGTCATGGACGTGCTGGAGAATAGCCATGCTCATTGCCGTCCAACCCATAAGGATTTGGCTTGCTCCTACAAAGATAAAGACGGAGTAGAGGGATTAAAGACGAAACTACTAGGATCGACCAATCTAAATTATAAAGATGACAAATAACATTTACCTTCACGGCAGCAGCTCCACCCCTCGTGAAAAAGTCCCCATGTTGGAACTTAATCAGGGGAGATTGGAATCCCTCCCAAGCTGAAGAAGGAGTAGAGAAGGGCGCCATCAGCACCGGGGTCATCCCGCCAAGAGCCCCTTGGGCACCTCCAGGTTGGTCACCTACAAATTGAACCTATAAGATAAAGAAAATAACAAAGGACTCTTATATGATTAAAACACCCATAAATAAAAGCATACCGGACTTAGTTATGCGGCGACGCTTTGGCAGCACAGGAGCCATCTCGGTCCCGGAAGATGGAGGCACAGACTTCCCAGTAGGGGAAACTCCTCCAGAAGAAGCTGTAGGCCCAACAGGAGCCGCAACTGAGATACCAATAAACAACCAGGATGGAAGCAGGAACTGGAATGGGGGCAGGAGGTGGACCTGAAGTACCAACCTTTCCTTTCCCCTTGACATCTCGCTTATGGCGCCCTTAGTTGGCCATGATGTTAGCTGCACAAGAAAAAATACATCTGTCAGTTGAGGCAAAATAATCAACAACAATAGGAAATGACGATGTCATACAATAAAGGATAATTTCCTACATAAGCATGCCGCCTGGTCATGACGAGATACCCCCAGGACATCTTTACAATGGATGGGTATTCCTCCTTCCTCAATGAAGGCACACAGATTTTTGAAGGTTTGTTGGTCCTCCTCTTCAATAAAATCGATTTCTAGTTCCTTCAGAGAAAAGGACCTCCTGTAGTGCTCCTCCATCTAGTAAAGAGGAAATAATGGCTGCTTGTTCTCTCCCATCCAGAAAGGGGTACAATCTTTGGTCCGAGGGATAACTTTGACAAAAAAGTCCTTGTGGGCCTTGAAGGACTCCTCATAGGGAGTGAATAATTGGGGTATCCCAGAACGATGACGGAGGATACCCAACTCTTCTTCATACCACGGTAAGGACCAAAAATATATATGAATATGGCCGAGGAACAGTGCCATCCTTTAGCCCAGCAAAAGACCTCAAAGGTCTGGAAGAATCCCCAACCATTAGGATGAAGCTAGGTAGGAGCGAGGTGAAGGCTGTGCAAAACTTCAATTTGGAGGTCAGAGAAGGGAAACCTAATCTTGAGCTGATGCCACAAAGACTCCAGCATCATAATATAGGAACCTTCACCTTCAGATGCCGGTGTACAGATTCTCTCGTTCTTACCTGGGATGACCAACCTATGATTGTTGGAGGGATCAGCTATGGTATCAGTTCTGGGAGTGTTAGGCCCATAATGGAAACACTTCCTCCAACGCTTCTCCACCTTCCTAAGCCGAGCGTTGTCCTTCACAGAACATTCTTCCCGAATGAAATCCAAGGGAACCCACAAAAACCCCCAGATATTCTTCAACTCCAGGAGGTCAGGAGAACATTCAATAGGAGGCTGAGAGGTGCTAGGTTCACCATCCCCTCGCACGGCTACTTCTGAACCACCGACATCACGAGGAACCGATATGCTTGCAGAAGATCCCGGAGCACCAGAAACTACCAGGACAAGATTCTCGCCCTGAGCAGGTTTCATATCTACATGACAAGATAAAGCAAAATTAGATCCCGGGGAGGAATGAATATGAGAAGAGGGAGCATACGCAGGATCAGACTCAGAATCTAAGGAATGTGTCATAGATGAGGGTATGGATTCCCTATCTTCCAAAGGATCCCAGGGATGGGAAGACTCAATTTTCTACTCCACCAGAGGAAGGTTGACAAGAGCACGACGATCAGAATCTTGCTCGACAGAAATAGAACTCTCAGAACTGTATTCGTCAGGAAGGTCGGCTGAAGCAAGGAGAAGAGCGGAAGGTTCTTGGTTTAAAGCATTAAACGACCCATTCACACTCTGGGTAACTGATTCACCACTCTCCACTCGCCGTGAATACAGAGGATAAAACCAAAGATGGGCAGATTCACAATAATCAGGGTTGGCTATGGAAGGCGTACCTGGACCAGGGTTTGGCACATTAGAAGACCTATGTTTTTGAAGCCCCCTCGCAAAACTTTCAAGAAGTTCAGTATCATTTGACTCCGAAGAAGAATCACTCGTCAACACGATAACATTATCGGCCATTTTTGATAGAAAGAAACCTAGATACAATAACTAAAGCCTAAAGAATGGGGTAGGATGCAACAGAATAGCCCAAGAATCAGAAGAAGAAAATTGCAAAAGCTTAAATCAGCACAAGGTAGAAGCAATACCTGATACTGGGAAGTGAAGATGTTGCTAGAAAACGGAGTCTCGGAAGGCAAGTATGAAGAAGAAGAAGGAGGGTCACAAAATTTCGTCAAAGCAAGATGAAAAGGCTGAAGCGCGAAGAGAGGGAAGTGAAAACTTGAAAAGAAGAATCATCATTAATGAACGTGGGGCCCAAGCCCACACTAATCATCGCGCACAGTACCCAAAGTGGAGCGCGTAGAACACACGCAACCAAAAGCAAACCAATCGTTATCTCGTGACATTCTGCCAGAATCATCATTTGAAACCCACCCAGCATGGCAAATAAACTCGCCAATTTCTTTCATGAGAAACTTGACGACTTGGGGGGCAACTGTTGTGGACCAGAATAACGGTATCCTGGATGTACACACACATGCCAGGTCAAACAACCACCAACTATCCCAGATGCATCCCGGTAAGTTGGGCACGGCCTATGATGAGGGCCCAAGTAATGAGGTTTGGGTCCAGGCAACAGATCCTGGCCCAATACAGACCACATTCAGGTCATACGCCTCACTCTATAAATACTATCATTAATGCACCATGCAAGGTATGTAAGTATTCTATCAGATACATAAACCCTAACACATTCACTGACTTGAGCGTCGGAGTCCTTCCAGGTGCACACCACTGCCGCCGGAGCTGAGGCCTAGAAGATATTCATATTGCCCTCTACTGATCAAGAAGACCACTCTGTTCGTCCTACATCCTCGTCAGGTTAGATCACAACATTTGGTAATAACAATAACCAAATGATCAGCACACACCCAGTTGACAGACAAAAGATTTAGCACTGAGAACAAACACAGAAACATAATAAGACAAACACACAATATATTCAAAATAAGCACAAGAAGTGCCAAATGTTACAGGAAGACACAAATTAAGAAAACAGGAATCAAAATAAATAAATTAAAAAATCGAGAAAGCATAAAACACCACATCATTCAGTGGAAAGAAAAAAAACTGCCCTGTAGCGCATACCAATCTAAATTTCCCCAGAGAACAAGTAGCTTTTTCAAGTTGCATCATTACATCAGTCCCCACACACATTGAAATAACACATTAGATCCATAATAGAGAACGTTGAAATAACATAGGCAGTTTTTTATGAGTTGATGAATGATGCCATTCCTTTCCAATGTGTATTTATTTCATGCATTTATTTAGCTTTTCTTGAACCAATATATATTAAACCTTGTATTTCAAGGAACGATGATATATAAAGTACATAAATTAAAGATTTTAAATAGCATATATACTTCCTCCAATGCATATATATTTTTTGCATCTATTTATTTACCTTTTATTGAAGTAATACTAATAAAAACTTATCTTTCAAGGAATCATGATAAATCAGAAACATTCTGAAGCACCTAAATTCTAGAGTTTAAATAGCAATATTCATTCTTCTAATGTATTTTACTTTCATTGTATATATGTTTAAAAACTTTAGGCATTTTGCATTTGGTAATGAACCTTCCTTAAGGAATATAACAATGCCTATTTACATTTAACTCTGCCCACTCTTAAGAACATACTAGCATCACTGAACAAGGAAGGATTTCCAGACATGAATGTCATAGTTGGAGAAGTAGGGTGGCCAACTGATGGATAAAAGAATGTGAATGTAGAAAATGCAAGAAGATTCAACATGGGTTTGCTTAAACATGCTTTGAGTGGAAATGGTACACTTAAAAGGAAAGGCATAATTGACATTTATCTATACAATTTGATTGATGAGGATGCTAAAAGTATTGCTCCTGACAACTTTGAGAGACATTGGAGAGCTTTCTTTGTATATATTTTTGTTGTGTTTTTTCTATAATTGATAAAATCAAGGTTACAGGTGCACTAAAAAATTTGTCACTATTTATTTTTTTAAGAAGCTTTGATTCATATTAGACAGTTAAGTGCACTTTCCTCTACTTTTCTTATTTTTTTTAAACAAATAGAAATTGTATCTAATGTTAAGCAACCTTTAACAAATACTTATGTAAATGTGTAGTTATGCATGCAGGAGCTTGTGTAATGTTCCTAGGAATTTAATGTAAGTCATGAGTTATCACAGGTTCTCACAATTGTTTGTAAAAAAAAATATGTGAGATATGCAAAATAATATGTCCAGAGTGACATAACTTATAAGGCTAGTGAAAATGAGAAAACATGTGAAGAGAAAGCAGAAATTGTGATAAGAAATTTGACTGTCATAAGTAACATTTCCTGTAGTCCAAAATAATACACAAAGAACACAAATCAAAGCTACCTAGAAGGAATTTGCACAAAGCACTGTTACTATACATATGATAGACCTAAAATAATACACATCAAAAGGAATAATAACAGAGCACAATGCTTGTTACTCTGTTTAATTCATAGCCACTTTAGAATAACAAAGAGATGTTTCATCTAGGTTGGGAAATTACAAAATGATAATAACAAAGAAAAATCCAAATGGAAGAGGTGAACCCTAGACCTCCTTCTCTCCTCACGCTCTTTCCCCTTCCTCCACACTTTAGCAGCCACACACAGAGCACACACTTCAGAACCCTAAACACAGTCACAAAGTGGAGATGAACTAACCTTTAGAAGTGGCGTGAAGAGCAACTCCAATGCATTCTAGTTACGGGGAAACACAAGTATGACGGCGTGAACAACGACTCTAACAAGGAGAAACAATGATGGAGTTGGCTCATGAATATGACACCATGGTTGTTGTGGTTGCGGGACAAATGGGGGTTTAGGGATTTTCAGAAAATGAGAGGGAAAGGTTTGGGGAATTAGGAGTTTTTTATGAAATAAGAGGGAAATATTAAGAGAAGAGAGGGAATGATAGAAAACAATGTATTATAAAAAAACAGTGAGATTAACTGGCTGGCACTAACGATGGTTTTACAACCACCTTTATATTATAAAACAATTGCGTCCCTTGGTTAACCGTCGTGATATATGCGCTATTTAGTGGCGGTTTCAGTAACCGCCAGTAAATACCGTCTTTTACTGTAGTGAAAGCTAAAAAGCTTGAAGAAAATATGAAGACCTTGATGCAAGCTTTGACTTCCAAGAACATTTCATGATAGGAATAATGTTAGATACTTAAGGGGTTGTTTCGTTTGCATTTTCATTTTCTATTTTCATTTCCTGTTTTCAGTCTGTTTCCTGTTTTTTGAAATTTTACAAAGAAAAAACTAAAAAGGCTGAAAACATAAGGGGTTATTTGGTTTGAGTTTTCATTTTCTGTTTTCATTTTCAAAAGTTTGAAATTCTAAAAACATGTTTGGTTTGACTTCCTGTTTTCTATTTTCAAGAAATGAATATAGTGAAAATACGTTTAGTTTGATCATTTTCATTATCATTAGTGATTCATATATTTTTTATATAAATATTAAAAATTGAAAAATATGTCTGATTTAATTATTTTAATAAACAAAATCATGTATTCACCAGTCTAGTGATTTTTAGTGTTTTAAGAAAAAATATCTTTCATACTTTCAAGAAAAACAAAAGTTACAATAGTACTTATCATGAAAGCTATGAAAGCTTAAGTTGTTTCATACTTTCATGTCCTTTTAGACACTAGCCAATTGATGTACATCAGAGCCTCACATATTCTACCCTTTCTTTAGCAAGCCTTAAGCATGGATTGGAAAATTCTTGTCTAATATGCATAAACCACTATTCACATTTTGATTGAATGACCACTTCATGTCAAGGAACTTAAATATTATTACAAGGAATTCATACAGTCAAGATAACAATTCCACATTACTAAATAAGTACAAGATTGGCAAGCAGTAACACTAATATAATGCATGACAGATTTAACAGTGGGTGGTCAGCATCAAATTGTGCAATCAATAGCAGGTTTCTATTAAGACAAAAAAGAGAAACATTAAAAATAAGCCTACAAATGTTAATGCACCTTATGAAAGTACTAGAATCAAAGTTTCTAGAAACATTAGTAATCGAAGAAACATCTAAAATGACAACTACACGACATATAATTTTTGTAAGAAAAATTTACAAAACATGAAGAGTTGTGTTGTTTGTTGAAAAGTTGTGTTGTTTCATTTAAGGATGAAGAGTTGTTTTGTTTGAAATTGATTAAATTTCAAGGGCTACAAATGTGACTCTCCAATTAAAGGTGTTACGGACCAGAATAACGGTATCCCGGGTGTATGCACACATGCTGGGTCCAACAGCCACCAACTATCCCGGATGCATCCCGGTAAGTTTGGCACGACCTATGATCAGGGCCCAGGTAATGTGATTTGGGCTCAAGCGACAGGTCCAACCCCAATATAGTCCACACTTAGGTCATACGCTCCTCTATAAATACTAACATTAATGCACCATGCAAGCTACGTAAGTATTCTATCAAATACACATAACCCTAATACACTCGCAGACATGAGCACCAGAGTCCTTGCAGGTGCACACCACCGCCGCCGAAGCTTAGGCCCAGAAGACAGTCATATTGCCCTCTGCTGATCAAGAAGATCACCTCGTTTGTCCTACATCTCCGCCAGGTTAGATCACAACATTGGTGTCGTCAGTGGAGAACGCAACAAAAGTCTTGTTCCCGTTCACCGTCAACAATGGTTGGCTCTACCAAAAATAGGGATTATAATGATCCAAGTGTTCAAAACCAAGGAGCAGGACAACAAGCTGGTGCATCGAACCAAGCAAGGGCATCACAACACTTTGATATCAAAGCAGAATTCTGTAAACTGCAACAACTAGTGTAAGCGCAGGCCAAGGAAATTGCAGCACTCAAGGAGAAGGAGCAAGAACGAAAAGGTAAGAAAAAAGCCGCTGCTGGGAATGCTCCGGAAGAAGAAGGAGCTGAAAAGCATACTCAGGCAAACGCTGAGAATGTGGAGAGAGATCCTATCACTGAGGCCGAGAAGCAGCAACAGAAATTCATACCTGAAAGGGATAAGGATGGCGAGAATAAAATCAGGAAAGACAGTTAGAAGTACGAGCGAGCCGACGACATGAGGGGGCCCCACACCAATCCCGGGTGGAGGGAGGCAACCTACCACCTGTCCCCCCTGGGGCCAGCAAGCTGGACAACCTGCCGGCAACCAAGAACACATGGCGGAGAATATCCCGGATTTCGGATACATTGACAACCCGTTCACACCTTGGATCATGTCGCATGCTCTACCTCATGGATTCCAGTTTGCGAAGAAACTAAAGGTGTACGACGGGACCATGGATCCCACCTTACATGTCAGCACCTTCGAAAGGGTCATGTACTTTCAAGGGGTAAATGAGGCCATTGTATGTTGCACCTTCCCCCTCACGTTATCCGAGGTTGCAAGTCGTTGGTTTTCAAATCTTCCACCACAGTCCATCAGTAACTGGAAAGCTCTCAAAGATAAGTTCATCCTTCACTTTACTAGTAGTAAACGACAATTTAATTCTGAATTCCATTTAGAAACCGTCAAACAGGGAAAAGATGAATCCCTACGAGATTATATAACACACTTTAATAATGAAGTCTTAGAAGTTAGGAATGTTGAGCCTAACTTGGTGTTATATTTCTTTGTGAGAGGATTGAAACCAGGAGCTTTTGCCAAGCAACTGGCAGGAGATAAACCTACTTCCATGGATGATTAAAGGTGAGAGCTGAAAAGTGGATTAGAATAGAAGAATGGGAGAAGGCCTAGGCAGCCAAAAAGGAGGATAAAGCAAAAACTACTCCTCCAAACCAATCTCGGGGTAAGGATGACAAGCCCCGGGATAGGTCTCCCAAGAAGCGCAGGGGTCTCTTTTCAAACTATACTCCGTTGACGGTCCTGCCAGCTTCAGTATTGAAAGAGGTGATGCATTGTGAGTTGAGAGAACGACCGTCACCATTGAAGACGGCCGGGAAGTTCAAGAATAAGTACTGTGAATATCACCGGGATCGTGGGCATTCTACCAATGAATGCATCCAACTCCGGGATGCATTCGAAAAGTTGATCCGACAAGGTAGGTTGAGGAATTACGCTCGTGCCTCCCCGGAACGACGGGATCGCCGACGAAGCCAGTCCCCTCAGAATCAAACACCGTGATCTCCTCCCAAGAACCGAGATCAGCGCACAGAAATCTGACATCGATCCTGAAGCCCGAGGCGTACTCAAGAGTCCCCTCCTAGGGGAGTAATCCAAGTCATAGCTGGAGGAGCCAGCTTGAAGGGTCTCGAAGACAAGAAGAGGACCCGAGATACAAGGGAATCTTGTTCCCAGGTAACCTCTATAGCCAACCCAGTTTTATCTTTCTCAGACGCAGATTTCCCAAAAGAACGCATCCGCGATAATGAGCCATTGGTCATAGCAGCCAGTCTAAATGGGATCGAGGTCCATCGAATCTTTACTGATCAAGGAAGCTCCGTGGACATTATGTATTGGAGTCTCTTTGATAAAATGGGACTTGGGTCCAAGGATTTAATCCCTCATAAGGGTAGCTTAATTGGCTTCACTGGAGACACGATCATCCCCAAAGGATATGTTGACCTCAAAGTGTGTTTTGGTAAAAAGCCAAGTACCAAAACTATCCTGGCTAGGTTTATCGTGGTGGATTGCCCTTCAGCTTACAATGGAATCATTGGGCGACCAACTCTGAACAGCCTTGGCGCCATAATCTCCACCATCCATTTAGCCATGAAGTTCCCCGGGGAGAATGGGTCAGTGGTAACCGTCCATTGAAAAAGTAGTGACGCAAGAAAATGTTATCAAGAGAGCCTCGAGATCACAAAAACACCATCTATCCTGCCAGTAAAGTTAGAGGAGAAAGGAAAGCAAAAGATGGAAAGACATGATTTGATACGGAATGTAGGGGTCATGATGACTAACCTGGATCCCAGGGCAGATTTTGAGTCTCAACGACCTCAACTAGAAGGAGTCCAGATAGGGCTTAAGGTGGATCAGACTGTCAAGATAGGGGCAAACCTTCCCCCCATGATCAAAGAACCACTCATCGAACTGTTGAAGATGAATAAAGACTTGTTTGCTTGGGTTTCTTCCGACATGCAAGGTGTAAATCCCAAATTCATATGCCACCGCCTTTCTTTAAAACCGGGATGTGTCCCGGTAGCCCAGAAGAAAAGAAAGATGGGTCCTGAGAGAACGGCAGCCATAGAAAAACAGGTGAAAGAGTTATTGGATGCTGCTTTTATCCGAGAGATACGATATGCAGATTGGCTTTCCAACGTGGTAATGGTAAAAAAGGCTAACGGGAAGTGGAGGATGTGCACGAATTATACTGATCTGAATAAAGCATGCCCCAAGGGTCCATTTCCTTTGCCTTGTATCGACAAACTTTTTGATAACTCTACAGGCTACAAGTACCTGTCCTTCATGGATGCTTACTCTGGCTACAACCAGATCCTAATGCACCCTGAAGATCAAGAGAAAATGGCATTCATAACCGACATGGGTGTTTACTGTTACACGATGATGCCATTCGGTTTAAAGAACGACGAAGCAACATACCAATGGATGATGAGTTAAGTTTTCAAAGAACAAATCGGCAAGATCCTTGAAGTTTATATTGATGATATGATAGTGAAGACTCCAGAAGACAAAGACCCGATGGCTGATTTGCAGGAAACATTCTAGCAGCTACGCAGATATGATTTAAGGTTAAATCCCAATAAATATACCTTTGGAGTCGAAGTCGGAAAATTCTTAGGCTTCATGCTAACTAGTCGGGGGATCGAGGTCAACCCCGACAAGTGTACTGCCATGTTAAATATGCAGAGTCCCAGGACCATTAAAGAGGTTCAACAGCTGACTGGAAGGATTGTCGCCCTGACGAGATTCTTGCTAGTTTCAGCCAGGAAATGCCTACCATTTTTCAGGACCCTACGGCGCAACGAAGAATTTCAATTGGATGCAGAATGTGAAGAAGCTTTCCAGGAGCTGAAGAAAACACTGTCAGCCCCACCAGTCTTATCCCGTCTAGACCCCTGGCAGACTTTGTACCTCTACTTAACCGTCACCGATGAAGCAGTCAGTGCGGCCTTAGTAAAAGAGGAATCCCGGAACCAGAGCCCGATATACTTTGTCTCTAAAGCATTACAGGGATCAGAGTTGAATTACCAGCGATTGGAGAAAGTCGCCTATACTTTGCTATTGGCATCTCTGCGATTGAGACCATACTTTCAATGTCACCCCATCACGGTAAGAACCAATCAACCCATTAGACAAATCTTACATAAGCCCGATTTGGCAGGAAGAATGATGACCTGGGTGGTAGAACTATCACAGTACGACATCTCGTACGAACCACGCTAGGCGGTCAAGGCACAAGCTTTGGCGGATTTCCTATCCGAGATGACACATCCCGAGGAAGAGCGAAGAGGATCCTGGACCATTTATGTTGATCGTTCCTCAAACCCAAAGGGAGCTGGCACCGGCATACTGATCAAAAATGATGAGGGGGTAACCGTGGAGTGTTCCTTGAATTTTGAATTCCAAACCTCCAATAATCAAGCAGAATATGAAGCTTGTTTTGCTGGGATACGCGCGACAAAGGAGTTAGGAGCTACCGCGATCACTATATGTTCAGATTCCCAGCTAGTTGTATCCTAAAATAAAAGGGGAATACAAAGCTCGAGAACCATTTTTACAAAGGTATCTGGCTAAAGTTAAAGAGAGTTTACTCGGTCTTTCTAAGTTCAAGATCAAGCACATTCCCAGAGAAGAAAACAGTCGCACAAATCTGCTTTCAAAGTTAGCCAGCACCAAGTCGTCTTCAACCTTGAAGTCAGTGGTAGAAGAAGTTGTCCCCTTTCCTTGTGCTATTTTACAGGTTGAAAGTGAAGATTGGAGAACCCCAATAGTGGATTATATTACCAAAGGCTCCATCCCGGAAGATTCCCAGGAAGCAAAGTGGTTGGTACAAAAGGCATCCCGGTACACCGTGATAGAAGGACAATTGTTCAGAAGGGGACTGTCAACTCCTCTGCTTAAATGCATTTGACCATCAGAGACTTGGTATGTCCTCACTGAAGTACATGAAGGAAATTGTGGTCACTACATTGGTGGCAAATCTTTGGCAAGGAAATCCTTGAGAGCAGGATACTTCTGGCCAACCATGAACAAAGACGCAGCTGAGCACGCGAAGAAATATCAAAAGTGCCAAGAACACAGTCCATTGTCCCACATTCCAGCAGAGGACCTGCACAACATTTCCACCCCTTGGCCTTTCCACACTTGGGGGTTGGACCTACTGGGACCCTTCACACCAACCACAGGTTAGTTCAAACATCTTATTGTTGATGTTGATTATTATACTAAATAGAATGAAATGGAACCATTAGCTAGCATAGCATTAGGTAAAGCTCCGAATTTTGTGTTTTGGCAAATAATATGCCGATTCGGTATCCCGGCAAAAGTGATCTGTGACAACGGACCCAATTTACTGACAAAGATTTCCGAGAAATGCTAGCAGGACTTCACATTAAGCAATACTTTGCTAGTGTGGAACACCCACAATCTAACGGGCAGGCAGAATCTGCCAACAAAGTCATACTTAATGGCTTGAAGAAGAGGCTCGAGAAAGCTGGAACCAACTGGGTAGATCTTTACCAAGTACTTTGGTGTTACAGAACTACTCTGCATAGCACTACCGGCGAAACTCCATTACGAATGGTTTACGGTTCAGATGCTGTAATCCTGGTAGAAATTGGGCATCCATCCTAGAGGATCATGTATCCCACACAAGAGAATGAACAATTGCTCAAAGAAGATTCCGACATGGTGGAAGAAATGCGAGAAGCAGCCAAAATTAAAGAGTTATCCCGGAAGCAACAGGTTGCTCAAAGATACAACTTGAGAGTAGTCCCGAGAAGCTTGCAAACTGACGACTTGGTCCTAAGAAGGGCTAGCATTGGAAACTGGAACGCCAAAGACGGGAAGCTCCGAGCAAACTGGGAAGGCCCATTCTGGGTGAAGAGTGTTGCGGCCAACGGAGCATATCATTTAGAGAATTTTAAAGGCAAAGAGATCCCAAGAACGCTTAATGTCGCAGACTTAAGGCGGTACTATAGTTAAGTTATGTAATTTGCATTCTTTGTAATAAAGGGGCACTCTTTTTCTTGTAGCAGGTTTTATCCCTAAGGAGGGTTTTACTGCTAGAGGTTTTAACGAGGCCCCCATTTGTTCTTTGCTTAATGTTATCAATAAAGCAGTCTTTTTATTCACTCTTACACAAACAATGCTAGTTTAACTCTTAATAGCAAGCAGATCAGAATGAAAACACAGCAAGTACATCTATTCCGAGATAAATATCTCGCCAAATATTATACGACATACACAAAAGGCCAAAAATGAAACGAGGTACCATCTCGGGTAAACCTCAGCTACAGTATCAAAAGGGGCCCTTCATGGGCTAGCCCTGGCCGAAAGAAAGATGAAGTACCTTAAAGGTTACACTTCAACAAAAACTCAGAGAAGGTATAAACTACTTTCCCTCCTAACAAAAAATCAAAACGATCTGAACAGATCCCGTATCAACGGGATAACAAGAGGCACCTTTTTTGGTCAAGCCTCAGCGACATATAGAAAGGCAAAAAATAAAGTAGAAAACTTCAAAGCAGAATTAAGCAACAAAAGATTATACATAAAATGATCATCTCGGACTAACAAGATGACATGAAGTAAAACAAAACATACATTTTCTACAAATGATTAACGAGTTTACAAAACAAAAGTAAGTTATTTAGCACCCCCGGCATCCGCATCTCCAGGTCCGGGAACAACTTTAGAAGGAGGAGGAGTGCTACAGTCAAATGGCTTAAGTCTTGGACCAATGGGATCAAGAGGCACGGGATTATGAGGATCATGAAAATCCAGGAACATCCCATCCTTCACGCCGTGGAATTGACAGAGACCACGTGTGTTCAGCTCAACCCCAGGATTCATAAACTGGAGAGTCTTCACACATTCCCATTATGAATCATCCAGCGTGGTGTCCATGTCTTGGTAAGCCTCCTCCAGCTTCTCTTGGGTTTCCTGCAACTCAGCCCGAGTCTCCTAGAGCTTAGAAGCCAATTCCTAGAGCTCAGAACGCAGGCTGCCAAGAGCAGAGCCATCCTCGTCCACTTTAGCTTTCAGATGAGAAACCTCATCCTTCAGCTTCAAGTTCTCGGCATCTAAGCCGGCAGCCTTCTCCTTCTCTTTAGATAGCTCCTCCTCGGCATAAGACTGCTTCTCGTTCAAAGAACCGAGATCTTTGGTAGCACGGGATTCTGATTCCCTGGCACTCTTGAGCAAAGCCTCCTTCTGGTCCATGTCGTCCCTTAGATCCTGGAGCGGGGCCTTCAAGGAAGCAGCCTGACCTAAGTCCTCAGCATGGACATGCTGCAACATAGCCATGCTCATCGCTGTCCAACCCATCAGCGACTTGGCTTGCTCCTTCGCAAAATAAAAATGACCAACATAAAGCTTCACATATCAGTTAACACAAGACACAGAATCTACACGCGGGCATACCTTCATAGTACTACCTCCTCCTTTAGTAAAAAAGTCCCCATGTTGAAACTTGATCAACGAGGATTGAAAGCCTTCCCAGGCTGAAGAAGGAGTGGAGAAGGGCGCCATCAGCACCGGGTTCATCCCGCCAGAACCCTCTTGAGCACCTTTAGGTTGGTCACCAACAAATCGAACCAATAAGATAAGAAGGTGACAAAGGATCTTTATATAATTAAAAACCAAAAATAAAAGCATACCTAGCTTAGTTATGTGGCAACGTTTTTGCGGCACAGGAGCCACCTTAGTCCCAGAAGATGGAGGCATCGACTTCCCAGCGGGGGGAACTCCTCTAGAAGAAGCTGCAGGCCTAGCAAGAGCCGCAGCTGACATAACAATCCCAGTAGAACTAACTGGGATAGAAGCAGGAACTGGAATAGGGGCAGGTGGTGGACCCGAGGCACCAACCTTTCCCTTCCCTTTGACATCACGCTTCGAAGAGCGGTTAGCATAGCTAGCCATGATCTTAGTTGCAAAAGACAGAACACACTTGTTAGTCAAGGAAAAAGAATCAACATCAGCTTAATTTGACGACATCATATAACAGAGATAAACTTCCTTCATAAGCATATCGCCTGATTGTGACGAGATATCCCCAGCACATCCTTGCAGTGGATGGGTATCCCTCCCTGTTGAACGAAGGCACACAGGTTTTTAAAGTTTTGTTGGTCCTCTTCCTCAAGAAAGCCGATTTCCAACTCCTTCAAAGATAAGGACCTCCTGTAATGCTCCTCCGTCCAGTAGAGTGGAAACAAAGGTTGTTTGTTTTCTCCCATCTAGAAAGGAGTGCAATCAGTGGTCTGGGGGACAACCTTGACGAACAAGTCCCTATGAGCCTTGAAGGATTCCTCATAGGGAGTAAACAATTGGGGGATCCTAGAACGGTGGTAGAGATATACCCGACTCTTCTTTTAACCATGATAGGGACCAAAAATGTATAAGAACAAGGCCGAGGAAAATTTCCTGCCATTGGCCCAGGAAAAGACCTCAAAGGACTGTAGGAATCCCCAACCATTAGGATGGATCTGCGTGGGAGTGAGATGCAGGTTGTGCAAAACCTCAATCTGAAGGTCAGAGAAAGGAAACCTAATCTTAAGATGATGCCACAAAGCCTCCAGCATCATAATATAGGAACCTTCGCCTTCAGATGCCGGGGTACAGATCCTCTCATTTTTACCCGGGATGACCAGCTTGTGATTCTTGGAAGGATCAACTTTTGTATCAGTCCCAGGAGTGTTAGCCCGTAATGGAAGCACTTCCTCCAGGGCTTCTCCACCTTCTTATGTCGGCCGTTATCCTTGACGGAACATTCTTCCCTGATAAAATCAAGGGGAGCCCACAAGAACGCCCATATATTCTTTAGCTCCAAGAACTCAGGAGGACATTCAATAGGAGGCTGAGAGGTACTAGGTTCACCAGCTCCTCGCATAGCTACCTCAGAACATATGGATCCGGTATGCTAGTAGAAGATCCCGAAGCACCAGAAACTTCCTGGATAGGAATCTCGCCTTGAGCAGTTTCCATATCTACATGACAAGACAAAGCAAAATCAGATCCCGGGCAGGAATGAGAAGATGGAGAATACGCAGGGTTAGACTCAGAATCTAAGGAATGTGTCATAGATGACGGTATGGACTCCCTATCTTCCAAAGGATCCCCGGGATGGGAAGACTCAGTTTTCTCCTCCACAAGAGGAGGGTTGACAGGAGCACGATGATCAGAATCTTGTTCGATAGAAACAGAACTATCGGAACTATACTCCATAGGAAGATGGGCTGAAGCAAGGAGAAGAGCAGAAGGTTCTGGGTTTAAGGCATTGAACGACCCACTCACGCTCTAGGTAACTGACTCGCCACTCTCCACCCGCCGTGAATATAGAGGATACAACCAAAGATGGGAAGATTCACAGTAATCAGGGTTGGCTACGGAAGGCGTACCTGGACTAGGATTTGGCTCATCAGAGGGCTTATATTTTGGGAGTGTCCTCGCAAAACTCTCAAGAAGTTCAGTATCATTTGAGTCCGAGGAAGAATCACTTGACAACAGGATAACATTATTGGCCATTTTTGACAGAAAGGAACCCAGATACAACAACTAAACCCTAAAGAAAGGGGTAGGATACAACAGAATAGCCCAAGAGTCAGAGGAAGAGAAATACAAAAGCATAAATCTTCATAAGGCAGAAGCAATACCTGAAACTTGGAAGAGAGGGTGTTGCTGGAAAACGAATGCTGGCAGAGTAGAAGAGGAAGAGGAAGAAGAAAGGTCTCAGAGCTTTCTGTCACAGGAAATGAAGAGGCAAGAAGCGCGAAAGGAAAGAGTGAAAACTTGAAAGAAAAGAAGAAGTAAAAATGTAACGGGTGAAAAGAAATAAAGTAAAAACCGTCACATCACCATAATGAACGTGGAGCCCAAGACCATGCTCATCATCGCGCACAGTGCGCGAAGTGGAGCGCGTGGAACACATGCGGCCAAAAAGAAAACCAACAGGTATCTCGAAACATTCTGCCGGAATCATCACATGAAACATACCCGACATGACGAATAAACTCGCCAACTTCTCTCATGAGAAACTTGACGACTTCGGGGGCAATTGTTGTGGACCAGAATAACGGTATCCCGGGTGTATGCACACATGCCGGGTCCAACAGCCACCAACTATCCCGGATGCATCCCGGTAAGTTTGGCACGGCCTATGATCAGGGCCCAGGTAATGTGATACGGGCTCAAGCGATAGGTTCAGGGCCAATATAGTCCACACTTAGGTCATACGCTCCTCTATAAATACTAACATTAATGCACCATGCAAGGTATGTAAGTATTCTATCAAATACACATAACCCTAGTACACTCGCTGACTTGAGCGTTAGAGTCCTTGCAGGTGCACACCACCGCCGATGGATCTCAGGCCCAGAAGACAGTCATATTGCCCTCTGCTGATCAAGAAGACCACCTCGTTTGTCCTACATCTCCGCTAGGTTAGATCACAACAAAAGGCATGTGACTGTTCAATTAAAGGAATGTGACTCTTGAATGAAAACACATCACTTGAAAAGATATGACTCTTCATGAAGGGACACGAAGTGTCTATAAATAGAAGTGCATTTGATGCAAAGGATATGGAATTCATAACTCACATAACATTCACTTATTAATGAGAAGTCAATCATGGAATAGAGACACATGTTGAAATACCCAAGTTTCTCATAGCATCTTCAAATTCATTTGCCTGTCTTTGGTGCACAAGAGACATATGCAAAATATCATTTTGTAAAAGTCATTGTTGTCACAGCTCGAGTTTTGGAAGTGTGAAAACATACTCAAGGAATCTTCATTGTATCATGCAGGAAATTTGCTGGTCAACCCATTTTTGCACCCAAGAGTTTGGAATTGGTGGAGGCGAATTAAGCCTAAAGAAAAGTGCTAGAGAACACGCCTTGAAGAGACTATGTGCACACTTTCCTCCTTCCATTCATATTTCTTCTTCTTATTCTTTCTTTCTAATCTTCGGAGGTCCACCACCACCAAGGATATTTTATATATTTTTATATAATTTTTCCAACATTTTTTTCCAAAAGAATTTGAAGCATCAACTATATGAGAGTAACCACCTCTCTGTTGAACCAAATGAACTAATTCAAGGGGATCCAAGGAGAAGGACAGTGGCTGCGAGAGGAGACAATGACGAGAGGATGAAGTGACGATGGTGGCTTGAAAATGCTAGAGAAGCAAGAAATGGAAGATGATCGGAGTGTGCGCAGTGGTAGGAAGTAGCACTAATAACGTGATTTTGTGATATGTCCGAGAATAATGAGTTTTGTTGTGTTTAAAATTACATCCTCTGCCACCGTGTTTTCATGTTTTCATTTTTCATTTTCTTAACTTCAACAGGAAACAATGAAAATGTAATTTCCACGTTTTCTATTTTCTTATGTTTTCCAAAAATATTTCTAGTGAAAATGATTTCAAAACATCCAAACATATTTTCTCTACCGTTTTATCTTTTCAATGAAAATGAAAACAGAAAACACCCAAACCAAACAGCCCCTAAAAGTTTTGTGTTCAGTATTTTGTCTTTTTCCTTTGTAAAATTTTAGAAAACAGGTAACAGAAAATGAAAACAGGAAATGAAAATGAAAACCAAACAGCCACTAATTTTTTTCCATTGTATTGTTTTAGATCCTTAGGAACCTTGTTGTTTGGTTTTAAGACTTGAGTTTTGTAGAAAAAAAACCTTGAAGGCATGTTCCAACTCGTTTAAGAGTGTCTCAACGCGCATTTCAACCAAGGTCTATTTGTGTTGCGCGTTAAGACGCGCTGCTTCCACGTTCCAACACACAAGGAACTACCAACCAGCATTTTGAGCGCGTTAAGACGCCCTTCCTCGCGTCCCAACGCGTGGTCTCCAGCAAGGCAGCGGCTTGTGCGCATTAAGACGCCTTTGGTAGGAGTTGAGACGCGATAATGTTGTGTTGTGTTATGTTTTAGAGCGTTTTAGGTAGCTTACTTCATATAAATACCTTTAAACTCTTTTGTAAACTTAACTTCGATGAAATAGAATTGAAAGTTGTTTGGAGAAAAGAGTTTCTGTAGAGAATTCTTAGCTTCAATGCTTAGATTCTTCAATGCTTCTTATCAATGGCTTCTAACGCCGTTGTGGCGAAGTTAAGTTATTCTTATCAACTCTCTTAGGATTGATGTGGCGATTCTTCTTCTTTCTATGTCATTTTGTTCTATCCCATTCTTTTGTTTTTGATTTGCTTCATCTTGCAATTCTAGGATTGAATTCCTCAATTGAAACTAGATCCTTGCTCTCCATGAAGTTCATGTACATCACTAAACCCACAAATCAGTCTTTGAGTCTAGCGGTGTCGGTGTCGTACAAATAGGTCCCTGAGAAATAATATTGTACAAATAGGTCCACTGACTTTTCCTTTGTCATGCGTTCAATTCCCTGGGAACCCCAAACCTCTTACACGAACCAAGGTGGCACCAATTAAGCTTACGTGGACGATTGAGTGCCACCTTGGCACTCCACGTCAATAGGACCAAAAAGAAACATTTCAATTAATCCATGAGTTCAATGGAATCATGTCGATTGGTCCCTGTAACGTGCATTGGCCCATTAACACCACCCTATGATCTAAGTTACACTTATTGTGATTCATTTGGTATATAAACCCCCTTAACATCTCCTATTTTTTCAATGTGGGACTTTGATTGCTTGCTTTCAATTCTCTCTTCTTGAACCTTGAAAATGACATCTAATTCAAAGTGTGCTTGAATATAAAGTATAATTAAATACTTATGCAATAAAATCTTATTAAATTGCAATTTCTTTATAGTGAAAATTATGAAACTTATTTAAATATTTGATACTAACTTTTTTAGATAAACTCCTAAAAAAGCTTATGCAATTAAACCATAAACAATTTGTAAAGACAGAAGCTAATATCATTACATGGACGTATAGTTCTAAGACCATCTCCAATGGTGGTGTAGGAATACATATGGTGTGTGGACAACCTAAGAGGGGAGGGGGGGGTGAATTAGGCTTTGATCGATTTTTCAAACTCTTAACAATTAGGTGTGCGGAAGCTAATCCCAAATTACAAATCCTCCAATATCATGCAAAGATACGTTTAGACCAAGACCATGTGATTCAAATAAGGTTTTCAATTTCACTTATTTTAGAATATTAAGCCAATTAGTTCTTAGATTCAATTTGCTAGATTGCGCGTGATATGAATAGTCAAAATGCACGTGTTAAGTAATAAAGCAATATAACAGTAAAAGAGACAAGACACAAGCGATTTATACTGGTTCGGCGTTCTAACAACACTTACATCTAGTCCCAAACCTAGCCAATCACTTGTTTGGATTTTCCACTATTCATAATAGAATATACAATAGTTTTTAAGTTACAAGAATCTCCCACACCTAGGAATCCCCTACCCTAACAACTATCCTAACAAGAGAATACTCTTCTCAATGGATTTGAGCCCTTCACATAAAGTCCTTTAGGATTTTCACAAGCAACCTAAGCTCCCCTTAAGAATTACGCCAAACCAAAGAAAACCTTCCTTGGATTTTCACCAAGAAACTCCCTTCCTTGGATTTTAATCTAAAGCTCACACTTTGTTGAATCTCACAATCTCACTAGAATTTATACTCTTAGTATCACACACAAAAATGCCTAAGTCCACACTTAGGACTTTCACATAAGCCACTCAAGGAACCTCCATGAGATTGACGCAAATCAAGTACCTAAGAACCTCTTAGGAATTTCAACAAACACCTTGTATGGACAATACAAGCAAATCCCTTTGGGCAAGCCTATTGCCCCCCAAACACCTTAGAACATCTAAGGTTTACAAGATTTATGGGTTAGAGGTGGAAAGCACTTGACCCTCTTGTGCACTCACCAAAACCCAATCAACAAGATCCAAATTCAATGTTACAAAAATACAAATCAAAAACAAAACAGAGCAACTGGAAGGAGTTCACCTATAATGCCATCAATTTGCATATAAGAGGCTTGATCAATGATGAAAATTGAAGAAAACTTCCTCTAGATCAAAAGCTTGATGAACCTCAACACATATCTTGAAGATTGAATGCAAGAATGATGAAATATTGAATGTAAAATAACTTTGAATCCACATGATGAAAAACGCATTTGAATCACCGAGTTCCTAACACATGCAAAAGCCCTAAGAGAGGTTTTGGATCACTTTGAATTGTAAAATTTCAAAAATGCTTTGTTCACTTATGTTTCTAAACACAAAACCTCTTTAAATAGGCTTTACAAATAAGCCAAATCGATGTGCACAAGGACCAAATCGATATGCGTAGCTCACTTTCTTCCCCTGAGTCCTGAAACTTCAACTCCAGCCAATTTTGGCCTGTGCATCAATGTGCACACCAAAAGGAGAGAGAAAGGAGAGAAAAGATGAAAATGGAAAAAATTACTAGAAATTTATAACAGAAATTTACTAGAAATTTATACATAACTGGAATTAATTATAGAAATTTACTAGAAATGCCAGAAATTACCAAAGATAACAAAAAATTGCAAAACTCACAGAAACTTCCAAAAAGAAAAACAAAAAATTATAGAAATTAAATAAAAATACCAGAAAACTACATGTTTGAACACAAAAACACAAATCCATGGGATAATGATGATCTTTGGAGAAGGAAGTGCATGCAAGGAGAAAGGTTGAATCTTTGAAGGAGAAAGGTTGAATCTTTGAAGAGAAAGGGTAGTGAAGGGGAGGAAGAGGAGAGAGGTGGGTGGCAGACGAAAAAGTACGGAGGAAGGGGAGAGAGGTGGTGGCGGACGGTGAGTGGCGGGGAGAAAGAAATCAAATGGGAAGGTGATTTGGGTGGAGAAAGGCCACGGATGTTTGAGGCAATAACAGGTCTGTGATGCCCTTAGATGTTCTGGGCCGCACGCGTGCTACACTGATGTATTCAACGAGTCTATAGCCTTGGCCAACAGGCCCGGGTAATCTTTGAAATTTCATCGTGATGGGGATACATCATTGCAATTGTTGGTCTTCAACGAGGGATTCCTAGTAAGCACGAGTCATCAGCACGCGTTGACTACGTCCCTGCCCTTTGTACACACCGCCCGTCGCTCCTACCGATTGAATGGTCTGGTGAAGTGTTCGGATTGCGCCGGCGTGGGCGGTTCGATGCTCGTGACATTGTGAGAAGTCCACTGAACCTTATCATTTAGAGGAAGGAGAAGTCGTAACAAGGTTTCCGTAGGTGAACCTACGGAAGGATCATTGTCGATGCCTCACAAGCAGTCTGACTCGTGAACTTGTTTGCTTATTTAGGGTTGGTTTAGGGTGTGTCAAAACATGCCAACCTTCCTTTGGTTGGGAGTCGTCCACCTTGCGTGGCTTTCTCTTAACCTTTAACAAATCCACCGACGCTACACGCGTCAAGGAAATCTTAATTCTTCTGTGCGCTCTTGCCAGCCCGGCAATGGTGCTGTGTAGGTTGCATTTAGATACATTAATCAAAATGACTCTCGGCAATGGATATCTCGTCTCTTTCATCGATAAAGAATGTAGCGAAATGCGATACTTGGTGTGAATTGCAGAATCCCGTGAAACATCGAGTCATTGAATGCAAGTTGCGTCCGAAGCCATTAGGCCGAGGGCACGCTTTCCTGGGTGTCACATATTTTTGCCCTTACTCAAACGTCTCATTTGGTGTCGTTGAGTGGCGAATGTTGGCTTCCCATGAGCGTTGCCTCATGGTTGGTTGAAATTCGAGTCCGTGGTGGAGGATGCCACGATTGATGGTGGTTGAGTAAGTAGCTCGAGACCCATCGTGAGTGACTCCATCTTATTTTGGACTTTTTGACCCACATGAGCATCTCCAATGCTCATAACGAGACCTCAGGTCAGGCGGGGCTACCCGCTGAGTTTAAGCATATCAATAAGCGGAGGAAAAGAAACTAACAAGGATTCCCTTAGTAATGACGAGCGAACCGGGAATAGCCCACCATGAAAGTTAGTTGCCTTCGGCATCCGAATCGTAGTCTAGAGAAGCGTCCTAAGTGGCGGACTGGACCCAAGTCTCCTGGAAGGGGGCGCCAGAGAGGGTGACAGCCCCGTTGTGCCTGGACCCTGTCACATCACGAGGCGTTGTCGGCGAGTCGGGTTGTCTGGGAATGCAGCCCTAATCGGGCGGTAAATTCCGTCCAAGGCTAAAAACTGGCGATAGACCGATAGCGAACAAGTACCGCGAGGGAAAGATGAAAAGGACTTTTAAAAGAGAGTTAAAGAGTGCTTGAAACTATCGGGAGGGAAGCGAATTAGGGTCGGTGATGTGCTTCGGTCGGATGTGGAACGGTGAGAGCCCAAGCCCGGACTGTTGATATGCTCGTGGAGACGTCATCATCACGATTGTGGAAGTCATCACGTGCCGTTTCGGCGTGCCTCGGCACTTGCGTGCTCCGGGCATCGGCATGTGGGCTCCCCATTCGGCCCGTGTTGAAACACGGACCAAGTAGTCTGACATGTGTGCGAGTCAACGGGCGAGTTCTAGTAGCTGGTTCCATCCGAAGTTTCCCTCGGGATAGCAAGAGCCCGCGGGCGAGTTCTATCGGGTAAAGCCAATGATTAGAGGCATCGGGGGCGCAACGCCCTCGACCTATTCCCAAACTTTATATAGGTAGGAGAGGAACAATTGATGACAGTGTCGCAATAGTAATTCAACCTAGTACGAGAGGAACAATTGATTCGCACAATTGGTTATCGCGCTTGGTTTAAAAGCCAGTGGCGCGAAGCTACCGTGCGTTGGATTATGACTGAACGCCTCCAAGTCAGAGTCCAGGCTAGAAGCGCTGCGTGCGCGTGCCGTTTGTTTGCCGACCAGTAGTAGGGGGTCTTCCCCCCAGAGGCACGTGCCGTTGGTGAACCCCGTGAGGCGGATGAGTCTTGCGGGATGGTTTGAAGCATAATTCCCATCGAGCGGCGGGTAGAATCCTTTGCAGACGACTTAAATACGCGACGGAGTATTGTAAGTGGTAGAGTGTCCTTGCTGCCACGATCAACTGAGATTCATCCCTTGTCGCTTCGATTCGTCCCTCCCCATCAAAATTTTACTAAGTTTATTTTTTAAACCAGAGATTAACTTCTAATTTTATAAGACCCCATGGTTGACTAGTCCCGTGACTAGTCTGGTGACTCTGGTGACTCGTGTGACAAGTCCCATGACTTGTCTGGTGACTCAGGTGGCTAGTCACGTGACTAGTCTGGTGACATAGGTGACTAGTCTAGTGACATAGGTGACTAGTCTGATGCCATAGGTGACTAGTCCCCTGACTAATCTGGTGACTCGAATGACTAGTCCTGACTCTAGTCCAATGACTCAGTAACTAGTCTCGTGACTAGTCTGGTACTTAGGTGACTAGTCCCGTGACTAGTCTGGTGACTCGTGTAACTAGTCCCGTGACTTGTCTAGTGAATCAGGTTCCTAGTCACGTAACTAGTCTGGTGACTGTTGTGATTAGTCACGTGACTAGTTTGGTGACTCAGGTGACTAGTCTAGTAACTGTTGTGATTAGTCACATGACTAGTTTGGTGACACATCTGACTAGTCCCGTGACTAGTCTTGTGACTCAGGTGACTAGTCCCGTGACTAGTCTGGTGACTCTTGTGACTAGTTTGGTGACTCAGGTGACTAGACCCATGACTAGTTTGGTGACTCAGTTGACTAGTCTGATGACTCTTGTGACTAGTCAGGTGAGCAGTTTGGTTACTCATCTGACTAGTCTCATGACTAGTCTGGTGACTCAGGTGACTAGTCCCGTGACTAGTCTGGTGATTCTTGTGACTAGTCACGTGACTAGTTTGGTGACTCAAGTGACTAGTCCCGTGACTACTCTGGTGAAATAGGTGACTAGTCCCGTGATTAGTCTGGTGACTCGGATGACTAGTCCCTACTCTAGTCCAATGGCTCAGTAACTAACCCCGTGACTAGTCTGGTGACTCAGGTGACTAGTCCCGTGACTAGTCTGGTGACTCGCGTGACTAGCCCCGAGACTTGTCTGGTGACTCAGGTGGCTAGTCACGAGACTAGTCTGGTGACTCGTGTGACTACTCCCGTGACTAGTTTGGTGACTCAGGTGACTAGTCCCGGGACTACTCTGGTGACTCAGGTGACTAGTGTCGTGACTAGTATAGTGACATAGGTGACTAGTCTCGTGACAAGTCTGGTGACCCATGCGACTAGTCACGTGACTAGTCTGCTGACTCAGGTGACTAGTCCTGTGACTACTCTGTTGACATAGGTGAGTAGTCCCGTGACTAGTCTGGTGACTCAGATGACTAGTCTCGTGACTTGTCCGGTGACTCAGTAACTAGTCCCTTGACTAGTCTGGTGACATAGGTGACTAGTCCCGTGACTTGTCTGGTGACTCAGTGGCTATTCCCATGACTAGTCTTGTGACTCAGGTGACTAGTCTCGTGACTAGTCTGGTGACTCAGGTGACTAGTCCCATGACTAGTCTGGTGACTCAAGTGACTAGTTAGGTGACTCTTGTGACTAGTCACGTGACTAGTTTTGTGACTCATCTGACTAGTCCCGTGAGTAGTTTGGTGACTCAGGTGACTAGTCCCGTGACTAGTCTGGTGACTCTTAATAGTAGTCGCGTGACTAGTCTGGTGACTCAGGGGACTAGTCCCGTGACTAGTCTGGTGACTCAGGCGACTAGACCCGTGACTAGTCTGGTGACTCAGTTGACTAGTCTGGTGACTCAAGTGAATAGTCCCGTGACTAGTCTGGTGACTCTTAATACTAGTCGCGTGACTAGTCTGGTGACTGTTGTGATTAGTCACGTGACTAGTTTGGTGACTCAGGTGACTAGTCTGGTAACTGTTGTGATTAGTCACATGACTAGTTTGGTGACACATCTGACTAGTCCCGTGACTAGTCTTGTGACTCAGGTGACTAGTCCCGTGACTAGTCTGGTGACTCTTGTGACTAGTTTGGTGACTCAGGTGACTAGACCCATGACTAGTTTGGTGACTCAGTTGACTAGTCTGGTGACTCTTGTGACTAGTCAGGTGAGCAGTTTGGTTACTCATCTGACTAGTCTCATGACTAGTCTGGTGACTCAGGTGACTAGTCCCGTGACTAGTCTGGTGATTCTTGTGACTAGTCACGTGACTAGTTTGGTGACTCAAGTGACTAGTCCCGTGACTACTCTGGTGAAATAGGTGACTAGTCCCGTGATTAGTCTGGTGACTCGGATGACTAGTCCCTACTCTAGTCCAATGGCTCAGTAACTAACCCCGTGACTAGTCTGGTGACTCAGGTGACTAGTTCCGTGACTAGTCTGGTGACTCGCGTGACTAGCCCCGAGACTTGTCTGGTGACTCAGGTGGCTAGTCACGAGACTAGTCTGGTGACTCGTGTGACTACTCCCGTGACTAGTTTGGTGACTCAGGTGACTAGTCCCGGGACTACTCTGGTGACTCAGGTGACTAGTGCCGTGACTAGTATAGTGACATAGGTGACTAGTCTCGTGACAAGTCTGGTGACCCATGCGACTAGTCACGTGACTAGTCTGCTGACTCAGGTGACTAGTCCTGTGACTACTCTGTTGACATAGGTGAGTAGTCCCGTGACTAGTCTGGTGACTCAGATGACTAGTCTCGTGACTTGTCCGGTGACTCAGTAACTAGTCCCTTGACTAGTCTGGTGACATAGGTGACTAGTCCCGTGACTTGTCTGGTGACTCAGTGGCTATTCCCATGACTAGTCTTGTGACTCAGGTGACTAGTCTCGTGACTAGTCTGGTGATTCTTGTGACTAGTCACGTGACTAGTTTGGTGACTCAAGTGACTAGTTAGGTGACTCTTGTGACTAGTCACGTGACTAGTTTTGTGACTCATCTGACTAGTCCCGTGAGTAGTTTGGTGACTCAGGTGACTAGTCCCGTGACTAGTCTGGTGACTCTTAATACTAGTCGCGTGACTAGTCTGGTGACTCAGGGGACTAGTCCCGTGACTAGTCTGGTGACTCAGGTGACTAGACCCGTGACTAGTCTGGTGACTCAGTTGACTAGTCTGGTGACTCAAGTGAATAGTCCCGTGACTAGTCTGGTGACTCTTAATACTAGTCGCGTGACTAGTCTGGTGACTCAAGGGACTAATCCCGTGACTAGTCTGGTGACTCAGGGGACTAGTCCCGTGACTAGTCTGGTGACTCAGGTGACTAGACCCGTGACTTGTCTGGTGACTCAGTTGACTAGTCTGGTGACTCTTGTGACTAGTCATGTAACTAGTTTGGTTACTCAGCTGACTAGGCGCGTGACTAGTCTGGTGACTCAGGTGACTAGTCCCGTGACTAGTCTGGTGACTCTTGTGACTAGTCACGTGACTAGTTTGGTGACTCGGATGACTAGTCCCGTGACTAGTCTAGTGACATAGATGACTAGTCCCGTGACTAGTCTAGTGACTCGGATGACTAGTCCCGACTCAAGTCCATTGACTAAGTAACTAGTCCCGTGACTAGTCTGGTGACTCAGATGACTAGTGCCGTGACTAGTATAGTGACATCGTGACTAGTCTCGTGACAACTCTGGTGACTCAGGTGACTAGTCGCGTGACTAGTCTGCTGACTTAGCTGACCAGTCTGGGGACTCTTGTGACTAGTCATGTGACTAGTCTGGTGACTCAGTTGACTAGTCTGTTGACTCTTGTGACTAGTCACCTAAGTCACCTGACTAGTCACAAGAGTCACCAGACTAGTCACGGGACTAGTCACCTAAGTCACTAGACTAGTCACGGGACTAGTCACGTGAGTCACCAGACTAGTCACGTGACTATTCACAAGAGTCACCAGACTAGTCACCTGAGTCACCAGACTAGTCACGGGACTAGTCAGATGAGTCACCAAACTAGTCACGGGACTAGTCACCGAAGTCACTAGACTAGTCACGGGACTAGTCACCTGAGTCACCAGACTAGTCACGGGACTAGTCACTTGAGTCACTAGACTAGTCACGAGACTAGTCACCTGAGTCACAAGACTAGTCACGGGACTAGCCACCTAAGTCACCAGACTAGTCATGGGACTAGTTACTGAGTCACCAGACTATTCACGGGACTAGTCATCTAAGTCACCAGACAAGTCTCGGGACTAGTCACACGAGTCACCAGACTAGTCACGGGACTAGTCACCAGACTAGTCACGGGACTAGTTACTAACTCTCTAGACTACAGTTGGGACTAGTCATCCGAGTCACTAGACTGAGTCACTGGACTAGAGTCGGGGCTAGTCATCCGAGTCACCAGACTAGTCACGGGACTAGTCACCTATGTCACCAGACTAGTCACGGGACTAGACACCTGAGTCACCAGACTAATCACGTGACTTGTCACAAGAGTCACAAAACTAGTCTCGGGAGTAGTCAACTGAGTCACCAGACTAGTCACGAGACAAGTCAGATGAGTAACCAAACTAGTCACATGACTAGTCACAAGAGTCACCAGACTAGTCACCTGAGTCATTAGACTAGTCACGGGACGAGTCACCTAAGTCACCAGACAAGTCATGTGACTATTCACAAAAGTCACCAGACTAGTCACGGGACTAGTCACCTGAGTCTCTAGACTAATCACGGGACTAGTCAGATGAGTCACCAAACTAGTCACGTGACTTGTCACAAGAGTCACCAGACTAGTCACTTGAGTCACCATACTAGTCACGGGACTAGTCACCTGAGTGTCCAGACTAGACAAGGACTCGTCACTTGAATCACCAGACTAGTCACGAGACTAGTCATCTAAGTCACAAGACTAGTCACCTGAGTCACCAGACAAGTCACGTGACTATTCACAAGAGTCACCAGACTAGTCATGAGACTAGTCACCTGAATCACCAGACTAGTCACCTGAGTCACCAGACTAGTCACGGGACTAGTCACCTGAGTGTCCAGACTAGTCAAGGGACTCGTCGACTAAGTCACCAGACTAGTTACGAGACTAGTCTCCTGAGTCACAAGACTAGTCACGGTACTAGTCACCTGAGTCACCAGACAAGTCACGTGACTATTCATAAGAGTCACTAGACTAGTCACGAGACTAGTCACCTATGTCACCATACTAGTCACGGCACTAGTCACCTGAGTCACCAGACTAGTCACGGGACTAGTCACCTGAGTCACCAGACTAGTAACGAGACTAGTCACACGAGTCACCAGACTAGTAACGTCACTAGCCACCTAGGTCACCAGACAAGTCACGGGACTAGTCACCTAAGTCACCAGACTAGATGCGGGAGTAGTTACTGAGTCACTGGACTAGAGTCGGGACTAGTCATCCGAGTCACGGGACTAGTCACCTATGTCACCAAACTAGTCACCTATGTCACCGGACTTGTCACGGGACTTGTCACTTGAGTCGCCAGATTATTCACGTGACTAGTGACAAGAATTACCAGACTAGTCAAGGGACTAGTCACCTGAGTCACCAGACTAGTCACGAGACCAGTCTGATGAGTAACAAAACTAGTCACCTGACTAGTCACAAGAGTCACCAGACTAGTCAACTGAGTCACCAGACTAGTCACGGGACTAGTCATCTGAGTCACCAGACAAGTCTCGGGACTAGTCACAAGAGTCACCAGACTAGTCACGGGACTAATCACGGGACTAGTCACCTGAGTCACCAGACTAGTCACGTGACTATTCACAAGAGTCACTAGACTAGTCACGGGACTAGTCACCTGAGTCACCAGACTAGTCACGGGACTAGTCAGATGAGTCACCAAACTAGTCACCTGACTAGTCACAAAAGTCACCAGACTAGTCACGGGACTAGTCACCTGAGTCACCAGACTAGTAACGAGACTAGTCACACGAGTCACCAGACTAGTAACGTGACTAGCCACCTGAGTCACCAGACAAGTCACGGGACTAGTCACACGAGTCACCAGACTAGATGCGGGACTAGTTACTGAGTCACTGGACAAAAGTCGGGACTAGCCACCTGAGTCACCAGACTAGTCACGGGACTAGTCACCTATGTCACCAAACTAGTCAGCTATGTCACCGGACCTGTCACAGGACATGTCACTTGAGTCGCCAGATTATTCACGTGACTAGTCACAAGAATTACCAGACTAGTCAAGGGACTAGTCACCTGAGTCACCAGACTAGTCACGAGACCAGTCTGATGAGTAACAAAACTAGTCACCTGACTAGTCACAAGAGTCACCAGACTAGTCACCTGAGTCACTAGACTGAGTCACTGGAGTAGAGTCGGGGCTAGTCATCTAAGTCACCAGACTAGTCACAGGACTAGTAACCTTTGTCACCAGACTATTCACGGGACTAGTCACCTGATCACCAGACTAATCACGTGACTAGTCACAAGAGTCACCAAACTAGTCACGGGATTAGTCAACTGAGTCACCAGACTAGTCACGAGACAAATCAGATGAGTAACCAAACTAGTCACATGACTAGTCACAAGAGTCACCAGACTAGTCACCTGAGTCACTAGACTAGTCACGGGAATAGTCACCTGAGTCACCAGACAAGTCACGTGACTATTCACAAGAGTCACTAGACTAGTCACGGGACTAGTCACCTGAGTCACAGACTAGTCACGGGACTAGTCAGATGAGTCACCAAACTAGTCATGTGACTTGTCACAAGAGTCACCAGACTAGTCACCTAAGTCACCAGACTAGTCACGGGACTAGTCACCTGAGTGTCCAGACTAGACAAGGACTCGTCACCTAAATGACCAGACTAGTCACGAGACTAGTCACCTAAGTCACAAGACTAGTCACCTGAGTCACCAGACAAGTCACGTGACTATTCACAAGAGTCACCAGACTAGTCATGAGACTAGTCACCTGAGTCACCAGACTAGTCACGGGACTGGTCTTCTGAGTGTCCAGACTAGTCAAGGGACTCGTGGACTAAGTCACCTGACTAGTCAGGAGACTAGTCACCTGAGTCACCATACTAGATGCGGGACTAGTTACTGAGTCACTGGACTAAAGTCGGGACTAGCCACCTGAGTCACCAGACTAGTCACGGGACTAGTCACCTATGTCACCAAACTAGTCAGCTATGTCACCGGACTTGTCACTGGACTTGTCACTTGAGTCGCCAGATTATTCACGTGACTAGTCACAAGAATTACCAGACTAGTCAAGGGACTAGTCACCTGAGTCACCAGACTAGTCACGAGACCAGTCTGATGAGTAACTAAACTAGTCACCTGACTAGTCACAAGAGTCACCAGACTAGTCAACTGAGTCACCAGACTAGTCACGGGACTAATCACAAGAGTCACCAAACTACTCACGGGACTAGTTACTGACTCTCTAGACTAGAGTTGGGACTAGTCATCCGAGTCACTAGACTGAGTCACTGGACTAGAGTCGGGGCTAGTCATCCGAGTCACCAGACTAGTCACAGGACTAGTAACCTATGTCACCAGACTATTCACGGGACTAGTCACTTGATCACCAGACTAATCACGTGACTAGTCACAAGAGTCACCAAACTACTCACGGGAGTAGTCAACTAAGTCACCAGACTAGTCACGAGACAAATCAGACCAAACTAGTCACAAGACTAGTCACAAGAGTCACCAGACTAGTCACCTGAGTCACTAGACTAGTCACGGGACTAGTCACCTGAGTCACCAGACAAGTCACGTGACTATTCACAAGAGTCACCAGACTAGTCACGAGACTAGTCACCTGAGTCACCAGACTAGTCACCAGACTAGTCAGATGAGTCACCAAACTAGTCACGTGACTTGTCACAAGAGTCACCAGACTAGTCACGGGACTAGTCAACTGAGTGTCCAGACTAGACAAGGGACTCGTCACCTGAGTCACCAGACTAGTCACGAGACTAGTCACCTAAGTCACAAGACTAGTCACCTGAGTCACCAGACAAGCCACGTGACTATTCACAAGAGTCACCAAACTAGTCATGAGACTAGTCACTTGAGTCACCAGACTAGTCACCTGAGTCACCAGACTAGTCACGGGACTAGTCAGATTAGTCACCAAATTAGTCACATGATTTGTCACAAGAGTCACTAGACTAGTCAACTGAGTCACCAGACTAGTCATGGGACTAGTCGCAAGACTAGTCATGGGACTAGCCACCTGAGTCACCAGACAAGTCACGGGACTAGTCACCTAAGTCACCAGAATTGTCATGGGACTAGTTACTGAGTCACCGGACTAGTCACAGGACTACTCACACGAGTTACCAGACTAGTCTCGTGACTAGCCACCTGAGTCACCAGACAAGTCACGGGACTAGTTACCTAAGTCACCAGACTAGTCATTGGACTAGTTTCTGAGTCACCATCCTAGTCACGGGACTAGTCATCTGAGTCACCAAACAAGTCTCGGGACTAGTCACACGAGTCACCAGACTAGTCACGAGACTAGTCACAAGAGTCACCAGACAGGTCACGGGACTAGTCACAAGAGTCACCAGACAAGTCACGGGACTAGTCATCTGAGTCACTAGACTAGTCACGAGACTAGTCACTTGAGTCACAAGACTAGTCATGGGACTAGTTACTGAGTCACCAGACTAGTCACGGGACTAGTCATCTGAGTCACCAAACAAGTCTCGGGACTAGTCACACGAGTCACCAGAGTAGTCACGGGACTAGTAACAAGAGTCACCAGACTAGTCACGGGACTAGTTACTGACTCTCTAGACTAGAGTCGGGACTAGTCATCCGAGTCACTAGACTGAGTCAATGGACTAGAGTAGGGGCTAGTCATCCGAGTCACCAGACTCGTCACGGGACTAGTCACCTATGTCACCAGACTAGTAACCTGAGTCACCAGACTAGTAACGGGACTAGTCACATGAGTCACAAGACTAGTCACGTGACTTGCCACCTGAGTCACCAGACAAGTCACGGGACTAGTTACCTAAGTCACCAGACTAGTCATGGGACTAGTAACTGAGTCACCGGATTAGTCACGGGACGAGTCATCCGAGTCACCAGACTAGTCACAGGACTAGTCACCTATGTCAACAGACTAGTCACGGGACTAGTCACCTAGGTCACCAGACTAATACGTGACTAGTCACCTGAGTCACCAGACTTGTCACGAGACTAGTCACCAATGTCACCATACTAGTCACGCCAATAGTCACCTGAGTCACCAGACTAGTCATGGGACTAGTCACCTGAGTCACTAGACTAGTCACGGGGCTAGTCACCTGAGTCACCAGACTAGTCACGGGACTAGTTTCTGAATCACTGGACTAGAGCCGGGAGTAGTCATCCAAGTCACCAGACTAGTCACGGGACTAGTCACCTATGTCACCATACAGGTCACGACACTAGTCACCTGAGTCACCAGACTAGTCACGGGACTAGTCACCTGAGTCACCAGACTAGTCACGCGACTAGTCATAAGATTCACCAGACTCGTCACGGGGCTAGTCACCTGAGTCACCAGACTAGTCACGGGTCTAGTTAATTGAGTCACTAGACTAGTCACGGGAGTTGTCACCAGACAAGTCACCTGAGTCACCAGTCTAGTCACGGGTCTAGTTAATTGAGTCACTAGACTAGTCACGGGAGTAGTCTCCTGAGTGACCAGACTAGTCACGTGACAATTCACAAGAGTCACCAGACTAGTCACCTGAGTCACCAGCCTAGTCACGGGTCTCGTCAGATGAGTCACCAGACTAGTCACGGGACTAGTCACCTGAGTCACCAGACTAGTCACGCGACTAGTCATAAGAGTCACCAGACTAGTCACGGGGCTAGTCCCTATGTCACCAGACTAGTCACGGGTCTAGTCACCTGAGTCACTAGACTAGTCACGGGACTAGTCCCCTGAGTCACAAGTCTATTCACATGACTAGTCACAAGAGTCACCAGACTAGTCACAGGACTAGTCACCTGAGTCACCAGACTAGTCACGTGACTATTCACAAGAGTCACTAGACTAGTCACGGGACTAGTCACCTGAGTCACCAGACTAGTCACGGGACTAGTTAGATGAGTCACAAAACTAGTCACGTGACTAGTCACAAGAGTCACCTGACTAGTCACTTGAGTCACCAAACTAGTCACGGGACTAGTCACCTGAGTCACCAGACTAGTCACGGGACTAGTCAGATGAGTCACAAAACTAGTCACGTGACTAGCCACAAGAGTCACCTGACTAGTCACTTGAGTCACCTGACTAGTCACAAGAGTCACCTGAGTCACCAGACTAGTCACGTGACTAGTCACCTGAGTCATCAGACAAGTCACGGGACTAGTCATGGGACTAGTTATTGAGTCACCAGACTACTCACGGGACAAGTCCTTTGAGTCACCAGACTAGTCATGTGACTAGTATTAAGAGTCACCAGACTAGTCACGGGACTAGTCACCTTAGTCACCAGACTAGTCACGGGACTAGTCACCTGAGTCACCAATCTAGTGACGGGAATAGTCAGATGAGTCACAAAACTAGTCACGTGACTAGTCACAAGAGTCACCTGACTAGTCACTTGAATCACCAGACTAGTCACGGGACTAGTCACCTGAGTCACCAGACTAGTCACGGGACTCGTCACCTGAGTCACCAGCCAAGTCACCTGAGTCACAAGACTTGTCATGGGTATAGCCACCTGAGTCACCAGACAAGTCACGGGACTAGTCACCTAAGTCACCAGACTAGTCATGGGACTAGTTACTGAGTCACCGGACAAGTCACGAGACTAGTCATCTGAGTCACCAGACTAGTCACGGCACTAGCCACCTGAGTCACCAGAGTAGTCACGGGACTAGTCACCTGACTCACCAGACTAGTCACGGGACTAGTTATTTAGTCAATAGACAATAGTCGGGACTAGTCGTCCGAGTCACCAGACTAGTCACGGGACAAGTAACCTATGTCACCAGACTAGTAACGGGACTAGTCACCTGAGTCACCAGACTAGTCACGTGACTAGTCACAAGAGTCACCAGACTAGTCACGGGACTAGTCACCTGAGTCATCATACTAGTCACGAGCCTAGTCAGAAGAGTAATCAATCACATGACTAGTCACAAGAGTCACCAGGCTAGTCAACTGAGTCACCAGACTAGTCACATGACTAGTGACAAGAGTCCCTAGACTGGTCACCTGAGTCAGCAGACTAGTCACGCGACTAGTCACATGAGTCACCAGAGTTGTCACGAGACTAGTCACCTATGTCACTATACTAGTCACGGCACTAGTCACCTGAGTCACCAGACTAGTCACTGGACTAGTCACACGAATCACCAGACTAGTCTCGTGAGTAGCCACCTGAGTCACCAGACAAGTCTCGGGGCTAGTGACACGAGTCACCAGACGAGTCACGGGATAAGTCACCTGAGTCACCAGACTAGTCACGAGACTTGTTACTTAGTCAATTGACTAGAGTCGGGACTAGTCATCCGAGTCACGAGACTAGTCACGGGACTAGTCACCTATGTCACCAGACTAGTCACGGGACTAGTCATCTGAGTCACCAAACTAGTCACGTGACTAGTCAAAAGAGTGACCAGACTAGTCACGGGACTAGCCACCTGAGTCACCAGACTAGTCACGCGCCAAGTCAGATCAGTATCCAAAGAAGTTACATGACTAGTCACAAGAGTGACCAGACTAGTCAACTGAGTCACCAGACTAGTCACGGGTCTAGTCACCTGAGTCACCAGACTAGTCACGGGACTAGTCCCCTGTGTCACCAGACTAGTCACGTGACTATTCACAAGGGTCACCAGACTAGTCACGGAACTAGTCACCTGAGTCACCAAACTAGTCACGTGACTAGTCACAAGAGTCATCTGACTAGTCACATGAGTCACCAGACTAGTCACGGGACTAGTAACTTGAGTCACCAGACTAGTCACGGGACTAGTCACCTGAGTCACCAGACTAGTGACGCGACTAGTCACCTGAGTCACAAGACTAGTCATGGGAATAGCCACCTGAGTCACCAGACAAGTCACGGGACTAGTCACCTAAGTCACCAGACTAGTCAAGGGACTAGTTTCTGAATCACCGGACAAGTCACGAGACTAGTCATCTGAGTAACCAGACTAGTCACAGGACTAGTCACCTATGTCAACAGACTAGTCAAAGGACTAGTCACCTGAGTCACTAGACTAGTCCCTTGAGTCACCAGACTAGTCACAAGAGTCACCAGACTAGTCACGGGACTGGTCACCTGAGTCACCGGACTAGTCACGGGACTCGTAACCTGAGTCACCAGACTATTCACGAGACTAGTCACATGAGTCACAAGACAAGTCATGGGAATAGCCACCTGAGTCACCAGACAAGTCACGGGACTAGTCACATAAGTCACCATACTAGTCAAGGGACTAGTGATCTGAGTCACCAGACTAGTCACGAGACTAGTCATCTGAGTCACCAGACTAGTCACGGGACTAGTCACCTATGTCAACAGACTAGTCACAAGACTAGTCACCTGAGTCAGCAGACTAGTCACGAGACTAGTCACATGCGTCACCAGACTTGTCACGAGACTAGTCACCTATGTCACTATACTAGTCACGACACTAGTCACCTGAGTCACCAGAGTTGTCACGGGACTAGTCACCTGAGTCACCAGACTAGTCACGGGACTAGTTACCTGAGTCACCGGACTAGTCACCGAAGTCACCAGACTAGTCACGGGGCTAGTCCCTATGCCACCAGACTAGTCACGGGTCTAGTCACCTGAGTCACTAGACTAGTCACGGGACTAGTCCCCTGAGTCACAAGTCTATTCACATGACTAGTCACCAGACTAGTCACGGGACTAGTCACCTGAGTCACCAGACTAGTCACGTGACTATTCACAAGAGTCACTAGACTAGTCACGGGACTAGTCACCTGAGTCACCAGACTAGTCACGGGACTAGTTAGATGAGTCACAAAACTAGTCACGTGACTAGTCACAAGAGTCACCTGACTAGTCACTTGAGCCACCAAACTAGTCACGGGACTAGTCACCTGAGTCACCAGACTAGTCACGGGACTAGTCAGATGAGTCACAAAACTAGTCACGTGACTAGTCACAAGAGTCACCTGACTAGTCACTTGAGTCACCAGACTAGTCACGGGACTAGTCACCTAAGTCACCAGACTAGTCACGTGACTAGTCACCAGAGTCACCTGACTAGTCACTTGAGTCACCAGACTAGTCACGGGACTAGTCACCTGAGTCATCAGACAAGTCACGGGACTAGTCATGCGACTAGTTATTGAGTCACCAGACTACTCACGGGACAAGTCCTTTGAGTCACCAGACTAGTCATGTGACTAGTATTAAGAGTCACCAGACTAGTCACGGGACAAGTCACCTTAGTCACCAGACTAGTCATGGGACTAGTCACCTGAGTCACCAAACTAGTCACGGGAATAGTCAGATGAGTCACAAAACTAGTCACGTGACTAGTCACAAGAGTCACCTGACTAGTCACTTGAGTCACCAGACTAGTCACGGGACTAGTCACCTGAGTGTCCAGACTAGACAAGGACTCGTCACCTAAATCACCAGACTAGTCACGAGACTAGTCACGGGACTAGTCCCCTGAGTCACAAGTCTATTCACATGACTAGTCACCAGACTAGTCACGGGACTAGTCACCTGAGTCACCAGACTAGTCACGTGACTATTCACAAGAGTCACTAGACTAGTCACGGGACTAGTCACCTGAGTCACCAGACTAGTCACGGGACTAGTTAGATGAGTCACAAAACTAGTCACGTGACTAGTCACAAGAGTCACCTGACTAGTCACTTGAGCCACCAAACTAGTCACGGGACTAGTCACCTGAGTCACCAGACTAGTCACGGGACTAGTCAGATGAGTCACAAAACTAGTCACGTGACTAGTCACAAGAGTCACCTGACTAGTCACTTGAGTCACCAGACTAGTCACGGGACTAGTCACCTAAGTCACCAGACTAGTCACGTGACTAGTCACCAGAGTCACCTGACTAGTCACTTGAGTCACCAGACTAGTCACGGGACTAGTCACCTGAGTCATCAGACAAGTCACGGGACTAGTCATGCGACTAGTTATTGAGTCACCAGACTACTCACGGGACAAGTCCTTTGAGTCACCAGACTAGTCATGTGACTAGTATTAAGAGTCACCAGACTAGTCACGGGACTAGTCACCTTAGTCACCAGACTAGTCACGGGACTAGTCACCTGAGTCACCAATCTAGTGACGGGAATAGTCAGATGAGTCACAAAACTAGTCACGTGACTAGTCACAAGAGTCACCTGACTAGTCACTTGAATCACCAGACTAGTCACGGGACTAGTCACCTGAGTCACCAGACTAGTCACGGGACTCGTCACCTGAGTCACCAGCCAAGTCACCTGAGTCACAAGACTTGTCATGGGTATAGCCACCTGAGTCACCAGACAAGTCACGGGACTAGTCACCTAAGTCACCAGACTAGTCATGGGACTAGTTACTGAGTCACCGGACAAGTCACGAGACTAGTCATCTGAGTCACCAGACTAGTCACGGCACTAGCCACCTGAGTCACCAGAGTAGTCACGGGACTAGTCACCTGACTCACCAGACTAGTCACGGGACTAGTTACTTAGTCAATAGACGATAGTCGGGACTAGTCGTCCGAGTCACCAGACTAGTCACGGGACAAGTAACCTATGTCACCAGACTAGTAACGGGACTAGTCACCTTAGTCACCAGACGAGTCACGTGACTAGTCACAAGAGTCACCAGACTAGTCACGGGACTAGTCACCTGAGTCATCAGACTAGTCACGAGCCTAGTCAGAAGAGTAATCAATCACATGACTAGTGACAAGAGTCACCAGGCTAGTCAACTGAGTCACCAGACTAGTCACAGGACTAGTGACAAGAGTCCCTAGACTAGTCACCTGAGTCAGCAGACTAGTCACGCGACTAGTCACATGAGTCACCAGAGTTGTCACGAGACTAGTCACCTATGTCACTATACTAGTCACGGCACTAGTCACCTGAGTCACCAGACTAGTCACGGGACTAGTCACACGAATCACCAGACTAGTCTCGTGAGTAGCCACCTGAGTCACCAGACAAGTCTCGGGGCTAGTGACACGAGTCACCAGACGAGTCACGGGATAAGTCACCTGAGTCACCAGACTAGTCACGAGACTTGTTACTTAGTCAATTGACTAGAGTCGGGACTAGTCATCCGAGTCACGAGACTAGTCACGGGACTAGTCACCTATGTCACCAGACTAGTCACGGGACTAGTCATCTGAGTCACCAAACTAGTCACGTGACTAGTCAAAAGAGTGACGAGACTAGTCACGGGACTAGCCACCTGAGTCACCAGACTGGTCACGCGCCAAGTCAGATCAGTATCCAAAGCAGTTACATGACTAGTCACAAGAGTGACCAGACTAGTCAACTGAGTCACCAGACTAGTCACGGGTCTAGTCACCTGAGTCACCAGACTAGTCACGGGACTAGTCCCCTGAGTCCCCAGACTAGTCACGTGACTATTCACAAGGGTCACCAGACTAGTCACGGAACTAGTCACCTGAGTCACCAAACTAGTCACGTGACTAGTCACAAGAGTCATCTGACTAGTCACATGAGTCACCAGACTAGTCACAGGACTAGTAACTTGAGTCACCAGACTAGTCACGGGACTAGTCACCTGAGTCACCAGACTAGTCACGCGACTAGTCACCTGAGTCACAAGACTAGTCATGGGAATAGCCACCTGAGTCACCAGACAAGTCACGGGACTAGTCACCTAAGTCACCAGACTAGTCAAGGGACTAGTTTCTGAGTCACCGGACAAGTCACGAGACTAGTCATCTGAGTCACCAGACAAGTCACGGGACTAGTCACCTATGTCAACAGACTAGTCAAAGGACTAGTCACCTGAGTCACTAGACTAGTCCCCTGAGTCACCAGACTAGTCACAAGAGTCACCAGACTAGTCACGGGACTGGTCACCTGAGTGACCGGACTAGTCACGGGACTCGTCACCTGAGTCACCAGACTATTCACGAGACTAGTCACATGAGTCACAAGACTAGTCATGGGAATAGCCACCTGAGTCACCAGACAAGTCACGGGACTAGTCACATAAGTCACCATACTAGTCAAGGGACTAGTGATCTGAGTCACCAGACTAGTCACGAGACTAGTCATCTGAGTCACCAGACTAGTCACGGGACTAGTCACCTATGTCAACAGACTAGTCACAAGACTAGTCACCTGAGTCAGCAGACTAGTCATGTGACTAGTCACATGCGTCACCAGACTTGTCACGAGACTAGTCACCTATGTCACTATACTAGTCACGGCACTAGTCACCTGAGTCACCAGAGTAGTCACGGGACTAGTCACCTGAGTCACCAGACTAGTCACGGGACTAGTTACCTGAGTCACCAGCCTAGTCACGAGCCCAGTCAGATGAGTAACCAAACTAGTCACATGACTAGTCACAAGAGTCACCAGACTAGTCAACTGAGTCACCAGACTAGTCACGGGTCTAGTCACCTGAGTCACTAGACTAGTCACGGGACTAGTCCCCTGAGTCACAAGACTAGTCACGTGACTCGTCACAAGAGTCACCAGACTAGTCACGGGACTAGTCACTTGAGAGACAAGACTTGTCACGGGACTAGTCAGATGAGTCACCAAACTAGTCACATTAATAGTCACAAGAGTCCCCAGACTGGTCACCTGAGTCACTAGACTAGTCACTAGACTAGTCACCTGAGTCGCCAGACTAGTCGCGTGACTATTCACAAGAGTCACCAGACTAGTCACGGGACTAGTCACCTGAGTCACCAGACTAGTCACGGGACTAGTCAGATGAGTCACCAAACTAGTCCCGTGACTTGTCACAATAGTCACCAGACTAGTCACGTGAGTCACCAGACTAGTCACGGGACTAGTCACCTGAGTCACCATACTAGTCACGGGAGTCGTCACCTGAGTCACCAGACTAGTCCCGAGACTACTCACCTGAGTCACAAGACTAGTCATGGGACTAGCCACCTGAGTCTCCAGACAAGTCACGGGACTAGTCACCTAAGTCACCAGACTAGTCATAGGACTTGTTACTGAGTCACCGGACTAGTCACGAGACTAGTCATTTGAGTCACTAGACTAGTCACGGGACGAGTCACCTATGTCAACAGACTAGTCACAGGACTAGTTACTTGAGTCACTAGACTAGTCACGTGACTAGTCACATAAGTGACCAGACTTGTCATGAGACTAGTCACCTATGTCACTATACTCGTCACGACACTAGTCACGTAAGTCACTAGACTAGTCACGGGACTAGTCACCCGAGTCACCAGACTAGTCTCATGACTAGCCACCTGAGTCACCAGACAAGTCTCGGGGCTAGTCACACGAGTCACCAGACTAGTCACCTGAATCACCAGACTAGTCACGGGGTTAGTTACTGAGCCATTGGACTAGAGTAGGGACTAGTCATCCGAGTCACCAGACTAGTCACGGGACTAGTCACCTATGTCACCAGACTAGTCACAGGACTAGTCACTTGAGTCACCAGACTAGTCACGTGACTAGTCACAAGAATCACCAGACTAGTCACGGGACTAGTCACTTGAGTCACCAGACTAGTCACGAGACTAGTCAGATGAGTAACCAAACTGCTCACCTGACTAGTCACAAGAGTCACCAAACTAGTCAACTGAGTCATCAGACTAGTCATGGGTCTAGTCACCTGAGTCACTAGACTAGTCACGGGACTAGTCACCTGAGTCACCAAACTAGTCACAAGGGTCACCAGACTAGTCACCTGAGTCACAAGACTAGTCACGGGACTAGTCAGATGAGTCACCAAACTAGTCATGTGACTAATCACAACAGTTACCAGACTAGTCACCTGAGTCACCAAACTAGTCACGTGACTAATCACAACAGTCACCAGACTAGTCACGTGACTAGGCACCTAATTCACCAGACAAGTCACGGGACTAGTCACACGAGTCACCAGACTAGTCACGGGATTAGTCACCTAAGTCACCAGACTAGTCACGAGACTAGTTACTGAGTCATTGGACTAGAGTCGAGACTAGTCATCCGTGTCACCAGACTAGTCAGGGGACTAGTCACCTATGTCACCAGACTAGTCACGTGACTATCCACCTGAGTCACCAGACAAGTCATGGGACTTGTCACACGAGTCACCAGACTAGTCACCAGAGTCACCAAACTAGTCTCGGGACTAGTCAACCATGGGGTCTTTTAAAATTAGAAGTTAATCTCCGGTTTAAAAAATAAATTTAGTAAAATTTTGATGGGGAGGGACGAATCGAAGCGACAAGGGCTGAATCTCAGTTGATCGTGGCAGCAAGGACACTCTGCCACTTACAATACTCCGTCGCGTAATTAAATCGTCTGCAAAGGATTCTACCCGCCGCTTGATGGGAATTATTCTTCAAACCATCCCGCAAGACTCATCCGCCTCACGGGGTTCACCAACGGCACGTGCCTCTGGGGGGAAGACCCCCTACTACTGGTCGGCAAACAAACGGCACGCGCACGCAGCGCTTCTAGCCTGGACTCTGACTTGGAGGCGTTCAGTCATAATCCAACGCACGGTAGCTTCGCGACACTGGCTTTTAAACCAAGCGCGATAACCAATTGTGCGAATCAATTGTTCCTCTCGTACTAGGTTGAATTACTATTGCGACACTGTCATCAATTGTTCCTCTCCTACCTATATAAAGTTTGGGAATAGGTCGAGGGCGTTGCGCCCCCAATGCCTCTAATCATTGGCTTTACCCGATAGAACTCGCCCGCGGGCTCTTGCTATCCCGAGGGAAACTTCGGATGGAACCAGCTACTAGAACTCGCCCGTTGACTCGCACACATGTCAGACTACTTGGTCCGTGTTTCAACACGGGCCGAATGGGGAGCCCACATGCCGATGCCCGGAGCACGCAAGTGCCGAGGCACGCCGAAACGGCACGTGATGACTTCCACAATCGTGATGATGACGTCTCCACGAGCATATCAACAGTCCGGGCTTGGGCTCTCACCGTTCCACATCCGACCGAAGCACATCACCGACCCTAATTCGCTTCCCTCCCGATAGTTTCAAGCACTCTTTAACTCTCTTTTAAAAGTCCTTTTCATCTTTCCCTCGCGGTACTTGTTCGCTATCGGTCTATCGCCAGTTTTTAGCCTTGGACGGAATTTACCGCCCGATTAGGGCTGCATTCCCAGACAACCCGACTCGCCGACAACGCCTCGTGATGTGACAGGGTCCAGGCACAACGGGGCTGTCACCCTCTCTAGCGCCCCCTTCCAGGAGACTTGGGTCCGGTCCGCCACTTAGGACGCTTCTCTAGACTACGATTCGGATGCCGAAGGCAACTAACTTTCATGGTGGGCTATTCCCGGTTCGCTCGTCGTAACTAAGGGAATCCTTGTTAGTTTCTTTTCCTCCGCTTATTGATATGCTTAAACTCAGCGGGTAGCCCCGCCTGACCTGAGGTCTCGTTATGAGCATTGGAGATGCTCATGTGGGTCAAAAAGTCCAAAATAAGATGGAGTCACTCACGATGGGTCTTGAGCTACTTACTCAACCACCATCAATCGTGGCATCCTCCACCACGGACTCAAATTTCAACCAACCATGAGGCAACGCTCATGGGAAGCCAACATTCGCCACTCAACGACACCAAATGAGACGTTTGAGTAAGGGCAAAAATATGTGACACCCAGGAAAGCGTGCCCTCGGCCTAATGGCTTCGGACGCAACTTGCATTCAATGACTCGATGTTTCACGGGATTCTGCAATTCACACCAAGTATCGCATTTCGCTATATTCTTTATCGATGAAAGAGACGAGATATCCGTTGCCGAGAGTCATTTTGATTAATGTATCTAAACGCAACCTACACAGCACCGTTGCCGGGCTAGCAAGAGCGCACAGAAGAATTAAGATTTCCTTGACGCGTGTAGCGTCGATGGATTTGTTAAAGGTTAAGAGAAAGCCACGCAAGGTGGACGACTCCCAACCAAAGGAAGGTTGGCATGTTTTGACACACCCCAAACCAACCCTAAATAAGCAAACAAGTTCACGAGTCGGACTGCTTGTGAGGCATCGACAATGATCCTTCTGTAGGTTCACCTACGGAAACCTTGTTACGACTTCTCCTTCCACTAAATGATAAGGTTCAGTGGACTTCTCACAATGTCACGAGCATCGAACCGCCCACGCCGGCGCAATCCGAACACTTCACCGGACCATTCAATCGGTAGGAGCGACGGGCAGTGTGTACAAAGGGCAGGGACGTAGTCAACGCGTGCTGATGACTCGCGCTTACTAGGAATTCCTCGTTGAAGACCAACAATTGCAATGATGTATCCCCATCACGATGAAATTTCAAAGATTACCCGGGCCTGTTGGCCAAGGCTATAGACTCGTTGAATACATCAGTGTAGCACGCGTGCGGCCCAGAACATCTAAGGGCATCACAGACCTGTTATTGCCTCAAACATCCGTGGCGTAAGCGGCCATAGTCCCTCTAAGAAGCTGGTCGTGGAGGGTTACCTCTACATAGCTATTTAGCAAGCTGAGGTCTTGTTCGTTAATGGAATTAAGCAGACAAATCGCTCCACCAACTAAGAACGGCCATGCACCACCACCCTTAGAATCAAGAAAGAGCACTCAGTCTCTCAATCCTTACTATGTCTGGACCTGGTATGTTTCCCCGTGTTGAGTCAAATTAAGCCGCATGCTCCACTCCTGGTGGTGCCCTTCCGCCAATTCCTTTAAGTTTTAGCCTTACGACCACAATAGCTAGTTCGACCACAACGGCTAGTTTGACTCTAACGCCTAGTTTGACCAAAACAACTAGTTTGACCACAACGGCTAGTTTGACCACAACGGCTAATTTGACCCCAACGACTCGTTTCACCTTGTCATATTTTTTTTCCGATTAAAATCACCCTTGTATTGTTTTATATTATAAAAAAAATATAAAAAAATAATAATTAATCATAAAAATATAAAAAATTGTTTCATGGATTATATATATATATATATATATATATATATATATATATATATATATATTACTACCACACTTTTTAAAAAAGAATTAACACATATTCACATTATTTAATCCCAAAAACATAAATAAATTAACCAGTAATATTAATAAGTACACGTTTCATAAATTAAAATACATTGCATAAATTAAAACACATTACATTAAGTAAATAAAAGCACAAATAACATTACATAAATTAAAACACGCTACACATATTGTTTTTCTAATTTGAGCACTGTAATTTCGATGAAACGCAAGTTGCTTGTCGTCATTTCCGGAAGTATCCTTGTACAGAATTGCCATGTCATGCTTTTCCTTCTCTAGGGCGATTTGTTCGTCCTTTGCTCTTGTGGATGATTCATTGGCAGCAGCTAGTCGCAAAAGTGTATCCTCTTTCATTTTGGCCTCCTCCTCAACCTCTTTGCAATTTGAAGAAGTCCCACGTAATTTTCATTTTCCCTTCTTATTTGCGGTATTTCGACCCATTGGACGGGTCATAGTAGGCGATGTTGGATTGTACTCACTAGTTTGTGTTTTTTTATTCGAAGATGATGAATAAGTCCCAAAGGCAGAAATCTTTGTCCTCTTTGTTCCCAATATCGGTTTATCCTTTAAGTGTCGCCATTGAGCCTTAATCTTGAACGACCTTTTTTACATCTGATTTATATATGGCGCGCGCTGCTTCCGATATATCTTTGTCATGCCACTTTTTTTCATACTTACAGTATGATTGTAGCACCCAACAAACTTTTGAACCGTCGTGTTAATCTTTTGCCAACGAAATTTTAATTGGCCCAGATTCGTTTCCTTGAAAGAGCCACGATACTCATTATAATTATTTGCAATCCTTTGCAAAAACCCATCCGACATTTGATTTGTTCCAATGACTGAATCTTCAGAAATATTAAGCCACGATTGGATAAGAATTTTGTCTTCCTAATCGAAGCTTGATTCTCTTTTTTTCTTGGACTCATTGCGGTTGTGTTATCTTCCTCTTCGAGATTATTATTTTCCAAACCCGCTTGGGTGGAAAATTGTGGGAATTGAGATTGAAAATTTTCATCAATTGAAGGTAGAAAATTTTGAGTAGGAAGGAATTGAAAATTTTGAGTTGGAGATCGGGAATTTGGATTTGGGGGAAGTTGATTATTTTGACAGGGGAGAGGCTGAAAATTTTGCATGTATTGAAGAAAAGCATTGAAAGTAATTTGGCTGGGATCCATAGAAAAAACAATAAAAATTCAGAAATGCTAGAGATTAAGAATTGAAGTAGGAATGAAAGTGAGAAATTTTTGTATCAATCTATTCAAAACTAAATATATTTATACACATTCCAAATACAATAAAAATATTTCCTGTTCTGATGCATTCTGCAAGCAAAATGGTAACATTCAGCTTAAAAAAATAATCACTAAATATTGGGCTCAATGGTCTCAAGTAAGCTTAAAAAAAAAACCCCACGCCCCAAATGCTTTCCAAGTTCCCTTCCCACACGCCACTTTCATCATTCATTCATTTTCATTTTTTTAAAAAAAGAAACCCCTACTTCCTTCTCCTTCCTTCTCCTTCCTTCTCCACCCAAATCACCTTCCCATTTGATTTCTTTCTCCCCGCCACTCACCGTCCGCCACCACCTCTTTCCCCTTCCTCCGTACTTTTTCGTCTGCCACCCACCTCTCTCCTCTTCCTCCCCTTCACTACCCTTTCTCTTCAAAGATTCAACCTTTCTCCTTCAAAGATTCAACCTTTCTCCTTGCATGCACTTCCTTCTCCAAAGATCATCATTATCCCATGGATTTGTGTTTTTGTGTTCAAACATGTAGTTTTCTGGTATTTTTATTTAATTTCTATAATTTTTTGTTTTTCTTTTTGGAAGTTTCTGTGAGTTTTGCAATTTTTTGTTATCTTTGGTAATTTCTGGGATTTCTAGTAAATTTCTATAATTAATTCCAGTTATGTATAAATTTCTAGTAAATTTCTGTTATAAATTTCTAGTAATTTTTTCCATTTTCATCTTCTCTCTCCTTTCTCTCTCCTTTTGGTGTGCACATTGATGCACAGGCCAAAATTGGCTGGAGTTGAAGTTTCAGGACTCAGGGGAAGAAAGTGAGCTACGCATATCGATTTGGTCCTTGTGCACATCGATTTGGCTTATTTGTAAAGCCTATTTAAAGAGGTTTTGTGTTTAGAAACATAAGTGAACAAAGCATTTTTGAAATTTTACAATTCAAAGTGATCCAAAACCTCTCTTAGGGCTTTTGCATGTGTTAGGAACTCGGTGATTCAAATGCGTTTTTCATCATGTGGATTCAAAGTTATTTTACATTCAATATTTCATCATTCTTGCATTCAATCTTCAAGATATGTGTTGAGGTTCATCAAGCTTTTGATCTAGAGGAAGTTTTCTTCAATTTTCATCATTGATCAAGCCTCTTATATGCAAATTGATGGCATTATAGGTGAACTCCTTCCAGTTGCTCTGTTTTGTTTTTGATTTGTATTTTTGTAACATTGAATTTGGATCTTGTTGATTGGGTTTTGGTGAGTGCACAAGAGGGTCAAGTGCTTTCCACCTCTAACCCATAAATCTTGTAAACCTTAGATGTTCTAAGGTGTTTGGGGGGCAATAGGCTTGCCCAAAGGGATTTGCTTGTATTGTCCATACAAGGTGTTTGTTGAAATTCCTAAGAGGTTCTTAGGTACTTGATTTGCGTCAATCTCATGGAGGTTCCTTGAGTGGCTTATGTGAAAGTCTTAAGTGTGGACTTAGGCATTTTTGTGTGTGATACTATATGGAGCAGGATATTCTTCTGCTTGGGGGTATTTTGCAGTCCTTCCAGGACATATATTATAAGGCTTACCAGGCCGACATTGTAAATAAGCTAACAATAGCCTCACTTGCTCTAAGTCTCTTTCGTGATAAATATTACGATGAAAATAAGCACCGTATCCACATCCCTAATCAGAATGAGGATAGTTTTATTCGGCGTGGATATTACGGTGGGCATACCGACGCATACACCCCATACGGTGAAAACCTATACTACTATGATGTTAACTCTCTCTATCCTTTTGTTATGAAGGAATTCCCAATGCCTGGGGGTATACCTGTCTGGCAGTATAAATTCTAGTGGATTGTGAGATTCAACAAAGTGTGAGCTTTAGATTAAAATTCAAGGAAGGGAGTTTCTTGGTGAAAATCCAAGGAAGGTTTTCTTTGGTTTGGCGTAATTCTTAAGGTGAGCTTAGGTTGCTTGTGAAAATCCTAAAGGACTTTATGTGAAGGGCTCAAATCCATTGAGAAGAGTATTCTCTTGTTAGGATAGTTGTTAGGGTAGGGGATTCCTAGGCGTGGGAGATTCTTGTAACTTAAAAACTATTGTATATTCTATTATGAATAGTGGAAAATCCAAACTAGTGATTGGCTAGGTTTGGGACTAGATGTAAGTGTTGTTAGAATGTCGAACCACTATAAATCGCTTGTGTCTTGTCTCTTTTACTGTTATATTGCTTTATTACTTAACACGTGCATTTTGACTATTCATATCACGCGCAATCTAGCAAATTGAATCTAAGAACTAATTGGCTTAATATTCTAAAATAAGTGAAATTGAAAACCTTATTTGAATTCACATGGTCTTGGTCTAAACGTATCTTTGCATGATATTGGAGGATTTGTAATTTGGGATTAGCTTCCGCGCACCTAATTGTTAAGAGTTTGAAAAATCGATCAAAGCCTAATTCACCCCCCCTCCCCTCTTAGGTTGTCCACACACCATATGTATTCCTACACCACCATTGGAGATGGTCTTAGAACTGTACGTCCATGTAATGATATTAGCTTCTGTCTTTACAAATTGTTTATGGTTTAATTGCATAAGCTTTTTTAGGAGTTTATCTAAAAAAGTTAGTATCAAATATTTAAACCTTACATTTTCATTGTTTCCTGTTGAAGTTAAGAAAATGAAAAACGAAAACATGAAAACACGGTGGCAGAGGATGTAATTTTAAACACAACAAAACTCATTATTCTCGGACATATCACAAAATCACGTTATTAGTGCTACTTCCTACCACTGCGCACACTCCGATCATCTTCCATTTCTTGCTTCTCTAGCATTTTCAAGCCACCATCGTCACTTCATCCTCTCGTCATTGTCTCCTCTCGCAGCCACTGTCCTTCTCCTTGGATCCCCTTGAATTAGTCCATTTGGTTCAACAGAGAGGTGGTTACTCTCATTTAGTTGATGCTTCAAATTCTTTTGGAAAAAAATGTTGGAAAAATTATATAAAAATATATAAAATATCCTTGGTGATGGTGGACCTCCGAAGATTAGAAAGAAAGAATAAGAAGAAGAAATATGAATGGAAGGAGGAAAGTGTGCACATAGTCTCTTCAAGGCGTGTTCTCTAGCACTTTCCTTTAGGCTTAATTCGCCTCCACCAATTCCAAACTCTTGGTGCAAAAATGGGTTGACCAGCAAATTTCCTGCATGATACAATGAAGATTCCTTGAGTATGTTTTCACACTTCCAAAACTCGAGCTGTGACAACAATGGCTTTTACAAAATGATATTTTGCATATGTCTCTTGTGCACCAAAGACAGGCAAATGAATTTGAAGATGCTATGAGAAACTTGGGTATTTCAACATGTGTCTCTATTCCATGATTGACTTCTCATTAATAAGTGAATGTTATGTGAGTTATGAATTCCATATCCTTTGCATCAAATGCACTTCTATTTATAGACACTTCGTGTCCCTTCATGAAGAGTCATATCTTTTCAAGTGATGTGTTTTCATTCAAGAGTCACATTCCTTTAATTGAACAGTCACATGCCTTTTGTTGTGATCTAACCTAGCGGAGATGTAGGACAAACGAGGTGGTCTTCTTGATCAGCAGAGGGCAATATGACTGTCTTCTGGGCCTGAGATCCGTCGGCGGTGGTGTGTACCTGCAAGGACTCTGACGCTCAAGTCAGCGAGTGTATTAGGGTTATGTGTATTTGAAAGAATACTTACATACCTTGCATGGTGCATTAATGTTAGTATTTATAGAGGAGTGTATGACCTAAGTGTGGACTATATTGGCCCTGAACCTATCGCTTGAGCCCATATCACATTACCTGGGCCCTGATCATAGGTCGTGCCAAACTTACCGGGATGCATCCGGGATAGTTGGTGGATGTTGGACCCGGCATGTGTACATACACCCAGGATACCGTTATTCTAGTTCACAACAGTTGCCCCCGAAGTCGTCAAGTTTCTCATGAGAGAAGTTGGCGAGTTTATTCGTCATGCTGGGTATGTTTCATGTGATGATTCCGGCAGAATGTTTCGAGATACCTGTTGGTTTTCTTTTTGGCCGCATGTGTTCCACGCGCTCCACTTCGTGCACTGTGCGCGATGATGAGCATGGTCTTGGGCCCCACGTTCATTATGGTGATGTGACGGTTTTTGCTTTATTTCTTTTCACCCGTTACATTTTTACTTCTTCTTTTCTTTCAAGTTTTCACTCTTTCCTTTCGCGCTTCTTGCCTCTTCATTTCCTGTGACAGAAAGCTCTGAGACCTTTCTTCTTCCTCTTCCTCTTCTACTCTGCTAGCATTCATTTTCCAGCAACACCCTCTCTTCCAAGTCTCAGGTATTGCTTCTGCCTTATGAAGATTTATGCTTTTGTATTTCTCTTCCTCTGACTCTTGGGCTATTCTGTTGTATCCTACCCCTTTCTTTAGGGTTTAGTTGTTGTATCTGGGTTCTTTTCTGTCAAAAATGGCCAATAATGTTATCGTGTTGTCAAGTGATTCTTCCTCGGACTCAAATGATACTGAACTTCTTGAGAGTTTTGCGAGGACACTCCCAAAATATAAGCCCTCTGATGAGCCAAATCCTAGTCCAGGTACGCCTTCCATAGCCAACCCTGATTACTGTGAATCTTCCCATCTTTGGTTGTATCCTCTATATTCACGGCGGGTGGAGAGTGGTGAGTCAGTTACCTAGAGCGTGAGTGGGTCGTTCAATGCCTTAAACCCAAAACCTTCTGCTCTTCTCCTTGCTTCAGCCCATCTTCCTATGGAGTATAGTTCCGATAGTTCTGTTTCTATCGAACAAGATTCTGATCATCGTGCTCCTGTCAACCCTCCTCTTGTGGAGGAGAAAACTGAGTCTTCCCATCCCAGGGATCCTTTGGAAGATAGGGAGTCCATACCGTCATCTATGACACATTCCTTAGATTCTGAGTCTAACCCTGCGTATTCTCCATCTTCTCATTCCTGCCCGGGATCTGATTCTGCTTTGTCTTGTCATGTAGATATGGAAACTGCTCAAGGCGAGATTCCTATCCAGGAAGTTTCTGGTGCTTCGGGACTAGTCACCTTAGTCACTAGACTAGTCACGGGAATAGTCACACGTTTCACCAGACTAGTAACGGGACTAGACACACGAGTCACCAGACTAGTCACGGGACTAGTCTCACGAGTTACCAGACTAGTCACGGGACTAATCACACGAGTCACCAAACTAGTCTCGAGACTAGTCACCAGACTAGTCATGGGACTAGTCACCTTAGTCACCAGAGTAGTCACGGGACTAGTCACACGTGTCACCAGACAAGTCACGGGACTAGTCACACAATTCAACCGACTAGTCACGTGACTAGTCACACGAGACACCAGACTAGTCACGGGACTACTCACACGAGTCACAAGACTAGTCACGGGACTAGTCTCACGAGTCACCATACTAGTCACGGGACTAGCCACACGAGTCACCACACTAGTCACAGGACTAGTCACCTTAGTCCCCAGACTACTCACGGGACTAGTCACCGTAGTCACCAGACTAGTCACAAGAGTCACCAGACTAGTTACGGGACTAGTAACAGGAGTCACCAGACCAGTCACCTTAGTCACCAGACTAGTCATGGGACTAGTCATAGGAGTCATCAGACTAGTCACGGGACTAGTCACACGAGTCACCAGACTAGTCACGCGACAAGTCACACGAGTCACCAGACTAGTCACAGGACTAGTCGCACGAGTCACCAGACTAGTCACGCGACTACTCACCAGACTAGTCACCAGACTAGTCCCACGAGTCACCAGACTAGTCACGGGACTAGTCACACGAGTCACCAGACTAGTTACGGGACTAGTCACACGAGTCACCAGATTAGTTACGGGACTAGTCACACGCGTCACCAGACTAGTCACGTGACTTGTCACACGAGTCACCAGATTAGTCACGGGACTAGTCACACCAATCACCAGACTAGTCATAGGACTACTCACAGGAGTCACCAGACTAGTCATGGGACTAGTCACACAAGTCACCAGAATAGTCACGTGACTAGTCACACGAGCCACCAGACTAGTCACCGTAGTCACCAGACTAATCACAAGAGTCACCAGACTTGTTACGGGACTAGTAACAGGAGTCACCAGACCACTCACCTTAGTCACCAGACTAGTCATGGGACTAGTCATAGGAGTCACTAAACTAGTCAAGAGACTAGTCACACGAGTCACCAGACTAGTCACGCGACAAGTCACACGAGTCACCAGACTAGTCACGGGACTAGTCGCACGAGTCACCAGACTAGTCACGTGACTAATCACCAGACTAGTCACCAGACTAGTCCCACGTGTCACCAGACTAGTCACGGGACTAGTCACACGAGTCACCAGACTATTCACGGTACTAGTCACACGAGTCACGGGACTAGTCACACGAGTCACGGGACTAGTCACACGAGTCACGGTACTAGTCACACGAGTCACGGGACTAGTCACACGAGTCAAAAGACTAGCCACGAAACTAGTCACCTGAGTCACCAGACTAGTCACGGGACTAGTCACATGATTCACCAGACTAGTCACGGGACTAGTCATCTTAGTCACCAGAGTAGTCACGGAACTAGTCACACGTTTTACGAGACTAGTCACGGGACTAGTCACACGAGTCACGAGACTAGTCACGGGACTAGTCACACGTGTCACCAGACCAGTCACGGGATTAGCCACACGAGTCACGGGACTAGTCACAGGAGTCACCAGACTAGTTACGGGACTAGTCACACGAGTCAACAGACTAGTCACGGGACTAGTCACACGAGTTACCAGACTAGTCACGTGACTTGTCACACGAGTCACCAGATTTGTCACGGGACTAGTCACACCAATCGCAAAACTAGTCATGGGACTAGTCACAGGAGTCACCAGACTAGTCACGGGACTAGTCACACAAGTCACCAGAATAGTCACGTGACTAGTCACACGAGCCACCAGACTAGTTACGGGACTAGTCACACGAGTCACCAGATTAGTCTGACGACTCACCATACTAGTTACACGAGTCACCAGACTAGTCACGAGACTAGTCTCCTTAGTCACCGGACTAGTCACGAGACTAGTCACCTTACTCACCAGACTAGTCACGGGACTAGTCACAAGAGTCACTAAACTAGTCACGGGACTAGTCACACGAGTCACCAGACTAGTCACGGGACTAGTCACACGAGTCACGAGACTAGTCACGGGACTAATCACCTTAGTCACCAGACTAGTCACGGGACTTGTCACATGTGTCACTAGACTAGTCACGGGACTAGTCACGCGAGTCGTGGGACTAGTCACACGACTCACGGGACTAGTAACACGAGTCACCAGACTTGTCACGGGACTAGTCACACCAGTCACCAGACTAGTCACGGGACTAGTCACCAGACTAGTCGCGGGACTAGTAACGTCACCAGTCACACGAGTCACAAGACTAGTCACGGAACTAGTCACACGAGTCACCAGACTAGTCACGGGACTAGTCACACGAGTCACGAGACTAGTCACAATAGTCACGGGACTAGTCACACGAGTCACCAGACTAGTCACGGGACCAGTTACACCAGTCACCAAACTAGTCACGGGACTAGTCACACGAGTCACCAGACTAGTCACGTGACTTGTCACACGAGTCACCAGATTAGTCGCGGGACTAGTCACACGAGTCACCAGACTAGTCACGGGACTAATCACCTTAGTCACCAGACTAGTCACGGGACTGGTCACACGTGTCACTAGACTAGTCACGGGACTAGTCACGCGAGTCGTGGGACTAGTCACACGAGTTACGGGACTAGTTACACGAGTCACCAGACTTGTCACGGGACTAGTCACACCAGTCACCAGACTAGTCACGGGACTAGTCACCTTAGTCCCCAGACTACTCACGGGACTAGTCACCGTAGTCACCAGACTAGTCACAAGAGTCACCAGACTAGTTACGGGACTAGTAACAGGAGTCACCAGACCAGTCACCTTAGTCACCAGACTAGTCACGGGACTAGTCACAGGAGTCACCAGAGTAGTCACGGGACTAGTCACACGAGTCACCAAACTAGTCACAGGACTAGTCACACGAGTCACCACACGAGTCACGGGACTAGTCACACGAGTCACCACACTAGTCACGGGACTAGTCACGAGAGTTACCAGACTAGTCACATGACATTTCACACGAGTCACCAGATTAGTCACGGGACTAGTCACACAAATCACCAAACTAGTCACGGGACTAGTCACTGGAGTCACCAGACTAGTCACGGGACTAGTCACACAAGTCACCAGAATAGTCACGTGACTAGTCACACGAGCCACCAGACTAGTCACGGGACTAGTCACACGTGTCACCAGACTAGTCACGTGACTTGTCACACGAGTCACCAGATTAGTCACGGGAATAGTCACACGAGCCACCAGACTAGTCACGGGACTAATCTCCATAGTCACCAGACTAGTCACAGGACTAGTCACACGAGTCACCAGACTAGTCTGACGACTCACCATACTAGTCACACGAGTCACCAGACTAGTCACGAGACTAGTCTCCTTAGTCACCAGACTAGTCACAAGACTAGTCACCTTACTCACCAGACTAGTCACGGGACTAGTCACCAGAGTCACTAAACTAGTCACGGGACTAGTCACACGAGTCACCAGACTAGTCACGGGACTAGTCACGCGAGTCACCAGACTAGTCACCGGACTAGTCACCTTAGTCACCAAACTAGTCACGGGACTTGTCACATGTGTCACTAGACTAGTCAGGGACTAGTCACGCGAGTCGTGGGACTAGTCACACGAGTCACGGGACTAGTTACAAGAGTCACGGGACTAGTCACACCAGTCACCAGACTAGTCACGGGACTAGTCACCAGACTAGTAACGTCACCAGTCACACGAGTCACGAGACTAGTCACAATAGTCACAGGACTAGTCACACGAGTCACCAGACTAGTCACGGGACTAGTCACACCAGTCACCAGACTAGTCACGGGACTAGTCACCAGACTAGTAACGTCACCAGTCACACGAGTCACGAGACTAGTCACAATAGTCACGGGACTAGTCACACGAGTCACCAGACTAGTCACGGGACTAGTCACACCAGTCACCAGACTAGTCACGGGACTAGTCACCAGACTAGTAACGTCACCAGTCACACGAGTCACGAGACTAGTCACAATAGTCACGGGACTAGTCACACGAGTCACCAGACTAGTCACGGGACTAGTCACCTTAGTCACGGGACTAGTCACCGGAGTCACTAGACTAGTCACGGGACTAGTCACACGAGTCACCAGACTAGTCACGGGACTAGTCACGAGAGTTACCAGACTAGTCACGTGACATGTCACACGAGTCACCAGATTAGTCACGGGACTAGTCACACCAATCACCAAACTAGTCACGGGACTAGTCACTAGAGTCACCAGACTAGTCACGGGACTAGTCACACAAGTCACCAGAATAGTCACGTGACTAGTCACACGAGCCACCAGACTAGTCACGGGACTAGTCACACGAGTCACCAGACTAGTCACGTGACTTGTCACACGAGTCACCAGATTAGTCACGGGAATAGTCACACGAGCCACCAGACTAGTCACGGGACTAATCTCCATAGTCACCAGACTAGTCACGGGACTAGTCACACGAGTCACCTGACTAGTCTGACGACTCACCATACTAGTCACACGAGTCACCAGACTAGTCGCGAGACTACTCTCCTTAGTCACCAGACTAATCACGAGACTAGTCACCTTACTCACCAGACTAGTCACGGGACTAGTCACCAGAGTCACTAAACTAGTCACGCGACTAGTCACACGAGTCACCAGACTAGTCACGGGACTACTCACCTTAGTCACCAGACTAGTCACGTGACTAGTCACCTTAGTCACCAGACTAGTCACGGGACTTGTCACATGTGTCACTAGACAAGTCAGGGACTAGTCACGCGAGTCGTGGGACTAGTCACACGAGTGACGGGACTAGTTACAAGAGTCACCAGACTAGTCACGGGACTAGTCACACCAGTCACCAGACTACTCACGGGACTAGTCACCAGACTAGAAACGTCACCAGTCACACGAGTCACGAGACTAGTCACAATAGTCACGGGACTAGTCACACGAGTCACCAGACTAGTCACACTAGTCACCTTAGTCACGGGACTAGTCACCTTAGTCACGGGACTAGTCACCTTAGTCACGGGACAAGTCACCGGAGTCACTAGACAAGTCACGGGACTAGTCACACGAGTCACCAGACTAGACACGGGACTAGTTACACCAGTCACCAAACTAGTCACGGGACTAGTCACACGAGTCACCAGACTAGTCACGTGACCTGTCACACGAGTCACCAGATAAGTCACGGGACTAGTCACACGAGTCACCAGACTAGTCACGGGACTAATCACCTTAGTCACCAGACTAGTCACGGGACTTGTCACAAGTGTCACTAGACTAGTCACGGGATAAGTCACGCGAGTCGTGGGACTAGCACACGAGTCACGGGACTAGTAACACGAGTCACCAGACTAGTCACAAGACTAGTCACACCAGTCACCAGACTAGTCACGGGACTAGTCACCAGACTAGTAACGTCACCAGTCACACGAGTCACCAGACTAGTCACGGAACTAGTCACGCGAGTCGTGGGACTAGTCACACGAGTCACGGGACTAGTAACACGAGTCACCAGACTAGTCACGGGACTAGTCACACCAGTCACCAGACTAGTCACGGGACTAGTCACCAGACTAGTCGCGGGACTAGTCACCAGACTAGTAATGTCACCAGTCACACGAGTCACAAGACTAGTCACGGAACTAGTCACACGAGTCACCAGACTAGTCACGGGACTAGTCACACGAGTCACGAGACTAGTCACAATAGTCACGGGACTAGTCACACGAGTCACCAGACTAGTCACGGGACCAGTCACCTTAGCCACGGGACTAGTCACCGGAGTCACTAGACTAGTCACGGGACTAGTCACACGAGTCACCAGACTAGACACGGGACTAGTTACACCAGTCACCAAACTAGTCACGAGACTAGTCACACGAGTCACCAGACTAGTCACGTGACTTGTCACTCGAGTCACCAGATTAGTCACGGGACTAGTCACACTAGTCACCAGACTAGTCACGGGACTAATCACCTTAGTCACCAGACTAGTCACGGGACTTGTCACGTGTGTCAGTAGACTAGTCACGGGACTAGTCACGCGAGTCGTGGGACTAGTCACACGAGTCACGGGACTAGTAACACGAGTCACCAGACTAGTCACAGGACTAGTCACACCAGTCACCAGACTAGTCACGGGACTAGTCACCAGACTAGTCACGGGACTAGTCACCAGACTAGTAACGTCACCAGTCACACGGGTCATCAGACTAGTCACGGAACTAGTCACACGAGTCACAAGACTAGTCACGGGACTAATCACCTTAGTCACCAGACTAGTCACGGGACTTGTCACATGTGTCACTAGACAAGTCACGGGACTAGTCACGCGAGTCGTGGGACTAGTCACACGACTCACGGGACTAGTAACACGAGTCACCAGACTTGTCACGGGACTAGTCACACCAGTCACCAGACTAGTCACGGGACTAGTCACCAGACTAGTCGCGGGACTAGTCACCAGACTAGTAACGTCACCAGTCACACGAGTCACAAGACTAGTCACGGAACTAGTCACACGAGTCACCAGACTAGTCACGGGACTAGTCACACGAGTCACGAGACTAGTCACAATAGTCACGGGACTAGTCACACGAGTCACCAGACTAGTCACGGGACCAGTCACCTTAGCCACGGGACTAGTCACCGGAGTCACTAGACTAGTCTTGGGACTAGTCACACGAGTCACCAGACTAGACACGGGACTAGTTACACCAGTCACCAAACTAGTCACGGGACTAGTCACACGAGTCACCAGACTAGTCACGTGACTTGTCACTCGAGTCACCAGATTAGTCACGGGACTAGTCACACTAGTCACCAGACTAGTCACGGGACTAATCACCTTAGTCACCAGACTAGTCACGGGACTTGTCACGTGTGTCACTAGACTAGTCACCGGACTAGTCACGCGAGTCGTGGGACTAGTCACACGAGTCACGGGACTAGTAACACGAGTCACCAGACTAGTCACAGGACTAGTCACACCAGTCACCAGACTAGTCACGGGACTAGTCACCAGACTAGTCACGGGACTAGTCACCAGACTAGTAACGTCACCAGTCACACGGGTCATCAGACTAGTCACGGAACTAGTCACACGAGTCACAAGACTAGTCACGGGACTAATCACCTTAGTCACCAGACTAGTCACGGGACTTGTCACATGTGTCACTAGACTAGTCACGGGACTAGTCACGCGAGTCGTGGGACTAGTCACACGACTCACGGGACTAGTAACACGAGTCACCAGACTTGTCACGGGACTAGTCACACCAGTCACCAGAATAGTCACGGGACTAGTCACGGGACAAGTCACGCGAGTCACGGGACTAGTCATCCGAGTTACCCGACTACTCACGGGACTAGTCACACGAGTCACCAGACTAGTCACGGGACTAGTCACACGAGTACCCAGACTAGTCACGGGACTATTCACCTGAGTCACCAGACTAGTCACGGAACTTGTATCATGAGTTAACAGACTAGTCACGGGACTCGTCACCGGAGTCACCATACTAGTAACACGAGTCACCAGACTAGTCACGAGACTAGTCACCTCAGTCACCATACTAGTCACACGAGTCACGGGACTAGTCACGGGACCAGTCACACAAGTCACCAGACTAGTCACGGGACTAGTCACACGAACCACTAGACTAGTCACGGGACTAGTCACCTGAGTCACCAGACTAGTCACCATACTAGTAACACGAGTCACGAAACTAGTCACGAGACTACTCACCAGAGTCACTAAACTAGTCACACGAGTAACCGGACTAGTCACAGGACTAGTCACACGAGTCACCGGACTTGTCACGAGGCTAGTCACACGAGTCACCCGACTAGTCACGGGACTAGTCACACGAGTCACCAGACTATTCACGGTACTAGTCACACGAGTCACGGGACTAGTCACACGAGTCACCCGACTAGTCACGGGACTAGTCACACGAGTTACCAGACAAGTCACGGGACTAGTCACCTGAGTCACCAAACTAGTCACCATACTAGTAACACAAGTTACCAGACTAGTCACGAGACTAGTCACCTCAGTCACCAGACTAGTCACCATACGGGTCACCGGACTAGCCACGGGAGTAGTCACACGAGTCACGAGACTAGTCACACGTGTCACCTGACTAGTCGCGGGACGAGTCACACGAGTCACCAGACTAGTCACGGGACTAGTCACACGAGTCACCAGACTATTCACGGGACTAGTCACCTGAGTCACCACACTAGTCACGGGACTAGTCAAACGAGTCACCAGACTAGTCACACGAGTCACGGGACTAGTCTCACGAGTTACGGGACTAGTCACACGAGTCATCTGACTAGTCACGGGACTAGTCACACGAGTCACCAGACTAGTCACGGGACTAGTCACCTGAGTCACCAGACTAGTCACGGGACAAGTCACGCGAGTCACGGGTCTAGTCATCCGAGTCACCCGACTACTCACGGGACTAGTCATACGAGTCACCAGACTAGTCACGGGACTAGTCTCACGAGTCACCAGACTAGTCACACGAGTCCCCAGACTAGTCACGGGACTAGTCACCTGAGTCACCACACTAGTCACGTGAGTCACCAGACTGGTCACGGGACTAGTCACCTAAGTCACCAGAATGGTCACGGGACTAGTCACCTCATTCACCAGGCTCGTCACGGGACTAGTCACACGAGTCAACAGACTAGTCACCGGACTAGTCACCTAAGTCACCAGACTAGTCACCATACTAGTAACACGAGTCACCAGACTAGTCACGACACTAGTCACCTCAGTCACCAGACTAGTCACACGAGTCACCGGACTAGTGACGGGACTAGTCACACTAGTCACGGGACTAGTCACACGAGTCACGGGACTAGTCACACGAGTCACCTGACTAGTCGCGGGACTAGTCACACGAGTCACCGGACTAGTCACACGAGTCACCAGACTAGTAACGGGACTAGTCACCTGAGTCACCAAACTAGTCACGGGACTAGTCACACGAGTCACCAGACTAGTCACACGAGTCACGGGACTAGTCTCACGAGTTACGGGACTAATCACACGAGTCATCCGACTAGTCACGGGACTAGTCACCAGACTAGTCACGGGACTAGTCACACGAGTCACCAGACTAGTCACACGAGTTCCCAGACTAGTCACGGGACTAGTCACCTGAGTCACCATACTAGTCACACGAGTCACCAGACTAGTCACGGGACTAGTCTCCTGAGTCACCAGACTAGTCACGGGACTAGTCACATGAGTCAACAGACTAGGCACGGGACTAGTCACCTGAGTCACCAGACTAGTCAACATACTAGTAACACGAGTCACCAGACTAGTCACGAGATTAGTCAGCTCAGTGACCAGACTAGTCACCATGTGACCGGACTAGTCACGGGACTAGTCACACGAGTCACGGGACTAGTCACACAAGTCACCTGACTAGTCACGGGACTAGTTACACGAGTCACCAGACTAGTCACGGGACTAGTCACCTTAGTCACCAGACTTGTAACGGGACTAGTCATCTTAATCACCAGACTAGTCACGGGACTAGTCACACGAGTCACAAGACTAGTCACGGGACAAGTCACACGAGTCACCAAACTAGTCACGAGACTAGTCACCTGAGTCACCAGACTAGTCACCCGACTCGTCACACGAGTCACCAGACTAGTCACACGAGCCACCAGACTAGTCACGGGACGAGTCACCTTTGTCACCAGTCTAGTCACACGAGTCACCAGACTACTCACGGGACTAGTCACCTGTGTCACCAGACTAGTCATGGGTCTAGTCAGGGGACAAGTCACTCGAATCACGGGACTAGTCATCCGAGTTATCCGACTACTCACGGGACTCGTCACACGAGTCACCAGACTAGTCACGAGACTAGTCACACGAGTCACAAGACTAGTCACACGAGTTCCAGACTAGTCACTCGAGTCACCAGACTAGTCACAGGACTAGTCACACGAGTCACCAGACTAGTCACGGGACTAGTCACCTGAGTCACCGGACTAGTCACCTTAGTCACCAGACTAGTCACGGGACTAGTCACCTGAGTCACAAGACTAGTCACTTGAGTCACCAGACTAGTCACCTTAGTCACCAGACTAGTCACGGGACTAGTGACCTGAGTCACCAGACTAGTCATGGGACTAGTCACACGAGTCACCCAACTAGTCACGGGACTAGTGGCTTGTGTCACCAGACTAGTCACGGGACTAGTCACCTTAGTCACCAGACTAGTCACCCGAGTCACCAGATTAGTCACGGGACTAATCACCTGCGTCACCAGATTAGTCACGGGACTAGTCACACGAGTCACCAGACAAGTCACGTGACTAGTCACACGAGTCACCAGACAAGTCACGGGACTAATCACACGAGTCACCAGACTAGTCACAGGACTAGTCACACGAGTCACGAGACTAGTCACCAGACTTGTCACACGAGTCACGGGACTAGTCTTACGATTCACCAGACTAGTCACGGGACTAGTCACACGAGTCACCAGACTAGTCACGGGACTAGTCACCTTAGTCACCAGACTAGTCACGGGAATGGTCACCTGAGTCAGCAGACTAGTCACGGGACTAGTCACACGAGTCACCCGACTAGTCATGGGACTAGTCACACGAGTCACCCGACAAGTCACAAGAGTCACGGGACTAGTCACACGAGTCAACAGACAAGTCACGGGACTAGTCACACGAGTTACCAGACTTGTCACGGGACTAGTCACCTAAGTCACCAGACTAGTCACACGAGTCACCGGACAAGTGACGGGACTAGTCACACTAGTCACGGGACTAGTCACACGAGTCACGAGACTAGTCACACGAGTCACCTGACTAGTCGCTGGACGAGTCACACGAGTCACCAGACTAGTCACAGGACTAGTCACACGAGTCACTAGACTAGTAACGGGACTAGTCACCTGAGTCACCAAACTAGTCACGGGACTAGTCACACGAGTCACGGGACTAGTCTCACGAGTTACGGGACTAATCACACGAGTCATCCGACTAGTCACGGGACTAGTCACACGAGTCACCAGACTAGTCACAGGACTAGTCACCTGAGTCACCATACTAGTCACGGGACTAGTCACCTGAGTCACCATACTAGTCACCATACTAGTCACACGAGTCACCAGACTAGTCACGGGACTAGTCTCCTGAGTCACCAGACTAGTCACGGGACTTGACACATGAGTCAACAGACTAGTCACGGGACTAGTCACCTGAGTCACCAGACTAATCAACATACTAGTAACACGAGTCACCAGACTAGTCACCATGTGACCGGACTAGTCACACGAGTCACGGGACTAGTCACACAAGTCACCTGACTAGTCACGGGACTAGTTACACGAGTCAGCAGACTAGTCACGGGACTAGTCACCTTAGTCACCAGACTTGTAACGGGACTAGTCATCTTAATCACCAGACTAGTCACGGGACTAGTCACACGAGTCACAAGACTAGTCACGGGACAAGTCACACGAGTCACCAGACTAGTCACGAGACTAGTCACCTGAGTCACCAGACTAGTCACCCGACTCGTCACACGAGTCACCAGACTAGTCACACGAGCCACCAGACTAGTCACGGGACGAGTCACCTTTGTCACCAGTCTAGTCACACGAGTCACCAGACTACTCACGGGACTAGTCACCTGTGTCACTAGACTAGTCACGGGACTAGTCAGGGGACAAGTCACGCGAGTCACGGGACTAGTCATCCGAGTTATCCGACTACTCAAGGGACTCGTCACACGAGTCACCAGACTAGTCACGGGACTAGTCACACGAGTCACAAGACTAGTCACACGAGTTCCAGACTAGTCACGGGACTAGTCACTCGAGTCACCAGACTAGTCACAAGACTAGTCACACGAGTCACCAGACTAGTCACGGGACTAGTCACCTGAGTCACCGGACTAGTCACCTTAGTGACCAGACTAGTCACGGGACTAGTCACCTGAGTCACCAGACTAGTCACGGGACTAGTCACTTGAGTCACCGGACTAGTCACCTTAGTCACCAGACTAGTCACGGGACAAGTGACCTGAGTCACCAGACTAGTCATGGGACTAGTCACACGAGTCACCCAACTAGTCATGGGACTGGTCACACGAGTCACCAGACTAGTCACGGGACTAGTGACTTGTGTCACCAGACTAGTCACGGGACTAGTCACCTTAGTCACTAGACTAGTCACCATACTAGTCATCCGAGTCACCAGATTTGTCACGGGACTAATCACCTGCGTCACCAGATTAGTCACGGGACTAGTCACACGAGTCACCAGACAAGTCACGTGACTAGTCACACGAGTCACTAGACAACTCACGGGACTAATCACACGAGTCACCAGACTAGTCACAGGACTAGTCACGAGACTAGTCACCAGACTTGTCACACGAGTCCCGGGACTAGTCTTACGATTCAATAGACTAGTCACGGGACTAGTCACACGAGTCACCAGACTAGTCACGGGACTAGTCACCTTAGTCACCAGACTAGTCACGGGAATGGTCACCTGAGTCAGCAGACTAGTCACGGGACTAGTCACACGAGTCACCCGACTAGTCATGGGACTAGTCACACGAGTCACCGGACAAGTCACAAGAGTCACGGGACTAGTCACACGAGTCAACAGACTAGTCACGGGACTAGTGACACGAGTTACCAGACTTGTCACGGGACTAGTCACACGAGTCACCAGACTAGTCACGGGACTAGTCACCAGAGTCACCAGACTAGTCACGGGACTAGTCACACGAAACACCCGACTAGTCACGGGATTAGTCACACGAGTCACCAGACTAGTCACGCGACTAGTCACCTGAGTCACCAGACTAGTCACGAGACTAGCCACGCGAGTCACGGGACTAGTGAGCTGAGTCACCCGACTACTCACGGGACTTGTGACACGAGTCACCAGACTAGTCACGGGACTAGTCACCTGAGTCACGAGACTAGTCACGGGACTAGTCATACGAGTCACCAGACTAGTCACGGGACTAGTCACCTGAGTCACCAGCCTAGTCACGCGAGTCACGTGACTAGTCACATGATTACTCACGGGACTAGTCTCACGAGTCACGGGACTAGTCACACGAGTCACTCGACTAGTCACGGGACTAGTCACACGAGTCACCAGACTAGTCAGGGGACTAGTCCCCTGAGTCACCATACTAGTCACACCAGTCACTGGAATAGTCACTGGACTAGTCACACGAGTCACCAGACTAGTCACCTTAGTCACAAGACTAGTCACCACACTAGTCACCCGAGTCACCAGATTAGTCACGGGACTAATCACCTGCGTCACCAGACTAGTCACGGGACAAATCACCTGCGTCACCAGACTAGTCACGGGACTAGTCACACGAGTCACCAGACGAGTCACGGGACTAGTCACACGAGTCACCAGACAAGTCACGGGACTAATCACACGAGTCACCAGACTAGTCACAGGACTAGTCACACGAGTCACGAGACTAGTCACCAGACTAGTCACACGAGTCACGGGACTAGTCTTACGATTCACCAGACTAGTCACGGGACTAGTCACACGAGTCACCAGACTTGTCACGGGACTAGTCACACCAGTCACCAGACTAGTCATGGGACTAGTCACCTTAGTCACCAGACTAGTCACGGGATTAGTCACCTAGGTCAGCAGTTTAGTCACGGGACTAGTCACACGAGTCACCCGACTAGTGACGGGACTAGTAACACGAGTCACCATACTAGTAACGGGACTAGTCACACGAGTCACCAGACTAGTCACACGAGTCACCATACTAGTCACGGGACGAGTCACCTTTGTCACCAGACTAGTCACGCGACTAGTCACACGAGTCACCAGACTAGTCGCGGGACTAGTAACCTGAGTCACCAGACAAGTCACCATACTAGTAACACGAGTGACGACACTAGTCTCCTGAGTCACCAGACTAGTCACTCGAGTCACGGGACTAGTCACACGAGTCACCCGACTAGTCACGGGACTAGTCACCTTAGTTAACAGACTAGTAACGGGACTAGTCATCTTAGTCACCAGACTAGTCACGAGACTAGTCACACGAGTCACACGACTAGTAATGGGACTAGTCACACGAGTCACCAGAATCGTCACCAGACTAGTCACGGGACTAGTCACCCGGGTCACGGGACTAGTCACACTAGTCACGGGACTAGTAACACTAGTCACGGGACAAGTCACACGAGTCACCAAACTAGTCACGGGACTAGTCACCCGAGTCACGGGACTAGTAACACTAGTTACACGAGTCACGGGACAAGTCACACGAGTCACCAGACTAGTCACGGGACTAGTCAAACGATTCACGGGACTAGTCACCAGACTAGTCACGGGACAAGTCACACGAGTCACCAGACTAGTCACGGGACTAGTCACCTTAGTCACTAGACTAGTCACCTTAGTCACCAGACTAGTCACGGGACTAGTCACCCGAGTCACGGGACTAGTCACACTAGTCACGGGACTTGTAACACTAGTCACACGAGTCACCAGACTAGTCACGGGACTAGTCACACGAGTCACGGGACTAGTCACGAGACTAGTCACACGAGTAACCAGACTAGTCACGGGACTAGTCACACGAGTCACCAGACTAGTCACGGGACAAGTCACACGAGTCTCCAGACTAGTCACGGGACTAGTCACCTTAGTCACCAGACTAGTCACGGACTAGTCACCTTAGTCACCAGACTAGTCACGGGACTAGTCACACGAGTCACCAGACTAGTCACGGGACTAGTCACCCGAGTCACAAGACTAGTCACACTAGTCACGGGACTAGTATCACTAGTCACACGAGTCACGGGACAAGTCTTACGAGTCACCTGACTAGTCACTCGAGTCACCAGTCTAGTCACGGGACTAGTCACACGAGTCACCAGACTAGTCACGGGACTAGTCACCTTAGTCACTAGACTAGTCACCTTAGTCACCAGACTAGTCACGGGACTAGTCACACGAGTCACCAGACTAGTCACGGGACTAGTCACCCGAGTCACGGGACTAGTCACACTAGTCACGGGACTTGTAACACTAGTCACACGAGTCACCAGACTAGTCACGGGACTAGTCACACGAGTCACGGGACTAGTCACGAGACTAGTCACACGAGTAACCAGACTAGTCACGGGACTAGTCACACGAGTCACCAGACTAGTCACGGGACAAGTCACACGAGTCTCTAGACTAGTCACGGGACTAGTCACCTTAGTCACCAGACTAGTCACGGACTAGTCACCTTAGTCACCAGACTAGTCACGGGACTAGTCACACGAGTCACCAGACTAGTCACGGGACTAGTCACCCGAGTCACAAGACTAGTCACACTAGTCACGGGACTAGTATCACTAGTCACACGAGTCACGGGACAAGTCTTACGAGTCACCAGACTAGTCACTCGAGTCACCAGTCTAGTCACGGGACTAGTCACACGAGTCACCAGACTAGTCACAGGACTAGTCACACGAATCACCAAGTAGTCACGGGACTAGTCACCCGAGTCACCAGACTAGTCACGGGGCTAGTCACACGAATCACCAGACTAGTCACGGGACTAGTCACACAAGTCACCAGACTAATCACGGGACTAGTCACCCGAGTCACCAGACTAGTCATGTGACTAGGCACACGAGTCTCCAGACTAGTCATAGTCATTGGACTAGTCACATGAGTCACCAGACTAGTCACGGGACTAGTCACACGAGTCTCCAGACTATCATAGTCACGGGACTAGTCATACGAGTCACCAGACTAGTCACGGGAGTAGTCACCTGAGTCATCGGACTAGTCTACTTAGTCACCAGACTAGTCATGTAACACCTAATATTTTCATGAATATATTTTTTTTAACATAACCATTATTTGAAGTTCAACGAATAATGATGAATAAGTGTGTAGTACATCATCAAATCCAAACTACCAGTTATACATAATTAAGTATATTGCGAGTCTAAGAGAGAGAAGCCATAACTAGGTAGCTATATATTACAATTTGTACAACAAAATGAATTTGCTACCTAAAATCAAAACACAAAATCTCCAGTCACGTGCTCAAGACAAGCTAGTCCTTATCGCCTCCGGTACCTACAACACTATAACCGTCAGTTACAAGATTACATGTAACCGAGTAACCCCCGGTTGTAAACAAATAGTTTTCAAGTACTGCAGCCAGTACTAACTGGAAAATCCCCACAATCACTTAATACTATCAAGAAATTAAGCAAACATTTACATGTCTCATGCATCATTAACATCTCAGCTAATAACAAGCCTCAATCGACATTTACACAAGCGAATAACACGCACACAATCATAAATGACACACATGCGAATAACACGCACCCTACTCGATTTACTTTACCACATTGAGTATTTTTCTTTTTAAAGGGTAATCCCCGTGCACGGGGCACCAACACGCGTTGCATCAAGGCGCCATGAGCTCAAACCCCTCAGGACAGGTGCCCCCATCCTGAGGCCAATGCCACCTCTTTACTTGTGGAGTTTCCGCTCCACCCAAAAGAGGACTTTTCATTTACACACCTCAATGACAAGGAATTTATGCATTTTGCCTCAATAACGAAGGATTTACAACATTACGCCATACATACCAATGGCACACTTAGTGAACTACATCACAATCCACCAATTTAGTTATCACCAAACAGAATTTTAGCCAAACATGCTGTACTATTTTCAAAACTGCAATTAATCTATACATTGAAAAATTACGAAAATTCATGGTAATAAAATAGATTTAATTATCTTTCCACAGCCACAAGTTTCACCTAAAACGGAGTTTCCTAGGCCTAGTTATGCCCTTTTGAAGTCAGATGTTCTGCCATGTCATTTCAGCATGATACTAGTTTACACAATGGATAATAACTAGAGCTATAGGTATCCAAATTGAGTGAAACCAGTGGAAAATGAAAGCTTAAAAGACTATCTACCATTTTCATCCAGAGTTCCAGATTTAAATCAATCAAATTCTGGGGGTCTAACTTCATTGAAATCCATCAGACCCAGATAAACTCCAATCTGGACAGCTTGTATTGAAGAATTTTTATCCGATAAACTACTTGTCCAAAAATCATAAAAGTTTTACAGGACATGACCAACACACCAAAGATTCATCATAAAAATTCTCACATTAAAATACAAAGTACAAAAATCACAGTAATTCACGTAATTCACTTACTACTGCAGAATTTCAGCATCTGTCCAACATTTAGTACCACCAATTCCAAAATTTGTATTAAATCAGAAATAAATCCAAAAATTATAAAATTTTGCCACAAGGTATATCACATACTCCGGTATCATCATACAAAATTTCACACTAAAATTCCAATCACATAAATTGCAGAAAATTTGGGAAAATCCCAATTTATTTTCAAATTCAGAAATTCTGCAGCATAAACAGTGTTCATTCAAAAATTCACCAAAAATCGGGTAAAACTCCTAAAATCATGAAATTTAGTTCTGAAACCCTACACATACTGAAGTCTCACCATACCAAATTTCAAGCCCATACCTCAAGTGGAACCTCAGAAACAAAATTTCCAATTCTAGACTCAATCTAAAGAGGTTTAGGACTCGGGGTTTTG